>CM063114.1:48130377-50530377 GCA_031841125.1 Acanthococcus lagerstroemiae
AAAAGCAGAGAAAATCTACAATTGAACAGAATGAAGAAATACATAAATTCTCCAGGTTTGGAAAATTGGAGAGTGTTTCACTTTCATTTTATTAAATATTGTTATTGTTCGAAATAAGTTTGAAAAAATTTATTAATGAACCAGTTCTCAACATTGGCAGATTATGGGAAATGTGCCTCTAATAACATGGTATCAAGGCTGACTCATCAGTAGCCCAGAGATGCATGAGCAGAGAGATGGGCGGAGATTCTCTCTAAACCACTTTCAAAATTGGATAATTCAGCAAAATCAACCCAAAATTGGCAAAATTAGGTTGTCCACAATAAACCAGCTTCTGTATGCCCCTACGGTGACCTGTTCTAAATAAAAAATAGAATCCAAATTGGAAAAAAAGTCGTGTCAATTTTTTACAAAATGAAAAAAAAATACAAGACTGATATCAGAGTGCTGGGTGATTCAGAAAATAAGAATTGATGTAAACAGAACCTATAGGGCGCAGAGGAGTAGTACGTCCAACTTTTATCCAGAAAAGTGAACTTCTCGCTAGAGACTTATCAAGATAACAATTTTTCATCAGAATCTCAAAAAAATTGGAATTTTAATAAGAAGGGATTGATGAAAAGTGATATTCCTATCAAAGGTTGATAAAAATTGAAATTTTTATCCAAAAATACTTCACAGGGATGTACATAGGCTGTCGCTAAGTAACTGAGACTAAAATTTGTACGGCACACCAACGCTACCTATCGGCGTTTCAACGCAGTGGGGGAATAATTTGGTTCATTAGCTATCAATTGAGACCACGCCGAGCTCATTTGATTGAAAATTCGCTGTTCCAGATCAATTTTAAAGAAACCATATGCGTTGACCCCTCCAGGTTTTTTTAAAGATTTTGTTAAAAGAAGGGGAAAAAACATACAATTACAAATTTTTTTACTAACCATATTTTCATTAAGTACACGAATATCTTTTTCAAAATAAGCGCCATTCATGGCTATGCAGGCGTCCATTCGTTTTTGCCATTTATCAAACGTTTTCGCGTATTCCGCCGTCCGTAACAAGGAGAAAACCATCTGCGCCGCAGAGATGACTTCTTGATTCGTCTGGAAGTGACGACTGCATAAGGCTGCCTTCAGTTGAGGACAGGAGCGAGGTCAGGACTATACGGGGGTGGGGGTAAATTGTGATTTTTCTAGAAATCATCACCGCGATGTAGGTGTTTTTCTCCTCGTTACCGGCGGCGAAATACGCAAAAACGTTTTGATAAATGGAAAGTACGAATGGACGCCTGTATAGCTATGAATGGCGCTTATTTTGAAAAAAAGATGTTCGTGTACTTAATGAAGATGATAATTAATAAAAAATTTGTAATCGTATGCTTTTTCCTTCTTCAAAAAACCCGGAGGGGTCAACGCATCTGGTTTCTTTCAAAATGGTTTGGAACAGCGAGTTTTCAATCAAATGAGCTCGGCGTGGTTTCAATAGATAGCTAATAAACCAAATTATTCCTCTACTGCGTTGAATCGCTGATAGATAGCGTGGATGGGCCGTACAAATTTTGGTCTCAGTTACTTAGCGACCACCTATATAAATTGTAGATCTCTTTATATATTAAAAACCAAAACTCCTCCCCCTCCCACCCCCCTCCTGAAAAAAACTCACTGCGGGTTGCCTACCGAAAAATGAGAAAAATTGCAGGGGCAGATCAACTACTTTCAAGGACATAATCTATTCTAACATAAAAGATCTCCAAGTTTTAAGACATAACCGACATAATACGACATAAAATGACATAATTACCCATAATCTTCAAGATCACAAGCCGCTGCAGGTTGCCTACCCTGCCCCTTAATTGCTCAATTTTCCAGAGGTAGCCTACCCTCAGGAGGGGGTTCATGGTTGAGAAGGGAGCCCCTGAATGGGGAGGGGGCCCTGTGGGGGCGTGGGCTGTGGACGGAGATGAAGGCCCCGGGTGGGGCGGGAGTAAGAGGACCTGGTGGAGGAGAAATTCCTTGGTGAGAGAGGGGACCTCGGAGAGAAAGGTGAGTAAGAAGTCCTGGTGGAGGAGAAAGTCCTAGGTGAGATAGGTGGCCGGTGAAGGCGAATGAAGGCCATGGTGCGGATGGTTCTGGTCCCGGGCAGGCCGTCTTGAAGGGAAGGGTTCTCGTGGGGGAGGGGTGGTCATGGTGGTGGAAGCTCCTGGTTGGAGGACCAGGGATCTTCGTTGTGATTGAGCGAGGAGGCCGTCGGGTGATGGAGCCGCGGAAGGGGAAGGCTGTAGAGAGGGACTAAGGCCGCCATTGGGGAGGTCGTAGTGATGGTTGAAGAGGTCTTGGTGGGGGTGTGGTGTGGTACGTGAACAGAAATGAAGGCCATAATGGTGTGGGATGGTCGAAGGACGTGGTCCTAATGGAGGGCACTCGGGGTGGAAGAGGGTGATCGGGGGAGACTAGGTGGAGGACTATGGCCATTGTGGGGGAGGAGTTTGTAGCTGAGGAGGGCTGCGACTGTTGAGGTGTGACCGTGGAGGCGGAGAGCAACCATGGTTAACGAGGGGGTCGTGGTGGAAGATTGAGGACCGCTGATAGAGGGGGAGCAAAAGAAGCATAAAGCAATCCTCAATTCAGGAACAAAAGTTTCAGACCAGCACTGAGGACTGTGGCGATTGGACGAGGCGCGAAGTGCCGAGTAAGGCCGGCACGAACGAAGCGAGTGACGGCGGCGGGTTGGGCCGCGAAGCATTAGAAACTCAATGGAAACAGTAAAATTTCTATTAGGAATTTGATAGACCTATACATATAAATTTCCATCAAGAAATTACAAGAATGTGAGTTTTTATTTTTAATAGAGATTCGATGGAGACAGATCAGAGAATTGATAGAAATATGGATTATTACTGGAGATTTATAAGATTGTAAATTTCCAGTACGAGATGTAAATAGCTGAAAAAGACTTGATACAATTGCAAATTTCTGGCATCGACGAAAACCGCAATTTCAACCGAAGAGACCTGATGGACACAGGAATTCATATCATAGATTTGACAAAATACAAATTTTCAACTTAAGGATTTACAAAATTATGAAACTGTGTCAGAAACTTCATGGAAACGTAATTCATTTTAGTGAGCAAATCTCAATGGCACTAGATAGAAGCAACTTGTATTTCTATGAGAGATTTCGGGTGAAAATGACTTTTCAAAAAATGTAACTTTTGAATCATCCTGTTGTTAGGAACTGATTATAAGGCCGTTTCTAGCACGCATTTGTTTTTCAATCCAAATTTAGAGGAATTCACCAAAAAATTCCTTTCCCAAATGAGGGCAAAAGAAATGATAAAATGTTCAATCAGTTTCTATTTCTGGAAGTTAGTCGGTGTACTAGCTATGCATTCCGATCCTACAAATAAGAGTTCAACAGTGTCAGCAAACTTCTATTAGTAAGGTAATTGAAGATTACTGGAGACAGTTATGACTGAAAGAAATTTAAAATCATTGAGAAAATAAATTCTATACCTTATCAGTTCGCCCCTCCGAAGAGGGATTTTGATTTATTCAAACAATTTTTAGTTTTCATTATTATAATATGTTTTCAACGATAACTGCAGATGGAAACGCGGAATTTGACATGTGAGTTAATACTGAAAATCCTTGCGCACGGGAAGTTGTGACGAATAATTTTCAGAGGAAAAAAGTAATCAGCGGACATGATGGCAATTTAACGAATTCTTCAGCTAACATGAAGATAGAGAATGGCCAAGTCTCTAGCTCCCAATTTACTGATTCAAGTGCTTTTGGCGACAGCAAAGGAAAGCTAGATAATAAATAAGGATTTTATACTGAAGGAGTACTTCAAATACACCCCCAATCCGCGAAAATTAGAAACCTCTACACTCTTATACTTACAGCGTTATTTACAGTCGGAAATTTGACGTGCATTTTTAATTCATCCAGTAGGTATTCAGTTCTATTCCCCTAAAAATAAATGCGGAGGAGATTACTTCGTAAGTGCCACTGCAATATCATGATAAAAGATTTTTAAGCATTAGGTAAGATATTCAGGAGTATATTGAAGCTTTTGCATCGTAATTAAATTAAATTAATTATTTAGTGCTCACCTCATTTCGAGTCTTTGTAATAGTATTTAAAATATAATACAGGAAGGAAAGAATCTCTACGATTTGACAAAAGAAGAAAGAATGTGCAATTGTGGAATTATGCTGTCGTTTCAATTTGGGCCCGATGATGGGGAAATAAGTGTGTACCACGAGTTTAATAAGAGAAGATGCAAACATAAACGTCAACTGGAAGGAGCAAAGAGAATTCTGAATATGACACATACTCCTCAATTTGGAATGAGTTTTGTATAATAACTGAATCCTCCGCACAACTTCGGAGTACCGAAGAACATCATGTTCACATTTCTCGGTAATGTGAACCACCTCTTCGTTAATCACTTTAAAATGATGTAGTAGAACATGACACATCACTAGAAAATAACATACGTCCGATCCTACTACGACTCTGACCGAATACTTGAGAATTATCCCGAGATAAAAGTTCACATGATCTAGACGAAACACAAAGTACGCTAAAAACAATTCAGCTGAAATGAACAATAAAACTGCCAGGATGAAATAGAGCACTCTTTGCAACCCCCATGTTTTATTGTAATTTATTTTAATATCTATTTTAGACAACAAATCATCAGCCTGTGCTAACAACGCCGATATTTCCATCTTATTTACATATCGAAATAAAGATATCGAAAGAGAAGCGACTGAACCCAGGGTGTCACACAAACACGTCAGGATGAAAAGAATTGATACGTAAAACTTATGTTCGGTGCTCAATATTCCGGCTTGTAAGAGCATTGATACAAGTACAATGAACTGACATAGAAAATACACCAACATCAATAGAATGTAGCACGTTCGAGATAGACATTTCCTATTAGTTCGAGGATTGTATCTAATGAGACCTGCAAACTGGGACACAGTCGCGAAATACGTTAAGAACTCAGCGGCACTGCACCAATTTTCAACCATACTGACACTGCTCGGAGTGAAATACTGAGGGATAAATTACAACTGGAGCGAAGCCAGTAAACAGAATGCCACCGATATGATGGCAAGGATGGCAAGATTAATTAATATATTGTAACGTTCTCACATTTCAATAATTAGATTGTAAACACTTTAGTTGTCAATTAAAAATGTTTGCTTCACGGAAATACTTCTCACGAAAGAAAAGTATAACCAAAATCAATAATAATAATAATAATAATAATAATAATTAGCGTTTATTACCGTTTCTTGTACATTTTTCTTTATCGTATGTTACATCCGGGCATACGCCTCCCCGATTTCGTGCCATTTTTCCCTATCTTCGGTGAATCTCCCCCATCCTATCCCCAGGTTTTTCACTAATTCATCCCTCCATCTGGTCGTTGGCCTTCCTTTCGCTCTTTTCCTGTCGAATGGTCACCAGTTAATTACCCGTTTTACCCATCTCTCTTGTCCCATTCTCATGACGTGGCCCGCGTATTTATACTTTAGCTTCTTAACTCGATACCCCACGTCGATCGCATTTGTTTCTTCTCTTATTGTTTTGTTTCTTATTTTGTTTTTGATTCTTATTTTCATAATACTTCTCTCCATTGCCCTTTGGGTCTTTCTTATACTTTCCATTTGCTTTTTGGTTAGTGACCATGTTTGTGCACTGTATGTTAATATTGGCATTACATTTGTTTCTAGAATTTTCATTTTAGATGGGGTACTCATTTCGCTTTTGAATATTTGTTTGAGCGCCCAGAACCCCGCCCATGCCTTTCGCTTCCTAGCTGTTATCTCCTTATACGTTCGATTTTTGAAGGATAGTATTTGCCCCAGATATGTGTATTCGTCTACTTTTTCTATCTTTTCGTTGTTTGCATAGACGTCGCCTCTATTGGAGTTACTCATGTATTTTGTTTTGTTCACATTAATCAACAATCCCACCCTTCTACTTGCTTCGGTTAGCTCCTGCAACATTTTTTCGACGTCTTCTTTATTTTCGCTTATTAGTATTATGTCGTCCGCAAATCTTAGGTTATTAAGCCATTTTCCGTCTATTTTTAACCCCCTTTCTTTCCAATCCAATTGCTTAAATACCTCTTCTAGTACGGCGTTGAACAGGTTGGAAGACAGTGGGTCTCCCTGTTTCACTCCTTTTTTGACTGGAAATGTTGGTCCTCTTCTGTCTGTTCTTACGTAAGCTTTACCGTCTTTGTATACATCTTGTATGATTTTGATTATTTTCATTTCTATTCCCTGATTTTTGAGTGCCTCCCATATTCTGTTGTGCTTAATTGAGTCAAACGCTTTCCGAAAGTCTACGAAAATACAGTGTATTTCTATTTTATATTCCTTCGCTTTTTCTATTATCTGATTCATTGTGAGTATGTGGTCTATGGTGGAAAATCCCCTACGGAAACCTGCCTGTTCCGGGCTCTGGCTCTCGTCCAATCGACTACTTATTCTTTCTTTGATTACTTTCATTGCTATCTTTCCTACATTTGATGTCAGACTTATGGGCCTATAATTATCGAGGTCACTTTTTTCCCCTTTTTTGTGCAGTAGACGGAGTTCTGCGACGCTCCATTGTTCCGGAGTTTTTTCGGTGTACATAATTTTGTTTAATAGTTTGGTTAATGGTGTCTTTAGCTTTTCTTGAAATGTTTTGAGGAATGCGTTATCAATACTGTCTCGCCCTGGTGACTTACCTACCCTCAGCGATTTTATTGCTTTTTGTATTTCATTTTTCGTGAATGGTGGTATTGGTTCTTTTGTATGATTTATTCCGATTGGTGTCTCCTCTTTATCTATTATTTCTCTTAAGGTACTGTTTTGTTGTTCATTTTCGTCATCGTATAGCTCTCTGAAGAATTCAGTAATCACTTTCATAATTTCTTTTCTCCCTGTTGTTATTTTCCCTTCTTTGTTCTTTATCCCAGTCATTAGTCTCGTGCCTTTCGCTATTTCCTTTTTCATCCTACGTGTCGACCATGTTTCCTCTATGATTTTTTCCACAAGTTTTACCTCATATTCTCTACAGTCGTTTTTGATTTCTTTTCTTACCAATTTTTGCAATTCTGCTAACTCGATTTTCTGTCTCGGGGTCGGGTTGTCTATCCTTCTCCACTGTTCTCTTTTTGCGATCAGTTCTTTCGTTCTCTTTTTTAGCTTGTCATCCGTAGATTCTTTTTCCTTTTCTTTACCATATTTCATTTCCGTTTCCTTAATCGATCTCTCTATTACCTCGTATATTTCCTGTACCTCCATTTCCTGATCGCTCTCTTCTATCATCTTTAGTTTCTCTTCCAGAAATTTCTCTGCTTCTTCTATCTTGTGGATAGGTATCACCACTTTTTTAGTTCCTATTCTTTTTTTTCCATTTCTATATTTTATTCTTCTCGGAATTTGTAGGCGACATCTTCCAATTCTGTGATCAGAGGAGAATTCGAACCTTGATAACACTTCCGCATTTTTCACTATCGTTATGTCGTTTATTAGTATATGATCGATTTCGTTTTTCACTTTTCCGTTGGGAGAAATCCATGTCCATTTCCGTGTTTCCCTTTTTTTATAAAATGTTCCAGTTATTTTTAGGTTGTTCCTTTGTGCAAATTCGATCATTCTTTCCCCATTTTGGTTTCTCTTTCCCAACCCATGTCTTCCTACATTTGCTGTTTGTTCGCTTTTCCCTACTATTCCGTTCCAGTCTCCCATTATCACCGTGTAATTTTCCCTCTCCTTTTCGATAGTCTCCTGAAGTGTTTCGTAGAATTCTCTTATTTCATCCTTCTCTGCATTCAGAATTGGGGCGTATATTTGAATTATTGTCATAAGGTTCTTTCTGTCTATTTCAGCCTTCATTAGCCAAGAAACGAAAAAAGTGTCAAGTTTTGAGGGTTCCTTCTGGGGCGAGAATCGAAATAACGCTCCCCGACACAAAGTCAGTCCGTATGATTAAGCTCTTCATGACGACAATTCAGCTCATTGGTTGACATTTCCACGGAAATTTCTATTAACAACATGGCTGGAGACTCTGTAGTCGCGCAGAGCGCAGCAAAGATCAAGATCAATGCGCACATGGCTGCGAGGCGTGAGAATGCTCTCCCGCGGTTGCAGATCCGTCTGCGACATGTTTCAAAATCTAATAGGGCCCGGAGCACCCAAGTAGGTCCGATCTGAAACCTAATAAAGCCCGACCTGAAATTCGGTAAATAAAAAGGTAAGTATGATTTAAAAACGTTTAGAACTCATTCAGGCATCCGCATTTGAGTAACACTCGGCCAAACTTGATTAAAACGCTGTAATACTCTTCTAAGCTCACTGAAGTCTTGAGGCACCTCCACCATCTTCCAAGATTGCGTAAAACTCTTCAAGGATTTTAAAGAAAAAGCTCATGGGGGTCATAGCCACCTCGCCCCCCCCCGGCTACGCCACTGGATGGAGTTACAGAAGTGATTAGGAAATGCAACCTTACTACAGCTTTTTGATGTCCTGCAGAGAATCTCATTCCAAATTCCTCTTCCCTTCTGGAAAAATAAGCATATGCCATTGACTTGGTCAAACACTCATTCTAGCATAAATTCTTCTCGACCTCGAACCTCTCCCTTTCACACCAGAAAGACTACACTATCTTCATCTGTATATTTTCAGCAATTTAAACGTCTCAGTAGCGTCTGGAAATTACGCTGATTAGCTATTTCCCAAGAGATCCGTGTCAGTATTCATGTTACATCCGGTCCAGAGGACCAATCTTTCTCGTTCCTACGGGTGCTCAAAATAACAGGACTAGTTTTTTCGCCACGCGTGTAGTAGCCCTGCAAATCTGAAACTTTACTGAGTTGATAACCTAATAATCTTTCTCTGTCAATCAATGTATTTGCGACCCCAGTATAAATATTAGTTCCCCAGTGTGTCGTCTTGTTCAAGTTGGGGAATGTGATGCGTGTCACGAAAATGACATTATGGGAAATGTGCCTCCTACAACACGGTATCAAGGTCGACTCATAGTAGCCCAAGGATGCATGAACTGAGAAATGGGCGGAGCTTTTCTCCAAACATCCTCCAGAATTGGCAAATTTAGCAAAATCGTCCCAAAATTGGCAAAATTATGTTGCCCAGAAGAAATCTCTTCGAAATGAAAAGTAAATTCCAAATTTAAATAAAAATTACCTAAATTTTTTACGAAATAAAAAAAAATACGGGACTGATATCAGAGTGCTGGGTGATTCAGAAAAGAAGAATTGATGTAAACAGAAATGGGCTCAGAGGTATAGTACGTGCAAACGGATATTTAAATTATGAATGAAAATGAGATTGTTTCAATTTTCTCGAGGCCGATCTCAATGGGATTTAAATGCTTTTCTGGTTTACCCTCTTTTTCCGGAATCCACTGGCCTGAAAAAAGTGTGCCTGAAGGAGAAAGTCCTGAACGATATTTCCCTGAGAATACCAAAATCCTGAAACACATTAAAAAGGCTGAAAGACAATTACCTGACTTTTTTACCTGAATGGACATTTCCTTGAACGAACAAAACCTGCAGCCCTTAAACTTAACCCTGAATACGAGCGAGATGGACATATCTTATTTTCGCCTATCCATATGGAAATGCAGAAAGGGTGTACCGCACGACTGTCGCTGATGTGAAAGCTCATAACGTACATTTCTTTCAAAATGGAAGCTAAATTAGTTGGTAACAAGTTACATGTTAACGGTTATACAAAACATTAATTTATTAGCAAAATATCTATTTTTTTTAGGTGCATACTCAGGTGATTGTCTTTCAGGATTTTGACTTTTCAGGCTAATGCCCTTCAGGTACAAAATATGCACGTAAATTTTATTTTGGATTTTGTTTTTATGTGAATGTCCTACAGGTTAGTGGATTCAGGTAAAGGGTGGTAATCGATATTCTGAATACTACTATTAAGCACTTGATTAAAAATGAAAATTTGTGTCCAACAGAACAACAGAAATTGTTATCAAAGTCATTACAGAGATATCTATTTTTATTTCCAATAGCGACTTGATAAAAATGTAAATCACCATCAACGATTTCAAGGATTGCGAACTTTCATCCAGAAAAGTAGTCTCGCCAGAGACTTATCAAGATTGAAAATTTTTATCAGACTGAACAGAAACTGGAATTTCTATCAAAGGTTGATTAAAATAAAAATTTTCATTAAAAAAATTCTTAGTAAGGATATAAAATGAAAATTTCTATGAGAAACTTAATGGAATCAGGAAAATTTCTATTAGGAATTTGATAGACTAATATAAATTTCAATCAAGATTTTACAAGAACGTGATTGCTTCTTCTAAATAAAGATTCTATGAAGATAGATCTGAGAATTGTTAGAAATATGAAATACTACCGGAGATTTAAAGACTGTTAATTTCTATTAAGAAAGGTAAATTGTTTCAAAAGATTAATAAAATCGCAAATTTCTATCAGAGACCCAAACCGGAATTTCAATCAGAGAGACATGATGGACACAGGAATTTATATTAAAGATTTGATAAAATACAAATTCTATTAACTTAAAGATATTTTATCAGAGACTTTGTGGAAACATAATTTATTTTAGCGACCAGATCTCAAGGACAATTGATAGTAGACATCTGTATTTCTCTGAGAGATGTCAGGGAAAACTGAATTTTCAACAAAAGGTAACTTCTGAATCATCCTGTTGTTACATGAACTGATTAAAACGCCGTATTTCTTTTTCAATCCAAACTGAGAGGAATTCACCGAGAAATTCCTTTACCAAAAGGGGGCATAAGAAACCTATTGTGGCGAATACGAGTAATCCCGAACATTCGAGATTCCCGAAGAAAGATCGACACGTTTCGAGCAGCAGAATAGAAGTTCGATAACAAGAGCGATAAGGAGTTTCGCCGATAACGCCTGGATATAAAGACCGCTGGCCGTCGCAGTATAGTCTAGTTTTGAATGCCATAATTCTGTGTTTTCAAAGCGATCTAGCTACTGTTTTCGTGCGTTTGTATTAGTGTAACATTAAAAGTTCCCAGTACGTGTTTTTTTGCGTTTTTCGGTGTGAATATCGTTACACTATTAATAAGGTATTCAACCAGTTTGTATTTCCAGAAGTTAGTCGGTGTACTAGCTATGAATTCCTATCATACAAAAAATAAGAGTTCAACAGGAAATGTAGGTGTCCGGTTCACCAATTTTAGATTTGATTTCTCAGCAAACGTCAATTAGCAAGACTGAAGATTACTGGAGACAGGTACGACTGAAAAAATTTTTCTAAATCATTGAGAAAGTAGATTTTATAGATACCTCATCAAATCGTCCCTCCAAAGAGGGATTCTGATTTTTTTCAAACAACTCTTAGTTTTTATTATTATTAATTGTTTCCAACGATAACGGCAAGTGGAAATGTGGAATTTGACATATGAATTAATACTGAAAATTCTTGAGCACAGGAAGTTAAAAACGAATAATTTTCAGAGGAAATCGGTAGTCAACGGAAACGATAGAAATTCAACGAATTCTTCAGCTAACATGAAGACAGAGGGAAAATGGCCCAAACTCTAGCTCCCCATTTACTTAGTCAAAGTCTTTTTAGCGAAAGCAAAGGAATGAAAAAGAATTTTCTACAAAAGGGGTACTTGAAATACATCCCCCAATCCGCAAAAATTAAAAACCTCTGCACTCTTATACTTACAGAATTATTTACAGCCGGAATTTTGACGTGCATTTTTAATTCATCCAGTAGGTGTTCTGTTCTATTCCCCTAAAAATAAATGAGGAGTAAATTACATTGTACCACTGCAATACCACAATAAAGAATTTTTAAGCATTAGGTAGATATTCAGGAATATGTGGCACATTGCAAAAGTATTCATTGGAGCATTTGCATGGTAATTATAATTAAGGTAATTGTCTAGTTCTCACCTCATTTCGAGTATTTCCAATGGTATTTAAAATATAATACAGGAGGAAGAGGATCTCCAGGATTTGAAACAGGGAGAAAGAATGTGCAGTTATGGAATTATGCTGTTTCGATTTGGGCCCGATGATGGGTAGCATGTGTGTACCACGAGTTTAATAAGAGAAGATGCAAACATAAACGCCAATTGGAAGGAGCAAAGAGAATTCTGAATATGACACATTCTCTTCAATTTGAAATGCATTTTGTATAACAACTGAATCCTCCGCACAACTTCGGTGTACCGAAGTACATCATGTTCACATTTCTTGGTAATACGAATCGCCTCTTCGTTAATCACTTTAAAATGATATAATAGAATACGACATATAACTAGAAAATAACATACATCCGATCCAACAATGATTCTGGCCGAATACTTGAGAACTAAGCCGAGATAAAAGTACATATACTCAGGACGAAACACAATGCACGCGAAAAACGATTCAATTGCAAAGAACAATAAAACTGCGAGGGTGAAACTAAGCACTTTTGGCAACGCCCATGTTTTATTGTAATTTATTTTAATATCAATTTTAGACAACAAATCATCAGCCTGCACTAATAAGTCAGATATTTCGATCTTATTTACATATCGAAACAAAGATATCGAAAGAGAAGCGACTGAACCCAGAGTATCACACAAACACGTCAGGATGAAAAGAATTGATACGAAAAATTCATGTTTGATGCTCGATATTCTGGCTTGTAAGAGCATTGATGCAAGCACAATGAACTGGCATAAAACATACATCAACATAAATAGAATGTAGCACGTTCGAGGTAGACATTTCCTGTTAGTTCGAGGATTGTATCTGATGAGACCTGCAAACTGGGCCGCAGTCGCGAAATACGTCAAGAATTCATCGACACTGCACCAACTTTCAACCATATTGACACTGCTCGGAGTGAAATACTGAGGCATAAATTTTACAATTGGGGTGAAGCCGGCAGACAGAATACTACCGATAGAATGGCAAGATTCATTATAATATATTGTGACGTTCTCACATTTCAGTAATTAGATCGTAAACACTTTAGTTGTCAATTAAAAATGTTTGCTTCGCAGAAATACGTCTCCCACGAAAGAAAGGCGTCACCAAAATCAACATGGAAGGAAAGTAAGGTACATTTTTACGCGCATTAGCTTGTCTAATACCCATCTCGTTTCTTGTTTCAAGATTTTGGTCATTTTCGGGGTCTTTGTTGCTGTTAATGAATTTAATGTTTATTGGCTCGGAATATCAAACGGAGCCTATACGAGCTAAAAGAAGACAGAAATAATTTTATCATACATCCATATCAAGAGCAGGGTACCAAGTTTTTTTTTTCTAAAAGGAAATTCCCTAATGTTACCCAGACTTTCCCTAACTTGTCCAGACACATTTCAAAGCGGCCAAAAGGAATGCTCAAAATATGATAGCTTCTCTTTCAGTTTCCATTGTAGGACAACACATAAAAGTACACTTTTGGAAGCTCTCTTATATGCATTATGCTTTTTCCAGAAATATTTCCCAAAATCTCTGACATTTCCAAAATGAGCACCCTGAAAAGTAGAGCACTTAAATCCGAGTATGTTAGTCTGCCGTTCTTATCCTTTCTTCTTCCGTAGACGTGCGAACGCGTCGCGGGCGACAATCGAGGCCACCCGCGACGAAAATCGATGTTGCACGGCGAATGAAAATATGAAAATGTCATACTCGGGTTTAGACAAATAACTGAACAGGAATTTTGGATTTCAAATTCACGGTATATAGGTCACCTATGTTCTCCGAGCCACTTGCCGTTCATCAGTTTAATCTGAATTATTTTTATCACTCTCACAGACTTGTTTCAGATTTACTAGCCCAGCTGAAGACTCATGAAAACCTGCCCAGATTTGTTGACGACTTATTACGACTTTTCAATCTCATTTACGACGCTTCAAGTGTGAGATTCTATCCGACGCATTTCAAAACTTTAATATACGATTTACCTATTACGACACTTTCTGATTTTTCAAGGCTTGCAAACCAGAGTACTGCAGTGGGTAGGTAACAACACGGTAAAATACCTATATTACCTAGTTTTTATACCCGGTGCCTGGTAATATCAGTTACCGGGTACCATCCGGTACTAGGTCCCATCCCTGCTCTGCACGGAACCTACTCGAAGGTATGTAGGGCAGTGGAGAATGTATATATTTTAAATTTCTCTTTTGTACTTTCCTACATCATACATTTTCATGTTTTCTTCCCTGTAATACATGCGAGTCACCACGGGAAAGTCCGAGGATTGGCCGCCCCATAAAAAAAAGGTACGGTGTATTACCGGGTTACCGGGTAGTACCAGGTAACTAGGTAAGATCCCAGGTTACCGGGTTTCCCTGGTAAAAAGAAAACGTTCCACAATTTCCTACCGTGTGAAAATGTGGGGAGAGGGTAAAAAATATACTTTCTTGGGTAGAGGTAGTTATATAATTTTTGTGAGGGGGAGGGGGTAAAAATGTTTTGGGGAGAGGGTAAAAATATTTGTGGGGGAGGGTAAAAGTTTTCGGGGAAAGGGGTAAAATATTTTTGGGAAAAAGAATTTTGGGGAGATTTTTTTTTTTGGGGGGGGGACTTTTGGGGTGAGTAGAAAATCTTTTCTTGGGGTAAAATTTTTTTGGGGAGGGGTTGAAACTTTTTGGGGTAAAAATTTCTTGGGAAAGCAAAAAATGTTGGGGTTAAAAAATTGGGGTGAACATTTTTGGGGTAAAAATTTTTTTAGTAATAATTTTTTGGGGAGGGTGTAAAATTTTTTGGAAGCATTTCAGCCACCCTCCTGCCCGCCTGCGAGCCCCTTTAACAACACGCTACGCCACAGACGAGGATTGTTCTTCAACTAGGTAAGTAGTTCCATGTCTTACCTCCCAGTACTAGATAACGGCGAAAACTAGGTACCTATACCTAATTTCAATCGTTACCTCCCGGTACTCGGTAAGTGGGAGTACCTAGTACCTAGTTTGACGAACTTGGTTCCATTTCACAGTACCGTGTTGTTAATTTATTTATTTATAAGAGAGGGAGGTCCTTCACAGCCGACAATGGCCAATGACGAAGGACCCCAATAAAAGATAAAAAATATTTAAAAAATAAAACTAAAATAGAACAAAAATAAAACTGGACAAATCAAAAAATAAACTTAAAATAAAGAAAAATAAAAAAGAACGCTAAATGAGAGAGAGAGAGAGAGAGAGAGAGAGAGAGAGAGAGAGAGAGAGAGAGAGAGAGAAAGAAAGAAAGAAAGAAAGAAGGAAAGAGAGGAATGATCACTTTTTGCCCAACTATCCCAACGCCCAAGTATCCCATTCCCCCGCGTGCACTTCAGTACTACGTCACGGTCAGCTGCGTAGGTAAGCGTGCAGTACTCTGTTGCAAACATGTTTCAGGCTTTATAGGATACTTCAACCTGTATATAAGACTATTGAAGTCTCTTTGTAACTTGTTTAGAGCACTCTTTTGAATGAAATTCCACCAGATTTGCTCGAGACTGCCGAAGAGCCCTTAAGATACAGTCAATACAAACATAAACTTTTTTGTCGACACTCCAAATCATCACACTTTTCACACGATATACTGAGGTCAGATTTGACACAGAATTTGATACAAAAGTCAAGTAAATATGTCAACAACAACTTTGAACACAATCCTACACTAAATTCGATACATAAGTTGATATAAAAGTCAATGTCGACATGGGAACTCTACTTCTGTATCGAATTCTGAACCAAATTCGACCAAAATATCAATATTTTGTCGAAAAAATGACAAGATTTCACGTGTCGACGTAAATACTTTTTTGAGATTTCCCTAACCAGTCGACGACCTTTCAACACTGTTCCAAATACTTTTTCAAGATTCCCGAAGATTTTCGTAAACATATTATGTAAAACTCTTAACACTTGGAGACCGTTCCAAGCCTCTTCGCGATATGTGTCAAACTCTTTAAATGTATTCGAGATTTCTTCAAGAATGGTTTCCAAACATCGAGATTCATGTCAACCTGTTTAAGGCTCTTTTATCTACACCAGGCTACTTCAAAATCTTTACTACACTATTTTATTTTTCTCAAACTTTTCAAGAATTTTTGAAAGTGATTTATGACAATTTGAAACTGTTCTGAACTTACTTAAAGACATTTTATGATTCACGAAAAATTTTTCAGCTTGTTTTCATTATTTCTTCATATTTTTTTCCGTTTTTATTAGACAGCTTCTCCCACTACAGGACACTGAGAGATTCGCCAACATTTACACCTCACGTAAATTTGCAGAGAATACCTTTATAAATCAAATATTACACTGAAAAGTTGTGGGTTTTTCTTCTACTATTAACGAGGTTCCATCTATATTTCTAATTCCTAAGTTTGAATTTCATTTATAGCAGGTCTAGAGCCATCGACTTCATCAATTCAAAAACAAAATGCGAAGCTAAATACAAAATACAAATCGAGAGGTGCAGGTAAAATAAAACAATTATGTGCCTCGAAGCCTCATCTACCGGAGAGAAGAGTGGGATCGGGCAACGAAAAATTTTGGAGGAGCCATTTTCAAAAAGACAAATGGTAAGTAGGGGGTAAGCTAAGCTGCCAGGAGGAGGAGGAGGAGTAGGAGGCATTCTATGTTCCCAAAATTCTCTCCAAAACTAGGGAAATTTCACACTTTTTTGACTGGATATAGTTCACTATGACTCCAAGGTCGATTTTTTCTCTTAAAAGTATTATTTGCACTCTCATAATGATGATCTTATACATGTCTTAATAAAACAGACATTAGGCCACTTTTCAAACCCTCTAGATGGTTAGATATGTAAAGTCCCTAAATCAACTTAGATTAGAGTAAGTCGACCCCGCTCGAGTCACTTTTATTATACAATTAGCATTACTTCACATATTAATAATTTTTATGCGATTACTTACATAGTTATTAAAAGGCGGTAATTCAACTTGCAATCGTAAATCTTCTATAAGCCAGCGCATTCTGTTCCCCTGAAATTTTAAATGATTGAGTAACGTATTACGGTTGCATGGACAGCATAAAACAACTGATCCTAGTTAGGATATTTTCCTTACCTCCATACTAGTGCTCACAAGAGAATTCAATAAAAAGTGGAAACATATGAAGTTTTCCAATATCAAGCCCAACACATAAACAGATGTCTTTTTCAAATCTGAGGCCAGTAAATCGTTAGTGTCATCGAAGAAGAACTCCAGAACATCTGAGATGATTACGTAAGTACCGATAATGAATCGGAACAGAAATTTATAAACATAACACTTGACTGGTGCGCCGTAAAGTCTGTTCTGAGTACGACATAACATTTTCAACAACGAATGTGATTTATATAATATTTTAACTCTTCTTATAACTTCTTTGTTATGAATGAGGTTTCTTTCGAATTGCTTTGTTATTTGAATAAGATCACCGTTAATTACCTCGAAATGTTTTCGCAATAAATGTAAAATTACTAAAAAGTAAAACCCATCGAACGTTTCGAGAATTGTATAAATAAATTTGGTCAATACAGAAATCAAAAATCTGTTCTTTAAATGCGGATGATTGGCAAAATGATAAATGTCAACCCCCAACTTTAATAAAATCACGAATACAAGCACACAGATCGTCCATCTCCAAAAGCTTTTCTGGAATTGAATGCTAATTCGAACGCGCAACAGCAGATTGTCAACAATGAATAATGTACGGGCAACCTCAATTTTAGTCTGATAATAGAAAAATGAAATCAACACAGACAGGAACGTAGTCAGAGCTCCATAACCGACTGAAAGTATAAGGACGACTAGTTTTAATACTTCACAAGTGAAGGACGAATCCTTTTCATTGAAATTCATTACCAAGGAGGTTACAGTCAAAGCGTACAGAATCAGCAAAAATATCATCACAACTAACATGTATATAGTTCGAATTCGAGAATATAGTGCAGTTCGAGGATTATACCTCACCAACCCCAAATACTGTAAGTAACTGGCAAAATAAGATAGAAATTCAAAGGCATTCACACGTACTTCGCCCATATTAACTCAGTTCAGATTTAATACACGGAAAACACCAAATAAAAATGAAACTTAGAATATCGGTGAACGAATTACCATTAACATACTTTTAAAATTGAAGGCTCCTTCTCAAATGAGAGTTACCGAGTTACAAGTACATAGTTACCACTTGGAGTGCCCATGCATCAACATCACTGGTGAATTTTCTAAATAATTTCACATAACGCAAAACAAGTGCCTATTTAATTATGTAAATAATCACTAAGTCAAACTTACATTGGTAAGAGACCCATTAGGACTGTCAATACACTACGTAAATAATTTAACTATTTCATAATCTTTATCTTTTACATATTTAAGTGTTTGTTCTTCTGTGGGTGTATTTTGTTCGTTTTTTTGTTTGTTTGTTCGAGTCTGGTGGGTGAACCAAAAGAGCTGAGGAGTTCATACTTTTTGGATATATTCGTATTCAACTTGAGAAAGTGCCAGACTTCAATAATTCCACATGAGACAAGTTAAGTGCTTACATAATTATGTAAATAATCACCAAGTCAAACGTATTGGTAAGAGACCCATTAGGACTGTCAATACGCTGTGTAAACAATTTAGCCACATTTTCCCATTATAATTGTCCTTAATATTTTCGATCTATAAAAGTGTACGTTTGGCTGTGTGTGTGTTTTGTTCATTTATTCGGAGTGAACCGTAAGAGCTTAAAGGTTCTTACTTTCTGGGTACGTTCGTATTAACCTTGAGACGGTTTCAGACTTCGACAGAATTCGGTTCCCATATTAGGAGGAGGACCACAAAATTTTTCCTCCCTCGGGACCCCCTGTTTTTTCGAACTTGCACTTTTCCAAAGTATTTTGTATCGATCTTTCTCACATTATTTTGAAATTTCGTGATTGTAATTGTCTCCTTTCAGAAATTATTAGTGGTTGAAAACCTGAAATTTTCAAAGCGAGAGGTGCAATACACACACTTGAGGTGACACTAGAATATTCTTCAAATTATTATGTCACCATGGGCCACCAAAATTATATGTAATAAGCCGGAAGTTGAAGGAGAAATTTTGGACATATTTTTTCAAGATCACATTGATATGTGTACTGAGTCAACAATCATTCAGCCATTTAAACGCAATTAGAAATTAAGCTATTGATGCGACTTAAATATAACGAATATTCAGACGTTCTTAACGGGAAAAAACGTTTTCCAATATTAATGCCCAAAAAGATGATTATATCAGTAATGAGTACTCAATGTACGCGCTATTTACATTTTAGTTTGATAGTAGAAAAATGAACGAAATAAGGAAAATGTTGAGCTCACACTTTCGTATAAGAATGTGAGCCTGATAACAAGTGAGCTCGCAACATCAGCAGCGAAGGATCAGTCTTTTACGAAGAATTTCATTTAAAAAAGCGCTACATAGAGACCGAACCGAAGCGGTAAATACATCATCACACATAACATGAATGTCGTTCGAATGGAACAAAGTACTGCAGTTCCAGAATGATACCTAACCACAGTCCAGCAAACTGGAAGAAATAAACGAAACAAGCTGAACATTCACAGGAGCTGACACGAGCTTCCACCTTAACATCGCACTTAACCTAGACACAGAAGAATGTGACTCGAAATACAAGTAAACAAAATTCTGCTGGTCTGATGGCAAAACCTAAGGGTTCGTTCTCAGGCAAAGATTTTCAGGTTGATTAAAACAGATTCGACGTTCTAACGGAAAATTCTTAAATTTACGTCACTTGTGTCACAAAGGTAAGTAAATTTATAATCAAATCGAACAAGTAAGCAGTGATAGGATGCCCATTGCGATTTTTGACACTCTCGGTACGAATTTCCAACTGTTTCCTAAGTAACTGGAAAAACAACTTTAGATAGAGGTGATACAGAGGTATCTCTACACCTCTATCAATGGACCCGTCACAGGATTCATTTTATTTGAACAGCCTATCCCAGGTACAATTATACAGTGTCTCAACATGAATGATCCTCCTTCATCTGGGCAAGCAGGTGATTTATCCATCATTAGACACGGCGCGGTTAAGCTTGCCTCCTACTTCAGAGGGGCTAAGAAGAGATATCTATAATTTACTTCTCCAACTAATTTTTGCTCCTTCTTCTCGGGATGGGAAATAAGAAAAGCTTTTCCACGCTTGGTTTCTTCTTTTTGTGATTTTTTTGTCCGTGCTGTCCTTAAATGAGACTATTTGACCAAGTACGTGGTATTGTCTATTGCGGTTATTTTGCTTCCATCTATTTCGATTTCCTGAAAGTTTTTCGTATTAGAAAGTAATACTGTTTTGCTCACGTTTATTGTTAGCCCTACATTTTTGCCTTCCTGTGCTATTTCCTTTGCCATCTTCTGTAATTCTCCGCCGTCCTGGGACACCAAAACCACGTCATCTGCTAATCTCAAATTGTTTAGCTATTTGCCGCAAATTTTTATCCCCATTCTTTCCCAGTCCATTTTCTGAAACACGTCTTCTATAAATGTGAAATTTTTTCTGCATTTATCACTACAGTCTGCAGGGCGTGATATGGTTCTTTGAATATTTTGTTTGCGGTTCGGTTTTGTACCAGTGTTATCATGTTGATATAATTCAATTATTGCAACTTAGATACTAATTCATATTTCGCTCGTCCAATACAACAACGTCATAACTCAAAAAACGCAATTTTTCAGGAGAGCAATTTGAAAGTTTAAGGTGCTATTAAGACGTGAATAATTAATGTATAACATTAACGCATTCTGGTAGATGGAATTGAAACATTATAAATGTCATTCTTGCATTGACAAGGTTTGACTCATACCTTTACTCCTATGTGCTTAACTCAAAAATTCAATTTTTTGAGTTATGACGTTGTTGTATTGGACGAGCGATTTGTGATTTCTTTATACTATGTACTTATTAATTAAGGTTTGTGTTCTGAGTTCAATATCATTACTATAAGTACGTGCGTGGCTCGATTTAACGTGATATTTTATGATAAGAGCGATATCATGTCGAACGAACCAGTTCAAAGTGACGAGTTTGTACCTGACTGGCGGAGGCTGTTCGACGAAATATCCACTATTAGTCGGACAGTAACAGAAATCAAAAGCGAACTGACGAAGGAAAAAGAAGAACGAGAACAACTAAAGGCAGAGCTCGAGGCGGTTAAACAGACCAATCAAAATCTTGAAAAAAGAATTGAAGACCTAGAAAAGTACAGCAGGAAAAGTAACATTATAATTAGTGGAATACCGCAAGAACGGGGCGAAAAAGTACGAGATATAGTGTTCGATCTGGCAGAAAAATTGCAAGTGGACCTTCAACCTGGGCATATTTGTGCCGCTCATCGATTACCAGCAGCGCCATCAAAAATTCCGAACATCATCGTCAAGCTAAATGACAATGACAAGAAAGTGGAACTCATTAAACAAGCGAAAATAAGGCGGCTAATGGTAAATTCGTCGCCAATCTTCGTTAGCGACCACCTACTACCACGAGAGGCAGCACTTCTAAGAGAGGCGAAGCAGCTCAACAAGGAAGGCTTCATCAAGTTCGTGTGGACAAGGAACGGAGACATCCTTGTCAGGAAAGCAGAAGGATTCCCTTCAGTCAAAATACACGAACTAAATGACTTGCAACGGCTGGTCGAAAACGAAACAGAAGAGGAGTACAGCCCAGACGACAGGGAAAAAGGAGTAGAAAACAGGAAAAATGCAGAAACGAGCGCAAAAAGGAAACTCCCAAGCCCACCAGCAACAATGGCTATGAAAAAACCACCAGCGACGAGGCAAAATCTGTACCAACGGCAGACGAGCTTGGACCAGTATAAGTTAGCGACCCCTGGCAAACAAGGCGAAAAAAGCAGACTCGAACTGAAAAACCAGAGCCGCAGCAACACGTCGACTAATTAGTATAAGGAGGTAAGTGCGGCGTCGGCAGCTACCACGAACCAAAATTACGATAGGTTAAATAAAAGAGTTAAAAGCTTAACTACGACCCCAAGTCGGGAAGTGGGCTCCGGGGGTCAGTAGCCCACATCAACTGTCAGCACTCAACAACAAATTTAGGGGAAAATTTGGGGAAAAACTCGGGAGAAAATTCACAGGGTGTCTAACAAATTTTGGAAAGCGAAATGCAGGAGTTTTGCAGGAGATTTTGCAGGAGGTTTTTCAGCAGTTCAAACAACTAGAAACACACCCCCCCCCCCCAAAAAAAAAAAAATCTGTATTAAAATGGTTTCAAAATTGAAAAGAACTAAAAAAATGATATTTTTTAAATTTTGAGAATAAAATTAATGAAGTACAAATGAAAACAATTTTGCAGACTTCCTCAAAAGTTTATCGTACAATGCTTTAAGAAAAGCGCAACATTCATCAAGAAATTTCATTTTCTTCAACGGAGAAAATTTGGATACAATTGTTTTGGCTCCAAATCCGACGTTAACCTTCTCTGGTGGTAAAAGGTTCTTTTTAGTATCTTCAAAACTATATGTGACTTTGGAGAGAAATCTGGTACCGATGTTTCGAAGAACAGTTCTAAGATCTTCATAAAGAAAGGGTATCAATGGCTCATCGCTCTGGTATTATATCAAAAAATGGTACAAGTCATCACACACTGAATACATAAAATGTAATTTTGCTTCCAAAAACTCCTTCTTCAAAACTTCAGTCACATAAGTGTAATTGTGTGTTTTAGGAGGTTTATTTTTGACGCCCTCAACATACTTCTTGACATGAGGTAGTATATTCAATGCTCTCTGTAATACCTTTCCATTTTCCAGCCATCGAACAGAGAAACATTTTAATGTAAATAACGAAGATTTGGAATAATATTTAAGATCCGCGCGTCTAGTAGGGAAGTCTTTGAAGAGGTAATACAGACTTCGTAACAACCGATGAATATTCCAGTTGCTGCTATCGTGAGCAGTTTTATACTCGTTATGGACGATATGCAAGGTACAGGTACCCAAATTCAACATTTTGTTCATACCATTCTCTTCCATGTATTTCAACAGATCTGAATGTAATAATTTCAAATTAACGTTGGGGCCATCCATCGCCACTTGCAAAACGTTAGATAAATTCAACTTCAAATCTTTTAATGCATTTGTAATTGCTTCGAACAGTCCATCAGAAGTACATCGTTCTGGGAAAATGGAAGCTAAATAACGAGTTGATACCTCCTGTTTACTAGAATCCCAATAATGTACGATCATATCCATTTGGGCGCTTTGGCAAACTTTATTGAGATAGTGTCTGCGTTTTGAACTTCGTCTAGTAAGATCTGTCTGAAGTAAGGCACAAGACCATATGTAATACAGTAGGCAATCTTATCTATTTTTAAACTCATTTGCTAAAAAGTGCGTCAATTTTTCCACTTACGTTAGATACAGAATTGACATAGACGCAATATTTGCACCAGTACCAGTCAACGTATCAGCACTCCTACAAACGATACGCGTTAGGCAGCGCAACATACCTGCCACCTAGTTCAAAAACATGTTAATGCTAGCGCTAGTAATGGCACATTGCGGATTGATCAGTTTATGCAAACAACTGGTGGTGCAAACAACCATTTTTTTCATGAGAAAAGAAAAATTTTAATTCACTTTTTTTTCATTTCTCTGTGAAAATTGCAAGTTTGTAATACATGTTTCATGGTGCAGTAAAGTACGATTTTTGCAGGAGGTTTGAGTGAAATGCAGGAGGTTTGCAGGAGATTTTGTGAAATGCAGGAGCATTTGAGCAAATGCAGGAGTTTTGCAGGAGATGCGGGAGATGCAGGAGGTGTTAGACACCTTGATTCAGGAGAAAAGGGCAAAAGTAATAAAAGAAAGTATGAAAATTTAAAAATTTTGCATCACAACTGTCGCGGTCTAGCGAACGAGGGAAGAATTGTCGAGTTTGAATACGTCTTTAAAAACATACAATACGATGTCGTCGGACTATCCGAAACAAGAAGAAGAGGTGAAAAGATAATACAACGAAAAAACGGCAATATCCTATTTTATTATGGCAGTACATCAGGCTATCGAGGAGTGGGTTTCTATATAAACAAAAAAGTGGCGAAACGAGTCACTGAAATAAAAGGAGTATCAGAACGAATAGCAGTGATGAAAATTAGGCTAAACAAAACAACCGATATGACTATTATACAGGTATACGCTCCCATATTAAATTCAACGGAAGACGAATGCACAAACTTTTACGACCTCCTAGAAAAGACATACGAAAGTGAAAAATCATATTATACAATTGTAATGGGCGACTTTAACGCTAAAGTAGGAATGGATGGTATTAAACGAAGCTCCTTAGGAAATTTCGCGGAAAAAGAGTCGAACGCAAATGGTCTTAAACTAGTAAATTTTATGAATAAAGAAAACCTAAAACTAGTGTCCTCATTCTTTTTTAAAAACCAGAAAAGGAGATGGACATGGAGGTCGCCAGATGGGAATACCCGAAATACCATAGACCATCTTTGTATAAATGACATGAGGATAGTTAAAAATATTGACGTTGTGGCCATAAGCGAGTTCTCAGACCACCGGCCAATAAGATGTATAATGGAAATACCAACCAGGGCTAAATTTCATAATAATCACGTCATAAACAATGTAAATACGAAAAAACTAATAATTCCTACCCATAAACGCCAAAAACTGAATGAAATGCTTTCGAATAGGCTAAGCCCAATTATTCTAAAAAAGGGAGAAACACAATCCAAATACGATGACATTTGTGACACCTTCACCAAAACCCTAGTAGAAATTGGTAACTATAAGAGGGAGGCGAACACGGATGACAAAATAAGTCTAAGAACAAAAGATTTAATAGAGGAAAGAACACGATTAAACAACATTCGGCACAAAAACACAGCAGAAAAAATCGAATTATCGATCATAACAAAATCGATTAAGTATGCTATTAGGAAAGATATAAGGGAGTACGACGAGGAAAAGGCGGAAAAAATCCTTGAAGAGAACTGGTCTACTAAAATGGTTAAAAAAGCGCTCTTAAATGGTAGATACATACTCCCTAAAATAATAAACAGCGAAGGAAAATTCGTGCATGATAGAACGGAAATTATAAAAGTGGCAACCGATTTTTACCGGAGACTCTACTCTGAACAAACTAAAGACACATAGACAAGAGGGACAAGTACTGGCTTAGTTACTTAACAAACAAGGACGATTTCGCGCCAATACTGAAACAGGAAGTGTTGAACATACTGAGGAAAGTCAAAACAAATAAAGCGCCAGGACCCGATCAGATAAGTAACGAACATCTAAAAATAGCAGCAGAATCCCTAGCGGAACCACTAACATCAATTTTTAACGAAATTTTAACGACTAAAAGTATACCCAAACAGTGGTACGATGCGGAGTTAATACCAATACATAAAAAAGGCGATCGTAGTGATATAAACAATTATAGACCAATCAGCTTATCATCCAATATATGTAAAATATTCATGAAAGTTATTAAAGAACGTATATATAATATATTGGATAGTAACCAACCAATAGAACAGGCGGGGTTCAGAAAAGAGTTCTCGATAATCGACCACATTCACGTGATAAATCAAATTCTAGAGAGAGCAGAGGAATACGATATCGAAGTAGTTTTGGCGTTTATTGACTTCCACAAAGCATTCGACTCCATAAAACATGATAGTGCATGGATAGCTCTAGCAATGCAGGGGGTTCCCAAGACCGTGATTAGACTACTAGAAACTATCTATAAGAACTCAAAAGCGTATATAACATTGGATACAAAAGGGGAATCGTTCCCGATAGAAAGGGGTGTCAAACAGGGCGACCCCCTATCGCCGTATATTTTTAATGCAGTACTCGGAGGGTTGTTTCGCAAACTAAAGTGGGAGAATTATGGATTGGTTTTAAACGGTTTTCAAATTAACAACTTGAGATTCGCCGACGACATCGTATTAATTGGCAAAAATATGGAAGAAATCGAAGATATGGTTAGGGAACTAGCAAACGAAGGTGCTAAAGTGGGACTAGAAATAAATGTAGGGAAATCAAAAATTATGAGAAGTAGCAATAACACCGACAGAACTCCTCCACCCAGTAGAACAAACTTGGAAATAGTCGAAAATTATAAGTATTTGGGACAGATAATATCTTTCAGGAAGCGAAATCAAAAAATAGTTGAAATGAGGAAAGCAAACTCATGGAAAGCATTTTGGGCTTTAAAATACGTCTTTAAAAGTAACATGAAAATCGAAACAAAAGCAAAAATTTGGACCAGCTGTGTTCTACCAGTGGCAACGTACGGTGCCCAAACATGGTCACTAACAAAAAACCAATTAACTAAATTAAAAAGTATACAAAACGCGATGTTACGCAGTATTCTAAATATAAGATTAAGAGACAAAGTTAAAATAGAAAAAATTAAAAATAGAGTCAAAGTACCCGATATTGGCTATATTATAAGAAAAACAAAATGGAAATGGCGTAACATCGCGACCTTTTGGGTGCCGTATGACCACAAACGCAAGATAGGTAGACCAGCATTACACTGGAGGGACGAGTTCAGACAATGGAAGGGAAATTGGACTAAATTAGCTAGAGACCACGACAAATGGAAAGTGCTGACAGAGGCCTATGCCCGTAAGTGGGCGGGGTAGCTGCGGACGTCGCTCCTACCCAAGGTTGTAAAATAAAAATAAAAATAAAACTTATTAATTAAAAATTGATTTTCATTCATGACTGATATAGAAGATTCATATTTTCTTTACTAACAATATTAAGATAAACAAAATGTATGAGCCGCCCGAAGGGCGGGTAGCTCAGTTAGTCCCTTATATGGTGCACGTGCACATAGAATTTTACATAAATGGCATACATCGGCGAATTTCGCCGACCATTAAATTACAAAACCTATCATACCAATTTTCTTAGATTATGATAAAATAAGCATATAGAAACATATAGTCTGAACTGGTTGAGGGGGGGGGGGATAATAATTTTTTCAAGGGAATAAGTTATTACTGCGATTATAGGCTAAAATAATAAGAAATTTGGTAAATATTTCAACATTAGCTATGAATTCGTTTAGGTGTAAACCCCTGTGGAAGTCCAAAGGGGGTTCATATTTTTTTCATAAGAAAACAAGGCTTGCTGGCAGAAACATCAAAACAAAATACATTAGACAAACAATTACAGAGATAAAAACACGTTTAAAAAATTTAACATCTAAAAACGACTCGAATTCCCCCCACTCCAAAATTTCCAAACAACGTATAGGTAATTAAAATTAAGGTTAGATCCTGTGACATTTGTAACTTGCGAGGGATAAACCAGTTAAGCGCCTTCGCATTCGGGTATATACCACCATTCATACAAGCATGGTGTGCGTGAAAACGCGTCATCGGCGAATTTCACAGATGTGTGCCATGTGCCATTTAAGGTATGATCCTACAAGTCAGTTTTCGTTCTCCCGTGCGACCTTTCTGTAACTGTAAAGTAAAAATGTAGTCTTCCAGTACACACTGTCACTTATTGCTGCTTTGCAAGAACATGGTATCTATCAAATACGAATTTTCCAAAGTATAACCTTTGTATGTATTACTTTTGTATGATTTTTGTGTGACTTCTTTATGATATTTTTTCGGAACATTTTCACACCTGAACAGAATTTCAACAGCGGAAAAAAATTCAAAACACTCTAATTGCAAACGAAAACTTTTAAGGAAGTTAAATAAAAACGGACGAATTATTGCAAAGAATGTTTGCAAAAACAATATTTTTCGATTAAATTTCAATTAGGCCAGGTTTTGAAAAGAAATATCGCGATTGTTCAGGAGTAATTAACAATTTTTAAAGTAATCAGAGGCAACTGTATGACTTTTCGATTCGTCCAATATGAACCACAATAAAGATCTATCAATACACACTCGATATTAATGAAAGAACATTATATCATATTCCGCGGGGTACTCACGAAATGATTCAATGAAGGTGATTCAACATGCATTCGCAATTCCTCCACCAACCTGTAAGTACGATTGCCCTGAAAGTTCAAATACTGATAAATATGATCGTGTTCTTAACGCGTAGACGGTTCAATACGTCTCCTTATAAATATGTTTGTTCCTCACCTCGTTTCTAGTGCCCACAATGGTATTTAAAATGAAGTAAATCAAAACGTTACTTTCTAGAATCGCACAAAAAATATAAATATGCACAAGACCTATTCCAGAGGTCACCGAATAGGTAGCCTTATCAAAGAAAGCGAATAAAGCCGCACAGATGAGGAAATAACTATTGCCTAGTACTTTAACTAGAGATACACTAATGAAAAGTTTAAATATGATGCCATAGAGTGTATTCTGAGTCCGACATAATATTCTCAATAACGAATGGCATTTATATAATATTTTAACTTTCCTCAGCACTATTTTATCGTATATTGAGTTATTTTCACATAGTTTCCTCATTTCGATCAGCTCTTCATTGATTACTTCAAAATGTCTTTGTAAAAAATGTAAAATTGCTAAATAGTAACACAAGTCGGATCCTGTGACTATTTCGATGAATTGTCTATGATAAACAACAATGGTAAAATACTCTTTCAGGGCCGAGCGTGTCATAAAAGTATGAAAGGTAATCGCCATCTTGATAAATACCACGAACACGAAAATAGCCGTCTTTAAAATCCAATAACTCTTCCTGTACCGGATTTCTATATTAATTCGTAGCAGTTGATCGTCCACGATGAATAATGTACGCGCAATCTTAATTTTAGTTTGGTAATATAGAAAAGAAATCATTAAAGATGAAAACGAGCACAGATTCTCGTAACCAAACAGAATTGTGAGGGTAACTAACATCAAAGTGTTACTAGGGTGTAAGTTGCCGACTTGATAAAATTTCATTATACTTAAGATTACACTCAGAACGAACATAAGCGGAAAAAAAGTCATCATCAATAACATGTAGGCGGCTCGAATTCGGGAGGGTAGCGCAGTTCTAGGGTTGTACCGGACCAGTCCAACAAACTGGACGAAATTCGCGAAATATTGAAAAAATTCGAAGGCGTTGACTCGGGTTTTCGTCATATCAATTCACTTCAGATTCAGAAACTGAACAACGCGAAGGTATAGATACCGGAGAACTACGTATCACTGGTACGTTTGCCTACTTTCAGAATTATGTATACCAAAACTCAAAATTAGTGTCTATCTTCTGTGACTAGTTTCAAACTGAGAAGCGGCAATACACACACTTGAGGAGAAATTAGAAAATTCTTTAAATTATTATGTCACTATGAGCCACCAAATTATAGGTAAATAATCCGGAAGTTGAAGGAGAAACTTTTGACAAAATATTTATCAACATCACATTGATATGTGTGCTGAGTAAACAATTATTCAGCCGGTTAAACGCACTTAGAAGTTATGTTATTAACGCGACATAAGAAGATCAACAGGAATACCCCAAGTGGAGCAATATAACGAATGAAGACACGCTTTCCATACCCAATTCCAATATTGATGCCCAAAAGACGATTATCTATACCGAGTACCTAATGCACGCGCCATCTATATTTTAGTTTCAAGGTTTTAATAACTAAAGCATGGAATACATATAAAAATGCTTTGGTGGACAGAATGAAGTCTCAACCAATAGAATTCTGGCGAAAGATTGCCAATAGGCAAAGTAGTAGGTCTGGCACAGAGTTATACACCTTTGGTTAACAATTACACAAGTTCAGATGGAATCATTTGCAAACTATTTTTCCAGTGTTTTAGCGATAAAAATGTGACTCAAAACCAAACTCAGAGTGCTAATGGGGTGGGGGTTACTGTAGGCGAAGGCATTATACCGGTGGGTGTGATCACTATCGAGGAAATAAAATGTGCACTGCATGACCTTAAACCTAAATCATCTTGTGGCCCTGATTCCATTCCACCATATGTATTCCGAGCTTGCTCATAGTTTTTAATTACTCCCCGAACTTATGTCTGCAATACTGTCCTTGAGACAGGTATTTATCAAACAATATGGAAAATATCGAAAGTTATTCCAGGCAAAATAAATGAAATAAAAAATTATCGTCCCATCTCTCTAATTCCACTCGCGGCCAAAATTTTTGAAACTTGTCTTGCACAAATATCTATACAATCAATCCAAAAATATCTTATCTCCTTGTTAACATGGCTTTAGAAAGGGATATTCAGAGCAGATAAATCTAATGAACTTCAGATATGACGTCAATACTAAGGGCGGTCAAATGGATACCACTTACATAGATTTTTCAAAGGCTTTGAACACTGTCAACCACAAAATCTTACTACAAAAATTGTGCAGCATGAGAGGTCTCTCCGTGTTACACGAGGGTGTCAGTTGTTCCACCAGGGTTTGGTTTCGGGTCCAAACCTGTTTCTAATATTTGTCCATTATATTTCTGAAAAAATCTAATATTCAAAATTATTGCTGTACTCAGATGACATGAAAATTTATAAAATCATAAAATCTCAAAATGATTGTGTCAAACTGCAACAAGATCTTGACTCATTAGTTGAGTGGAGTGATAGTAACTTGTTACCATTGAATACTGACATAAGTGTGAAAAAATTACCTTTTCAAGAAAAATATGCCTCATTTTATACGAGTATAAAATAAAAAAGGCTACACTTAGGTGTGTAAATTTTGTAAAAGACTTAGGCATCATTTTGAATTCGAAATTATTATTCAATATGCATATCGATCACATACCTTTAAAAAAATAACAGTTGGCTTCATACAGAGAAATGGCACTTGTCATAAAAATTTACAAACAATGAAAATTCTTTATTCTAGTTTTTCGGATCAATATTGGAATGTTCCTCTGTTGTATGGGATCCCAAAACTCAACAAGGTAAAGATAAAATTGATAAAATTTAAAAAAGATGTTTGAAATACTTATATTGCAAAATTTTTACATATAATCCTGAAATTATATGCAAGGACTTTTGGTTGACTATGAGATTATGAGTCTAAAAAATAGAAGATGTCTGGCAAAGTTGATCTTGATGGATGTTCTGAATAACAAAATTTTGGATTCCAATAACTTAATACGTATTCAATTCAGGGTCCCTATATTTAATACAAGAAATACTGATCTATTTGTAACACGTAGAGGCTTGCCATCAAGTACGGACAATACTCGAGCATTATATAATAATATTACCGAAAAAGACCCTGAGATCGACATATTCTTCATGAGCAGGAGACAGTATAATATCTCATCAGTCATTAAAGTACTCGAGGGTATGTAGGTCCTAGTCTCTGCAGTTCTTTCCCTTATATACCGTACAAGTGTGGTTTGTTTCGGCCCCTCGGCTTCCTTCAAACCTCACTTCTCAATTCACAATTCTCAGGTGCCCCCTGTGGAACCTGCGCGCCCCTCATCACCCGCTCTGCCCTTGCTCTGCTGTCTTCCCCTCCCTCTTTCTGTCATCTTTTCCTTCTTCTTTATCCCCCACCCCTCACTTGAACAGTTTCTTTGTTTTTGTTTTTAGGAATGATAATATTGTATTTATTGTCTCTCCTTGTCATTGAGACCCACCGGCATCTGCTGGGGGGGGGGGACTCAAATACAAATAAATAAATTACTGCTATTCCAGGGTGAGAACTAACCAGTTCAACAGACTGGAAGAAGTTCTCGAAGCAAGCTAAAAATTCATAGGCGTTGACACGAATTTCCACCATACTATCACACTTTAAATCAGCACACAGAAAAACTCGGGAATACAACTCGAAAAGTGAACAAATTACTAAGGATTCGTCCTCAGGCACAAGTTTGCAAGTTAGTCACAACCAACCAGACGCACTAATGGCAAATTCTGTAATTATTTATGTCATTTGTCACAAAGTTACGTAAATAATCAGATAGAACAAGCAAGTGCAAGTGGCGAAAAGATCCCCATTAAAAAACAGTTCTAACACTTTACCGAGTAATTGTGCGATCCAAACTTGACTACGGTGCAATCTTATACCAATCAGCCCCACAAAAATACTTACAACTACAAACAATACAATCGACAGGACTTCGGTTAGCAACTGGCGCATTAGCCTCCAATCCCTCTGCTCAGAACCTCCATTCCATATTCGCACTAAATACCTAACTAGCAAATACATTACAAAAATCTTGACTACTTCAAACCACCCTCTAAAACACTTACTAACAACAAAAATCACCTCGCCTCTAACGCCGCGCACACTATACCAAACATGCTTCAAACTACATACTTAGCGGATACAAACATCACTACCAACAAAATACTACATCTTACACAAGACAACCTAAAACATTTTACTAAACAAATGCACACAGAGTATCTCTCCCTATGGAATAACACCTGAACTAACCTACAAAACAATAAACTTCGTGAAATTAAACCAAACATCTTCCCTTGGCACACTCCAACACAAAAAAATAGGCTAAACGAAACATAACTATCTAGACTCAGAATAGGCCACTCCCCCTTAACTCATTCCTGCCTTCTCCTGAAATCCAACCCTCCTCAATGCAACAGTTGTCGCACCAACGTAACTATGAAACACATATTAATTGACTGCCCCACCAAGCTTTACATAACTCCTTACGATTCCCACTTACACTTGAACACCTCCTCTCAGACAACCAAGACTACACATCCCTAGTCCTACAATTCCGCACTCGCCTTAATATTATTAAGACACTGTAATTCTAGCAATACGTACATAAATTATTAGTATTAAGATTATAATTCTTTTTAGATAGTAAAAATCTTTAGAAGGGGGGAAAAAAATCCTGACCCGAGAGTCGCTGATTTTGGTCGGGTTATTTCTTCTAGTCTAGAATCGTGTACGTCGGTATAAGATCTTGTGATTCAATATTATGAAATACAAAATGTCTGACCAGTGTCACGATGAAGATTGGGAGATACGATGTGTGGTAGAATGAAATTAGTGGGAGACTCAAAGAACTAATGTCGTACTTTTCTTCCAAATATAGCATCGCTGGTTGCAGGGACTCTTGTAAGAGGCAAGACAATTTTTTAAAAGTTCAACCTGCCTTTGTAACTTTCCAATCAGTAAATGACGAATGTTTCAGTACTAGTATTAAAATACTGGAAATGAATATAAGAATGAATTTTGTTTTGTTTTGCAGTCATATTTTCACAATTCATCCCATCTCTCTCCTTAAAAGAAAAATTAGTCACATTATTCGCCTGCCCATACAAGAATATCAATAATCGTTGAATCCATTTCTTCTTCTTCTTCTTCTTAAGGTGTTAGGAATAGTAATATGTAGTTATCTTGGAAAAAAGTGCTTCTATGGAAGTAATACAGATTGGTGCAGAATGTATCACTAGTGCTTCATAATTATCCGGCTACCGAGGTTCTTGAACAAGGTGTACATTTGGGGGAAGTGCCGCATGGTAAACACTCAAATGACAATCAAGATGAGAAAAAGGACTTCGAAAATAAATTCAAAATCGCAAGATGAAAATAAGACAAAAAGACAATTTCGTCAAAACACAGCAATAAACTTTGACAAAGAGTAACCCACACTAATAGGCAACAAACACACAACAACAGCCCTAACCAGACAAGACACAATACAAAACAATACTCTACCCATACCGGACCATGATGCAGGCCCAATCAAGGTAATTTCGAGAAAGGAGGTGCAGTATCCCGGAGCCAATTTGGCATGCGTGCACCGCCATACGCCCCACTATCATCGATATCGAACAACCAAACAGAACCACAACAACCAACAGAAAGAAACAACAACACAGGACCGCAATAGGGTACTACCACAACCCATAACATAAATGCACACAATCATATTCTTTAAGAATAAGTTCAGGAGCCAGACAACTGTAAAGAATACTGACCATGGTGTAACACCCAAAAACGGTCAATGTAACAATGAGTACAACTTCAGTGAAATAAAGATAGTTTTTCGGATATTTACAAAGTTTAGAACCGGCGATCTTAAGGGAGTAGCGGTTTAAAATACGGCTTAATAACGAAATACACATGACACACGAGAGCAGAACGGGTTCAGGAAGTTCAGAATTTCGTTATCGAAAGGATTTCGAAGGTCTGAAACCCAAAGTGGAATCACAAAATTCGCGGTAGTTCATAAGTTCGATTTTGGCATAATTCTGAGATACACCATTACAGAAGTTTGGATTCTGCATTAATTTACAAGAATGATAATATATCAGTTCTCTGCGACTTTCCAAGGACACACCAGCTTTTGCATACTTAATACGTATTCAAGAGTACTTACAGGAAGCAGAAACGGTTTAAACCCATTAGTCGGCAACATCATTCGATTGACTAGGGACCAGTTGAATTAACAATACACACGATTCGAAATAAATTCGTTAAACGTTAAGAAATTCGATAAATTAATAAAATTGGAAAAAATACACTCGTTCGCGAATAAGACTTGCACGATTAACGAATCATCACGGCGATTTACACAGCTAGCATCCTATACGTTCAGTTACTAACGCGACTTCTAACATTTACCATGTCGATTTCTCAGAGTTTAGTAATCTTTCACGTTTGAACAGTTCACTGCGTTAGCATGACGAGCGATGACGCAATGACTGCAGGGATGCACAGCGCATGCTTTAGAAGTGTACTAGTTTCCTCTATTTTACATCAATAATAAGGGTAACTTTTAGAATCAGAAGTGCGGTACCACTGATATTTTCGTTGGGTTATCGCACTTCGCACGTCAATTAAAGGATACTACTCTCGTCTCTCGCTACAGTGATTTAGGGTACATTTTCACTTTTCAATTAACTGCTGATCATAGGGATCGCATAATTAATGCGCCGGGCCACGCCGAGCGCACGGTGCAGGGTTAAAGCGAAAGGTATAGTCTGTCCCAAATAAGAATCCCGAAAACAGTTGAGACCGTTCACACTTTGCTGCGGATCTCAAAATCGATTTTTCCGCAACAAGCCTGGATATTATGTCAGATCGCATTACATTTCTTGAAAAAGAAGTATGAAAAGAAATCAACAGGAAATAACGGCAATTACTGTTTGATTTAATTTGGAGATATCTATGCTCTGGTTTGTAGTAGTGTGTGAATAACTACCTTTTCCTTTCCCCACATGCCACCGTACTTGTAACTGTTTTCAGCATTCTTATTTGGGACAGACTATAGATTAAATGGACGCTATTCAGTAAGAGGGAACCAAATAACATTTGTAAACAAAATGAGTTATTAGTATTGTTGGAAAGAGCGTAAAAAGTAGAATTTTTCAAAATTGGGCCCCCGATTCAGAAATGTATACTCATGTTGAAAAAAGCTTATCAGTAAACGCTATGTCATATAGTTTCTACATGGCTCTTGAACTTCGAATAACGTGTTCTCCTCTAAAAGCGGATTTTGCAAGTTGGTTCCCTCTTGCTGAATAGCGTCCAAATGGACACTGTTAGGCGAGACAGAACCAAGCGACATTGGTTGACAGAATAAGTTATTAGTATAGTTGGAAAGAGCGTAAAAAATAGAATTTTTCAAAATTAGGCCCCGATTCAGAAATGTGTATCACGTTGAAAAAAGCTAATCAGTAAACGCTATGTCATAAATAGTTTCTACATGGATCTTGAAGTTCGAATCACGTATTCTCAAAAAACAGATTTTGCTAGTTGGTTCCTATATAGACGCTGTTAGGCGAGACAGAACCAAGTGACATTTGTTGACAAAATGAGTTATTAGTATCGTTAGAAAGAGCGTAAAAACTAAAATTTTTCAAAATTGGGCCCGATTCAAAAGCTACAGATTTTGTCGCTCCGTTCTGTCTCGCTTAACAGCGTCCAAATGCAGTATTGTTAGACATACTCGTAACAAACAAAATGAAATGATGACATGGCATGTGACACACCATTGAATTTTCAAAATTTTGTCGTATGACAAAAACCTCAGACCGTTTTTTTTGTTAAAGCCATTTCGTCAATGATGTAAGGAAAAAATGAATCTAAAAATATCCAGTAGTTATGAAATTTCACCATCTCAGTGCGATAAACTGATTGTAAAAGCACTGCGGAGATCTCATGTCTGTATAAATATGTTGTGTCAATAAATTTATTAAAAAAAAAAAAAAAAAAAAAAAAAAAAAGTTGCTAAACAATATACCTAATAATAATAATAATAATAATAATAATAATAATAATAATAATAATTGATGATAGCCTAAAATAAGCGATATATTTTTGGGGATAGACTACGCTGAGCGACACTGCCATTGATAATTGATAACAGACTATGCTAAGTGAAATGACAGAATGGAAGACAAAATGACAAAAAAATTTCAAAACGAAACGAAATTAAATAAAAATAGATAAATAATAAAACTTCAATAATGACCAAACTATGACGTAACAAAAAGATAATTACAATGTTCATCTTAACAAAAAGACGAAAACGTATTTAAAACACTTCGATTGAAATCAGGTGATTTTAATTGTTCAAAATAACTTTTTTTTGTTTTTATCCAGTAGGAGTTTTAAACAAAAACAAGTTTGACAATAAACTGTAAATTGCCTCGTTATTATAAGCTAGGAAATTAGAACGTTGGAATTTAAAAGAAGATGAAGGCAAGTATGATTAAGACAACAAAATGAAGGCGTGAAGTTCAAAATATCCTATCCAGAAATTATTTCATCATTTTACAGGAGAAACAATAAACTTTTTCATTTGGACGCTGTTAAGCGTAACAGAACCAACCAACATTTGTTGACAAAATGAGTGATTAGTATCGTTAGAAAGAGTATAAAAAGTAGAATTTTTCAGAATTGGGCCCTCGATTCAAAAATGTGTACTCCCGTTAAAAAACGCTTATATCAATAAACACTATGTCCCATAGTTTCTACATGACTCTTGAACTTCGAATCACGTGTTCTAAAAAAAATTTTAAAAAAACAGATTTTGTTAGTTGGTTCTGTTACGCTTAACAGTGTCCATTTAGTGCTTGACACATATGCGTGCTGCAATCGGCTGAAATTAGAGGCATTTTGAAGCTACACGGTCAAGTAATTTATATTCTGCATCGTATGAGCGACCATACTTAGAATATTAAATTTGCGACAAAAAAGACCCGTTTAGAAAGATTTGGCACATAGGGCACTTCAAATTTCACGCTTTCAAATAACAAAATAACAATTGAGTCATTAAAATTTTGTCATATGACAAAACCTGAAGCCGTTCTTAGAGAATCGTTTCATCAATGTAACGAAAAAATAAATCCAATGACAAAACGAAATGACAAAGAAAATTAAGTTATGACATTTCATCAGCTTTTAAATTATGAACGATGCTAAGCGACATAATAATAGGTGATAGCCTATGCTAAGCGACATTGACATCAATAATAAACTATCCCAAGCGATATGATAGGAAGGAAACTAAAGGACAAAATGATTCTTTTCAAGACAAAATCATGAACAAACAAAATGACAGAACTACAAACATGACAAAATTCAGGAAATAAATAAAATGAGATAACTGTCTGACATAATGTGAAAAACTGTTCTGACTAGCATTGCTGCTGGCAAGAACGTACCGATAAGGGGGGTGTCAAGGGGCGACTTCCTTCCCCGGTAGGAATTTTTCACTCAGCAGTTGGGAAAATCCAACAAGTTAAGAAGTTGTTTTTTCTATTTTTATTTTGCTTTGATACTTGGGAATTGAGTTGGAAAGTTGGGAAAACCCAACAAGTCAAAAGGTTTCTGAGTTGAGTCAATTGGCAATTAGGAGTTTCACAATTTTTACTCCCCCCCCCCGCAAAACTCTTTGGTACGTCCTTGATTGCTGGACGAAGATCACAACTTCGAAATTGAAAGATGAAGATGGAATTGAAAGGTCAATCGATTACAGCCCACCAGAATCACCCAATATCAATTCACTACAATCTTCATTGATATTAAAACAAAAGAAAATGTTCTTCAAGTATAACACGTTGATAGGTGGTCCCGTTTCCTCAGACTTACAGACGTACGAAAAACAGTTATTAGATTACAGAAATGAGTAAACAAAATGAAAAATTATAAAAACATTTTAGGCCCCGACAAAATGAAAAGTTGAACACAGCAGGGTATTTTGTTTCATAAAAACCCTAAATACGTTCTTTTCGTTCCAAATAATTACATATACTCGTATCATTTTTTATTTTTTTAGTATTATTTTATTTATTTATTTTTTTAAATTCATTATGCCAACTAACTGGTCTGATGCAGTAATCTATAAAAGTCGCCCAGCAGACGCTACCACAATCACAATTTCATTTCAACTTTAAAATTTATTTAGTATATTGATCGATTTTTATTGTACTCATTTGACAATTACACTCGTAATTGGTATGCGAGTGAACAACGCTGTACCTTGTGATGAAGATCTCCAAATTCCAAGTTTTCTTTTTTTGAGTTCACATTGTTTACCTCATTTACCTTACTTTTTAGCTTTTACATTTTACCCCTCCCTTTGAAAACGATGTTTACCTTTGTTTAAAACAGTTATTCTTTTACCAGGGATCTTTTGTTAAGAACTTTTCGAAAAATAAAAATAAATAAATGAATAATAAAAAAGATAATAAAATTTTTTTTTGGTTTCAATCCTAGATATAATTTTCATCCTTCCTCCTGCCCTGAACATAAAATTCATTAGACCGGCCGAGACCGAAAGTAGAACAACTAATGCGATGGGTCCGCTCGCACTCAGCGTGACCGATCTAACCCTTTTGAGGCAAATCTAGCCCTTTTGACCACAGTTTTTCTCCATGAACAATATTCCCTCCTCAACCCAGTTTGGATTTCGTATGAACCTAAATACTGAAAACGCAATATATAATCTTATTCATCAAATATTGAAAGGTTTACATAAAAAAGAACATCCGGTTGGCATATTCTGCGATTTAAGTAAAGCATTCGATTCGGTGGATCATAAAATACTACTCGGAAAATTGGACCATTACGGTATACGGGGGTTGCCTTTGAATTGGTTTCCATCTTATCTCGAGGGTCGCTCACAATTACTTAAAGTAATGAGTCATAACAAACCATATGTATCAGATATCGAACCGGTGATCAAAGGAGTTCCACAGGGGTCAATTCTTGGGCCCCTATTATTTACAATTTATGTTAACGACCTATCCAAATGCATTTCTGGGAATGTAACTCAGTTCGCAGATGACACGAATGTAGTGTTTAGCTATCCACCTGGGAAATTTTTAGAAGAATCAGAAAAGATCATGACGGAACTTAAATTCTGGTTTAATAATAATAACCTCCAAAACAAAAATTTTAATATTTACCGCGCCTACCCATAATTCAGATAGTAATATTCACCCACTACAGCAATCATACAAGTAATATTCACCCACTACAGCAATCATACACTAAATTTTTAGGAATAGAATTAGAAAATACTCTACAGTGGAATATTCATAATGATAATGTTATTAACAAGTTGAAAAGCATCTCTTATATTTTATTTTCTTCAAGATCAATTGTTAATAACCATGTACTACGTATAGCTTACTATGGACTATTTCATTCGCGAATAATGTATGGCATCTCCTTTTGGGGTGGCAATACAAGCGGGCTGAACAGACTGTTCAGAATTCAAAAGGGAGCGATTTGTATTGTGTATTTTTTGGGGTTCAAGGACTCTTGTAAAATGTATTTTGTTTCAGAAAAAATTCCAACCCTCCCTTGCACATATATCCTAAACATTTCGGTTCTCATGTTTAAAAAACTTATTAACACCGTCCCTAAGAATCATGGCCACAACACTAGGGAAACAAATTTGGCATTAGCGTGTACTTTTCGATCACAATTTTTTCAAAACAATGTGGAAGGGATGGGTCCAAAAATGTATAATAAAATTCCTGAAAAGATTAAATCTTGTCCCTCAATAGAAACGTTCAAAAACAAATTAAAACGCTGGCTCTTGAACCGTACTTTTTATTCAGTAGACGAATTTTTATCGGCCCAATCATAGTTATCTGTTTACTTATTTTTAAGTCTTAAAATATAATTTTTAAGCCATGTTGAAATTTAGTTCTAGTTAATAATGTGTGACACTGTATAATGGCCTAGTGCCCAATCTTGTACTGCGAGAAGAATAAAGAATAAAGCTCAAGCACCAAAGGGCTGAGGGCTGTTTTAGCTCCGTTCCATTTGACTTCAGCCCTATCTAGCCCTTTAAGTTGAATTTCAGCCCAATCTAGCCCTTTATTAATGTAATTTGACAATATTGCATTCCATGATCTATTTTGCTGTTTTGTCGTTTTTATTTGCTTCTTATGGCAACACTGCCCGACGTTCCGGTTACGGTTCAGGGTCCTACCTACCTGTAGTAAAGCGCTATAAACACGAGTGCGGCCATACGCTATTTTGGTTCCAACCGCGCCCGTCGATGCCGAATTGACTACATGGTACGCTCCACATAGTCGGATTCGGCATCGACGATTAGAATCAAAATGGCGTATTGCCGCACTTGTGCTATACGTCAGCTCTATCTAGCCCTTTTACATCAGGAAAAAAGTCCTTTCTTCTACGCAGGCATCGGTCACGCTGCTCGCAATATCAAATCGTTTTGATTTACAAATTCTCATTTTGAGAGTATAAGGGACTAATTTCCCCTCAGCGTTGGATGAAATGAATGGTCGAATTTATTAAAACTTAGTTCAAGGAAAGTACATAATATATAGATCAACCCATTACTGCCAAGTTTGCCCATAAAGACAAGAAGGTATTCAGGCAGTTGAAATGCATTAGACGCACATTTTACGTGACATTTCTATCTCCTGGCACTCGGTAGTGCAAACTTATATTTCATAATTACTAAGATTTGCCCAGGTTCTTCTACATATCTGCTTACAAGAGTAGGAAAACGATTAAAAAAAAAAAAAATTAAACCCAGGTTCACTTACACTTGCTCAGTGCTGCCTTACTAATTAGTAGATGTTCACTATTATATGTACTCGAAAGGTCATTTCTATGTGACTCACTTTCTACAATGGGTACTCACATGATTATTCAGTGAAGGTAGTGCAACCTGCATTCGCAATTCCTCCACCAACATATAAGTTCGGTTAGCCTGAAAATTCAAATAATGATAATCGTATTTTTGCAAGAACCTCTCAAGACGACTCATTGTAAATATTTTTCTTCCTCACCTCATTTTGAGTTCTCACAATGGTATTTAGAAGGAAGTAGAAACAAAAGATAGTTTCTAGTGCTGTATAGAAAACATAAATAGGAGTCTTTCCGATTCCCGAGTTTGACCAATCTTCAGAGGATGACCAACTGTTAGCTTTGTCACACAGGGCGAGTAAAATCACACAAAAGTTGAAGTAGCTTATCGTAAGGATTTGAACTAGAAACGAACTAATCAAAAACTTAATTACGACGCCGTAAAGCATATTTTGAGTCCGACATAACATTCTCAATAAGGAATGGGATTTATATAATATTTTAACCTTCCTCAACACTATTTTATCAAGTATCGAGTTTTTTTCGCATTGCTTCGTAATTTGGACCAACTCGTCATTGATTACTTTGAAATGTCTTCGCAATAAATGTAAAATTACTATGTAGTAACATATATCGGCTCCTGTGACTACTACGAAAGGATATCTCAGGAATACAACAGCGATAAGATTCTTCTTTAGATGAAGATTGCTGCACAAAATATAAACAGACATCGCTAACTTGATTAATATTACCAACGTGAAAATAGCTGTCCTTGAAAGCCAAAAAGTCTTCCTGTATCGGATCTCTAGGTTAACTTGTAACAGATGATCGTCCACAATCAACAATGTGCGAGCAATCTCAATTTTAGTTTGGTAGTATAAAAAAGAAATGATTAAAGATAAAAATGAGCATAGATTCGCAAAACCAAACGTAAACATAGTGACAATACATATCAAGATGTTACTAGTAGTTGAGTCCTCGGCTACAGAAACGTTCATGGCAAGTGAGATTCCACTCAGAATGAACTGAAGTGGAAAATACGCTGTCACCAATAACATATACGTTGCTCGAATTCGGCAATGTAGCCCAGTTCGAGGGTTATACCTGACCAGTCCGACAAACTGGAGGAAATTCGCGAAATATTGTAAAAATTCAAAAGCGTTAACTCGTGTTTCCGCCATATCAATTTACTTCCGATTTAAAAAATGCGAAGGAACAAATTGTTGCTGGTAGGTACTTACACTGTCAACATTACGGGGCTTGTCATCTACAACTATTTGCAGAATAAAAGGGGCAATACATAATACACACACTTATAGCAACGATGGAGAAGTAAATTTTTCAAATTGTATCACATCATGAGGCCATTAAATTATGAGTAAATAATCGTGAAGTTAAACAAGAAAAATTGTTGATAAACATAACTATCAAAAACTCACTTTTTGACATGCATACCTTATAGCAATTCCATAATAGTAAGAAAATACATACGGGAAATGGTAGCAAACAATGATAATTGATACTTCGACCCTCAAACTGCGAACCTATTATAGAAATCAATTTTCAACGGTTTTACAGCCTTTGGAAAGTCTACTTAGAGTCCACATACATTAGACGGAAAAAAAAAGGGCAAGCCTGAACATATTTTTTCAAACTCGGAATGTACTTCTGAATTACAAGAAAAAAATCCGCGTTGTCCGACACTTTCCTCCAGTTGTGGTACTTAGTCCCCAAAATAGTCTTCCGCGTTTCACCCAGAACCTAAACGTCTTACAGCAATAACAGTTCAGTGATAAAATATTCTACTTGAAATTACCGACAAAATGGCACCATATGAGACATGTTTATTTCAACCTTAACCCTAAGACGGGTGGGGGGAGGGGGGTTAAACAGAGCCTAGATCCTGTACACCATTATACATTAACACAAGCATTTCGGCTGAAAACTAAGAATTTTTGATATTTTCTAGGTCTTACCGATTATAGTGAACAAAAGAAAAGCAAATTAATTTCTAAGCCGTTTCTATACATCCCCATCAACCCCAGTGGCAGAATACGGGAGGGGTGGGGACAACCCACCGAGAACCCTTTAAGAGTAATGTATCCGATGTAATCAGTTTTTGCTGCATCTAAAGAGCGTTATATGCAGAGGCACCTTCAGCTTCCCTAGGAGAGTGAGATTCAAGAATAGGAAGAAAAAAGATTCCAGTGTGGAAGATGAATGAGGCCAGAGCTGCGATGTTAGAGAGTACGAGTATGAGAGATATACACGGTACTTGGGACGAGTTTAGCATGCAGGAATTATATGATAAACTTGAAAAGGCAATACAAGAAATCAGTGGGACATTTGGCAAGGATACCTCCGAAGTTCTTACAAATGACAAATTAAAGGCGGAAACGAAGAAGTTGTTGAAGAAGAGAAATATGTTGGAAAAAAGGAATTAAGAACGGTAAGAGAAAAGATTGAGCTACTACTGCTAAGGAAAAAAGTAAGAGCGGAAATCAAGAAGGATGTACGTGAAGATGACGCCAAAAAATTGAGGAAATCTTAGCGGAGAGCGGCTCAATCAAAAAAGTCAAGAAGGAGCTATATCCACACAAAAGCTCATTCCCTGCATGCTAAACGAAGCCGGAGAAAGAGTATACAAGCGTAAGAAAATTGTAGAGGTAGCAACACACTTCTACGAAGACCTACACAAAGATGAGGAAGAAGAGGAGGATTGGTCGGAATTAGAGGATTTGGACGAAGACTTCCCAGAAATATTATGTAGCGAGGTGGAAAAGGCAATCAAGTCCTTGAAAGTAGACAAGGCAGTGGGCCCGGATGGTGTTGAAAATTGTACACTCAAGCTCTTTGGGGATGAAATAACACCAACGATGATAAAATTGTTCAATAAGATTTTGGCCACAGAAAGCACCCCCATCAGTGGAAGAAAACAGAAATAATAATTTTATTTATAAACGGTTGTAAAGAGGATATTCAAAACTATATTATACCGACAAGCCTTACTTCTAACATTGGAAAAATCTTTATGAAAATTATCACGGAAAGGCTATACTCTCAATTGGACTATAACCAGGCCAGGGAACAGGCTGGGTTGAGAAAGAACCACTCAACCATGCATCAAAGCTTTATCATGAACCAAATAATCGGAAAAGCAATAGAATATAAAGTCCCGATCTACGTGCTCCCAATAGACTTTTCAAAAGCATTTTATTCTATAAAACATAAGTACCTCTGGCAGGCGCTCTTGGCTCAAGACATTAATCAGAAAGCAATCAAAGTTAATAAAAATATCTATGAAGGAGCAACAGCTTATGTCAAAACTGATGTGAAAGAGAGAGAGAGAGTTCAGAGTGGAAAGAGGAGTTCCCTTATTTTGTAATAGATGATAGACATCTTATAAGTTTGTTTCTTTTTTTGTTCATTTGATGAAAACTGAACATGGCGAAAATATACCTACTTTTTATTCTATGGTTTCAATCTCCCCCCCCCCACCCCAGAAGGAATGAGTAATTACGCTACTGACCCATCCTCGGAATTTTTCAACCCTCCTCTCATTTCGACTTACGTAAATATTGCACTTTCAAACTTGCGTTTTTCTGTCACGACTTCTTTATTATGACTTTTTTACACCTGTCATTGGCACGCATAATCGAATCGAGATATTGTTAGAGAGAAGGGTTCGGGGTCTCATAATTCGATTTCGGTATTGGTTTCATACTAAATCCGAAATAAGGCGAAAGGGACGCGGGCTCAATATTTTCATAACCAGCAATATGAATGTTTTATAGGTTTAAAGGGTAGCTGACTTTCTTTCTAATGATTCTCCTGAGATTTGCAAACATTGTACTCATAAATAAGCATTTTTCAAAGTTCTCGGCTGTCTCATCCTTTACAACCCGCAATTTTCAGGTAAGGATAAATTAATTATTAAAAACAAGTTAGAAACTACTTTCTGCCCCGGAAAAATGGTTTCCATTAGTCAATAAAGTAGTTCGAAACATCTTTTACTCTACACATCATGTCTTTGATTCCTCATTTTCGAGATAAAAATAAAGTTTTAGCAACGAAACACATATGCAGTAATTTCGGGAGAGGGGAGATTTTAAGGGAATGTTTACTTTGTACAAGACAGTGTATATGGTGCCAGTGAAGTGGGCGCACGGGTGATGAATCCTACACATAGAAAATAACACAAGAAAAAGAAAATTAAAAGAACAACTTGAGATAATAAACGCAAAAACGAAGCAAAACAACCTACTAAACACAATAACCAACTTCCAAAGCGAGAATCTATTCCAGTTAATAACATAAGACTCACTGATTGGACAGACTACACAACTACAGACAACCAATAGGAACACACCAAATAGGTTTACCATACGGTAATACACGCCACTTTATAGTGGTGTGCAGTACCGTATACAGGACGACAAAGAGAAAGGTGTTAGGGATATCCACTGAAGATGGAATAACAGTCGAAAGCGCTCTGGACTGCAGAATGAGGAAATTGTGAATTGGCGCACCCTACATTCTATTTGTTGTAAAACTCAGAGAGACCAGAAATTTCCCCAAAATTATGCAATTATTTTCATAAGGCCAGCACTGGAGTACACTGGTTCGAAAGGCAATTATTCCGAAATCCTCACTTATACCGCTTGTGGGACACGTTTGAAAAAATTATAAAATGTCCCTTTCAAATAAAACTTCAGATTAATATTTTATACTTGAAAAATGTTCTGCCTCAGTGAACCATGTTTGATTTATTATTGAAAACCCGAAATGTGGGCCACATTTTCACCTACACAGAACACGTGGTCGTACCATGATTTTAGGGTTGCTTGTAGCGAGCAGTGCCTTAATACAGCTGTGAAGACCGATTAATTTCTTCAGTGATACTCAATAATTCACTTTTTATAGATAATTGTGTGTAGATATCAGGTACTCACAAAATTATTCAGTGGAGGTAACTCAACTTGCATTCGCAATTCCTCTATCAGCCGGTGAGTTCTGTTTGCCTGAAATTCCGAATTATCGAATAACTGATCTTATTTTGCAGCTTAGACTTCTGAATATAGTCCATTTTCCGTAATACTTTTGCTCACTTCATTTTTGGTGTCCCCGATGAAATCTAAAACGAAGTATAAGAAAATGATGGATTCCAGTACCGCACAAACTGTATATACGTTCATCGCTCTAATACCAAAGGTCGTCCAATCGTTAGCCTTATCAAAGAACAGTAGAATCTCACAGAATGTAGCATAACTAGCGTGTAGGAACTTGATTAAAGTTGAGCTAATCAAAAATTTAATTATGATGCCATAAAGAGTATTCTGTGTCCGACATAACTTTTTCAATATCGAATGGGATTCGTATAATATTCTAATTTTCCTCAGTAATACTTTATTATGAACTGAATTCTTTTGACATTCTTCTGTAATAAGAATCAGTTCATTATTAATTTCTTTGAAATGTCTACGTAACAAATGTAAGATTACTAAAAAATGACATATATCCGGCACTACAACCATTAAAACAGAATATTTCAAAAACATAGAAGAAATATAAACCTTCTTCATGCGTTGGGTGCTATCAAACACATAAAAGTCAAACGCAAACTTTAATAACATGATTAATAAGAAAATAGCGGCCGTTCGAGACAAAAAACTCTTCTTGTATCGGATTTCAATATTAACTTTTAACAGACGATTATCGACATGTAATAATGAACGCGCGATCCCAATTTTTGTCCGATAATAAAATAAGGAAATGATTAAACATAAAAAGGAGCACATATGACTATAACCAAACAGCAGTGTTATGACAATTTCTCTCAAGACGGAACTAGTATATGAAACGGTAATTTTAAGATTATTCATGATAAAGGCCCTTCTACTCAGGAAGAATTGAACAGGAAAATATGTTAATAATAATAACATGTAGAAAGCTCGGAATCGACAGTGTAGTGCAGTTCGAGGGTTATACCTGACAAGCCCGACAAACTGAAGAAAATTCGCGAAATATGTTAAAAATTCAAACGCGTTCACTCGTTCTTCGGCCATACTGCTTTGTGCTTCACACACCAAATAACATAAAGAGTACAATACTGGTGAACAAACAATCATTTGGTATAACCGTTACAATTATAGGCCCGTCTTCTATCGTACGATTCGTACTGAATACACACACTTAAAATACCCCTGGGAAATTTTCCAAATAACGAGTATGTCACATATACGGCCAGCTAAATGCAGTTATAGAAATTCTCATGAAGGGGAATAGAAAAGTACTGGCAAAACACACGTACTAAGACCTCTCATAAATATAATTACCAGCCTAACTGGCGGGAAACAACTCAACAATATACACATATTGAGAAATTACTGGAAATGATTCTCATGTATAGGTATGGGGGAAGGGAGAGAGGGGCAATTCGGAAACGCCAACTCCATTTTTTCCTAAATGCCAATTCTTGAATTTCTCATTTGTTGGAACAGAGGAAAGGAAACAGCGGGAAAACTACTGACTAAATACGTACTAATACCCCATACAGATAATTACCATTCTACTTTATGAAAGTTATAGTAGTGAAAAATCATTAGAAGTAATTCCCAGGGTCTTGATGACAGTATATGCACAGGAGAGAGAAAGGGAGGACAACTTGAAGACAACAACTCCATTTTGTTTTAAATGCCAACTCTTGAACTTTTCATTTATGATGTGGAATTTTATTTTATTTTATTTATTACAAGCTCCACACAGCCACACGGCCATTTACGGGAGACGGGGGGACACAAAAGTAGTAAAATAAAAACTGAACACCTAAAAGAAAAAATAATAGTAAAATAAGAACTTAATAAAAGAAAAAATAATAATAAAATATGAACTAAATAAGAGAAAGAGAGACAGGCAGACACGAGGGGGGAGAGAAATGAGAGGGGCAGGAGGGGATTTGTGGAAGATGATGGATGGGAAGGGTGGAAACGTAAGATAATATGTATATCAGAATAAAATTAATGGTAGGTAGTGGTGTGAAGAAAGAACATAGGTGATTTATAGAAAGACAGGTAACTGGGGCAGTATTGCTCTGCGGAATTCTATATTTCTTAGACAAAAGATGTCAATTTCTGGTGACTGTAGTGCTAATTTATTACACAGGCGAAGAATTCAATTCAGTCCACTAGAATGGTAACTTCCGGTTCGGGCGGTAATAATATGAAATAGCTCTCCTGTCCTGTTTGGGTGGGATGGTACTTTAATGCCTATTTGACTTAGTTGGAGGGGGGGCGTCTATTTTGCTATGAAGGAGTTTGTATACATATAGTAACGAAAATAGCTGGCGCCTTACCAGCAGAGTATCCATTTCGAAGCCTGTGACCAAGTCTTTGTATAGGATATCTAGCGGATAATATTTAAACACTTTTTTATACAGGTACTTTAAAAAATTTTTTTTGGAGTTTTTCTATCTGTTGTATTCCAGTTTTCTTATAGGGGCTCCAGATTACACTTCCAAATTCTAGATCCTTCTTTAAAAGGATGCCACAATATTATTTCGATCAGAAATTAGTAAAAAGTTTCATTTTACCTTTTGGACTTGCCTTCTGTGCCCAGAAGGCTTTCCACGCATTTGCCTTCCTAACCTTTAATTCGATTTTTGTTCTATTTTCGAAGGACATAGTTTGCACTAGATATTTATTTTCTGAAACAATTTCAGTTCTGTGGTTTCCGATTATATTTTGGCCCAGCTTCCATTATATTAGTCATAATTAGAGACCGGATTCTTCGGCATTAAAAAATAAGAAATTCGGCAACAACATCTACATAATTCGGCATTTTCGGCATTTAAAAAACATAATTTTTCCCCCACAAAATAATCTGATAAGTCAAAATTTTTAATGAAAATCACAAAAGATTCTGATTAGATATAATGATAAGATGTTTTGCTAAATTTGGCTGAGTGAAGTGATGGCGCCCGTCCCTTGATATTAATTTGTAAGCTAAGAATGAGCGCTCTAAATCAACAGATACTAGCGGAGCAAAATTATATACAGACAGCACCTGTGGATCACGAGAAACCGTGCTAGTTACTTGGTAAGAAGTGTCACTGAAGGAAATACTCAATTCTCGAAGTAAAGCAAACCCTTTATTTTTTAGAAAAACTTGCTCTGATTTTTGTTGAAGTAGGTATATCCTCGAGCCCCTGGAATGATCTGAATTTTTCGATGCATTTCTTCTATGATCTCAATTTGATCGTGTAAAGACAAACCTCGCGTTTCCAGTTTCTTAATCTTTTCAGGGAGAAACGAAATTTGTATGAAAACGAAGTCAATAGGTAAATTTTTCTTCCGGATCAATGTTTTCAGTTTTCCCACATGTTGGGAACCATCTGGAAATTTCGAAATGAATTCCGGGAAGATTCTCAACTTTATTCTACATATGAAGGGTAAAGAATCAAAACTCACATTTACTATTTTACTTCAAGGGCGCAAATAGGCAAAATACTGTACACGAGTGCAGGAATATCTTTGCTGCGCCCGTGAATGTGCGGTATGTAATATGTATAACATACTCCACGTTCACAGGCGCAGCAAAAATATTCCTGCGCCCGTGTACAGTATTTTGCCTATTTTCGCACTGAAGTAAAATAGCTAATGTGAGTTTTGATTCTTTACCCTTCATTATTTTCTCTTTCAAATAGTACACCTTTTCGCACTTTAGCATCATGTGTTGACAAAATAGCATATTTCGGCATTTTTCGGCACGTAAGGCCACTTTCGGCATTTAAGCCATTTTCGGCATTTTTTGGTAATATAAAAATTTTTCACCAGCCCCCTAATCCCCTATCACCATGATTCGTGCTTATCTCTCAGTATAACTCGTCTGCCTATTAAGGAAATGACTTGACAAATGCCGAGAAATCCGGTCTCTAGTCATAATTTTAGTTATTGAGTCGTTTATGGACAATCCTACTTTTCCACTCTCTCCCTCTCACTCCTTAGGTCTCCCGCCATCGCTTCAACTTCCCCACTATTTTTCATTATTATTGTTTAGTAATCGCTATTAAAAATGAGTACCTAGTTGATTTTCCTTTTCTCTTCCTTGCTTGCGTACCACAATCGGGGACCGAAAGTAAAGGCATGGTTCTTCATACGTCGATGAAAATTTGGTACTAGACTGATATTAAATTTTATAAGTTATACGTGCCACCTATAGTAATTTGAAATACTTAAAGGTATAGGCTGAAAATTAGTGACTAGATCCGAAATAAATACTATGAAGTTATTTTTATTGCAAAATTAGAAATTTGCCATTTTCGTTCTAGATATTTTGAATTGATTTTACTTTGAGAATTTTTTTTTTTTCATCTTCAACACAAATTAAGCGTTAGCGTAGGGAAGGCGGAAACCTGTCAATTCGAAATCATCAAATTGCCAACTACGACCTAAGTCCCTAAATCAACAGGGCTCTAAGCTCATACGTTAAATGCTCACCACAAATTGCTCTAATTTGTAATTTTCGGACATCTAATACAATTTTTCCCGCGTGGATTTGTGAAAATTCAAGCATGCGTTCGTCAGTTTCCTAATTACTGTCTTGCGACTTTGAATTTACTTCAAGAATTACATCCAAAAAATGTATACGGGAAATCAAATCCTGTGCAGGTAATTCTCAAAACTCCAATTCAATATTTTCAGCTTTCTATTTTTGTTCGTCAAACTGTGCATCCAAAATCGACAAATTAAAAAGCCAGATCCTGATAAAAGTGGTCAAGTTTCACTTATCCCCTCCCCGCCATTTCCACGAACTACAGTCCTAATAATGGCAAACAGCCATCCATAATAACTAATTCGGGCCGATGAGCGCTAGTATCTCTATTAATGATAACGCCGATATCATATGATAAGGTGAATGGTTTTGGCACAACGTACAAAAAGGTTCACCCCTTTTCATGTATACCTTATCACTATGTTCGATTGCAGCGCTCTCTGTAGAATGGACGGGCCAAATGAAAACATATTTACAAATGATTTTGCAGCCGCTGATCTTAAATGACGGATGTACGTTTTTCTTGTTTCCTTTACTTTTTCAATTTTCTGGCACACTTTTGGCCATTTTCGTTTTCCAGCCTTCGATGATGTTGTTTTAAATATTCTAAATTTTAGGGAGAGAGGACCCTACTTCCACGTTGTTATCACTCAATGCAGTCGTTTATAACGTTTATTTTTATTTTCAGCCCATATCTAAGGGCATCTATTTTTTGATCGCGTACGAATAGGAGACGTATCGCGAAGTAAGAGCCACTGGCTCCTTGTTTATTTTATGAAACCGTCAAGCATCTCCATTGTGCTGAATTTCATTTTATTATTTTCTTTTGCGAATTTTTAGTTCAATTTTATTTTATCAATTTACAATACCCGAATTCTAGTGCTGTGTGACATGATTCTTATATAATTTCCGTGAGGTGAATTTGGAACAATTTTATCGTTTTAGTTTATTTTATCAAAAATGCATGGACGTACCACCGTGCTAAGTGTTTGATTCATGGTACGCGGCATCCCTGGACTTTTTTCTAAATTAATTTTACCTTTGGTGGACCTCTTTTCATTAAGGGGGTTGAAAGAAGAATTTTCTAGGTATCAGAAATTACGGCGATAATGAAATGATAGTGAAACACGAGCTCGTCCAGGAGTTACTTGTACTTCAACTGTTAGCAAATTCTCAATTAAGGTGAAAAATTCTCTACCTCTCCAATTATCTTAATGCATGCATTGGCGTGCATGTTTCCTAGCGCGAAGGTGATTTTGAATCCCATATTTATAACATATGTCCAGTAGTTCAACAAACATGATAAAACATCTGGAGCCTTGGAAATATTTTCTGGAGTCAGAAACTAAAGGACAATCACTTTTTGGGGCCCGGGCGGGAGTTAAAGAATATTTCAAAATTTTACTGCAGTCGGAGTTATTAAGAACATTCTGCATGAGCTTGAGCCAAAACTGAGCCAAATCAAAATGATTCACTGGAGAAGTATAGGTAAGATTATACCGGAGCCGGGTAAAACTTATTTATCGGAGCTGGAGTACGAACTGGAGTTGGGAAAAATTGGTTTGAGGGCGGCCCCGGGTCCCTAAAACAAGAAAATAAGCTCATTGTAAGTGTTGGAAGAACAACAACCCGTTTAGAACAACATCGGATAAAAAGTCTTGAGACAGACAGGGGATATTTTGGTATCATTGAACTCATTTACAAACATATAGCTGTGAAGATTTAACGGTACTCAATGATTCACATTATATAACTGTGTACAGACATCAGGTACTCACAAAATTATTCAGTGAAGGTAATTCAACTTGCATTCGCAATTCCTCCACCAGCCGGTGAGTTCTGTTTCCCTGAAATTCCAAATTATCAAATGACTAATCGTATTCTGAAGCCTACACTTCTAAACATGGTCCATACTCGGAAGGTAATATTTCTTACTTCATTTTTGGTGTCCACGATGAAACGTAAAACGAAGTATAAGCAAATGATGTATTCCAGTACAGAATAAAATGCATACATATAAACCACTTTAATACTAGCGGTCGTCCAATCGTTGGCCTTATCAAAGTAAAACAGTAAATTCTCACAGATAAAAGAATAACTAACCTGCGTGACCCTAGTTAAATTTGAGGTAATTAAGAATTTAATTATGATTCCATAAAGCGAATTCTGAGTCCGACACAATACTTTCAGCATCGAATGAGATTCATACAATATTTTTATTTTCCTTCGTATTAGTTTACCATGTATCACTGTTTTTTCACATTGCCCCGCTATAAGAATCAGTTCATCATTTATTACTTTGAAATGCCTACGCAGTAGATTTAAGATTACTAAAAAGTAACATAAATCCGGCCCCACCACTATCACAGGGGAATATTTCAAAAGCATAGCAAAAATATAAATCTTCTTCAGGCGCCGGGTGCTATTGAAAATATAAAAGTCGAACGCCAGCTTGAATAGCATCACTAAAATGAAAACAAAGGTCGTTGAAGACACGAAACTCTTCTTGTATCGGATTTCGATATTAATTTTTAACAGATGACTGTCTACAAGGTGTAAAGAACGTGCGATCTCAATTTTTGTCCGGTAATAGAAAAAAGCAATTATTACACATATAAGAGAGCACACATGAGAATAACCATACATTAAAGTAGCGACAATTTCCTTCAAGACGTAACTAGTATATGAAACGCTAGTTTTAACATCATTTTTTATAAAGGCCCTTCTACTCAGAAGGAATTGAACGGGAAAATATGTTATTATTAATAACATATACAACGTTCGGAATCGACAGTGTAGTGCAGTTCGAGGATTAAATCTTACAAGTCCGACAAACTGAAAGACATTCGCGAAACATGTCAAGAATTCGAACGCGTTCACTCGTTTTGCAGCCATACTGTCTTCTGCTTCAGACACCAAATGACATAAACTTTTTATACACCAGTTAACAAACACTCATTGGTATAACTGTTAAAATTACAGGCTAGTCCTCTGTCGCACGATTCAGAATTACTGCCAGAGTGCTGAATACACATACTTAAAGTAACCCAGGGAAATGTTTAAATTATGTCACATTATGTGGCCATGTAAGGGTAGTTACATAAACACTCATGAAGACGAATGGAAAACTCCTGACTAAATATGTACTAACACCCCACACAGACAATTACCATTCTACTTTGTGAAAGAAACATCAACAATATACAAAGGGCGATTACAGTAACCAAGAGAAATACAAATTAATTTCTAATCCATTTCTATATATCCTAATCAATCCAGCCGGGCATTTCTTGACCCCTCCCCCCTCCCGCGACAACTTAGATGCCATACTTTTAAATTCGTGTTTTATCAGCATAATCAATGACTCCTGTATCACAACATTTTACACCTATTATTGGCATGAGTAATCGAAGGGTTCGAGGTCCCAAAATTCGGCTTTGACATTAATTTGATGCTAAATCCAAAATGTAACGAGGGTGGGTGAAATAAATATAGCTTCTGTAGACTTCCAGAAGGCTTTAGACTCCTTAAGACATAATTTTAAGATGGAAGCTATGAAAAACCGAGGATACCAACTCACTTTGGTTCAATTAATTCAAAAAATTATCACCATTGAGAGGCAAGGATGATATGACTAGGGATGCAAATTATATGAAAATGCATAAAATTTTTGAAGCAGCATGTCCGATATCTGACCAATTTGCTTAGACGTTTCAAGTCCTACTGAGCCTGTATACCAAAATTATAAATGCATATTTTTCCTTTTTTTAGAATAAATGCATATTTCCCTTCATATTCAGCTGTAAACATATGTTGTTGTTTTTTTTTTTTATATAAAATACTCAAGCATCAACAAAAAAATTTAAACTTCGTAATTTTATCGCTAGTTCTCTACTTCTTTAGTAATTTTTAAGCAGCTACCAGGTCTTAGCTTGCTAGTTGGTTTCTTAAATCACAGAATTTATTGTGGTATGTGAAGAAGTGAGCGAAGAGGTGGGCGACGAAGCATGTAGGTAGGTACTAGCTGGGTACTCCCCTTACTTCTTGTGATGTGGAGCGTTCTTTTAGCATGTTCAAATCCATATACCGAGACAATCGAAAACCGTTTTCATTTGACAATTTATATAAATACATCTTCGTTACGTGCAATAAAAGTTTACTGTGATTAAAATTAGGTATTAAATTTTTTCCTAACTATTTATGTATGAGGAAAACATTGTTATTCATTTATTTTATTTTATTTTATGTGACCTGGCAGAATCATGATATACCTACGCATATTTTTACTGCATATTTCCAAAATAAATGCATATATTTACATATTTCAGAAAAATAAATGCATATTTAAAAAAAAATAAGTACGTATAATTTGCATCCCCGATGATGACCGAAAAATAGGAGAATACTTCAAAACTGAGCAAGGGGTCAAGCAAGGACATCCATTATCACCTAGGATATTGTAACGATAATCGCATCAAGAATGCACGAATTATAAAATATTCGGGAGCATTCGCCACAAAATTTACTATTGCTCTGGAAAAAATATTCAGGAAACTGGAATGGGAAGACAAACAGATACTGATTAATGGGGAGTACTTGAGCAGTTTGAGATTCGCAGATGATGTGACACTAATATCAAGAAGCGGGAAGGAACCCGAGCTAAGGCAAAAGGAATTGTACACCCAAGTTTAAAAAACAGTGGATGAAAAAAAAATGAGTAAAACAAAAAACTTCAGCAACGGTAAAACACCAATAAAAATCGAAATTGAATGCCAAATAACAGAACGAGTTCATGAATATAACTATTGCGAACAAATTATGACATTAAAAGAACAATTTTAAGAAGAAATGGAAACGAGAAAGGTAGTGGGATTGAAAAAACGCTGGAGTTTAACAAATATCATCGAGAGACCTTACAAACACAAGAGCAAGATATTTAGTAACGGTATTTTACCCATTCGCACTTATGGATCACAGACCTGGACCCTAACAAAGAAAAGAAGAGTAGGAATTAGTAGTAACGTAAAACTCCACGAGAAGATCAATATTAGGGATTAAATTGAAGGGTAGAGTAAAAATTTCAGAAATTAAAAAAAAAACTGCTTTCGCTTCGCGAAAGCAGTACCGACTTTTCGGCCTTCGGCCGAAAAGCACTCGGAACTCGCTTCGCTCGTTCCTCGCAGTAGTAGCGAAAAGTACTCGGAACTCGCTTCGCTCGTTCCTCGCAAAATCAAGACACTGTCGACACGTTTTAAGTCGTTAACGTTTTAAAAAACGCAAATGTCGACAAGGACTAGTGGTATTCGGCTGAAATGTTTAAGGCCATTCACGTTTTAAAAAACGCAACTCTCGACAGGGAATAGTATTATAATAAAAAAAATATAAAACTACCCGGCTATCAAAATTAGAGTTCGTATAAATTTGAAATCGATACATTCAAGGCGGAAACGTGTAAGACCGAAACATTTGTATAATACAACAAAACTACGCGGCTATCAAAATTCGATTTCGTATAAATTAAATCCCAAACAACATCGAGTACATAAGTCGCCTTGCGCTTCTTATGCTGAACTTAAATTGAGGAAACTCGTGAACGACTCAACCGATTGTCATCAAACTTTCACCAATACAACTTCGAGTACTTCTCTATAATGTACCAAAATTTGGAATCAAATGATTCGATAGTTCCTGAGATTTTTGTGCCACAAATTTTGTCCTCAAGGAAAACTCACGAACGGCTCGACCGATTGCCTTCAAAAGCTTATTTTAACAACTTCGAGTACTTCTCCATAATATACCAAAATTTGGAATCAATTGATTCAATAGTTTCTGAGATTTTCTTCCCACAAAATTGCGCTTCTTATGCTGAACTTAAATTGAGGAAACTCGTGAACGACTCAACCGATTGTCATCAAACTTTCACCAATACAACTTCGAGTACTTCTCTATAATGTACCAAAATTTGGAATCAAATGATTCGATAGTTCCTGAGATTTTTTTGCCACAAATTTTGTCCTCAAGGAAAACTCACGAACGGCTCGACCGATTGCCTTCAAAAGCTTATTTTAACAACTTCGAGTACTTCTCCATAATATACCAAAATTTGGAATCAATTGATTCAATAGTTTCTGAGATTTTCTTCCCACAAAATTAAGGTGTACATATATATATATATATATATATATATAAGGAAACCTGAAATTCAGCCACTATTACAGTCGTGTTCTAAACACTCTGAAACGCAAAAAAAACATTGCCCCCGCCCCCAACTTCACAACTGTGACGAGTGTAATACCTCCCTTTTCTTCGAAAAGTCGGTAAAAGATTAGTATTTCAATAGAAATATCATGGAGTTAATTATATGTACAAGAAACAATGGAAATAAGGAGGAGACATCAAGATTGAAGTATGAGAGATGGTCTAACAAAATTCTGTTTTGGTATTAAAAATTAAAATATAGTTTTTAAAAAAAACGAAGAAAAGAGGACGCCCAAGTAAAAAATGGGAAAATGACTTCGCGAATCTTCTGAGAAACAAATTATATCCAAATAAATAAAGGCTATTTCTTCATCTTCGTAACCCCTAATTTCACAGTTAAATATGATAGGTAAATTAACAGCACAAAAACTCGCACCCAGAGCAATTGAAGTTTCTATATGAAGCGGGGGGGGGGGGTTGAAAGAATAATTTTCTAGGGACGAAAAAAACGGCGATAACGAAATGATAGTGCAGCAGGTGGTGGTTCATAATTTACAGGTACTTCAACTGGTAGCTAACAGTCAATGAAGGTGAAAAACTCTCTATTTTCCCAATATTCCACAATTCTTAAGGCATGCATTGGTGGAACTGGGAAGAATTAGCTCCGAGTCCCTACAGCAAGAAAATAAGCTCATTGTAAGTGTCAGAAGAACATCGAATCGTTTAAAAGAACATCGAATAGAAAGTCTTGAAAGACAGACGGAGGATATTTTCGTACCATTGAACTCATTTGCAAATATTAAATATAGCTGTGAAGACCAATTTCTTTCTTTGATGGTACCCTATGATTCGCTATAATATATAATTGTGTATAGACACCAGGTACTCACAAAATTATTCAATGAAGGTAATTCAACTTGCATTCGCAATTCCTCCACCAGCCGGTGAGTTCGGTCTCCCTGAAATTCCAAATTATCAAATAACTAATCGTATTTTGTAGCCTAGACTTCTAAACATGGTCCGTACTCGGTAATATGTTTGCTCACTTCATTTTTGGTGTCCACGATGATACGTAAGACGATATATAAGCAAATAATGCATTCCAGTACAGAATAAAATGCATACATGTTTATCGTTCTAATACTAGAGGTCGTCCAATCATTGGCCTTATCAACAAAGAACAATACAATCTCACAGAAGATAGTATAACTAACGACTACGACCTTCATTAAAGTTGAGCTAATAAAAAACTTAATTATAATGCCATAAACGGTATTCTGAGTTCGACATAACTTTTTCAATATCGAATGAGAATCAAATAATATTTTAATTTTCCTTTGTAATATTTTACCAAGCATCACATTATTTTCACATTGCTCCTTTATAAGAATCAGTTCATCGTTAATTACTTTGAAATGTCTACGCAGTAGATTTAAGGTAACCAAAAAATAACATAAATCCGGCCCCACCACTATCACAGGGGAATATTTCAAAAACATAGCAAAGATATAAACCCTCTTCAGGCGCCGGGTGCTATCAAAAACATAAAAGTCGGTCGTCAGCTTAGATAGCATCACTAATACGAAAACAATGGTCGTTAAAGACAAGAAACTCTTTCTGTATCGGATTTCGATATCAATTTTTAACAGATGATCGTCTACAAGGTGCAAAGAACGTGCGATCTTAATTTTTGTCCGGTAACAGAAAAAAGAAATTATAACACATAGAAGTGAACAAAAATGAGAATAACTAAACATAAGAGTCCAGACAATTTCCCTCAAGACGTAACTAGTGACTGAAACGCCAATTTTCATATCATTCTTCATGAAGGCCCTTTCACTCAGAAGGAATTGAACCGGAAAATATGCTATCATTAATAACATATACAAAGCTCGGAATCGACAATGTCGTGCAGTTCGAGGATTAAATCTGACAAGCCCGACAAACTGAAGGAAATTCGCGAAATACGTTAAAAATTCGAACGCGTTCACTCTTTTTCCAGCCATACTGCCTTCTCTGCTTCAGACATCAAATAATATAAATTTCAGAAACACCAACGAACACTCATCGGTGTAACTGTTAAAATTATAGGTCTGTCTTCTGTCGTACGAATTAGAATTACAGACAGTGTACTGAATACACATACTTAAGGTAACCCTGGGAAATGTTTCAAATTATATCACATCATATGGCCATATAAGTGTAGTTATGTAAATACTCATGAAAGCGAATGGAGAACTAATGACTAAATACATACGAACACCCCATACAGACAATTACCATTCCACTTTGTGAGAGAAGCATCAACAATATAACTGTAGTAGTGAAAAATCAATAGAAGTAATTCCCAGGGTCTTGATAACAGTATATGCACAGGAGAAAGGAAGGGGCAGCAATTTGAAAACGCCAACTCGTGAACTTTTCATTGATGATGTGGAATTTTATCCTTCTTTAAAAAGCTGCCACAATATTACTTCGATGATAAATTAGTAAAAAAAATTTAATGGGGCAAAAATTTTGAAAAAATGTGTGTCAAAATAGCATTATCCTCCTTGGTTCGTAAGAAGATCCCAAGTACCCGACACAGTAGTCGGCATAGCGCCGATAGTTGCTGCGAAGATAGTGAAATGTAATTTTAAAATAAAATTTGAGACTATATTTCTGAAAAATATTCTGCCTAAGTGAACCATTTTTGATTTATTATTGAAAACCAGAAACGTGGATTACATTTTTATCAAAAGAGGACGTGGCCATATCTTGTTTGTAATAGGTCAATATCAACAAAGTCCATCAAAAATATACCAATCGCCTCAAAATATCTTGTATCTTCATAAGTTTTTGCAAATTTTGCTGATCCTTGCGGGAGATGGAAGAGGAAAAAAGCAATGAGCATGAGCCCTAGAAAACTTATCTGCCAGAGTTAGAACCGAGAGAAAATTATTTTCTGGAGTCCAATCTGAAGCGGGAGAAAACTTCAGAATTTTACTCGAGCCAGAGCAATGGAGACCATTTTGCCGGGTGGAACTGATGAAGGTGCTAATGAACCGAAAATAAGAGGCTCAAAAAAAGAGAGACCATCTTAGTTTATTCGCGGCGTACAGAAATATTTTGAGTCCCTTCTAGGACGTTTTGGAGAAAGACTAGCAAATTGCAGGACTACATTGTTATGTGAAATGCAGTTTAGAGTAATTTTTGTTTGAAATATTCTTTGAAATAATCAATATTTTTTGACATATGATCAGAAACAGAGCCGAATTTTCCTGGCCAACACGGCAAATTTTTCAAAAATGTAGATGACAATGCAATGGCAAATGGCTTTATTTATTTTTATTTTTGGAACATAGGAACCGCAAAATGTCTTCCAGCACTGATCAGAAATAAATATTCTGGAGTGTGATTCATCACCTGCGCTCCAGTGAGATTCCTCTGATATTTTTGGATGTTCATCACTATACCCTCCTGACCAACTATAAAAACATGCAAATTGGCGACATTTTTTGTTGGACTTTTTCTTTTATTCCCAGGATGATTTAGCAACCTTTACAATCGGAAAAATGATATCCATACATTCATATAGTAGTTCGAGGAATTTTTGTAAATATTATGAACGTCATCTTTTTAAACCTTAATGTCAGAGTTAAATACCAAGAGGGAGATTGACACCAGGAACCAACAACACACACACACACACACACGGTCAGGTCGTGGTTTCTATCAAAAAAGGGGGGGTGAAAGAAAATTTTTCCAGGTAAGAGAAAGTACGGCGATAGTGAGATGGTAGTGAAGCATGTGCTAGTCCATAAGTAACTGGCACTTCATCTGTTAGCGAAAATCAATGAAAGTAAAAGATTCCCCATTTTCCCAATACTCTGTACCTTACTCCGTAACAGGCACGGCCTGGCTGGGAGTGCGGAGATGCAAATACATCCCGGGCCTTTCAACCTATTGTGACCTTATGAGCCCTTTTTGTCGCAATCCACGATATTACTAAAAAAACTTTTAAACTTGTTGACTAGGCCCCGTACGTTTTGCATCCCAAGATTTTAATCGCCAGGCCGTACCTGCTTCTTAAGGCCTACATTGGTGTGTATCTACGATTACTAAGGTGAAAGTGATTTTGAATTCCTCACGCTTATCCGGTAGTTCAGCAAAAATTGTAAAAAGAGTGCAGTCTTGGAAAAAATTTTCTGGAGCCAGAAACCGAAACACAATTATTTTCTAGAAGTCGGACCGGTGGTAACGAATATTTCAGAATTTCACAAGAGTCGGAACTATCACAAACTTTTTGGAGGAGCTTGGACCGGAGCTAAGCCAGATACAAATTATTCCTGGAGATGTAGCTAAAATACCGCCAAGGCGGGTAAAAATTATTTACCGAGGCCGGAGTATGAACTGGAAATGGGGCAAATTGCTTCAGACGCCGGCTCCAAGTCCCTAGAACAAGTGTTTAGAAGAACATTGGATAGAAGGTTTTGAGATAGCAAGTGGTTAATTTCGTGCTATGGGGCTCAGGCATATTTCACCAAAATATAGCTGTGGAGACCGATTTCTTTCATCAGTGGTACCCAATAATTCAGTTAATAATCGTGTATAATTACCAGGTACTCACAAAATTATTCAATGAAGGTTATTTAACTTTTAGTATAATATAAATATTACAGGCCAGTCTTCTGTTGCACGAATTTAAATGAAACTGAAAAATTCTCCACTTTCTCAATAAGTATTCCACATTTCTTTGCATTGGTCATTGGTGTGTATGTTTACTAGAGTGAAGATGATTTTGAATTTCTCATTTATACCACTAGTCCGGTAGTTCAGCAAAAATTGTAAAAAGAGTGCAGCCTTGAAAAAATTTGTTACAGCTAGAAAACGAAAGAAATTATTGTCTGAAGCTCGAGCTGAAATGAATTTTAGGATTTTTCTGGATCCGGAGCTATCAAGAACCTCTTGGTGGAGCTTGAATTGGGGCTAAATTCGAAGGTAATTTTATCCCGAAGATGTCGCCAAAATTCAGTCGGACCCAGAAAAAAATTATTTACTGAAGCCGAAATATAAATTGAACGTGGGATAGAATTGACTTCCAGGCCGACTATGGGTCGGTAGGACAAGAAAAAATCTCATTATGAGCGTCCACAAAAACAAGAACATCAAAATATTTAGAAAAACAACGGATAGGCCTACAAAGTTTTGAGGTAGAAAGAGGGTGCTGAGCTCAGGCACATTTCACCAACCAGTGGCGTAAAAAGAAATTTTCCGCCTAAGAATAAAGAATGTTTGCTGCTGCTACCCCCCCCCCCCCCCACCCTCCGAAATGGAAAAATTCAGTTAAGTAATTTTGTAAATTGTTTTGGGAAAATATCTAGCGAACAAAAGTTAACTATTTCGAAATATAAAAAATGCAGACCTGAAAATTGGCCGCCTTTAGGAAAAAGTGTAGCTTGCAGAAATGGCATCCATGTCTGCCACAGTTTGCGCCACTGGCACCAACGTACAACTATGAAAATCGATTTCTGTTTCTTCTATAGAACCTAATTGTTCACTCTACATAACTGGGTATAGATATCACGTACTCACAAAGTTATTCAGTGAAGGTAATTCAACTTGCATTCGTAATTCCTCCATCAGCCGGTAAGTTCTGTTCCCCTGAAATTCCAAATTATCAAATAACTAATCGTATTTTGTAGCCTAGACTTCTAAACATGGTCCATACTCGGTAATATTTTTACTCACTTCATTTTTGGTGCCCACGGTGATATTTAAAATGAAGTATATGAAAATGATGGATTCCAGTGCCATATATAAATAATAGATGTTAATTATTTTAATACTATAGAGGTCGTCCAATCGTTCGCCTTATCAAAGAAGAACTGTGAAGTCTTGAAAAAGATGAAGTAAACTAACACGCTTATCACTCTAACTGAAATTGAGCTATTCAAAAACATGATTATGATGCCATAAAGGGTATTCTGAGTCCGACATAACTTTTTCAATATTGAATGGGATTCGCACAATATTTTACTTTACTATACATCACACTTTTTCACACTGTTCCGTATTAAGAATCAGTTCATCATTAATTACTTCAAAATGTCTACGCGATAAATGTAAGATTACTAAGAAATGACATACATCCGGCGTTACAACTATCATAGGGGAATATTTCATAAACATAGCAGAGATATAAACCCTCTTCAGGCGCCGGGTGCTATTAATAACATAGAAGTCGTACACTGACTTGAATAAGATTACTAATATGAAAACCGCGGTCTTTAAAGACAAGAAACTATTCTTGTACCTATCGGATTTCAATATTAACTTTTAACAAATACTTGTCGACATGGTATAAAGAACGTGCGACCTCAATTTTTGTCCGGTAACAGACAAAAAAGAAATTATTAAACATAGAACGGAGCACACATGACTACAACCAAATATATATGTTGTGACAATTACCTCCAAAAGACGTACCTCGTGAATGAGATGCTGACTTCAAGACCATTCATAACAAAGACCCTTTCACTCAGAAGGAAGTGAATTGGAAAATATATCATCACTAAGAACATATAAAAAGTTCGGAATCGACAGTGTAGTACAGCTCGAGGGTGACAAGCCCAACGAATTGGAGGACATTCGCAAAATAAGTTAAAAATTCAACCGCGTCCACTCGTTCTTCGGCCATACTAACTGCCTTCTGCTTCAGACACAGTAACATGAATCGTAAAAACACCAATGAACAAGCAGTTGTTGGTATGACTGTTAAAATTAGAAGCCAGTCTTCTACGTAATTGCAGCCAATGTACTGAATACACATAATTAAAGTAAGTCTGGGATATTTTCCAAATTGTGTCACACATACAGCCAGAGGTAAGGGTCGTCACATAAATACTCACGAAGGCAAACATGAAATCACAGACAAATTACGAACTAAGACCCCATAAAGACCAAATTACCAGCGTACTTTGCGGAAGAGAACTCAACAATATATTACGCATATCGAGTTTTAATGACCTGCATTGCATCCTTAAAATTAATGACAGGTACTATTTTAGTTCTTGTAATAGACTGATTCGTCTTGATGTCATCAAAAGGAAATTGTATGAAAAGGAACAAACCTTCAGTTCCAAACAATGAACAAAATAAGCTCCTGATAACGGTTATTCGTTTCAGATTAAAGCGAGTTAAGATCAAAATTGCACACTTATCTTTATAGAGTTGCCTAATGCTTTAAAAACAGAAATACGAAAAAAAAGTAAGGAATGGGAGCCTCATTTCAGTGATTTACAAATACTTAAGAATATTTAGAGTCCTCGAGGATCTCTGTAGCTTTGATAACAACGATAAACACAGAACACAATATTTTTTGCGGTTGCTCTTGTCCGTTTTCAGATCTGAGCGCGTTCTAGACTTGAAAAAGTCCTTCCACAATTACTATTTGCGTTTGTTGCAGTGGTAACACTTGCCCGGAGTTCAATATCACCGCCCAATTTAAGGCTCGAAACGCTTTGTACGGCAACGACAGCCGCCATTTTCCCTCCAGTTCGGTCCGTCAAAAGAAAATCGGCAGAGAGGTAAACACCGCATGACCATAGCCGGCGCAAGGTTGTTTTCCCGGGTGGTGCACGGGGGAGAAAAATTTTTTGTAATTTTTCCTATCAAAAAATTATCTTTGGGGCAATTTCAAGGGAAAAAAGGGGGAAATGGAAAGATGGGTGTGCTAAGGGACACCCCGAGGCTGACAGACACAGCAGCCAGCACTCAGCAGAATGAGGGAATTGAAACATTGATAATTTAATGATTTTAGCTTTAAGTAATACTAGATTTGTTTTCATTTTTCTTATTAACGCATAATTTTTTCAAAATTTAAAGATTATGTGCCGAAAATTCCGGGTGGTGCACTTTTTCCCGTGCACCACTATCTACGCCAGCTATGCGCGTGACTACTTCTCGTTTCACTAGAGCAGGGGTTCTCAAACTTCATATACTCGAGGACCCCCATAATTATTTATATAGTCAATGCGGACCCCTTTTTTTCACGTGACTCATAGCCGCAGGGTAGCCACCTGTCGAAAACAATATTGCCCTGCTCATAGGCATGGATTGAGCTAGCCATGTACACATTTCGTAATACAAACCAAAACTGTTATTTTCAGAAATAGGCGTTCTTGGTGCGAGTGATAAAAAAAATTGGACTAGAATATTTTTCGCGGACCCCTAAAATACTGCTTGCGGACCCCACTTTGAGAAACTCTGCACTAGAGCACCTAACAGAAACACCCGAGCACTGACATCCGCCATTTTGAGTCGCTTCGTGCTCGACAATTCACAATTCAATAGTCGCGTTCCAAGCGACCGAAAATGGCGGATGTCAATACTGGGCTTTCAAGTGCTCTAGTTTCACGGGACAAACTGGAAGAAAAAAGGCGGTTGTCCTTGGCTGTCTTCTTATCGAGCAACAACCATTTAACGCAAAGCTTACAGATTCAAGTTCAGACAATAAATTCAGAGATTCTTAGAACCAGATTGTATAGAAACGTGTTTAACCCATCAACCATTAGGATCGCTAAGCGTTTCCTGTACTTCTTTTTCGAAACAGATGAACGTTTTTTCTAGACTATTCCAGATCACAAAGCAACAACAAGTGTGGGAGAAAAACGAACCGAAGTATTGTATTCAGACATTCAGAGTTGAAAAATACCTTAAAATATCTAATCAGACAAAAATAAATCAACTTTCAATTCAGTCTCCTTACAAAATAGATCTTTTAAAATAGAAAATATTATTGCGAAACTTGATTGAATTTATGAGATATTCGTGTCATAGGTAAGCAATGTCAATTCGTTTCACTCCTAATTTTATGACCAAAATTACTAAAACATAGGCATTTGTCATCAAAAGCATTCTTTTCATAATCATAGAGGCTATCTGATGACACCAAACTGTTGTTAGAACAAACTTATTGACATCCGAGTGAATCAATCTACTGTATACAGTTATACCAACTTACAAAATTATTGAGGGAAGGTACTGTAACTTGCAATTGCAGTTCCTCCAGTAGTCGGCAAGTTTTATTCCCCTGAAATTTTACAAAATCGAGTAAATGATCGTAACATGAGAACATGAATGGCTGAATACGATTGGTAATATTTGTCCTCACCTCATTTTTGGTGCCCACGATGATCTTTAAGAAGAAATAGAAAAATGTTGCGCGCTCCAGAATTGAAAGCACTACAAAAATATCAAGTGTTCTGACCCCAGCGGTGGACCGACCGTCGGCTTTATCAAACAAGAACAGCAAGGTCTCGGAGATGGCGAAATAGCTACCGTTTAAGATTTTAATTAAAAAATAGCTCGTCAAAAATATAATTATGAAGCCATAAAGCGTATTTTGAGTCTGACATAACACCTTCAACGTCGAATGGGCTTTATACAATATTTTAACTTTTTTCAACACCACCTTACCATATATTGCATTTTTTTTACATAGTTTCCTTATTTCTATAATCTCATTATTAATTACCTCAAAATGTCCTCGAATTAAATGTAAAATTACTAAATAGTGACACACATCCGATCCTACGACCATTACAGGGGAATATTTTAGAAGTAAGACAGCAGTACTCGTCTTCGTTAAGAGCAGATATCCCCCTATAAGGTAAATGTCGCTAGCTAATTCAAATAACACTACTAACATAAAAGTAGTAATCTTCCACACAATAAAGTTCTTCCTGTATCGGATTTCAATGTTAAGACATAGGAGATAATTGTCCACCATGTGTAATATACGCGCGACTTCAATTTTATTTTGATAATATAAATAAGAAGTTATTAATGATAGGAAGGAACACACATGAGAACAACCAAACTGAAGCGAACTGACGACCAATTCTATTATGAATGAGTTGAATGAAATGTTGATTCTAAAACTGTTCATTGAAACTGTAATGACATTCATAAAGCACTGAATTGGAAAGTACGTCATAATTAATAACATGAATGTAGTTCGTATTCGGCAACATAACACTGTTCGCGGATTAAACCGAACCAGTCCAACAAACTGAAGGAATTTCGCAAAATACAATAAGAATTCAAACGCGTTTACTGACGATGACGCCTCGGCCATACTGAATCAGCCAGATACTGGAGAACATATAGGAAGGTGAATACTCGTGAACAAATTGTCCCTAGTGCGCTATCACAAATTACAGAGGTTTTCTTCAGTCACAGGTTTCAGAAATAGGTATAGTTCTACACTCTACAGAACAAAAAACACACACTAGGGCCTCACTTGAGTTGTCGATGGAAAATTGTTCAAATTATGTCAACTCATTAGGCCAGGAAATAATAAGTAAATAATCATGCAGTCGGCATACTAATAAAATACTAACATTTACCTAGTATCAAATGTAACTATCTGAATAATATAGTAAAAAATTATTGGACAAGAGGAACTGATATTGATGACCGATGACTTGCTAACAACGCACCTATTTTCAGAGAACAAGTTTGGAAGGTTTCCAGATACTTCCAATATTACAGTGGTTCACTAAGAGTCAGCCCAGTAGAGAGAAAAAGAAGGCCTGGTGAAATTACCACGCCCCCCCCCCTCTTCCAGTTCAGTTTGTTCTTTTGTTAGATGGGAAAAAATCATAAGCTACGGGATAAGAGGTTTCTTTCATGGTGTAAGAGGAGTGAAGAGGAGTGATTGCTGATTTGATGAACAGTATGATTGAAATTCGGGCCTTTTAGAAATATCGGGCCCCCTTGAAAGTCCGGGTATTTCCCCCTTTCTCCTCCCCATCTCGACGAGGTTGCTGAGAGTCATAAGAAAACTAACAGTTTTCTTTTTTCAATCTACATCTACTTTAGTTTCAACTCAATCCAAGGAAAGTATTACCGTGACCTTGTGCATTCAGTCATCCTCAGCCCTTACCCTTCTTTACAAGTTTGGAAATGACTGCCAAAGTTGTAAAAAATCTTGGGTAAATGCACGGGCGTCAGGGGGGTAGGGAGACACTTGAATTCACTCATGAAGCTCAGATTAGTATCATTTTGTTCACTCCCGATTTCAACAGAGGCAATTATAAGAGTGAGACGAACAAATAAAGTGGACGTCTATTTTCCTTCAAACCAGAGAAAAAAAAACCAATTTACTTTACTTCCTTTGAAAAAACTTCAATTACTGTCACCTTTGAGTGGGTAATCGGCCAAAATATACTAATAACTAGACTGCAATACTGAATAAACCGAGTTTAAATTTCTACAAAAAAAAAATGTATTGTCTACATGCTTTCCATAAGTTTGCTGGTTACAAGGTAAGTGCAGGTAATTACGCCAAAAAGGTAGGTGACGCTAGTTGACTATCATAGTCCATTCTGGTATCAAAGTAGACATCGAAAAGCCAAAAACATTTCCGACTATACGATTGCTTGATCTGTGGAAAGATTTTAGTGAAAATGTGAAGCCAAAAAAGTGCCGATGTAATTTTTCACGAATCTTTTATAAATTATTGCCGATAAAAATTAAAGAAGTATTATTTTCTATCGTAAATTTTAAGGATTTCAAATTTGTCATTACTTTTTGAGTAGGTATATCTCATCGAGTAAGTACCTAAATTTTGAGAAATATGCAAAGTATCGATGTCGGTAATTCCGCCACTTTGAAGCAATGTACTGAAATCGTTCATTGTTTTCATTCTGGATAATATCGAAATACATGGTCCCAAAAGGATTTGAATGATCCGAGCATTATTTTATGATTTTAAACGATTTTTTTTTTTAGGTGGCGTACTTACCTGCACGTGTTGGTAAATACGCCACTTTGACAACATTATTTCAAATGGCTGGGGTATGGAGGGGAACTGCGGTATGGGGTTGAAATTTTAGTGGGGAGTGGATAAAAAGTTGATTTTTAAGGAGAGGTATTTACATTTTTCGTCGGACCCTTAGTTGGCCCCCCAGGTGCCATCAAACCTTAGGGTAGCGTAATTACCTGCAATTACCTCATAAAAAGAAAGCGTACAACATAATCTGACTTGGACTGAGAAAATGGGGGTATGGAGTGAAAAGTTAAAATCAAGGAAAATATGTTTCTTTGTTGCCATGGTTACAATCATTCATGGGCGTCTCACGTATCAAGACATATAGCTTCATTCTGTTCAAAGTACAAATCAACAGTGTTGCTACAGCAGCGAAAATTTTATTGGCGAATTGAAATCAGCAGCTCTTTGATAGCGAATCAGACAAGCATGATGTTGTTTTGTTGTTATTAATCGTGTATCCTGATATATATAGTATCCTACATCGTGATAGTTACTTGTAAAAAGTTACAATAATAGTTACACTACACAACAGCACCACAGTATATTATCGCGTCGCCGTATCTAAGTGTTTCGTACTCGTCAAGCGCGCAAGAATATTCTTGTGCGTTGCCACAGTGCAGTGTGTCTCGTTGCTCTAATATTTGTTCTGTCGAAACTACTGCGTATTTTATACACAGACTTTCACTGTTACGAGTTTAAATCGAGGACCCTAGGGCTACCATGCCCGGTCCAGTTGTCACTACTCCGAAGACGTCCTCCAAAGAGAAGTCAGTCCAGAAAAGCATCAACGACTACACATCAAAAGTTTATGACTGGCAAACTATCTCCAACAAAAAGCGGAAGTTTGCTCTCTCACCTCCGCCCATAGAGCAACCAAATGTCTCTACTAAATTGTCCAACCGATTTCAAACACTCAGGGATGATACTGAAACATCCAATGGCAACTCTGTTGACGCTGAAAAGCCAGAAGAAACCCATCCTCAACGTAAACAGCCAAAACCTCCTCCTATCTTTTTACAAGGCATTAACAACTATACTGGAATGATGAAGAAACTTTCAGAATTTATCAACATCGAATCATTCTCGACGAAATCGCTTTCTAATAATGCTGTTAAAATATCAGTGGACACACCTGACACGTTCCGTAAACTGGTAAGCAATTTGAGAACCCACGATATCAAATTTTATACTTATCAACTAAAAAGTGATCGCGCTTTTAAGATAGTCCTGCGTAATCTCCACTCATCAACTGACATGGAGGAAATCAAAGCAGCGCTAAGCAGTCTCGGACATGAGGTCAGGAATATCATTAATATCCGACATTGGAAAACCAAAGAAAAGCTCCCTCTGTTTTTCGTCGACCTCGAGCCGAAAGAAAACAACAAAGAGATCTACAATCTAAAAACGCTGCTACACTCAGTAATAAGAGTAGAATCACCACGTCCCCAAAGAGAAATTGCGCAATGCAAAAACTGCCAGCAGTACGGTCATACTCGCAAATATTGCACTCTGCCCCCTGTGTGTGTTAGATGTGGCGAGGAGCACGACTATCGAGCATGCAAGAAGGAACAAACAGCGACTCCTAAATGCGGTCTGTGTGGAGGAGACCATACGGCTAATTATAAGGGCTGTCCTGAGTACAAAATGCTAGCTAGAAGCAAAACAGGATTACCACATCGTAAATCGCCGCTGCAGGACAACGATAAGCAAAGTCTCCCCCCACTTAGCAAACGAAACGGTGGTACAGTCGCGCCGGATTCCTCACACACGCAACCAACATTATCATATGCGAGTATGGCTGCAGGGCATAAGTCAGAACCGTCTCTCGAAAACGACCGTATAACTCGACTAGAGAACCTAGTCGAAAGCCTTTCACAGCAATTACAAAAAGTCTCTGAACGTATGGATCAGATGTTAACCATTTTGGTTAATATAACAAGTAAGAGATATTGATGGCCATTCAAGCATCAACTAATACAAATAGTCATACGACCAGACTGCTAACCTGGAATGCTAATGGTCTTCTGTCACGTAAGTCCGAGCTAACACAATTTTTGAATCAAGAACGGGTGGACGTGGCGATGATTTCAGAAACACATCTGACATCTCGTTCTTACGCGGAATTACGGGATTATAAGCTCTATACATGCAACCACCCGAATGATGCAGCGCATGGTGGTGCAGCTATATACGTTCATAAGGCCATACCTCACTATGAAATTGAAGCGTATCGCACCGAACATATCCAGGCAGCTTGCGTCAAGACTCGCCTCCACTGTGGCACTGAACTAGTCATTGCGGCAGTGTACTGTCCTCCGAAACATAAAATCACCTCACCAGATTTTACTAGCTTCTTCAACCACCTCGGCACCAAATGGATCGCGGGCGGTGATTTTAATGCGAAACATACATACTGGGGCTCGAGAATCATAACAACCAAAGGTAACCAGCTGTACCAATCAGTCTGCGCAGCTAATGCGGCCTGTATATCCAATGGTCAGCCAACTTATTGGCCTAGTGACCTCAATAAAATTCCTGACTGCATAGACTTTTTCATCGCCCGTGGGATATCTGTGAACTACATGGATGTAGAGAATCAGCATGACCTTTCATCTGATCATTCCCCGATAATACTGATACTGAGTAACTCTATCTTGCGGAAAGAGGACCGCCCGAAACTCACCAATAAAAACACCAATTGGGATACATTCCGTGAAATAGTGGATGGTAACATTAAACTAAGAATTCCACTGAAATCTCCATTGGAGTTGGAAGAAACCGTCAACACCTTCACCAGACTAGTTGTCCAAGCTGCCAAAGATGCCACCCCAATCATCACTCCGACACAATTCGCGCGCAAAACCTACCCAAAGGAGGTCCTGGAATTAGTCAAGGAACGCAGGAGAGCGAGACGAGTATGGCAGGAGACTCGTGACCCAAAATACAAAAGAGTCTTCAACAACCTGTGTGCACGGGTAAAACGTAGTATTAGAGCGCATAATAATGAGACATTTAATCACTTTGTCACCACTCTCGGGGCCACTCGTGACACCAACTATTCGCTGTGGAAAGTAGCCCGGGCAGCTTGTAAACCACCTGGCTATGTTCCTCCGATTCGCTGTTCTAATGGTTCCTGGGCTCGCAGCGAAACTGAACGAGCCGAAACATTCGCTAACCATCTCTACACAACATTTCAACCCAATGATCTGATGACGGATGTGGTACCAGATCCGCAACCACTCGATGACCAAAAAATTAAGCCGTTTTTACCCAAAGAGATCTCAACCATGATCAAGAAAAAGATGAATCCTAAGAAAGCACCAGGGCACGACCAAATAACCGCACGCATGTTGCAGGAACTCCCGCGGAAAGGATTGGTTCTGTTAACCTACATCTTCAATGCGATGCTACGTCTTCGATTTGTACCAAGCCAGTGGAAAAAGGCAAAAATAATTATGATACCAAAACCTGGGAAGCCGTTAGATAACCCAGAATCCTACCGGCCAATATCATTACTACCAGTTCTCTCCAAGTTGTTTGAGAAGTTATACATAACTCGTCTACAGGTTGTTGTTCAGGAAAAAAATATTATTCCGGATCACCAGTTCGGGTTCAGAGCTAATCATTCAACCACTGAGCAGGTCCACCGGGTCAGTGTAACCATACGTCAAGCCCTGGAGGATGGCAAATACTGTCCAGGACTGTTCCTTGACGTCAAACAGGCCTTTGATAAGGTCTGGATACCAGGGATCTTGCACAAGATCAGCACATATCTTCCAGTCCAGCATGTGGAGATATTAACTTCATACCTAACCGATCGCAGCTTTCAAGTCCACTATGGCAAATATAATTCTACTATCTATCCCATCTGTGCTGGGGTCCAGCAAGGCAGCGTTCTCGGCCCCTTGCTGTATCTACTCTTCACGGCTGACATCCCAATAACAGAAGACACAGAGCTGGCCACATTTGCCGATGATACCGCTATTCTAGCCGTACATGAAGACTACACTGCAGCAGTTGCTCGTCTCCAGTCTGCAGCTAATTTGATCTTATCCTGGGCAAACAGGTGGAAAATCAAAATTAACCCTGATAAGACGGTAAGGGTGGATTTCGCACTAAGACCTCATGGATATGAGCCAATCTACGTCGGTAACTCCCTGGTCAATCCGTCTGCCAGTGCCCGCTACCTAGGTATTCACCTAGACTCCAAGTTAAACTGGAGAGCTCACCTGGAGAAAAAAAGAAGTGAACTCCAACTCCGCCTTAGGGCGCTCTCCTGGATGCTCCGATCTACCACCAAACTCTCACTTCATAACAGGAAACTGTTATACGTTATGGTGTTACGACCAGTATGGACCTACGGTATCCCCATATGGAGTTCAACAGCAGACAGTAACTTGCAGCTCATCCAGCGGTTTCAAAACAAGGTACTCCGAATAATCACTGGCGCCCCGTGGTACCTTACCAATCGTCAACTACACAACGATCTATCGCTCGAAACAGTTCAGCAGGTGGCACAAAGAGCTACAAGCAGCTATATCACGCGTCTACATAGACACCCTAATACAGAAGCCATCATCTTGCTGGAAGAACCAGTCACCCAGCGGCTCAAGCGGAAGGCCATTGCAAATATCAATATGTCCGCCTAGTCATTAGTTACACTTTAATACTTAGCGGTTAGGTGACAGCACCAAACTACTGCTCACGTTTATGCCCACACCTTTTCTCTAAATACTTGTGAATGTATATTGTACAGTTCAAGTAATAAAGAATTTAAAAAAAAAAAAAAAAAAAAAAAAAAAAAAAAAACTACACAACAGCATAAAAAACAATGAGATGAGATTATATGATTTTTAGCTATATTTTGAATGCTGAATACGATATGGCGTTAATCATTTTTCTCGAAAACCTCACGTTTTCGATAGTAAAAATTGAAATTCTATTAAATTTCTCACTTTGTATTCATTTTTGTTGTCCACGAATAGCTACACTGATACTGATAACAATACTCATGGCCGACATCTTATCTTTTCCCCGTGTGGTGCAGAATATTTTATTTATTTATTAATTATTATTATTATTTTTTCAAAAATCAAATAGGTAAATATTTGCATATCCTTTCCTAAAGATTCAAAAAAAAAAAGGGGGGGACTTGAAATAAATTCTCATAGATAGAATAAAAACTGTTAGAATTTTTTGAAAGTTGAAATGACAATTGCAAAAAAAAAATATATATATATAATGACTTTGTAACATTTTTTCTTTATTTGGGCCTTTTCCACACAAAAATGACTGTGTGGTGCAGTTTGTGCACTGTACCAGACCTAATGCCAGCTGTGACAATACTGAACAACAATGTAACACACAAGTATAGTTGTTTGACCAGTGGTATCATCTTGATGATGCTAAAATTTGCATTTAAAATAGGAGACTGGGGGAAAATGAACTATAATCAAAAAATTAGCATCGGCATTAAATTCCTCGTTGAAAATACATTAGAATCATACAGAGGTATTTTTATGTTGTTATTTTTTTAAAATCTCAATTTTCTGTGCAGTGTTATTGTCAGTGGCGTGGCCCATGGGGAACGTCGAGGGGGTCTGAACCCTTTCTGCTGATTTTATCAAATAATAGTTTGTCCTATGATAGTGGCTCTCTAGCATCCCTTCCTACTTTGGTCAAGACCAGACCCCTCATACGCCACGGGTTATTGTGATTGTGTAATGTAATTTGAGTGACAATTTCAAAATGAGTTTTCACAACTGAAAAATGTAAATGAGTGGTACTTTGCTCCGCAAGAAAATACTTTCGCAACAGGGATGGGAGGAAGGAGATAATTATTCTGCTAGCACTGAGAGAGTAGAATATGGGTTTAAGCCCGCTTCCATGAGAAAGAGCGGAAATTTTTCATTGAGAATCTATTAAAAATTAAAACTTGTCTTAGAAGAAGCAAAATTTTCTCCGTTTTGCTATACCTCTAACGGTTCTCGAGGAGAATGAGCTGTTTTAGGTGAACTAACAGACGTATCAGGATTGATCTCCTCTCGCCAAAGTTTCAAATCGTTTTGCTCTAGCTGTCTCCAGTCCAAAGTTATTCGCGTTTATCCACTTCCACCCAGAAAATTAGAGATTTTGAAAATGTATATTGCTGCATTTTGTGTTGCATATTCAACGTTTTGTAGGCAATACGGAATTAAAATCTTCATTTTCATCTACACCTATGCAAATATTCGAAAAATGTGGGAACACCTTTAACGCGTAGATTAAGCAACACATAACACACCAATTTACATTATTTTGTGAAATTTCTCATTTTCTGGGGCGAAGCGAAAAAACGCGAATAACTTTGGACTGGAGATAGGTACAGTAAACCGGTTCGAAATATCAGTGAGAGAAGATCATTCCTGACAAAACGAAGGCAATGAGAAGTTAGAACTTCTCTTGCAAGAAGTAAAATTTTCTCCCTTTGCTCTACCACTAGCAGTTCTTGAGGAGAAAGAGTCTTTTTAGGTGAATTGATATAATCTTGTCAGAAATGATCTTCACTCACCAAAATTTCAATCCGTTTTGCTCTAGCTGTCTACAGTTCAAAGTTATTCGCGTTTTTCCAATTCCATCCAGAAAATTTTATTATTAATTAATTAATTAATTATTATAATGAATTTTCCTGCCAGCTTCGAATCGTTTACGAAGAGGGTGCAAAATTTACCCTTAAAACGTTAGAATTTATTTTTAGCCAATTTCCAATAGACAAACTAAATTTGTAACTTTTGGGTTGATTAGTTGATAAAGGGGTAAACAAAGTAAGTAGATGTTTCGCTACGCAATACTAACTTTTACGTTTGTTTATGACGGGATAAATTAGGATAAGTAGAAACATATCCAAGAAAAATAAGCTTTAGGTCATAATTGAGTCAGTTAAATAAGTACATACGTGCTCTTATGGGAAGTATAAGTTGAAACAAGTTTTAACAAACACGCTTCTAACAGTATGTATTCTTGTACCAAAAATTACCTCGTGAAATGTTATAAACATTGATTTATGTTAATTCAAAATTAATACAAGTACCTAGATGTCCTTCTAAGCGCTAATCAGTTGTAACACGTCTTAAAGGATGCTCACTAAGTTTTTAAGTATATCAACCAATCTTGATATGAGTCTTAAATTTATATTAATGCACTATGAAGATACTCAAGAAATATAGATCTAGTCTTAGCGAACCGTTGAGGAAGAGGGGGCGGTTGAAGAGTCTTCATCAGTTTCAGCAGCTTTCATGCGATTTGACATAGAGTAATTCTTAATAACGATTTCTAAGAAGTCTCAGTATATAACTAATGACCCGCCTATTCTGAAACAGGCCCATTCGGGACGTTTCCGGGATAGGGGGTGCTATCATCGATATAACTAATGAATGAGTTCTAACCATAATCTCATAGACTCTTCACAGTTCTTAAGTCATAAAAAGATTTTAGAAAATTTTCACACATGCATACTAAGTCACAATTATTCTCTTCAGAGTCATAAAGAGACTGACAAGGTGTTCGTTAGTCTTCATTCATTTCAATGCAATCCAAGTAGAGACTTAAAAAGGCCTAATAAATTTGATTCAATGTTGGTAAGCCTTCATTATTTTCAAAGAGTCTAAAAAAGTTGGACCAAAAGTCTTGAGAAACATTGTAACAAAGCTCTGATGAACCTTAAAATAGGTTGGTTTCAATATGTAACTAATTCAGCCTCAGTGTGTCTCTACATAGTCATAATGTGTTCAGATAACTTGGAGATCAGATTTCTGAAGAATAACAACACAATGTTAAGAGTTTTGAAAAAGTGTTTTCAGAGTCTTAGCAAGCCCCTTGCTGATTAGTTACGAATTTACAAATCTTACAATACCTTAAGTATACCGTCAACTAGGGTGATATCGGACACTGCTGGTAATATTAGCCACATGTATCAGTAAACAAAAGTCATTAGAGGCCGATATTACCACAGTAGTCGGTAAGTATTTACTATCTCAAGCCTGATAATTTAGTAACAGTGTGCCCCAGCGGCTGAATGCGCACTCCAGCATGAAGGGTGATCTAATCTCCAATTTATATACCAGTAGTAGAGTACTTCCTCCGGATTTTTATACCTACACAATTTTGAGACAAATATTTTTGCATGAATTTACCATTACCAGATGAAGGGAACTTTTTCCAGTATATCGCGGGAGGGAGGGGGGAGAAATATAGGGTACATTTTCATCGAAGCAGGGTGTCGATACTCCCACATTTCAGGGTATTTCCTGTAGGTTTATTAAGAACACAATACTTATGTTTTGTTCAAGTTCAAGAAGAAAGGAAGGGATACTGACAAAAAAAATAAAATAAAATAAAACAAAAGAGAAACTGGGCAAGTCTGATTTCTCACAAAAGAAAATTGTAACTTGCATATTTTTAAGGTTTGGAAAAGTTTGCTTTTCACCTAAACACAAATTTAATAGTCTGTATCACTTTTTAAATTCATGATACTAATTCACGCCACATAATTCTGTAAGTACAAATATTCACTTACATAGTTATTCAGTGAGGGTACTTCAACCTGCATTTGCAATTCCTCCACCAGTTGGCAAGTTCTGTTTCCCTGAAATTTTGAAGCACGAAATGAATAACCGCATTTTAGTGGCCTGGGTTACTCAGAAGGTCCCATGCATTCGAACACTATTCCTCACCTCGTTTCTGGTGCCAACGATGATATTCAAGATGAAGTATAAACAAATGATGCATTCCAGTATTGAATACAATACGTAGATATCATAAATTTTGATACTAGAGGTTGACCAATCATTCGACGTATGGAACAAGAACAGCGAAGTCTCACTCATGATGAAATAACAACCGTTTATGATTCTAATTAAAAATAGGCCGATCAAGAATCTGATTATGATACCATAAAGACTATTTTGAGTCTGACACAACATTTTCAGCATAGTGTGAGATTTATACAATATTTTAATATTGTTCAGCACCACTCTATTATGGATTTTATTTTTTACACATTGATCCCTCATAAAAATTATCTCGTTATTGATTACTTCGAAATGTTTTCGAATCAAGTGTAAAATTACTAAATAGTGACAAATGTCAGATCCTGTAACTAATATCGAAGAATATTTCAGGACTGAAGCGGCAATAAAGACCTTCTTCAAGCGCCGATTGCTATCATAAACATAAAAGTCGTACACCAACTTGAGTAGTATCACCAATATGAAAACCGCGGTTTTCGACAAAAGAAAACTTTTCCTGTATCGGATTTCAATGTTAAGACGTAACATATGATTGTCTACAATGTGTAATGAACGCGCGATTTCAATTTTAACGTGGTAAAAGAATAAAGAAGTGATTACAGATAGAATAGAACTGACATTCGCATAACCGAACTGAAGTAAACAGATAACCACTTTTATGATGTAACTAGTGACTGAAATGTTGGTTTGAGGATCATTCCTTACAAGTGTCATAAAATTTAAAACGAACTGAACAGGAAAATATATCGTAATTAATAACATGTACAACGTACGAACTCGACAATGTAACACCGTTCGAGGATTAAATCTAACCAGTCCAACAAACTGAAGAAAATTAGCAAAATATGATAAAAATTCGAAGGCGTTCATTCGTGCCTCCACCATACTAGCTCACTTTAAGACACCGAATAGACGAGAAGTTAAATGCTAGTGAATAAATTCTCTAGTATGCTATCCAATTTTCTGGGGTTGGGGGCTTCAGTCGCAGAATTAAAAAGGTCTCCAAAACAGAATACACTTGAGGATCACTCGAGACGACCACGGAAAATTTTCCAAATTATGGTACATCACAAGGCCAGAAAAATTTGTGTACATAAAAGCAGAATTGTTAAAACCTGACCGATGTATTTGCCTATAGTAAAATATTCAGCCATTCATAAATATGAAGACTTGAAATGACGATGCGATGTAAAATTTTTCAAAAATGTCACATCATCAGGCTATTAATAAAAAAGTTGGTAAATAATTGAAGAGTCAGCAAAGAAATTGTTAATGAAATACCCATTAAAAGCCGGTCGATGTATGCGTCTAGTATTAACGTCATCCACTTGGATATTAATATTTGAGGCGACGATGGAAAATTCTTCAAATTATATCAAATTATGCAGCCACAAAAGTGTGAACAAATAATTATGCAGTCGACACGTGGATAAATTACTAAAGTGTATCGAATGAAAAATCAATATGGTAAAAAATTATCGGAAAAAGGGCTGAAATCAACCTCCAACAGCGCGCAGTTTTTTGTTGTTTTTTTTTTTAGTTATAATATCATAATTTTGATTTTGCGGCAAAATTAAACTTGAATATAAGCCTTGGCGCCTCTAATATGTAAAAATACTGAGTTTTTTTTTACATAGGAGCAACAAAGTTTATATTTTATAGACCGTTGATATTTTATATAATTGCTCAGCATTTAGCTGAAAAGCAAGAGACAATCAATTGTAACATCCACAAAACCCCAGCCAAAACAACGACTTTGGTTCAGCGCATACTCGTACTGCATCTGGTTTATGACACTTGTAGTTCGGTTTGTTCGTGCAGTTCCAGGAGAAGAAGTAAACGTGAGGGAAGATTTTCTTGGATTTGTTTAGGTCTCGGATACATCTGGGCAGGGCTTGACAGCTTGCTTGTTAGACGAGCTCTCAAAAAGAGGAATACCCGTGCAAAATATGCGTGGCCAAAGATACGACAATGGGTCAAATATGAAGGGAAAGAATGTAGTTGACCTTAATCCACGAGCTTTTTTTGTTCCTTGTGGAAGCCATTCACTAAACCTTGTTGTTACCTAATACTTTCCTGCACTGTAGCTGTGAACTTCTTCAGCAATATTCAGGAGGTTTATAACTTTTTTTCTGGATCTACCCATAGATGGAGTATATTAACAAATCATGTAAAGAATTTGACTGTAAAACCTCAAAGTAAAAACCCGTTGGGAGAACAGGATAAACGCCCTTGAACCTTTGTGATGCGCCACACTAATGAGGTTTATGACGCTGTCTATGAAGCAACTTCAGATTCCACGATCGATGTTTTTGGAAAAAGTACCGCTATGGTAATTGCTAAGAAAATCACAGATTTCAAATTCCTCTGCTGTTTGGTAACTTAGCATGATGTCTTGTTCAAAATTAATTTAGTAAGCAAAACACTACAGAAGAAAACAATAAATCTGCAGAGCGCTTTGAAAGTAATTGAAAGTGTCGAGACTTTTTTGGAGAGCATGAGGTCGGAAGATGGACTGAATAGTGTTATTACAGACGCAAAGGAACTGGCTGAAAAACTGGAAATCCATCCAGAGTTCTCTGATGAAGTTGTGGTTGGTTTTTTTTTGGTAGTTCTCGACACTGCAATTAATTTTTATCGTCAGAAAGGTTTGAACAGTTGGAAAATCACAGTAAGCATTTCGAATTCCTCTACGACAAGTAAAGAATGTGAAAAATATGCCATTAAAAGAAAGTGCAAAAACCTGCAATCAGTTTTGACAGATGGCTAGAGTGAAGTCAATGAAAATGAACTGCTGGGTGAAATCATAATCTTCGCTCCAATGTTGCCCAAAGATAGCTGCCCCGAAACAACACTGGCTTATATTACAACAAACCGTCTGATTGACATCTTTTCCAATATGTAGCATTGAGAATTTTGCTTACCCTCCCGGCATCAGTGGCCAGCGGAAAAGGAGTTTTTCCAAGTTGAAGATTATCAAAAATTACCTTCAATTGACCCTTTCTCAGGACTGCCGAAGTAGGATGACCACATTGGCAATTGAACGCCAGATTATAAGTACAATTGAAACCGATTCATTTTTGAAAGACTTTGCTAAACTTAAGGCAAGAACAGTTTGTTTTTGAATGTTTGTAAAAGTCTTTTATTATTCTATTGGTCATTTAAAATTTAATCTAAATATAAAATACAGTGATAGGTTTCCTACAAGGGGCGTTTCAAAAGTAACCGGACATTGTCTATAACTCAGCGCGTAGTGAACAGAATTAAATAAAAACTGTAGGGAATATTTTTCCACATCTTATGGTAACACTGTCGAGAAATCACGGCAGATTATGAAATGCGAAACGAGATGCACGTCACTAAACATGGAGCTACCGTTCGAGATATACATAGAAATGGAAGTGTGTAGTATAGTTCGTGTGTTAACTGCTGACCATAAAAGCGGCGCGGAAATTATGCGTGAAATTACACGAATATACATAATATGGTGAAGGATGCATGAAGTAAGTCACAGGTCTACAAATGGCGATAGATGTTTTTAAACCATGATGTATTGGGTTTTCGGAAGTTGACGAGTACTACTCTACAACACACTTCCATTTCTACATACGTCTCGAACGGTAGCTCCTTGTTTAGTGACGTGTATCTCGCTCCACATTTCATAACTAGCCGTGATTTTTTGACAGTGTTATCGCAAGTTGTGAAAAAATATTCCCTGCAGTTTTTATTCAATTACGTTCACTACACGCTGAATTATAGACAGTTTCCAGTTAGTTTTGAAACGCCCTCAGTATTTACGTTGTTAAGAAAGAGTCTTTTATGATGCTTATTATTCTATCAGTCACTTTGTATTATTAATCTAAATATAAAAATACGTTGTTAGGATTGTTATTTTCTTTGTTCATAAAAAGTCTTTTATGAAACTTATTATTCTATTAGTTATTTTTTATTTAGGGTCAAGATAAAATATACGATATGTATTTGTGAATGTTAAACAGTCAAATATACATTTTTTTTTTAGAAATTTCAAAACATAAAAAAGTTATTTTCTTCATAAGGGGGGGGGGGGCGCCAAACCGTAATCTCACATATGCCAAAAAAAAAAAATTGGACCGGCACTGACAGCGCACCACTTTTTGAAAACTATCTTGAAGCTTCCAAGAAATTCGAGATATCAAGTTGTCTACTTATTGTATCTTTACATAATCATAGAGTCTGGCCAGGTTCTCATTATTGAGTCTTGATAAGTATTGACGGAAACTAAGTAAGCTGTATTTAGAGAGGCATCAGTAATGTGACTCAGTTTTGGCGAGCCTTCATCATTTTTAAGGAGTCTTAAGATGAAGCCGAATAATCTTATAGCATGCCCTAATTCATTTTATGACAAAACTCTGATGGCTTTTCCTACATCCCGATGATGATACGGTTATCAGTCTTACAACCGGCTTGATGCAGCTCTCCATTTCTCCCTATCTTGTGCAAGTTTTTTCATTTCGTAATAACGCTTACATTCGACATTCTTGATCTCTTCAGACAATGCCAAATAGGTATCCGTTTTACCTTCTATACGCTGTTCAGTACTTTCTCATTTCTTACCTTATCCGTCCATTTGATGCTAAGGTATCCGCCTACAGCACCACATCTCAAAAGCTTCGATCCTTCTCTTCTCTGATTTTCCTATGGTCCAAGTTTCAAATCCATACAAGGCTATACTCCAAACCTAAGTTCCCAAGAACAATATTTTGATTTCCAGATTTTTTTTTTGACTTGAAAAGATTACTTTTTTTGATAAAATGCTAATTTGGCTTGTACTTTTCTATTATTAATATCCCGTTTACTTCTTCCATCTTTTGTTATTTTACTCCCTAAATAGCAAATTTCGCTTACTACATCAATCTTTTCCTGTCCAATATTTATATTTAAGTTATTATGTTCACATCGATTACATACCATATGTTTTAAACGTGTTTAAAACAGAAAAAAGACATGTTTAAAACTGTTAAAAACGACAATTTCATAAATTTTATATATATTTTTTTCTTTCATAATTCCAATATTATTGATTATTATGGGTTACATATGTATAGGCACGGTTATTCAGATAACGGACGTTGGTACTGTGTCTGAATATTAGCTTCAAAACAGCTTCAACATTTCAGATTTGGTTTTGTTTTATCAATATTAGGAAGTTTTAACGATGAAGCTTGCGAAAAGCTCATTTTATTGACTCTAACTTATCAGCTAGTCAATGAATGCAGTAAAATTCCCATACAAGCAGACAACAACATAGAACATAGCATAGCAAACGGAAATCTAACAAACCATAGCAAACTCGCATTCCTTAATCCCCCTACACAATTCAGATATCGCCACGCGATCTAGCATGCTTGGAAAACTATGTCGTAGACTTCGGATTATCCGGCATAAAAAATTTCCGCCCTTTTAGCCTGTCTCTCGCTTACCCGGCCGTTTTCTCGTAAGACACGTCTTTCCGCGAAGACAACCTCTTTTCCGGGAAGCGGAAGAAGGCAGAGCAACTTGAGACAAAATTGCAAATTTCACGCTCAAAAAGCGCTAAAAATAAGACAAAAAGAAAAAAAGAAAAAATATTAGGGAATCCCGGGGCTATTAGGGAAATTTGCCTTTTTTTGGTGGCGATGGCAGCACTCAGCAACTGTCTGTGGTCGAAGTTGTCAGCTAACCAGTGGAACACCGTACTAAAGACCAGGATGAATATTTTGAGAGGTCACATTACCAGATGGCCACACAGCGACCGTACATGTATATAATCCATCGAAAAACTACGACTAGGTTCCTTTCATGAAACGCAGAAATAAAGAATCAGACGAAAATAGTCGTCCTTTGTAAACAAAGGGAAAAAGCTGGACAGGAGTTTAAATACTTTCGAGGTTTGGAAAGGTTTCTCGGGGCGCAATGTTATTCAGATTGACGATACTAACTGACTTGACCCGATCAATCATGCAGAAATAGTTACTTACAAAGTTATTCAGTGACGGTAATTCAACCTGCAGTTGCAATTCCTCCACCAGTTGGTATGTACGGTTTCCCTGAAATTTCCAAGATTTTACTAACATGGACTACAAAAAACAGGCTTACATTTAGTAATATTTTTCTCACCTCATTTTGGGTGCCCACGATGATATTTAAGAAGAAGTATAAACAAATGATGCATTGCAGTGTTGAATAAAATACACAAATATTATACGTTCCAATGCTGGAAGGCGACCAATCGTTAAGCTTACGTTTATCGAAGAAGAAAAGCCAAGTCTCACAGACAACAAAGTAATCATAGTTCAAGGCACTAGTTAAAAGTGAGCTAATTGAAAATTTAATTATGATACCATAAAATTTATTCAGAGTCCGACATAACATTTTCAACATGGAATGGCATTTATTTAATATTCTAACTTTCATAATCACTGAATAATGTACTGCAGTTTGTTCGCATTGTTTTTTTATTTCAATGAGCTCATCATTAATTACCTTAAAATGGCATCGAATCAAATATAAAATTACTAAATAGTGACAGATATCAGGTACTAAAACTAACATAGGAGAGTATTTCAAGAATGCAACAGCAATAAAAATCTTTTTCAAGCGCTGATTGGTATAAAATGCGTAAGCGTCAAACCATAGGTTGAATAAAATTATCAATATGAAAATAGTTGTCTTTGACCAAAAAAAAATTTTCCTATATTCAATTTCAATATTAACTCGCGAGAGATGAATGTCCACAATCTGTAATGTACGCGCGATTTCAATTTTAGTCTGGTAATAGAGATAGGAAATTATTAATGATAGAAAGGAACCCACAAGGGTACAAGCATGCCAGAGGAGACCGGCAACCGCTTTTAGGATGTAACTATTGAATAAAATGAAGTCTAGAGTATCTCTCATTATCACTACCGCTGTACGGAAATTTAGAATAAACTGGGTGGGAAGATATATCATTATTAATAGCATGTACAGAGTTCGAATTGGACAACATAAGGCTGTTCGAGGATTAAACCTCACTAACCCAACAACCTGAAGAAAATTCGCAAAATATGATAAAAATTCGAAGGCGTTGACTCGAGCTTCTGCCATATTTAGATAGCTACTTTAGATTCGGACACTGACACGCATAATATGAATACTGGTGAACAAATCATACATACAACTCACTGAAGGCGACGATGGAAAATTCTTCGAATTATGTCAAATCATTAGGCAAGAAAAGAGTGTGCAAATAATCATGAGGTCGAAACATTGATAAAAGACTAATATTTACCTGACAGAATTCAAGGATCTAAATAAAGGCAAAGAGCACAAAACGTGACACACCAACCTTCCACGTCTCACTTAATTTTGAAAAAATAAATGATGAGTACTTTCAAAACATTTCAGTATCTAGTTTCCTGCTCATCATACTTACACATAGCTTAATCTTAATTGGGAACACATTCACACAAAGAGGAAGAGCCAACAGTGAGATACTGTGAATAAATGCGTTGATAATGTGAATTTTGGATCCAGATGTGGAAATGTGCATGCAGGGTTAAAACACTTTATAATGTGGCGGTTATTAGATTTTTTTAGGGGGTTCTAAAGATTTTTCTTTTCTAAATTAAGGATTGCATTTATCATATAAAAGGTCTTACTGTTATTTCGCATAAAATTTTTAATCCCACACTTGTCAGGCTTTGATTTCATGTAAACTCTAAAGCTACAGTTTCCCTAAATGAAACAAGCTGCTCATCAATGGTGCAATATTCATAAAGAGAGTGGTACTCTTTTGAATTTCTGATGAACTTGTCCCAAATGTCTCGTATCGGGACTCATTTGTCCGATTTTTTACATTCTTTTCAGGTTTATCATCGAATTTTGAACAGGCTGCTAGAAATATGAACCTATGTTCCGCCACAGTTGCACAAAACATGGAGGCACCGTACCTCATTGACCATATATAGCTTTTTTGTTGTTACGTTTGAGGCTTTCTGCACTCCAGCAAGATACATTAAGCCGTAGAAAGCACGAAGCTCAATTTTCGTTGTGAGACCATGATAAAAAATTGAAGTGTTTGCAGAGTCTGTCGTTTCCAATCTGCTCGTTGGTTCGCTGGACAATAATTTCTTGAATTTTGTCGTCAATTAGCAGAGACCAGACAGCTAACGGAGTTCGAACATCTTTTGCAAGTCCGGGAGCAGTATAGAAAATGTGTGATGAAACGTGATACCGCTTTTTGTCCTCTGGTTTCTCCAGGTGTGCGACTCCACTGGTAACCGTTTCTCCTTGTGACGTTGACTGCTACATTTTCAGCTTTGGCTTCTTCGATCCAGCTGAATTCATCATCGTCACTATGTCACTCTGGATTTCAACTCCATTAGTTTCGTTGTCTGAGTTTTCATCTTCAAAGGTGTTACATACGCGCGTACGCTGTTTACTCGGGCGAAAAAATACTTCAAGATTCCACCACCGCTAGAAGCATAGTCGAGCGCTGCAACACAGAACCGGGTCTCGCGTTTCGGTTATTGAGAGAACTATTTTTGTGTGGCGCGAACCGTCTTCGTACCGCGAGGGTGATTTCGCGGTGCGAGGGTGGTTCGTTTGCTACTCGCGGATGGAGTCTGTTGCTCCTACCTATTTAACTACCCGGAAAAATTAGGGTAGCCAAGCCAACTCGGGCAAGCTTCTTGCGAAGGCATTTATTGCTGCTAGCACTTCTGGCTTCCTTACGATCAGCTGCGAGCGCTTTACTGGCTACCGGTGAACCCCAAGTCCCCTCCCGTTAGCGCGCTTGAACCCTGACTATCCTTTTCCCATCCTTCGGCGCGCTTTACTGGCTACCGCTGAACCCCGAGTCCTCTCCTGTCAGCGCGCTTTACTGGCTACTGGTGAACCCCGAGTCCCCTCGCGCTTTACTGGCTACTGGTGAACCCCGAACTCCTCCTGACAGCTGACAGTCCACTGCCTTCCCCGTTGCCAGTGCCACTAGGGAGTATCCGCGTTGTGCCTTGACTGTGCTTCGCAGTGTATAGTTGTTAATGCGTGATCAGGGAGCATTCGCGCCCCCTCCCCCTTGTGTGTGTTGTTTAAATATTAACTAGTTTTTTTTCTCGCTGTCGTACTTGTAATTGTTGTCGTGCTCGTTGTTCTCGCCACGACCTTAGTTCGTTGTTCTTAGTGTAAATACTTGCGTGAATATACCTATCTCTATCAACCCCCTGCGTCATTATTTGCCGCGCTAATTTTCGTGTCGAAATGTCCGCGTTCTGGAGCTTACGCTCCCACAATGTGCCCCGCGAGGTCACCGATCCTCGCGACTTCAGTGCTCGAACTCCCCCGGAAAGCGCGTCTCGCTGGCCCCCGCGGTCCCGAAACGCGACAAAGGGAATTCTGTTTTCTGGTCCGAGTAAATTCTCGGCTAAAGAACCGGTTTGTGACATAGAAGCCATTTCTTTGGTGTTACTTAGTTTGCGAAAGAATTGAAACTGAGCTGATTTCAGCGAATTCATATTTTTCCGTAGTACCAATCCCAGGCTAACATTGCTTAACAAGGAAATAGAAAATGAAAAGGTGCCTACGGTATCTAATACTATACCCACGTATTAAGGAAATGAGGATGAATGACCGGAGATAATTTAAACGCCAAAGCGAAGAAAAATTCTACGGGAAAGGAAGTTTTCGAACCTTTGACTCAGTTTAGAACATGTGCGTTGAAATTATCAACGCATCATAGGCCTTAGAATTTATACTTAGTCGCCTCGGAAATTGCTAAGATTAATTCAAGACCTGCTAACCCTTTCACCTGCCCCAGAGCGTGAACCTTAATTCGACAAATCAGTTCTGATAGTAAAATATAATAAGTCAATTTTCATAGAAACCATACTTTAAAAATGTCGGTGTGTATGCAACCATCTATACACACAGACATACAAACTGCGAGCAGAAGTGTAGACTAGGCGTCCGTGGATAGGAGCTACGATAGTTATTTTAGCGGATAACAGTTGAACTATAATGCTGCGTATTCTGGAATTGATACTCGTTTGATATTGCGTGGGGTCCCACAGACTCCAGTGTGCGTTAGTATGACACAGTTGCCGTTTGCACAAGCTCATAAAAATGTGTTTTTAGAAACAAAATTGTGTCTTATTTCATAAATAAAAAGCGTTTCCTGTATCTGAGTTTAATATTACCCCGCAACAGATGAATGTCCACCAAGCATAATGTACGCGCAATTTCAATTTTAGTCTGATAATGCAGATAGGCAATTATGAATGATAAAAAGGTACCCACATGGGTATCACCAAGTAGGAGTACACAGGCGACCATTTTTAGGATGTAACTATTGAATGAAATGTGAGTCTCAAGGCTCTCTCGTGGCCAGTACCAGCGTAAAGATATTCAGAACAAACAGGTGGGAAGATATAGCATTATTAATAGCATGTATATGTAAGGCGCAGTTCGAGGATTAACGGTGTCAGCACTTCGCCGCCCAAAAAGTACATCGGCCGCAAAGTGTTTGTATGGGTTGCGACCCGTAAGCCCAGTATAGAGGTATTCCATCTTGCGGCTCACACTGAAAGGAGATATATACTGGAATGGTTTCAAAACATTTTGGTGTTTAGTTTTCTGCTCATCATAAAAACTGCTTAATCTTAACTGGAGATAGGTCCACACTCAGAGACAGTGCCAATAGTGAAACACTGTGAATAAATGCGTTAATAATGTGAATTTTGGATCCGGATATGAGCGCGATCTGTATGCAGTGTTACAACATTTTATAATGTAGTTGGAATCAAATCGAGTCCGTTGACTAGGGGCATCATATGCAGGGACGGATTAACCCATTCTGGCGTAGGAAGCAATATCAAAATTGGCGCTCTCGCGATTAATGCAAGGCACTATACCGCCCTGCGTTTGTGTTGAAACCAATCCCAGATGGCGCCCTCCTCTTCTCGCGCCCTAAGAAAATGCTGCCCATGCTTACGTGTTAATCCACTCCTGACCATATGCGCACAATCCATCGAAAAAATAACACCAGATTTCTTTTATGAAGTTCAGAAATAAAGAAAGGATCAGAGAAAAAAGGGTTATATACTTAGTCTGATATTTCAAGAAAGAAAAAAGGTTGAACATAAGGAGTTAAAATTCTTGAGTCGGGAAAAATTGGCCTTTTATAACACTACTGAACAACTATTTTGCACAATCCATTTCGACAGGTGATTCTGAGGTACTTTTTAACGCTGAACACGATACTGCGACCCATTTTTCTCTATCACGTCACAATTCGGAGTTCTGAACGACTGAAATTCGTTTCCATTTTGTTTTTGCATTGGAATAAGCGGTACCACTGACTGATATTATCAGTGTTATCAGACCACAATAACAGAAAACAAACAGACAGAATACACACCACTACACACGACCGCAACACACAACAACACGAATCAGTATGACCACATTCAGTTCCTAAACCTCTTTTTGAACACATTTAGTTGAAATTTTTATAGTTTTTGATCAGAAAAACTAGACGTGATACAGAAAAACGGCCGACGGTACTGTATTCAGCGTTGAAAAGTACTCAAGAATCACCTCCTTAAATGCGTTGTGCAAACAAAAAATTTCATTTTGTTCAGTAGTGTAATTGGTCTTTGGGCGCATTTCGCCTGAATCCACCGCTAATTACTCTTGCTATTCGAACTGACGATACTAACTGACTTGACCCGGTCAATCGTATACACATATTTACTTACAAAGTTATTCACTGAAGGTATATCAAACTGCATTTGCAACTCATCCGCCAGTCGATGAGTTCGGTTTCCCTGCAATTTCGAAGTATGAGGTAAATAATGGTATTTTACTAGGACTACAGAATACGGCTCACATTTAGTAATATTTTTCCTCACCTCATTTTGAGTGCCCACGATGATATTCAAGAGGAAGTAAAAGCAGATGATATATTCCAGTGTTAAGTATAATACATAAATGTTAATAAATCTGATACTAGAAGACGACCAATCATTACTTTTATAAAAGAAGAATAGCAAAGTCTCACAGATAAAAAAATAACCACCGTTTAGGCAACTGATTAAAAGTGAACTAATTGAAAATTTAATTATGATGCCATAAAGTTTATTCTGAGTCCGACATAACATTTTCAACATGGAATGGCATTTATGTAATATTCTAACTTTCATAAGAACCACTGAATTATGTACTGCGTTCTGTTCCCATTGTTTTCCTATTTCAACGAGCTCATCATTAATGACTTCAAAATGTCCTCGAATTAAATGTAAAATTACTAAATAGTGACAGATATCAGGTGCTAAAACTAATACAGGAGAATATTTCAGAAATGCAGTAACGATAAAAACCTTTTTCAAGCGCTGATTTGTATAAGCTGCGTAAGCGTCGAGCCATAAGTTGAATAAAATTACCAATATGAAAATAGTTGTCTTTGACCAGAAAAAACTTTTCCTATATCCAATTTCAATATTAACGCGCAATAGATGATTGTCCACAATGTGTAATGTACGCGCGATTTCAATTTTAGTCTGGTAATAGAGATAGGAAATTATTAATGATAGAAGGGAACCAACAAGGGTACAAGCAGACAGGAGAATAGCGGCAATCATTTTTAGGATGTAACTATTGAATGAAATGAGGTCTCGAGTATCTCTCGTTATCACTATCGCTGTACGGAGATTTAGAACAAACTGTGTGGGAAGATATATCATTATTAATAGCATGTACAAAGTTCGAATTGGACAACGTAAGGCTGTTCGAGGATTAAACCTCACTAACCCAACAAACTGAAGAAAATTCGTAAAATATGATAAATATTCAAAGGCGTTCACTCGAGCTTCGGCCATACTTAGATAGCTACTTTAGATTCGGACACTGACACGCATAATATGAATACTGGTGAACAAATCATACATACAACTCACTGAAGGCGACGATGGAAAATTCTTCGAATTATGTCAAATCATTAGGCCAGAAAAATGTGTGCAAATAATCATGAGGTCGAAACATTGATAAAAGACTAATATTTACCTGACAGAATTCAAGGATCTAAATAAAGGCAAAGAGCACAAAACGTGACACACCAACCTTCCACGTCTCACTTCATTTTGAAAAAATAAATGTTGAGTACTTTCAAAACATTTCAGTATCTAGTTTCCTGCTCATCATACTTACACACAGCTGAATCTTAATTGGGGACAGATCCACACAAAGAGGCAGTGCGAACAGCCTGACACTGTGAATAACTGCGTTGATAATGTGAATTTTGGATCCAGATGTGGAAATGTGCACACAGGGTTACAAAACACTTTATGATGTGATACCTCAGTAAACAGAATTGCTGCTTGCTGGGAAACAAAATCGTGTCTTAATCATGGGAATTTTTCTATCAGTGATAGAAACGTGAAACCTTTCATGTAAAGGACTTCTATCTTCAATCTTTGAATTGAGATGAGAAATTATTTGCTCAGAGTCTTCATTGTTAAGTAATAAATTATCAGTATGGTAGTGAAGTATTAACCACAGACATACACAATAAAAGCCAGATGACGAACTCTCCATAAGACGCGTGTTAAAAAAGTGCGCGAAATCATAGTATAACTTATGCCTAACACGTAGGTCATGCGTTCGGGTATGCTTTACTACGCATACAGCGTTGACAATGAAAATACGGGTATCTTTCTGTTCTTTCATTTTTCTTTGTGAAATGGAAGGTTCAGAACCAAATTTTACAAAGAACAGAAGTTACTAGAACTGCACATTATATTTTTTGTGCCGAAACACTTCATTAATAAAACAGTATAATATGCAAAATGAGGACGAAGAGGAAGGAAATAATATGTAAGTAGACGTACAGATAAATACTCTAGGTACATATTCTTTCGTAACATATTTTTCAGCGACTTATTTTTTTCATTTATCCGGTCATTGAGTGCGGTGTTATAAGGGCCACTTTGGCATGCGTACATTCCCATACGTCCCACCACACCATTATCCAAAAATCAAATTACGAGGGCATTCAATAAGTAACGTCCTTTTTGCGCGTAAAAAATTTATTTATGTATAAACAAAATAGGTTTGAAAATTTGGAATCTACAGTCTTTACTCCACTTTTCTACATAATTACGAAAAGAATTTTATGCATTTATCTCAATGCAGGAGGAGTTTATCTGTACCGCGTCGATAAGATTCTGGGCTCACACAGAGGCGTTTTTACCGTTAGGTAACCTAGGCAGCTGCCTAGAGCGGCTAAATTTTAGGGTGGTAAAATTTTGAATTTTCAGACAAAACAAAATTTTTTAAATGAAGGAAAATAGGAATGAGAAAAGTAGAAAAATGGAGAAGGAATAAAACATCAAAAGAAGTACCTACGCCATTTGAAAGATTTCTGTCTCATAGGAGGTGACCGAAAAGTCCGTTCCTATTAAAAAATACTTCGCAAAAATTTTCTAGTCAACTTTTATCGAGAAAATTTCTACTGCAGCGGCATTCATGGTCCATTACTATTGAAACAATAGCCATCTTCCAAATTATCAAGGCGTACGAAATTTTTAGTAACATGACAACCGAGAACTGATCCCACGAAATTGTAATTTTTATTTCATGATTTATTTCAATAACTTTCCATTTTTTTTTCTCTGTAGTTTGCTACACAAAATTTTGTCATGATGTATTCGGGCTGCTCAAAGCGATGGCACGCTGTTGTCGTTTACCTTGTAACCCTGATCGAAGGGAATATTTTATTTGCAGGCATACGAAGAAATCTCAAAATATTATGAAAACGGAAGCGTTTATCAAAAAAATTAATAGAACAAAATTTATAGTACATAAAATTTTCCTTGCATCGAGACCATTTTTATTTCAATCTGATAAATGTTTCTAAAATGTGTAGGGTTTCAGTTTTCAGTAGTTCCTTTTTTTTTTTCACGAGCCTAAAATTGCAGAGGACGACTCTTTCGCGCTGGCAGTCCTAATGCCTATTCTTTATTCAGCATTATATTATCATTTATCAATCAATATAAGTAAATTTAAACTAAGGATTATTTTCTTGACAACGAAGTGAATTCAAGTCCACAATTTGCAAGGCGGCAGATTTTTAGAGGGTCACGAAAACAGATTTAGGAAAAGACAAACAATTAAAATGAAGCTAAAAAATTCGGATGTAAGTATTCAATATTTTTAATTTCATGTTCTACGGTTACCTACACGAAATCGAAGGCGTACGGATTAAAATGTAAGATTGCGAGTTTTGATTTTGTAGTGAGCATCAGGCTTAGGCATGGGCTGAAAAGCGGCAGATTTTTAGGGGCCACCAAGGGCGGCAAACGAAAGACGACTTTTGTTTTCAAGCGTATAGTTCACTTGAAAAGAGTAAAACGATAAATGAAGCAGAGACTTTGCAGTTTTACGTTTGACAAAAACGAATACGAGTAGAAAAGGCACACAGAATTTCATAGCCCAAAGGCGGAAGAAAGCTAATTGCGGCTCTGGTGAGCATGATGTTTATGAAAATACATAATGAATAAGATGAAACTTGAAACCTTTGAAAGTGAAAAATTTAATGTCCTCGATGTGCTCACTAAAGAGCTGTGTTCAATTCCAATGTAACCTTAATACATGCCGTTGCAATTGTTGCAAAAAGAGAAAAAAAAGTTGATATTGATACGGAAGCAGAGTTCAAAAAGCAGCATCGCCATTCGTCGCATTCCCAAACAATTTGACTCAAGTAATAGAAAATCAAACGGAAATGATTTTTTACCAGTCCTATATAGGTCCGAATTTTACAAAATTTTAAACCATCTGTCCATGAAAATGAAAGAAAAAATCGAAAATTTGTGTGACATATTGAATCTTTTCCATAAACTTCTGGATATTCCCTTGAAATGAGAAATTTCTATTGTATTTGCAGTTAATTCGACGAACAATAATTTGCAAAACTATCACTCAGAATATTATTAAATTCAAGTATCATCAATAAAAAGTCTAATTATTCCTGAAATGGTGAGCAACCACTGGCATACCATCAACTATCAATACGTAGGGCTGATACGACGACCTACCTGTAAGGGGCACATAGGCAACGGACAGCGACGCATTTTTCCGGGAGTTCGTCATCTAGCTTTTATTATGTATGTCTGTGTATCCAACAATGCGACAGTCTTACAAGGATCATTACCTTCGAGCATACATGTACACAATGTACAGATAGTCGGATTCCGCAACAAAAAGTGGGGGACATCTAGTGGACGTTTTTATAACCGACGAAAAAGTGACGAGTGATGAGATAGACCGAAACGAATTCGTGAATATTCTTTACTAATGTTGTAGTTTGGTTTCTATTCGACTTAGTTTGGTGTTTCACTTTTCATTACACTTTACCTCTGATTCTTTTACTTTTCTTTTGTAACTTATAGTACTTCCTCGATCACTCTTTCATTTTCTTATCAGTAAGACAACAGCAGCGCGCCACGAGGCTTGCGGAATCCGAATGATGGAGAGCCATCAGTGCAGTTGAAGCATAAGGTTCCAAAGTGATACACAGAGCGCGCTATTTTTAGAGCGAAAGACCCCATTGTTGTTATCAGTCAGACGATTCCCAATGTTCGTTATTTCGGATTTCACATGTGTTATTCGAACTATTCCTTCTACACACTCTAGAAAACTAGGAATGATTGTTGATATTTCTAAATAATCTCTTCGGTCACATTATACGATATTCGCATTGCTTTCTTATTGATCATTAATTTTCATTAATTTATACTTCTGTTTTTTAACAAAGTACTTATTAGCGACAAAAATTGTATTCCTCAACAAGAGACAACAATAAAAATTTAATAATGAGAAGGAAGCGCGTCCAGCTGCCCGATGCGCAATCAGTTATTACCCTCTAGTTACCCAGTTAGCCGCGGAAAAGTTACCCATTTATCATCCTCGAATTACCCTTAGATTACCCTTGTTCTCCTTCAGTTACTCGGGTAACTGGGGAGGGGGGAGACTACGCAATTAGTTACCTTCTAGTTACCCGTGGCGGAAAAGTTACCCATTTGTTACCTTCAGTTACCCTGCTCAAATTACCCTTGTTCCTCTTTAGTTACCCGGGTAACTTGTGGGATTTTGCGCATTGGGTGTGGTGCACCCCAACTCCAGGTTAGTGCTGGTGAGCGTTAACCTCGGAAAGTAGGGATGGGGCACCATGGTGGCTATTGCAGCACAGCGCGCACCGGAAGCGGAACGGCGAAATGGGGGTTCAGACCGGCCTGAAAGTATCCCTCCGGCCACTAATGCGATACTCGAAAGCGTAGTTTCCGGTGCCGGGGGTGCGGTGTCTCAGGGGCCACTTTGCCATGCGTGCATCATCATAATTATGTACAGATATATATTTACTTACAAAATTATTCAGTGAAGGTATATCAACTTGCATTTGCAACTCCTCAACCAGTCGATAAGTTCGGTTTCCCTGAAATTTCCAAGTATATCAAAATAAATAACGATATTTTACTAATATGGACTACAGAACAGGCTCACATGTAGTGATATTTTTCCTCACCTCATTTTGGGTGCCCACGATGATGTTCAAGAATAAGTAGAAACTAATGATGCATACCAGTGTTGAATATAATATATAAATATGAATTGTTCTGATACCAGAAGGCGACCAATCGTTACTTTCACCGAAGAAGAACCGCAAAGTCTCACAGATAGCAAAATAAACATTGTTCAGGGCCCAGATTAGTAATGAGCTAATCAAAAATTTTATTATGATACCATAAAGTCTATTCTGAGTTCGACATAACATTTTCAACATGGAATGGGATTTATGTAATACTCTTACTTTCTTCAGAACAACTTTACTATCTACTGTTTTCTTCCCACATTGTTTTCTTATTTCAATGAGCTCGTTATTTATGACTTCAAAATGTCCTCGAATTAAATATAAAATTATTAAATAGTGACACACATCAAGTGCTAAAATTATTAAAGGAGAATTTTTCAGAAGTACAAAGGGGATACACATCCTTTTCAAGCGCTCATTGATATTAAATATGTAAATGTCGAACCACAAGATGAATAACAGAGTACATATGAAAACAGCCGTTTTGGACCAAAAAAAACTTTTCCTGTATGCGATTTTAATATTAACCCGCAACAGATGAATGTCCACAATGTGTAACGTACTCGCGATTTCAAGTTTAGTCTGGTAATGGAGATAGGAAATTATTAATGATAGAAGGGAAGCCACATGGGTACAACCAAAAAGGAAAATACAGGCGACTATTTTTAGGACGTAACTATTGAATGAAATATGGTCTCGAGGATCTCTCGTGGCCAGTACCAGAGTATGGACATTCAGAATAAACTGGGCGGGAAGATATATCATTATTAATAGCATATACAAAGTTCGACTTGGACATTGTAAGGCTATTCGAGGATTAAACCTCACTAATCCAACACACTGAAGGAAATTCGCAAAATACGATAAAAATTCGAAAGCGTTCACTCGAGCTTCGGCCATATTTAGGTACTTTAGATTCGGACACTGACAAACCTAACAATATGAACACTGGCGAACAAACAATCCATGTAGGCCTACACTAGGTATCAAACCTACACAGGCTGTCTGCAGTCACGTATTTTTGAGTTAGATACGAGTAGGTGCGTGACGCAACTAAACTCATACAGATCACTTGAGGCAACGACGGAAAATTCTTCCAATTATGGCGAAACATTAGGCCACCAAAGTGTGTACAAATAATTATATTACTGACGAATTGATAAGAGACTAATATTTACCTAGTTCCATATGCATCAGTCTAAATAATAAGGTAGGGAATTAATGGGGAAAATACCTTATCCTCTTAATTCATTTTATTTTGTCGAGGCCTATATTTGTACTTTTTTCCGTTTACTTATCAACGTTAGCCTAAAGTTCCATCACAGATGAGAGTATCTACATTGCATGCAGAGACACCCGTGACATGGACATATCTTATGGCTGCTGAAAACGTTCCAATTCAGTCGACGCACAACAAGAATGAGTAAATTATATGATAGCGAATAATATTATATGAAGAAACAATTGCAGTGATAACGTTGTTCTAACCACAGGCGCCGCACTTTCTAACTCTCACTGGGGGCTCATCGATATGTACCCTTGTAGAAACTTTCAAAATTTAAACATTTATAGATTTTACACTGATTGGCTGACTTTTTTCAGTGGGTGCCTGACCCAGTGGATGCCTGAGCTCCAGGCACCCGTGAGTTTCGGCGCCTATGCACCTAATAACAATTCAAACCTAAGTCGGCCATTCCCGGCATCAGTCGGCATTCTTGGTGTCAATAATGTCGATAAGTCGTGACCTATATTTTCCGTCGAGGGCCAGCGAATAGACACATACCCAAGTCAAAAAAATTTACTGGTAAAACGAACATCATAATATTATGAAAGTCGTGTCACAATCGCAAAAAATGTTAGGCTATTATAATGAGATATGGGCAGAACTACGTTGATACTGATACAATAACAATATTATACTTTTCACTTGAAAGGTCAAATCTTGAATTCGCTGCACTAATTTGAAATCCAGTTACAAAGATCGGAAATAAAGTAATTGAAAAAGTTTAAAATAGATTTCTCAAGTATCTGTATTACAGACTGTTCTCTTATTACCCTTTAGATTTGAGGCACCAAGAATTGCGGCAGGGCTTTGAAGTCGATAGCCTACAAGTTTGGAGGCAGCTTTCTTCTTTGTTATTATTGTATGACATCATCAATGGCAAAATAACTGACGTCATGTTAAGCGAGATTCGTTTCCGTATCTCCTCCTTTCGGGGACGCTCCAGAGATCTTCTCGATGTTACCAGCACGAGAACAAATGGGTACAGGGAGTCCACTTTGATTAGAGCAATACGTCTGTACAATGAAGTATCTCGCACTTGTCCGGAAATCGATATATTCTTCCTAAAGCGAAAAAACTTTCAAGCTCAGGCATTGAGAGCCCTTCAGTCAATTGATTTCGAACCCTACTAGGTCATCATGCATTCTGAGTTCCCAGTTGGTTTTCATGCCCCCTGATGTTTCGAAAATAAACTGAGGCTATGGTAGGGATGAGAGACCGGAAGCGTGACGTTGTAGGGAAGTAAGGGGTCAAAAGAGTTATTATTATTATTATTATTATTATTTATTTATTTATTTTTTGTTTTGTTTATTTAAAGTGATATCTGTTACAAAACGCATACATACATTATCATTATTATTTATTATTGTTATATTTATTAGGTATTATTATAATTATTATTGGCCTAACCGCTGTGATGGGGGAGGAAACTATTAAATAAATAAATAAATAAATAAATAAATATCAGTCAACTGATGCCAACTATCTACACTGCATGCAGATGTACACTGGTACGTGAATATGTCTCAGCCACCACCCTCCAAACACGTTCCACTCATTCAGTCGATGTCCCTGAACATACACATAACTGAGAAGGATAGCGAATATCATGAAGCTACAATTAGCTCAGAAACAAAGAAACCAGAGCAGTGGCGGATCCAAGGGGGAAGGGGGGCTAAAGGGGCTATAGCCCCACCCCCCCCCCAAAAAAAAAAATTTCACTCGCTTTTCCACTTATTTTAGCCACCGATGTTTTTAATGACAGTAGCGCTCATACAGCACAGTTCGTGAATACATATCGCGTTATCAATGAATCAACATTATCACTTATCAACAATCATGCATTCATGCTTGCTCTTTTTTTCTCCAACATTTAGCCCCCCCCCCCCCCCAAAGTGTAATCCTGGATCCGCCACTGAACCAGAGGAAAGGAGCAAATAGTCTAACTTTCTGAAGAAAGAAAAAAAAAACAACAACTGAATGTACGAGTTTAAATTCTTGAGGTCGGGAAGGGATTGCCTTTTACACAATTGACCTCTGGGCGCATTTCGCCTTAATCCACCCATTAAATACTCTCGTCGTTCAGACTGACGGAACTAATTAACCAGATCAATCGTATAAAGATATTTACTTACAAAGTTATTCAGTGAAGGTATATTACACTGCATTTGCAATTCCTCCACCAGTCGGTAAGTTCGGTTTTCCTGCAATTTCGAAGCATCAAAGAAATAGTGGTACTTTACTAGGACTACAAAATACGGCTCACATTCAGTAATATTTCTCCTCACCTCATTTTGGGTATCCACGATGATCTTCAAGAAGAAATATAAACAAATGATGCATTGCAGTGTTGAATATAATATGTGATGCGATCTGAGAAACCATACACAAAACCCGGAAAACACGTTTGCGAGATACAGCGTTTTGAAGTTGTTCGGGTCAAAATTATGACAATCGTAATTCCAACGGAAACGTGAAGAGGGAGTCCCGAACTACCTCTCACAGCGTTTTTAAATTCGTTTGTCGTTTCTAAGCCGTGTGAGAGCCGAAGGAAGCCGAGTATCTCTGATCAGAGAAACCATACACAAACCCGGCGGACTAGTGCTTGCTCTTTGCTCTCGGCATTTTACGTTATTTCTTATCATCTATGGTCCAGCATGCTCTCAAAAATTGTTTTCACCTCATTTTCTCACTTCTGCGCAGTTCAGTGCTCTGTTTACAACATGGATGATTGCCCGTTTTTTGACGAAATAAATCGTATAAATCGTTTTGCAAGATATTTCTTCTTGTTATTTCCGTTTGAATTGCAGCGCAATTATTGAATTTGAAGCTAAACGGACTTCAGCATCGTGTTCGGCGTGAAAATGTGATCCAGGAACTATCATTCGATCGACGATAAACATGCTCAAACGGGCGTGAAAATTTTTCTAATTTCGTTTCGCGAGATAGGTACTTCTTTTCGTACTTTCCTTGCAAATTATAGCGGAACTATTGAAATTGAAGCTAAATGGACTCCACCATCGCGTTCAGCGTGGAAAAGTGATCCGGGAACCATCATTTGATCAACTATAAACGTACTGAAAGGGGTGTAAAAAGATTTTTTCCTGAAATGTAGCTTCAAAAACTTTGAACGCGATTTTCTTGAAATGAGGTTTTTCAAATTTCAAACTTCAAAATGCTATAACTCGACGTGGAATTGAGCTTTTGGGCTGATTTTTTTTTTAAATGTTCTTAATAACCTCCTCTATGCAGTGGTGCCAATATCTCAAAATGGATTCTCCCGGGTTTGTGTATGGTTTCTCAGATCGCATCACATATATAAATATTAATCGTCCTGATGCTGGAAGGCGACCACTCGTTAATCTTACGTTCATCGAAGAAGAACAGCAAAGTCTCACAGATAACAAAATAACCACAGTTCAGGGCCCAAATTAGAAGTGAGCTGATCAAAAATTTAATTACGATGCCATAAAGTCTATTCTGAGTCCGACATAACATTTTCAACATGGAATGGCATTTATGTAATATTCTAACTTTCATAAGAACCACTGAATTATTATGTACTGCGTTCTGTTCCCACTTTTTTCTTATTTCAACGAGCTCATCATTAATTACCATAAAATGTCTTCGAATTAAATGTAAAATTACTAAATAGTGACAGACATCAGGTGCTAGAACTAATACAGGAGAATATTTCAGGACTGCAGTACTGATGATACTCTTTTTGTAGCGCTGATTCGTACATAATGCGTAAACGTCGAACCACAAACTGAATAACACGACTAATACAAAAACAGCCGTCTTTGACCAAAAAAAACTTTCTATATCTGATTTCAATGTTAACACGCAACAGATGTATGTCCACGATAATTATGTAATATACGCGCGATTTCAATTTTAGTCTGGTAATAGAGATAGGAGATTATTAATGATAGAAGGGAACCCACATGGGCACAACCAAATAAAAGTATACCGGTGACCATTTTTAGGATGTAAATATTGAATGAAATGTGGACTCGAGGATCGCTCATTACCATGTCCAATGTAAGGAGATTCAAAACAAACTGTGTGGGAAGATATATCATTATTAATAGCATGTACAGAGTTCGAATTGGACAATGTAAGGCTGTTCTAGGATTAAACCTCACTAACCCAACAAACTGAAGGAAATTCGCAAAATATGATAAAAATTCGAAGGCATTCACTCGAGCTTCGGCCATTTTAACGTACCTGGTTCAGACACTGACACACATAATATGAATACTGGTGAAATCATACACAAAGCTCATTTAAGACGACGATGGAAAAATTTACAAATTATGTCTAATCATTATGCCACAAAAGTGTGCGCAAATAAGCATGAGGTCGACACCTTGATAAAAGACTAATATTTACCTGACACAAAATTAAAAGATCTAAATAATAAGGTACGAAATTCATAGAAATAAAGACGAAGAACTAAATGTGACACACCAACCTCCCACCTTCTCAATTTTGGGGGGAAAATGTTGAGTGCTATCAAAACATTTTGTTACATACACGCGTACTCTGTCTACTCGGGCGAGTAAATACTTCAAGATTCCACCACTGATAGAAGCATAGTCGAGCGCTGCGTCACAAAACCGGGTCTCGCGTTTCGGCTATTGAGAGAACAGTTTTGTGTCACGCGAAAGAGCTTTGTACCGCGAGGGTGATTTCGTGGTGCGAGGATGGTTCGTTGCTACTCGCGGACGAAGTCTGTTGCTCCTGCATATTTAACTACCCGGAGAAATTAGGGTAGTCAACGCCAACTCGGGCAAGCTAGTATTGCGACAAGCTAACCTGCTTTCTTTTGCTTTCGTGCTGTTCTCGCTATTTCCGCCTCCTCCTTTCGGGTGGCTGCCTGGAGACCAGAGCACCCTGACTCCTCCTCCTTTCGGCTGGCTGCCTGGAGACCACAGCACCCCGACTCCTCCTCCTTTCGGCTGGCTGCTTTGAAACCAGAGTACCTCGACTTCTCCTCATTCTATCGGCTGGCTGCCTGGAGACCAGAGCAACCCGACTTCTCCTCCTTCTATCGGTTGGCTGCCTGGAGACCAGAGCACCCCGACTCCTCCTCCTTTCGGCTGGCTGCCTGGAAACCAGAGCACCCCAACTCCTCCTCCTTTCGGCTGGCTGCCTGGATACCAGAGCATCCCCACTCCTCCTCCTTTCAGCTGGCTGCCTGGATACACGAGAACCCCGACTCCGACTCCTTCTATCGGCTAGCCGCCTAGAGACCAGAGCACCCCGACTGTCCTATCCCCTTTTCGCAGTCCGCAGTATGAAGTATCCGCGTCGTGCCTCGACTGTGCTTCGCTGTGTGTAATCGTTAGTGCGTTTGTTGGGGAGAACTCGCCTCCTACCCCCGTGTACATTTCCGTCGTCTACCATTTTCGCCGTGTTCCGCGACAGTTTGCGTACTGAACTTGTAGTGTAATTCATAAAGATGGTTGCCGTCCGCGCATTTTAGTGTTCTGGAAAGTAAAGTGTAAAATATACTTCTCTCTACCCCTACCCTCGTGTCGTGATTATTGCTCGTTGTCGAAGATGTCCGCGTTTTGGAGTCTCCCCCGCGAAGTCACTCATCCTCGCGGCTTCAGCACTCATACTCCCCCGAAAAGCGCGTCTCGCTGGCCCCCGCGGTCCCGAAACGCGACAAGTTCAATATCTATAGCTTCCTGCTCATTATGCAGATAGCGTAATCTTAATTGGGGACAGGTTCACACAAAGGAGCAGTGCCAACAGCGAGACACTGAATAAATGCGTTGATATTGTGAATTTTGGATAAAGATGTAGAGGAGATGTGCATGCAGGGTTTCAACACTTTATAATGTGGTTACTATTAAACAGATGAGTTGCCGCTTGCCTAAGCTCACAAAAATGGGTTTTTGATCTCTTGTTAGATGGGGGAAAATTATAAGCTACGGGATAAGAGGTTTCTTTCATGGTGTAAGGAGTGATTGCTGATTTGAAGTACAGTATGACTGAAATTCAGGCCTTATAAATATATCGAGGCCCTCGAAAGTCCGGGCTCAGTGTTTTCCCCCCTTTCTCCCCCCCCCCCCTCGAAAGGGTTGAGCTGGAAGTCAGAAGCCGGAAGCTTTAGGATAATTTTGAGACGCCAGAAGTTGGAAGATGAATGAGTTAAGAGCTGGAAGGGGAAACCGAACGTTTTTCAGCTTCCAATCGGCTTTTTACAATTTTATGAAAATTGTTTCTTGTGTTGTTTTACCTAAAAAAACTTGAAGAAAAGAGAAAAAAAAAGGTTAGTGAAAGTGAAATGGTGAGAATAAGTAAAAGAAGCTGGAAGCTGGAAGCTAGTAGCCGGAACTCGAAAAAATTGGAATTTAGAAGTTCATAATAATATTGAGGCTGGAAGCTAGAAGCTAGATGAGAATTGGAGGTTAGAAGCCGGAGGAGGGAAGCTGTATCGTTCGGCTTCCACATCCCTGGTCTTAGCATTGTTTTATAGATAAAAGCCAGCCCAACTCTCTGTATTAACATGAAGAACTGAATAAAAATTTACACCACTTGTTCAGTAATTTATAGGACTAGGAAAAATATGCTCCAAAAAAACGAAAATATGCGCATATATATGCTTGTTTTTAAACCCAAAATATGCTTAATATATTCCCCATTTGTGTCAAATATGCTCAAAATATGCTTTTGAAAATTTGCAATATGGGTATCAAATTACTGCTTATTTCAAGCTCATATCAGCCATCAACACCATAAACACCGTCCAAATCAATTAAGGTTGTGAATTAGTGAATAGCTGCATAATTGAGAAAAGTTACCAGCATTGTTGCCTTTACCTAATTGCATGGAGTGAAAATAGCCACCAAAAGCGCCTCTTTTCATCCAGGGCTCTCATTCTTCAATCTATTTACAGCTTTCATGTCAAGTTCAAAAATATGAAATTATTTCCCCTTGGTGTTCAAATTGTAAACTCAGCTGATATTCTCATGAAATTGACCAAATTAGTAATTCTGACTGAAATATTCTCAAAAATGACATGAAATTGACTAAAGTATGCAAAACTGACATGAAATTGACTAGAATAAGAAAAAATATGCATCTCTAAGTAAAATATGCCAAATTTAAAAAAATATTCCCCTGTTCAGTTTTCTTAAAATTTCTTGTTCAGTCTGCATACCAAATATATCCTGGTTTACGATTAAGGAAAAAATATGCCAAAGTATATTTTTCCTAGCCCTAGCTAATTACCTTCTTGAATATGGAAAAAAGCAAATGATATCAATTGAATTGAGGGAGGGACGAATAATTTAGCGTGGAAAATGTCAGGCGTAAGTACACTTTCCCCGGTTTGCAAATGAAAAACAGAAACGGATGAATCCTTGGGATGGATCACATTTTTACCAATGAAAGGAGTAGTCATGCATCAATTCTAAAACAATTCGAGTCCGCTGACTATCGATCGGAGCACCATATGTATTATGTACACAATCCATCGAAAAAATAACACTATATTTCTCTCATGAAGCTGAGAAATTATGAACGGATCGAGGGAAAAGGGTTAAATAGTCCTACTTTTTGAAGAAAGGAAAAGGTGGAACCTCTAAGGAGTTAGAATTCCCAAAGTTGGGAAAGGGTTGCCATTTATAATTGGCCTTTGGGCGCATTTCGCCTGAATCCACCGCTAATTACTCTTGCTATTCGAACTGACGATACTAACTGACTTGACCCGATCAATCGTATACACATATTTACTTACAAAGTTATTCACTGAAGGTATATCAAACTGCATTTGCAACTCATCCACCAGTCGATAGGTTCGGTTTCCCTGAAATTCCGAAGTATCAGGTAAATAATGGTATTTTACTAGGACTATAGAACACGGCTCACATTTATTAATATTTTTCCTCACCTCATTTTGAGTGCCCACGATGATATTCAAGAAGAGGTATAAACAAATTATATTTTTCAATATTGAAAATAATATATGAATATTAATAATTCTAATACTAGAAGGCGACCAATCATTACTTTTATAAAAGAAGAACAACGAAGTCTCACAGATAAGAATATAACTACAGGTCACCGCACTAAGTAAATGTGAGTCAATTAAAAATTTTATTATGATGCCATAAAGTCCATTCTGCATCTGACACAGCATTTTCAACATGGAATGACATTTATGTAACATTCTCACTTTCATAAAAACAACTGAACTATTTACTGCGTTCTGTTCACATTGTTTTCCTATTTCAATGAGCTCATCATTAATGACCTTAAAATGTTCTCGAATTAAATGTAAAATTACTAAATAGTGACAGATATCAGGTGCTAAAACTAATACAGCAGAATATTTCACAACTGTAGCAGTGATAAAAATCTTTTCCAAGCGCTGATTGGTATAAAATGCGTAAGCGTCGAACCATACGTTGAATAAAATTATCAATATGAAAATCACCGTCTTTGACCAGAAAAAACTTTTCCTATACCCAATTTCAATATTAAGTCGCAACAGATGAATGTCCACAATATGTAATCTACGCGCGATTTCAATTTTAGTCTGGTAATAGAGATAGGAAATTACTAATGATAGAAGGGCACCCACAAGGATACAAGCGAACAGGAGGACACTGGCGACAATTCTTAAGATGTAACTATTGAATGAAAGGAGGTCTTGAAGATCTCTCGATGCCACTACCAGCGTAAGGGTATTTAGAACAAACTGGGTGGAAAGATATATCGTTAAAAATAGCATATACAACGTTCTAATTGGACAATGTAAGGCTGTTCGAGGATTAAACCTCACTAACCCAACAAACTGAAGAAAATTCGCAAAATATGATAAAAATTCGAAGGCGTTCACTCGAGCTTCGGCCATATTAACGTTCTTTAGATTCGGACACTGACAAACACAATAATACGAATACTCCTTATTTGAGGCGACGATGGAAAATTCTTTGAATTTTGTCGAATCATTAAAACACAGAAGTGTGTGCAAATAATCATGAGGTCAACCTATTGATAAAAAACTAATATTTACCAAGTACAAAACTTAACTATATGAATAAATAACGTGCAATATTAATTGGAAATAAAAGTGAAGAACTAAACCTAACACACCAACCTTGCAACATCTCATTTAATTTAGAGAAAGAAAAAAGTTAAGTTGTTTCAAAACACTTTGGGGTCTAGTTTTCTGCTCATCATAAAAACTGCATAATCTTGAATGGGGAGAGGTCCATATTCAGAGACAGTGCTAACAGCGAAACATTGTCAATAAATGCGTTGATAATCTAAATTTTAGGTCGAGAGGTGGAGGAGATGTGTATGTGCAGCGTTACAACACTTTATAACGTAAATGTGTAAGTAAAAAGAACAAATAAATAGCCTTTATTGCGCAAGATATGGTATGGATACACAGTATAAATCTATTTCTTGTGTAGACAGAGGTACACAAACCCCTGTCGTGCCATACCCTTCCTGTAGGCAAAGGCCTTCCTCAGTCTTTCCACTTTATAATGTAGTTGCTACCAAATGGATTGGCCTCCTGCGAGAGCTCATAAAAATGATTTTTGGAAACAGAATCCTATCTTATTTCATAGAAATTTTTCTATCAGTGATAGAAACGTGAAACTGATACCTGAAGGATATCCGAGTTGAGAAGAGTAACTATTTGATCGGAATCTCCATCGTTGAGTAATAGATTAGGGACATTTAGTGGTGCAGTACATAACAAAGAGACAGCCTTGATGAGTACAGCGCTACAAACACCAGTGGGGAAATACGCCATTTTTTATCCAACCGTGCCCGTCGATGCCGAATTGACATAGTCGGATTCAGCATCCACGGGCACAGTAGGATAAAAAATGGCGCATTTTCCCACTTGGGTTTATGGTGCTCTAGTATCAGTATTGTATATAACGTCAGTGTAAGGCTCTTATACTTTGTATGGATAAAGACAGTCGCCATTTTCTTCCTAGTTCAGTCAGTCAAAAGGGTATCGGCTGAGCGCTAAGCACTGCGTGGCCAGTTCTTGTTTCATGGGAGAAACTGGAAAGCATTGGGTAACTGTCCTTACCTTTCTTTACATAGAGCCCTAACTGAAGCAATTCCTAGGTTATCATATCTCATAATTTGGCATTAAATCATCCCAGACTTATGCGTATATTAGAACTCTGCTAGAAGCACTGTAATCGCTATGGACAAAGAGATGATGCTGTTCGTTATCACCATCTACTACAGTGCAAAGTGTCATGTGATTTACTAATCGGCTGCTTTTATAGTTTCATATTAACATGAATTTGTTCCTTTTTACTAGAACACTCTTACCCTGATGAAACAGAATTTTGTTCAGAAATGATTATTTTCATTTTCAAAATGATGTTAAAAGTTTACATATTCATACTGACGTAGAGTTTATAATAAATCATGTATTTGTCCGCTGATAAGCTTTATTCAAACATGCGAATGCATTAAATTGGGCAACTCGAAAAAAAGGGAGATTTCATGAAAAGAATAAGCGAAAATTTGTGGAATAAGTTATAAAAGAAGGATTGACAATACAAAATTCAACTAAGTAGGATGTCAAGGTTTCAGACACACATCAACGGAAAATTTTCGTAAATTAGGTAATAGTATCTGGTAATAATTACAGTAATTCTCTTAAATTTTCACTAAACGAAGTTGTGGAACATGAAAAACAGTAGTGTTGCTCTCGCAACAAAAATTTTCTTTTAGAATTATTGAAATTCAAAAATAAGAAAATCAGAATTCAGAAATATGGGCTAAAACGGAGGAAATGGTCAAATATGTTGTGAATATGCGCTAGAAAAAAAGTGGGGGAAAATTTAAAAAAACGATGTTAGTTAAAATATTATGCTGAAATATGTTTTAACATAATGGTGTTATTTTTCTCAGAATCATGTTTAACGGATAACTATTACTGACGTCTCATAAGAAGTGACCTAAAACCCTTGATTTTCAAAAAAGCCCCGGCCCTAGTTATAACAAAGTTCTGATGAGTCTTGCAATACCCGAAAAACAAAAAAAGTGTAATCAGTCATAACCAGTCTAGATGAACCTCAACATAGTCTTATTGTGTTTGGAGTAGGTACATAAAAATCATCAGAATCTTAATGAATCATTGAAAAAATTTCGAAGACGAAATGAGGAGCATACTTCCAAAGTTTGCTAAAGGTACTCCGCGACATTTCTGCGATTCAGACTGATTCGAATACTAGAGACTGTAGCGCTCCAGTATTCGAGAATACATGGGTCTATCTATCACCTGAGCTATATTTTATGCGCAATATAAGACAAGGCATAAAAAAATTTCCAAACTGAGCGTAAAGTAACATCTGAATCGATTTTTCACGAATTTCGATTGCAAAGTTTGTAAGTATTTTGATACTCTCAAATGATAGTTCTGCTAATAAGTTTTGGGACTGAAAGAATATTTTTCAAAAGAAATTTTCGAAGGTAAGTTTGAGTCGTCAGTTGAAATCTTTTGGACCAGAGGGGAGAGGAGGGGGGATTACAAATATAACCCACCTAGTGGATATTTATAATGGTAGGTATTAAACATCATCCTAGCGATATTTTCAATAGAAAAACGTGATTTTTCTGAAAAAGAAATTTTCCAAACAGCGCTAAAGGTAGATAGGGTCACTTTTTGGCGCTATCACTGTAAACCTCTATCAGTGTTGGGTATTTTGTAAGTATACTCATTCGACAATAGTTCCTTCACGTAACCTCCCATGCAGTTTCATTCCCATTTTTGCCGAAGTGTGACGCGTGCAATGTTTTTTATCTCCCGTGAACATGTACTTATTTATTTTTAGGTGAATTAGGAAACATGAAGAGTTCACGGAAAAAGGGGGCTAACTACATTTTTCCCACAGTATTCGGTTAAGGTTGGTAATATGTACCTCTTGAAGAGCATAATTCAGTGAATTACACAAACAAGGGAGAATGGGGCTTTGCCACAGCCAAAAACGCATTTAAAATTATTGCATGCAGGGAAGAAAGGGGCCATACCTACTGATAAGGCGGAAGAACCTAATGGAAAAGAGATTGTTAGCCCCTTTCGTACCTGGACTCTTCATACACATATGTCCTAATGGAAATTTCTGAATGTATACAGGGCCGTGTTCACTAGGCTTCTTTACAAGGTACAAGCTAACAAGCTAGATTTTAAATTACATTGCCTAAATGCTACAAGGTACAAGTTCAAATTGTTCCAACTTGTAGGTCGTAACATTTACGCAATGTAATTTAAAAGCTAGCTGGTTAGCTTGTAGCTTCTCTTTTTCTAATTTGCTCTCAACCCCAGCCCTGGAATCCGCACTTTCGAGCATTTTACTTCGGAGACGCCGGGGAGGCTGTTAGGGCTGTCTTGGCCCTCTTTCCTTCTGGCCGAAATCTAATTTTTTTTTGTTCATATTAAAAATAAAAATGTATTAAAAATGTCCTGTACAGTTTTGTAATAAAAAAGTTTTATTTTGTTTTTATACGAAAATTTTTAGTTATTTTATTTCTTTATTTTAAAAAAATAATATTTTATCAATGAAATAAAGATATTTTAATAAAAATTAGGTAAAGAAGCCTACTGAAAACGACTTTGTATACATTCAGAAATTTCAATTAGGACGTATGAAAAGTCCAGGGACGAAAGGGGCTAACACCCTACTTTTCAGTTTCGTTCTTCCACTTTATTAACTGGGCATATACATATACACCAGTGGCGAATCCTCTGGTCATTCTAGTCATTCAGAGAATGACCAGATAAAATTGAGAAAAATGAAATTTAATAATATTTTAGAATACAAACAATTTAATCATTAATGTTGAAATATACAATGTGAGATGATACAAAATTTTGAAATCGTGCGAGCTTCAAACGACGCTGGTAATTCTCTCAAAATGCAGAATGACTTCGTTATTTCCTACATCCTACATACGGGAAATAATATTCGCACATGCGCATACAAGCTACTCGGCACGCATTTTTGTACGTCAAGTCATTCTACGATTACAAGGAATGACTTCATTCCACACACATCATGACATCGATGTTCGATGGGTTGCAGCTGAGTCTCTTATGAATTTTTCAATAATAATTACGTTTAATCACCACACCTACTCCTAGTTAAAATTATACTGTATATAGTAGCCAGAGGCGAAACTTGGTTTCAGTTTTGGGAGGGAGGGGGGGGGGTGGAGAAGGAAAATTTGCCGGCAAATATTAGTTGAAAACTAAAAATTCGCCGACAAAAAAGATTCTTCAATCAAAATAATTTTAGATTGAAAAAAAATCAAAATTTGCCAACTGCCAAATTAATGGGGGTGTTTCAACCCCCTCCTCCCATAGTTTCGTCCCTGCAAATGCACACTGGAACCTTATCCCCGAAGCACTCACATCTGCGCACATGAGCATACCCTAGTCTGGGAGGGTAAGCTGGAAGGATGTTAGGAATACTTGAGAGGAACACACAACTTCATTTACACATTAAGGTGGTCGTCATTTACTCTTGGTGGTATTTTTTTCTGAATTTCCTCTGATTCGTCTCCTAAATTTGTTCCAAAATAAAATAAAAAATAAAAAAATAAAAAACTACAAAGTTTTAAGTCGATTGGATTGGGGGAATCCGTGTCACAAGCTCCCTTTCGTTCTTATGGTAAAAACACATGGAGTTTTGACTTTTGTTCCAGACTAAATTTCCTTCCTACATTCACCAAGACCAAACCCCGTAAATTAAGCAGCAGACATTTCTTATCGAATTCAGCTTGTGACATTGAAAAAATAAGTCTTTTGCTTTCAACTTTTAAATTTTAATAAAATGTTCAACTTTCTCAAATTTGATTCTCTAGGTCAAACAGAGAATCTAGTAAAAATAGAATAGTCATTTAAATTCGAAATTTAACGTTTGCTACTGACTTTCAGATTTTCAAAATAGGAGTTCAGAGTACTCCATTGTCAGAAACGAAATTTGACTTCCAGTTTGGGAGGTGAAGAAGAAATATTTGCCGACAAGCATTTTTTGAAAACTTTGCTGACAAACATTTAAAAATATTAAAAATTTGCCGATTTTTTAATCGAAATATTTTTTAATTGAAAAAAAAAGTAAGCAAACAAACATTCATAAGAAATGAGAAATTTAAATGAACAGATTCAAAATATGCCGACTGCCAAATTATGGGGAGAGGGGGACTGGGTTCAACCCCCCACGCCCCTTATAGTTTCGTCCCTGTATAGTACTAAATTTTGTCATGGAGAATGACCTAGAAAAAAACCAGGATTCGCCACTGATGTACACATACACCTAGGTAGTCCTAACCAGGGATGCGGAGAAGCCGACAGCTGGAAGTCATCAGAAGCCGGAAGTCTTTGCAGTTTTAGTACACTTATGAGAAGCCAGAAGTTGGAAGCTGAAAGTTTTCAGCTTTCAATCGGCTTCTTACATTTCTATGAACATTGTTTTTATGTTTTTTTATTCAATAAAGTCGAAGGATAAAGGGAGAAAAACAAAGGTTAGTGAAAGTGAAATGGTGAGAATAAGTAATAGAAGCTGGAAGCAGGAGGCTAGAAGCCGGAAGCCGATAAAAATTGGAAGTTAGAAGTTTAAATACTGAGGCTAGCGCATCCAGAAAGCCCACTCAGCGAGGGTGTTGCAGACATTAACCCTGCAGCGGGTCTCACCCCCACCATAGCAAACAAGAACCAAAAACACAAAAAAAAATTATGATTCTAGGGTAAAGAAAAAATTATATAATAACACCGATTCAACAAAATGTAAAACAGTGAGAACAAATTCCATTAAAATCGGTATACTAGATGTGCGCACTCTCAGCGAAGAGGAAAACTTAATAGAACTCAAACAAGCATTCGCGAATTAGAAATCAATAATTTTAGAGCTATCAGAAGTGACAAGGAAAATGGAAAAATAATCCAATTAAAATCAGATAATATTATATTATGTCATACCGAAAGTGTGTGTGGCCAGGGGGGTTGGCTTTCTTATAAACAAAATCTGGAAAGTCCGCATATTAGAGTTTAACCCAACCTCCGAAAGAATGGCTACTCTGAAAGTTAAAATTAACGAGATAGAAATACCAACATTAATTCAAGTATATGCCCCTGCCTCAGCACCTACAGAGGAGGAAAGCATAAAGTTCTATGAAGTATTATCCAAAGTAACCAGGCAAAATGAAACAAGCGATGGAAATACAGTTTGAGTATTAGGAGATTTTAATGGTCAAACAGGGAAAAGAAAACCAGGAGAAGAATCAGTCTCAGGGAGATACAACTATGGGAAAAGGAACGAAAGAGGCTCAGCTTTGATATACTTTTGTCACCAATTTAACCTCAAGATTATAACAACACACATTTCGAAAAAAGGCTAGGTAAACTATGGATCTGGGTAACGCCAAACCCGGAAGTCAAAAATCAAACAGATTATATTCTAAGCAATAAAAACAGAAATTCCTTCAAAGATTGTAGTGTTGACAAATTCAGCTTTTACTCAGATCATAGATTACTAGCTTGTGAACTATTAATTAAAAAATGCGAGAGAAGGAAAATAAAATTTCAATGTAAGTTTAAAGAAGATAACTTCAGAATCTGCAAAAAAATATCAGGAAATGTTGGTCAGAAATTTGAATACGGCAAATTCAATTGACAAGCTAGAAAATCTAATTATGAAATCAGCGAAGGAAAGGCAACAACCTAAGAAACAACAAGGATACAAAAATTGAATTTAATATTAGTTGTAAATTAGTAAAAACCAGACTAAGAGAATTCAACCGACCAAATAAAATCAATAAAATGCTCTCTCTAGGAAATATATGGACCACGTATATCACTGACAGAACGGGCAAAAAGATATATGATAGAAAGGAGATAAATAAAATAGCAACAAAATTTTATTCTGATTTATATTCAAATTCCACCGATAAACTATCTCCAAACTCGAATTAAAGAAGAGAGAATGATGAGAAAGAACCACCTTTCCTCATTGAAGAAATGGGTGGAGCACCACTAGTAGGAAAGCTGACACGAATATTTCATGAAATTTTAGAGTCTCAAGAAATACCGGATTCATGGAAAAAATCAGATATTATTTTAATTTACAAGAAAGGTGATCGCCATAATTTTAACAATTATAGACCTATATCCTTGAGCTCCGTACTCCCCGTACTGTCAAAAATCATTGCCAAACTGACAGAAAATAGAATAAAAAGTGCAATAGACCCACATTCAAGAAATCAAGCTGGCTTTAAGAGGGGCTACTCTACCCTGGGCCACTTGCGGTAAAAACATGATCCTGGAAAAATCAAAAGAGTATCGGTTTCCGGTTCACTTTGCATTTATCGACTATTCGAAGGCTTTAGACTCTCTAGACCATATCTATTTAACTGGGTCACTTCGAAAAATGGGCTTAATGGACCAACTCACGTCTATAATCAATAACTTATATTCAGCGTTGAGCGCAAGAATAAAAACAGATCAAACAGGAGAGTACTTTGACATTATGAAAGGAGTGAAGCGAGGGGCTCTTTTATCTCCGACCCTCTTCTCCACGGCATTAGAAAATATTTTTCACAAAACAGACTGGGAAGGAAAAGGATTAAATATAAACGGCGATTATATAAACAGTCTTCAATTCGCTGACGATATTATTCCAATCGCACCCAAATTAGATGAAATTTAAGAAATGATAAGAGAACTAAACAAAGTCGGAAAAGAAGCAGGGACTTCAAATGAATTTGGAGAAAACAAAAATTCTTACCCAAGAAACAAGAAAGGATATTTTCATAGACAACCAAAAATTAGAAATAGTACATGAGATAATTTACCTCGGTCAATTAGTCTCTTTCGAAAATAGAACACAAAGAGAAATCGACAGGAGAATCGCAATTGCATGGAAAAAGTACTGGAATCTTAAATATGTGTTTAAAGGTCTTTTCAAACTTCCACAAAAGTCAGATATTTAATATATGTATATGTAGTACCGTCACTGATTTATGGGTCTCACGTTTGGACTATGACTATAAAATACGAAAATAAAATTAGAAAAACACAAAATGCCATCAAAAGATCAATAATTCTGGGCTTCAAAAAAAAACTGAGGCTGGAAGCTAGAAGCGAAAAGCTAGATGAGAATTGGAGGCTAGAAACCGGAGGCGGAAGCTGCATCGTTCGGCTTCCGCATCCCTGGTCCTAATATTTTGTTCTATAAATAAAAGCCAGCCCAACTCGCCGTATTAACATGAAGGGCTGAATAAAAAATCACACCACTTGCAGAGTAAATACCTTTGTGAGGATGGAAAAAAGCAAATTTTATCTGTTGAATTGAGGGAAAGACGAATAATTTAGCGTGGGAAATTTCAAACTTAAGTACACTTCCCCCGGTTTACAAGCAGTGAAAAACAGAAACGGATGGGTCATATTCTCACCAATGAAAGGGGTTATTATTATTATTATTATTATTATTATTATTATTATTATTATTACAGCTTTATGGGATTATTTCATACATGCATTTTGCTACCGCTAGTAGGTACCATCTTTTCCCGCCCAATGAAAGGAGTAGTCATGCATAAATGCTGAGACGATTAGTAGGTTGAGTAGGGGCACTATAATAATCCATCGAAAAAATGACACTAAATTTCTTTTATGAAGCTCAGAAATAACGAAAGGGTTAAGGAAAAAGGGGGTTGAATAGTCTTAGGATTGCCTTTTATCATTGGCCTTTGGGCGCATTTCGCCTAAATCCAGCGATAATTACTCTTGTTATTCAAATTGATGATACTAATTGAACTGATTCGATCAATCATTAACAGATATTTACTTACAAAGGTAGTCAGTGAAGGTATATCACACTGCATTTGCAACTCCTCCACCAGTTGATGAGTTCGGTTTCCCTGAAATTTCGAAGTATGAAATAATCAATGGTATTTCACTAGCACTGCAGAATATACGGCTCACGTTCAGTAATATTTTTCCTCACCTCATTTTGAGTGCCCACGATGATATTCAAGATGAAGTATCCACAGATGCTATATACCAGTGTTGAATAAAATACATGAATATCAATAATTCTGATATTCGAAGGCGACCAATTATTATTTTTATCGAGGAATGACAGCGAATTCTCACAGATGAAAAAGTAACCACCGTTTACGGCACTAATTAAAAGTGAACCAACTAAAAATTCAATTATGATGCCATAAAGTTTATTCTGAGTCCGACATAACCTTTTCAACATGGAATGGGATTTATGTAATATTCTAACTTTCATAAGAATCACTGAATTATGTACTGCGTTCTGTTCACATTGTTTTCTTATTTCACTGAGCTCATCATTAATAACCTCAAAATGCCCTCTAATTAAATTTAAAATTACTAAATAGTGACAGATATCAGGCACTGAAACTAATATAGGAGAATATTTCATAAATAAAGTAGCGGTAATCACTTTTTCCAACCGCTGGTTGGTAGAAAATGCGTAAGCGTCGAACCATAAGTTGAATAACATTACTAATATGAAAATAGCCGTTTTTGACCGAACAAAACTTTTCCTATATCCAATTTCAATATGAAGTCGCAACAGATGAATGTCCACAATATGTAATCTACGCGCGATTTCAATTTTAGTCTGATAATAGACATAGGAAATTACTAATGATAGAAGGGAACCCACAAGGGTACAAGCTAGCAGGAGGATACCGGCGACCATTTTTAGGACGTAATTATTGAATGAAATGTTGACTCTGGGACCTCTCACCATCACTACCGATGCACGGAGACCTAGAACAAACTGGGTGGGAAGGTATATCGTTATGAATAGCATATACAAAGTTCGAATTGGACAATGTAAGGCTGTTCGAGGATTAAACCTCACTAACCCAACAAACTGAAGGAAATTCGCGAAATATGATAAAAATTCGAATGCGTTCACTCGAACTTCGGCCATATTAACGTGCTTTACATTCGAACACTGACTAACACAATAATACGGATACTCGCGAACAAATGATATACCTCATTTGAGACGACGACGGAAAGTTCGTGTAATTTTGTCATATCATTAGGCCACATAAGTGTGTGTAAATAAATAGTCATGAGGTCGACACATTGATGAACGACTAATATTTACCTGTAGAAATTCAACGATCTAAATAATAATGTACAAAATTAATGGAAATAAAGGCGATGAAGAGCTGAACATAACACGTCAACCTTGCAACATCTCATTTAATTTTGAAAAAAAAGAAGAAAGAAAGTAGGTGCTGTATAAGTATTGATATGTGGCAACACTGATACGCAAGTAGCTGATAATTATTATGATATTAGCATTGTTTTTGTTCGTTGATATAGAAATTTAGATTGTAAGAATCGTAATGAATATACTTAGCGTGAACTATATCTAAAATCAAGTGTCATCATTTATTGTTGACGGAAACGCAACATTGGCGCAGTTGGTAGGACCTGAACCAATAAGCTCCCAGGTGGACCTCTGTAACTTGAAACGTAAATTACAAAAAGGTAAAACAGTTGCAAGTACAGGTCAGTTGTCGATTGAGGGCGACCTGGTGTTTTACAGTACACGAGTCTACATTCCAACCTCCTTGCGTTCAAGAATTTTCCATAAATTGCACGATGGTCACCCAGGAATTATTAAAATGAAGCGATTAGCGCGAATGTACGTCTATTGGCCTGGCATAGATTCAGAGATTGAGAAGTACGTTCACAACTGCACACCGTGTGCTTACAATTCAAAGACACCACCTCAAGCACCTCTAAAAACGGGGTCAACGAGTCCACAGATAATATCCGAGGTGTTTTATCGAAAATATTGATGAATAATTTCCGATAATTTTCGAAGAATTTCACATCAGACATAAACAAAATCACACGCGTGAAAAAACAAAAAACCGACGCGTTTAAAACACGAACACGAAAAAATCTAAACAGCGTCTATAGTTCCAAACAAAATTCTGATGTCATGTGAACGAGCTCGGAAGTTGCCGAGAGTACCCGACGTTGATTTTGTGGTTTGGACTTTAGGAGCTAGTCACCTAAATCGCTTGAAATCGATTTTTTAAATTCATATAACTGAACTAAGCTCAGAAAAAGGAGATCGCCAAGACCCACATTGCGTGCGCATATTTTGGCATATTTAATAAATAAAAAACGCATATCATGGGCGCATAGTTGATGAAGTATAGTGAATATTTTGCCCTGCCTTGCCATATCGAAGTAATAAGGCTCTTATACTTTGTATGGGTAAAGACTGCCGCCATTTTCTTTCCAGTTCGATTGGTCAAAAGAAAATCGGCTGAGCAGTAAACACCGCGTGACCAGCTCTTGTTTCACGAAACTAGAAAGAAAATGATGGCTGTTTTCACCTTTCTTCACACACAGCCCTATAACTGACGCAATTCCTACAACGTTATCGTATCATCTCATCATTCGGCATTAGATTATCCCGGCTTTATACACTGAATTGGGTTAATCAGAGGATGGCAAGTGGCAACTCGAAAAATAGATGGATTTCAAGAAAATAACATATGCGAAAAGTTATGGAACAAATTAGACGTACAATACAAATAAAAGACAACAAGATACAGTACAGCATCTACAGAAAACACACCCACACTGACGCAATAATACCCAAAGACTCATTTCACCATCAAAAACACAAAATGGCAGCACTACACAACTACTGCCACAGAGCAGTCAACATACTAAATGACAACAACCTCAGAACAACAGAAATTAACAAAATTAAACAAATAGCAATTAACAACAAATACCAACCACAAACAGTAGACAGAATAATTAACAAACTAACTCAACCAAAAAACACAGACACCGAACCAATAACCACAAAAACAGACAAATACGCAGGAGTAATACCATTCACAGGAACACATACATACAAAATACAAAAAATCTTCAACCAATACAACATTAAACTCGGAATCAAAAACAGACCACCTCTGATCAAACAAATAAGCAATGACAAAACAGGAGCAAAGGACAGAAATAACAGCAGCGGAGTATACAGACTGGACTGTGAACACTGTGACATGACCTACATTGGAGAAACAGGCAGAAAATTCACAACCAGAATCAAAGAACACGAAAAATCACAGAAGCTAAATGATGACAAATCACTGTTTGGAAAACACTGCAATGACCAGGGACACAACAATGACAAATTGACAGAAAAGTACAAAATCCTACACACAGAAAACAACCCAAGAAAAAGAAAATTAAAAGAAGAACTAGAAATAATAAAGGCAAAAACAAAACAAAACAACCTAATAAATACAACAACTAACTTCCAAAGTGAGAACTTATTCCAACTAATAACATAACACCCACGGATTGGACAGACTGCACAACCACAGACAACCAATCAGAGCACACAACCAATAACAATAACCACTGATTGGACAGACTGCATATTCACAGCCAACCAATAGGAACGCAAGACTAAACGGGCTCACCATACGGTACTACCATCGACTATAACTACAGGACCACAAGAGACACGTCTCATTTAGGGTACTCCACTGATGACGGCATAACAGCCGAAAGCGTCTCTGGAATACAGAAGAAGGAAAAGTGAATTGGCACACCCTACAAAAGGAATATTACCAAGTTCACTCACACTCCAAAATGGACACTAAAAAAGAATTGACAATAAAAAATTCAACTAAGTACGATGCGTCAAGGTTTCAGACACACTTCAACAGGAAATGTTGATAATATACCTATACTAGTATCCGGTACAATAATTACAGTAATTCTACATTTTCATTAAACGAACTTGTAGAACATGAAAAACAGTTGCTTTTTTAACGAATTCTCTTTTTTTTCTTTGAAATTTTGGAATTTCAAAAATCAGGAGATCAGAATTCAGAAATATAGACTAAAACGAAGAAAATGGCCAAGGGAAAAAAATGCAAAATAAAAGATGTTATCTAAAATATTATGCTAAAATATGCTCTAACATATTAGTGTAATTTTTCTCAAAATCATGTTTAATGGTCTGAAGTGCCAAAATCCCGCCAGGTACCCACGTAACTAAAGGGGAACCAAGGGTAACTGTCGGATGTCAGGGTAACTGAGGGTTACAAATAGATGTCTTTTCCGCGGGTGATTAGAGGGTAACTAAATCCTGCCAGTTACCCAGGTAACTAAAGGGGAACCAAGGGTAACTGGACGGGTCTCTGGGTAATCTGGGGGGGTAACTAAAGGGGAACCAAGGGTAACTGAAGGTTGCAAATGGGTAACTGATCGCGCATCGGGTATCACCTAGGCAATCTTTTATGCACAATATAAGACAAAGCAAAAAATTCCGATCTAAGCTAAAGGTCACTTCTGAATCAATTTTTGACGATTTTTCATAACCTCGTTTGTTGGTGTTTTGATAACTTATTCTCGAACTATATTTCTGTTAATAAATTTTGCGATTGAAAGATTATTTTTCAAAATAAAATTTTGAACGTAAAGTCGAGCCGTCTGTTGAAATTTTTTGTGCCCACGAGGAGGGGGGGGGGATTGCAAGTATAGCCTATCTAATAGAAGATATTTCTTCTAGTGGCAGATATTAAACATCATCCTAGCAATATTTATAATAGAAAAACGTGATTTTTATTGAAAAATAAATTTTATAAAATTGAGCTAAAGGTAGGCAGTGGTTACTTTTTTGGCGCTATCACTGTGGCCCTCTATTAATGTTGGGTATATTTTGTGAATATCAATAGTCATTTGACAATAGTTCGTTAATGTAACCTGCCTGTTTCATTCCCACTGCTGCCAAAGTGAGACGGGTGCAATGTTTTTTGTCTCCCGTGAACATTTTTACGTATTTAACTTCGGGTAAATTAGGAAATACGCGCCTCAAATATGTCCTAATGGAAATTTCTGAATGTATTAACTAGCCATATAGGTAGTCCTAGCACTGTTCTATAGATAAAAGCCAGCCCCGCCGGCCGTCATAACATGAACGGTTGACTAAACATTTACACCATGTGTTGAGTAATTAGTAATTACCTCCGTGAGGATGGCAAAAAGAAAATTATATCAACTGAATTGAAGGAGAGCGTGGAAAATGTCAGACTTAAGTATACACTTTCCTCGGTTTAAAAATTAGAAACAGAAACGAATATAAGTCATAAATTCACCAATGAAAGGCGTTGTCATGCATTTCAAGACAATTCGAGTCCGCTAACTAGGGGCAATCCCTCAGAAAAATAAGGCTAAACTTGTTTTATGACGTTCAGAAATAAAGAAAGGATCAGGGAAGAAGGGGTTGAATAGTCTTATATTTTGAAGATAGATTAAAAAGGCTGAACATAAGGAGTTAAAATTTCTTAAAACCGGTAAAGGGTTGCGTTTATAATCAGCCTTTGGGCGCATTTCGCCTGAATCCAGCGCTAATTACTCTTACTAATTGACTTGACCCGATCAATAATGTACAGATATTTACTCACAAAGTTATTCAGTGAAGGTATATCACACTGCATTTGCAACTCCTCCACCAGTCGATGAGTTCGGTTTCCCTGAAAGTTCGAAGTATGAAATAAATGGTATTTTACTAGGACTGAGAATACGGCTCACATTCAGTAATATTTTTCCTCACCTCATTTTGAGTGCCCACGATGATATTCAAGAAGAAGTATAAACAGATGATAAATTCCAGTATTGAACATAATATATGAATATCAATAATTTTGATACTCGAAGGCGACCAATTATTACTTTTATCGAAGAATATCGGCGAAGTTTCATAAGTAAATGAATAACCACAGTTCAGTGCAATAATTAGAAGTGAGCTAATTGAAAATTTAATTATAATGCCATAAAGTTTATTCTGAGTCCGGCATAACACTTTCAACATGGAATGGGATTTATGTAATATTCTAACTTTCATAAGAACCACTGAATTATGTACTGCGTTCTCTTCACATTGTTTTCTTATTTCAATGAGCTCATCATTAATGACCTCAAAATGTCCTCGAATCAAATGTAAAATTAATAAATAGTGACAGATATCAGGTACTAAAACTAATATAGGAGAATATTTTATAAATAAAGCACTGGTAATAACCTTTTCCAAGCGCTGAGTGTTATAAAATGTGTAAGCGTCGAACCAGAAGTTGAATAAAATTACAAATATGAAAACAGCCGTCTTTGACCGAACAAAACTTTTCCTGTATTCAATTTCAATATTAACTCGCAACAGCTGAATGTCCACAGTGTGTAATGTACGCGCAATTTCAATTTTAGTCTGGTAATAGAGATAGGAAATTATTAATGATAGAAGGGAACCCACAAGGGTACAACTAACCATTAATATACCCGCGACCATTTGTAGGATGTAACTATTGAATGAAATGTGGAGTCTAGGATCTCTCATCATATCTCTCATTATCATTACCCCTGTAAGGAGATTCAGAACAAACTGGGTGGCAAGATATATAGTCATAAATAGCATATACAAAGTTCGAATTGGACAACGTAAGGCTGTTCGAGGATTAAACCTCACTAACCCAACAAACTGAAGAAAACTTGCAAAATATGATAAAAATTCGAAGGCGTTCACTCGAGCTTCGGCCATATCAACGTTCTTTAAATTCGGACACTGAGAAACATGATAATACGAATACTGGTGAATAAATGATACACCTCACTTAAGAGGACGATGGAAAATTCTTCGAATACGGTCAAATTAAGCCCATAAGTGTGGGTAAATAATCATAAGGGCGACACATTGATAAAAAAAACTAATATTGACCAAATACAAAATTTAAAAGGATCTAAATAAGAAAAAAAAAATATTAGAAATGAAGGTGAAGAGTAAAACGTGACACACCAACATTCCAATTTCTTACTTAATTTTGAAAGCCATGTTGAGTGGTTTCCAAACATTTCGGGGACGCCGCTCATTATACGGCTTAGTAGGGGAAGTATAAGTACGCACTTGCATATTTGGTTTGCTACTTCATACATGCCCGGTGATCTCATACCTTTATGTTTCATGACTTCCTGATTCAGACCAGCGAACCTCGAAGAGTGAATAATCCTAAGAGCGAAAATAAACCACAAAAAATTTCTAAAATCACGAAAAATCCCCGGATACTGAATAAAAAATCTGCGGTGACCCAATGTGTATTTTTAAATAAATCGTCTTGCTTTGCTATACTTTCTACATAGCACGATGTAAGCTTGTAACAAACAGTCCTAATATTGTTGTCAGGTTTGCTTCCACCAGCCGGTGTGTATAGACAAGAAGGGTGACTTCACAAGAAGGACGATTTCAACCCCCCCTCCCCATTTACTGAAAAATTTCCAGCTGAAATGAGAATGTTCAACTTTATAACTGAAATACAGAAACGTAAATCATATTTACCCCAAGGGAAATAGTCACACCGAAATTTTAGGATTTTAGGAGAATTCTAGTAAAGTATGTGTTATAAACGTGGCCAATGGTACAAACACGGTCCCATACTCTGCTCCACGAAACTCTGCAGTGACGTCAGAGCAATCCTCTTTCCTCATGATCACGAACACCCGAAACTTCCATCACAAGTAATGACGTCACAGCAGAGTTTCGTGGAACAGAGTATACACCTGATGACCTGATTCTTGAAAACTAGTAGCGCTATCTTCACCAAAATGCAATAGAAAGTTGTATTTCGATAACATATGAAATATCCAGGTGCTACAAGGTCCCATAATTGTGTTGCAAAATATTGATAATTTTTTTTTTCGAATTTAGCGTGTAATTTTTTACAAACTGAGAAGTTTCTCGAAAAAAGGAAGCGACTATATCTTTCGCAGAGAGCTAAGTTTTGATCTAAACTTCTGCACGATACATCGATTTCGTATCAAAAATTGATTACTTGTAACAAGAAAAAGATATTCTTGCAAGATTGAACACTGGAAATGAAGTGGTACAAGTTGGCCTACATTACAAGAATATAAAAAAATTGATAAACTCAGATTTGTCTGCAAATTAATTGTGACTTTTTTTTTTTGAACTATTAGATTCGGATTTAATCAAGAGAGGTCCTCCAAACGAAGAGATATTTCGTGTTCATTTTGAAAGGGACTCTTCAAGGACAGCCCCAGAGGTGAACAACGGATTCAGTGCTAACAATGCTAATTGTGGGCAGACGTAAAATATACAGCGGCTGAACGGGATTACTACGTTTGCAATTTCTGTGCCTAATTTACACTATTGCTGCGCTGAATTTGCATTAAAATTTCATTTCTAACAACAGGACAGCGTTCGTACCTATTTAGCACAGATGTCCGTTTTCTGTCAAAGTCGAAAAAATATCTGGAAAACATTATAGGGCAAGGGTGAGGGAAACTGACAGTGAAAATCAATAATAAAATGGGATAAATAACTGGCCCAGTAAAATAGAAATTTCAGCAGTAAATCAGGCATAGGCAAAAAAAGGGCGTAATCAGTAATTTGAAAGCAGACGCAAAGTAATCTGCGGGCAGTAAAGAATTCTATATAAGCAGTAAATGAAATTCGTATGAGCAGTAGAAGGACATATTTGCATGTACTTTTAAAAAAATTCTCGTTTACTGCACTTGCTCGTGTTTTTTTTTATACGAGGAAATTGTAAACATGTGTTAGGGATGCCAATTAGATTAAAATTGGCGACACCGCCTTCTCAGGCTTCGACTATTATACCTGTTAGCCAAAAATGGAAACGAGGCAGACCCGCGCAGGCAAAGAAAGCGCTCCTCGTACAATAGATCAATTTTTCTGTGACGTATGCTAATAATCATGATTGAAATTTAATAATTTTTTTTAAATTACTGCAATTTTTATACTTTCAACTGTCTCTTTTTACTGTGCGTTTGAAATTTTACTGCAAAGATTACAATTTTACTGATCAAGTTAATTTTTTACTGGGCTTTTCTGTTTTTACTGTTCATTGCTATTTATACTGCTCCTTGTACATTTCTACAGTTTTAGCGCAATTTTTACTGATCATTGTATTTTTTTTTACTGGGCCATTAAATCACTCCCATAATAAAATAGTCTAGCTATCATTGGGTGCAAATTGGACGTTTTTACCTCAACTTGACAGGGAGTTATGACCGTTAGAAAAATCTAGGTCCGCTTTTGTACCACTTTACCAACTGTATGTAGTTTAGACATGATTCATCTAGAAGAAATCACCACTCTCTTTTCACATAGCTCAAAAAAATGACAGAATGAGTAGAAAATGGAAAAATAATGGGGAAAAACAAAAATTTTGAGGTCGAGAAAGGGTTGCTTTTTATAGCTCACCTCTGGGCGCATTCCACCTGAACCCAGCTCTAATAGCTTTATTACTCAGGCTGATGTACTAATTCACTTAACCCGATTACCAGATATTTACTTACAAAATTATTCAGCGACGGTGATTCAACCTCCATTTGCAATTCCTGGACCAGTCGGTAAGTTTTGTTTCCCTGAAATTTCCAAAGATCAAATAAATAATCGTATTTTGGTAGCACGGATTGCCGAACATTTCTCATATTTGATTTTTTCCCCTTACCTCATTCTTGGTGCCCACAATGATACATAAGAAGAAGTATAGGGTAACAACGCTTTCCAAAATTGAATATAAAAGATAAATATCAATCATTCTGATACTAGAGGTCGACCAATCGTTAGCCTCACCGAATAAGAACATCAAAGTCTCACAGAGAGTGACATAACTATAGCTTAGAATTCTAGTTAAAAACAAACTAATAAAAAACTTAATTACGATGCCATACAGCTTATTTTGAGTCCTACACATCATTCTCAACATAGAATGCGATTCGTATAATACTTTAATTTTCTTCAAGATCACTTTATCATGTACCGCATTTTTTTCAAATTGTTTCTTTATTAAAATGAACTCATCATTGATGACCTCAAAATGTCTTCGAATTAAATGCAAAATTAGTAGATAATGACATATATCCGGTACTGAAACTATTATACTAGAGTATTTCACAACTGCTGAAGCGATAAAAGTCTTCTTCCAGCGCTGATTGGTATCAAAAGCATAGAAGTCGAGCATCAGCTTGAATAACACCAAAAATACGAAAATAATCGTCTTTGACAAAATGAAGCTCTTTCTATACAGTATATGAATATTAACACGTAAAAGATGACTGTCCACAAGGTGTAATGTTCGCGATACTTCAATTTTACTCTTGTAATGGAGATATGAAATTATTAATGATAGCAGGGCACACACATGGGAACAGCCATACAGAAGTACAGCCGTAATCATTCTCAAAACGTAAGTAGTGAATGAGACGTGCATTTTATCATCATCCATCATCATTATAAGTGTGCTGACATTCAGAAAGAACTCTATTGGAAAATAAATTATAATTAACAAAACGTACGAAGTTCGTATTCGGCAATGTAACGCTGTTCGAGGATCAAATCTAACCAGTCCAACAAGCTGAAGGAATTTCGCAAAATATGATAGAAATTCAAAAACGTTTACTCGTGACTCGGCCATAACAACTGACTTGAGTCATACAGTAAAGAACACAAGGTTGCGAATACTAGTGAGCTTACAGCCCACCATAAACCATCACAATTACAAAGCTTATTTTTAGACATAAGTTTTCGAGTGACCTATCAACATTTGAAACTCACTCGAAATGACGGGAAATTCTTTGAATTATGTCAAATCATTAGAGTGAAAAAGTTTACGCAAATAATCATGAAGTGGGCACTTTCCTGAAATAATCAGAAGTGCCTAGTACAGAATTAAGCATTCCAAAATAGTCAGGCAAGGAATGAATGAAAATGAAGGCGAAGAGGTAAAATTTATGATTACAGTTGACCTTTCTCCAACTGCGCACCGGCTTTTGAAGCCACGGTAAGTCCCAGTATAGTCTTTATGTATTCTGATAAGATAGTTGAAAAACCTTGCTAGAATCCTAACAAATCCTGATAAAGTGATAAGGGGACTGAAAATATTTTCAGAGCCATAACAAGTCATAATAGCATTTTCACCACGACTTATAGCCAGCCCTTACGAGACCTGACACAATATTAGGTATTCTTAAAATTACATCATCGGTGTTAACGATTTCTAAAAAGCCACAATGAATGCCTAATTAGTTTGAGTAAGTCATAAAAAGTCTTAAAATAAGAGTCTTTTCACGCCAGTACTAAATTTTTTTTGCATACTTGTAATTTCGGTGTTTGTTAGGGACCATGATGGCGCCCTATAGGATAACACTAGGAGGGTAAACATCTCCCATGTTTTGATTTTTGTGTTCAGCGATACTTTTTTGTCCCCATATGTATTCTTCAGTGCCCAGAAGCTCCCCCACGCTTTTCGTTTTCTCTCCCTTAATTCTTTTTTCTCTTGCCTAGACTCGAACGCTACTACTTGCTTCAGGTATTTGTACTCCTCTACCCACTCGATTCGCTCCCCCTTATACAGCTCTTGTTCGTTGTCCTCGACCGAATGTTAGACATATATTTTGTTTTAGACACATTCATTTTTAAGCCCACTTTTTCACTGTTTTCTTTCAATCCTTTCCCCATCTCCTTCAATTGTTCACGGCTCGAGCTGAATAAGACTACATCATCTGCCAATGTAAGATAGCTCAGGTATTCTCCATCCACCCTGATCCCTTTCTCCTCTCAGTTTATTTTCCTAAAGACTTCTTCTGAGACACGTTGAACAGGTTGGGGAGAGGGGGTCGCCGATTTATCACCTTTCCTGTCTGTTTTTATGTATGCATTTGCATTTTCGTACTCCCTGGGCTTGCATACTTCTTCCACACTTTTCATATGTTCTACCGTGTCGAAGGCTTCGGTAAAGTCTATGAAGAGAAGATGAGCATTTACTATATTGTATTCTATTGCTATTTCCACGATCTGGTTTATGGTATGAATATGATCTATTGTCGACTGGTTTTTCCTGAACTCCGCCTGTTCTCGTGCTTGGTTGGCGTCTAGAAGGTTGTACATTCTATTTTTGATCATTATCGTAAACATTTTGTACAGGGTGGACGTCAGGTTACTTGGTCTATCATTTTCCACGTTTTTCCGATCCTATTTTTTGTGAAGAAGGATTAATTTTGCTGTTTTCCTTTGTGCCGGGGTTATACCTTCTACAAGAATTTTGTTGAATATCATGGTGATTGGTTCTACAACTGCGGGTGAAAGGGTTTTTAGAATTTCGTTATCGATTTTGTCGGGTCCTAGGGCTGTTTCTGTTTTTTTTAGTTTTCCCAGGATATTTCTCACCTCGTCCGCAAGGACTGGGAGGATTTCCTCTTCCTGCCCACGTAATATTTTTCAATCATCCACTTCCGGCACGGGCTTTACTGGCGTACAATTCCTTGTAGAATACAGCGTAATTTTCACTATTTTGCTACGATTGCTTCCATTGCTCCCTGTCTTGTTGCACAGTTCTAATCTTAAGGTTTCTAAAGTTTTTTTTTTCAGTCAATACAAAAAACTTTTGATGCTTGGGAATTTTGAGTTCAGTCAGTTGGGATTTTAATAATGTTTACCCCCCCACCCCCAAAAAAAACAACAAAAAACACAAACTCTGTAATTTTTTTTACGAGGATAAAACGCAAAATAGCCGTATTTTGGACAATTTTTGTAAATTTGGCAACATATGTAAAAATATGTTCAAAAATAAAATAAATAAACGAGAAAAACATGAACTATGTAAAAATATGAATTTTTATTCATGTAAAACACACAAAATGAAATGGGTTCAAGATGTAGGGATTTTTCTGAAACGAAAACATTGTTCATCACTTTTGGGATTAGGGATGACCTAAAAAATAAGCATTTGCATATTTATGAGACAAATAATTGGTTCCGCAAACTGAATTTGATCCAAATATTTCACGGTTCTAATTTTTATACTCATTCCGCTCCTTTTTGAATTAGCTGAAATAAATTTATTATGATTTAATGAAATCATTAACGAATAGTTTCTTTTGAAGACTTCTAGAACTCTGAATTCTGAGTTATTATGAAATAAAACACGCATTTGAACATGCTTTTTCAAGAGTGTTATATAAGTCCAAATTCACGATTTTTCAGAAGAGGGAAAACAAAGTTGCTGCTGAAAACGCGAGTGTCATACAAGACTATGCGGACTTATAACATTCTTGCATACGGATTCATTTTGAAATGTTTTTCTGAAATAGAAAGAGACGAAGAGCGGGAGAAACCAGTGTTACCAACGTATTCCCTGTAAAAAGTACTATCAGAAACTATCTTTATCACAAAAACGCAAAAAATGGACTTATAACACTTCTGAAAAAGCATGTTCATTTACGCGCGATATCAACAAATCAATGCAAGTCTAGGCGATGGATAGTATTAGCCAGGATGCGAATCAATCATGTAGTGCAAAAACCACGTAAGTCCAGCACATTGAAACTACGCCCACAACGATAGATAATATTGCGAAAATATGCGGAAATTTGTGTGGTCATGTCTACGTACATTAAGAATCCTTGAAGAATTGAACGGGGGTGGTTTTCTTTTATTATTGGCATTCTGGTGAATGTCGCCTGAATTTAGCTCGAATTAACTTCATCACTCAGATTAATGATATTAATTGATACAAACTAATCGCCGTTATTTACTCGTACTTACAAAATTATTCAGTAACGATGATTCAGCTTGCATTCGCAATTCCTCCACCAATCGGTAAGTTAAGTTTCCCTGAAATTTCCAAGGATCAAATAAATAATCGCATTCTAGTAGCTTAGATTGTTGAAAATATGGCTTATCCTTGGTACTATATACAGACGTAAGAAACCAAAAAATGATGTTATAAAACGTCGTTAAATAAAGCATATCTGAATATTTTTCCTCACCTCATGTTTGGTGCTCACGATGATACTTAAGAAGAAGCAGAAACAAATTATGCATTCCAGTATGTTAAACAATCCGTGAATATAAATTATGCTGATACTGGCGGGCGACTGTTCAGTAGTTTTCGCGATAAAGAAACGCCAAGTCTCACAAATGATGAAATAAGTACTGTTTATGACTCTAATCAAAACCGAGCTGATCAAGAACTTCATTATGATGCCATAATACGAATTTTGGGTCCGACATAACATTTTCAACATCGAATGGGATTTACATAATATTTTCACTTTCTTCACCACCACTTTACTATGCACGGTATATTTTTCACATTGTTTCCTTATTTGAATAAGCTCGTCATTAATTACCTCGAAATGTTTCCGAATTAAATGCAAAATTACCAAATAGTGACACACATCCGATCCTAAAACTATTACAGCAGAATATTTCAGAAATGTAAGATTAATCGAAGCCTGTTTATAGTGCCGAGCGCAATAGAACAAAGAAAAGTCGAACACCAACTCGATTAGTAGTTCTAATATTAAAAGCGCAATCCTTGACGAAAAAAAACTTCTCCTGTACCGGATTTCAATGTTAAGATTTGACAAAAGATTGTCCACAGTGTGTAATGTATGCGCGATTTTGATTTTCTCCTGGTAATAGAAAAAAGAAATGACCAAAGATAGAAGATATCCTATATGCGTACTACCAAATAAAAGTACAACGACAATCGCTTTCAAGACGAAACTGGTGAATGAGACGAAGAGTCGAGGATCATCTGATAGAAGCGCAATGATATTAATAATGAACTCAACTGAAATGTACATCATTAGCAACAGTATGTACACTGATCGAATTGGACACTGTAATCCTGTCCGAGGATTAAACCTAGCCAGTCCAACAAACTGAAGGAAATTCGCCAAAAAAGATAAAAATTCGAAAGCATTCACTCGTTCTTCGGCCATACCATACACCAGCAAATACGAAAAGTTGAATACGAAGAACAAATTGTCACTGGTATCTTGGTATCTAAAGTATCGAAATTACGATAAACGAAACATAAACCTGAGGTCCACTTGAAGTAATGATGGAAACGTCTTCAATTTATGTCAAATCATACAACTGGAAAAGAACGTGTAAATAATCATAAAGTCTACATACTACTTAATTTTATTACTACAAAATTCCACAGTTCAAATATTGTGACAAGGAATTACTGAAATGAAAACGAGCAACTCGAAAATGAATGGGTATTTTGCAAAATGGGTTCCCACCGTGCCGGATTCAAGAGGCTATAGGAATTTCCTCCCTCTCTCACCCAGTTATCTAGCCTACGTCAGATATTTTGGTATTCGAATGAAAATAAAATTTTCCGTGTCCTGTCAAACAGGAGAGGAACCCATTTAAGGTAAAGTGCCCTAATACCGTCTGCGGTGCGTATAATATCGACCATTTTGGTTCCAACCACACCCGTCGATCCAAAATGACGTATTGCCGCACTCTTGTTTACAGTGCTTTACAGTTACTAGCTCTACCTAATGGCTGGTAGCAAAAATAAGTTGTGCTTAGTGATACATGCAAGTGATAAATGGTCACATAAGAAATGTCGGACCTGCCAAGCTAAATAAAAAAATTATTCACGATTATTGAAGACGAGCCTCCAGAAATTTCATGATACGAGTAGATGCAAAGAAAAATTCATAATTGTACCAAAATTTCATTTCATTTAGAGTAAGTAATTTGCTTTGTACTTACGCTTAGAAGTACCCTCCTCAATTGCTTGGTTGATGGATTTGTTTCATAAAATCAAAACCCCCTCGGTGTCCTAATATCGTCCACCAATGAAAACTGTACACTAAAAACGTCCCTCATCCGAATGTTCGTCTGACAGTTCAGATGTAAGTTGGTCCGAGGATTCAGAAGAAGGTCGCTCTGGATCTTCAGAAAGTTCCGATTAAGCAGATTTTCAAAGTTTTCATTGCTAATTATTATGACAAAATTCCATTGGAAGTTGATAACAGTGTGACTGATTTTGTTTCTTTTTTTAATACGAGTAACAATATTTACGTACTCCTACGTTCCTTTATAATAGCAATAAACGCATCGTTTTCCATTGCTTATTATCATTATTACTATTTTTTTTCTTCTTCAATTTTTTAGTGGATAGTAGGAACCCACATTTGAAAGGTCAATCTTAGGTACGCTCGCGGAACTGACTTTTGAAAAACTTTCAATGAGAATTTTGGAAAGGTAATTAGCAAAAATTGTGCGAAAAGAATGGTTCTGTAACGTAGCATTGCCAAATTAAAAAAAAAATCATTTTGAATTAAGTACTAAGATTGTGGGCTGAGTAAAAATGCTCGATATTAAGGCACTTTACCTTTGGTCAAAAATTGCATTATCCAATTTATTATTGATTTAAAATAAAAACGTTACGTTCTCTATCTATGTCAGTACTCAATTTTTTTTTATTTCCGTGACTCCTTTTCGGAAATAATTTCTGGTACCCTCCTTTATTCATGAAAAAAATAAATAAAAAAATAAATAATCAGCAAGTCATTAAAATGTCTCTTCAGAGAGTTCACAGACAAGAATTACGAAATCTTTAGTCGTTTTTTGTCACTTTTGGGGGGTCTGGCTGGCCGAGTGGATAGCCTGCTGGTCTCGGAATCTAAATTCGAACTAGGCCGATTTTTTGGCAAGAAGAGAAGAGGGGTAAGACAGCCTCCGCCATGATTTTTCTCCTCCGTCAATCTTATACACGTACACCTCCACTCTTCGTCTTCACATGTCTTTAGATACCCTCTCCCACGAAACACTTCCATCCTACCATCTCCACCACCTCACCCCTCTCCTCGGATTTTCACCCAGGTCGTATCCACCCTTCCGCCCTTTCATCCATTAAATCCTTACCTGCTCACACGTCTCCGTCTTCGTCCAAAGAAGCAAGCGGAGGCAGATGAGTATATGAGACCGCATACCCAGCGTACTGTTTTACAGGGGGGGGGGGGTCGGTGTAGTTTTGGTTTCGACTATAACGGGAAAAGGAGATCAAGAATAGGAACAAGGATCGTTCCTTCAGTTTTCTCCACCTGCTTCCTCTTCATCGTTGTCCTCCCCATCATCAATCTCCCTTCATTCTTACCCTCATTCGTCTAATTATCATTGTCTGCCGTCTCCACTTCTCTTTCCTCATTACCACCACCCTCCTAATTCTCCTCCCGCTAGCCTCTCCCATATAAAACTTCGTCAGTTTCATCTTTCCCTTGTCCTTCTCCAGCCGCTTCTCCGGTTCCACTCATAAGGCGGCAGTGCGCTTGTACCTTAGATAGACAAATGGATGAGAGAACGAGATATCTCCTCCAGTTTCCAACCCAGCCACCACTTCATCCATCGACCCAACGGGTCACCCATAGTCGAATTCTCAACCACTTCCTACTCACCCAATACTATCCTCTGCCTTTTCCCCCACTCCAGTTACAACCCCCATCTAATCGATCTCCCCAACCTCACCCTTCTTAGCTTACTATCTGGCACTCTTATCTTTACTGTCCCACCATACGTCCCCACGTACACCCCTATACGTACCCACTTTCCTCCTTAATTGCCACCACCCCTGTCCTCACTCGCTCTTCCTGCACCAACCTTTTTGAAAGTGATAGAAATAAACGAGGAAATTAAAATACTTCAACAAAAGAGAAGTATGCTCTTAAAAATCACTAAGAAATCCCCAAAAGAGAAGTTTGGGCTAAATTTAACATCTAGAGTAATTAGAGTAAAATCAAGAGAAAAAAACCAACATGTAACAAACAAAGTAATAGAGGATACACAGGGAACAAGAATGTTAAAAAGATGAGAAAGGAGTTATGTACAGGAACGCAATGGACCACATTCTTTGAAAATCCAAACGGAGAAAAGATCTACGGTATCGGAGGGAAATAAACTGCGTGATTACAAACTTTTACAATGAGCTCTACGATGATACAACAAAAAAAGAAAACAGCCCAAGTAGGAAAAAAGAAATAGAAATGGAACCAGAATTCCTGCAAAGGAAAATAGAATTCGCTATAGAAGACTTGATATCAAACAAAAGCCCAGGACATGATGGAATTACAGACGAACACATCAAACAAGGGGATGAAAATTTAGCAGCCACCATAACGAATTTATTTAACATGAACCTCAAAACATGCCTTATTCCAGAAAAATGGAAACTCTCCAACATAATAATCCTATTTAAGAAAAACAACCGTCATGAAATATAAAACTATCGTCCTACAACCCTAAGCCCTACTATAGCAAAAATATTTTCAAAAGTCCTAGAAAAATGACTACAACCAATATTTAGTCCAACAACAAGCATCAGAATAAGCAGGGTTCAGAAGGTCCATATCTTTTTTCCTTTTTATTTAACCAGAATATTAAAAAAAATTCATGTTTTTTCACATGAAAAGCTGGTGTTTTTTATTTTATTTTTTTAATTAAGATTTTAAGAACTCTGCGTTTCTATATGTGACCTGGAATCATGAAATGTGCCTCTCGTGCGAAAACAGGTTTTCAAGATGACCGAGTGTAAAGATGGGATGGTGGTAGTAGTGCGCACAGTACGTACATCTTTGGTGGTGCGTTTACGCGTTGCTATGACAACCGCGTTTCGAATTCTTGTTCTCTGTCGTTCCCCTAGACCTATTTCACACGACGCCATGTAAACAGATGTTTTCCCATAGGCCTGTTTCACGCGATGTCATGTAAATGGATGTTCTTAAACTTTTGACGTAATTTCTACATGCAATTTATGGAAAAATTAATGAAGATGGGAAGGTGCGATTTATTTCATTCAAAAGAGCGTGATATTTTCTTTCCTTCATTAAAATTGTCAAGAAAGTGAAAAATGATTTTTTGACACTAGAGGCACATTTCATGATTCCCGGTCACATATACTGACCTTTAAAAGGAAGAACTGGTGTGATTTATTACAGACGGTGCCTGAAAATATTATTTTTTCGAATTTCTATGGGAAGTAAGTAGCCTCCTTGTCCATCAGTCCCGCCGTCGGCGATAAGTTAAAGCTACGGTAAGATTGAAAATTATTACATGGTGAAACCCTTCAGTTTTCGATTGTTTATAAGGCCCTTAATAAATCAACAAAGAAAATGTTTTCGAGTTTCAAAACAGAATTGCAAGTTCATTCTTATTTTGTTTTTAAGTTTTCAGAGTTTCCTCTGAAATCAGAACCGTCAACTGGGGTAATATCGGCCATTCATGACTCGTTTACTGATATGGATACCAGCGCTCCTACAAAAGATGGAGGGTACCTATATCCTTTAATACGGATATCACTTGAAAGGGGAATGTTTAAGCGATCTATCTAGCGCTAGTATCGTTACCAGTAAACAAGTCATGAATGGCCGATATTGCCACCGGTGTTCAATATTACTCCAGCTGACGGTTCCGGAGTGTCGCGAAATGCGATTAATACTCGCTTATAAAGTTAAGCGCAACCAGACTATAATATACAGAATATCAATTATGAATCGGAGCAAACTGAACAACGTATTTTTAGTCTTATCATTTGTGTCGGTCTCTCTCTCTCTCTCTCTCTCTCTCTCTCTCTCTCTCCCTCCCCTCTCTTTGACGCCCTCTCGCTCAACGTCATCAAGTTCTGTACTGAAGAATCGCATGGACAGATAACGCTCGAGTCGAGAGTACAGGTTGGGTTTGAACTTGATCGCACGATCAGGGAACCCAACCCCCAAATTTAGACTAGTTAATGCAAAGCGAGGTGTACGGCTAGAGACTGCCACTTCGAACTTCTCTACAATGATCATTTGTGAACCATCCCTTTTCTCAGAGGCCTCTGCCAGGATCGTGCGATTTTTTCATCCCAGGTCACAGCAAATCGTCCGATATTTCTTTTCTTGGGAGAATGGGGACGAGCTAGTAAAACCGGTGCTACCTTTATTTTAGCTTTAAAATAATGTGGAGCGGATGGGCGCTAATATAGTTACCGGACATCAGCAATGGTGTGGCAGCATATAGGGTTTCATCCACTCCCCCACCCCCGGTGAATTTTTTCAACCAACCGGCACCGCAGTGGCAAAATCTAAACGGCGCATCGGGTGCATTTGCATGGTTTGCCATACGAGTACGGCCCATCCGCTCCTGCGATTGCCATATGTTGATTAGTTTTTGAACGAAAATAAATTCCAATACTGGGATAGGAAGAAATTACGGAAATTACGGTAAAAAAAAGGGGGAACTATTTTAGTAGAAAATAAAAATACATTTTCCTAACATCTCTAATAACAAAGCCAAAATCTTTGTGCATAGTCATTGTTCGTTATTGCGAGAAATTTTACTGTACTAGCCAACATATCGAAGCTAGACATCATGTTAGGAAAGTGAAGGACCCTTCTTTATGAAATAATAATATTCAGGTACTGATTTTGATAAAATAATAAGTGGGCTTCATGTTTCCCGACTGTTCGCATACTTACGAATTTGTTCAAGACAGGTGATTCAACCTGCATTTCCAATTCTTGCACCATTCGATAAGTCCGGTTCGCCTAAAATTTTAAGCTATTATTTAATCATACAACTTCACCCAGCCATAAGAATAAATTTACTATAATAAGTACAGTACACCCCTCGATTATCCGGCACAAACGGGCGGACAGAGGTGCTGGATAATCAAAAACCCGGATGATACGGAGTTTTTTCTGTAACTATCAATTAGTATCAAGGTCTGTATGCAAGATGTACTCTACGAAAAATCAAAAGGTGGGCTGGTTATTCAATGTTTAATATAGGAGAAAACAGCAAAAATGCAATGAAAACAGATTATTTTCTCAAAAACATATCCAATTTAGATTGTTTGGCTTTAGTACATACATGTAGTACAGTATAGTACATTCATCATTTAACATCGTTTTTTTAATCTTGGAATTGAGAGACAATGCGCGCATGGTCTTCGCAAAAACATTAGACGTTATGTCAGTACCATGTGCTCCGCTGCATAGGGAAAAGAGCTGGATAATTGAGAGTGCCGGATAACCGGGTGCTGGATAATCGAAAGTGTACTGTATACTGTTATTTTTACCTCATTTGCAGTTCTAACGATGATGGTAAGAAAGACATAGAAATAAAAACATATCTCCAGTATTGAAACTAGGACAATCAAACCAGTCTTTACAGAATTATCGAGACCACAGGAAGAGCCGAACTTGTCTCCATCCAAATGGCACCGCAGAGTCTCGGTGATTAAAAAGTAACTAAACGTGATAACCTTCACTAAACCGGTCAAAACCAAAAACGTAATTGGTAAACCGTACAGATTAGTGTGAATGCAACACACGGTTTTCAACATCGAATGTGATTCGTACAGAATCTTTACAGTTCGAAATACGTTTGAATTGCTAATTACTTTACGTTCACATAACTCGGAAATTCTAAGCAGCTCATCATTGATTACTTCAAAATGTTTCCGCACTAAGTTTAAGACCGACAATAGGTAGCACATGTTTAAACTTAGCACTATAAAGGTCGAGTACTTTAGTAATACAATATTAATTATATATGATTTAACATTGTCGTAGGATATGTAAAAGCGAAAGTCGTACGCCAATCTGAATACTAAGACCGATACAAAAGCAACTATCAGCCACAACCAATAACTGATACGATATCGAACTGAGATATGAACGCGTAACAAATTATTATCAATGCTGTGTAACATCCGCGCCATTTTGACTATATGATCGTGAAGAAGAAAAGATATTAATATGAACAAAAACGTACTCAAGTATTCACTTCCAATCATAATGAAAGTGGGAATTGTTCTCAATAACTCCTCAGTCACGAATATACGCTGCCTATACTGAAAAATTACACTGATGTTGAAGAAGAATTGAACCGGAAAGTACATCAAGATTAACAGCATGTAGGAAGTTCGAATTCGAGACTTCAATCCAGTTTGGGGCTTGTATCTAACCAGTCCGACGAACTGAAGAATAGTCGCGAAATATGCTAAAAATTCATAAGCGTTAACTCGTTTTTGTACCATGCTACCTTCTGGTTTCACGTTTTCGATACAGAAAGAACGTAAGTAATATTGGAAGTAAGTAACTCAGACGATTCAGACGTTTGACGAGGGAAAACGAACCAAATTTATTGGAAGTGTGTGCTGTCAAAATTAATGGAGCAAGGCTACAGTTGTCATAAGTTTCAAGATCAGGGTACGCGACATATCAACATAAAATAAAACCGTCGAAAGAAAAACGTCCCAATTATATTACAGCGGCACAAAATAACTAGATCAGTGTGTAAATAATATCCACGTACCACTTGAATTTGTTGCAGGCGACAGAAGTGCAGCTAGTAGAAATTTACCATTAGGCATAGTCAAATATACCTACAATAGGTAGGTAATTGATAAGTAACGATAATGTTGGTTCATCATTAATTTCGGGGCAGAACCACGGACTAGACGCAGCAACTCGGACAGTACGTATAAAGTGATTTTACGAGAAAAGACACTTGGAAGTATGGAAGTAGTGTGTATAAGGGAGCTGCAGAATCAGGGGCTGTCTGCTGGGTCCTGGTACGTTGCCCATTGCAGGGAGGAACCGAAAGGTACACTTCTGGCGGTGGGTATCGACGAGGAGTCAGTGAAGTACCTGAGAAGAAAGGGCAACAAGCTGTTTTTCCTGGACCGCCTGGTTGATGTCAAGGTGACAGTCTGAGGATAACAGAGAAAAGCTATACACGGAATGATAAGGGTATTGCAAATTAATCTGCACCAATGCAAAGCAGCCTGTTACCTACTGAGCAGGAGGCTGCAAAAGGGGCAAACAAATATATGCCTGTTACAGGAACCATGGTATCATCGGGAACAAGTGAGAGGCATACAGATGGCACAGGGGCATCTCATTTATGCAAAAAACGCAGGAAGACCACGTGCAGCGATATTTACATATCAAGTGAGCTGCACAGCAATACCGGGATTTACCCTACGGGATCTTGTGGCGGCCACTTTGGAATATGAGGAGAAAGGGAACAAGAAGAAGATAGTAATATGCTCAGCATATTTTCCATCCGACTCTCGGGACCCTCCCCCAACTGATGAGCTCAGGGAACTGGTGGAACACTGTGTGAGGGAAAAGCTGGACCTTCTTGTCGGATGCGATGCCAACTCGCACCATACTATCTGGGGGAGTACAGGCACGAATCCGAGAGGGAAAGGGCTAGTAGACTACCTTGCGACACAGGATCTGCTTGTTCTAAACGAGGGAAGCAAACCAACGTTTGTCACAAAAGTAAGGCAAGAAGTTATAGACATAACACTCTGTAATTCCAAACTTAGGGACCGAGTCCAGGGATGGAGAGTGTTGGACGAACCGTCTTTATCGGATCACCGATACATCCAATACCAGATCCGGGCACCTAAGGAGGAACAAAGAGCTATTAGGAACCCTAGGAAAACAAACTGGGGAGGCTTCAAGAATGACTTAGAAAGACTGACAAGTTACAACTGGCAACGGATTCAGAACGTGGACGACCTGGAAGCACAAGCCAACATACTGGATGGTGCACTCAGGGACGCCTACGAGAAGAACTGTGAGCCTAAGATAGTAAAATTACGTAAAACCATCTGGTGGACAGCAGAGTTGGGGAAACGTAGGAAAGATACTCGAAGAAGGCTGAGGGCTGCACTGAAAAATAATACACCGGCTTACTGGGAATTATATCATGAGGCCCAAAAAGCATACAAAAAGGCGGTAAAGCAAGCCAAAACAGAGGGGTGGAGACGTTTCTGCGAATCTATAGAAAAGGTACCGGAGACGGCACGCCTGCAAAAACTTCTCAGTAAGGAAAGGTGGGTGACAGAGGGGCCGCTCGAACTCTCGACGGGTGGTTTCTCCACCACCCCGAGAGAGGCAATAGAGCACCTCATTGACACGCACTTTCCGGGAGCAAAAATTATGGAAAACACACAGCCGCTACCAAGAGCCGACAGTGTGCGAAAAGGAACAGATTGGGAAACGGCGAAGGAGGTGGTTACACCAGACAGGGTATGTTGGGCGGTAAACACATTCTCGCCGTACAAAGCACCGGGCCCAGATGGAATCTATCCAGTCTGCCTACAGACAGGACTAGAGACCATGATGGGAACGTTCATTAGGGTCCTCAGGGCATCATTAGCCCTAGGGCACATTCCAAAATCGTGGAGGGGTGTGAGAGTGGTGTTTTTGCCTAAACCAGGCAGAGACCCCTGCAAGGCCAAATCCTACAGGCCGATAAGTCTCTCATCATTCATGCTAAAAACCTTGGAAAGGCTGATAGACAGGCACCTAAGAGAGGTTACCCTGAAAAAATTCCCACTAAATGGGAACCAGCATGCATACAGGGCAGGCAAATCAGTAGAGTCATCACTGCACTCACTTGTTACAGCAATCGAGAGAGGGATGACTGGCGGAGATTATGTCCTGGCAACATTCATGGATATACAGGGAGCGTTTGACGCAACCTCTCATGAATCCATAGAAACAGCCCTGAGGGAAAGGGAAGTGAAAGAAAGCTTAATAAACTGGATTGTATCTATGCTAAAAGGCAGGGAGATCCGGATAACATACCAACAAGAACGGATCCATGCAACTACCATCAGGGGCTGCCCACAAGGGGGAGTACTCTCTCCCCTACTGTGGAGCCTGGTGGTGGACAGCTTGCTGGAGGAGTTAAATGGGCAAAAAATATACACACAGGGCTACGCTGACGATTTGGTTGTGGTGGTAACCGGCAAATTTCCGGGAACCATCGCGGAGATAACGCAGTGGGGACTCCGATGTGTGGAAAAATGGTGTGCGAAAAAGGGGTTATCGATAAACCCGGACAAAACGGAGATCACTCTTTTCACTCGTAAAAGGAAAGGCAAGGAGTTGATCAAGGTGCAATACAAGGGAAGACCGTTAGCCCTCACAGGAAAGGTGAAGTACTTAGGAGTATATCTTGACGAAAAACTCTCCTGGAGGGATCACGTTTCAGATAAAATAAAAAAAGGGATTGAGGCTCTTTGGGCTTGCCGCACCTATGTCGGCAGGACCTGGGGACTCTCTCCCAAAATGATGCACTGGATATATACCGGTGTAATACGCCCCAGAATCACATATGCGGCCATTGTGTGGTGGGGCCGGATCCACCTGACCAACGTCAGAGAGGAACTAGACCACCTGCAAAGGCTCGCGTGCGTGATGACAACGGGGGCAATGAGTACGGTGCCGACAAAGGCACTAGAAAGGCTCCTGAACTTGCCACCACTTCACACTGCTATAGAAGCAGCGGCGATAATGGGGGCTTATCGTCTGGGTCAACCAAACCTTCGGGCCCATAAGACAGGCCATGGAAGGATATGGGAGATGGCCGGGACGATAGACAAATGCTTTGGGATGCCAAAGGATAGAATTGCGATGGAACATTTCTTTGACAAACCATACCGTGTGCTGATACCCACACGGGAGGCGTGGGAAAAAAGGTGGCCAAGCATTCTAGGAAAAGAGGAGAATGTGTGGTTTGCAGATGCCTCTAAAAATGACCAAGGTGTAGGAATCGGAATCACGAATGCAAAAGGCGCTGACAACTGTTCAGTGGCACTGGGCGAGAGCGTCACTATCCTCCAAGCGGAGATAATGGCGATCACGGTGGCCATTGAGAGAAGCCAGCAGAAGGGCCTTGTTAATAAGCAGATCTATATCTGTACAGACAGCCAATCAGCTATCAAAGTACTATCGTCACACCAAACCACATCCCTAGTAGTGGCGGAGTGTGTTAACAAACTATACACCCTTGCTCAGGAGAACCGGGTCGCCGTACTATGGACACCGGGACACTGCGGCATAAAAGGGAACAGAATCGCTGGCAAGCTGGCGAAGGAGGGCACCAAAAAGGAACTGGCAACGCCCAGGCCGTGTCTTCCTGTAGCATACAGCGTCATAAAATCCAAAGTAAAGGCTTGGATAAGCAAGCAGACGGAAATGCACTGGCGGTCGGCCAGTGGCATGAACGTCAGTAAAACACTGATAGGGGACACCCCCAGTAAGTATGCCAAGTTCCTATTAGGGCTTGACAGGAAACATGCAAGGCTCATGGTCGGACTATTAACCGGCCATGGGGCCACAAAACACATGTGGTATAAAATAGGAGTGGTAAGAAGCGGCTCCTGTAGGTACTGTGGAGAAGAGGAAGAAACCTCAATCCATATCATATGTCGGTGCCCAGCAATAGCCGGGACAAGACGCGAAGCATTGGGGCTAGAATATCTAGCACCCAGTGAAGTCAAAGGGATAGAGCTAAGTAAAATTCTCACTTTGGCTATAAAAGTGAGGCTACTGAGCTGATCCTTAACAGCAACTTGAGGAATAGTGCAATGGACTGCAAAGTCTGAGCGCTCGGTGCATGTAGCGCCACCTCACACACAAATGAATGAATGAATGGAAGTAGTGTGTATAAGGTAATCTATTTTTGTTTTCACTGACAATGAGACCTGCAATAAGAAGTTCCTCATCATTTCTTAACAGAGGCTACTTGTCGAGGTTTACAACCAGTATAGGCAGATCCAGTACGGTACGCAAACTTAATAGTTCAGGAAAATTAGGCTTTGAAATGGACATAAATGATACCAAAGATTTCTTTTTTGGAATGTCTTCGTAACGACTCCTTAACCAACATACTAAAAGTCCACAGCAATCCCGGTGGAGCTAAGCCCCCCAGGGAGCTTCAAAAACCCCGAAATTCACTTTTTTACAAGTATCTCATGTAGACAACATTTAAGGGGAAAATGTTTCAAACAAAAATTGTTCACCGTGAAAATCTGCATAAAAAAGATATCTTGAAAATTTTCGTAGAGTTTAAAACAAAGCCGTCAGTGCGCGATGAAGTTCACACAATTTGTTCACGCTCACTCTGTGTACTAAACTAACGCGCAAACATCTGCACTCACAGTGTTTTAAAAATAATAATAATAATAATTTTTGGGCATTGACTTCCACCACTTTTTTCCATCTTTGTCTGTCTTGGGCTATGCTGGCCCAGTTACGATAGGTCCTACTGCTCGAGTAATTTCGTCCAGATATTTCGTAACCGGTCTTCCCCTTCTTCTTTTTAGGTCATACGGCACCCAGCTTGGAATGGCTATACTCCACTTTTTGCTCGACTCCCTCGCCAAATGCGCCACATATTTGAATTTGAACTTTTTGTTCTGTAGCCAATCATGTCCGCCTCTGTTTTCCTGATGATATCAATTTTGTTAATTTTATTTTTAATCTTGATCCCTAAGATACTCTTGAGCATCCTGAAATGTGTGGTTTCTAGTAAGCTTTTTTGCTTTTTGGTGAACGACCAAGTTTGGGCACCATATGATAGTACCGGCAGGACCGCGCTTGTCAAGTATTCTGATTTTGTTTTTGACCCTCATTTTACTTTTCAATATAAATTTTAATGACCAAAACGCTTCCCATGCTTTTGTGACTCTTTGTTTCAGTTCTTTATCTATGTAGTCCCCAAAGGAGATCGACTGACCTAAGTATGTGTATTTATAATAATAATAATACTAATAATAATAATAATAATAATAAAAATATTAAAATTATTATTATTATTATTATTATAGTGGGACAAATACAATTATTGTTTGAAGACAGAGCAAATAGAGAGATAACCTCACGCTGATTTCAAATTCGTAGTCCAAATTTGGCGGCGATGCTCCTTTGTCAAGATAGGCTCCAAAATTGAAATACATGTTGATAAAATTTCTCAAAAAATTACTCTACCTCAATTTGACGGTAGATTTGAATTTGTCTCAGGAGAAAGAAAACTTTCGATCAGGTTTTGATGTCGTAGTTCCCGAAATATATAAAAGTGTGTTTGTTCGAGGTTGGCGGGTGACTCATAACAGCTGAGGGTAGGAGGGGATACGACGGGGCGAACTCCCTCGAAATACCTAAATATCTACCAGCATGTGAGGTTTGTAGATGCCTCTAAGAATAACCAAGTATATGAATCGGAATCACGAACGCAAAAGGCGCTGACAATTATTCACTGCACCAGGTGAGGGATGTTACTATCCTCCAATCAAAGGTAATAGCAATCACAGTAGCCATTGACAGAAGCCAGCAGAAAAGGGCTTCGTTAATAAAAGCAGATCTATATCTCTACCGACAGTCGAACATCTATTAAGGCACTATTGTCACACCAAACTACATCCCTGGGGGTGGCGGACTGCGTTAACAAATTATACACCCTTACCCAGGAGAATCATGTCACCATACTATGGACACCAGGCACTGCGGAGTAGAGGAAGAAACCTTGATCCATATCATATAAATGCCCAGCAATATCCGGAACAGGACGCGAAGCACTGGTACTAGAGTATCCAGCACCTAGTGAAGTCAAAGGGACAGAACTCAGTAAAATTCTCATTTTGGCTATAAACGTGAGGCTACTGAGCTGATCCTTAACAACAACTTGAGGAACAGTGCAATGGACTACAAAGTCTTAGTACTCGACGCATACAGCACCCCCTCGCACACAAATGTAATGTAATTATTATTATTTTTAATTTGCAGTACAAAATTTAATCTGAAAAATGAATTTAATAATGAATAATAGTTTTAGTATTTATTTAATAATTTTCTTTGCATAATCAATATGAATTTTCGTTTTGTACCTTTCTATGTATGTAGAATGTAGATATACCAATAAGTTGTTGACGAGTAATTTTTCATTCAACGTACATACGAGTATGCTTAGTTCTTAAAAAGACAGTATTTTAAGATCTTCTTCTCCACCAATACTTATGGAATCAGCAAGGGTCAGGATGCTGGGCTCATACTTAACAATTTCCCGCAGTAAAAAATTGAGGTAATAAACAGAACAGTCGCCAGTAACGCGAACGGCCCGCTTTACTATAGTGACGGGTTTACTCGTTTTCCAGATAATGCCATACTTTGGCGGGCTCTCACGCCGCTACTATTGCAGCAACAGAAAAACGGATAGAACTGATTTTTTAGAGAATTTTAAGCGAAATATTTTCTTTCGAATAATACTTTTCTCTAAAACGCATAGTTTTCGAGAAAATGAGAAAAACTACATTTTCCGAACTTCTCCACCCAAAACTGTGGAAGTAGCAAGGGTAGGGGTTGAGGGTTTTTCCTGTAATGAGGGGATCATACCCAACAACTTCCCGCAATAAAACCTTTGCTGGAAATTATTTTATTTTCGACGGCACAAGCGTACCTAATATTCCTGCATTAATAAATGCTTGATTAATTTTGATTTGCTCAAATGATAAAAAATTAGCATGTATCAATTTTATTAGTATTGCATGTCTCAAATGCAAATAAAATTTGGAACGGAAGCTCCAAGTTTTAATAGTTCAAATTAAGAAAATAACTCAACAGAAAATTGATCATTTTTATAGATATTAGCGAAGCAATAGAGTCTTGATTATTGTAATTTTCAATAATTTTTTAGAAAATTTGGAGATCAATTGGAGAAGCGGCAACAGGATTGCTGAAGAAAAATGTTTAACATTTTATCATAATCCTCAGCATCCACAGCTAGAATTTCAGTTCTGATTGTAGTATCAATACGACAGAAGAGCTCTGGTTGTCAGGAGTCATTGCAACACTTCTTGAAGGAAACAAAGCATCATTCGATACCATTGACGCTGATACGCTTAGAGCAACCAATGTCGATGGGACCTGAATTTCCCGTAGAGAGTTTCAAAGTCCACAATATTAGTTTCATGTTTTGGATGAGGAAAATAAAAACGACCTAATGACTATATTTTCAACAAAAAAAACAACTAAACATGACATAAGTTGATAAAAAATGACTAAGTAGCAGCCTGAACATAAAAGATAACTATTCAACCAAAAATTCTGCCGCTTTGACCTGTAATAGATCAATTCTGGAGTGAAAGCAGACATTCATTAAAATTCTAAGGTCGGATTCGGTAAACATTTAATTCTGGAACAACGTTTTTCTTCTCAATCTTATAGGTTCTATATTTTGATCTTCCTGATACTTCAAACGTTACAGGTGAGGTGAAAACATACTCTCATAACATTGTTACAGTTAGGCTCAGAATCAGCATGGAAAAGAGGTCTAAAAACATTATACTCGCTCAGTGATATAAGAAGAGAAAAAATAGGCCATTCATGAGCACCAAGGCCATTTTGGTGAAGTTCTGTACTTCTAAATTCAAAGGTCACACTGGTACTCAACACAAACAGTTGACATAGAAACATCTAATTTCCAATTTTACACCAATGGGCTACCTCGAAGGTCTTTTACTAAAAAAAACATGATGCTACATGGAACATTTTTGAGATCGTATTCAATGTGAGAAAGTCGTCAGAATCATATACTGACATCTCAGAATAAGGAAAAGGTCACAATTTGTTCCTCAGCGTTATCGGTATAGGACCGATTTTAAGGTTTTGGCAGAGTGTATGGTCACTGAGAACTAGCGTCATCCAGTTCACGCGATTCCTAGTTACAAGGACAGTATATGACACAGATCGTTACTGGGTCCTTACCTTATCACAATAAGTAATGATGTAAAAATTCCAAAAATAGGTAGAATTTAGTCACGCACTTACAGTATTTCTCAAGGAAGGTAGTTCCGTTTCCATTTGCAAAGTGTGCAGCAACTGACACATCTTATCAGCCTAGAATTTTAAATTCAATCATTAAAATCCAGAAACTATGACAAATGAAAACACAATTCTTCTTCAGGTGTACACAAAACATTCCATACAAGGCCCGCTGGCAAATGCGATGACACTGCAGAAATGCGTGAATAATTCCACATTTTTCAAGATGTAAGAAAGTGACACCACCATAGATTACTTACTCTACCTACTCTCCGTCAGTTTTACTCATGGAGCATCCAGATGGGATGGAATAAAGTCAAGGTTTTAAAAATGACGGTGAGGTTGCTAAATGACAACTCAGTTGTACAGCTAAATCCTGCACTTTTTTTCACTTCGGGAACTGAAAATGAAAAAGTGATAGTCTCAAATCGTTAACTCTATCTATCAATGCAAGTCTTAAAGGTATTTCTGATCGCATATCAGTCAGTAGATGGGATATATTTTCAATAAATTCTTCATTATTCTTACCTCACTCTTAGTAACCGCAGTGCAATTCAATAAAGAATAGGAGATAAAGAAATGCTCCACCATCGAATATGTACATCCGAGGTCATAATATAGGAGCACAAAACTATAATTCAAATTTCTATCCTTCTTAGAAAAAAATTCTAGGTTCATCGTGATAATATTATAGGTTAAAGCAACAACATAAGTTAAAACCATGACTGTGAGAAAACTGATCTGCTGACCGTACAAACGATTCTGGGCTCGACACAGGTGTATCAACTTACAGTGTATTTTATATAGTATTTCTATCTTTCTAAGCACTACTGTATTAGAAATTCGGTTACATTTGCACTGAATCGTCATTTGAACAAGTTCATAATCAATTAATTTGAAATAGTTTCGTAATAAGCCAGAACTGCCAAAAAATAACACAAATCGGATCCTGATACAATTATAGGGAAAACAATATTCTGTGTCTGGGAGCCTGGTGAAAAGCATAATACTCTAAACAGTACAGCAATGACAAAGAAAGTAATCATTAGAAGCCACCAGCTACCCCGGTATCTTGTGATGCCAATGTGCAAGAACAGATCATCTACTTCTTGCAATGATCGCACAAGTTTCACTTTGCTTTCATAATTTAAAAATGATTTTGCTAAAGAAATGAAACAACGCAAATTTCATGCTGCTAAATGTATACAGCCCGGAATCCAAACTAAAAACGCGGATTCCTTGAATGCGTTTCTGACAAATCCCATCAGAATACACGTGTTCACAATGAAGGACACCAAAAAGCACAACATTACTAGCAGCATGTAGAATGTTCGTATGAGACATTTTGATCCTGTTCTAGGATTATAACTGATAAGACCCACAAACTGAAGAGAATTCGCGATATATACTTGACAAAAAATCGGAAACGCTGTAACGAAATTCAGTCATGATCCCACGTTCTTCCGAACTATAATGCCAGAGGTAGGTATTTAGGCTGTAAGACCATAGAAAGGGCGATAAATTGAATTGTGGACAACATATCCTGTCAAGTGAGTGCTGTCAAAAAGAATGTGCCTTCTCGTATACTGGTTTAAAAAATTGATTGTCAGGTACCTACACGCTTTACTATAGTTAGAAAACAGTCTGTAGGATCATTATACGAAGTATTTGTTAACTGAACAGACCAGCAGACACGTGCAGAAAAGTGGTTTCAATAAAATAAATAAATAAATAAATAAATAATAGAAAGAGAAAACACGATTCTTTCTGACTGATTATCTTTTCGATATCAGCGAGGTTCCAACCAACAGCTTTTCTTTGAAAACTGTAACAATATAGCCTCCATTCGGATCAAACCTAGATACACCCAATTGCATATCCATTTTATTTTCATTAAATTCACAAAACTTATGTAAAATCTGAATCTTACATCCCGAATGAATATGCACCACAAACAATAGGTGGCAGTTTCTATAAAAAGGGGTAACTTTGTCGATCCGACAAATTTTGAGCTGCAGATAGTACGTAATAGAGGAATGAATGCTCGTTCCAAGGAACTATCGGCGAGATCTGTGGCGTTTTTCTTTGCGGAGATACAAGGGATCAAAGATGAGTGTGACAAGAACGCGCGAAAACACGTTGTCGAGAAAAACGCGTATAAGTTAGACACACCTTTTTCTCCGACTCTTTCAAGCGGCCATAACTCGCCGCGGAATCGCGTTACCAGCCTCGACGAGGGCTTGTTGGGAAGGTAATTTTACGCTCTTCTACGTGGTAACAATTCGGAACATCGGATTTATTCGTGAGCTCCGAAAAACCGCGAAGAAGCGAACGCAGACATTCGCTTTCTTTTTTCATTCTCTTTCATAATTTTCTTTCTCTCTCTCTCTCTCTCTCTCTCTCTCTCTCACACACACACACACACACACACACACACACGCGCGCGCGCGCGCGTAAATTTTGTCTCTCCGTTATTGCGGACCAAAATCTCAAAATTGATTGTTTTGATCAAAAAACTTTGTTTTTCTTTTTTCGCGTTTTCTGAGACTTTGATCGATTGACAAAGTTACCCCTTTTTATAGAAACTGCCACACATTGATTAAAATAATCTGATAGGCAAAGGGGAACGTTCGATTCGAAACAATGAATTCTTTGAGCTGTTCGCTTCATCAGCGAGCGAATAATAAAATGCAATAATCAGATGAAAAGTTCTACTAGGAATAACTACACTCAATGCCGATATCTCATCTTCATAAAACTCATTTATAATAACTGCAATTATTATCTGAAATAGGAATTCTACTTTGTAATTTAATTTTTCGTTGATTAAGCCTGTTCAGGAGCTCTTATTTTACTACCGGTTAAATCCCGATAGGTACCCCACCGTACTTCCTACTCCGAATCTACCGAATATACCTTCAAATTTTGCAAGAATATTCCCACTTATTTCAAATCAAGTAATTTTCCACAGTAGACATTACCTCTACGGTATTCATATTTCTGGTAAGCTTTCCAAAAAGTGGCACATTAATTATATACACTCCACAGTATTATTCAATCCAGGTAGTTATCGTCCATTTGCAAGGTACGTAACAACTCTGGATTGTTCTATTACCCTAAAGTTTTAACATTAAACAATAAGAACCGAAATCTAACCACACAATTCTTGCCCAGGTGTACACAAAACTTTTCAGAAAACTCTTCCACTGATAAAGGCAATGATATGTCGGACATACTGTCAAATATGTTGGTTCATAATTTACATTTAAAGATATTGGCGAAAAATAGAGTCGTGATGATTCGATAATAGAGGAGCGTATGGCGATCCACGCATGCCAAATTGGCCCCGGGACACCGCACTCCCTATTCCGGAAATGCCCCGAATGGGCCTGCCTCAGAATAGGGGAGAGTCTTGATGATGACAATTTTCAATAATTTTACAAACTTTGGAAATCACTTGATAGCAGATATAAAATGCCAGCCCGGCATCACATTGCAGAACTAGATGTTTGAAGGGGAATGTTTATACACATTTCACGCGAGATTTTGAGTATGTATGCGAGAAGTTTCTGTATTTTTGCTAATAGGTAAGTGATTAAGGAGATGATTTCTTAATGAGAGTTTAATTGTTTATGTATTATATTCATAGTGGAATGATTTTTAATAGTGGTAGCGGTGAAATTATTTATTTCTCCTCGCGTTTTCGGATTTTATTATATTTTTTCAAACTAATTTATTTATTTTTTGCCTGTTGTGCACATTATCAAGGGTGGTTTTTGATGATGCATTTTTAATTTATCCACAATATTTTTTATTTTTGTATTGAATATTAAATATGTGATATGAATATTTTTATCCATTCAACCTATAATTAGGAGGTTTTAACGATAAAGTGAGAAACATTAAAGCTATTGATTGTACATTTTTAGCTTCAAATCTAGAATTTTAATTGCACCTTGGTTGAAATTCCACCTACAATTTTTGAAACTTCCATGGTTTTACAAAAATTATTTTACTAAAAATATTCCTTAGGCTCAGTAGCTTATTTGGGAGAGATAGAGTCTCCAACGATGGAGCTAGTGAGCTGAGTTGAAACAAGGCTGAAATGTGAAAGATATTTTGAAAATCTGAAAGTTTATAGCAAACGTTGAATTTTGAGACAACACTAAGCTCAGTCTACTGGCTTGTCGTGAACTGGGCTTAGAACCATCACCACTTCGAGTTCCTGGTTTAAATTTCAACTGTATGATTTCCAGGCGAATCCCATCAGAATACACATGTTCACAATGAAATACATCAAAAAGCACAACATTACTATCACCATGTAGAATGTTCGCATGAGACATTTTGATCCTGTTCTAGGATTATATCTAATAAGACCCACAAACTGAAGAAAATTCGCAAAATATAACAAAAAATCGCAAACGTTGTACCGATATTCAGTCATGATCACACCTTCTTCCCAACTAATGCCAGAGGTAGTAGGTATTACCTCTGTAGGCAGTATGACTAATGACTACAGGAAGATCATTATTATAATTGTGTACATTGCGTGAAGTGAGCGCTGTTGACATGAATGTACCTTCTCATAAAATGGTTCAAAAAATTAATTGCGAAGTACACCTACACACTTTACTTATTAAAAATACAATGCTTACAGGATCATTGTACGAAGTATTATTAATAAAACGTACATTCAAGCAGCCAACACAAGTTGGAAAAACGGGTTAAAAAAAGTTTGTTCCATTTTTTTCTAATAGCTGATCTTTTTGAAAGCAATGAGATTCCGCCCAACAACTTTCCTTAACACAAAATTGTAACACTATATGACTCCATTCACCGAACATTTTCCTTATAAAACTGTAACAAACTCCCATTCGGATCAAATCCTATACACACCCATTTACAGATCAGTTTTATTTCATTAAGCTCACACGGATATAGCATTCGAATCTTACATTCCAAATGAACATATAACAGAGGGGGGCAAGGTGATATACCTAAGGTTTGAACCCCCATAGCTTCTCCTCGTTAGATAAAAACTAAGTAAGTTATGGTTAAGAACTTCGACACTTCAGGCCACTTTGGACACCCGTTGCAAATTTTTAAACTAAATTGAGAATAATCTATGATGATTTCAAAAACATAGTCATCTTATCCGTCAATATTTTCACAGGGGCAAGATGAATACCAATAAAAACACTCTTAAATGTTTGTAAAAGAATAGATCGTTCATTGTTTGTCTGAAGTTAGCTGGTATATTAACGTTCCTACCCGTAACTTAATTTTTATCTGCTGGGATAAAGGGGAGAAAAGCTGAGGAGATGAGGAGGGGGGGTCAAACTTTAAGTGCTTGACCTTTCCCCTCCACTTTATGTAAAATTAAATCGTTACGGCTGTGTTCACATGGTAACAAATGAATCAGTAAGAACCAAAAAGGTTAAGTCCACTTTTGTCGTTTTTGCTTTTTTCACGGATTATGGGGTATTGAAGTATTGCGGATCTGCTGCGAGGTCGAAATTTCGTGAAACAGCTGGGAAAGTGCTTTTCGGCAACATCGCTTTCTTTCATATTTTTTTGTAATAAAATTTTTTCAAAAAATGGATTTTTCCAGAAATTGTTTGAAAATGGTGTATCTTAGCGTAAAAAATAGAAAGAAATAAACAATTCCGCCCCCCCTCTTTTTGCATTTTTATACCTGAAAAGTGCTATTTTCAAAAACGAAATCGCAATTTTCCAATACAGCTATAGAACTATTTTTCTTACAAGCAGGAATTTTGCTCGATTGGAATGGGACCAAGACTAAAGTGACCCCTTTATGTCTGGTTACAAAAAGGGAGGGGGGAATTTCGAGCCGTAAAACTGCAAACAATCGTTAAAAACCAAAAGGGGTTAAGTTCAAAAATTATGAGCCCCCAACTTTGGCCCATCAAAATTTTACTCGACGGGACCGGGCTTAAAAGTTGTCTCTGGTAACTCTCCACCACCACTCTGAAGGACATATTCCACGATTTTCAAGTTTTCGAATAAAACAGTTTTTTTCGCTTCCTGTAAAGTGCGATTTTTGGACTTAACCCATTTTGGTTCTAAACGATTCAAATATCACTTGGACTTTATAACGAAACTAGATGAAACTTTGCGAAAAGGATGTGTTTTGGTAGTTCTTTTGATAGCTTGCTGTGGCGAGGAAACACACATGTATCAAATTTTTATTTCACTAAGCAGCGGTGGCAGCTTAGATTTTTTTGAGGCGTAGCAAAACCCCATTTGACGAGAGTAAAAAATTGATGATTTTTCGGGGTGTAGCAAAAATTTCAAGGTAATTTCCGAGGCTCCTATTACCAAAATCACCCTCGGGGTGTAGCAACTTGCTACATATGCTATACAAAGGCTGCCACCGCTAACACTAAGCTCCGCTGGCATTAGTACATTCACTCCTCTTCCCTCTACCACGAACCGCTACCGATGTCTCTTCATACAATTCATTTATAGTATTTAAATTGTTCAAAATTAAAATGCTACGTTGTAAACTAATTTTTCGTTGATTAAAATTACACTGTAGAGCTCTTCAAAGAATTCTATGTGTAAGTATTCCTTAATAAAGCTTAATAAGCCCCCAACGAAACACCGCCGCAGTCACCTAATATCAATCCTATTAAGGACTTATGGTTCGTATTTAGATATAAAATTTCGCGGAAGGCCTATTTTAAACAAAAAATATTTGAAAGAAAGGCTATTGGAAGAATGGAATATAAAGGTCCAGCTACGTACCTTCAAAATTTCGTCTCTTCAGTGCCCCTAAAAGTTAGATGCAGTTTTATAAGAGCCACAACCTTACATACTACTATGTCAACAAATTTTTTGCAGAACTGGAAGTTTTACAAAATCCAAAATAATCACACCATTAATACTAAAAAAATCACTTTTCACCACTCATTTGACGATGGAAACCATTTTTATAATTAGATAAATAGGTACCAAAATTTTACCGAATAGTGACCATTTAGAGATCAGTTATGTATCTGTGTAAAGCAGTATTTTGTCGCCTTTTTCTAGAGCCCTAAAACCATTCAAGTGCGAAAACCTGCCATTTTGTATTCAACAGTGCCCGTGGATGCCGAATCCGACTATGCGGAGCGTACCGCGTAATCGATGCGGTATCAACGGGCGCGGTTGGATACAAAATGACAGGTTTTCGCACTCGTACTGTCATGGATCTTTAATTTTTCTTTCCTTGATTCTCCTTGTTGGGGTTTACCGCTCCCTGTCCTCTCCATACTATATACCTAATCTCACGAAAATTTTATTCCAGACCTATCCTTGTAACACTGGTATAACTTGCCGCTTATGTGCCCCGGTTCACACATATCAAAAATACCAAATATTCAAATGGGAATATTAAACAGCACGAAAGGTAGAAAGGCGTTTGGACGGAAAGTAAAAGCACGAAAGAGTAATTCAAAATAACAAAATTGTCAGTAGACTAAGGAAAACCACGTTGCACGCAATGTTTAATGTTTCTGGACGAAAAAAAGAAGAACTATGACGAATTGTATGATAGACATGATGCTAGACAAACAGAGAAACTGACAAGAAAGCGAGACGTGAAGTACCAGGGTAGCTGAAACGACCTCTCCTTTTTGATCAAAGAAGCAATTCATGTAAACTACCACTTGTGAATTATTTTAATTACGCTAATTTCCTGACTTTCAGTTTACATGTAGTGGAATGAAAGGATTGGCAAATTCAAAGCTTCCAGAAGACACTGCAAATCCAAAGCCTCTAGAAGGCTCTGCCACTAAATAAGCCAACATTTTCGCAACTATCAAAACTAACACAAACCCAAACTGGTCTATTTTTAGTTCACCTGAAAATTGGTAATTCAATAATTTTTCCTGGTTTTAACGTTCGTGTTTTTTCCCGTTTGATGTTTTAGTATTTTGTGATTCTTTTATTTTTTCGTTCAAAAGTTTTTCCTAATGTTCATATTCATGTACAAGAGTTGTCCCAGAAGTAAGGTTCCATATATTTGTATATCCGTTGCATGCGTTGTAGAGCGATGCGGTGAATGGAGAAATGTTGCGCAGGCTTATCTGACAACACTGTAAAAATATAAAGTGCGAATGTTGAGAAGCAATGGTGAACCAGTATATGAAACATGGGTTTCATGCGCAAACGTCCATCCTAAAGTGTAGCGCGTTCAGTAATAATATTTTTGACCATGCACCTCGCGCCGACCGCCACGAAACGCGCGACACTACTTACGCACGTGTTACACTAATTACATTTGGGCCAAACAATTCGGTGAACTGCCGATGGATGGCACTAGGTGGGTTCATTTTTCGCTGTCAAGAATAATATGTACTGAACGCACTACACTTCAGACGCACGTTCGCGCGTGAAATCCATGTTTTGTATACTGGTATATGTGTACCATTGCTTCTCAACATGCGCACTTGATATATTTACAGTGTTGTCAAATAAACCTGCGCAACATCTCCCCATTCACTGTATCGCTCTACAACGCATGCAACGGATATACGAAGATAGGGAACCTTACTTCTGGGACAACCCTCGAATTATTATTTCTGTTCCCTTTATTTTATATTTCATGAAATGATTACTAACCGCTTAATGTCTTTCTTCTTCGTGATTTCTGACTTTCCTCTTTGTGCTACAAAATCACACCCATATTAAAATGTAGACCACTTTTAGTCAGTTTCAGCAACTTGCCCCCAATTTCATTCATTTGGCGTCAAATTCATACCTACGTACCTTCCTTCCCAAAAATACCATTATGCCGTAATAACACAATACAGTTAGTAGTCTGCAATTAGATCGAAAAGGAAAGCGTCCCAAGCAGGTCTTACTGTTCAAGCCAAACGAATGAAAGTAGCATCGGACAGAAATTTTCCAAACCCTGTTGTAGGAGATACAGTAAGAGTACAAGTGCCCGATATGTCGACATAGAAAAGACAGATGCACGAAGTATTTTGGCGTACGTCATGGAAGCTACCACAGATGACTTCTTCAAACTAGGTACACACAACGGTATTTTGAAACAGCTGTACGTCAGATCGCAGTTTGAATTATGCCATGAGAGATTTCTGGAAGTACACGACATCCCGAGGGAAGTTGTTTCGCTACGTTCAGTCACTTCACAACAAGCCCTAGGTAATGGACAAGGTTTTATACGTCGTTTGTGCACAACAAAGTGCAATTACGAAGAGGTGTCTATGTCGCTGGTCTGGAATCCTTTTTGTAACTCAAAATGCCACAGCAGCAATCCATGTACTAATAAATAATATTTGCAATATTCGAAAATATTCGACATACTATTAATTTTAAACTTGCTAACATTCAAATGACTTATCATTTTCGAATTTTTCTATTTTAACTGGTCATCATTCGCCATTGTCGAGAATAGCTAGAAAATGTTTAAAATACCTACCTAGTTGAAGTAAAGAATATTTTTACATTTATTCACATTACCTACATTGATACGTTATTAATAATAATAACTAGTTAATATCGACATTAACTGAATTATCGACTTTAACGCTAACATATACATAATACCTCAAAAGTATAATCATCTATTCACTGAGGCTCAAGAATGCAAACCACCTAGAAGTTATAGCAACTGACCTTATAGTCAATTTTAAAATCTTCAACTTATTCCAACCCTTTGAATGTTCAATGGGTATTCATGGGGAGAGGGGGGGGGATGAAATTAGCGAACAGTTCATGGTAAAGTACAAACCATATGTCACTGTTTACAAAATTACTAATAAAACAAAAAAATGGGTGATAAACATACAAACTGGTTATTGTGGGCTAGTTATATGAAACAAATGGTGAGTAAAGAAAGAAAAATGGAAAGTGTTAGGTATATAATATCTATTTTTCTGTGAGAAAATAACTTCATTCCGAATAATTTGATTCAAAATGGAATCGCTGGTCTTAAACCATTAAGAACTGCATCCACCAATGTAACTTTTAAAGGTACTACTGATCGCAATCAACTAGTGAGGGATATTTTCTATACATTTTTTAAATTCTTACCTCATTCTTAGTAACCGCAGTGCAATTCAAAAAAGAATAGCAGATGAAGAAATACTGCACCATCCTGAATGTATAGCCGAGGTCATAATATAAGAGCACAAAACTATAATTCAAATCTCTATCCATCTCAGCAGAAAATCTCAGGTTCATAGTGAAGACATAATAAGATGAACCAACAACAGTAGTTAAGACCATGATAGTAAGTAAACTGATCTGCAGACCGTATAGTCGATTCTGGACTCGACACAAGTTCATTAGCTTACAATGAATTTTATATAGCATTTCTATCTTTCTAAGTACTATAGAATCAGAATGGTTACATTTGTACTGACTCGCCATTCGAACGAGTTCATAATTAATTAATTCGAAATAATTCCGAAATAGGTTAAGGACTGCCAAGAAATAGCACAGATCGGATCCGGATACAATCATAGAGGGGTACCTCAACATAATGACCAACCAAAAGATTTTTCTTTCTCTGGAAAACAGGTCGGATGCATAATAATCTAACCCGAAAGTGAATAATACAGTAATGATAAAGAGAGTAATCTTTGGAAGCCACCAACTACAACGGTATCGTACTCTGATACCAATGCTCAAGAACTGATCATCTGCTTCCTGCAGTGATCGCACAAGTTTTACTTTACTTTCATAATTTAAAAATGATCTTACTAAAGAAATGAAACTACTCAAATTTCCTGTGGCAAATTGCATACAGAAAGGTATCAAGACTAAAAACATGGTTTCCTCGAATGCTCTCCAGGCGAATCCCATCAGAATACCCATGTTCACAATGAAAGATACCAAAAAGCACAACATTACTAGCAGCATGTAGAATGTTCGTATGAGACATTTTGATCCTGTTCTAGGATTATATCTGATAAGACCCACGAACTGAAGAAAATTCGCGAAATATAACAAAAAATTGCAAACGTTGTACCGAAATTCAGTCATGATCACACGTACTTTCCAAGTAATGCCAGAGGTAGGTACTACCTCTGTAGGCAGTATTACTATAATGACTACAGAAAGGATTATTAATTGACTTGTGTACGTCCCGTGAAGTGAGCGCTGTCCAAATGAATGTACCTTCTCATAATAGTTCAAAAAATTAATTGCGAAGTACTCGTACACACTTCACTTGTTAAAAAACAATGTTTATAGGATCATTATACGAAGTATTTATTAATTAAAAGAACATTCAAGCAGCAAACACGGTTTAGAAAAAGGGCATAAGTAAACTATTGTTTCTATTTTTTTTTTCTCATTGTATATTTCTTCAAAATCAGTGAGATTCTACCCAACACTTTCTATAACAAATAACTGTATCACTATGACTCCTATTCGCCCAACATTTTTCCTAAAAAAATTGTGCAAATGACTCCGATTTGGATTAAGCCTATACCTACACTAGGGTGCCCCTCATTTTACAAGCTTTCGCCAATTGATTAGGGTCGCACTGAAATTTGTTCCAGTGGGCCTAGAAACTCGTTACAAAAATTTGAGCTCAATCTAAGGTCATTGACCCGTGCCGCTTTGACCTAAAAGTTATGTGTAATACTGAGATTTCACAAAAAAAAACAAAAAAAAAACACGAATATCTCGGAACATATCAACTTCAGGACCGAAATGCATAGCATATAAAATATTCCTTGTTAAATTTCCTATAAGAGAGATCCCACACAACTTTTCTCTAAAACGCATATTTACCGAGATAATCGCAATAATATGTGGAAATTTCGAGGAACATGGATTTTGTTATTTTTCCTTTCATAACCGATCCACTCGCTAAATCACAGTTATCGAAAAAAATATTCACTTTAGGACCAAAATGCAAATAACACAGCTGAAATATCTATTTATGTCGAGTAACGCACACTACAATATAACTTCAGTCTCTGTCTACTGGAGCAAGCGTCCCAGTTTGCCCCCTCCCCCCACCTGGCTACGATCATGACATTTTGTTGGGTATCTACTATAAAATAGACATCGGATTATTATGCATGTAATAAACGTATATGAACAATAGTCAACAATTTGCGAATACGATTTACTCCCGAGAAGAGATACCATGGCCAACCCAATACTAGTTCGTCTCAATAATCTCAGGAAGAAGAAAGAGCTAATCAAGAAAGCGGAAGAGGTGAGGCTCGAAGGAATTCATGCGAATCATCATCTAATTCAGAACACGCGAGTATTGTTGGGAAAAGCTCGCGAAATCCACGATAAAGGTTATGTACAGTTCGCGTGGTACAGTAATGGCTACGTAAAAATACGAAAGAGACCAATAGCAGCACAGTCACAATAAAAAGCATGAACGACCTGGAGGAATTAATGGATCAAATCGAACAAGAAAAGGATCAGGAGAACCAAGATGGGGGAGAAACATCAGAGCCGGAAACACAAGAGCGAGAGAGGAAAACGGCGTTTCCATCAACGAATAAGAAAACAGGAGAGAATAGTGGAGGAAAAGAAAATGGGAGCAAAACTCTTCCCAACAAGTCAATAAGGGATCACTTCATTTCCACAAGATCGCAAGCAACGAAATAGAATAAATGAATCGATACGCCAGACTCCCGCTCCCCAATCCGGCCAGCAGCAACCGCGCGGAGGGTAAGCTGCAAGATCTCAAATACCAAAAACGAGACAAGAAAATCAGGGAAAGGGAACAGGAATAGTGGAATAAGACTCCAGGTACTGCACTTTAACTGTAGAGGATTGGCTGATAGTTTGAGAAAATACGAATTCGAAGAAGCAATCAAAAACATCAAGTGGGATGTATTAGGTATTTCGGAACTTAAGAGGGAAGGAGAAAGATTGGAGAAAAAGAAAAACGGGAATTACTTTTATTACTACGGCGAAACGAGAGGATATAGGGGCACTGGCTTCTATATACATAGCAGAGAAACGGATAGAATTTTAGAAGTGAAAAGGATCTCGGAAAGAATAAGCATACTTAAATTGAAAATTTAGGAAAATGTCAATCTAAGCATCGTACAGGTATACGCGCCGATATTAGGAACAGGAAAAGACGAAATAGAAAAATTTTACGAGCTGCTGAAAACAACTATAGAAAAGGAAAAAGAATACTATAATATAGTTATGGGCGATTGGAACTATAAGGTGGGACATGGGGAAGAAATAAAAGGGATCATGGGTCCATACGGAATAGGAGAAAGAAATAAGAATGGGAAAAACCTGATTGAGTTTGTAGGGCGACAAAACCTTAAAATAGTAAATACACACTTCAATAAAAAAAGAGAAATTGAAATGGACCTAGGAGTCGCCGGATAGAAAATTTAGGAACGAAATAGATCATACTCTAATTAACGACACGAGAATTATAGAGAATATAGTATGTCTGCCAGTCTTTAGTTTCCCGTCGAATCACAGAATAGTACGAAACACCTTGAAGATAAAAAGTAGAGTAAGATATGAAAATTATAGAGAGAAACCCCGGCACAACAAGATCACAAAGGTCATCCCGGAACACAAAAAGCGGCAAACAAATGAGAGAAGAGATGGGTAGAATAGAAGGTAACATAACAGGAAACAATCTACAAAAATGATACAACAAAATCGAACGAATTATCCTACAAATGGGGCAGAAATTTGGCAGGGAAAGGGAGGAGATCAAAACAGAAGATAAAATTACCGAGAGCTAAAAAGATTAATAAGAGATAGGAACAAGCTGAAGAGCAAGAAGGAAAAAAATGATAAAGAAAACATAGAACAAACCAAGCTCAACAAACTAGTGAGGAGGAAAATTAGAGAGGATATAAAAGAATACGAGGAAAAAAGGACCCAGGAGATAATAGAAGAGAAAGGCTCAACACTGAAAGTGAGAAGGGAACTAAGTGAGGGGCAACATTTAATCACAAAATTAGGAACCAAAAAGTCAAGGGAGGGAATAATAGAGGAGGCAACGAAGTTTTATGAAGACCTATACAAAAAAGAGGAAAACATTACTCCAAGGGTAAAATTCGAGGGAAACAACGAAGAAAATGTCCCCAAATTACTAAAACAAGACGTATATTTAGCTTTAGTTTATTATTTTAGCGCATTCATAGCAAATGGGGGGGCGGGGTCACTTATTTTCGGATTTCGATTTTGTTAGACACCCTGCGTATGTGTATTGCGAGTTAAGGAGTTAAGTGTATGGTATGGTACTACTAATTGCACATGGCACTAATTCGTTTACAAATTATTATAACTACAAATATAAATGTAATAATTGGGCCTTTGAATTTTGAGGAGGGGGTAATTCTCCCCCCCTCAGAGACTCCCATGCCCAGTACCAGTCACTTTTGCACACTTGCAGTTTTCCAATCAATGTGAGCTGAGCTTAAGACACGGTATAACCTACTCATTCAATCAAATGCGCGTTGCGAGCAAAAGTAGAGTTGTAAAAATTAGAGACACGCTTATTTTATGTGGGGGTGCCCCGCGTCAAAGATTTCCGCACTGCATATAATAATGGCAACAACAATCTTATATCAATCAAGCCTAAACTGATCTCTCATTTGCCAGCGGGGATATTCGGATAATTCATATCTATTCCTTATTACTCACCTCATTCTTAGTTCGTGAAATACTATTCGAAAGGATATACAACACGAAGAAATACTCTAGTACTGAGTATAGCACACCAATGTTTAATAAGAAATTACCATAAGAATCACTATGCTCGTCCAAAATAATTTCCAAAGTGTTACAGAAGAAAAAATAAGTGCAATCAACCAAATAAGTTAAATATCCGATGATGAGAAAACTGATCTGCAGACCGTATAAACGATTCAAAACTTGGCACAACCTTGTCAACTTATAATTGATTTTATAGAGTACCTCTGTCAGTTTAAGGACATCAGTTTCATAAATCCGACTATGGTTGTACTGTCTTGCCATTTGAATTAGTTGATCATTAACCAGTTTGAAATGATTCCGTAATAGGTGCAGAAAAGCAAAGAAATAACCCATATCAGATGCTGTCACAATGAGAGGGGGATACATCAACATTGCGGCAGACCAAAAATATTTTCTATTAATAGCATTGGTATCACTGAGGTAAGCATAATACGCTATCCCGAACTGGCACAATGTACTAATGACAACATAACTAATTTTTGGAAGCCACCAACCACACCGGTATCGTAATGCGATACCTAGGCGCAAAAACTGATCATCTACTTCTTGCAATGATCGTGCGAAGTTGACTTGACTTTCATAATTCGAAAATGATTTTATTAACGAAACAAATGAACTTAAATTTAGTGCTCCAAAACCGATGAATGAAGGAACTATGACTAAAACTTCTGATTTGAGTAAAGCGCTCCCCGTTAATTCAGTTCGAATATACATGTTCACAATGAAAGAAACGAGTAAGCACAACATTACTAACAACATGTAAAAGGTTCGAATAGGGCATTTCAATCCCGTTCTAGGATTGTATCTAACAAGACCGGCAAACTGAATAAAATTCGCGAAATATAATAAGAAATCGAAAACGTTGTACCGAAATGTAGTCATGACTGCAAATTCTTCAAAGCTAATGCACAGGTAAGTATGGAGCGTCTGCAGAGGAAGTCACCATAGAAGAGAAGAGGTGTTCAAGTGACATGTGTAGGTACATCTCTGACACAAAGTGCTGTCAAAATGATTGTACCTTTTGTGCGTGTGTCAACAAAATTAATTGCGAGGTAAAAGTTGACTTGTTACAGAACCAGGACCCTGAGATCCTTCAAATTAAGTATTTATTAATTAGAAAAACTCCCATTCAGCCAACACGCTTTAGGAGAGTTATTATTCAAAATAGTATAACGCGAATTGCTTGCAACGTGTGCCAGTTTGCAACCACAATTTAAGAAAACATAGAAAATAGGAAATATTAGGCTTGCAAAAGCTTGCAAATTTTTCTTTTTTTGAATCCGCTAATTCTTCTTTCTAAACGCTGTGTTTATCACTTCTTTATGTTTGGGGCCATAACATACCTGGCTACCTAGCTACTTTTGAAATATTTTAAGGTTGAGTTTATTCGGTGGTACACTGCAAATGAACAAAGTTATTAGCATATTATGTGAACAGCTCGGAGGAAAGAGCCCATGTGCCTAAAATGTACTTTTCCAGAAAAATACGCTTACAGTTTGGCAACATTGTTTCATGTGGTGCGGAATTTTTATATTTTTTGCTAACACTGTATGGAGAAAGCGTGCATTAAACAACCGCAAAAAATATAATCTGGTAACTGCCCATTATGCTGAATATTTTGCCAGTCTCGCGTCATACCACGGGACTGAGCAATTCATGAAATATTCGTCAGACATGAAACAAAATTGAAGAAACAATCACAGCAGGTTCCAATATACCAACAGAAATTACACCACAATCTCCCATGAATACGGCTCCCCCGCTTCCTCCTCCTGGCAGCCCTCTGCCTGGCACCTCGCAGCTGAACAGCAGATTTGAAGGTCTGAAGTTTGCATCTAATATTAAGGTCCGAGGAAGACCTAAAAGACCTGTCACGTAGTTGTGCTCCTTCAAGAAAGCTGTTGCAGATAGAGAAGCAACCACTCACAAGAAGACAAGACAACAAAAGCGTAAGATGAAGGAAGAGGAAAGTAAATGGTTGTGTTGAAAAGGTAGTAATTATTGTCCTGTATGCGGAGACATACTCGGAAATAACGAAACTGTTACTTTTACAGATTTTCGTGTTTGCAGTAAATTCACAAAGACTGTACTTCTGAAATAAATGATATGAATATGACTAGAGCTCGGATTTTCATGCGCTTAAAACATTGTTTTATGCGCATAAAACATGCATTTATTTTCGTCAAAATATGACAAAATATGCACTTATCTAGCAAAAATGCACTTTTATGCAACATGATATGGGTATCTTTTAAAAGGATTTTTTAATTTGAAGGTAGTAGAATGCGTTCTGGAATCAGTCACGTTCGTATTGATTTTCAGATTTAAATTGTAGTTCTTTCGATGTAAAAGTACGAGAAAAAAAATTTTCACAGAATTTCTTAGTTTTTTCAGGTTTGTCATTTTCAGTGAAAAAGAAATAGTGAAACAAAAAATGTTGGCCAAAATCTCCAAAATATGACTGAAAAATGAAAAAAAAAAAAAGATCAAAATATTACGAATATGCGCTTAAAACGTCTAAAATATGCAAAAATATGTATTTATACCCAAAATATGCACTATCAAATTGAGCTCATTTTACTCAGAATGTTATGATTCGCAAAGATCTACACAATATGCGCGATCTTCTCCAATTTAGGAAAACAAGACAAGTCATAAAAATCCGAGCTCTAGATATGACTATACATGCCCAGATTCTACAGCATAAGTATGCTGTATCCTATTTTATGTATGGGAGAATACGTTACTTATTTTATTTAAGAAGATTCGAATGAATTCACACAGTCACTAAGGTTTTAGTTTTTTACTGTACCACCGAATAAGCACTTCGATATTTTAAACATGTTCATATACTATATGAAAATGATAAAATTTAGGTCAAAAAGATAAAAATCTTTTTATTTTCAAGACGTTTAATCCATAACAATTGAATACGTCCATAGAAAAAGGACCTAAAAGTGAACTTAGGCCCTTTTTCAATAAATCGTGTAGTTGTAGTTTGATTCGGCAGGTCAACAACACTATATAGAACACCTCACATTACAGCGCTATCTAGCGCCGAACGGCCGCAACGGGAGATCAAACATAACTGCTTTGAAAAATAATAGAGTGAGCTCCGTGATATCGGTGATTACAGATCCCAGGACAACTAAAGAATGCGAGGATGGACGTGCTTTCCCTATTACAATACGTTCCAAAAGAAGACAAAAAATGGTCTCGCAAAGTTCTTAAATAGGTTAGTTAAGAACTTTGCGAAACTATTTTTTGTCAATTTTTTGCTGTTATTATTTTACATATTGTTCATTTTTCATTAATAATATTGACTTCAGAGCATTTATATGTATTTATTTTTTTCCAGTATTCGTTTTCCATTGAAAAATAAGTAGAAAAAGTCATCCAAGAAAAAAGGGCTTAACTTCCGTCACACTCATCAATCCATATCTCCGCCTACATTTGACCTCAGCTCTTCATACTTCAGGATTGCATAATGAGACTTCCAACTTCATAATATAATATCAAGTATAACCCAAATAATCACTATTAGATTACAAGTATAAGCTCAAACTTTCAAATGCTTGTTTCTCAAAATGTCGCAAGAACTGAGCATCTACTTCTTACATGATCGTGCGAGTTTGACTTTACTTTCATTATTTAAAAATGATTTTATTAACGATGCGAATGAAGACCCATTTCGTGTGCTCCAAAGCTGATGATACTAGGAACTACGACTAAAAATTCTGATTTATGTAAAGCGCTCCTGGTTAATTCAATTACAACACACACGTTCACAATGAAAGAAATGAGAAAGCACAATATTACCAACAACATGTTAAAAAGTTCGAATAGGGCATTTCAATCCCGTTCTGGGATTGTATCTAACAAGACCGGCAAACTGAGTAAAATTCGCGAAATATAATAAGAAATCGAAAACATTCTACCGAAATGTAGTCATGACTGCAGGTTCTTCAATGTATAGAACGTCTGCAGGCCGTCACCGCAGAAGAGCACAGGTGGTTCTTAGCGGAAGTGCTGTCAAAATAAATGATCTCTTGGAGGTTTTTCAACAGAATTAATTGGGAGGTACACAGTTGACTTATTAAAGAATAATAACTATGGGATCTCTTACATGAAGTATTTATTAATTAGAAAAACTCTTACTCAACTAACACGCTGTTGAAAATTGTTTTTTTTTTTAAATAAGATAAACGAACTACAGAATATTTTTGTTCAATTAATGTTTAATTTCTTGATAGAAATAATCGACTAAGGATCCCTGATTCTAGTTTCAAGCTCCGTCGCGTCACAATGACACCGAAGGCCCCAATCCACTTTGCTACGATTCATCGATACACGTCAGAGACTTAAAATTCTCGAAGTTTTTTGGTTGAAATTTTTTACAGTGTAGGTGCCCACTATCTATCCCTCAGTGGCATGCAGCAGCGTTTTCAATCAAATCACTCCATGTATTGAGCTTTGTGTAATGAGTAGATTAATAAAATGCTGTTAATAAATGAAAAAGCCCGCTAGGAATACTTAGTCTTACTACATATCTCTCAACACAATTCATTTGTTACTTTCAGGGTGTCTAACAAATTTTGGAAAGCGAAATGCAGGAGTTTTGCAGGAGGTTTTTCAGCAGTTCAAACAACTAGAAACACCCCCCCCCCCAAAAAAAAAAAAAAAAATCTGTATTAAAATGGTTTCAAAATTGAAAAGGACTAAAAAAATGATACTTTCTAAATTTTGAGAATAAAATTAATGAAGTACAAATGAAAATAATTTTGCAGACTTCCTCAAAAGTTTATCGTACAATGCTTTAAGAAAAGCGCGACATTCATCAAGAAATTTCATTTTCTTCAACGGGGAAAATTTGGATACAATTGTTTTGGCTCCAAATCCGACGTTAACCTTCTCTGGTGGTAAAAGGTTCTTTTTAGTACAGTAAAAGTCGCTTATTATAATGTCTGATAGTGGCATAAGTCACTTAATGTCATAAAAATGAGCAAGTCCCGTCCTCCCGTATACAAATACATTGTAAATCTGCCGGTTATTGGAATGGGCAAGTCGCTTATTGTAATGAAGTACGACTATAATTTTCATGAAAAAACATGAGTTACTTGACACTTTTTCTTTCACATGTTATCATTTCTTTGCTTCTCGCTGGTCAGTCTGTGTCTTGTTACAAAACTGTGAGCAACCGTGTAACTATGTCGACTAAATCTACAAGCAATAAATGTCGTCGTGATCTTAGTGTCGCCGAGAAAGCTGAAATTTTACGCGAATATGATGCATTGCCTAAAACAGTGACGCAGAGTGAAGCGGCCATCAAGCTCCGTATTTCACAACCCTTTTTGTCGAAGTTGCTGAAGAAACGAGATAGCATCCAGGAAGCAATTGCCAAGAATGAAAACAGCAGCCGAAAAAGAAAAAGAACAGGAAAAGATGGTGATGTCGAAGAGGCTTTGTTACAGTGGTTCAATCATGTTCGTGAAGCTGATGGGCGGGTTAATGGTCCTTTAATGCGCGAAAAAGCCGAGGAGTTAGCAAAAAAAATGGGAAAATCAGATATAAGAATTTTTGACATCATAAAATCATGTTCAGAATTTTTCCTGTCGTTTTGTGGAATACGCCGCTTTATGTCATAAAATCCTCTTTGCCCAACGTCATTATAATAAGCGACTTTTACTGTATCTTCAAAACTATATGTGACTTTGGAGAGAAATCTGGTACCGATGTTTCGAAGAACAGTTCTAAGATCTTCATAAAGAAAGGGTATCAATTGGCTCATCGCTCTGGTATTATATCAAAAAATGGTACAAGTCATCACACACTGAAGACATAAAATGTAATTTTGCTTCCAAAAACTCCTTTTTCAAAGCTTCAGTCACATAAGTGTAATTGTGTGTTTTAGGAGGTTTATTTTTGACGCCCTCAACATACTTCTTGACATGAGGTAGTATATTCAATGCTCTCTGTAATACCTTTCCATTTTCCAGCCATCGAACAGAGAAACATTTTAATGTAAATAACGAAGATTTGGAATAATATTTAAAATCCGCGCGTCTAGTAGGGAAGTCTTTGAAGAGGTAATACAGACTTCGTAACAACCGATGAATATTCCAGTTGCTGCTATCGTGAGCAGTTTTATACTCGTTATGGACGATATGCAAGGTACAGGTACCCAAATTCAACATTTTGTTCATACCATTCTCTTCCATGTATTTCAACAGATCTGAATGTAATAATTTTAAATTAACGTTGGGGCCATCCATCGCCACTTGCAAAACGTTAGATAAATTCAACTTCAAATCTTTTAATGCATTTGTAATTGCTTTGAACAGTCCATCAGAAGTACATCGTTCTGGGAAAATGGAAGCTAAATAACGAGTTGATACCTCCTGTTTACTAGAATCCCAATAATGTACGATCATATCCATTTGGGCGCTTTGGCAAACTTTATTGAGATAGTGTCTGCGTTTTGAACTTCGTCTAGTAAGATCTGTCTGAAGTAAGGCCCAAGACCATATGTAATACAGTAGGCAATCTTATCTTTTTTTAAACTTATTTGCTAAAAAGTGCGTCAATTTTTCCACTTACGTTAGATACAGAATTGACATAGACGCAATATTTGCACCAGTACCAGTCAACGTATCAGCACTCCTACAAACGATACGCGTTAGGCAGCGCAACATACCTGCCACCTAGTTCAAAAACATGTTAATGCTAGCGCTAGTAATGGCACATTGCGGATTGATCAGTTTATGCAAACAACTGGTGGTGCAAACAACCATTTTTTTCATGAGAAAAGAAAAATTTTAATTCACTTTTTTTTCATTTCTCTGTGAAAATTACAAGTTTGTAATACATATTTCATGGTGCAGTAAAGTACGATTTTTGCAGGAGGTTTGAGTGAAATGCAGGAGGTTTGCAGGAGATTTTGTGAAATGCAGGAGCATTTGAGCAAATGCAGGAGTTTTGCAGGAGATGCAGGAGATGCAGGAGGTGTTAGACACCTTGAATAAGCCAAAGTAGGTACGAACGCCACTTCAAAAATAGTGGATTTGAGTTTTGTAAAAGTTTGTACAAGTACTCACCGAGTAACACTATTTATATACTTCTAGGGTAAGCATATTAATAATCCTGGATCCCTTGGTGGGTCCTTATACCCTAGCATGCTCACACCTAAAGACCCGGTTTTTGAGAGATTAAGACAAGTCTTCGGAAAACGCTAATTACTCAGTTTCTATCCACTCAATAGAGCTGCAGCTCAGATATGTATAAAGATTTCAATTACATCATATATTATATCGACCTGTTTTCAAGAATCATTAAGGAAAAAGTTATGCTAACTGATCCACTAGGTGCGCAGTCTTACAGATCCGTGTACCCTCTATGAAAAAATCCGTCCATAAATTTAATTTCGCGACATATTTTTATCGATTGGAAGTTGAGGAAAAGGTAATAATGTGAGCTGGAATCATGAAATGTATCTCTGGTGTCAAAAAATCATTTTTCACTTCATTGACAATGAATTCTTATAGAAAAAATCACGCTCTAACAAATGGAAATATCGCAGCTTCCTATCTTTATTCGTTTTTCCACAAATTGCATTTAAAATAAATTACGTCAAAATTTTAAAAACATCAGTTTACAAGGCACTGTGTGAAACGGGCCTACAGGAATGACAGAGACCAAGAATTGGAAACGCGGTTGTCATAGCAACGCGTAAACGCACCACCACAGATGCACACGCTGTGTACATCTGCGCGCACCACTACTATCATCCCATCTTTACACTCGTTCATCTCAAAAACCTGTTTTTGCACAAGAGGCACATTTCATGATTCCAGGTAGCTGTGTTATAAATTGTCATCTTTTTGGTGGGAGGTGAAGAAATAATAACAATTCAACTAGTACCCCGAGAAAATTCCGGATTTTCTCCATATTTGTGTAGTTCTTGGTTCAGATAAGACGTTTTTTGCTAATCAGGGTGGTATTTTAAAATTTATAGTAAATACCTAAACCTAACCCTAAAAATAAAAATGGAGCTGTGACAATGGCACTGTCACTTCAAACGGACAGTATAGGATCAGAGAAAAGAAAATTTCTTTTCCATACCGGATTAGACCCTACAAACCTATTCCAGCAGTACTTCACATATTCACTTTAGGAAAAGAAGGATACACACATAAATCGGATAAAGACTGACAAAATAGTTTTCATTTGCTAACAAGCACCAGAAACTGATTTCCGATTTGTCATCTGTTGCACCAGTATGATAGGGTTTCATCACCCTAATAGCCATCCCGATTTACAAGAAGACCTAATATCTTCTGCACATTTAAATACGACCATTTTCATTCATATTTATTCGCTAAAATTGGATTAAGCACTAAAAAACCATTTGTGAATATTATCAAGATTATGTCCTAATTCATTTTGATACTACTGCTTATGCTGAGATGATAACCAATTGTAGCCTCTTCTAACAAAATGTAACTGCTGGTCAAATACCAGCTGTACACAAAGTATCTATTTTCCAGGATTGAATTATTATTTTTATTATTAATATCATTTTTATGAAATTCAAACACAGGAGGTAACGTTGGCACTTTATACAAGATAAAAATTTAAAACCTTCCACAACTTGACAGTGTGCCAATTCTATGCGCCAAATTAGATACTACTAAGTATATGTCAACAAGAATATTGGCAGAACTGAAAGTTTTTTGCAAAATCCAAAATAACTGCCACCATTCAGACTATATAGAAACCACTTTTCACGACTCATCTAACCATAGAAAGCATTTTTAGTACTTGTCTGGAAGGACGTTGTACTACCACACACCAACACAAACACACTGATGTCAGTGACTCTCAAAATGATGAAACTGGAAAGCAAGATGATAATTTCCGGAACTACTGGGCTGATTTCTTTTTGTAATCAACCGACTTCTAACTCAAATACTATTGGATCATCTAGACTTGAGCCTTTTCAATCCGCTTCATGAAACCATCAAGATGGAAAATGAAGAGCCCAAGTTTCTCAAGCAAGGCTTCTTCTGCATTTTCATTCATATTATGAGCGCACCTGTTTTAGGAACCCGCCTGACAATTGCCGACAGAAATCCGACAGTGCCAGAACTGCCAATTCTGACATTAAAAACGACACAAATGACAATTGCTTCAGCCAATCAGAACGCTGCGATGCAATTTCTGACGCAAAAATGGTTCTAAACCGACAAAATACTGGCAAAGTAGGCGGGGCATGCTTCCTTTGTCAGAAATTTGACGGTCCGACAGTGTCATTATTGTCGGCCGACAGAAATTTTGTCAGACGGGAAACAATAAAGGTCAACTTCATAATTTATAGACTAATAAGTTCGATCTGTGTTATGAATTAAGAGAGTAAATTTACTCTGAAACACACCTGAATTAATGAGAAATAATTCATATACATTTCATTTCATGCTCTACCTTAGGGACGTACTGAAGAGTTTTTCCCGGGGGGGGGGGGGGAGGAGGATTGTAAAATTCCCAACTGACTCAACACAAACTTCCCAAGTATCCAAGCAAAAAAAAAAAAAGAACCCTAAACCTTTTGACCTGTTGAGTTTTTCCAACTGATTCAACTCAAAATTCCCAAGTATCAAAGCAAAAGAAGCAAAATCTTTTGACTTGGGTTTTCCCAATTTATCAACTCAATTCTGAAGCATCAAAGCAAAAAAATAAATAAATAAATAAAAATGGTAAATTTTCCAACTGCTGTGTACAATATTCTTACAGGTGGGGGGGGGGGGGAATAAAGCTTCTCCCCTGCCCTCGCCCCTATCGGTGCGTCCCTGCACAACCGGCAAATGAAATAATTTTCCACACTACAGATACAGAGTTGACTCCCAATTATCTACCATCGGTTTATCCGCCTCGAATTCATACGCCCGCTCTTCAATTTCTTGTGTCAAGGAATCATGAACTTCAGGAAAAAGAGAAATATGCCGCTGAAGAGTAGCTTAGCATGAAGAAGCAAACAAAAATTACAGATTTTTTAAGAAGAAATTACTTTTTTTCAGTTTTTTTTTTTTGACTAAAAGCCAAGATTGGCGGATTTTTTTTTTAATATTAACGAAGGTTTTCTTTATCTGTTTCATTTTATAAAGTAACTTTTGTCACCTAACGTACCTGATTCAATAAGAATTATGATCCCCACTTCTCAATGTTTTTTTAAAAAAATCGAAATCACATATTTTCAGGTTATCCACCCCACCTTCAGCCACAAATAGTACTGAAGTTACCAGAAACTGTAAAAAGTTTATTTTCGAGAAAAAGTGGGTTACGTGGTCATGCATCTAAGTAGTCGATACACTTTCAATATTAATCAAACCAGGTAGTTCAGCTTCGATTTGTACTGCGGGCACTAATTATCTTATTTTATTACACCCTTCCCCTTCCTCCCGTCAAAAAATAATAATAATAAAAGTTGACTCGAATCAATAAGAATTGTAACTTGGTCGGATCACACAATTCTTTCTCATACGTACAAAAACTTCTCAGAAAACTTCCTTTAGCAAAGGCAATGATAATTCGGACATGATTTCGAATTAGGTAGATATTTTATTTTCCAGGAAGTGCTAGTTCATTTGAAAAACTTCTATTAGGTAGGTATTAACATATGTATCTAATTTGGAGCTCCACGACTTGAATTCTACGAATGGTATGTAATTGATCGCAAAATTGATGGACGTGGAGTGTAAGAAATTTTGGTATTTCTGGAACTGAGTGTCACACGATAACTCGATTAAAATTGGACAAAAGTTGTGAGGATGCCTAAAAACTGACAGAGGAGCAAAGCAAGAAGAAACCTATGTAACTCGCATGGAAGTTTTGGTCTCTGCACTTAACAATGGAAGCAACAACTTACATCAGTGAAGATTTTCTAAATGCAACTGTACCCACATTTGGCAGGGGGGATATTTGGATATTTCATATTTATTCTTACCTCATTCTTAGTGCGTAAAATGCTATTCAAAAGGGAATAGAGCACAAAGAATTCCCAAATGAATGAGTATATCATATTCAGGTTGCATGAGAGATTAACAAGTGAATCTCCATGTGTCGCCAGAAAAATGTCCAAATTGTGATAGATGATAAAATATGTATGAGTAATAAACAAAGTTAAGCAGTCAATAATGAATAAACTGATCTGTAGCTCATATAAACGATTCAAAACTTGACACAACTTCGCTAACTTAAAATTGATTTTATACAGTACTTCTGTCTGTCTAAGCACTACAGTTTCATTAATTCGGCTACGTTTGTACTGTCTTATCATTCGAATTAGTTCATCATTAACAATTTTGAAGTGATTCTGTAATAGGTTCAGAATGGCAAAGAAATAACCCATATCGGATGCTGACACAATGAGAGAGGGGTAAGCCAACATTGCCACAGGCCAGAAATATTTGCTAAGAGTAGTGTTGACGTCAACAACGGAAGCATAATAATGTATACAGACATTGAACAATACAGTAATGACAAATAAAGTAATCTTTGAAAGCCACCAACTATAACGGTATCCTATTGCGATACCCAGGCGCAAGAACTGATCATCTACTTCTTGCAATGATCGTGCGAGTTTGACTTCACTTTCATAATTTGAAAACGATTTTATTAACGAAACAAATGAACATAACTTTCGGGCTCCAAAATTGATGACAGCAGGAACGAAGATTAAAAATTCTGATTTATGCGAAGTGCTCCTGTTTAAGTCAATTAGAACACACACGTTCACAATGAAAGAAACGAGTAAGTACAACATTACTAATAGCATGTAGAGAGTTCGAATAGGGCATTTCAATCCCGTTCTAGGACTGTATCGAACAAGACCGGCAAACTGAATAAAATTCGCGAAATATAACAAGAAATCGAAAACGTTGTACCGAAATTCAGTCATGACTGCACGTTCTTCAATGCCAATGAATGTATGAATGACACAGGTAAGTATACATATAGAACGTCTGCCGGCAGTGACCACAGAAGGGCACAGGTATAGTTCTTAGAGGACGTGCTGCCAACATAAATTAATGAGATCTTCTCAAGTGTTTCAACAAAATAAATTGCGAGGCACACAGTTGACTTATTAAATAATTATAACTATGGGATCTCTTACATGGAGTATAGTACTTTCCAACGGAGCGGGCGAAATTTGGTGGCTTTTTTATGAACCGCACGTTATCATCAATAATTATAAATAACAACAAGGGCGTAGCAGGATACTTCGTCACTTTTACACTGTACTATTTCGCCGTTTTCCACCAGAATTTCCTACGTTATGATTTTTTATTCGTAATTAAATTATTATTCGTGATGATTCGTGCTGTGGACGTAATAAAACGCATTGACTGTCCTGACGAAGCCATGAGAAAAGCGGAAGAACGAAAATCTGAATGCACTCTGTGCAAACTAAGTGTAGGTATAGCTGATAAATTTGATCCTGCTTCACTGTTGTTGTTAATTGTTTTATCAGTAACCACGATACTAGCGCGCCACCATCTTGGAAAGTTCCTATTTATTAATTAGAAAAACTTTTACTCAGCTAATATGCTTCAGAAAAGTTTTTTTTTCTTAATAAGGTGCACATGTAGGTACTTTGGAATATGTTTAGTTAATTACTGTTCATTTTCTTGGCAGGAATAATCTTCTGCGGATGCCCGATTCTAGTTTAAATCACCGTCACAATTACACCAGAGCCCCAATTCACTTTGCTACGAATCATCTATGCACATCACAGACTTACAATTTTCGAAGTTTTTTGGTTGAAAATTTTTTCAGTGTAAGTGCCTACTATTTATCAAATCCACCAGGAATACTCAGCCTTACTACATATCTCTTAATTCAATTCATTTGTTACTAAGATCCAAAGTAGGTATGAATGCTACTTCAAAAATAGTAGATTTGAGTTTTTTTTAAATATAATTTTCAGTGCTTTATAAAGGTTTACTCAGGTTACGGAAATAATATTCTAGACAGAGCAGGAGATCTTTGCAAAAGTACCCTCTGAGTAACACTATTTATATACTTCTAGGGTGAGCACATCAATAGAGCTAGGATTTGCTGGCATTTGCCAAATGAGGGTTCGTTTAAGGGCAGGTGGGATGTAGTCAAAGGAGAACACGAATCAGGGTAGTACAAGGCCAGAGAGAAAATTTTATTTTGCCGAATAATGCCGAAAGAGGCATAAATGTCGAAATTATAGTTAAATGCCGAATAACGCTGAAAACGATGATCTGCGCACAACATTAATTACTTGGTATTACAAATAGACATACAAACCCTGAAATCACCAATTGCCACCAAGCGAAATTTAGCCTCAGATCTTGCGTTCATCTCGACCTATTTGTCCTTCCTACCCAACACAAGTCGAAAACTGGAAACGAGAGGTCTTTCCCTACTTGTCCTTTCTAACTAACACAATTTGAAAACTGGAAACCAGAGGTCCTTCCCTACACGAGCAACTGCCAACTGTCTAAGATGTTTCATCAAAACTTCATCAAATCCCGAGTGCTCGTGGACATAGCCTGCAGACGAAAGCTGAACAAGTTTTTACGAAAAATGCAGGTCTCGAAACCTTAAAAAATTTTAATAATTCACTATCTAATGGAACTACATGTTTCCCATAGGATAACATAGAGAAACATTGAGTGGTGATGTTCAATAAACGGTTTTTGTAACATTACTTGTAAACATCCATTTTTCATTAAAATTTTGGCTATCTTCTATGCCACATCGTAAGCTTAGTTTTCGTTATTCCCGAATAATGCTGAAAATTGTAATTTTAAACGCCGAATTTCTAATGTTTATTGCCGAAAATTACTAGCTCTACATATTAATAATCCTGGATCCCTTATTGAGTCATTACCCTACTATGCTCACACCTACAAACCCATTTTTCGAGGGATTAAAACGCTAATTACTCATTTTATATTCATTCAACAGAGCTGCAACTCAGATATGTATAAAGGTTCAAATTACACCATTTCTTATGACGGAATGTATTCAGAAATTATTGAGGAAAAAGTTATGGTAACTGATCCATTAGGTGCACAGTCTTACAGATCCGTACCCTATATAATAAACTTTGTCCATAAATTTAATTTCACGTCATATTTTTATCGCTTAGAAGTTACAGAGAAGATAATACGTTAGACCTAAATGTCATTTTGTTGGTGGAAGGAGGAAAAAGTGATTATTCAACTGGAAACCAGAGCATATTCCGAACTTTCTCCATATTTGTGCAGACTTTGGTTCAGATATGACATTTTTTGCTAATCAGAGTTGTGTTTTTTAATTTATGTGAAGCTGTGACAATGGAATTGTTACTTCGAACGGACATTATAGGAACAGAGAAAAGTAAATTTTTTATCCACGCCGGATTAGATTGTAAGAACTTATTCCAGCCAGTACTCCACATATTCACCTTAGGAAAAGAAGGATACCTGGAGAAAAGACAAATAGAACAACGACTGATAAAATGGTTTTCATTCGTTAACAAGCACCAAAAACTATCTCTGATTTGTCACCTCTTGCACCACTACGATAAGGTCATAATCACGCTAATAGCCATCTCGATTTACAAGAAAAGACCTACTATTTTCTGCACATTTAAATCTGACCATTAACATTAATAAATATTCGCTAAAATTGGACCAAGCTCTAAAACAACCATCAAGATCACGTCATCACAGCATGTCCTGAGATGATAACCAATTGTAGCCACCTCTAACAAACTGGAACGGCTGGTCAAATACCAGCTGTACACAATATCTTTTCCAGGACCTTGAATTATTTATTTTTTTACAAAATCCAAGCACAGAAGGTAATGTTGGCACTTTATACCAGATGAAAATTAAAAACCTTCCAGAACTTGACAGTGTGCAAACTCTATGCGCAAATTTAGATACTACTATACGTATGTCAACAAGAATATTTGCAGAACTGACAGTTTTTGTAAAATCCAAAATAACAGAGCACTATCGAGACTATATAAAAACCACTTTTCACGACTCATTTAACCACAGAAACCATTTTTAGTACTTGTCTAGAAGGATGTTGTACTACCACACACCAACACAAACACACTGATGTCAGTGACTTGCAAAATGATAAAACTGGAAAGTAAGATAATAATTTCCGGAACTACTGGGCTGATTTCTTTTTGTAATCAACCAACTTCTGACTTAAATACTATTGGACCATTTAGACATGTGCCTTTTCAATCCGCTTCTGGAAACCAGATGGAAAATGGAGAGCCCAAGGTCCTCGAGCTACGCTTCACCTGCATTTTCATTCTTAATTTTCTCTCTTTCATACAAGGTGTCGCACAAGAATCCCGCCCCTTTTTTTCTCTTTTCTTTTGAGTTGGTAAGTCGGATCCAATCAGAATGAATAGTCATCTTCAAGGACTAAAGTCTAGTTTCTCTTATGATAATAAATTATCTCTTTCTTGAAAGAAGAGCTGCGAACTGCCTGGCTGGATCCTAAAGTCACAGATCTGTCCTACCAGTTTTCTCAAGTTCAACCTAGAAAGCTCACCTGTTGTAGGAAACAAAGGTTAGCTTCTTCACATATAGACTAATAAGTTTTCGATCTGTAAAAGAAACAGAGGAAGGCCTAATACAAGATACGGCTAGAGGTATGTAGGTCCTCACTAGGCCAGCAACGCCCAAAATAAAAAGTAATGGAAAAACGTGTCAGAGGCTTATGCCCTCAAATGGGCAGACTAGACGGTGGCTCATCTACATCAAAGCTCTAAAAGATTAGAAGAAATAGGTAGTATTGTAACACGGACCAGTACCTAAATTGGAGCTCCACAACTTCATTGTACCAATGGTATGTAATTCATCGCAAAATTGATGGAGGTGGATTATAAGAAATTTTGGTATTTCTGGATAACTGACTGTCACGCTATAACTCGAGTAAAAATGAACAAAAGTTATGAGGATGCCTGAAACTGACAGAGAAGCAATAACAGAAGAAACCCATAACTTTTGGTTACTTTATGTGGGGGCAACTCGCATGAAAGTTCTGGTCTCTGCACATAACAATGAAAGCAACAACTTACTCAGTGAAGATTTCGTAAAAGCAACTGCACCCACATTTGCCAGCAGGGACATTTCTATATTTCATATATATTCCTTATTATTATTACCTCATTCCTAGTGCGTAAGATGCTATTCAAAAGTGAATAGAACACGAAAGCTTCCCAAATGAATGGGTACATTATGTTCACGTTGAATGAGAGACTACCATATGAATCTCCATGTGTCGCCAAAAAAATTTCCAAATTGTGATAGATGATAAAATAGGTACTAGTAATAAACAAAGATAAACAGTCGATGATGAGTAAACTGATCTGTAGGTCATATAAACGATTCAAAACTTGACACAACCTTGTTAACTTAAAATTGATTTTATACAGTACTTCTGTCTGTCTAAGCACTACAGTTTCATCAATTTGGCTATGTTTGTACTGTACTGTCGTTCGAATTAGTTCATCATTAACCATTTTGAAACGATTCCGTAATAGGTTCAGAACGACAAAGAAATAACCCATATCGGATGCTGACACAATGACAGACGGATAAACCAGCATTGCCACAGGCCAAAAATATTTTCTATGAACAGTGTTGGCGTCAACGAACGAAGCATAATAATTTATACAGACATTGAACAACACAGCAATGATAAATAAAGTAATCTTTGGAAGCCACCAACTACAACGGTATCCTATTGCGATACCTAGGCGCAAGAACTGGTCATCTACTTCTTGCAATGATCGTGCGAGTTTGAGTTTACTTTCATAATTTGAAAACGATTTTATTAACGAAACGAATGAACACAAATTTCGGGCTCCAAAATTAATGACACTAGAAACTATGATTAAAAATTCTGATTTATGTAAAGCGCTCCTGTTTAATTCAATTACAACACACACGTTCACAATGGAAGAAACGAGAAAGCACAATATTACCAACAGCATGTAAAAAGTTCGAATAGGGCATTTCAATCCCGTTCTAGGATTGTATCTAACAAGGCCGGCAAACTGAATAAAATTCGCGAAACATAACAAGAAATCGAAAACGTTGTACCGATATGCAGTCATGACTGCTCGTTCTTCAAAGCCAATGAATGAATGAAAAGTACAAGTAACAGGTAAGTATAGAACGTCTGCCGGCAGTGACCACAGAAGAGCACACGTGGATCTTAGAGAATGTGCTGTCAAAATAAATGAGATCTCTTCAAGTGTTTCAACAAAATTAATTGCGAGGTACACAGTTGACTTATTAAAGCATAATGACTCAGTATCGGATCTCTTACAGTAAGTATTCATTAATTAGAAAAATTCTTACAAACGTGCAACGGAATATTTTTGGTTAATCAATGTTTATGTTCTTGACAAAAATAATCTTTAGCGGATCCCTGATTCTAGTTTCAATCACCGTCACAATTACACCGAAGGCCCCAATCCACTTTGCTACAATTCATCAATACACGTCACAGACTTACAATTCTCGAAGTTTTTTGGTTGAAATTCTTTTAGGTTTATGTGCCTACTATTTATCCCTCAGTAGGGCACAGGCGTTTTCATTCAAATCACTCCATTTATCGAGTTTTGTGTAATGGGTAGATTAATAAAATGCAGTAGATAAATGAAAAAGCCTTCAGGGAATCCTCAGTCTTACTACACATCTCTCGATACAATTCATTCGCTGCAATAATTCGCAGTACGAAGGCCGCCTCAAAAGTAGCGTGATTGTTGCTATGGGTGAAGTTTCACAATTTTTAGCGCATTGAGTAAAATAATATCATTTTCAGTTCTCTAAAAAAGTTGATTCAAAAGTTAGGCAGTGGTTCTCCATGTTTGCTTCAAATATTCCATTCATCAACCTCTGTGTCATAAGTAGATTATTACAATGAAATAAATTAATTAAAAATCTATCTGGGAATATAGAGTTTTAATTTCCTACACTTGAAACTGTTTGGCCAGGTCTCAGGGGGGTAGGATATTCCATTAGAACTAGAGCTACTGATGAAGTTCTTTTGATAAACATCCAAATTGGACCAAATATGACTCCATAATGCAAGCGAGATACAAGGATGCGAGTTTTTCAATAGATTGTGGAAAGATGTACATCAAGAAACGAAGATCGAGGTATTCAAGCATGGGATAAAGGATTTCCTAAAGCGTGCATGGGTAACAAACGTAGCATTTTCGATTTGCAATCCCGATGGAATCTCTTTCGTGCATCGCCATACGCTCCACCAATAGATGAAAACTTCAGAAACCTTTAGTACCCTCCAAACTTGAGAAATTGTAAAGAAGAAATGGCGTCACCCTTTGAATTTAAATTTTAGATTAACCATTTACCACGTGCAATTACATTGCGTACACAATATAAAACCGACAACCGCTCGAAAGGAATTGTATTAAAACAAATGTTGCAGAAATTTATGAATTTCTTCTAGTGGAGGCAGCAAACTAGAAACTACTAATACGATGATACATAGGCCGTTGAAATTTAAAGGCAGGCATGTATGATTCGCGTATTTCATGGCGCCAAATTGAGGTCATTGCCAAAACATTATTATAATTTGTAAGTATTTCTCATGAATTCTTTATAATTCGACAAATAAAAAATGAAATACAGACCTTCGTCTTTACTTTTTCCAACATTTCCGCACCGTCTCGGTGTCCTTCAACCTCGCTTCAGCAGCTAAATCACTATTCACTTTCGAATCAGGAACTTTCAACGCCACAACAAAACGCGCGATCAAAACATTGAAATCGAAAAACCGAACGACACTAATCTTACAGTAATTGCCGGCACAGAATCAAAATCGAATATCGAAATCAGAAACCGAAATTCATGGGGTTCACGGCACAAAATAAATCATGATACAACGTAGTCCACGAAAGCTAATACAGCCGAACAACTTCAGAAAATCGCAATACAAAATAATCCACAAAATCCGAATTCAACGCCAAACAACATTCAACACACTTCAACATTCGTAACAGAAATCAAGTTCGTGCTTGAACCGGCTTGAACGTATGAGTCATTGATATTAAAACTATACGCAGGTGATGGCGTGAACTATGAATCACTGAATCCAGGCAGGTTCAAGACGGAATATTCCATGTACATTATCCCTTATGGGAAACGAAACGAATTAACGTAACATTCGTATCCGTTTCTAATGTAAACGAATAATTCCGTTTTGAATCCTCGAATCAAGGTCTATGTATGGGTGCGCAGGGCTGCCAACTCACTCAAACAGAAATGCCGGATTTCCCTGTCCAAAATTGCCGGCTCTTGCCGGGTCGTCCATCTGATGACGTAGGCCTCTGTCTGTCTGTCTGTGTGTATGGGGGGGGGGTATGAAGAATTTTATTCAAAACCATCGCAGCCCCCCCCCCCAAATACTTCCGATGAAATTCTTCAAAAATTATCAAAACATATTTATTCTCGAAGAATTTTGAAGATTTTTTTTTGAAAGAAAACATTGGAAAGTTTTTCTAAAGATTTTCGATGAAATTCTTCGGAGATTATACAATATTTTTCCAGAAAATTTTCCATAAAATCCAAAAGTGGGCACACCGGTGGGATACGTGTGTGCGTCGGGGAGGGGAGTACTTTGAAGAGGACCCAGGCATGTAACTTCTGAATAGGCACACCGGTGGGATACGTGAGTGCGTCAGGAAGGGGAGTACTTTGAAGAGGACCCAGGCATGTAACTTCTGAATAAAGTATATTAGTCAACGTATTTTTTGAACAGACCACGTATTCAGTTGAATGAACTGCGACGATGTTATAATTAGAAGTGGGTTCATCAATTGATCTCTCGATTATATCTACTTAATTCGCAATCGATAATCAAAATGATCGAGTTAAACCACAGGGTTAAATCGTCACCAGTCACTATCTACATAAGTTCTATAGATATTACTAACTCAACTATTTCCAGGGGTATATTTTACATACTCTTTATATATTACTTATTCCTTCCTCATTTGAAGTTCCCTTGGTGCAATTCAAAAGAGAACAGAATATGAAGAAACGGTACACTATAAAGTATGTGAAATACCTAGATGTTAATCTGTCCTAGTATGAAACTACAACCGGACTCTTTACCTTCTTTTCAAAATAATTTCCAAGTTCTTGGAGTTGATAAGTATAAGTAACAGGACAAGTTCAAAACAGGATAGTTGATAAACTGATCTGTATAACATACAGAGGATTTTGGATGCGACACAGTTGTGTTAACTTACAATGAATTGTATTCAGTATTTTTATCTTTCTATATAAGCACTTCAGCGAGTGTCTTGTCATTCGAACAAGTTCATCCTTAATCAGTTTGGAATGATTCCGCCATAGATCTAGAATTGGCGAGCCGATCCTGATACAATCACAGAGGAATACTTCAGTTTCATATAACAGGCCAAAAATATTTTCTGTAAGTGATGTAGTGATAGAAAGAACAACAATCTAATCCAAACATGACTAATACAATAATCACAAAAGGAACAATCTTTAAAAACCACCAACGACAGAAGTATGGTACTGCGATACCGAAGTGGAGGAAGAGATTATAATTTCTTGCAGTAATCACGCGAGTGTAACTTTACTTTCATAATACGAAAATTATTAAAGAACTCAAATTTTCTCCTCCAAAAATGATGTAAGAAGGAATCACGACTAAAAAGTGTGATTTGTCGAATGCATTCTTGGCGAGTCTTATCAAAATACGCATAGGTATGTTCACAGTGAAAAAAATCGGAAAGTGTATCACAAACAGCATGTATAAGGGCCGTTTCAAATGTTATTTCATAGGTTTTATATTTTCACTTCTGAGAACATTCATGAGATAAAACTTGGGTTATATGTTTAGTGTGGTATAAATTATAATCCAGTTCGTTCATGTATTCGAGAAACATGGATTTTGGGGTACATCTCCCTCCAATTACAAAGCCTGGAGGGTGAATTGCATTTTTGATCTAGAAAAATATTTCCTATATTAAAATTTATACCAGAGACAAACGAGTACGCGCGAAGAGGAGCCAGAAGCGACTGATCCCAGCAAGCATTCAACTATAAAACAATCGTGTGTGCGCGCGCACTCTCTAGGAGGAAGATCGATGCTAGTGTTTCAAATTTATTTTAAAAGAGAGCGTATAGTTATTTTATTTTTTCAATGTTTTCGGTCATAGTACATTATTTTGTGCATTAATTGAGGCTTTGACTGTGGAATATGTAAGCGGCATGTGGGTTCCACATGAATGGTCTGACGGCCATAAAAAATAAAATATAAATTATAATTTGAAAATCACACCGATTTTCACATCGGGGGGGGGGGAAGAGTGATTAAACCACACAATGACTGAAGATGAGACTTAGATGCAATTTTGGACCCTGAATAGGAACAAGAAGAACGCCTGATCTAGCGATCAATACCGGATTCCAAAATTTGAATAAAACGTTCCATAGTGATGGAATACCGAAATCAATCTATACAGATGTACTAAGAATCTCAACAGAATGGGTGACCATGTAAAACAGTGTAGTATAACCTCACGAATGAATCCTAATTCATCCATTTCACACCGAGGGGAGAATGATTAAACCACACAATGACCGGAGATGAGACTTACATGTAATTTTGGACCCTGAATGGAAACAAGAAAACAACCCCGGATTCCGAAATTTGGATAAAACGTTCCATAGCGATGGAACACCAGAATTAATTTATAGACAAGCTAAGTGTCTTAATAGAATGGGTAACCATGTGAAACAGTAGTATAACCTAACGAATGGATCTCAATTTTTCCAGATTGTTCTAATTTTTCTTTTACGGTTTCCTGTGGGGTGTGAAGTTACTTTTGGAGTACGAGTAGAAAGTTCGAATGGGACATTTCAATCCCGTTCTTGGACTGTATCTAATAAGACCGGCAAATCGAGGAAAATTTATAAGCAATAATAAGAAATTGAAGAAGTCCAATCGAGATTCAGTTATGATTATTATTTTCTTCATAGCTGAAGGCAGAGGCATGTATCTTTGAAAGCGCACTGCAGTAACCACAGAAGAGGTGGTTACGTGATTGGTGTAAATTTCATGTAAATATGCTCTGTCCAAGTTAATGTATCCCTCACATGTGTTTATAAAAATTAAATGTGAAGTACACACTCTACGTTAAATAACAATGTCCGCTGGATCTTTACATCAGATATTTATCAATTAAAAACGATTCTCTTCGGTTCGGTAGGAGTTACACGGTTGTGGGGAAACACCTTGAAAAGCCATTTGACCTTTAGGACTATCTACTAAGCATAATTGTTTTCTTGTAATATATTATATTCACGCATAATAAAATTAATCACAGCCTGCAAATGCTGGAAAGGAAACATATTACACGAAAAGATTCTCACACAGTTAACATGGGTTGCAAAAGCTAATTTACAAAGTGAGTTTAGTGTGTTTGCCTATGAATGGGCAAACTTTATTGAACAGCATATCGGAATACTGGATTTGAAAATTTAATCAATTTAGTTACAATTTTAATCCGATCTCAATTTGGGCCTCAAATGCGTCACATTTTCTTCTTCCAACAGGTTAATTAATTAATGTTTCACGAAAACAAAAATCTCTTCCATTTCCAAAATGAGAAGAACTCAAGTCCTTTCTAAGAGGAAGGAGAAAATGAATTGTCCTTTTGCGACTGATTGCACTTGGAAAATCTGAGAAAGTTTTGGAATACAGGTTTTTCTGTGTTATTGAGCTGAAAAATTCAATCAGATTTTCGATTCAACCGCGATTGGTGCCACAAACCTCGTGCCACAAACTTGACTTTTTTCTCATGAAATAAGATCAATCTGAATGGGCGAAAAAATGAATGAATCATCAGAAGTGAGTCTTTTTGGGTCACGAATTTGGTACTAACTTAATAAAATTTTGTGATCTCATCAATTTGGTACACAAAATTCAAATTTCAAACGTTGAATTGGAAAAACAGACTTGCTCAGGATGTCTACTAAAACTGAAAACAGAAAAAGGCCACTATTCGGTTGCCATACGCCGAAAATTTCCGTTCTGGATTTTTTCACCCATACGAAGGGAAATGGATGCCTTTGGCGTCCCCTAATTCATTACATATTTATACATTTATTTTTTCAACAGTATAATGTATTGTTCTTTTACTATAATATGGCATACCAACAAACGATAAAGCGCTACTCCCCCCTTTTCCAGTATTTTATGTTCAATATTCAGTCTTTCGAAACGTACCAAATATATGAGCAGGAGCCTTGTAAGACTAATTTTCAATAAGTTAGGAGATTAAAATTTTTTGGGTCGAGGTACAGTAAGTACAAATAGGTATAGTTTAAAAACAAGAAGTACAAGAAGATTAAAGTGCAACAGAAAATTTCTGGCCAAAAAGAGAATATTTGAGATTGCCTCCTTCTAAATATTGAGGTACGAAACATCTTAAAAACTGACTTATCCTAAGAAATAAAGAAAAGTTGATTTTGGCATATAAATAGTCTAGCCGTTGATTTCATACTTCACCTGATATTTTAATTATTACACGACTTTAAAAAAAAGGGGAGAAGAGGGGAAAAAACGGATTCTAAGTTGGTACATAATAGTAAATTTCCATTAATAAGATTTAAAACAAAGTATTTCGTTTGAAAGATTGATGTGACAACCAAGTTAGACCAGATTAATGGTACGAAATTTTGTACTATAATACAAATTACTTTTCTTAATAATAATAGATTTTTTGCAGTTTTTCGTAGTTACGAGTATATCACTGTATTTATGAAATATTTAAAATTTTGATAGCTCTACCCAAAAACGGATGCTATTTACATGCTCGGTTGCTGACTGTGCCGTTTTTGCTTTTTCCTTGTTTTGGATGTTTTATTTGCCATCAAAATCAAGCTGTCAACATTGAATGACAGCGTTTCACTAATTCCCCCTCTCCGCCCCATTTTCTTTTTTATAGCGAACTCGTTTCTTCTTGTACTCTTGAACAGAAAACCGCATAATGTTTCATAAAGAAAAAAACAGTATGTTGTTATTGAAAGAGAAAGCAGAGGATTTTATACTTTAAAAAAACAAAAACTTTTCTTCTTCTTATTTCCCCCCCCCCAAAGAACAGTCGCAGGATTTCTTTTTTCGAAATAGAAAAAGTGAAGACTTTCTCGCTGTTGGAAAGGAAAGGACAATTTTCTACACTTCCTTTGAGAAAAAAAAAAGTTTCTCCTTTTCTCAAAGACATGGAAGAGAATCACAAATTTTTTTTACTTTTCTCAAAAAGAAGGACAAAGTGCTTCTCATTATGGGAAAAGTAAGTCTCTTTCTATTTTCTTCTAAAAGAACACAAACATGTTTCCGGTTCTCCAAGAATTGGAAATGTTTGATTAGCCTTTCTTAAATAAAAGGACACTGTTCACCAGATTTAGGCTTCTTTTCTAAAACGGGGACGAATCTTTTTTTTGTCCACGGAAGAAAGGAATAGTGCCGTTTTCTTCCTTTTTAAGAAGTTACTCATTATTCAATAAAGAGGGCCATTCATTTGCTAGTTCTTAAGAGAATGGAAAGTTCTAATTCAAAACAAAGCTGATTTTCTTCTTTTCCAAAGGAAGTTAGACAGACCATCATTATTTAGTCCAAATCAAGGTTTGTTCGAATATCTCATTTAATTTTCAAAATGAGCGACCAAAAAATCCCTTATTCCAGCACTTGTTCGATTGCTTTAGAAAGTAGACTCTTCAAATGAGACTGGAGGAGGACACATTTAGAGCCTAAATCGATTTAATCAAAACTCTAATCGAATTTTCGAGCTCTGCGACACACACACACAAAAAAGCGTATTCGAATAAGTAGTTCAACTTTTTCAACAAAGTCAAACTGGTCCATGTGGAGGAGTCAAATTTGCATGTTGGGGTCAAAATCTGGGTCAGGTCCAAAACCTATTCGAATTATGGAAATTAGTGATTTAAAAGACCTCACTTTTGATACTTCATTTAATGCTTCGTCAGAGGCAATTTGGCCTCTTAGAAAAGGGAACAGTTGACTTAAGGGCACCACACCAGCTTGAATTGGAAACCTGATTGAATATTCGAACTTGGTACCACGGAAAATTTATATTCCGAGGAACCATACTAGATCGAATCGACAACCTGATTCAGTGGCGTAGCCAGCTTAGTGTATGGGGAGGGGTTGGTCAGGGCGTGTTAGAGGAAGTGCTACAATTACATTATGTATAAAAACTTCTATTTGATGAAACGGCAAGGAAAATCAGAGTCCCCTAAGGTACCCTAACAACCTGATTAAATATTAAAACTCGGCACCATAGTAAAATCATATTCTGATATTTTGGTTGATTTCCCTTCAATGGACCAATTGTTGGCTGAAAAAATTGATAGAGGTATCCGAACAGTAGTTTCTCGTGGTCGCAGATGTTTGAGTAAGTTTTTAATCTGACTTCAAGTCGGACCCCACAGCGTATATTAGACTACTTGAACTGGGCAAAATTGATTTAAGAAAAACCGATATTTAGATTTCAGAGTCCACATCGAGATGACATGAAAAATTTGATAATATTTTTGAACTCAGCTACCCAAAAGACGCCTATTCGGATACCTTGTTAAATTTTCTCGACAAATTCAAACTAGTCCCTCAGAAGGGGAAACAACCAAATTTGGAACCCATATGGGAGCTGAAAATCTGATTGCATTTTCGAATTTTGCGACTCCAAATACCCATATTCCGATATCTTCCTACATATGTTTTATTTTAAAATTTCAACGTTAGTGATCCCAATCCCGCTTTGTGGGTGGGGGGGGGGCTGGAATTAATGAGATTCTAATAACCAATTCGTGAAACACCTTATATATGGCTACTAATTTTCAAACTGAAGATGTAACACAGTAAGCAGTTACATATATACAAAATTGCAACTCAATAAGTAAAATGCACAATGCAGTTGCGCCAAGTAAGGACACTGCACCACCTTAGAGGCATTCTCATTTCTGTTAAGAACAGAGATAAATAAGGTACTTACCGTAATTAATAGATTAAAATGACCTTCCAAAAACAGGTAGGATGTAACCATGTACTTACAGTGTGATTCAGGGACGGCGACTTTGCTTCCACTTGCAATTCATGTAACAACTGACACGTTCTGTTGGCCTGAAAATGATAAGTAATGATATCAGTAAGATGTGCGTAGTTGCATAATTAGGTCTGAAATATACAGAAGACTATGTTGGCAAGAGAGAGGATATTTCAAAAAATACTGAATATTTACACATTTAATTATATTTCAGAAACTACTTGCTACTTCCGAGAACTTCTGTTGGGCAGACACCAACATACGTTCGCAATGGTGCCTGACTCTCTTACCTATACATCCGAAGTATATATATACTAACAGAGGCATCGAAATGGGGAGAGAGAGTATAAAAGGAATATACTGTCACTCAAAATAACTTGAAAAACTATTTAGATAGTTCATCAAGTGTCTTGAGAGATTAACCTCAGGTTTCCTCTTGCTATTTAACAATTGAGGTTCGTAAGACTTAATAACGAACAGTATTTTTTCTTCCTTTTTTTTCTATTTCTTTTCCTTCTCTTTCTAATTTTTGTGGACATAAATTTTGGAACCTCCCTCTCCTTTAAATCGGAAAACAAAGCTCACCTATGCAGCGTCTAGATTGGCGGAATCAATTACAGAACTATAGTAAAGAGTCAATATGTAATAATTCTGTAGCATCGAATTCCTAGCTCTTCTTCCCAACTAAAAACGAAAAAGAAATCTCACTCTATAAACTGTATCGGCTTTAGGGTAGTCTTTTACAATTGGTGGATTTTCCCCACATTTTCTGGAGGATCCCCGCATTAGATCAATTTTAATAAAATTTCAGGTCAAACACCCTCTTCTTTAAAAAAAAATTCATTCGACGTAAATCAAATGTAGTTAGATTTTCCAGTACTGGTTAATGACCCCGCGAGGCGGTGGCCTCAGAAGAGGGACGAAGAACGATGAAAAATTGAAATTCGAGATCGGGGTCGATTTATAGGTTTTCAAGGTCACTGAATTCAATTCTTGGGGTAGTTCTTACATCCGACCTCTTGGAGTATCACTAGAGGGATGATGTAAAATAATAGTTACGTTTTCAAGATGGTATGCAATTTACAGGTTTTCGAGGTCACTGAATTCAGTTCTAGCGGTAATTTTTACATTCGGTCGTATGGAGTACTCTAGACGGGGTCAAATATTAGTCATTCGTCCAAGATAATATTCGATCTGGAGGTTTCCAGTCTCCAAACACAAATTTCTCACATAGTTTTCATATCTGACTCCTCAGGTACCGCATCTGATGATGTCTGAGAATAATTGTTAATTATTCAGGAGAGTTCTGTCTATTCCACTTTTATCGATTTTCAAAGTTACTGAATCACACTGGTTGCCACGAAAGTAGCAATTTATTGTTGATTGGAAATTGAATAATAATTAAGCATACATTAATAAAGGTCTTAAAAAATAAGGAAAAAAAAAGAACTTCATAAGAGTGTAGTAGGTGCTTTCTCAAGGACATCGTGAAAATATAGTTGATTAACATTGCAGTGACCAAAATTAGTACGATATTCTTCTCAAAATAGTCAATACCTAATTTCTGAACTTAATTCGCTCTGGCTAAGAATCACTAGTTTCGATAATTCATTCAGGACATAGGTAGGAACCGACACAGGCTAGTAACACTCAACTATAAACAATCTAAATCAGAAAATACACAACTAATCCTATGCCGATCCTCAACAGACTTCCAGGAATATCATTTTATAAACATTTTCTTTTCATGAACTGACTTTGTAGCTGTGAAGATACACTAATGAAGGTTTACGAAAAATTTGGTCCCTTAAGCCGGATACGAATCGTCGACTTATAATGGATGAAGAAATAGGACACGAAGAGGTCGTATATTCTGCTTAAGTTTCCGGAATAGAAAACGAAGGAAATTAATAAGATCTGATTTAATGGCCCGACAAAACAAAGGGATACTTCGACAGGAACAAATGCAAGTACGACACTTTAATGGGTCTAACGACAGTTTCCGCAGTGAACAATAGAAAAATGAATGCCTGACAAAAAAAATAAGTGAGGCGACGTAAAAAATGAATTAAACTACACGAAATATGATGCGCGACAATAAAATACAATGCACTGCTGAAAATTAATTATCACAGTAACCTAGGTGGCGACAAATTAAATGTTATAAGTGAATTTTTGTGTGGACATCAATTTAAGTCAAAACTATAAATAAATGAAAATATAAATAAGTAAAAAATGATAATATCGTATATCAGACCCCTGTAGCAGGGTGTCTACAGAAATTGAAAATTAAAATTGAAGTACTTTTTCACGGGACCCTTTGCAGGACTGTAGCCGGAATATTTACCATATTTTCCCCGAGTGTGCAAATCTTTTTTAATTGTTTCCAATTGTTTTATCCCCTTCACCCATCCCTCTTTTCTTCTCCCCCACTTCCTCCCCTCCTTGTGAATATAGACCCTCGCTACACTTTTTAATGACCAATCTATATAGGAATCGCAAAAAATTTATTTTTGAGTACTTCTAGCAAAAATGAAGGACTTTTGATTTTTTTTCCTTTCAATTTCAGCACTTTTTAGGAATTTTAGGACCTACTTTCAAAATTCTGGATTTGAAGGACTTTTCATAATCTGTAGACCCCCTGCTGTAGATCCTTATGGGCGGAGAGGATGGGGAAAATGACTCCAGAAACGGATTCAGGGACCCCAAAAACTGTACTACTGACTTACAGAAGTTGAAAATCGGGAACACTGATGTAATTGGAGATTGGCCCCAAGTGAAACCTGAAGGGTTGATGGGAGGGAAGAAAAAACAACTGAAATGGATTCAGTTACTTGAAAAACCCTACTAGCGATGTAAAGAACTGGAAAATTGAGGAAAATTGGAGTAACTGAAAATTAGTCCCAAAAGAAGTCTGAATGGAGAGGAGAGTGGAATAACCACTGAAATGAAGTCAGCGACCCTCAAAACCTACATTTGGAATAAAAATAAATTGAAGCGCTACGTAGAAGCAGGGCTCTCGATCAGTGTGTTTCTTATAAGACGAAGGCCCTTCTTCCATGCAGCGCTTCAATTTTTAAGTTTATATCGGGAGGTACCCACAGCGACTGAAGCTCAAATTCCGTAAATCAATGTTAATTCCTACGGGTTAACCTTTTCCATCACATTAGCTACTGAATTCATTAAAAAATATCCTATTATCGACTTTCTGGATCCGGGGGGTAAAAAGGCTTTACTCAAAGCCGTGGGAAGTTGGATCTGAGGAGGATATTAAATGAATGAGTAAATGAGACTGAATGAAATTGAAGAAGAATATATGATTGAATGCGAAAGTGTGTATGTAATGTATGATGTTTGTCTGTGGTTCTGGGTGATGTAGCGGGAGTAAATAATGCTATTATTATTTCTAAATATTTAATAATTAATTATTTACGGAAGAAAATTTCATTTTATGGATATTTTAAGAAGTATGTAATATTTATTCTGCCTTTATTTAATTTGTTTGTCCTGTTCTCGTGTCTAGACCGCTCCCTCAATGTGGGCTGGTCTTGTTTGGGGTGTCCATAAAATACAAACATACAAATATAATTTTTTGCAAGTTGCCAGCTGGAATTTTCGATGTAGGCTACAAAGTTTATTCTTACCTCCATCTCAGTGGCTGCGGTTCCATTCAAAATACAATAGCCAGAAAATAAATTCACCACCAGCAAGTATACAAAGAAGAGGACAAAGTTTCCGAACATGTAAGTCGTTCTAGAATCGCCCTTCAAGAAATGGTCCAAACACGTGGTCATGATGATATATGTAAGTACAAGCGCTTCACTTGCAAAAACAATTATCAACAAACAGATTTGTAGACCAAAAAACCGATTCTGGGCTCGACACTGTTGTTGTAACTCACAATGGATTGTACACAGTAACTTTGCCTTTCGAAGCACAACTGTATCATACAATTGATTCCGTGCATATTTTTTGGTTAATCGAGTAAATTCACTATTCATCGCTTCAAAATGTTTTCGTAATAGGTATAACAATGCAAAAAAATAACACATTTCGAATCCTGATATCATTCTAGGAAAATACAGTAACATCGCAACAGACCAAAAATATTTTCCATAAATGATGTCCTCAGAAAAAACATAATAATCAAACCCGAACTCGACTAATATAATTATAACGATGAATATAATCTTTGGAATCCACCAGAATCTGCGATATTGTATTTTGATACCAGTTTTCAAAAAGAGATCATCTACCTTCTGCAGTGATTCTGCAAATTTGACTTTACTTTCGTAATTAAAAAACGATTTCATTAACGAAGTAAAAGAAGCTATATTTATTGCTCCAAAATGGATGTACGAAGGAATCATGAGTATGAACTCCCATTCATTGGATGCATTCCTAGCGATTCCTATAACAATACCAATGTTCACGATGAAGGAAATAGGAATGTATAACATTACTAACAGCACACAGACAGTTCGAATACGGCATTTTAATCCCGTTCTGGGATTGTATCTAATAAGACCGAAAAACTGAAGAAAATTCGAAATAAATGACACGAAACCGAAAACGTTACACCAAATACCCGAAGTCATGATTGCACATTCTTTACAGTACTGATGGAATAGAAAGTATGTCTTTGTCAGTAGCAGTCAAAAACGTGGCACCAGAACTGCCAAAACTGATGTACCTATCCTTAGAATGTGTTGCCAATAATAAAGTAGATATAAAGTATACACTTGAGTAACACGTTTCGAATTTCATATTACGAACACTAACCTGAAAATTATGTACACAACATTCGTATAATTGACTGACATATTGGGTACACCTTGATATTTACATTCAACAACTGTTATTTGGTCGCTGTGACGCCAAATGGTAACGTGCCTGCTTTGCAACCCTTTCGTCTCGGGTTCCCATCAACGCCAAAAAACCACTGATATTCGGATACCTTCTCCCATTAAAATTCTAGCGAACACAGCGATTACAATATCAATGGAGGCGAAAATACAGCGTTCCTGTAATCCCCACCAGTTCACACGAATAAGGTATTACAATCACAGGGCGTGTTACTACCAGATCAGAAATATTGGTACTGTGCGTATGCACGTCGTGGACAGTTTACTCAACATCGTGAAACTGGCTAGTAAGCGAATTGCGGCTGCATACTCTTCGTCCACAGAGAAGCAAAACTCTAACGCAACAAAACCGTGGGGGACTAACCTGCCCAGGAAAGTCGCTTGGCAGAATCGTAAACGCCAACGTCCAGCACCGGATATGGCACCTGAAGAACTATTATTTAAATGAAGAGTCAGAAAATTTTCAGTGCTTTCATGAACACTGCGGAAATAGGGTTGTTCAGTATTCGAGAAAGAAAAATTAGAAAAATATTCTTCTCAAATTACTCAATACCTAACTTCTGAACTTGATTCGCTCTGGCTTTTAATTCCAGATACAAGAATCACTAGTTTTGATAATTCTTTCAGGAAGTAGGTAGATACCTACTACTATCATTTTATAAATACAGTAAAACCTCCATTAACGGACACTCCCCTACAGCGGACACTTTTTGTGGTCCCATTGAGCGTTATGGCGAAAATATGTATTGTAACCGCCATATGGCGGATACCCTCTATAACGAACAAAAACTTCATAAACTTGATACAGAAAAACTAGCTGACGAGGTGTAAGTTATATAGGTTTTGTGCACTAAGATTGCCGATGAAATCCTTCGAAGATCATCGATCATTTTTCTTGAAGATTTTTAGTAAAATTCTCAAAAACCATCGGAGTTTTCCCCAGAATATTTCCTATACAATTTTTCAAAAATTATCAGAAAATTTTCTCGATGGATTTTGATGATTTTTTTTCTCGAAAACACTGGAACTTTTTTCTAAACATTTCCAATGAGATTCTTCGTTAATGACCGGAATTTTATTTTCCAACAATTTCAGAAGAAATTCCTTAAAAATCATCCGAGACTCTTCTCGAAGATTTCCAATGAAATTATTCTTTGGAAATTATCGGAGATTTTTTCTAAAGACTTTCGATAAAATACTTCAAAAACCATCGGAGTTCCCCCCCCCCCGAATATTTCTTATTCCGAAAAGATCGGAAAATTTTCTGGAAAACATTGGAAAGATTTCCTAAAGATTTCCGATGAGATTCTTCGGAAATTTCCGACGAAATTCTTTGGTCGATAAAATTCTTCGAAAACCATCGGATTTTTTTCAAGACATTTTTGATAAAATTCTTTAAAAATTATCGGAAGATTTGTGAAGAAAAAATCTTCGGAAAACATTGGAAATTTTTTCTGAAGATTTCCGATGAAATTCTCCGGAAATTATCAGAGATCTGCCCAGAACATTTCTAATGAAATTCTTCGGAAATCATCGGTAATTTAACATACAATTTTCAAATGTAAATCTCTGGAAATCATCAAACCTTTTTTCTGAAGAAATGCTTCAAAATTCATCGGATATATTTCTCGATGATTTCTAATAAATTAATCCTTTGGTATCGTTAGAGATTTCCCTAAAATTTTCAACAAAATTCTCCTAAAATCATTGGAGATTTTTCTCAATGATGTTCGATGAAATTCTTCGAAAATGATCGGAAATTTCTCCTTAATATTTTCGATAAAATTCCTCCAAAATTATCTTTGGAAATTAAAGGAATCTTCTCGAAGATAAATTCTGATGAAAAATTCTTTGGAAATCATCGGAGATTTTCCGCGAAGATTTTCGATGAAATTCTGCTTCGGAAATCATCGGAGGTTTTCCCCAAGATTACTTCATCGTTTTGCAAGTTTGGTCGTGAAACATGAACGAAATGACGAAACATCAGCGAAACGCTACACACTACCGACGAAAAAATGAGTTTTCCGTGTTTCAATTCCTTTGTATATCGCACCAAAACCGCTCAAGTGCGAAAAACTGCGAAACACGAAAAAATATTTTTCGTGAGAAAACCCTACACACTATGCCAGAGGCGGAAATAGAGGGGGCTAGGGGGGATAAGTCCTTCCCAGTTTCAAAATTAACCCCCCTAAATGAAAAATGTAAAACTACGAGTACCGCTATTATCGCTTGTGATGTTGTGCTTTTTTTCTTGCTTTTTCTCTCTCTCTCTCTCTCTCTCTCTCTCTCTCTCTCTCGCTCTCTTACAAAGGAAGTATTATAGAGAAAAAATCTTTTTTTTTTTTTTTTTTTTTTTGGTGGAAGGGGCTATGATTTTTTCGATTTTTATAAAGTTATCTTAGACCGTCGGCTTAAGTGAGTTCAATACTGTCGCCCTCCAGTTTCGAGGGATAAAGAGTGCAGAGAAGCCTAATCGTGATCCAACTGATAACGAAAAAGACCAAAGTAGATGTGTGTGAGTGCCCAAAGTAAGTAAAGTACAAAGTTCAAAGCTGTTTCAGAGCCTTTTTTTCCAAAGCATTAGTCACAAGAAAATGCGTACGCAAATCTACAGTCTGCTCCTTACATTCCACGTAACAATGACTAGAGATCTTTCTACAAATTCAAAAGAAAACCAGAACGTGTTTAGTATGATATAATGATGATGATAAGGTTATCAGTCTTACGACCGGTTTGATGCAGCTCCCCATTTCTCCCTATCTTGCGCAAGTTCTTTCATTTCCAAATAACTCTTACATTTGATATCCTCGATTATCTGTTGAACATACTGGAATCTTTGCAGACCTACTCAATTCTTTTCTTCCACCCTTCCTTCTAGCAGGAGTAATATGTATTATTCCTGAATACCTCGAGTTATGCCCTATTAGTTTATCATGATTCCTCATCTTCAAACAATTCCAAATCAGCCCCGTAGTCAGAGTTTATGAGTGGGCGGGGCTCTATGAACCTTTTGTGGAGCAGAGGCCGACATTTTTTTACAAGCTTAAAGAAAAGTGTACATGGGTTTTATGTTTTATTTCAATGGGTGTCTTGCCTCGTTGTCTAAACAGGCTTGGGTAATTTAGCGAGAGTGTACTTGGACCATTACATACAAACCCCATTCCCAAATCCCTTTTTCTTTCTCGTTCAGCGTAATGATGATTATCTTTAATGGTGGTATCTTTGCCTAGGGAGGCTAAGAGGGGGCTCAGCCTCATCTTGCTCTCATGGCTACGGGAATGTTCCAAATATCTGTTTTACCTGCTACTCTGTTAAGTATTTCCTCATTTCTTACCTTATGCGCACATTTGATATTAAGTATCTGCTTATAGCATCACATTTCAAAAGCTTCGATCCTTCACTTCCCTGGTTTTCCTATGATCCCAATTCAAAAATAATTTTTTGATTTCCAGATTTGTTTTTGTTTAGCATAAATTACTTTTTCGATAAAATTCTAATGTAGCTTGGACTATTCTACTACTACGATAATATCCCTTTTACACCTTCCACCTTTTGTTATTTTACTCCTGATACAGCAAAATTCGCTTACTTCCTCGATTTTTCCCTGAACAATTTTTATTTTAAGCTATCATGTTCACATCGATTACATACCATCACTTTAGTTTCATTTTATCAAATATTTTCATACAATATTCTAACTCAAAATCTCCTCCATTCTATTTAAAATATTTACCAAATCAGAGTGCTTCTTTCAGTTAATTAGACAATATCATCTGCAAACCTGAGCATCTTTACTCGCTCTCCATGTATGGTTACACCTGCTTCAAATTCTTCTGTTATTTCTTTTATATTCCCCTCTATGTACAAATTAAATAATACTGGAGATAACGAGCACCCCTAAATTACACCTTTTTTTCATATTTGTCTCCTCTTTTTCTCCGTCTATTTTTAGTGCAGTTTTTTGTCTGTCATATAAGTTTAAAATAACTTGACTTTCTTCTTTATTCCTATCCTTTTTAGAATATCAAACATTTTATCCCACTTAACATTTTCAAAAGCTTTTTCAGTATCAAGGAATTCTATACATGTATCTCACCCCTTTTTAGGTCTCCCATCTACAATTGAACCACATAGTTCAGAAACAACGTGAGTCCCAAAATTTTGAGAATGGGTTGGATTGATTCGCAGTGTTGCGAAGTCTAATTGCATTGCAGCTTCGTTGTGAAAGATTATATCTCATGGCTCGTGACGTTGTAAATAACACTGTTCACTTTGTAAGGTTGAAAGGTAACTACTTACGTTATGAGCCTTCACAACAGCAACAGTCGTGACAAGGTGTACTCTCTCATCATTTCCATGGATGGGCGAAAATAAGCACAACAACGACAGTCATGAGGTCACCCTGACACGCTCCCCGACACGAATTCAGTGGTTCATATTTCCATGGAACTTTATTTTTCTTCCAGTCATGGGAATAGTTGAGCGAAAACCGTAACTCCAGCCATGTACTCATTGATCTTGACCATTGCTGCGCCCTGCGCGACTACAGTTCTTCTTCTTTCTTCTTCTCATTTCTAGCTCAGTTCAGTTCACTGTTTATGGTGACAATTCAGTTCAGTGGATGATATTTCCATTTTCTTCCAGCCATGGGTGTACTTGAGCGAAAATCGTGTCATGCCCCCCCCCCCTCTATCACGAAACCAGTTCGTATGATTTAACTCTTCAAGGGGACAATTCAGTACTGTGGCCGACATTTCCACATAAATTTATTTTTCTTCTAGCCATGTGCGCATCGATCTTGATCTTTGCTGCGCCCTGCGCGACTACAGTCTACAGACGTGTAGTTGATAGAAATTTCCATGGAAATATGAAGGATATACACAGACAGACAGACATACATACATTCATTTTTATTCATACATATAGAAGATTGTAGGCGCTGAGGTTTCAGCCCCCCCCCCCACCCAAAGTTTTCGCTCTATTTCCGCCCCTGACTATGCACAAAAACGTGCGGAACGACGAAAAGCGAAACACGAAACAAGAAACAGCGAATAGTCTGTAGCCGCTTAAACCGACTACAGACTATTCGCTGTTTCGCGTAGGAGTTCCGTGTTTCGTCTTTATCTACGAAAACAGAATATACACATTATTCACAGTTTAGAAAATCTCATCACAATTTTCGGACTTGTAAAATATTTCCAAAAAGAACAGAAATATTATAAAATTTTCGAAGTTTTGCCGAATTTAACCCAATTTACCGAAATTGCCGAATGAAAATTCGACTGGAGAAATTCCGCCCCCCCCCCCCGTCAGACTCTACTTCGACATCCGTGGCTCATTCTGGAAGCGTTCATCACGCTCCGCATCTTCATCAACATTTCGAACAAACCAAAACAGCATGACAGATTTACGGCGTTTTGAGTATGCAATTTTATTAACATTCCGAGTCAATTCGCATAACTGGAATATTCACGGCGTTGCAACTATGCAATTATATTAACACTCCAGCCATGATGTTGCTGCATTCGAATTCGAAGTATAACATATTTTTTATGAGACGTCTAGATTCGAAGTCACGAACAAGGTGGATAAATAAACTTTTCTTCCCGATCGATAATCGGAAATTGTATTATTTCCAAAAGCATAACAGCATGCTACACTGATACTGAGGATATAGAAGACGTCGTCTTCCATGAGTCTCGAGTCTGAGCCAATAGGCACAGAAAACTTAACATAATAATATGAAAAATGCATTCACACATGAATTACCAAGACAGAGTCTACGTGGGAGAGGAATTTTTCTATGAAGTAATATTCAGTCAGTAAGTAATGCGGGCAATGTATGTCTTGTATCCTACATTTCAGGCCATGATAGTCAAGTTATCTCCTGGTCCTGCAGTTCTGCTGAAGATGTAACGTGCACCCCCCCCCCCCAATTAAAAAATGAAGTAAACAGTTCAAACCCGAAAACAGTGAATAATCAAAATACTTTTTTCTCCTATTCTGCTATACTCATGCAGCTTCTTCTAATTCCAATGATATGACAGAAGCTACAAGCGGAGCAAAATGAACATCAATCCGACAGGCACTTTAATTAAGTTGAAATATGACAAAAACGTATTCTTTGTCACATAAAACTTTCTTCAAGACCGCATTTTCCACATACGCATTGGCCGCACTCTTTACTCACAAAAAGACACGTCACTGGTATTCCGTAGGGCTCCGTCTCGAAGTCCATTACTATTTACACTAGCAACGATATCCAAAACCACATGAGATACCTAGTGAGACATCTTCTCGACGCACATGACCTAGCTTTATTTGTCCGAGGCAGCAACTTACAAGCGTTACAGAACTAACTTCAGTGTGTACTATCAACAAATTGGCTGAGTGGGGAAACGGACCATGACTCTCATTCGCCTTTTCTAAAATCAAGATAGTCAATTTAACAAAAATACGAAATGCATTAACAATCCAACTCCCTCTAGGGGCAAACCAATAACGCAGGTAATCAACACCAAATATCTCGGCCTCACATTCGATAGTACTCTCATTTGTTTACCTCACATACAGGAGCTTCGTCGAAAATGCTCTCAGTGACTCGATCTACTTAAAAACGTGAATGGCGCTTCATGGAGAGCTGATAAAAAGTGTATTCTCCAACTTCATTACAGTCACCTCTGCTCAATGTTGGACTATGACTCCGCCTTGAAAAAATTAGACACCGTTCAAAATCAAGCACTCCGTATCGCCTCTGCAGCTTTCCGAATCCTTATTTAGGTAAGAAGGAAATTGTTATAAAATCCATAGATATAAAAGCAGCAGAAAAATTCCTGGAAGACAACCCAGTCAATTTGCAGAATATAGAAACAATGGCTGACTGCGAAGCTGAGGCGGAAAGAGTTACAAACCTCCTCTCGACGGCAGTCAGGCATTCAACAAAAACAATAACTGTGAAAAGGAAAACTTACTGGTGGACGCAGGAAATTGAGCTTGCATGACAAGAGCTGAAGAAGCTGCGACGCAAGATCCAAAGAGTCAGGAATGACACTACACGAGTTGCATTGCAGGACCGCTGCAAGGTAAAGAGGAAGCAGGTGACTTACCTTATCAAGAACGCCAAGAAGAAAGCCTGGCGGGACTTTGTCACAGTGGACTCAGCCTGGGGAAAACCCTACAAGACACAGGTTAAAAAAGTTGGCTTTTGCCCTCCGGCAATTAGTGAGGATTCTCTCCTAATTGCCAAATTCGGGAAACATGACAAGAAACCGATCTCATTAGGGTTTGATTCCATTGTGAGGAGCTCCCCACCAGGAAGCTATGTAACTGACAGTGAAGTGACTAATGTGCTGAAAAAATCTAGAAATCGGTCAGCCCCAGGGCTGGATGGGATCAATTACAAAATATTGAAAATTTACAACAAATCAAATCGAAATACTTTGTCAACTCTTTTTACAGGGTGCCTTCAAACCTGCACCTTCCCTGACTGCTGGAAGCCGGGGACGGTTGTGTGGCTTCTGAAGGAGAATAAAGATCCCAATGAGGTTAAATCGTACAGACCAATCACCCTCCTATCTGTACTAGGAAAAACTTTGGAACGACTAATTGTTAACAGAATTAATCAGCACATTAGCAATAATAATATTCTGTCTACAAGACAATTTAGCTTCCGTCAAAAATGTAGCACAGTTGATGCAGTGCATAGCTTCCTGGACCAGGTACGCATCAACAGACACCTATCATGGTATACGGCAGCAGTTGCAATTGACATATCTGGGGCCTTTGACAACTTAAGTTGGGAGCACCTGATTGGGGAGTTGAAGAGATTCCAATTTCCTGAATACCTCATCACGATCATTCAAAATTACACACCCAACAGAGAAATATGTAGTGGCAATGCCAGTACTTTTCTGATTAAAGGCTGCCCACAGGGGTCAGTACTTGGTCCGGTGCTCTGGAATATTGGCTACAACTTTGTCCTGGAGGGTCTGCACACCACTGGTCGTCATCTTACGTGTTATGCGGATGATACAATCATGTTGGTGCGCGGCAACTCTCGTGACGGACTTGAAAAGGCCATTTCTGAAGCTCTGGACATGATAGATGAGACACTCCTGGCTGCTGGTCTCACTTGTAATAAAGAAAAAACAGAGATAATCATCTTTGGGAATATTAAAAATAAGATCACCCCAAAACCACAAGCAATAAAATCAAGTAATGGGCATGTTTTGGACAGTAAGAATGTTATAAAATACCTTGGGTAGTTTGTTGACAACGAACTTAGGTGGGACACACATCAATAAAATGTGTGAGAAATCGGAATCTCTGTTTCGGCGACTGCTGTCCGTATTCCATAATACCTATGGATACGACAACAAATCCCGTAAGACTATGATCGAGGGCACTGTTAATGCCATTATATCCTATTCGAGTCCAGTATTCGCCCACCGAATTGAGGCAAATCGCAACAAAATAGACAGTATGTACAGGAAAATGGTGATTGCGTGCGGCCGGTTGTATAGAACTGTGCCATACCTAACTGCCTGTAATATTTCTGGTATCCTCCCCCTCCGTTTGGCAATAGAAAAATCGGCTGCGACATATTCGTGGCGCAAAAGAATACCCCTTCCACAAAATTGTAACAGGCATGAACTACCCCCAGCCCTATCCAAGCCCTCTGTTGTGAGGAGAAGGTCGGGAAAGTCATGCGTCAAAATCTGGCAAACATGGTATGATAATACACCCACTGGCCAGTGGACCAAAAAACTACTTCCCACAGTAAGTACGAAGGGAGTCAATGGGGTGGACTTTTACCTAGCTCAGGGACAGACTGGTCATGGCTGCTTCAAGGCATACCCCTTCAGAATGAAGAGACGTGTGTCTGACAGATGCGGATGTGGCGGTCTGCAGACTGCGGAACATATCTTCACGGAGTGTCCACTGTTTGCCGATGGTCGACCTGCGCAGCTGGACCTCTTGAGGCCTAGTTGCAGGGCTTACATCCGTGACTGTGTGAAGCGGCGGTGGGCAGATGAGGCCACTGAAACAAGTGCTGGGACTCAGTAGTCTACATTGATGTAAAAATAATAATAATAATAAAAATAACTCACGACCCATATCTTATGGAAACTCTTAAAGGACACCAATGAAACGAGACAAGAAAACACCATATGTCGTGGTGTGGAGCTGGGGGGAGTCCACCCCTCTGATAATGTTGCGTTGAAGACCAACAGCTGAGGGTGGGCCAATACTAGCCATGGATAACAAAATAATGTACCCTATCAGTGAGTATAAGAGTGGGTGCCGGGGCCTTGGTGGGACTGTTGTGATGGACAACTTGTTGTCCGCACTGCGGCTGTTCCTGCCGGGGCTGGTCCCTGCTGAAATGAATACATCGGATTAGACATATAAGATATAAATAGAATATACTAGGCTATATATAGAGATAGGTAGAGGTAAGACAGACATATCACCACATTACCCAGGAAAACTATTTCTGTGGTTAATAAGGTGACATGAGGTATCATTAAAATATGCATGCCCCTCATCAGAGCCCCGCTCCAATAGTGGGAGGAGACGGGGAGGCCCCGTGGTATGGTTGGTCTTTCAATCAACCCGGGCAGACAAAAAAAAAAAAAAAAAAAGTTATATAGGCCCAGCCTTCTTTGGTGCGTAGGCCTTATCAAGTTTTGAGAAAGGGGTATTTTTATTAGAAGATCTGAGAAACGTGGAGCAGTATAGGAAAATTTCAAGGTGGCCACTTTTTAAATATTTCAGTCGACGACTATAACACAAAAAAGGAAAAAAATGAAATCACGTAAATGAAAGTCTGGAGAGCCAGGACCTTAAATTAGGGTCTTATTGAGCTCACCTACCTCAATACGCGCATGTTGTTCAGACTCACACGAGCATGTCATACATGCGAAGACTCTTGTAAGCTGATATTTCGATTTATCGTCATTATCAGGGCTGCAATTTGTATGCACAAAAAATACCGAAATATGCGCATATTTTATGCGCCGAATTCAGTCTAAGTAATATGCCGAAAATATGCGCCAACATTGTAAAATAAGCGTAAATATGCAAATACAACATGGGTATATCATTTCAAAGGAAGAATTAAGTTGGATACACTGAGACAATTTTTATCATAATATTTTTAAATAGCAAGGTATCTCCTTAAGAGTCCAATCTTATTTTAATAAGAGATGCACCCAGGTAATAATGGACCTATTCGTATTTTCTTGATGATTGATGCCTGTGATGCGGGCAAGAGAAAGGTTATTTTATGTACAAAAGAACATATTTTTCTAAAAGCTTTTCTACTGATTCATTCACCTTTAAGTCTTCGCAATTCTTTTTGGAGTTGGGCATCATTCTCAGAACTAAAAAAAATAACTTTTTAGGGGAAAAAATTGTAAAATAAGCAGAATTGGTGCTAAATATATGGTAAATGCCAAAATATGCGAAATATGCAGGATGAAATGCTGCTCATTTGACTCAGAATTCGGTGATTTATACCTATACGCCATAAATAAAAATTTGCATTCGCATAAAAATTGCAGCCCTGGTCATTATAATAGAATTTTCCAATTCTTTGTTTTCTCTTTCAAGGTATAATTTGCTATTCTTAAATTTTCAAATGACCATGACTGAAAATAAATAACTTAAATGACCGTTAGCCACTTTAATACAACATACTACACCCCTCCCACTAAAAAATAGGAGAATATCTCGATTCGTATCATACGCAGGTGCCTAGCAATAGCCGGGCCAAGGCGCAAAGCATAAGGACTCGCGTATCCAGCACCCAATCAAGTGAAAGGGATAGAACTCAGTGAAATTTTCACTTTAGCCGTAAAAATGAGGCTACTAAGCTGATCCTTATCAGCAACCTGAGGAAAAGTGCAATGGACTATAAGGTCTGAGCATCTGGCGCATACAGCGCATCCTCACACAAAGATAGTGAAGAACATGGATAGATTTTAGGACGAGTTATCTGTTTTAAAAACAAAATGGAAAAAGAAGGTTAGAAGGGATCGGGCCTGGAGGGATACTGGGCACTTAGACCTATATGCAAAGGCATACTGAGGACTCAGTTTGAAGAGAGGATTCTGAAGTCCTGCGTCTTCTCCATCTTCCTGTACGGGACCCATATATGGACCACTACGGTGGCAGAAATTAGAAAACTTCGCTCCACGCAAAGTAGCATGCTAAGAAGCATACTAGGAATTAGACTGAGCGATAAAATTGAAACAAAAATTACACGGCAAAGAGCACGAGTATCAACTTCACAGAGACTAACATAGATAAGCAACTGCAGCTCACATGTTAAGTCGTTTCCAGTTCCGAAACGAAAATGTGAAATAAAACGAAAAACTTACGTTCTTACATTCTCCTGCAATGCCCATAGCTGCCCCCCCCTCACACACACACAAACAAAACCATAATAAAATATGACAAACATATTTTTATTCCGCGAAGTAAAACAACGAAAATAAATAGCACCGCATGGCGCGGGCACTCGAACGAAAAACTCGAACACAAAATTTTTGAAGCTCCGGTGGCGGAAAACTTACGGATTCACGAAGGCGGCAGTTCAATAAAAAAATGATCCAGAATAACAGCGAAAGAAAAGGAAACCGTTTGAATCGGAAAACAGAAAAAAAAAACTAGAAAAAATTGTAGCAAGAAAAGAAATAGAAAAACAAGCCAAAAAAAAGTGCGTAAGAACGACACCGAGGGACTCGACAGACGATAAGAAAAGTATCACCGAAAAACATTTTGCGGATTGCAGGTACAACAAGATGGTAAGGAAAAAAGATAGGAGGAGGGAAAGGGAATGGAAAATGAGAAAACGTCACTCCGCATGCAGATTCTCACCTGCATACAGAATGAGGAGGGTAAAGGGAAAGGAGCCCGGTGCGTTCATACGTAATCAATTTGGTCAGACTGCAATCTTCGCGTTTCACCATGCCACAAACTGGAACACAATAATTCAGACAAGTCTGCTCCTCTATGCACCTCAAAAGCCTAGCACATTGAACATCACAGCTCTTCACGACTCGCGAACATTCACTTGAATAGCTTCGTCTCAAATTTGATCAGAAGGCACAATGTCGACTCATCCGAGATGTTATTCAAGCACCCTTGCAGAAGAACTGGGATACCGACCCACAGAAACTGGAGGGATGTTGCACTTCGTACAACGTAGATGAAAGAAAGAGTACTCGTAAGAATACGTATTGGTAACACTCGCCTCACTCACCTACATCTCATACATTGAACTGAACCTCCAGAATGAACACTTGTCACACTCCACTCATTATAAACTCATGTCCAGGACGACCGCATCAGGTACACCCCTGCATTAATATTTTTGGCCCTTTACCTTTCCAAGTATATGAATAATTCCGGGGCGTATGGCGGTGCAAGCATACCGAATTGGCCCTGGAACACCGCACCCCCACCCTGGAATTACACCGGTAGGGTGAGCGTCAAGACAGGGGGAGACGCTTTGAGGTGGCCCTTCTACCCCCATTTCAACTCTAGTTTCTTCATGGCGGAAGTATATGAAACATTAGGTAAAACTCAGTCGTCCGTATATTTACTTTTCCATTGTCTTAATGATATTAGTTGAATTGTTTTCCTTAATAAGTTATTCATTCAGTTACCTTCCCTCTAATAATTTGTTTACAGTTGATACCTTATATTTTGTGAACCTTTCATAAATAATTGTTAACCGAAAAACTTATGTAACCGCTGGCACACATAAAAAATCATGTATGAACATGTTACTATGTCGAAAAATAAATAGTTAATAGAGAAAACATCCAAAGTATACCTGTCAAGAGCGGTGTTCGGGGTAATGAAATTCAGAGATACATAGGCACCTCTTTTATACAGGGTGTCCGAGTTTTGGTTGCTAAGCGGGGAGGAATGAATAGTACTTGAATAGACAAAGCAAAAGTGGTATTATCACCTTTTGCCTAATCACAAAATTGAAGGCGCCGCATCTTTGTAAAAATCGAAAAATTCACTAATTTTGACCTATTACAAAAATCACGAGTAATGATGTTGCCCAGTCTACAATGATGCCATGGTACAGCACTCACTTAGAGTAACAAAACAAGTTATTACGATATCCGGCCTGCTCTGAAAATTTAAGCAGGTAAATGGCATCCAAAATTCAGAAATTTCTATTTCTTACAAAATTGTGCAAAAAGCCTACTTTTACTGTACCCTAACATGAATAACCCTTAAAGGCCGGCGTACAATTCTCATTATCAAAACTGGTAGCCCTGATTCAGATGAACAAAAAATCATACCACTATCTCCTTCCAGTTTTTAGAATTTAAAAAGTTATGTCGCGTTGAAGTTCATGAAGCTTCTGAAATGATCGAAAAATGAACCTTATGATCAAAGAAGAAAAAGAAAAAAAAAAGAAAAATAACAAACGCTTCTAATTTATTGCAACTTTCAATAGTCGTTATGCCTGAATGAATGACTGACGTTACATGAAGACTCCATCTGTTGAACTAGTTGTCTAACCACCATAAAATAGGCACTGGACTACAAATTTTTGTTTCTGCCTACGAATTCAGGGAAACTTACTTTTGAGCGGAGCCTAGAAACCAAATAGCCTTCCCCCTAACAGTTTAATTTTCAGGGCGAGTTAAATTTTCTGTTTTTTTGAAATTTGAAAGTACTTCAACGCGTCTTAACTTTTTAAATTCTGAAAACTGGAAGGAGATAGTGGTATGATTTTTTGTTCATCTGAATCAGGGCTACCAGTTTTGATAATGAGGACTGTACGCCAGCCTTTGGTTATTCATGTTGGGATTCAGTAAAAGTAGGTTTTTTGCACAATTTTGTAAAAAATAGAAATTTCTGAATTTTGGATGCCATTTACCTGCTTAAATTTTCAGAGCAGGCCGGATATCGTAATAACATGTTTTGTTACTCTAAGTGAGTGCTGTACCATGGCATCATTGTAGACTGGGCAACATCATTACTCGTGATTTTTGTAATAGGTCAAAATTAGTGAATTTTTCGATTTTTACAAAGATGCGGCGCCTTCAATTTTGTGATTAGGCAAAAGGTGATAATAACACTTTTGCTTTGTCTATTCAAGTACTATTCATTCCTCCCCGCTTAGCAACCGAAACTCGGACACCCTGTATACTTCAAGAAGTATTCACCAAACTGACACGGGTCTTTGAGAATTTGACATACTGTTCTCTTGGTCAATAATCTAAGTGTGTATAATTCTACAGACTAGAGGTCATTCTCCCTTTTCTTCTATATTTTTCTTCAGTTGGGGACTGACATTTTAGCACCCCCTCGAAAAAACTTCCGACGCCACTTCTCACCAATGAAACATTCAAACTGGCGTAAATTATAGAACTTACAATTTGAAAGATTTCAACATGTGCTCGTAATAATTCTGCAGCAATATTAAATTTCAACTCTCTATTTTATTTTCGCTAATAAAAGTAAAAACGAAAGAAGTTTCAAACAGTCAACTTCATAGAGTTATTTGCCAGTTTTACACAATTTTTCTTATATTTTCCAGTAATAATTTTTTACAAAGCTTGGAAAGTGTATTCTTACCTCATTCTTAGTGGCCGCAGTTCCATTCAACATCCAATAGACGTAAAAGGAATCCTCTACCACTATAAATATGAAGTACACGGTAGAGGATCCAAATATGGGAGTATAAACAGACTTGCCATCTTTATTTAAAAAATGGTCCACACTCGAGGAGATGATGAAATAAGTAAGTGCAACTATATGAGTTAAAAAAGAAATGATGCGTAAACTGATCTGTAAACCATGAAAACAATTCTTGGCCTGGCACAGCCGGGTTAATTTACAATGGATTTTGTACAGTAATTTTACCTTCTTCAGTACTAAGGTATCATAACTTTGAAAGCGCACATATTGTTTGGTCATTCGAGTAAGCTCATGATTCATCACTTTATAATGATTTCGTAACAGATATAGAACTGTCCAAAAGTAATACATATCAGCTTCCGATACGAATGCCGGGCAATGTATTAACATCACAAAATGCAACAAATATTTCCCATAATATGGGTGCTCGTAAAAAATATGATAATCTAAACCGATCCTGACCAATTTAATTATTACAAAAATTATAATCATTGGCAACCACCAGAACCTGCCACAGCGGATGTTGATGCCAATGTGTGAGAACAGATCACCTATTTCCTGCAAGGATCGTGTGAATGTGACTTTACATTCATAATTAAAAAACGATTTTATTAACGAAATAAAACAACGCACATTTTCGGCTGTTATAGTAATGTGCACAGGAATCATGGATAAGAACTCAATTTTTTCGGACGTATTGTTAATGAAGTTCAGTGTAATACCCATGTTCACGACGAAGGAAATGGGAAGGCAAAACATCACTAACACCATGTAGAAAGTTCGAATACGACATTTTAATCCAGTTCTGGGACTATATCTGACAAGACCGAAAAACTGAAGTACTATCGCGGTAAATGATAGGAAACCGAAAACATTACACCGAACTTCAGACATGATTATAATATTTATGTTCATTACTGATAGTGGCACAGATATTATGGCTCAGCTGGCAGGAGCCATGAAGAAGGTAGTTGTAGGTGAACTGTGTAAAATTCATTTAGCAAGGCGCTGTCACAATTCAAGAACCCGTCAAATATGTTTCCATAAATCATGTATGTAAATGTGCAGCAGACACTTGAGTAACTAGCTTCGAATTCTTAAATTGCGTTTTACGTGACTAATACACAAACCTACAAAGTGCCAATTATCTGTGAGTGATAGCGATATCTAAATATGTATTTACATTCAATGTTTTAGGTGTTCTGTGTACCAAAATATGAAAGAATTACAACTACAAATATCCTTCATTTCAGAAAAATTGTAGGGCGGCAAAATTCTGAATTTTCAGACAAAAAAAAAAGCAAAAAACAAAATACAAAAAAAAAAGGATGAAAGTAAAAAAGAATGACCAAAGTAGAAAAATGGAGAAAGAATAAAATAGAAGAAGAAACTACGCCAGTTAAAAGATTTCTGTCATATATGTCGTGACCGAAAAGTTCGTTCCTATTGAAAAATGCTTCGCGAAAATTTCCTAGTCAACTTATCGAGAAAATTCCGTTACACAAAATTTTGTCATGATCAGGGAGCGGAATTTCTTGCTGTTTAGGATGGTGAAATATGCAATATTTATGCGCTAAGAAATGGACAAAATATGCGCTAACAATATGGGTGTCATTTCACAAGTGACGAGATCTACTTACTTTCGGCATGTAAATGTTAATTTTCGATAAATTCCGCTAAAAAACAGAAAAATTGAATGATGATGTATTTTTGTTGCATTTACTTTAAGGTACCACCGACTATCCTCGTCAACAATAGAATTGTGAAATGTCACAAGAAAAGGGTCCAAGTGTTCACCTACCACTAAGGCCTTTTACTTGTGACACATCACAATTTTTACCCCTTTTCGTCCACCAACAGGAACTGGAAATCTCGAAAAGTGTACACGCTTTATAAAAATTATTATAAATGTGAAAGCCCTATTGCCACTTTGCCAATTTGGTTGTACGAATCTGCGCTTGGAGCGCTAGTAACCACTACTTGCAAATTGCCAGCGGCTGGATGAAGACTCGCTACGACATCAAAGCCAGGCTGGGGACTGTGTCTGGTTTCACAATCCGCAACAAAAGAGAGGACGGGACCCGAAGCTACAGAGTCATTGGGAAGGACCGTAGATCGTACTTCAAGCGGATCAATGAAGTTGTATACCGGATACGGAAGCTTAGTGGTGGACGAGCCAAAGTCGTGCACCTTCATCGTTTGGCTGTCTGGCATGGTGACCATGAAGAAGATCTAGAGCCTGGCCGGTACGTCCAGGCTTAAGGAGGGGGCAGTGAGGCGAATAATCCCGAACTTTTGAGATAAGCAAAAAGAAAGATCGACACGTTTTGAGCAGCAGAATGGAAGTTTGATAATGAAAGCGATAAGGAGTTTCGCCGATAACGCCGGGATATATAAAAGCCGCTGGCCGTCGCCGTATAGTCTAGTTTGTAAATGCGAAATTGTGCGTTTTTCAAGCGGTTTAGCTACTGTGTTTTCGTGCGTTGTATTACAGTGTGATATTAAAAGTTCTTGTTACGTGTTTCGTGCGTCTTTTGGTGCGAACCTCGTTACAATATGAATCATTCGGTGACACTCAGTCGACCCTACATTTGATTTGCATCTTCTTCACGATACAAAATTGATTTTTTCAATTTAAATAAGTTAATTGTTTAATTACCTTTCCTCTCATAATTTGTTTACAGTTGATACTTTATATTTTGTTGAACCTTTCTTAAATAACACTACACAACAGGAAAATAAAAAAGGATGAGATTATGTGATTTCAGCTATATTTTGAATGCTGAATACGACAGCGTTAACCATTTTTCTCGAGAACATCTCGTTTTCCATGTTCAAAATAAAATTATCAAATTTTTCTCGTTTTATTCCTTTTTTGTCATCCACGAATAGCTACATTGATATTGATAACGATACTGAATGCGCATAGTTGTTTGATCAGTGGTATCATCTTCATGGTACTAAAATTCGCATTTAAGATAGAAGATGAGAAAAAAAAATTAATTATAATCCAACAATTAACATGGGCATTAAATTCCTCATTGAAAATACCTTTAGAATCATATGTTCACATGTCATTGTTTTTTTTACAAAATCTCAAGTTGTTGTGTAGTGTAACTGAAAAGGTTAACAAGAAAACTTATGTAACCGCTCGCACACATGAAAAATTATGTAAGAATGTTATAATACGTCGAAAAATAAACAGTTAATGGAGAATACATCCAAAGTATACCTACAAACCGCGGTGCGCTGGAATTGGACGGGAGAGGACCTCTCTTTTATAGACTTTCAGAACTATATACCAAACTGACACAAGTCCTTAAGAATTTGACATGATGTTCTCCTCGTCAATATTCGAAAAATGCAAAATTCTAGAGACTAGGACCTTCTTTTTTTTTTCTTCTTCTTCTTTTATATCCTTCTCCAATTGGGAACTGACATTTCAGCACCCCCTTGGAAAAACTTCCGATGCTCCTTCTCACCAATGAAGCATTCAAACTGGCAGATATTGCTGAATTTGGAATTTTAAAAACATCAGCATATAATAATTCTACAGCGATTAATTTTCAGCACTCTATTTTGCCTTCGCTAATAAAAATGAAAACGAACTAAGTCTCAAACTGTCAACTCCGTAGAGGTATTAGCCAGTTTTATGCAATTTTTCTCATATTTGCCAGCAATAATTTTTTACATAGGTTAGAAGGTGTGTTCTTACCTCATTCTTAGTGGCCGCTGTTCCATTCAAAATCCAATAGACGTAAAAGAAATTTTCAACAATTTTATATAGAAAATAGATGATAGAGGATCTGAATATGGAAGTATAAACAGAATTACCGTCTTTATTTACAAAATGGTCCACACTCGCGGAGATGATGAAGTAAGTAAGTGAAACTATATGAGTTAAAAAAGCAATGATGCTTAAACTGATCTGTAAACCATGAAAACGATTCTTTGCCCGACAAAGCCGAGTTAACTTACAATGGATTTTGTACAGAAATTTTACCTTTTTAAGTACTACAGTATCATAACATTGAAAGCGCACATATTGCTTGGTCATTCGAGTAAGCTCACGATTCATCACTTTATAATGATTTCGTAACAGATAGAGAACTGTCCAAAAGTAATACATATCTGCTTCTGATACGATTGCCGGGCAATATATTAACATCCCCAAATGCAAAAAATATTTTCCATAATAGGGGTGCTCGTAAAAAAGATGGTAATCTACACCGATCTTGACCAATTTAATTATTACAAAGAATATAATCATTGGCAACCACCAGAATCTGCCACAGCGGATGTTGATACCAATGTGTGAGAACAGATCACCTATTTCCTGCAAGGACCGTGTTAATTTGATTTTACATTCATAATTAAAAAACGATCTTAAAACTGAAATCAAAGAACGCACGTTTTCAGCTGTTAAATTAATGTTCATAGGAATCATGGACAAGAACTCAATTTTCTCGAACGTATTGTTAGTGAATTTTATTATAAAACCCATGTTCACTATGAAGGAAATGGGAAGGTAAAACATCACTAACACCATGTAGAAAGTTCGAATACGACATTTCAATCCAGTTCTGGGATTATATCTGACAAGACCGGAAAATTGAAGTACAATCGCGGCAAATGATAAGAAACCGAAAACATTACACCGGACTTCAGCCATGATTATATGTTCATTACAGTTAGTGGCACGGATATATTACGGATCAGTAGGCAAGAGCCACGAAGAAGGTTGTTGTAGGTGAACTATGTACAGTTCATTTGGCAAGGTGCTGTCACAATTCAAGTACCCGTCAAATATGTTCCCATAAATCATGTATGTAAATGTACAGCATACACTTGAGTAACTAGCTTCGAATTTTTAAATTGCGTTTCACGGAACTAATACACACGCCTACAAGGTAACAACTGTACGTGAGTGATGGCAGTACCTAAATATCTGTTTACATTCAATGTTTTAGGTGTTCTGTATACCAAAATATGAAATAATTACAGCTACAAATATCCTACATTTTCATAGGTACACGCATTATTATACTAAGCGAAGTTCTAATCCAATGCACAATTTAATCTACCCATCCAAAAAAGACATGTATCTACCCGGCGTTCAGTAGGTATCTATACTGAAGTAATAACAGAGGATAATTGGGTAATTCACAGGATTCTGTTGTTACCATTCAGAAAAAAGATGGAAGCTATGCGTTCAAATGTACCTATATTTAGGGAAGTCGAATGGAAAACTAAATTTAGCGAGGAAGGTCAACGGATCATGAATATGTATGCAGTCCATCAGAGGTGCGCAAGCTCAGACAGTCAGTGCTAGAGTATACGAGTGACATTTCCCACAGTACATGGATGTTTCAACAAATTTCTTACCACGTACCTTCTCACTCACTTGGAAATTCCAGAATGCAGATTGGGATACTTTTGCTCAACTGGTAGATTTCACTTGACTATATAACATTGTGAAAATGCTTCAGCGCTGATTGCAATGATAGAAAACATTGTTCTGTCCGCGGCAACAGGAAATATTTCCACAACCCCTACAAGTGGAAAGCATCGATGTCCATAGTGGAACGCAAATTGTAGTACAGTTATAGAGAAGAAGCGAAAATCTTAGAAAATGTATACTAGAAACCCAAATGATGAGAATTTAAAAAGAAAGAGTACTCGTAAGGATAAGTATTAGTCACACTCGCCTCACTCACTTATATCTCATATATCGAACTAACCTCTAGAATCAGACACTTGTCACACGCGACTCATTATAACTAATGTCCAGGACGACTGCACCAAGTACACCACTGCATTAATATTTTTGGCTCTTTAACTTTCCAGGTATATGAATCATTTTACAATGATACTGGGGCGTATAGTGGTGCAAGCACGCCAATTATCCCCGGGAAACCGCACTCCCCGATAAGGCTTGCGTCAGGATAGGGGAAACATTTTGAGGTAAACAGTCCTTCTACCCCCCCCCCCCATTCGTCCTCTCGCCTCTTCTCGGCAGAGGTATATGAATCATTATGTGGCACTCAGTCGACCCTATGTTTACTTTTTCATTTTCTTCTTAGTAATCTCAAATTGTTTTCTTTAATTTAAGTAAGTTAATCATTCAGTTACATTTCCTCGAATATTTTGTGAACAGTTGATACCTTATATTTTGTGGAACCTTTCTTAAATAATTAAAAAGGTTAACCAAAAAACTTATGTAACAGCTAGCACACATGAAAAATCATGTAAAATGTTATACGTTGAACAACAATAGTTCATACAGAATACATCCAAAGTATACCTATCAACAGCCGTGTTGGAATTCGACGGGGAAGTGGAGTTCAGAAATACATTGGTCCCTTCTTTATATAGACTTCACAAACAATTTAACAAACTGACACCGGCCCTTAAACATTACGAGTACACTGGACTTCAGCCATGATTATATGTTCACTACAGTTAGTGGCACAGATATTATGGTTCAGTTTACAGGAGCCACAAAGAAATGTAGGTGAACTGTGTATCATTCCGGAAAAAATATGAACTTCTTGCAATTAAGAACCCAATGGGATCGGAGGTTATAGAAGGTTATACATAGGATCGGCATTACGGATGAAGCAACGAAATTCTATGCTAACCTGTACAGTGAGGATGGGACGTTTGCAAGATGGATAGAACCAAAGTACAGGAATGAAGAAGATATCCCTCCTTTCCTGGAATATGAGAGTGCTCAAGTTCTTCTTGGTCTGAAAAGCAGTGGGGCCGTGGGGTCCGCCGGAATAGAGAACAAATACCTGAAATTATTCAAAGACGAACTAACTATACCACACTAATCTTGATCTTTAATTGGATTCTCGAGTCGGAAGGGATACCTGAGCAGATTATTCTCGTACCTCCTAGGCTAATAAATCAATCACTACCGAGAGCGGAAATCGTGTAGCTGTTCGAAACAGATCTATGTTCAACTGCTAACGCGATCTAGGGGAGTTTTTTGAACGACAATTTCCGTTTGTAAGAATAATAGATAGAGCGCGCCGAACGACGAAATCCGACTCTCCTATTACCTTTGCAAATCTGAATAATCAATCCAAACAATCCAATATGTGACGTTACACACTCGTACATCTTTCAGACCACACTTCTGAACGCAGCGCTGCACCTCCTGCACCTTATAGTTGTGTTCGTTTGGACACAAAAATTGACACTTTTTAACACCGAGTGTTACACCAAGCAATATTTACCGTTCGATTTGCTCTGTGGAGGACTCCGGAGTTCATGTTTGCTATTTTATTTACCAGTATGGTAACACTGGTGTTAACACCGGTGTTAAAAATTTTAAACCTGCTCCCGGAGTAGGGTTGAGTTTGGTGTCGTTTGGTGTTATGGTGTGTTTTTGTGGTGTCGGCTGTGATGTTTATGTTTTGTTCGATTTGATCACTACAAAACCCAACACTTTTGTGTACACGTGACGTAACTTCAGTGTTACACCGAGTTAACCCAAGTGTTACACCGAGTTGACTCTAGCCCAATGCTGTGAAGCTAAGCTAAACGAACACAGCTAATGTTTCGCAAACCCGCCAGAGGTGATATGGCAGATCACAACCGGACCTGCATAGAAGTGGTGTACAGAGTCCCCGATGACGACGAACACTATCTCACTACCCTTTTAACCCATAGGAGGCGCTGTAGGAGGCGACAAAATTAGGGTCCACCACCAACACGTTATGCGCAAATTTTTATGTTTTTTTGAAATATACTCAAATTAAGGAACATGGCACGACAATTTTTCAATATAGCCCCGGATTTGAATTTACCGACCTATTACGCTGTTACACACTAAAAATAAGCAATTTCTTTAAAAAATTCACGTCGTCTTTTGAACTCAAAAGTTTCAGCTGAATGACTAGTGACCAGTTGATTGGAGAGGGAAAGATTTTGGTATCGACAACTTTTCAATAATAGTTGGGAATCTCAATTTGCGATCCACAAAATAAATAAAAAATTATCCAAAATGGTTGGGTATACCAAAATGGTTTGAAACAATTCTGCTATTTTAGCAAAATCGTGAACAACATCAATGTCTGCAACTTCGGGGGGCTACCATTTCTACAGGCCCCGAAATGACCATTGGTCCTATTCCAAGGGGGGTTGGTGTACAAACGATGATTCGGCGTGTATAAACAATGTTCAAACGATCGGTGTAGGAAAATCATTCAAATTGCAACTTCGGGGGCTACCATTTCTACAGCTCCTGAAATGACCATTGGTCCTATTCCAAGGGGGGTTGGTGTACAAACGATGAATTGGCGTACACAAACGTGTACAAACGATGTTCAAACCACTGGTCCAGGAAAAAGTTCAAATTATAATTTCGGGGGGCTAACGTTTCTCTGGCCCCCAGAATAACCTTTGACTGTTCTGTACTCGGGGTTGCTGTAGAAACGGTGAAATTTCCAGTACAACGATGTTCAAACAATTCAGGTGTATTTACGATTGAAATTCGAAATTCGGGGGGGCTGGGGAAATAGACCCACAGAAAGCCACATTAAGAATATAAGGTGGAAAAGGAGAGGTTAATATAGAAAAAGGTGTAAGGCAGGGGTGCTCCTTATCTCCAGTATTATTTAATCTGTACATAGAGTGGGCCATAAAAGAAATAAAAGAAAAATTTAAAGCAAGCGTCACTATGGGAAAAACGACTTTGCGCAAATTTCCTGAATTTGGCATGACTTTTCGCAAAAAAAAGAGAGAATATTTTTGCGCAATTGCGCAAAACAAAATTTCAAGACTACGCACATCCAGGGAGATCGAGAGTTGCGCACCCTATACAACACCGAGAACTCTGAGGAAGGGAAGTCGTTCAGGTGGTCGAGTAAAGATACTGAGGTTTGCAGATGATATTGTCTTATTAGCTGAAAGGAGTACTGATTTGGAAAACATTTTAAATGGAATGTAGGAGATTCTGAGTACAGAATATCGTATGAGAATAAATAGAAATAAAAATAAAGTAATGGTATGTAATCGATGTGAACATGATAGCTAAATATAAATATTGGACAGGAAAATATTGAGGAAGTAAGCGAATTTTGCTATTTAGGGAGTATAATAACAAAAGACGGAAGAAGTAAACGGGATATTAGTAGTAAAATAGCACAAGCCAAATTAGCATTTTATCGAAAAAATAATCTCTTCAAATCTAAAATAAATCTGGAAATGAAAAAATTGTTCTTGAAAACTTAAGTATGTCGAGTGTAGCCTTGTATGGATGTGAAACTTAGACCATAGGATAACTAGAGAAGAGAAGGATCGAAGATTTTGAGATGTGGTGCTGTAGGAGTATCAAATGGACAGATAAGGTAAGAAATGAGGAAGTAATTAACAGAATAGGAGGTAAAATGGATATTTAGAATTGTCTAAAGAGAAGGAGAGATAAACTAATAGGGCATAATTTGAGGCACCCAGGAATAATATCACTGCTGCTAGAAGGAAGAGTGGAAGGAAAGAATCGGGTAGGTCGGCAAAGATTCCAGTATGTTCTACAGATAATCAAGGATGTGAAATGTAAGTTTTATTACGAAATGAAAGAACTGGCACAAGATACGAAGAAATGAAGAGCTGCATCAAACCGGTCGTAAGACTGATAACCTTATCGTCATCATCATGTTATTAAAAGGTGATTTTGCGTCCATTTGCAATGCATGTAATAACTGACGTGTTCTATTAGTCTAAAATTTTAAATAATAATTTCATCAACAGTTGCATACTGATAAAGACAATTTTGCTTCAAATATACAAAAAATTTTACTGGCAACAGGGCGGTTACTTCAGGTATTGCTATATGTATACTATCTACACACATGCGAGCGACTGCTTGTTCATCAGATTAACACTGTAATTCGTTTCTATGATTTTTTTTTTCTGACTGACGGCCTAAATTTTGGTACCTTTTGAAGAAAAATTTGAAATAAATAAAGTATTCACATACAGAACTTCGAAAACAGTTGACGGTTAATAATTCTACACGCATCCAATTCCCAGCTCGCTTACTACTTTTGCTTTTAAAAAAATAAAAACAAGATGTCTCAAATCTTCAACTATATCTACCTATGAATTTATGACATAGGCTACGAATATACAAGGTTATGCTTACCTCATTTGTCGTGGCTGCAATTCTTTTAAAAACACAATAGCTAAGGAAGTAACCCTCCACTATCAACCACGTATAGTACACGATAAGGAGTCCAACTCTGGAAGTGTAAATAGAATCTCCATCCCTAAGTAAATTCTCTAGAAGTGAGGTGATGATGAAATAAGTAAGGACAACTGACTCAGCTAACAAAACAACGGTGAGTAAACAAATCTGTAGACCATAGAAACAATTATGGGTTCGACAAAGATGAGTTAATTTACAATGGATGGTATATAATAATTTTGCCTTTTTTAGCATTACAGTATCATAAGTTTGACAATGCATATAATGTTTTCTCGTTCGGGTAAGCTCATTATTCATCACTTTAAAATGACTTTGTAACAAGTACAGTACTCCATGAAAGTAATACATGTCGGGTACTGATATAAACAAAGGAAAATAATATATAATCATAGAAGGCAAAAAATAATTTCCAACTACGGAGTCTTTGTAAAAAATATAAAAATCAAGCCCCCATCTGATCACCATACTTAGTACAAAGAGTGTAATCTTTGGAAGCCACCAAAACCTGCGATATTGTATTATAATTCCAAAGTTTGAAAGCAGATCATCTACTTCTTGCAAAGATCGAGCGAATTTGACTTTACATTCATAACTGAAAAACGATTTTATCAACGTAATACATGAAGACAGGTTTTTTGCTCCACAACCGATGAAAAAAGGAATCATGATTAAAAACCCCGATAGGCGAGATTCGTTTGCAGTCAATCCCATTAAAATACTAATGTTCACGAAGAAGGTGATGGGAATGCTTAACATTACCAACAGCATGTATAAAGTTCGAATACGGCATTTTAACCCTGTTTCGGGATCATATCTAACAAGACCAACAAACTGAAGAAACTTGGCGAAGAATGATAGAAAACCGAACACGTCACACCGAGTTTCAGACATGATTTCGTATTCATCACAACTGATGGTACGCAGTCATAAACAAGGTATTCAAAAGTAGGAGGATTGTGTACAACTCATCGAGCACGGTGCTGTCAAATTAATTTAAGCGTGCTCTCATTACGAATCAAGTAGGTAGAAGTACACAATTGAGTAACTGACTTCAAACTTTTAAATTGTTCACTTCGAGGTACTTTCAGAATTGTACCGCAGGAGATCAACTAACTGAGAAAAATTCGCAAAATATGACAACACAGCATCTGGGTTCAGCCATATCGACACAATGATGAGATTAAAGCAAAAAACTACTCACGTTGAAATGGTAGGGGGAATACGAGCTGCCCGGTAATATTTCGCAATTCAATTACTGGTTAAAAACAAATGTTTTGTCAATAGAGAAATGGCATGCCGTCAAAAAATAATGATATACATAATATCTTCCAGATATTTCAGTAATTTCCCGAATCAATGAATAGATAAACAGTCGAATCATCAATTTAAAATATTTTCCAGACACATCCACTTTTTTTGGCACATTAGTGAGCGAGCAGCTGGTAATGTACACATTCAATTATTCTTCATTAATAAGAGCGTTATTACGTAATATGTATAATCTTGTTTTGCGTAGGGCTCAGCAGGGGTCAGCTACAAAATTCACTCTGAATCCACCTACCCTATAAGTGGAACGTTTTAAAGATCTCCCAGTGTTTTACTTAAAACTGCCAATACCCTTAGTTATCCAACAAGGCCTTACGTTGAGGGCACCTATTAGGAATTAAAATCCAAAAAAGAAAAGTTACCATTTTTAGGATGTTCTCTCATAATAAATGGTAATCGCGCATTCTGATATTTCGTACTATTGGTTGTTTTAGATCTCTTTCTTGGTTCCAACACGTTTTGTATCCAATTTATATAGGAATATTCACTTAATAACATGCCATTTCTCAGCTCACTGAATTTTGGGAGATTAGCTCTTGTTGAAAATACACTGAAATAAATTAAAGTAGGTAAGTGTACAAAAGATGGACGCAAGATTAAGTACACTATCTGATGCGCAAAATCCCGCCAGTTACCCGGGTAAGGGAACAACGGGTAACTGACGGGTTTTAGGGTAATCTGAAGGTAACCGAGGGTTACAAATGGCTATAACATTTCCGCGCGTAACTAGAGGGCAACTGACTGCGTATTGCGATGTGCAAAATCCCGCCAGTTACCCGGGTAACTAAAAAAGTGGAACTGATGGGTTTCTGGGTATTCTGAGGGTAACAGAGGGTTACAAATGGATAACTTTTCAGCGGGTAACTAGAGGGTAATTGATTGGGTATCGGGATATGCAAGATCCCGCCAGTTACCCGGATAACTAAAGGGGAACCAAAAGGGTAACTGATGGGTTTCTGGGTAATATGAGGGTAACCGAGGGTTGCATATGGGTAACTTTTACACGGGTATTAAATGACTAATAAAACTAAAATACAAATACAAAAATCAGGCCAAACTCGCACACAGAAATTTTAGGAGAGGTAATAAAAAACTTAAGATCTCAATATAAAAAGGAAATAATGGAAAGGAAAAACAAAGCATGGCTAGATCTCATAACTGAATCCGCGGTATGGGGGAAACCATATGGTTATTAATTTAGACTAAAAATAGGAAACGAATATTCTCACAATATCTGTAGACATGTAAAAGCATACACTGACAAGTATCAGCAAGCATCAGGGATCAACACTTTTTTTTTCCTGTAGCACCTTTGAAAGACTGTTCCACAACTGAACGAACAAGAAAGTAGTAAGGAAAGACGGAGTACGGTGTTGCCTATATCATGCACCCTTTTTACAATCATCTTGCCATGTCACAAGATTTTTGCACCAGATGGGAAAATAACATATTTCTCATTGGTAATTCCTTCACGGAGTAGATACCGGCAGGTATTATGCTTATAAATGATGTAATTCCTGTAATACACCATTCATCCTTCCCAACACCCATTTACACATCATTTCAGAAATACCTCCCTTGCAAAGACTGGCTTTAAGGCAGCTATGATGACACAATTATTCACGATTATTCATATATTCATGAATAGTGTGTAGGCTTATCCTTTACTGTACGATAAGGAGTAAGCAGCGTGCTAAAATTTTACACAGCTACAGAGGTTCGTGGAGTGAAAAGGGTAAATTAACATCCTGACTCAGTTCCACCCAACTTACATTTTGTTAAAGATAAGATCTGCATCAAAGGAATTCTCACTCTCCTGAACACATGGGCAAATGAGTTTTCTTGTGATAAGTAATTGGAGAAATACAGCTGAAAAGCATTTATTATAGTAATGGAAATTATGGTTCAATGATAGGATTGTACAGAGTAGTCAATGAGGAATTTTATATCAAAAGAACACGCACTGTATCTCCGAAACAACTACTAGAAAAATTGAGGCAATTAATTATTCAAATTACATTTTTATAAGTAATAAATTGTATTAAACTTTTAAATCTTATTTATTTATTTAATCAGATAATTTTAGCCATCAACCCGATTCGTCCCACTATCAACTTTAATCAGCCTTGAAGTTTGAATGAATTTTAACATAAAATAACAATTTGGGTTTAAGCTGACGTCTTCATGTGCTTGTGTCTCACGTCTCCTCGTCTTATGTTTTACGTTCTTATGCCTCGAAGTAGAGGAAGGGAAGACATCCTCAAGAAGATTTATGTCTTTACGTTCAAGGGGGAAAAGGAAGTCATGCTTTCTATGATATATTCTCAAATTATAATAAAAATCTGACGTCCTCCCCATCATAGAAAAAGTTCTTGGTGGTTAGACATAATGGCCCTTCATCATGTTTATCCACAATTTCATTATTCTTTATTGTGTTTTTGTTACATTTATTTATCTATTTACTGGTTGAATTGCCCGTGACTTCGTCGATAGTACGCAGTAATTTTGTTTAAAATCGTAACCTTTTTTTCAAAAGTAATTGGTCTGCGTAAACGCTCGGATCACATTCTACTTTAGAAAAAAATAAACTTCATACATGGGCGGAAGGGTAAAAGCAGGAGTAAGAATTACCAGAATTTTCACTATTTGCATCAAATAACATTTACAAGATCTCTCTGTCAAAATCGACCCAATTTGTTCGAAATTTTATGTTATGTCCAGTCTTAAAGTTACCGAATTTTGAATATGGGTCATCCATTTACGATGTGCATAAAGGTTAGCTGAATGACTGGTACTTTTTTTTTTTGGGGGGGGGGGGGGAATTACGAACATCAAACCAACTAACTCAATTTTACTTCAATCAGAAATACGCTCTCAAATTTTAAGAAAATTTGAAGACAAAATAGCGTCATATTTTATCTTTAAAAATTTTCCTTCTCTTATCTCTTATCAAGAAGTAATAGTTGAGTGCTGAATCGCTCTTTTTTTTAATAATTCCAAATATTTAAGATGCATTGGAAAGGTAGTATCTGGCCTGGCAACAACATATTATAGGAATAGGAATAGAGACGGAGAGAGCGTGGGGGGCGAGCTTTGTGTTTAGTAGATTGGAAACTTTAACCCACTCTTCAGTGAGCAGTGAGAGTCGGATATAGTCCGAAATGCCTTTTCAATTCAGTCACTAAAAGAACCCCTATCCTCCACTAATTGTATGAGCTTTTCTTTTCGAACATTTGGATGCCCCATGACCCAGTCCCTGCCTGTACCAAAAAAAAAATCTGTTCCAAAGTTACTGAACGTTTTCAAGTCAATTTGCCTGAGAGACCACACGGTTACTCTTTTTTCAGGAATTTTAACATTTTCAGCGCTCCCTCACTTCCTGAAAAATGGTAGCCTTTAACAGCGTTGATAATTTGTACTCTTCTATTTCAACAGGTGATTTGATGTTGTTTATAGATTAGTTTTGCGATCTGGGTTCATGATTCAGGGAACGTAAGAAAAAATGAAATTTGAGACACTAGTTGATTTTGTAGTTTTTAAGGTCACTGAGTATGATTTTGAAAGATACAGAAAGAAGTTTTTATATACGACACTCTCCTCGAGCTACTTTAACAGGGGTTCACACCAAATACTAGTTATTTTTCAAAATGCATAATAACTCATTTATAGAAATTCAACTTTACTGGACTTGATTATGGGACTGATTCTTGTATCCAACCTATCGAATGCTACAATAGGGAGTTACATTCAAACCTTTCAATGGCATAAAAATCTAGCCTCCCTCCTCTCTTGGGGAACCCCTCGGATTCTAAGAATTCTAGCCAGTTAGGCTGGTAGACAGATAGTCAGCCTGATGTAGGGGTCTGGCTGGCCGAGTGGATAGCGCGTTTGTTTCGGAATCCGGAGGTCTCAGGTTAGATCGCACATAGCAGCTCGCCAGATTTCGACCTAAGCCGGTTTTTTGGCCAGAACCGAAAAGGACTAAGACATCCCTAACAGACTCCCCAACGTCTCGGAGATAATGCTTGAAAGGACGGATTCCAGAGCTCCGTTTGAGAGTGAATAAGAAAAGAAGACAGTCAGACTGATGCGCTGATAAACAGAAAAATCGACAGACAGCCGCTGAATATATCACAGTTTCAATTGCGTTGCGGCACGGGTTAATATATTTTTTTCCCGCTTCATTTTTTAAAATGAAAATGAACACACGTATGCGACAAAAAACAATAATGTGGCAATTTCTATAAAAAGGGGTAACTTTGTCGATCCGATGAATTTTGAGTTACGGACAGTAGGTAATAAAGGAATGAATGTCCATTCCAACGAGCTATCAGCGAGATTAGTTGCGTTTTTTGTTCCGGAGATATAAGCGGTCAAAGATGAGTGTAACAAGAACGCGCGAAAATACGTTTTTGGGAAAAACGCGTTTAAAGTTAGACACACCTTTTTCTCCCACTCCGTCAAGCGGCCCTAACTCGCCGCGGAATCACGTTACCAGCCTCGACAAGGGCTTGTTCGAAAGGTAATTTTTCGCTTCTCTGCGTGGTAACAATTCAGAACATCGGATCTATAGACCAGGTAAGTCGCCGTTCAAGATGAAGGTGCAACCCGCACACTGGTTCTTTCGAAATGTAAACAAAAGAAATTAACATGTAAATTCCCATAAGAGAGAAGAGCGGTATCCATATTAGGTAAGAATATTCAAAATTTGTAATATTTAAGAAGTTAAAAGTTTATTTTTGCGTTTAGAAGAGTATAAGCTACAATTCGAAGTATTGATCATAGTGATTTGCGCTGAAGGAAGTTTTTGAAAGCTTGGGAAGTTAGTTGTTGTCATTTCTCCTTATCAGTTATCATTATTATTTCAGTAATATAGCTCGAAGAAGGAAATATTATGTCCAGCCTCATCTATGTGCAATAATTTATCGTTTTTCTGCAATCTTTTCACGAAAGAATCAAAGAATAGACCAGGTAAGTAACCGTTACCAATGTGAATGCAAGGGGCACACAGGTTCTTTCCCGAATATAAACAAACCATTTTGAAAAGAAGGCCACTTCTGAAACTGAGGATTAATAAAAAAGAGTTCGAAAGCGATATTTCGAGTTATTTGGCAGAATAATTTCATATCTATCTAGTTCAGGTAAGATTTATTGGTAAACATCGTTTGGAAGCCGTATTGTAGTAGTATTAATAGCACTAATCTGGATTCCTTTATGAGCTCACTTAAAAACCTAAAAAATGGAAACGTGTTTGACATGTCACATGGAAAGTATATAAATATTTCCAAAGCCTCACCTATCTTTTGAGCTATTGTATGCTTCTCTGCGTGACTTACAGCCGTTGTAAAATGCTTATTAGTATTAGTATGTACATCCCACAGAACCTGTTCTTATTTAGCAGCCAGAACAGATACGCAGTGCCTTACATCGACTGAAACTAAATTGTACATTTAATATGGTTTTACAGTGTGATGAATAATTTTATGGATAAACCTATCTTGACATCCATGAACTGTCAAAGAAATTGTTTGTACTAATTCAAAGATTTGTCTATTCATTTTCTTTTCAGTATGACGTTGTGCTTTGCAGCCGATTGCGATCACTACTCGCAGAAACAGCGCTGTTCATTTTATAGGTTTCCGGTTGACCCCCGTCTTAGAAAGAAATGAATTCGCAATATTGGGTATGTCCCATTTCATTTCTCATTCTCTATTTCAAATACACATGTTCATTTGGTTGTGTATCAACTTTGATAACATCGATCTCCAATAAAATTTTAAATGACACTAATCTTGTTTGCAACTATTTCCCCCTCAGACGAGAAGGACTTAATTCCGTCGAAAGTTAATGACGAGACACTGTTGTAAAATATAGCAGTTTAAGTCAGTTTATCAGCATTAGCCTCAAGCAGGGATGTGAAAGAAGCTGGAAGCAGAAGCCGGAAGCCGGAAGTTTTTATGTATCCTGACTCAAATCGAGAAGCCGGTAGCCGGAAGCCAATTCCAGTTGGAAGCCAGAAGCTGGAAGAGAAGTCTTTTGTTTATCGGCTTCTTTTTGGCTTCCAAGTTCCAATTCAGAGTCAGCATTTGGCCTAATTTGTCAGTCATTGTTTATAAGAAAAGAGCTCTTAAACTCGTTGCTTCAAAGTCTAAATATATTATTTCATTTGAACTTGTTTTGTGCTTCTTATTATTTTGGAAGAGGGGGGAGGGAGGCTTAAAAGATGCTAGAGGTGAAATAAAGTGAAATCTCGGGAGCTAGAAGTCGGAAGCTGGAAGTTTTTTGAAATAACAGAAGCCAGAAGCCGGAAGTTTTTAAATTACAAAATTGAAAGAAGTCAGAAGCTGGAAGCTTTTTAAAATTATGGAAGCCAGAAGGCGGAAGAGAAGTTTTTTCAATAAGCTTCTCATCCCTGGCCTCAAGGAGGTTGTAAACAATGTGTTCAAGAGAATACTGCACGGCCCAGGTAGTATTTGTTATAAAAACGTATTGTAACTCAGAAGATGCCTAGAACAGGACATATCATAAAAATAGGATTCTACCTCTTAAATTTCAATAACTTTCCGTTTCAGCACTTTTAAATGACTAACCTCGGCTGCCAGGAAAGTGTGTTTGCAATACACAAACCAAATAGAACAGTAAATCCAAAATTCAGTAAATTATTTATCTGAAAATAATACGAAAACTCTTCATTCTACTATACTGTTGATAAGGCACATTACCTACAAGCTCCATTGTCATATTGATTCCTTCGTAGCTCCTAATATATTAATGTAATTGGGTTCATTTATATCTCAAAATAAAGCTACAAGTATCTAGATTAACGCTATTTTATTCATATCTCTTAAATATTCCTAGATTCCGAATTAGGAACCAATTTTGGAAACTATCTTTTCTCTTATGGGAATTTACATGCAATTTACTTTGTTTACATTTTGAAAAGAACCATGACGCTCACGCCAATCACGCATCACGCCGTCACTTACCTGGTCTATTCGTGAGCTCCGAAAAACCACGAAGAAGCGAACGCAGACATTCGCATTCTTTTCTCATTCTCTTCTATAATTCTCTTTCTCTCTCTCCCTCTTCTCTCTCGTGCGCGTAAATTTTGTTTCTTCGTTATTGCGATGTTTTTTCTATAGAAATCAGCCAAAATCTCAAACTTGATTTTTTAGACCAAAAAATTTTGTTTTTCTTTTTTCGCGTTTTGCGAGACTTTGATCGATCGACAAAGTTACCCCTTTTTATAGAAACTGCCAACATATATTTATGGAATGTTTTTAAGATACCTATAATATGCTGTACAGCATTAATTTTTCATTTTTCAAACAAAAACTTGATTCGGCGAAATATTACTGATAACTCGAACTTCTGTGAACTCATGTCCAAGTTCAATATCTCAAAAACTTGTTATCTCGAATAAAAATTTCATTCTCTTCCGCCTCGAGTTAACAATGTGTCACTGTAATTCTGAAAACGGTCTGCGGACATGGGCCACTTCAGGTTTAAATCCTAGTACCTGTTGCCTTATAAAAATTAAGTAAAAGATTAGTAAAAGCTCCAACCAATCATAACAATACTGGAAGAATATGCTGGTGTGGTAAAAATTCTTGCTACATACCAGTAAGCCTAACGTGATCAATATCTAAAAAATAAAAGAAAAAAGAGGTGCAAGGTGTCTACAGAAATTGAAAACCATACATAATATATGATCTCAAAAGGTAAGAAAAGGTTGGAAATTTTTCCACAACTAATAGGTCCGGCATATTTCTTTGAAACTCAGTCCATACAGAAATCTACTCTCTATCGACCTTCAAGATCCCTCACTTTTTGATAGGACATTTTCAGACATTGTCACAGCATTTAATATATACATATACAATTTCATCCTCGTCTTGGATACCTTGTCGAGGTGAGGAGGCTTAAGCGTAAAAAATATTTTTTTAAAAGTCTCTCTATGAGGTTACATATCGTGAACATCGGGACCAAAAGCACCTAGGAGAAGGTAAACTCCGACAGATCAATTCTGTTGATAGCGATGAAAAACTACAACAGCATCTCTTTCCAGGAAATGTAGCTTTTCCAAATATTAATTACTGATGATGGCGTTCCAATTGTTAAATAATTTTTCCGGATGTAAAAACGTCCCCATTCGGATGTCCGGAAGGGAGCTACCTGGGGGGAGCATCATCATTGCAAAGGTTTAAAAAGAAAGGCACTATTAAAATAGGAATTTGGAATGTGAGAAGATGGAATGGAGTTGGAGAGAATCTCAAGAGAGAAATGAAGAGGCTTAACCTACGAATAGTTGGAATAAGTGAAGTAAGGTGGAAAGAGGAGAATGACTTTTGGTCAGGAGACTTTAGAATAATAAATACAAAGGGAATAAAAGGGCAAGCAGGCGTCGGAATTGTTATAAATAAACAAATAGGTAATAAAGTTATACATTATAAACAACAGAGTGAAAGATTAATCTTGATAAAAATTAATACCAAACCAGTACTTACAACAAAAATACAAGTGTATATGCCTACTATTACTCACGAGAACGAAGAAATTGAGGAGGTATATGAAAAATTTGAAGGACTTATAAAGCATGTCAGAGGCGAAGAGAATCTTATTATTATGGGTAATTGGAATTTGGAATGCTAGAGTTGGTGAAGGAAAAGAAGGTAATATAGTAGGTGATTTGGGATTAGGAACGAGAAATGAAAGAGGAGAGCGTTTGATACAGTTTTGTGCAAAGTATAACTTATCTATAGGAAATACTCCATTTAAAATGTCATGCTCCAAAGTGACGCTTTTTTCCGTCGTGTGCCCCACTGATATTACAGCAGGCTCATTTCCTACTGATAAAAGACATGAAGACAAACATAAAACTTTTCTATATATCGCTGATAAAACACAAAAGAAACAATCCAGTCAGTCAGTCAGAATCAGCTAGAGTTAGCCTGAGTCAGCCAGCCAGCCAACCTAGCCAGCCCATAACGATTTGCTGTCACGATCAAGAGTAACGCTTTTTTCCGTTGCCAGCCAGCCTATAGCCAGCCCGTATAACACAATTTTCGTGACGCTCCAGAGTAACTTCTTTTTCCGTTGCCAGCCAGACTATCCAGCCAGCCAACCTAGCTGAGACCTGTCTATATATATATTTGATAAGACAAAGGGAAAAATTTTTAAAATTAACAAGCTACCGTCTCCTTCATTACTGAAAAGATTTATTCGTTATTGTTATCGTTCTTACCTCATTTGTAGTGGTCGCAATTCCTCTAAAAATACAATAGCCGACAAAGTAATCCTCCACTATCACATACATGTAGCTGAAGAACACGACTCCAATTCTGAATGTGTGTATAGAATCGCCATCTCTTGAAAAATTGTCCAAAAGTGAGACGATGAGAAAATAAGCCCATACAACTGGTTTCGTTAACATAGCAATGGTAAGTAAACTAATCTGTGGCCCATAAAAACAGTTCTGGGCTCGACACAGCTGAGTTAGCTTGTAATGGATTTTATATAATAACTTTGTCTTTTTCAACATTATGATATCATAAATTTGACTACGTACGTATTGTTTTCTCATTCGAGTAAGCTCATTATTCACCACTTTAAAATGCTTTTCTAACAAGAACAGAACTCCATAAAAATAATACATGTCGAATCCTGATACAAATACTGGACAATAGTATATAATCCTAGTAGGCCAAAAATATACTTTGTAAGAGGGGTCCTTGTGAAAATAATAATAAAAATCCGTCGTCAACTTAACCAATAGAGTTAGTACAAAGAATGTAATCTTTGGAAGCCACCAAAACCTGCGATATTGTATTATAATACCAAAGTTTAAAAACAGCTCGTCTACTTCCTGTAATGATCGAGCGAATTTGACTTTCGATTCGTAATTGAAAAATGATTTTACTAACGTAATAAACGAACACAGGTTTTCTGCTCCACAACTAACGTAGTAAGGAATCATGCCTAAAACATTCGATTGGTGAATTTCATTTCCGGTCAGTCTCATTAAAATACAAATGTTCACGATGAAGGTGATGGAACAGCTTAACATTACTATCAGCATACATAAAGTTCGAATAGGGCATTTCAACCCTGTTTTGGGATTGTATCTAACAAGACCGAAAAACTGATGAAACTTGGCGATAAACGATAGGAAACCGAACACGTTACACCGAGTTTTAGACATGATTATGAATTCGTTACAACTGATGGCATAAATAGTATGTCTTCGTAGTCGGCAGTCACAAGTGAAGTATTTATTTTGTAGGCGAATTGTGTACAACGTGTCAAGCAAGGTGGTGTCAAAACTGACAAATCCTTTGAATGTATTCCCATCACAAATCAAGTAGGTAGAAGTACTGTACGAACTTAAGTAACTGTCTCCGAATCCTTAATTTTCGGTGGACTTTGACATTGTACCTTTGCCAGTCCAACAAATTGAGGAAAATCCGCCAAGTATGACAAGAATTCCACGATACTGCTTCTGGGTTCAGCCATATCGATACAAAGGCGAAATGGAAGCAAAGGAAACTCCAATTATATGACAGGGAGAATGGTAATTTCTTTGAGCCGTATAAATTACCAAATAGCATCTCGCTGTGCAGTTATTGGTAAGAAAAACAAACGTTGTATCAATAAAGAAATGACAAACTGTCACAAAATAATGATATAGGTACGTTTCTTCGGGATATTCCAGCAATTTCTCGAACCAATGAATAAATAAACATTCGAATCATCAATTTAAAATATTTTCCTCAGACACACACTTTTTTCGCACATTAATGAGCCAGCAGCCGGTATATACTTATGTATGCAATTAGTATCAGTCTAAGAGGATTATTATTTGTATGTTATACTGTATTGTTCTGAGTGGGACTCATACGTGTTAGCTACAAAATTAACTCCGAATCCATCTCCGCCGGATACGTGGAACTTTTCAGAGATTTCCCAATGTTCTATGTATAGAGCTGCCTACGCACTTATAGTTATCCAACAAGGCCATTCAACTGTTACCCCATAAGTACCTAATTCGTTTAATCTTACCAGTCGCCATAACATACATGACATACATAACATTGAAGTACCTATCTAAATGTGATGTGGAATGAGAAACTGACCTTACGCGAGGAAATGAGATTTCGAGAAAAACGCGTTCAAAAATATCGTGCGACGTTCCCGCCTATTTTGTGTCTTTACAAACTCCGATTCCAGAGCCATCTAGCATCACTTTTATGATGTAGTAATGGTTTTATATGAAAGAGTAATATGCAGTTCCAACAAATGTATTCTGTATGCAGGGTGCGCTAATTCACAATCTTCCTTCTGTAGTCCAGAGTGCTTTCGGCTGTTATGCCATCTTCAGTGGGTTACCTTAACACTTTTCTCTTCGTCGTCCTGTATTTAAAACGATGAGTAGTACCGTATGGTAAACCTATTAGGTGTGTTCTATTGGCTGTATGTGGTTATGAGGTCTGTCCAATCAGTGAGTCTTATGTTATTAACTGGAATAGGTTTCCTCTTTAGAAGTTAGTTGTAGTGTTTACTGGGTTGTTTTTTAGTTTTGTTTTGTTTTTGCCTTCATTATCTCAAGTTGTTCTTTTAATTTTCCTGATTTTTCATGTTCTTTTATTCTAGTTGTGAATTTTCTGCCTGTTTCTCCTATGTAGGTCATGTGACAGTGTTTGCAGTCCAGTCTGTATACTCTATTGGTGTTATTCCTGTCCTTTGTTTCTGCTTTGTCATTGCTTATTTGTTTGATCAGAGGTGGTCTGTTTCTGATTCCGAGTTTTATTGTTGTATTGGTTGAATATTCTCTGTATTTTGCATCTATGAGTATATGTCCCTGATGTGAATGGTATTGCTCCTGCGTATTTGTCTGTTTTTGTGGTTGTTGGTTCTTATACTTTCGACATTATATTAATTTGTTAATTATTCTGTCTATTATTTGTGATGGGTATTTGTTATTAATGGCTATTTGTTCAGTTTTGTTATAATTTCTGTTGTTCCGTGAATGTTGTCGTTTAATACGTTGATTGCTCTGTTGCAGTAGCTGTGTAGTGCTGCTATTGTGTGTTTTTGATAGTGGAATGAGTCATTGGGTATTAATGCTTTCGTGTGGGTGGTTTTCTGCAGGCGCGGATCCGGGGGTTATTCCCCCCCCCCCTCCAATCATGAACTTTTTTTAAATTACGGCCCAATAGTTAAGATACTTGGTAGCATAATTTCAAGTTACAATTGCATCAGATATTGGGAACTACGTCGGGCAGGTCAACTTGGATGAATACTATATGGTACTACACAGCATTATAAATACCTACAGGACGACAAAAAGAAAAGTGTTAGGGTAATCCACTAAAGATGGCATAACAGCCGAAAGCGCTCTGGACTACAGAGGTAAGAAATTGTCAATTAGTACAACCTACATACAGAATTTACCTTGTTAACTCCTACTCCAACATGGAAACTAAACAAATTTATATCATAAACCTGAAACTGAATTTTCTGACATAAGGTCGGTTATTCATTCCGCGTCAAAAATACCAAAGTTGAGATACATTTTTGTCAAACCATTGTATACTATGACCTCAAAAGTTAAGAAAAGGTTGGAAATTTTTCCACAACTAATATGTCCAACATATTTCTTTGAAACTCAGTCCATACAGAAATCAACTCTCATCCATCTTCAAAATCCCTAACTTTTCGATAGGAAATTGTCAGGTATTGTCACAGCATTCAATGTACACACACATAATATCATGCTATGAAATCGAGTAACCAAGTCAACGTTGACTGGAGGAAGTACCTCAAATTTTAGAAAGCGAAGTTCTTTCAGTCCTGAGAAAGCTAAAAACAAGTAAAGCATCAGGGTTAGATAAAAAATTGGAAATTACGAAAAAAAATCCTTGCCGAGGAATTCACACCAAGTTTATCAAAACTTTTTAACATGATCCTAGAAAATGAAGCAATACCAATGCAATGGCCGGCCATTTTCGGAAATCATATTATTATTTTAAAAAAAAGGGGGTAAAAATGACACAAATAATTACAGGCCAATGAGTTTGAGTTAAAATTTAGAATAAATTTTTGCTAAAATAATCAATAAACCGCATATACCCACAACTGGATTAATGCCAAAAGGTGCTGAATAGGCAGGATTTCGTAGAAACCATTTTATAACGGACCAATTATTCATGACTGGACAACTAATAGGAAAAAACAAGAGAATATAATCAACCATTGTACCTATTATTCGTAGATTTTCGGAAAGATTTTGATTCTATGTAATTATCATTATTTTGGGAAGCCCTAGGTCGTCAGGGATTACCAGAGAAACTGATAAGAACTGTAAAAGACATGTATAAAATTTCAAAGGGGAGGTTATGTCTGGACAAATCGAGGCCAAAATTCAAAATAGAAAGAGGAGTTAAACAGGACGACCCTCTCTCATCCCATACTAGAAGATGTGTGTCAAAAATTAAAATGGAAAAGACAGGGCATAAAAAACAGTGAGGAATGGCTCAGTAATCCAAGATTTGCTGACGGTGTGGCGCTAATCTCTCAGGACGGCAAGGAACTGGAAAAAAAGTGGTAAATGAGCAAGCTGAGCAACGTCGGAAAGTAGGATTAGAAATAAATTCCAACAAAACGGTGCTACCAACAAACGCAAAACTATGTAAAGATATCAGGCAAAATTGTATCATTTGAAGACAATATGGAAAAAGAGACATCAAAGAGAAGAGCAGAAGCTTGGAAAAACTTCAGGGCTCTGAAAAATATAGTGATGGGCATTAATCGATAAATTCGAATAATCAATTAGTCGATTATTTAAAACTCTTGAAATAATCGATTAATCGATTAATGAAGGTAGGTTTAATCGATTAATTGATTACTTAAAAAAGTCAAGGTGTCGATTTAATTCTATGGAAGCGCTAAAGTGCAGTTACTCTCCTATTCCAGTTTGTATTAATTTTCCAGTACCTGTCTAATTATCTGATTACTGATCAAGTGTACATTATTTTGTGAGGCATTTTATAGTTTATACCTATTTTGATGCATCTAATATTAACTCCTAACTCCTTGCTGCTGAATTTGAACTGGAAAGATGAAGTATCCTGAAACCTGCGATGTCAATACTTGAAACCTATGATGTTTTAACAAATAAAAAATAATCTTCCGCAGTTGGCAAATGAAGTGTATATATTATTTAGAAAAAAAGACAAAAATTACTGAAAAAAATAAAATAAAAAATAAAAACAGAAAGAATACTAGTATTTGCGACATTCGCGTGCTAGATCAAAATTTCTGTTTAGGAAACCGAGCTTCTTCACATCATCAGCTGAAAGTCGGCTCCTTCGAGCTGTGTCCGAAAGCACAAAGCACAAACTAAACTTTAAAAGTCCACAGCATCCTAATGACACATCTTAAAGGCACAAGCGTGATAGATTCTAGAATCGTATCATCGTTTCATCCTATGTGCAGTACTGCCATTTGCCGGTTTCGAAATAAAAATAATGTTTTTTAAATAATCGATTATTACACCCAAAATAATCGATTAATCGATTCTATTTAAAATTCAGAATAATCGATTATTTTTATGTTCGATTATTTTTATTAATTGATTAATCGATTAGTAATCGATTAATCGTCAATCGCTAGAAAAATATATACAGAAGCAAACGCCACAGGAAATTAAGAAAAAGGTTTTCGAATCGCGATTCTCGTCTTGTTACATAGGTCCCAAACTTGGGCCACAACAGAACAACAGAACCTGAAACTTGCAATAGCCCAAATATAGCTAGGGAGAGGGCAATGGTTGGAGTGAAACGAAGAGACAGTGTGAGGGTAAAATCAAGAACCAAGGACTGCAGATACACAACGAAAAAACCGGAATTTGATTATGCAGGCCGGGTAACCAGAGGGGGGAGGGACAGATGGGAAAGGAAAATTTAGGGGTGGAAACCTAGGGACTCAAACAGGAAGACAGGGAAACCAGTAACAAGGTGGGAAGATGAAGTAAACGAATACGCGGGAGCTGCATGGGGAGAAATACACGAGTCGAAATCCGCTGGAAGAGGGTGGGGGAGGGCCATGCGCGTAAATGGGCGCATTAAAAGTTGTATAATTGTCTCATATGTTATTATCATACTGTCATAATTCGGTGTACAAAATGAAATTAAAAAATTCCTCTTTATTTTCTACTCTTTATTCTTTATTGTCGTTGTTCTTACCTCATTTGTAACGGTCGCAATTCCTCTGAATATACAATAGCCGAATAAGTAATCCTCCACTATCAAGTATATAAAGCGGAAAATCCAGATTCCAAGTCCGAATGTGTATACAGAATTGCCATCTCTTGAAAAATGGTCTACAAGTGAGATGATGAGATAATAAGCCCATACAACTGGTTTAGTTGAAAAAGCAACGGTAAGTAAACTAATCTGTACACCATAAAAACAGTTCTGGGCTCGACACAGCTGAGTCAGCTTGCAATGGATTCTATATAACAATTTTGTCTTTTTCAGCATTACAGTATCCAAAATTTGACTGTGTACGTATTGATTGCTCATCCGAGTAAGTTCATTATTAACCACTTTCAAATGATTTTCTAACAAGTACAGAACTCCATAAAAATAATACATGTCGAATCCTGATACAAATATAGGACAATAAAATATAGCCAAAAGAGGCCAAAAATATTCTTCAGTATCAGGGTTATTGTAAATATTATAAAAATCAAGCCCCAACTTGACCAATATAGTTAGTACCAAGAATGTAATCTTTGGAAGCCACCAAAACCTGCGATATTGTATTATAATACCAAAGTTTAAAAACAGCTCGTCTGCTTCCTTTAATGATCGAGCGAATTTGACTTTCCATTCATAATTGAGAAACGATTTTATTAACGTAATAAATGAACACAGGTTTTCTGCTCCACCACTAATGTACACAGGAATCATACCTAAAAAACCTGACTTCCTTGATTCGTTTTCAGTCAGTCTCACTAAAATACTCATATTCGCGATGAAGGAGATGGAGATGCTTAATATTACTAACAGCATGTAGAAAGTTCGAATAGGGCAATTTAACCCTGTTTTAGGATTGTATCTCACAAGACCGAAAAACTGATGAAACTTGGCGATAAAAGATAGGAAACCGAACACGTTACACCGAAATTCAGACATGATTACGGACTCACTACAACTGATTGCATAGATAATATGTCTTCGCAATCGGCAGTCACAAACGAGGTATTTATTTACAGACGGATTATGTAGAACTCGTCAAGCTAAGGGTGCTGCAAATTGACAAATCCTTTAAATGTATTCCCATCACGAATCAAGAAGTTAGAAGAAAAGTACGCAATGAGTAATCAACTTAGAATTCTTAGAATTCGTACACTTTAAAGCAATTTTCGGATTGTACCGCACACGACCAACAAATTGAGAAAAATTCGCGAAATATGACAAGAATTCCACGCACTGCATCTGGGTGCAACCATATCGATAAAATAATGAGATGAAAGCAAATAACTAAATTTAAATAGCAGGGGAATTGCAATTTCTGTGAGCTATACAAATTGCTCGGCAGCATTTCGCTGTTCAATTACTGATAAAAGGAACAATTATTGTGTCAATAAAGAAATGACAAACTGTCAAAAAATAATGACATATGTGAAGTCGTCTTGATATGTCAGCAATTTCCCGGGCCAATGAAGAAATAAACATTCGAATCATCAATTTGAAGCATTTTCCTGAGACATCCTCATTTTTCTTTTTGTGCATATTAGTGAGCGAGTAGATGGTATACTTATGTTTTCAATTATTCATTATTCACTTTAAGAGGGTTATTATTTTATACACTTTGTTGTTTTGCGTGAGACTCAGTAACAGTGGCGGGTAGGTTTAGGGGGAAAAGAGGAAATTTTCCCCTGGGCCGCTGGCGTAATAGGCCGCTGGGCTGGTTCAATTGCACAATTGGATAGCTCCGACGTAAAAATGTACAGCTGACGGCCGCAGCCCTTGGCCCTCGCCAGAAAAAAATATTTCTTAAGCAAAAAGTATTAGACTATAGAATAACCGACTCCCTGGATTGTCGCTTGAACTTTTATTATCCTTAAATGAGATAGCTAGAACGCCTGCAAAGTACTGTGCGGAAGCCCGAGGAAAAGCAAAATCGTTCTTGGACAATTTTCTAAATTTCAAAATAATCCTCACGGCTTAAATTTTTCTTCAAATTTTTGAAAAGACAACTCCTCTTTATTGAATGCTTATAACATGATTGAAGATACAATTAAAGATTTAGCAAATGGGTTAAGCGACTCTGAAGTTATTATACATTCAACAAAATTATATGTTTCCAAGATAAATGAAGAACTGGAAAAAGCTGAGCCTGAGGTTGATTTTGAAGTAGAAGACGAGCTTCCAAAAATACGCCGACGAATGAAGAAGAAAATGTTTAATTAGGAGAGAGATGATAATCCAATAACAAATGAAAACTACAAATTTCACATAGGAGGTCTTTACACAAATAAAAGCAACCGCGGACTGGCTGAGAGGAATGGGGGAATCCCCGGCCGGGCCCTTTGGACTGCAGGCTCACCCAAAATATGACTTGTTCCAGGAATGGGGGGAAAATGAAAATGAAGGGCCCAAACCAGTAGTCCCCCTTTACAATTCCCTTGCCAGTCCACGGGTTAATAAAAGACACTATTTCATCGACTATAAAGTACAAATTACAGAGTCACAAAGCTGTATTTGCCGATATCAGTTGTTTGGACCCTAATCGATTTCCAGAGCTAAAGGATAGGTTGTACAGCGATCAATTGCCAGTGCTTACAAATCTATTTTCCCATATTAAAAAATTTCGAAAGAAATCGACCATGCAAGACTTCGAAGGAGAATTTAGAGATTTTATTTGCAAATGGGGCAGCTTAAAAAATTGTCTTACAGAAGATTTTGATGAACTAGGTCTATTGGACGATGAAGAAGAAAGTAACGGTAGTAATAGTGATGATGCTGAATTCCAATCCAGCAGTTGCAAAGAACTTTGTAAAAAGTGTCCTGTCTGTTGCTTTCTAGTCATAAAAAAGTACAATTTTTATAAAATTGCGTATCCACCCTTATAAATTTTTATTGACTATTTCCTTTGTACAAGTATCTTGTGAACGATCCTTTTCTATTTTGAAACATATAAAGAATAGATTACGGTCGGTACTTACAGAGGCGAAACTTGACATTCAGTTTGGGGAGGGGGGAGGAGAAATTTGCCGACGAATATTTTTTGAAAACTAAAAATTCGCCGACAAATTTTTTTTAATTTGAAAATTTACTGATTTTTCAATCAAAATATTTTTTAATTGAAAAAAAAATAAAAATAAACAAACGGACGTTCTTGGTAAATGAAAAATTCAAATGAACAGTTTCAAAATTTGCCGACTGCCAAATTATTAGGAGTGTTTCACCCCCACCCTCATAATTTCGTCCCTGCAAATGCACATTGATACCTTATCCCCCAAGCACTCACATGAGCATACCCTAGTGTGGGAGGGCAAGCTGGCAGGATGTTAGGAATACTTGAGAGGAACGCACAACTTCCTTTACACATCAGGTTAGTCGTTATTTACTCTTTCTTGGTGATCTTTTTTTCTGAATTTCTTCTTATTCGTCTCCTAAACTGGTTCCAATAAAATCAAAAAATAAACATTAAAAAAAGCCTACAAAGTTTCAGGTCAATCGGTTTAAGAGAATCCGTGCCTCAAGCTCCCTTTCATTATTATGGAAAACACACATGGAGTTTTGACTTTTGTTCCAGATTTCCCTCCTGTATTCACCAGGGCCAAGCCCGTAAATTAAACAACAGAACATTTGCTATCGGATTCAGCTTGTGACATTGGAAAATAAGTTTTTTGCTTTCAACTTTTAGATTTTAATAAAATGTTCAATTTTCTCAAATTTTAGACTCTGGATCAAACAGAGAATCTAGTAAAAACAGAATAGTCATTGAAATTCGAAATTCAACGGTCGCTACCGACTTTCAGATTTTCGAAATGTCTTCCACATTTCTAATTTGTTTCAACCTTTCAGATAACTTTCGATACTCAGCTTGAAACCTTCGGCTTTTGACTGACTAGTCTCTGACAGGAGTCAGTATACTCCATTTTCAGAAAGGAAATTTGACTTTCAGTTTAGGCAGGTGGAGAAGAAAAATTTGCCGATAAATATTTTTTGAAAACTAAAAATTCGACGGCAAAATTTTTAAACAATTAAAAATTTGCCAATTTTTCATCGAAATATTTTTTAATTGAAAAATAAATAAACATTCATGAAAAATGAAAATTTCAAATGAACAGTTTCAAAATCCGTCGACTGCCAAATTATTGGGGCCCAGGGGGTTTCCCACCCCCTATAGTTTCGTCCCCTGGGTACTTACAGATTATTTATTACTTAGATGCACTTATGATTATGAATATCGAGAAAGAAATCCTCTCGGAAATAAAGAATGAGGACGTTCTTTTCGCACTCACGAATAAGTCTTCAAGTATTCGGAAATTGTTAAATTAATTAATTTGATAAACAAGTATTTTAGGCCAACCTATAATATTAGATGAATGATTTTTTATTTTTAATAGACCTCCTAATTATTAAAATAATATTATGTATTAGGTATCTCTGTTATTAATAAACATACTAATTTTCTTCTTTTCATTTCGCAGAGAGGTAAAACAATTTTCTTAATTGAAAAGATAAAAGAAGGGGGAAAACTGTAAAATTAGCATCCACGCGATCATTTGCTTTTTTGAACCCTGAAAGACTATTATATGTAAATAAAATGGGGTGGTGCAAAAATTTTTTTGGGATGCTTAAAAATGTGTAGAGGGCCGCTCTTACATTATTTCCCCCTTAGTTTCAATTCACCTATCCGCCCCTGCTCAGAAAGTGTTAGCTACACAATTCACTCCGAATCCATCTCCTCAAATAAGTGGAGCTTGACAAAGGTTTCTTGACGTTCGTTACTTAAATTTGCCTAGACACTTAGGTACCCAACAAAGTTTTCCAACTGTTCCCCATAAGTAATCCGAGTAATTTTAACAGTTACCACAAGTATTGAAATACCTGAATACCAAAGTCTAGATATACTTTCTCCTAACCATATACGTGGCAGTTTCAATAAAAAGGGTCGACTTTGTCAGTCCCATCATTTTTGAGTTTGGCACATGTTTGTATAGTAGACTGAATTCCTGCTTACCTCATCAGTAGTAGCCGCAGTTCTTTTAAAAACACAATAGCTGAGAAAGTAAACCTCCACTATTACGCATAAGTAGTAGATGACAATGACTCCAGCTCTGAAAGTGTAAATAGAATCGCCATTTCTCAAAAAATGGCCTAGAAGTACGGTGATGATGATATAAGTATATGTAACTGGTTTAAAGAACGACGCGACCGCGAGTAAACTAATCTGCAGACCATAGAAACAATTCAGGGCTCGACATAGCTGAGTTAACTGATAATGGATTTTATATAATAATTTTGTCTTTTTTAGCACTACAGTATCATAAATTTTACTATGTATATATTTTCTGCTCATTCGAGTAAGCTCATTATTTACCACTTTAAAATGACTTTGTGCCAAATACAGAACTCCATAAAAATAATGCATGTCTGGTCCTGATACAAACATAGGACAAGAAAATATAATTATGGAAGGCCAAAAATACTGTTCAATAGAGATATCTTTGTAAAAAATATAAAAAAGAAGTACCAACTTGACCAGTATAGTTAGTACAAAGAATATAAATTTTGGAAGCCACCAAGACCTGCGATATTGTATTATAATTCCAAAGTCTAAAAACAGATCATCTACTTCCTGAAATGATCGAGCGAATTTGACTTTCCATTCATAATTAAAAAACGATTTTATCAACGTAATAAACGTAGACAGGTTTTCTGCTCCACAATATATGTAGAAAGAAATCATGATTAAAACGCCCGATTTGTCAGATGTATTTCCAGTCAGTCCAATTAAAATACTGATGTTCGCAATGAAGGAGATGGAAATGCTTAACATTAATAGTATCATGTATAACGTTCGAATACGACATTTTAACCCTGTTTTGGGATTGTATCTAATAAGACCGACAAACTGAAGAAATTCGACGATAAACGATAGAAAACCGAACAAATTACACCGAATTTCAGACATGATTTCGAATTTATTATCTACGCAACTGATGGAATAGAGACTGTGTCTGTAGTTGATGGTCACAAACGAGGTAGATATTTACGAGTATTTGTACGTGGGCTGCGCACAACTCATCGAACATGGTGCTGTCAAAATTAATTTGGATGTGTTCCCACCCCAGCATGAATGAAATAGATAGTATACAGTACACATTTGAGTATTTGACTCTTGGAAGCAGTTCGAGTATTGTACCGCAGGGGACCAACTAACTGAGAAAAATTTGCAAAATATGACAAGATTTGCACAACTATGCATTGAACCAAAAACCTAAGATTGAATGGCAAGGAGAAGGGTAATTTCTTTGTGCCATACAACTACCCGGTTGCAGTTTGCTGTTCGCAATTACTAGTAAGAAACAAATGTCATGTCAATAAAGAAATGACATATATAACTTCTAGGTATTTCAAACTTCCCAATGAATAATTAATAAACAGCCGAATATACATTTAAAATATCGAAATAATGTCCTGAGACGTCCACTTTTTTTGCACATTAGTGAGCAAGCAGCTGGTATATAAATTATGCATTCAATTATTCTTCACTTATATCAGCGTTATTAAATAATATCATCTTGTTCTGCATAGAACTCAAAGCAAATGTTAGCTAATGAATCTCACTCCAAATCCATCTTGGCAGAAAATGTGGAACATTTGAAAGATTTTCTGACGTCTTACTTTAAATTTATTTATTAGCCTTATCCATATGTGTATACATCATTAGACTGAACGGGCAAAGGCCTCCCTCAACCTGTCCCACTCACGTCTGTCAGTTGCTATTGTATGAAACAATTTATTTCTTATCATACTATCTATTTCGTCCCTCCATCTTTTTGTTTTGCTTTTTTTTTCTTTTTCTTATTTTTTTAGGGTCGGCACAGCCGAACTTTATACAATGGAAATAATAATAAAGTTCTATCCGACGCAACAGTGGCGCTTGCTGTACTGTATTCGTGCTTGTGGTTTTAAAAGTATGTGGACAAACAAACAAGATACATGAGAATGAATCGCGTTTCCTTTCAACAGTGGCGCTTGTGGTTTTAAATGTAAAAGTGAACGTAATTGTGTGTAAAAGAAACAGATAGCAATATGGTTTTACATTGTGCTTACAGTTTTTGCAAAAGTGACTCGAGGTATCAATATCAGGAACTGATAAAAGGAGTTCATTTTGTGAAGTTTATAAGATTATTGTGTATGATTCTTGCTGATAGTAGGGTTGGCGTGAACCAACCGATATTTGTAAACAAAATGAGTTATTAGTATTGTTTGAAAAAGCATAAAAAGTAGAATTTTTAGCGATTCAATAATGTGCACTTATGTTGATCAAAGCTTATCAGTAAACACTATGTCACATAGTTTCTACATGGCTCTTGAAGTTAGAATCATGTGTTCTCAAAAAACAGAACTTGCTGGTGGGCTCCCTTACACTTAACAGCGTCCAAGTGCGATTGTATTTCTTGTTCAAAGTTGGTTAGCGGAATAGCCAGTTAGACTTCAACCAAGAGGCCGACCCTATTGCTAGGTCGCCAAGCAACCTGGCTCATCAGTTTTATCTTAAATACCAAAATGTTGTTTGGACTCTGAATCAAGGTGACTGACATCTAGCGGATGTTTTTTTTTGAACCCTCATAGAGTGATCAATTCAGAAAAAATAAATGGGCCGCGTGGGTTATGCTTGGGTCGGGCCGACAAATGATAACGTACTTCTCATTTCTTACCTCACCGCACTTCTATTAATTTTGTTACTTGATACATTAAGTTCGAATATGTAGCTCCCGGCAGTTCAATTTTGAAGTATGTCTGTCGTTTCTTTATTTTATAACAATTTTTATAAAAAACCCTATTTCCCATTAACAGTAATGTTATTTCTTTCCATGATCCACTCAACCTTTTATTATGAGGTGCACATTAGCGCTCCTACATTCCATTCCACGTCCCAATTGATGATTGTCTAGCTACATGTCCCGTCTAATACCACTTTATTATTATTAACAACGTGATAAAATCTCTATTTTTCCTGCATTTTATTTTCAAAATTTTGTTTCTTGTTTTGTAACTTCTTTTTATTCCCATTATTAAACTCTCCATTGCGTTTTGAGTTGTTCTTATCTTATTTTTACCTTTTCTAGATATTGTTTATGTTTGAAAACGGTATGTTAGTGTAGGAAGTACGCAACTATTTATAACCATACTTTTTATATTGTTGTGGTATAGTCCCTTTAGACTGTGTTTTAACAACCAATACTCTTCCCATGCTTTTGATGGTCATGAACTTTACTTTGTGTTGTACTTGTATTAATCATGGATATGTTTTGCCCCAGGTAGGTTATTTCTTTTGTTTGTTCTATTATATGGCCATCTATAATAATCTACTCATTAGTTGTCTTTCCTAATAAAATTTTTGTTTTATTTATGTGTATCTCTAAACCTACCTTTTTTCCTTCCTCATTTAATTCATTAAACATTTCCATCACTTATTTTGTGCTTTTGGTTATCAATACATCATATGTAAAGCGCTGGTTGTTAAGATACTCCTAATTTATTCTTATAACTTTTCTTCCCAATTTAATTTTCTGAATACTTTTTCTAAGGTGCTGTTAAATAACAGTGATGATATTGCATCTCCTTGTTTTACCCCCTTTTTTATTTTGTCTGTTATTACTCTGGCCTTTAAATCTGTGTACATATCCTTTATATCATGTCTACATACTTCCCATGCGTAGGTACCCATTGTCTCCTTAATGCTTCTAACATACTGTTCTGTTTTATTGAATCAAATGATTTTGTGTAGTCAATGAAAATAAGGTGTGTACTTCCATGTTATATTCATTACATTTGTCTATTAGTTAGTTTATTGTATGCAAATTGTCTATTGTTGAGTAGTTTCTACTGAAACCTGCCTGTTCTCTTGGTTGTTGTAGTTCCAGTAAGTTTTTTATCCGATTTGTTATTATCTTAGAAAATATTTTTGCTATGGTTTAGCCTAGACTTATTAGTGTGTAATTTTCTACCTTATGCTTGCTGCCTTTTTTTATGGATTGTTAGATATCATATCTGATTCTTCCCATGTTTTTAGTACAGATGTACTCTCTATCAACTTATTATATAGTCCTGTTAGTTCTCGAGTCAGTGTCTCCCCTCCACATTTTATCATTTTGTTTGTTATTTTGTCCAATCTTAGTGCTTTCCTTTTTTTAGGGTGTTTGCCGCACACAGCGCTGCAAGCATCTATTGCAATCAAATTTTCATTTTTCTTTAAATATGAGTTAATTGTTTACAGATCATAGTTCAGTTTTAGTTCAGTTTCATATAGGTTCTCCATCAACTGCTGCCATTGATTGGTAAGTTGGTCTACTATTATGAATATTTCCTCTAGGTTACAACTAACAAATACAACTTGGAAATATGAAAATAAAAGATTCTCATTCTGGTATAAATTTTTTGTTTTATCCTACCAACCTTGGTACTGTGTCTGAATATTAGTTTCAAGGCTTCAACATTTCAGATTTAGTTTTGTTTTATCAATACTAGTACAGGAAGTTAGCACAACAACACCTTTTAAAAATGAAGCTAGCAAAAAGCACATTTTATTGACTTTAACTTATCAGCTAGAGTCAATGAATGCAGTAAAATTCCCATATAAGCAGATAACAACATAGAATATAGCAAACACCCTCTTACTACTGTTTAAGTTTTTTATTATGTGTTTTACTTTAAGCATAAGGCGGGGTACTTTTTCTTAGTATTGTTTTCTGGCCTCTGTTTTTTCCATTACTGTGTTGAAGGGATCATTGTATAGGTTTTCATAGTATTCTGTAATTACATTGTTTATTTCTGTTCTATTGTATATCTTATCACCCCTTGGGTCCTCAATGTACTCATCCATTTCCCCCCTATTATCAAATTTCTGTTTATGGTTTTCATACTCCTTGTTCTTTCCATTATGGATTGTATCATCTCCCTATTTTTTTGTTCACTGAAACTACGCAATTCCCTTTTAATATACTTACAGACTACATATATTTAATTCTATTTTTTCTTGTGACATTTTCCCTAGTTTTCTCTTCAGCCTTTTTTCTTTTTCATAACTTCCAATACTTCTTTAAGCATATCTTTTCTTTTATTTCCTATTCTATTTGTATTTCTGCTGGTTCTTTTTCTTCACATCCCATCTCTATAATTCTTTTCTTCAGTTCATTTTCATAAACATAGCTGTTCTCTTTGCCAATTGTAAATACCTTTGTATTGTTATTGGCCGCATATATTCTTCCTTTAATGTTTATCTTACATTTTATCAAATTGTGAATTGAGTGGAAACCAGAACCATACCTATGCATTATATCAAAACTTATTATATTTTTTTCATTTGTCAGCGCTAGGGTATAATCTATTTGATTTTTGTATTCCTGATTTGGCAATGATATCTGTGTCCACCTTCTCCCCTTTCTTATTTTAAAACATGAGTTTATTATCTTAAGATTGTTTTCTTGACAATGTTCTATCAATCTCCATCTTCAGGTTTTTTTTCCCTTCCATAGTTATACTGACCCATTACTACCACTTTTTTCCTTCTCTCTTCTACATGACTATTGAAGTCACCTATTATCATAGGTTTATTTTTTGTGTTTATGTTTTGTCTCTATCATGTTTTCTCCTTTGCACCTTACTTCAGCTAGTCCTAATATATCTATGTTCAAATCCTGAAAACTTCCTTCTAGCTCATTTAAACTCATATTACTTGCTAGGGTTCTTACATTTAGGCTTGCAATGACGAGACAAATTTTGTTTTTTCTTTTTCTTTTATTTTATTATTATTATTATTATTATTATTATTATTATTATCATCATTATCATTAACACTACTATTATTCCCATAACTACTATTAATATTACCATAGCTATAATAATCATTATTATTATTACCTACTACTACCACAATTATCATTATTTATGTTAGTATTTCTGATGTTTATTTTGTTGTTCCATTACCTTTGCTACCTGAGCAGTTTTCTTCAATGAGGGGGTTGGTTGTTCTTGCCCACAGTGACCAGACATGAGTGGGCAAATTTTGAATTACCTACACACTTACAGTTACCCACCAAGGTCTTTCAATTGCTATCTCATACATTTATACAGTTATCTGTTTAATCTTACTAGTTACTAGAGCTGGCATGTTTTAAAACAAATTCTTTTAAAACGAATATGTGTTTTAAAACTTTTTGTTGTTGTTTAAACATGTATTTTTTTTTCTTCTTCTTTGAGATTTTCTCACCCAGAACTTATAGGGACCAAAATCATTTGTCATTTTTTTTAGAATCAGTTGATCTGGCATATTTTTCTTACAGAAATCAACTCTTTTTTGACTTAAAGTTTTCTCACTTTTTGGTACAACATTATCAGTTATCAATTTTTATATTCACCTCCAATTTCATGATATAAAATCAAGTAAGCAAAAGTTAACATTGGCACATAGATAGAATACTACAAGAAAATCAATGGAAAATTTGATCCAAAACTCAATGCTCAATGCTGACATAATATGGTAACTCAAATTCTGTATCAAATTTTAACCACTGTTTCCTGCTAAAAAGGTGACAGAATTTGCACATTGGCATTCCATCTAATCACAGCAATTTGAACAATGTTATAATAATCAATGGTATCTACCTGGTAATTCAGAGTTCTCGCATTATTGACTGTTGGATCCCTTTTTTGATTCTAATACTTCATATCCAATTTATTCAAGTATTCACCTGATAACACCTCATCTTTCAACTTAAAGAAGTTTGCAAGACAAGCTCTCTCTCTCTCTCTCTCTCTCTCCCAAAAATACATTGAAATAAATTAAGGAAAGTATAAAAAGATGGATGTAAGAGGAAGTACTATCAAAAGTTATTTTGAGAGGAATGTTGGGCAAGATAACAACAAGCAACATTTTCCTCATGGCAATGACCTGAAGTAATTTCTGAAGTACTTATAGTAATCCCATAAAGAAATCAACTCTTTGTCACCCTTCAAAATTCCTCACTTTTTGATACAACATTGTCGGCTATATTTAATTTACACCAAAAATTTTGTACTATAAGATCGAGTAATCAAATCAACGTCAACTTCCAAATAGCAAATTTCCTATGCACAAAAGTTAATGGAAAATTTGATCCAGAACTCAATTTGTTGACATGGTAACTTGACTTCAGTATCAAATTCAGCCACTGTATCCTGCTTTAAAAAAAAGTTGAAAGAATTTGGACAGCGTTTGTTCTTAGAGCCATTTTAACAATGTCATAATCCTAGCATTATTGGTTGTTAAATCTTTTTCTTGATTCTAAGGATTCATATCTAATTTATTCAAGTATTTACTGGATAACACCTCATCTCTTAGCTCAGTGAAGTTTGCGAGATTAGCTCTACTTTAAGATAGGCATTGAAACAAATTACAGGAAGTATGAAAGATGCATGCAAGAGGAAGTACTATTCCAAATGATTATTGACAGGAATGTTGAACAAGATAACAAGCAACATTTTCCATATGGTGGTGACCTGAAGTAATTTTCTGAAGTACCATACTAGTATTTGCAGACATGATCTGAGTCAAGAAAATATCACCAGGTACAATAGAATGTCTAATTTAGTGTTTATACCATGCTAGTGCAGAGAACGAAGATCAGTTTTCAGTTTCACGCACAATTCTTGTATGCTCTACCAGTAATTAGCAAGATCAGCTGGATGTACATTATACATGAACGATCATGATGTAGGAAAGATGAGAAACAAAAAACCTCCAATATAACAAGTTCTTGAATCATCTGTTTTAAAAACACTTACCTCCAACTAACTGCATCTCTCTAATGTCGATGGTCCAGATTCCAGGGTTTTTATTTCTGAATTCCAACATTCAATCACATAAGTCATAGCAATGTCTTTATATTTCTGACAAATCGCGAGAAGGAAACAACTGAACAAACATATTGAGAACCGAACAAGTGCACCAATATATCTAGTAAGAAACTAAGCCACTTGACTAGAGTCTACACCAAATAAGTATTTCGTTTCAATACGATCAACAATCTAGATTAAATAATAATGCTCGCAGTTAGTAACTTGCACCAAAAACTGGAAAATATTCTCATTCGCGAAGAGAGATGCAAAGGCACAAACTGGATACTGGAAAGTTTCATGAGCCGGGATCAACATTCAACACTTTTCTACCATCACCACAGGTGATAGTGATATGACGGATCACAACGGGACCTGCATAGAAATGTAGTACGGAGTCCCCTCAAGCTCCCCCAAGGTTATTTGATATCACAGGTTCACTAGATTGCGATGCAACCCGCAATAAAATTGACATCACTGACTCCACCAAGTGTATGTTTTTATGGAAAAATTTACAAAAACAAAAATATTTCGATAAATTAATGCGACATACCAGAAGGAAAAGGACCTGTGCGCAAAAATGTAAATCTCACAGACGAGCGGATAAACAATTGATAGGTAGCGTTTTTACCTTGTGAGATGAGCGATTGAATTGCATCAAAATCTGGTCCAGTTAAGAAACATAACTGGCTACCCGCAATACACATCGATATAAGGGTATTTTGAAGTTGGAGGGGAAAGGCGAGTTTGAGAACACGTTATGAGGGCCGTGAAAAAAATATGTTTCGTAACTGGATCAGACTTTAGTTTCCTGAAAGAGAGAATGGGATCGGATCGAATGCGAGCAAATGAGAGCGATTGAATGAATTGGGAGAGCAAATGAATTGTATTACACGTCTTCCAAAGAACGAATTGGATCCTATCACGATTTATTAAAGTTTGAAGATTTAATCGAATCGGATTGTATTCAAAAATAATGCACTCCCAATCCCTGTGTGAGACACTCAACTTTGAAGACTTACAGCGTTACAGCAGTTTGGGAAAATTTTTTAGAATTTTTTCGACAACACCACGCGAAAGGGCGGCCAAAGATTAGTCAAAAACAGTAGTTGTTATCACAAAACTTTTTTTTTTTTTACACGGGTCTTTTTCCTCTTGGTATGTCACAAATATTAAGTTTTATGAACTACTGGGCGCTGTTGAGCGAGACAGAACCAAGCGACATTTGTTAACAAAATAAGTTATTAGTTAAAAAGAGCGCAAAAAGTAGACTTTCAAAACTGGGCACCCGATTCAAATATGCGTACTCACGTTGAAAAAAGCTTATCAGGTTATCAGTAAACGCTATGTCATATTGTTTCTAAAGTCTGGTCCAGTTAAGAAATATAACTGGCTACCCGCAACACACATCAATATATGGGTGTTTTGAAGTTGGGGAGGAAGGACGAGTTCAAGAACACGTTATCAGCGCCGTGAAAAAATTATGTTTCTTAACTGGACCAGACTTTATATTTATGGCTCTTGGACTTCAAATCACATGTTCTCAAAAAACCGATTTTGTCGCTTGGTTCTGTCTCGCTTAACAGCGTCCAATTTAAGAGAACAAAATTCATTTCTCGCGTAATTTTCTATCAATTAAAGGTATTTTCAAAATTTTTGGAAAACTTCTTATTTTACCATTATAACTGGGCGCTGTTAAGCAAAAACCACCCAAGCGACATTTGTTGACAAAATGAATTATGAGTATCCTTGAAAAGGGTGTAAAAAGTAGATATTTTAAAATTGACCCTTAGTACAAACATGCATATATATCCGCGTTTTAAAAGCTTATCAGTAAACGCTATGTCCATAAACTGGCATTATTCATTGGCTTTCATATTTACATTTTCTCAAAAAACAGATTTTGTCGCTTAGGCGGTTTTTGCTGAACAGCGTCCAACTTATGGAGGAAAAGTCAGTGACGTCACATTTCGATTAGACCCTGAGCGATCGAGCTACCCTGTGAAGTCTAATAACCTTACCAGCTACCCCTATCACCCACAGGGGGCGCTGGACCACTCTAAATCGGTGTTGTTAGACATAAAACAAAATGACAAAATGGCATTTGAATTTTAGAAGTTTCATCGTAGGTAACGACAAAACCATTTACCTATCAGTTTAGGTATGGCGAAATGGAAAAATGATGTTGTGGTGAGACTCTGTCTCTCGCTTCATACAAGTCTCCATGACATAAGCTATTGCTACTACAGCTGAACTAATGTAATGGCTGTTTGTAGCCTGGTATGCCACATTTTGTTTATTAATAATAAAAGCCTCCTCACCATGAGTGACTGAAACACGTTAGGCACACCCTCGAGGGAGCAAACAAGGAGGGGGCTAAAAATTCGAAATGTTTTCAAAATAAATTCATGAAAACAGGAAGGCACATACAAAATCAGGTAGGTACCAAACCGAGTTTTCACCCCTGCCCAAGTTTTTATCCTAAATTGTAGCCCCCGCCAAAAAGGTTCTGGTTGTGTCCCTGTACACCTTAAAAACCCTGCGTTTATGAACGAAAGACCCTCCCAAAAAGAGGTCGGTGAATTAAAGAAGAGCCTAGGGGTCCTCAAAAATCTGTTCGAATTCCTGAAAACCTCGAGTCTGAGTGCGTCGCCTTGACAAACAGTCCGCAGAGATCAGTTCGAGAACACGCCACCAGTCTGCATTCGAATAAAAGATCATCATGACTAGGGATTCCTAAAATATGCTCTTGCATGTTTCTTTCTGTTGAAATAGATAGGGAATATTCATGTTATTTTTGTGATTCATAGAATTTCAAGAAGAATAAGTCACACACCCACTCTTGATGACTTGATCAAGCTTCGAGCATATTTTTTGCTTTTAGAGCATATTCAAGAATATTTGGCCAATTTCCACCATTTTTGCGGAATATTTCCACTTTTTTTTCTTTAAATTCTTCACTATTTGCAAAATTTAGAAATAAGACAAATAAAAAACAATTTAATTTAGTATAGTCAAATAAAAATGAATTAGCAAAACAACTACTATTGACATACTTATAATATTTCGTTCAACCATTTGGCGTACGAGAAAGACGATTCATCCTCCGCAGCTATATTCTGCATATAATGGGTAGTGCTGCACTGTTTATTATAGGCATCGCAGATGGGGTTCATATTATCGAACGAGTTCATATATTGGTTATCTATTCTCGTGCTTGTTAATGCATACTGATGATCCCCAGGCGAGGAGTTCAAATACTGGTTATCCAGTCTAGTGTTCGTCTGAGCGTACTGATGGTCCCCGGGTTGATCTCCGAGCGCCGGGGATAAATACTGCCTGCACGTTGTCGACCGATAATTCATCGCCGGTAAATGGTTCATCGAATCTTCATTCGTCATAACGTAAGGTTTATTACTCTCCATCATGGCCCGGTTTGTTCTCATTTCATTATTCGTCTCTTGTAAAACCCGGTCGATCAGATTATTGACCGGTGCCAACATACAGCTGAAACTTTCTTGAGATTCTCCATTCTGGGCCGAATACTTCGCGAAATTATCGTACGTTTCACGTAGCACTTCATCGGAGAGATCGACGTCTGACAGAGCTCCCAAAGATGAAATATCGAAATCGTCGATTCTGTTATCATCCACATCGTCCACTTTCTCCTGCTTTGCCACTTTCCGTCGAACTAGTTTGGGATTATTTATAGCGTAGCCTTCTTCCTCAGTCGTTACTCTGAACACACGGCTCTTCGGTTCGGTCTGAAAATCGAAACCCACTGTTAGAATACGGAACTACACAACATGTTAATAATCAAGGATACAACCGTTACCATTTTGTGAGTGTTCATCAGATGCCGCTTCAAATTTGTACGGAATTTGTAAACTTGACCGCAGAAACACTTGAATTCCTTATCATCGGAATGAGTTTTCAAATGACGATTAAGTCCGCTCTTCAGCTTAAATCGCTGGCCGCAGATTTCGCAGCTGTAGTTACGATCGTTCGAATGCACGTACACGGTGTGTTCTTTTAAAGCGGACAACGTGTGGAAACACGCGCCGCACTGATCGCAAATGAATTTGCGGTTATCGGTGTGCAGATTAACGTGTCGAGTTAAACTGGTCTGCAGGCCGGTGGTGAAAGCGCACAAAGGACATTTCAGAAGTCTGTCGGCGGTGAAGTGAACACGCAAATGGTGGCGAGACAGAGAGTCACGATTGGCGAACACTTTGTTCTCGCACAACTCGCACTTGAACAGCGGATGGTTGTCGAGACCATCCTTACTCTGATGGGACGCGCTCTGCAAATGGCGCCTGTAGTATTTATACACTGAGAATGATTTCTTACAAAGGTCGCAGACGAATTCTTTTTTTCCTGCAAAAGTAAGAGTACATATTAGCGAGAAAGCGTGAAAAACGCGAGCAACGCATTGGATCTTCAAAGTTAAAGATGGCGCTTGTTTACAAGAAGAGAGAAGAATAATTTTGACACCAGTCATAAGGATTCTTGAACAATTAATATCATCTACTACATATATAAAAGTGTAGGTTGGTCTGTTTGTTCGAGATTGGCGGGTGAACCATAAGAAGCTGAGGGGTTCGTACTTTCTGGATGTGTTTGTATGAACTCGGAATGGGCTTTGGGCTATAAAGAATTTCGGTACACTAATTAAAAGGGGGCCACACAATTTTGCGTCGTTTTTCAGCTTGAATTTTCGGAATTGTTTTACACTGAACTTCTTCACACTATGCTGAAATTTTGTGGCGGTAACTGTCTCCCTTCAGAAATTATTAGGGAATTGAAAATCTGAAATTTCCAAAACGAGCTCAAAACGCCTCCTATTAGAAGAAATATTTAGGAAGCTGGAATGGGAAAATACGGGTATACAGATAAATGGTGGAAAACTAAACCATCTAAGACTCGCGGACGATGTTGCACTGATAAACGAGGATGTAAAGATGCTTACCGGAAATGGGAGAAAAATTGACAGAGATAAGTGCAGAGTCGGGTTTAGAAATGAATACAAGTAAAACAAAACTATTATCCAATATGGAACGGAAATGTAAGCCATACAAGGAACTGAAATAGAAAAAATCTTCGAATTCCACTACTTAAGACAGATACAATCGTTTGAAGACAGAACAAACAAAGAGATAACTAAAAGAATACATAAAGTATGAGCAAGCTTTTGGACTTTAAAAAACATGTATTAAGGTAAAATGAAGATTGAAACAAAGACGATATCGAAACGCTGCACTCTGCCAGTCTTCACCTATGGAGCCCAAACATGGGAGCTCCGTGTCGCCAGTAGCACATATACAAGAGATGTCGATGAAACTTGAAAAATTGTGTACCATTTGTGCATTTCTGTGTGACCAATTACAAAATTTGTGTGTCATCCCTTCTAAAGATATAACCAACAAGCCACGTCGCTTCGCGACCTAGTAATGGGGTCGGCCTTTCAGCTGAAGTCTGGGCGGCTATTCCACTCGAACAAAAAGTACAATCGCACCTGGACGCTGTTAAGAGTAAGGGAACCAAACAGCAAAATCTGTTTTTCGAGAACACATATATATAAGCTAGACCTCAGTGGGGTATCGACGACTTCCGCGGGTCTTATTTAAAAAATACAAATAACTATTCCAATCTTGAACTCCGAGATCAATTCTTGAAATATTTAAAATGAAGCTTGAAATTCGAGGCTGTCTAAAAAAGTGGATCTAAAAACTAAATGTATTTTAATGCCATTTTCTCGAACATTTTTGGATACCTATACCGTCATGAATTTCACGAAATACGGCTGAAATTATGATTCTGAATTGACGGAGAGCTGACAAGAAATAGATTTTTTTTCGCAAAGGCCTCTTGGTTGAAGTCTGACTGGCTATTCCGCTAACCAACTTTGAACAAGAAATACAATCGCACTTGGACGCTGTTAAGTGTAAGGGAGCCCACCAGCAAGTTCTGTTTTTTGAGAACACATGATTCTAAGTTCAAGAGCCATGTAAAAACTATATGAAATAGCGTTTACTGATAAGCTTTGATCAACACACAGTACACATTATTGAATCGGGGGCCCGATTCTGAAAAATTCTACTTTTTATGCTTTTTCCAACGATACTAATAACTCATTTTGTTTACAAAAATGTCAGTTGGTTCACGCCGACCCAAATTTCAGCAAAAATCATACACAATTTTACAAACGTCACAAAATGAACTCCTTTCATCAATTTCTTATGTTGATACCTCGAGTCACTTTTGCTGAGACTGTAAGAACGATGTGAAACCATCTTCCTATCTGTTTCTTTTACACACAATTACGTTCACTTTTACATTTAAAACCACAAGCGCCACTATCAAAAGCAAATGCAATTCATTCTTGTGCATCTCGAACATGGATTAATAAGGAAAAGAGCCAACAGCCAATGAAAATGAAAGACAAACACAAACCACTGACGTCACGCGTTGCATAGAACTATTTTTCCATTGACTGCGCCAACCCTAAACCACTGACATCACGCGTCGGCTTGAACTTTACTTTCATTTTTATTAGGGTCGGCGCAGCCGAGCCTTAAACAACCGAAAAATTCGGACTTAGCAGGGTGGTGGCGCGCTGATGTTGTTTTACGACTTTCTATTGAATTTGTTATCAACACACAGTATACAACGGTTGCATGAAGGCATTCGGGGGCTTTTAGCATCAACTTCCATTCTGGGGTTATCATAATAATCATAATGAGTCTTTCAATGGTGAACCCCTTCATGGCAGATGGTTGACACATAAATTCGGAAATTATCAACACAGAAACACACGATTAAAAAGCTATTGATTGATACCCTTCGGGTCCACACATAAATACACAAGTAGAACACAATTATTTGAGCTTATTTGCAGGTTGGTCACACCTAATCTCGTTATTTATGCAGCATGTCGCCAGCAGCGCATTGACCTACTTTTGGTTTCTTGGTTATATCTCCGGAAGGGATGACACACAAATTTTGTAATTGGTCACACAAAAATACACAAATGGTAGACAATTTTTCTGTATAGGTTTCATCGACATCCCTTGTATATGTACTGCGGCGACACGGAGCTAAACATGGGCCCTAACAAAGAAGCAAATAACAAGGTTAACTACTACAGTGAGAACAAGGACGAAACTAAGGGGGCACGGGAGGGCAGTTCCCCCAAGCCTTCGCCGGAGTTTGGAAATTTTAGTAGATGGATCAAAAGTTGGGCTGCATGTAGAGGTTGCACTATTTTTATTGTTATAAAGAAAGTACCTCCCAGTAAACTTCAACCAGTCAAAAGAGATTTCGAATTCCCCCCCCCCCATTTTTCATTTATTTTTTCCCCTTCTCAGGTAATACAAAAAAAAAAGTTTGATACTTGGAATTTTGAGTTGAGTCAGTAGGGATTTTAACAATTTTTGCCCCCGTAGGAAAAACTCTTCGCTACGTTCACAGACATGCATAAATGTCTGTGGCTACGTTCCTGAGTGAGAAGGATGGAACAAAGTATACTAGGGTGAAGAATAAAAGATAGAGTGAAAAATAAAAAAATAATAGAAGAAACGGTCATGAGAGAGGTAAGTTGGACATCAAGAAATTAAAAAGGGATTACGCGGGACATATCGTATATCAAGAAGGGACACGATAGAACAAAAATATCAGTGAGTGGGAATCTTACGACAAGAAACGGAGAGAAAGCCCAGGCACAAAACTGCGTGATAATACCATAAAACTTACAGGAATAATTTGAGGAAGAGTAGCCCAAGACAGGAAGAGATAGAAAAAAGCTGGGGAGGCCAGTACCCAAAGGGTCTGAGTAGTTCGGTGTACAAAATGTATTCTTCTATTGTATGTATTTATCAAGCTGTAGGACTACACAAATAGAAGGCTGATATTAATTACTATCCCAAAGATTTTAGTTTTCGGGAACCATATTCAGCATTTATATTCTAATTATCCGATTGAATTTTCAAGAACCCTAATATCTTTGTCTGAACAACACAAACATGAAACGATAAACTGCAAATGAATCAGGACATTCCGAATGAACGCAATAAGATTTGAAGAGCAGTTGTCCAGGAGGTCTGGACCCCTTACAACTTCGTCAAATAGTTTTTTGTTTGTTAGTTTTCTAATTTTAGCACCCCCATCTGACCCACTAAGCCAATTCACTTTAGCTAACTCACCTTAGCCAACTCACTTTCGTCCATGGTCTAGATGAGCAGCGAAGCAGTTCAGCTAATTCTTTGATAAAGTACAACTTGTTCTATTTTGACGTACGCGTTTTCGACCAATTCGCCCCAAAGATGATGGGTCAACATCACAATCACAGAGTTCACAGAATAAAAAAAACAAAACTACTGGGAAAAGGTAACAGGTACAGTACAGTAGAAAGGATTACCGACAAAAAACTTGGGGAACTGGTAACAGACTGAACAAATTATACAGACCATGAACGATGATACGAAGCATGAAGCAAGCTACTAAAAACAAAATTCATAGATCGAGACCAAGAAAACAAGAATGATGAGAAAGAACATACTCAACGTATGAGAAATGATCGAACAGAACAACTTAATACAAACCAAAGTGACAAAGAGGATACCATAATTATAGATACTAAAGACCCTATCCAGATGGTAAAGGACAAGAATGACTACAAAAAACTCAAATTTCATCAACAAACGAATACCAAGGTAAACTAAAAACGATACTTAAACACCAGGACCACAGGTTGAGCATCGGGAGTACGGATGATTATACCTAGCCATACACGATATATCAGCACTCACGTAAATGACGTTTGACATGTACACTCAACATGAATTTCTTCCTAAAGCATTTATTGCAGTGAAAACACTGGAACTTTTCTGCGTCTTCATGTTCGGTCACGTTTTGCACATCAGCATCGGAAACTGCGTCATTCTAAACATACAATTATACGCATTACACATCAAAAACTATCGAAGGATAATCAACTCACACTTCATCTACAGGGCTCATCTCACCTGCATATTCGACACGTCTGTATTTTCTTTCTTCGTAATTTCCCACTGCGAGTTCAAATTGGAATGCGCCTGTTTGTAATGATGATACAACATTTTCTTCTGCTCGAACATTTCGCGACATAATTTGCAGCCATACCAGTTGTTATACAATTTCATGCCGTGATTATCAAGCAGATGCGAGTGGAATGTTTTCTTATTCGCGAAAGAGCTGCGGCATACGGTGCACACGTACTTCTGAGCGTTTTGCGAGCATTCCCGGTCCGTCTGTTTGCAGTCGATGGTCTTATGGCTGCTGAAATCTTCAATGTTGCGGAATACACAGTGACAATGGATACATGATAACGGATAATCCAAGTGCGTTTGCAAGTGTTCGAATAGTTGGAATTCGCTTTCCAGGCGTTTCTCGCATTTGAAACAGGCTATTTTCTTCAGGTGTTTGATGTTATACGTCAGACACAAATGGTTTTTGCATTTGTGTCTCACCGTTTTAGTGGTTGGCTTGACGGACGGTTCTAGATTAGGTAGAGAATTGGTTACAAAATCTGGAAGGTTATAAAACGTTGTTAGTGGAAAGAATTCTGCGTACAGTCGATCAGTGCTATACCACGTCTACACGGACAAAGGCATTTAGAGAGCCAACCGTGAAGACTTTATCAATAGTGAGAAACGGGTTACACAATCGCTTCTGTCAAAGAACTATTACCAGATTTCTGCTAGCTACAGCATACGGAGGCAGATAACAGGATGATCTCTACCAACATAATATGATACCAAACAGAACTAGAAGTGTACAGGCGTAATCTAATACGAATCTGGTTGTCACTTACCAGATGGCAGAGATTTATTCTTGAAAGCTTCGGTAATCTTCTGTAAGTAACTCAACGCTTCCATACGATCAGTTGGAGCCAATTTGTCCACTGTATTGACAACATGGATAATCTGGGCGGAAATGAATAACCAGGATTAAACCAAGACCCAACGCCAGTATTGAGTTACTTTATCGCAGTAAAGGCGTACGAATATTTACCTGAGATTTAAAGTTATCCATTTTCAGACAGTTGAGTAGATAGGCAGAACGGGCAAAACACTCGAAAACGCCCTCAACTGTTTCACGGTACTTGTGAAAAAATATTAAGTACAAAGCACAAGCTCGAGATTGATAGACTTTTTAAAGAATATCTATTTTATAAAGAAAATGGTTAAATAAGATGAAAGAACCCGAGTTATAAAAATACTGTTAGATTAGCTGTTACTAAAAATCAATTTGAATTCGATAATCGTCGAATCAGGAGGACCTTGGCGGTATTCAAAATATGAAGAGCTAAGGTCTCTTTTCATGTTCACATACACCGCATCTAGATTCATGAATTTTCATTAATCTTAATTTGTTATTATTATTATCAGCTGTTTTCAGTGCTGCAAGTTCTCCAAAATTTTTTTAGCTTTACGTAGTGCACCCCAGTCGATTCGATTCCCATAGAACCTGACAAAAAGGTCTTTCACTTCGAGAAAATAAGGTCTCCTTTCCTGACGCACTCTTTCGACATGGATCTACGTCTGTGAAAGACTTGGCATCATTGGATATGTTGTTTACTCATTTCTGTTCGACACAAGGGAGAGAACGAATACTGAATGCGATTACTGGAAAAACCTAGAAAAGTCGCACGCTTTCAGCGTTTTACATTCGTAAATCTTTTCATTCGTTGTAAATGCGGTGCTAAATAATATTTCAACGATCAGAAGAAGCACGTAAGTTTTCAAACATGAGTATCGAACAAGTGTTAGCGTTTAGAAAGGAATCTCTGATGCCTGATGTCGATGAAACGAGTACCGAAAGCGAAAGTCCGAAAAATAGATTGCTGCGTTTGTTGGACGAAATTGAAAGCCGTGTCGAACGATTCAGACGTGGTGCATTACTGATGGAGGAAGAAAAGGATATGCTGTTCTCCAGTATCGATTCCATTCGAACATCGGACCTGATGGCAGACCTGATGGACAGTAAGTATTGAACGGTTGTAATATTTCCTCGACTGTTTCTGTTCCTTCACGTTAATTCGATATCTTGCTTCCAGCCGAAAAAGAAGAAATCTTACACTATACAGAACGAGTCGCTAACCGATGTAGCACCGTGGAGATTTGTGTGCGTACAGTTCGCAATGAGATGCAAGAAGAGAGTCTGCACCAAGTAAACACATATATAGATAATCTTGTTATCGATTTGCACGGGGATCCTTTCATTGTAAAGGAGCGCTGTATGTCCTACATGGCGGCGTGCGGCTCGAAGTCCGATGATAATGTGGATAAGATATTCGAATCCGCTGTGCTCGGTTGCAGCCTGGATGATCAGAAACGCATCCGCAGACGTTTGCAAGGATTACTTAACTACATAGATTATTCTAAAAAAGTATGCTCCGCCGACGACTAATTCGAGTTCAGTTATTCGCTGTGTTGCCCTCTTATTTTGTAAGTTAATCTCGCTAATTAGCTTTTAAAGGTAATTCGTCTATTGGGAAGATTTTTACAAAACCAATCGAGGGTCGAATGCATATTTCTGGTGATAATGAAATATTCCATCTTTTATCTTAGTTTTGTAATGAAAGATGTTTCTTTAAGGGTAATATTTTTCGTTATTTTCTCGAATAAATGACTAATATTCCTGGTTCCAGTTTAATATTCGAAAACGTGATTGTATCGTTACTTTCGTTATACTTAGCGAGGTAGACACTGCGTATAATGTCACCTGTATATTGTTTTTATCCGAAACTCTGTCGAAGGTTATTGACGATGACTAGGTTTAAAATGTAAATATGTAAATTATTAATCGCCCGAATGTCATCGTGGAAACCGAACGCGAAGTATGTTCGGTCCGTTCACTGTTGTGCCGTCATTGATAAGACGTAAAATTCCAGCCTTAGTTTAATCGAATTTGGAACATGGCTATAACATTCCATGATGTGATTTTGTACGCTTGTTTGTTGGCCGGAGTATAATACGTACTCTATTTTTACGAACTAATAAACATTTTGTATTCGAATCTCGTGAATTGGTGAAGTGTTCGATTTATGGAATCGAGTAAATGGGGTTGGTCTGGGTGTGCACGGAGCCATTAAGTCTCCCATTTTGAAAAACTATCTTTAGTTGTCCAAAGATTCGAAAACGAAACATAAAAGTTGAGTGATTGAAGAAAGTTACTGACCATGTAAAATCGAAAAGTGAATCCTCGAGTCCCTTACTGTTGGCTTTCAACTCAGTAGAAACGCTGTAGAGAAGCGTGTGAGCTCTTGCAGAACTTGGGAACCTCTCTGATGCAGCTGAGTGTGAAAACATGTGTCCTAGTTGAAATTTCCTCAAGCATGATGACCACGACTCAGAACGAATAAGAAAAACAGTTTTCAATATTTTTCCAAGAATTAGAAAATAGTTTTATTAATTTTTTTTTTTTTTACATAAAATCGACAACATTTTTAGTATAAAAGAATTAAAAAAGTTAACATAGTAAAACGTTAAAAATTACATAATACTAATCGATAAGTATTGATTAGTTGGCTCGACAAACCGACTTCAATATACTTTTCTTTCTTTTGTGTTTCAACTTTCCTGACTGTAACACAATTGTACCATTATTACAATATCTGTGGTGAACAGGAGATGGTCCAAAAGAACCTGAAAATAGAAATGCATGTTACTGACACTGAATAAATCATTCGAGCGATTATAAATTACAGTACTCAATCATTTCCAACTAACTAATGGTCACTGGATGTATGCCATTTCCAGTCATTGAGTATTCTTCTTCCTCTTGTCTGCGTATTTCGGCGAGGCACTGAGTCGCTAGATACCAAAATACGGCATTCACATTTATATCTTCTTTGACTGACGTTTTAATTAGTTTGGCTCCCAGAGCTCTCGATAGTAATTCTGCTTCTTTTCTGCCAACAAAAAATGTCTAAATGTTTCTGATTTTTTTTTTTGAGAATCTATTATTGTCATTTGGGGTAATATCGGCCAGTCATGACTTACTGAAGGAGCGCTAGTGTCGGTATCAGTAAAGTCAACTGGGGTAATATCAGACACTGGGGGTCATATTGGCCACTCATGACTTGTAGTAAGAGTGCTAGTATTGTTATCAGTAAGCAAGCCGTGAGTGGCTGATATCACCACTGGTGTCCCATATTATCCCTGTTGGTGGTATTTAGTTCCCACAGTGGTGCCGGGAAGGTGTGTATTGTCTCTGAGCTATAGACTCCACAAGATTAGGATTTTTTAATACTTACACACAACTCTTTATGACATATTTTAGACTATTACAAGATTCTCCCAGACTCGTATAAGACTAATCTAGACTCGTTTGAGACTTCCTGAAACTGTTATACGTTTGACTGAGACTTTTTGGACTCTTCCAGACTTATTCAAAATTCATTCAGACAACCTCAGAACAACAGAAATCAACAAAATTAAACAAATAGCAATGAACAACAAATACCAACCAAAAACAGTAGACAGAATAATTAACAAACTAACACAACCAAAAAGCACAAACACTGAGCTAACAACCACAAAAACAGACAAATAAGCCGGAGCAATACCATTCACAAGAACACATACATACAAAACACAAAAATCTTCAACCAATACAACATAAAACTCGGAATCAAAAACAGACCACCTCTGATCAAACAAATAAGCAATAATAAAACAGAAACAAAGGACAGGAACAACAGTAGCGGAGTATACAGACTGGACTGTGAACACTGGGACATGACCTATATAGGAGAAACAGAAAATTCACGACCAGAATCAAAGAACATGTGGCCTGCCAGGCAGAAAAGAACCTGAGCGCAAAAATGTAAATTTTACAAGAGAGCGGATAAACAAAATTGATAACGTTTTCACGTTACGGAGACACTCAACTTTGAAGACTTACAGCCGTTTGGGAAATTTTTTTAGAATTTTTTCGACAACACCACGCGAAAGAGCGGCCAAAAATTAGTCAGAAACAGTTGTTATCACAAAAATGTTGTTTTTTTTTGCGCTGAGGTTCCTTTCTTCCTGTCAGGCCACACATGATAAATCACAGAAGCTAAATGATAACAAATCACCGTTTGGAAAACACTGCAATGATTAGGGACACAACAATGACAAATTGACAGACAAGCACAAAATCCTACACATAAAAAACAACACGAGAAAAAGAAAATTAAAAGAACAACTAGAAATAATAAAGGCCAAAACAAAACAACCTAATAAACACAACAACTAACTTCCAAAGCAAGAACTTAATCCAACTAATAACATAACACATGCAGATTGGACAGACTGCACAATCACAGACAACCAATAGGAGCACACAACTAATAACACTCACTGATTGGACAGACTGCATAATCACAGACAACCAATAGGAGCACACGAATAAACAGGTTCACCATGCGGTACTACTCTCGACTATGACTACAGAACCGCAAGAGACAGGTCTCATTTAGGACACTCCACTGATGATCGCATAACAGCCGAAAGCGCTCTGGACTACAGAAGAAGAAAAAGTGAATTGGCACACCCTACAAACGGAATCCTGTAGCTTAGCTCTGGTGTGTAATAGGCTTAAATAAAAACCACCGTAGGAGGAATCCAAAACGCCATCATTTTCCGATATCAACAACCATGCTCACGGATACACAGTCCCGGCTCTTGGGATATTGGCATACTGTAATATGGCACTTCGTGGCACCAAAGAATGATAAGTTTTGTAATAATGAAGCCATAGTAACGCGCTTATTACCATACTTGTCGAATACATTAGGCAACCGGCAGTTGTACTTCGATTTCAGTTAAAAAGAAAAAGGGAAAAAATCTCAAGAAGAATTAGAATTATCGAGAAAATTGACCTTGGTCAATATGCCTCAGGTAATCTTTTCCCGAGTTCAGCAATATCAGCATGAACCTAGCACTTTTTTCACCTGCCGAGCATTCGGGAAATACTCACGTATCAATTACACATTGGTCGACTAAATCGATTTTATTTTGAACTAGAACAGTAGGAATTTCACCGCATTCGTCTTCAACCTGAAAAAAGAAGAAGAAAAATTACTATTAATTCCGTTAAGTCTGAAACGGCTGGCTGTACGTGCAGTATAATTCGTTCGAAGAAACGACCAATCTGTCAGTAGTGTATTTTTCATAATTATTATTACGTCAGTCAAAAAAAAGAAGAAGAAGAAGAGGTTTCAATAGCTTCCTGCGTTTCAATTGGTAGGAGTACATAGCCTCTCTTCTCCATTTCCTCCGCACTTCGTAAGTGCCCTGGGTGCTGCCGCTCTTCTTCATCAGTCGCGCAAGTCGTTACTCGTTATTCGTTACCTCTTCCAGTACTTTTTCTCTCTTTTTTTCTTTTTTTCTAATTACAACAGTACATCAGAAACGGTGTACCCAGAAAAAACAATAGCTGGGAATGCTACGTCCTCGAACCTACATTCGCACCCGCGGATAAGAATCTCGCAATGACTAACAATAAACTGGTTCTTCTCTTCTTTTTTTTTTTTTTGTACCTATAGTTGTTCTTTAATGACTTAATTAGAGTCGATGTTATTCAGCGACGATTTTGCATTCCTACAATGAGGCTCCCTTGGGACATTATACGCCACTGTTCAATAAATTTATATTGAAAATTATACTTTTCCAAAACAGAGTCACGGGAGTACGATATTTTAGGCAGATGTTACTCGAGGTTGAGGGTTCGTTTTGCAAAACGCCTTCTTGCTCTTAGGGAACGCTTCGATTCGGAAATTTTTACACGTGATACCACGAGAGCATATCTCACCTTCACTTTCCACGAATGAATAGCTTCGAAAGAATTTCGATCAGTGGACGAAAACGCAAGCACACAGGCTTGTGCTCCTCGGTAATACGCTTTGGTAATGGCATCGAATTCTTCTTGGCCGGCCGTGTCCCACAGCATCAGACGTACGTCTTCGCCTTCGCATCTGCCAAAACATGATAAAATGATTAGACAAAAATGGCTGACGGCAACTGCGATTTCAATTTACATGCTCTAAATGGCTGAAAGACATCACGTTTTCAATAAGCTGACCGCTGCGGCTGGGCCACAGACATCAAAACATAGCGGTAAGTGGTTAGTCCACTGCCACGAGCCATTTTGCAGTGGCAAACGGACAAAATATAGCCTATGGGCAATTGTGTGGCGAAAACAGACAATATGCCACTACAAGCAGTTGTGACTGCTGCCATAGGCAATCCCTCTCGTACACGTAGCCGAATCAGACAGAACTGGGAGTGATTCTCTGTACCTGAGATATAAAGTGTTACTTGAGGGTAATTGCCGACCATATTGCCTACCTGCCTCCTTAATTTAATAGGAACTTGGCGGGAAGCCGAAAAATGTATTTCTTCAGTTCCTACTAGGCTCTGTTAAAAGAAGTAGAATTCAACTGACTGAGCAAACTCAGTCCCTGATTTACCATTATATAAAAGAAATTATTCATTCAAAGTAGCTAGGATGTCAGTAAGGTCAGTTAATTGTTGAAAATATATGTACAATATTAAACTGAGTCACGTAAAGTCTGGTCCAGTTAAGAAACATAACTGGCTACTCGCAATACACATCGATATATGGGTATTTTGAAGTTGGAGGGGAAAGACGAGTACGAAAACACGTTATCAGCCCCGTGAAAAAATTATGTTTCTTAACTGGACCAGACTTTAGATTACTTTTCAAAATTGTAAAATGTAGTTGACGTTTTTTTCTTCTTTTTTTTTATGTGATAACGGTAAACTCTACAATGTAAAATAACTGCTAAGAATCTGAATTTTCCGTTTACCTTTTCATTCAGTATAAGAAAATATGATTAAAACGACCGTGGTTTTAAAGCATATTATAACCGATAATTCCTCCTGTCAATTTCAACCAAAATTTTGGACCACAAACTTATTTTTTTGCAATTATAGACGTATTTCTAAATCATGAGGAACAACATTTTATGGAAACAGTACGCAGCAGAATGCAACTTATCAGTAGTAGGAAATTTGTTATACTTAGTTTCTAATATTAGAAATGCATTAGGTGTTGTCAGAGTAGTCTTAGTCGCTGTATTCCTACTAAAATTTCAACTGTTGAGAAGCAGTTCATTGCCACCATCCCTTTACAAGGCATCTTCAATTTCGAACGTACATGAAATCAGCTAATATACCTCCACGGATCGCATTTATTATGAAAAGAATATGGTGTCCGATGAAAATTCCTAAACTTGTATAAGATACTGAGAGATCATTCTGCAGCAATACTCAGAATGATGATATTCTAGTAATGATTTGTCAAGAAAATAATGGATGTAGGTGTATTTGTAGTAGGGCATGATCTCTGATGCTCATTGAAATGTCTATCCTACTCTCAGAATGCAGAATACTATTGCCTTGTTTCCTACTGAAATGTGCTCCCCGTCTGTAATCTTCTTGGATCACTAGTAGGGGGAAAAGGCTGGACGTGTCGTGGTTACAGAAATTAAATCAATTAAGAAGTTCTGCAGTAGGATTCTGGCGTCTTCATGTAGTGGGCATCTCCAGCCTCTGCAGGTTTGTAGTACTGAGATTGGACACCGCTCGTGATGATCAGCTACTAGGCAGTCATCCGGCATTAAATCATATTCTATTGTTAATAACTCCTCAAGGCTATAATGAATTTCGATACATGTCTCACGAAAAACTACCCAAGATTATCTTCTGCCAGGCAACCATATACCAATAGAAAAACTAATACCCAGTCTCCTACTAGAATCGACACTTTACGGGTAATTTTTCTGATTCAATAAAAAGGCGAGGGGGTTACTTAGAAATACGTCTAAGATTGCAAAAAAAAAGTTTTGTGGTCCAAAATTCTGATTCAAACTGACGGAAGGAATTTTCAGTGATATATGCTGTAAAACCATGGTCTTTTTAATCATATTTTCTTACTAAATGAAAAGGTAAATGGAAAATCCAGATTCTTAGCAGTTATTTTACACTACAGAGTTTACCTCTACCGCTAGAGAAAAAACGCCAACTACATTTTACAATTTTGGAAAAGCAACCAACGGGACTCAATTTTCTAGTATGTTTTCTTCAATTAACTAACCTACCTGATACCTCAGTAACTTTGAACGAATAATTTCTTTATTACTGGTAAACCAGCGACCGAATTCACTCCGTCAGTCAAACGAATTTTCCTTCTAAAAAATCCCAGTAGGAATTAAAGAAATACATTTTTTGGCTTTCTGCCAAGTTCCCATTAAGGTTAAGGAGCCAGGCAGGCAATATGGTCGAAAATTACCTTCAAGTAATACTTTATATCACAGGCATACAAAATCATCTGCCAGTTCTCTCTGAATCGGCTACGTGTATGACAGATTGTCACAACTGCTTGCAGTGGCATATTGTCTGTTTGACGCTAGAAAATTGCTTATGGCGCGGTTTGCTGTGTGTTTGCCGCCACACAATTGCTTATATGCTATATTTTGTCTGTTTTCCGCTACAAAATGGCGTGTGGCAGTATACTGACCACTTACCGCTATGTTTTGATGTCAGCGGCACAGGCGCAGCTGTCAGCTTATCCGAGGAGCAGTTCATTGCCACCATTCCTCCACAGTGCATTAGAATATTCATACAGAATTCTGAAATGTCAGTTTCAAACGTACATGAAATCAGCCAATATACCGGTCCTCCATATATTTCATATTGTGAACAGAATACAGTCGTCTGATAAGAATTCCTACACTCGTATAAGACACTGAGTGATCATTCTGCATCAGTACTGCCACGATAAGTAAAAGTCACTCAACTACATGAAGCCAAAAATTTCAGGATTGATAAAAAACTCAACGCATTTATAATCACAAATTGAGTTCATGTCAAAACATGCTAAGTGCAAAATCGCTGTTTTGTGATAGCGTTCAAAAGTTTAGGAGGCTCTGCCATGAATACTATTTTTAAAAATTTAAATGCTCGGTTTGAGGCAACACTGTTAGTTCCAGACAAGCGGTAAAGACCAGTGCATGCTTCGAAACTTGAAGCTTCCATTCCCCTCATTTACCTCGAAACATGCACAGTGCACTCAGCATGTTTTGAAATGGGCGCACTCAGTTTCTATTAGACTTACTTCAAACCAGTTCGTTCCCTTATTTCAGAACAGTAAAAACATTCAGGGAAACGGCAAACCATTTTTCTATCAATGAATCGGTCAAAATTCAGTAAGATAGTTGAAGGAAGCAGTAGACGAGCGCGCTTTTTTGAATTTTTGCAGTTGTGAAATGTAGGTGTTTTCATTGATAAATCGTCGGGTAAGGGCGAGTTGAAGCTATATTCAAAATAACTAATTTTGCTACAGAAAGAAAAAAAGTCTTAGCATCAAGAGTTTACTGATAAAAGTAGAATTGATTAACAAAATGTCAAGCGCGGATCCAGGGGGAATCCCCACCCCAACTCCCAAAAAAACTTTATGACTTGTAAGCACTCCGCACTTCATTCATCAAAGAAAGAAAAAAAGAAAAAAAATCGGCAGAAAAAATTACCTTCTAAAATTCCATCCCCCCCCCCTTACCAAAACTTTAGGTGTAGATCCGCGCTTGAAAATATTCTGGTATGTTTTTGTACAAACCTTCATCTGTGAGACTGTTGTACTCCCACCAAATTTCAAAATATTACATATGTGAGCTGACAGGAAGAAAGGGGACCACAGCGCAAAAATGTAAATTTTACAGGAGAGCGGATAAACAAAATTGATAACGTTATCACGTTACAGAGACACTCAACTTTGAAGACTTACAGCCGTTTTTTTATAAATTTTTCGACAACACCAGACGAAAGAGCGGCCAAAAATTAGTCGAAAACAGTTGTTATCACAATTTTTTTTTTTTTACCCTGAGGTTCCTTTCTGCCTGTCAGCCCACATATTATAGCGGATATCAAAATCTCATTTTCAAAGAAAGAAAAAAAAAAATTGGATTTAGCTCCAAATCGCACTGACCGACGAAATGTGATCAGGGTGGTAGATGAGATATTTTAATATAAAAAATAGATAGAGCTTTCATCCTACTTTCAGTGATACCAATATAGTTGCATATTGATACAAATTGCAATTGAGTGATTTTGTCTTATTATGGCCGAGTACTCAGAATGATGATATTCTTGTAATGATTTGTCAAAAAATAATGGACGTAGGTGCATTTGTAGTAGGACAAGATTACTGAAGCTCACTGAAATGTCCGTTCTATTCTCCGAATACAGAATTCTATTGGATTGGCCTGGTTTTCTACTGAAATTTGCTCCCCAACCTTAACCAACTGAAAATCTCGCTAACCGTATTTATTAGGTAACCACAACCAGTTGATAACCGACCGTTAATTGTATTAATTAACAATAACTGATAACCGTCAAGCATTTATGCAGTTATGCCATCCTTGGAAGAAAACAATGCGTTATTTTATTCATTATTTCATATTAAATTATTAGTAACTTGGTAACACTGTTGAGAACAGGTTTTCAATGACTTCACACTTAGCCCTTTTTCACACTACGCCGTGTTGCTGAACGGCAGCCGTGAAGACGGTCGGATATCACACGTAGAGAATGGGAGCGTTCACACGAATCGGAACGGCAGCCGTGAATACCTAGTATGAACGCTCCCATTCTCTACGTGTGATATCCGACGTCTTCGCGACTGCCGTTCCGGCAACACGGCGTAATGTGAAACGGGACTTACACAGTAACTAAATAAGACAATTTGTTCTGAAAAAAAGGGGGGAATTTAGACTACAGGCTTTTTGGGTCTTGACATGAGTAGTATATGGGTCACTTGAGGATACATTCCACAGAGGCATTTGCCCCCAGATGCTGACTACTCAAGTGACTGTTGTAAAAATATATATATATATATATATATATATATACTTGATAATGTTAAGAGGCCTTATATTAGTTGTGCACTTATATATAATTTAAAAAAAATGTCTTGATACTAAGTCCAAATACTATATTATATATCCTTACTACCCAACTAGTAACTACAATTCTGTAAGCACTTTTAATAGGCATGTACTTTGCTAAGTACATAATGTGTAGAGTTGTAAGGTAAAACATATATGCTATGTTAGTATTAGTTTAGCCTATATAAATATCTAAATCCAATACTTAAACTTTACCTTCTAATACCTTTGAAAGATATTTAACATATTCATAGTTGAATTCATTACCTAAGGAGATTTTAAAGTAGGCTGAATCACAGGCTGAGGTTACTAAGAAATATTTATTCAGCTATATACTGGGGACTTTGGCGACTAGACCCCTAAATATTTAGTTCTACATTTCTTTATAAAAAGAAAAATAGATTAGGGAAACTTATATTAATAAAGGGCCAAACATATTATTTGCTAAATATTTTAATATTTAGCAGTAGCCCAAATATATTATCGAGCATATTTAACAGATCAATATCCTTTGTGTCAAATGTGCTGAAAATTATACTGAAATTATACAGGAGAGGGTAGTAGTGAGAAAGTACAGAACCCAGGAAATTTATAGAGTATTAATAGAGGGATTTCAACATATTAATGACTACTGGCTAAATTCTTTAGCTGTATGTAAGAGATATTATTGCTTATGTAAGCTAACACTATTTTTTTCTACCAAATAGACTAAGATTCATTACCTGGGAGACTTATCTCCAATATATAGACAGTACTGATTTAAAAAAGAAATAGTAGTAGGGGGTAATAGTAAGAAATCTATAAATTGAGGTAGTCTTGAGTAATTTTTATCATTCTTACACTGAACTTTGTACAAGATGAATACGTCCTTACAATGTTAGTTTAATACAATAAACAGCAATATTGATAAACTGTACAAAAAATTTACAGATTTTGAACCAGGTACCTTGTTCCCTATCTCATCTTTCAAACTATTCACTTTAAAGTTTGGTAATTCAATTATAGTTGTTACTGAGGAATGGGTATTTAATCTACTTAAAAGATTCTATCCACTTTTCAACACTCTTGAAAACTTTACAAATTAGAATTTGAAAGATAATCTTTTAATCACTTATCACAGTATTAGTAATAATAGTATTCTTCTCACTATAGGAACCTATAAAAAGTAGCTAAAATATTTTCATGATAATTAACAAAGTTATGAGGATAAAATTAACTAGATCCTCAACTGTATAATAGAATATATAACCTAATATGAAGCAATAAATAAATTAAAAAGTTGATTTTTTTTTTACAACAGTCATTTGAACGGCCCTGCATCTGAAGGTCAATAACCCCTATGAAATGTGTTCTCAAGTGACTCATTCACTATACTGACATGAAAAGGTATCAAGAAAATATTTTTCTTTTGTGATTGATTTTTTCACTAAACTTTTGATCCAGCCCCCATTTTGGGCTTTAAAATTTGCTGGCTCTAGGTGCTTGATGTTACAGAATCCTAATGGGGTTTAATCAGTGAATAACCTTGACTAAATTTCAACCAGTTTCAATTATTATTGATTAATCTCAGGAGATTCTTCGATAATTTTAACGGGTCAGAAGAGCACTAGATAGTTTTTACAAAATTGCTATTAGTCAGCCTTCATTCATTTTACAAGGTGTCTACAGGTTTGGAAAATTTGGGAAAAGTCAGGAATTTGAAAAGTAGGTCAGGAAGTTTATAAGTAGTCAGGAAATTCAAGAATATTTTTAAGAAATTTGGAAAAAAAAACAAAGAATGAACTCACGGAAAAATTTTTTTCGTCGTTTAATTTTACTTCAGCACTCTATATGTATATCTGTGAACACCTTCCTAATGCTTTCACCCAAAAATCAACTTCAAATTTAAGTTCATTTTAACCAAAGCGTCTACTAGTATAAACATAAATATATTATACTGTCTATACTGTAAAAGTTTAAAGAAGATTAAAAAAAAGTTTGGAAAAAGTCAGGTATTTATATTTTTCCATTCTTATAGACACCTTGTTTTAATGAATCTGTTCAAAATCAAAAGAGTTTTAAGGAATCAGAATGAGTTTTATTGAGTTTTGAATAATTCTTCCTGATACTTCATGCCGAGAATAAAGTCTTACGCGGAGAAACAAGATTTTAATATTATCTTGATCTATTCTGATTAGTCTTTCCTTATTTTAATAAGTCTCAACAGAGTATCATCAATATTAATCAATCCAAGTGGCTAAAAAAAAAGTCAGTTCAGTCTTAAGAGAATGCCAGTCAGTCTTACCACAGAACCAACAAGTGTTAACAAGACTTAAAAGTCTTAAGTCTTATCGAGTCTTGACAAAACATGAAGTATTCATAGTCTTAAAGACGTATATCATCACCTTTTGCAAACCCCTATTTTGGCCTTCTGCCCGCTTACTCTTTTCTAATTTTACTCTCAACCCGAGCCCTGGAATCCGATCTTTCGAGCATTACTAGAGCTCTATAACTTCGTGTGAGTACGATCGTCCGCCATTTTGACTCCAACCGCGCCCGTGGATGCCGAATCCGACTATGTGGAGCGTACCGCGTAGTCAATTCGGCATCCACGGGTAAGGTTGACGTCAAAATGGCGGACGATTGTACTCACACGAAGTTATAGAGCTCTAGCATTACCTCAGAGACGTTGGGGAGGCTGTTAGGGCTGTCTTAGCCCTCTCCTCATCTTGCCGAAAAACCGGCCTAGGTCGAAATATAGCGAGTTGCTACTTGGGCTTGAACCCGGGACCTTCGGATTCCGAGATCTGCGCGCTACCCACTCGGCAAACCAGACCCCTCCTTCTGCCTTCGTATTCCCCATCTTGCTTTTCTTTCAAGTTACCCTCAGTTACTCTCAACTCTGAGGTAATGCTAACAAAAAGGGAAGATATTTCAAAAAACTTTCACTAAATTACTCTGAGTTATTCTGGTCTGCGTGGAAGCTGCACTGGCTAGTAGTGATAGGAGAGGGGGATCTTATTTGAAGAAACTTTCAATCTTACTCGTTCACTCACCCTGCACGCGTAAACGATTTTTAATTTGCATGTTTTATTTTTTTAATTTATACTGAATGATTTTGAAATCCGGCCCAAAGGACCAAAAAATTGTTACTTCGTGATTCACTTATCTTCGGCCCTTCAGACTGGATTTCCACCAACACGAAGACACTTATTTCACGACGCGAAATCGATTATTTTGCTTTTCACTTACTCTATCTGTCGTTCCAGAAAATCGACGCCAATCGTCTTTTTATATTCGCGGGTGAAGGTCCCTCGACAGTATCGCTGAATCATGCTGGACTTGCCAACGGCTCCATTACCCACAATCACTACCTGCAAACAAAACAGAAACAAAATTTATTAGTATGTCTTCACTTTTACAGATAGCAAAAAACACGCATCGCGGAGTACTACATCATCTTTGCTAGGAAAGGAGAGGGTAGTTTAATTTTTCGGAACATGAAAAGGTAAGTAATTTTGCTGGTTCCAAATGGGAAACCTCTAAATATTGGAAAGACATGCGATTGGCATTACTTGGTTTTTTAAAGTTTTCGGAAATTTCGGAAATATTTATACTGGAAATGGAGAGTTCTGATGTGTTCTTAGGGAGGTTTTATCTGCATAGGAGATTCTTATTTTGGTTTCCCATTTCCGGCATCAGTTTGGAATCGAAGTGGTAAGTCTCTAAATGGAAAGACCTGGGATTAGACTGACTTGGTTTTCAAAAGATAGCGGCATTCTGAGAATATTCATGTCGGGTTCTTAAGACATTTTCAGAGAACCTGGTACTGAAAAATTCAGTTTTATTTGCGACATCAGTTTTAAGTCAACGTAACATGTTTCAATCCTGGGAGACATTGGATTCGCATTACTCAGTTTTCAAAAGATTCCAAGTATTGGGTGTCTAGTGTCTACCAAATACAAATTTCCCAATTACGATCTTTGTATGAATTTTGCACTACCTTTTTTCGGACTATTTTCACGCCTGAACAGAATTTTTACAAGGGAAAAAAATTATTTCAAAAACATGCTAATTGCTAACAAAAACTGTGAAGAAGTTTAATACTCAAATAATCACGAACAAATTATGGCAAACAATGTTGCAAAGAACACAAATTTTCAATTCTAGCATGTAAAGACGTTATCAGTAAATCAGTATGTTGAAGGGCACATTATGTTTGTACCGATGTCTTGTGTCACATTATTCAGACGAATCAGTCACAGGATGTAGGTATATATGTCATACCTATGCGTAATTACTATCGAGGGAACAGAGAATCTGCTAGCGTGAATATTACATTGTTTTCATTCCCTTGGAAGTGGATAATTGTTTGCTAATCATTTGATGTTTTTAGGGTCGGCTAGGAGTAGTGTTGGTCTTTTATCTGTTGATCAATTGCTCTTCAGAAATCAGAAATCGGATGAAATCTTCGACCAGATGTTCAATGTGCGAATGTTGCGGAGCCTGCAGCTTCGCAGTCTGAAGCCTTTTGAACCTATCATATGCTGTTGGTGTGTGGGTAGCGTTATCCCAATTACCTTTTTTCCTCTATCAGCTCTAATATCCCGGAACAAAAGTCCTTAAACGTGATTACCAATAGGTCTTTTTCCTGATATCTTTTACAAGGACCGCTAATAAGAGATAGGCTAGTCTCTAATTTTTCAATCGAGAGCCGACCCTCTTCTAGCAGCTATCTGCTTGTTTTTAGGGTACGAAAGCATAAAAAATGTCGGAGACACGTATTTTTGGGTAGTTGACTGACTGACTTGACTAACTGTTTTTTAAATAATATGTGACCTGAAATCGTGAAATGTGCCTCTCGTGTGAAAACAGGTTTTCTTTCGAACATGACTCGATTTTTTTAACAATAAAACGCAAAATAGCCATATTTTGGACAATTTTCGTGAATTTGGTAAAAAGTAATAAATAAATAAACGAAATATGTGTGTGCAATTTTTACCCAAATATATGTGAATGCAAAATGAAATGGGACTCAAAATGCAGGGATTTTTCTGAAACGTAAACATTTTTCATCACGTTTGGGATCAAAGACGACCTAAATAATATGTATTTGCATAATATTTATGAGACAAGATGGTTCTGTAAACCGAATTGGATCCAAATATTTCACGTTTCCAATTTTTTTTTTTTTCCATCCTAAATGTAATAATATTCTTACAGCGCTGCTTCTGTACAAATGAAAACAACAACAACAACAGTCTTGACACCCGGATTTTCCTTCGAATTGATGAACTAGCTGCACTTTTGACAGTCTCACGACAATGTTTGAAAAAAAAAAATGTCTCATGTATAGTAGGGAGAAATTTTCAAAAATTTCGAACATCAAAAATGAAAATGAAAACGCGCTCTACGGGGGTGCAGCGTAAAGGTGCGATGTCAATGAACGACTTCATAATTTTTTTTTAGTGCAACTGAATGCCGGCCTTGAAGATGGGGGTGACATAATAAAATTCGAAAATTGGTTTATAGGATTTTGAGATCGCCGCCTTCAATTTTAGGGATTATTTCTGGATTCAATCCCTCCTGGTGCGACCAATGGGGTAGAAAGAGCGCAGGGCAGGCGTAAAACGATAGAAACGGTTAACTTGGAATCCACCCTTTCTAATCAAAGCCACCAAATGCGGTAAAAATACAGTCTTATTTATTCAAAGAGTTGCTAATAGAAAATAACGTGATAAAAAAGTTTCAGTTGAAATGAGCACTGAGGCTGAAAATTTGGTCCAGATTAAAAATCGAAGCGATATTCGAAATCAGCGGCACAAAACCACCCCTATTGTGATAGTTCGTGCAATGTTTCGTCAGAGAAGCTGAATTCGTACTACACGACAGTGCTCTGGAAGGATAGTTTTAATCTTTCTAAGACCACACGAACCAGATAAATCCAAGTTCAGAATGGAGAATGCAGGTCATTAAAAACGGTGTTTTTTCGGTGTCAAGAGAAAACTGCTGAATGATTTCTTTTGATTCATTTAAGAGCATGGCTTTGGGCACCAGCTAAAATGTTAGGGCATTCGAAAAACATGATTGCTATTATTAATAACAGGTATATCGAGCGAACTGCGAAACTACATCACGTTCACGCTATACTGTTGACTTGCTCCTAATTGGAACTTTCATCTACTTGAAATAGTTGTACCTGAATATGTCACTGGATGTGTATTTTAGTGAGAATTTAGAACGTGCCATCTCCTATTTGTCTCGAATCTAATTATACCGGTATCCCAGTGTACCGTTATAGCTTTTGTGTGTATTCAAGTTCGAGCCTTCAGCTGGTATCATATAACTACTCCAATAATATTTCCTCATTCCTGTCCAGCGTTATCGAGTACTTAAATTTTATTGGTTTTGAAATAAGTTAAATATTTTTCCTTCGTTTCATCGTCTTGTTTTTCTGGTCGTACTGCGAGAAATCTTATTTGAATACAAACGTTTAATTAAATCACCTTTTCAGATAATTATATAGCAGTTGTTGTGTACGTATCGCCCTTTATTGTTTATCTTTCATTTCGTGCTATTAATAATAATTAAAATGATAGTTCTATTTTCGTATTGAACGACTGAAATTCGAAATTTTCACGTGCTGCCTCTATCTTCTCATATACAAAAAGTATTTCCCGCAGTACCAAAAGTTTTCGCATGGTTAACCGGTCGACGAACCTGACAAATGCTGCCGCAGTCATTACGAATACTGGTTAAACCACTTTCTGTAGTATTTTTCATTTTCTTTCAGTTTTCGTCGAGTAGATTTCGTAGAATATTCCTCGCAGCGCTTATCGTTATTAAACATGCAGACATTTTTTCAGAGGTTGTAATGACTCGAATTTGCTTCAAATACGCACTCTGCGCTATGGAGATTGTCTTTCCAAGGCGGCCGTTTCCATTCGCATTTCCAAAAATCAACCCTGTTAGTCCCGAGGGTCTTCTAGTGAGGGGAACATGCGTACCTTTTGGCATTTGACTGAAGTATAAAACAAAAAATCAGTGCTATAGTTATCCTAACAAAGGCCTGATTCCATATCAGAAATGATGAAAACGTAAAAACAGAAGTTCTGCATTTCAGATATGCGTTCTGAATGAGCGATGAAGTTATGACATCGAGACTTCACTTCCCAAAAATCGAAAGATACGTTTTACCGCCGACGTGAATATTACACCCTCGACTAAATTGTCTCAGAAAAATGTTGGAAAACGTGCACTTGCTCGTTCCCAAATCTTGAAATTGAACACAATTTGAAAAAACAAATCTTTTGAAAATAAAGTTGCCTCTGTCTTACCCGATTTTTACGTTTCATAAAAAACATTATACGGTGTTGATAGGCGATTGGAACGTAAACATAGGGAAAAGCGAGTCAGAAATAGATAATCGCTAGATTGGGTAAGAAGAATAAGAATGGAGAAAGACTGATACAATCTGCGGCCCAAAACAATCTCAAAATTGCTTAAAATGAACGTGGGAAGCCCGTAATCTCTAATATACCAGGGTGAGCCGTTCCTGGAAAACCGGGAAAAGTCAGGGAATATGAGCACACCTGGAAAAGTCAGGGAATTTTGAAAGAAAATCGAAAAAGTCAGGGAATGTTGAGAAAAATTATACGATGAGAAAGTATTGTACAATTCTGTTGGTTCTGACACCAGCCCAATCATCAGCCTCCAGGCAGAAAAAAATGTAACTCCTCCGGCTTACCACCGGAACACTGAAATACTCTTCAACTACTTTAGAGTTTTACGGATACCAAACCATATTAATGCGTACAGACTCACTTAATCATTTATTCTTATTATTATTACTTAAATAATTTCATTTTTTGATCCATCTTTGCTTCTGTACTGTAAGTTAAAGGTCCCTTCTATAACTGGCTTCGGCTGTTGGAGGGACCTAATTAAATAAAAAAATAATTATCACAATTTTGAGATCCTTTTAGCTCTCATAATTTAAATTTTGGTAGGTATATATTAGGTCCAAAAATATGTATTTTCTTCTTGACGATGTGTACAACTCTGATTGGCAGACTGGCCACTGAACCACACTTTTCAAGTTGTCCCTGACTACCTCCACAAAAGGAACCCTGTCTCCTTCATACTAAGCCTTAGATGGTGGCGATCATTACAGCTACAGTGTATACGAACAAAACATTTCCACTTCTACCCGAGAATCAATCCAGAAGATCATGTTTGAAATTTTAACCCCTGGTTTCATCTTTTTAAGAAAATTCCAACATTTCTCCAGTCGTGTTAATTTGATTTCCCTAGCAATGCTCCGGCTACATTTAAAAATTTCAAAAACCTGTGCCCATTGAACAATTAACTCATACTTCTATCATCGTTCAGAAGAATATTTCGGTCAAGTACGAAGGCAGCTGTCTGACACGATGTAGCATCGTTTTACGATTCAATAACTCGGGCATCGAATTCGTCTGGAGAGAACTTAAATGGACACGGTCTGATAGCCGGTATGCCGATGCACTATGAAATGTATATGCGATGGTTAATCAAGGAAAAAATGTTAATAACGGATAGTGATGGTGACCTACCGAGCATGTTTATGAAATTAAAACCATCAATTCGAGTCGAATTTCCTTCGCTCACTTATAAATGTTTCATACCTATTTAATTTTCGTGGACGATCAAGCGCAGCCATATCTTTAGCAGACAAAGCATAACCATACAAATATATCAAGTAATTTCAAACTAATTTGGAGTTAGTACATCCCTCTTTACAATGCGAAAGAATTTCTTTCAATCCCATACTGACAGGTCTTTACATAATAGTAAACGTAATTGGAATATAAAACTGCACTAGAGTGCACTGCAAAATCACCTATGCGGGTGTTAGCGGGGAAAATGAAAAAGTGATCATGTGTACTTTCAAATAGAAACACTGCTATCTTGAGGATGGGAAAAAATAGTAGAAATTATTCTACCAGTAGAACTGATTATAATTGAAATTTTTGGCGATGATGCTATTAAATTTAGGACAAATTTTCGTTGACAGTGAATTTCTAATCTATGTAATGGTTAGTTGAAGTTTGCTACACGCTTATGGATAGATTTCCATGATCACTCTTTCAAAGACACAATAGTGCCAACATTTGCAACTCTAATTTATATTCCAATGATCAAATAGCGTCAAAACCAAAAGACAATCAAAAAACCGGAATAATTGACTGAATGGCAAGTGACAATCAAAAAGTTGGAATAATCGACTAAAAACAAGTGACAATCAAAGAAAAATGCTTAATTATCGCCAAATGATTGTCACCAATCATAGAATAACCATCATTTATCATCTAATAGAAGTCTGACAATTCCAAATAATGGTCAACACTTGCTAAATAAGTCACTGCATATCAACAGCCAATAACAGTTGTAGTCAATAGCAATAAAACTGATAACAGTTGATAAGGGAAATAATGACAAATAAATAACAAATAAATGATACATAAATGATGAGTTATAGTTTTCATTTTGCGTCAACTTTGACAACAATATTCTATCTAAAAGAAGATGTCAGCATAATGACTCAAATTTTATATCAAATTCTGAATCAATTTGACAGCAATGTTGTGTCAAAAAAGTAATAGATTTTGAATACTGACATCGATGCTAGAGGAGTGTGTGGCGATGCACGCATGCCAAATTGGCCCCGGGACACTGCACCCCCTATCAACGGAAACACCCAGAATGGGCCTGCGTCAGAATAGGGGGATTGAATACTGACATATGAGTTTTTATATCAATTGTGTTACAGAATACTTACAAGTTATTAACTATTATATCAAATAATAGATTACATATGTAAGTATAACACATATACTATAGTCAATCAACAATAAAATAATGGTTGACAATATTTATTCGATGATTTTGATCATTATTCATAATCATATGATTTTAACCTGTTTGACATCAGTTATAGATTTGGGTATGATTAATAACACTACTGAACAAAATGAAATTTTTTGTTTGCGCAACGCATTTAAGGAGGTGATCCTTGAGTACTATTCAACGCTGAATACAGTGCCGGCGGCCGTTTTTCTCTATCACGTCTAGTTTTTCTGACCAAAAGCTATAAAAAATTCAACTAAATGTGTTCAAAAAGAGGTTTAGGAACTGAATGTGGTCAGACTGATTCGTGTTGTTGTGTGTCGAGGTTGTGTGTAGTGGTTTGTATTCCGTCTGTTTATTTTCTTTTATAGTGGTCTGATAACACTGATAATATTCAGTTAGTTGTCAGTGGCGTAGCCAGGATTTTTCCAAGGAGGGGGATCAGCAAAATTTTGGGCGGTGGCAGGGGTACACCTAACATGAACTGTCTGTTTTTACATTGACGTATCAGTATGTTGTGCTTTTCAACTTCAATTATGAATCTGGATTTAAATTTCATTTTGCGCATTTACTGTGATACTGCCGGCATACAAAAAAATTCTCATCTCAAGGGGGGATGCATCCCCCAATCCCCCCTTGGCTACGCCACTGATTCCACTGTAAAAATAAAATGGAAACGAATTTCAGTCGTTTAGAACTCCGAATTGTGACGCGATAGAGAAAAATGGGTCGCAGTATCGTGTTCAGCGTTAAAAAGTACCTCAGAATCACCTCTCGAAATGCGTAGTGCTGAATAGTTGCTCAGTAGTGTAATCAATGTTCAACAGGTTAAAATATAAAACATATAACAATAATGGTAAAAATCAAAGAATAAATGTATCAACCATTATGATACTGTTATTGAGCATCATTCAGTTGTTATTTGTTATACATACACTTTAATGTGATATAATGGTTATAACCGTCATGCAACTGTACAGAAATAGAATGACAGCATGATCACAGAAAATAACAGCTTACAAGTTCATGTCTCATCCTCAGAAATTTCTTTGTAAGTACTCACGAAATGAGACATTTAACTCCTGACCACCTAATCCTTTCCCTACCACATATTCCACTCAAGTTAGCCCATTACTCGATGTTGGGCACTCTCTTTTCTGTCTGTCTCTCTGACTGGTTAATCGGTTGTCAGTTCATTTAGCAATACGGATCATGGGAACTTTCTGAGATACATGTCAAGGCAACATTTGATTTTCTTTCTTTCCATGACTAGGATCTTACACTCTTCCCAGCAAAGGCGAATTTGTAAAAACTTGTACAAAAGTGTAAGTACAACTTACTTTTATCGCAATTTCTAAATCTTCTTCTCTCATTTTCAGACCTCATTGAAGATGCAGTGAGAATGTACGGAGTACGAAATGAATCAGCAATACGCAGTCAGTGTAATCTTCTCTGAAATCAAAATTTCAATCAATTTAGAACACGCGTATCTACTCCAGTGGAATTATTAGTCTGCATCGGAGTAGCAGTTCCTAGCCACTCAACACAGCATAATATAGGTACAAATATTAATATTCAAAAATTAAATTAACTGGAACATCAGTGATCGATTCGAGTTTTTTCCCTTAATTCTTGGGTTGGACGAGATATTCGAACCATTTATGAAACGTAAATACGAATTCTTTCAAACCGGTCCGATGATCGAGTCACGAAAAACGAGCGACAAAATGATTGAAATTCGACACCGTGTAATTTGGGCAAACTTTCAAACTGCATCGTCTTATATTCACTCGCACATGTATTCATCTGAATATCGTACATCAGATATTATAAATTTCAGATATGTACTATCAATCGAGGTAAGTATTTCATTTGGGTCAGTAGGATTCTCGACATCTGTATCAATGGACGTCGACACGGACCTGCATGAAAATTGGAACTAGAATATGGCAAGACGGTAACTAGCTTCTTGTACCACGAGAGGCGTGCATAATTTTTGGACAGGGTCTTGAAGTAATTGTACTTCTATTTTGCTGCAGAGGGCAAACCAAATTCAAGAGAGAGCAATGTCCTCTATTTGCTATCCTTTAGACAAGACCCTGGAATCTGTTGACCACTACAGAATCAAAAGTGTTTTACAACTTGACCTGAGGTTGGTTACACAATTACAATGAAATTTTGCCTGCCTTAGAAATCAATTTTTCAATAAATAGCCACGGGTACTCTGAATAGGTCAGAAGGGATTATACTAAAGTGCCAGAATATCATGAAATGCAAGAAGCAGATAAGCAGCTAATATGTTGAGACAGGATAATTTGGACTCAGCACTGCTCGCTTCCTTCATCAGATAGGCAAATTATCTTACACAACAAATTTCTCCAGATTTTAACGGAAAGCAATCAGATAAGGTTGGCTGTAATTTTCTATAACGCTGAAATTCAGATGATGTACTATAAGATAAATGAAGATGAGGGGAGTGATAATACAATGAGGAGTTGAGAATTGAATACCATGGTAATTTCGTGGCCATTATGGCCACGAAATTAGAAAAACTGAAAGAGATCGTGGATATTTTTCTGTGAGGAGGAAGGATGTGTTTCAGTTGATGATGAAGGATCATGATTTCGTGTTACTGAACCCGATTGACAATTTAGAGAGCACTCACAAAACATATCACAAATCACTACCGTTTTGAGACATGTGTGCCAAATGATCACTCAGCATTAGTTCATGTCGTGTGATTACTGAGTGATGTTCACAAATGGAGTGGCCTCATTGTCATTGGAGAATCATTCGAATCCTTTAATCACGATTTTGCTTCAGTTGGACAATCTAAATGGTCTTCGTTTTCATATTATCTGAAAATTGGTCAAATTTAGAGGGGCTCAGCCATCTGCCCTATTGCATTTTTGAGGTCATCAAAAGACTGCCATTATCTGCAGATTGGATCGGAGAACGCACAGTCTCCACCTTCCAGATGGAAATATCATTTCGGCTCCACATGAGAGATTTTGACCCTTTTCAAGATTTTATCATCAATATTTAAAGATCAAATCCAGATACAATCAATGTGAAGCGGCTATAACAAACATCCTATGTTCGACTTTCTAGTATGATCATAAACTGGAAATGTCTTACACTAGTCCAAATACTTGTTAAAATAAGTGATAACAGAATTTGACTGAGTTTCAGTCCTCAAAAATCCCAAGTGAGTGGTTCTTAAATAATCTCGATGAAATCACGTTAGTCTTGAGACAGAGGCGTAACGAGACTTTTGTGACAGGCGAAAGAGAGATACCAAGAGAGATGGACAAAATACATTAATTAAAAATGAGCTACTGAGTTCAGCTCATTCCAGAAATAAATTCTGAAAAATAAGTTAATGAATTCATTTGAACATTGTTTATGAGTTGCATCTTTTAACTCACCCACTCAGTCTAACTCATATTAAAATCATTTTTGGTTCATCAATCTACTTCAATTATCAACTCATTTTTTCATAGTATCCATGTTGGAGGGTGAGTGAACTTGGTAAAATATTCTGCTTTTAGGGTGTGCCACCTGCCAATTCACTTAATTGTTGCTGTTGTCCGCAGTGCTTTCGGCTGTTACACCACCTTCAGTGGAATTCCCTATCTTCCACTGCAGATGGCGTAACAGCCGGAAGCGCTATGGGCAAGAGGAACAAAAAAGTGAATTAGCACACTCTAAAAACAGAATAATTTTTTCATAATAAATAAAATACGTATCATCAGTAATCATTCTCGGGCCTTCAGAAAATAACTGTAAAATGTAAACTTTTCCGTTTTTTTGTTTCTGCATCCCAGAAAGCCTAATGCAAGACAAAAAAAATGTAACTTCCTGTCAGACTGTCAACTAATTTTTAAATTGAAACCTACATTCATACAGTGAGTTGGTAACCCATTAACTTATTTGGTGAGTTCGGTTAACTCATCAGCTCATTGAGTTAACTCTTTCCACAGATGAGTAGGCAGTAAGTTGATTACAGAGCTATAACTCAACAACTACCAACTCACTTGTAACTCAGCCAACTCATTAAAAAATTTTGAATGTCAACAACCAGAGGTGGTCACCGTTCGCGAGTGAACGTCGTTCACTTTGTTTATGTTCACTATTTTACGGTGAACTGAATCAAACAGCATTCACTTTCCAAGTGAACTGCACGTGAACGTCTGAGAAAATTAAGTGATCTGAATAAAGTGAAGAGTCGTTCACCTCCCCATCCTATAACTTACCCCTCCCGACCCCACCCTATCGACTATCCCTAAATATATGAATGAACGATAGTGAATGGCAGTCTCCTCCGTTCACATTCACATTTTTTCAGTGAACTGAACGGCACGGCGTTCACATATTGAGTAAACTGAACCTGAGTGCCTAAAAATTAAAAAAATCAAGTGAATGTGAACGGGGTGAACAGTTTATGAGTGATGCCAACCTCTGTCACCTATCAACTTTGTCTTTAAAACACAAACAGAAAGCCAAATGTTTGACTGCAACTGGGGTACTAGCAGGAGGTGAGTATAATCGACGACCGCCATGTTTGTTTGATGTACCCATAAACAAACACCTGATCGAAATGATAAGTCAAATGATAAGTGATGAAGTTTACACGAGTTTACATTTGGTTTACCGTAGTTACCGTTTTCACAGAACAAACATAGCGGCCGTCGATTAAACCCACTTTCTTTTCGTACTCTACTGCAATTGGAGGGCCAAAAGTCAAAATCTGAACAAAGAATGTCGATAACATTATGCAGTAGCTACAATCTTTGTAAATTGATAAAGTAACTGAACAACTCATTTAGTGGGTTGGTAATGTGGTAACTCATCAACTCAGCTGGAGAGTTGCAGTGTTGTTAGACATAAAACAAAATGACAAATTAACAACATGACAACTGAATTTTGAAAATTTTGTCATAGTACACGACTTTAAGACCCGTTTTTTGTCAAACTGTTTCGTCAATGACGTAACAAAAATTGAATCCATCGATAAAACAAAATGACAAAAAAATTAAGTTATCACATTTCACCAACTTCTGAATGATTAAATATGCTAAACGACATAATAATATTGACGATAGCTTATGCTAAGCGACATGGTCAATGATAATGGGGTGTGTAAAGAGACATAACAGAAAGAAAGACAAAAAACTCTGAAGATGACCAAACTCTTTAACTTTTGACAAACAGTTACATAACCCATTTGAAAATGAGTTTTGTCGTTTAGTCCACCTCTGCTTACTACCCCATGCGATAACCACTCTGGGCTAAATAATTAAAATATTTCCCACAACACGCTTTGGGCACTGAGATTGCAGAAGCAAACTCTTAAGGGATGAGGACCGGCAATCCTAGGGCTCTGTAAACTTCATATAAGTATGCTCAGCCACAATTTTTATCCTTTCATTCCCTACAAAATCTCGATCCTCGCTCGCGACGCGTTCCGTGATGCGTTCACTTGTTATTGGAAAAAGTAAGGATCAACATGGCGGATGAGTATGCTCGTACGCAGTTTACAGCGCCTTAGGCAATCCGGCAATGCCTTAATCAAGAGAACTCCACACCATCTCAGGTCACTAAGGGCAGCAAAGGTTTTATACAATGGAAGTTCACAGAGCCTCAGGCAATCCGGTAACGCTAGGATACTATAGTTTCACACGGGTATACTGGACCACCATTTTGATTCCCAAGTAAGTCCGAACACTCTTGAGTCCTGAACGCGCTCGGCAAACGGGTAGCCAATGTGATCAAGGATGTCTGGACTAGTTGGGAGTCAAAATGGCGGTCCAGTATACCCGTGTGAAATTATAGTACCCTAGTAACGATTCAATCAAGAGAACAGAGAACTCCACACGATCTAAGCTCACTAAGGGCAGCGAAGACTTTTCACTATACAATATGTTACGCGTAATTTGTGAAATTGCTCATTCCGTGCAATGAGCAGAAAAATTGCCCATTTCATGAAATGCGCAAAGCCCTTGCCGATTACAAGAAATGCGCGGTTTTGCACAGATTGGGCAGCTGATTACGTGAAATCGGCAACATCTGAAAATTGAAACTGCTCAATTTGCGGACTTTTGTAATTCGTTGGTAACATTAATGCAAAGGGTCAAAAAGTATCTAATTAATGATCAATCACGTAAAGTTGTGAAGTAAATTATGCATCGTACTGTCTTACCGCTGTTAACAGTTTAACCAGTCAAGCCAAGACTGGACATAGACCTCCCCCCAACCTCCGCCATTCCGACCGCATACAAGCTGTTTTTTATGCCACAATTTGTTTTTTAGAAACTGCTCAACGTCATTTTCCCATTTGTTGCTTGGGTGCTTTTTTTGGATTTTTGTATTTTTGTTACCAAAACATAATTTTGCTGGATCATCTCTCATACTTTAATTTTGATTCGTCCTCCCTGTACTTGTTTTTAATTATCTCCATGAAATTTTTGTTAGTACTTATCTTGTTTTCAATTTCTAAGATTTTTGTTTTATCATTCAAATAAATTCTTACTTTTTTGGAGCAGTTTGTAGGGTTCCTTCATAATATGTTTTAGACTCCAGAATTTTTTCCATCTCATTGCCTTTCTTTTTTTATATTTCTTTTTGAAATTGTTCTTTTAATGATATAATTTGTCCTAAGTAGTTATATTCATGAACTTGTTCTATTATTTGGTTTTCAGTTTCGATTTTGGATGGTGTTTAGCTGTTGCTGAGGATTTTCGTTTTAATCACGTTTATTTCTAATCCTCCATATTTTAGACGTGCGCTACATACAATTCCTTCAGCATCAGCTCGTGCTCTTTCCCGCTTTTGGATATTAAGAGCCACATTATCTGCGAACCTTAGATTGCTCAAGTATTTCCCATTAATTAGTGTCCCTTTGTCTTCCCATTCCAATTTCCTGAACATTTCTTTCAGAGCACTATTAAATATCATGGGTGATAATGAATCCCATTGCTTGACTCCTAGCTTAACCTTGAGGTATTCTATTTTGTCAGTTGTTATCCTTACCTCTAGATAATGACACACGTTTTGAATTAATTGAACTAGACCAAGTGGATATTCTTGGTTTTTCATAACTTCTATCATGACGTAGTCATGTCATAAGGAGCCAAAGGCTTTTTGGAAGACTACAGAAGCTTTAAATATCATGGGTGATAATGAATCCCCTTGCTTTACTCCTTGCTTAACCTTGAAATATTCTCCAATTTTGTCGGTTATTATCCTTGCCTCTAGATTATGACACCTTTTTTGAATTAATTAAACTAAAGCAAGTGGGTATCCTTGGTTTTTCATAGCTTCTATCATGAAGTAGTCATGTCTTAAGGAGCCAAAGGCTTTTTGGAAATCTACAAAGGCTGTTATTCTAAGATTATTGTACCTCCGTTACGCGCGAAATTACAAGAATAGATGTAAGAACATTTTTCGTAAGATAATCTTGGGACAATATTTCTTGTCAGGTCACATTTTCCAATTACATGTGTCCTTTCAGAGAAAAAAAAAGGGTTTTCCCCTGTATTCAAGGTGCCATCCCCAAAAATTTCCAGCAAGAAGATCGCATGTAGCAATTTTTTTCCATTTCAACCCTCATAAACGACCAATATTTCCTGTATTAAATAGTTTGCGTAATTCACGCACTCAGCAGCTCATTTCACGAAATCGGCAGAAAAATGCCTCCTTAATTCATGAAATACGCGAACGATTCTGGTAAATAAGCAGATGTATTGCGCATTTCTCGTAATCGGCGAGTATCTTGCGCATTTCATGAAATGAACAATTTTTCTGCCCATTAAACAGAATGAGCAATTTCACGAATTACGCATAACATAATATATAGATTCAATCATGGAAAAAATGCAGCGTGCGTAGCAAATTCTGCACCATCTGTTCATGGCCTGTTAAGGCAAAAGGGGGCACAGTGATCAGGGAACGAACACCTACTTCAAAGACACTAGACGCAGACCTCGTACCTCCTGTAAAATTAGCATATTAATGAAAATGATATAAACTGAAGTGAGTGGCACAGCATGTATGGCACCATCAACTTCCTACATTGAGCTTAGTAAGATATTTCAAATGTGCGCAGATTCAGTTCGTTTGGTTTTCTTCATGTAAGCAGGCACTACTGAATCCGTGAAGAAAAGGCAAGTGGGATGATACTAAATTTGGAAAATCTCGAATTTAAATCTACGAAAGAGCAAATTATTATCTGTTTCTCCTTTAAAAATACGATCAATTCGAAAGGGAGCATCTCATTAGAACTACATTTGTTCAAAGAAATATGACGAAATTTCTGGAGTTTCTACTGACAGAACAGGGTTAAAGCTTACAGTGATAATACAGATCAAGTGATCAACAGGTGTTACTTCAAGACGCGCGTTTTTTCACACAATGTAGCTTTATTTTGTGCTCGAAGAAACCGCTTAGAAAAGCATTTCATTCAAATAATAATTCGATCTAACATAAGTCTCGATCCAACCCTCGAATGATAAATACTCCTATGATCACGGGAAAGATTACTTTTCTGAACATAAGAACTCAGAGAAAAGTCGAAATTATAATAAAAATAGTATATGAGTTGTAACTACTTACCAATTACGTCTTGGGTTCGGGTCGTTTAAAACCTTCGAGAGAGTAGAAACACGACGGAAAATTTCCAAACACAACTGACAAAACGAGCACAAGACACAGAACCACAGTAATTACAATTTATCAGTTCACAATTTGCACGGTTCTCTTTTTTCGTTTATTTGAACCACACGCGCTACACCTTCACAAATTCCTCCACGACACGGTCGCTACTCGTACGATTCTATTACTAACATAATTCACGTAGGTAATTACACGATTTAAATTCCACTATTTCTAAATTCGAGTCGAACTGACGAACTGCTGCTGCTGGACCTCTTGGTCACTGGAGGACTGAGGATGACCACAACATGATAACATCCAAAACAAAACCAATCAAGAAAGGAGAAACCTGTTGGTCAAGGTAGCTTATGCCTCCTCCAGATCTTTGTACAAATCGTGAAAATTAGTTACTTAGGAGAATTACAGTGTTGTCTCCAATGCCACTTCTTTTGTATCGCTATCCCACACAATAGACAACACTGAATTAGTTATCATTTTGTTTTGAATTTGATAACGTTCAAGTCTAATCAGTATTTTCCACAGGTATTTTCTCTCCATGTAATGTGCTGACAATTTTGGTGTAATTTCTTAATTTTTACCGGCATGTAAGGCTCAGATAGCGTGACGACATGGAAATTTATTACATAAACGACCCTGTGTATGAGAGCAGTGAATAATTACCTTTATAAAACGTCCCGACCGTGAAGAAATGAAATGAAACACAACGCCACGCGGAATGCGACCTAAATATACATAATTTGCTGATCAACGTGCGAATGTCTTCGATCAACTTCAACGAAATATTTCCAACAAGATGGAGTGCGCTTATATTCCTATTGTACATGTCGTTATTCGTCAGTCAAGGTACCTCGAATTTCTTATGGAACCACTAATCCCTGAAATGGAATATGATTTTTCATATTTCATCAAACTTCAAACAATATTATGACAGATATTTCTTTTGTTTAGGATTGCTGGTTACGAAATCCCAGGAATCGACAAACGTTTACAATTATAACACTGTGCTAGCAGTTTTAGTCACCGAAGTGGTCAAATGTGTATTGTGCATCGTTTGGTATTGCTCAAGGTTTGTAGCGTTCACTTTACTTCAGTTTTTAGAACTACATCACCCAGTTCCTTAGTTACACGATCTGAGATCACATTTCTAAATTGAATCTAACAATTGTTCCAGAAATTCGTGCGTTTCTCTTTTTGAACAAACTCTGAATAACGTTAAATGTAAGTTCAATCCACTTTTACTCTTTATTTGAATTGATAACAATGTCAGTCAGCAGTTTGTTAATGGTTGTTATGCAGTGAAACAGCTGACAAGTTTCGTCCTAATATGTCAGTCGTATGTCTCTTGGAATTCCTCTTCTAATTCTCTCACCTTCAGAAACTTGATAAGCCATAACATGTTCTTAATGGTAGAACAGTGAGTCTTGAAAACATTGACGAATACGATATTTTATGCCCTTGAACTCGAGGGACGTCCTTTCGTCTCATTCCTCTAAAACACCCGGGAAAAGTGCTGGGTGTGCGATTAATAACGATGATTTTCTTCCAGTGCTGTGGCTGTATTTCATTCCGGCTCTTTTATATTGTTTGTACAATAATCTCGCGTACGTCAACCTGCTCAATTATGACCCTGCGACGTATTTTATTCTGCTGCAATTGCGGGTTGTCATTACTGGTATACTCTTCCAGGTAAAGCACAACTAATTTTTTTTTTTTTTGATTTTACGCACCCCTGTCTGGAGGAACCTGAAATCAAGGGTCCGGAGCTAGTCAGATTTCTGTTTGCTCCGCTCTAGTGCTCAGCTCCTGCTTCAAAAATTTTGTGGTTCTACTGCGGAGAGTTAGAAATGCTTACTTCGGAGCCCAATTTTTTGCTCTGGAACACCGTTTTAGCCGATTTTTGCTTGCTTCACTCTGGTGCTCAGAACCGGCCTTAAGAATGCATTGCTCTGTCCCGTCTTTGAAAACTTTGTTGTTCTGCAGCGGTACTCCACTCTGGGCACAAAAAATTTGTTTCTTTCCGGTACTTTGCTCCGACCTTCAACATTTTATTGCTCCGCTCCAAACCCCTGCGTATCACTAAGAACTTCGCAGTCAGTGTTCAGGAATGTTTCAATCCGCATTATATCTTCAGTAGCGAGAATTACAAGTGCATAATATGAGAATAATCAGGTCAAGTATATATTCTGTAAATATTTTTAGATTCTGTTCAAAAAGCTTCTAACATCTATGCAGTGGATGTCGTTGATTCTACTAACAGTTGGCTGCATGGTGAAAAACCTGAATCTCAACGACTGTGTGACTCTTCGAGACGACCAATCTTATTCTTCAGTTAGCGGTAACAGGTCAGTTGACGAAACCTGGCTCAAAAATGATGGAATGAGTTTCAATTTTAGCTCCGGTCTTATTATTCTGCAGGTGAGCGCGATCTCCTAGTCAAAATTTCTTTTGAATATTTTTTTATATTCCTAAGGTTTCTGACATGAGATGTTTGGTTGGCCGAGTGGATAGCGCGTTAATCTTGAAATCCGGAGGTCCCGGGTTCGAGCCCACGTAGCAACTCGCCAGATTTCGACCTAGGCCGGTTTTTCGGCCTGAAGGGAAGAGGGCTAAGACAGCCCTAACAGCCTCCCCGGTGTCTCTGAAGTAATGCTCGAAAGGGCGGATTCCAGGGCTCGGGTTGAAAGCAAATTAGAAAAAGAGAGAGGTCTCTGACATAATCATTGAGAGGATGAATTCCATGGCCGGTGGTGTGGTGTACTAGACATATTCTTCGTACATCATCTTCAGTTGTAAATGAATGTAGATACTAACATTCAACTATAACGAGCTATGATTTTCTGGGCAGGTTCTGTGTTCCTGTTTCGCTGGAGTCTACAGCGAATATCTGCTTAAAAGCGAAGGACTGCACGTAGACGTATTCATTCAGAATGTATTTCTATACATCAACTCGATGATATGTAACATAATAGTATTATGTTGGCAATGGAATCCGAATTTATTTACTCAGCAATCTTTCGACGAAATCATGGATTTTAAAGTGAGAAATTCAATTGAATGTACCAACTAAACTAATTAAAACAATTGAAAAACATGGTTGAAGGTGGCCAAAATGCAGACTTTTAACCAGGGATTATTTCTACAGGTTGTGTTGGTGATACTGAACAACGCTGCAGTAGGTATAGTTACGAGCTTTTTCCTGAAATACTTGAACTCGATTTTGAAAACAGTTGCCTCCGCCTTGGAACTAGTTTTCATTGCAATACTCAGCTGGTTGTTTTTTGCCATACCTATCACATCCAGCACCGTCGCGTCTATCTTTATCGTTTCTTTTTCCATATTACTATATTCAAGAAATCCAGTACAAAATCCTGTTCCAAATGTACAGTATAAGAAATTAAGCGCTGTTCAAGTTTAATTCTCATTACCTTTTTCTTCGGAGAAAAATGTGACATCGTTGCCAAAATGTGATCAAATGTGATTGGTATAACTATAAGTATTAGTGAGTTACAATTTCGTATTTTTATACTAAAATATTACATTATTAGAAGTGACACGCACTTCTACTAGCAACAGAGTTTGCTTTAAATTTATTGTAGTCCTGTTTTTCTCTTCAGTTAATGTATCAAAGCTGAAATACAGAAGTCAAGTGAATGGCTTTCCTAGTCTCTCGCCTTTTGTATTAGTCTTCTCTAAGTCACGAATTATTTGCATTTTGTTAATTTTTCTTTTCTATGTCATTTATATATAATATGCTCATTATTATTAGTTATTCACAAAAAGCTTAATCAGTAAATATACTCTTGCTATACACTGGACGAAAGATGATCAGTCTACTAATAGCTGGATTTATCCAAAATACTCGCCTACCCTTCTCGTTAGCAGGAGGAATTTCATATATTATGTTTAAAATACAAGTTACAACAATATTAATCAGTAGCTCAAAATTAAATCAAATTTCATCATGTAGTTTATTCTATATAACACCATTCCATTCTTGCCTATACCAAGAATTAATATTTATGTAACTTGAAGTAAGTTACCTATCATTGTGATTGCTTATTTAGTCAGTCGGGTAATTAAATAATAGTCATTTTTTGCGAACGTAGCTTAGTTGTACAATATTTGGGTAATAGTTTTGCTTACAATATATCGGATTTTATTCTCTTAATTTAGTATAAGCTACACTGCATCACCCTCGAAACACTTATCCATGTTAATTTGTTACATAATGTGAACGTAGAAAAAAGAAACGAGCCTAGCAGACACTGCTGTGAATCGTCTGCTATAGACTTGACAAGTGTGTTTTGTAAACTATCTACAAAGAATCCATGTTGACACAGAAATTGAGAAGTGGACATTTGTGGCAACTATAAAGTATAAATAGGATTCATGAGGACTAGAAGATTGAAAAAAACACTCAATATTCTATGTGCACATCTATATCAATACCATCTGGACTAGCCATATGCAGATGTTCACCCAATCCTAAGTTGATATTTCATGTGTTTCATGTCGGCACATCTGCTTGAACTTTCTTCATGTTTGTTATTCGATGGAAAATTAATTTATTGAAATAATTTCTCTCTTCTTATGATACCACACCTCTAAACTTACATTACCAATGTAGAACTCGGAAAAAAAAAAGAAGGGAAAATGTGCAATGTCCATGTGGATGGTGTTTCGTGGGCTTTGCATTATGACAATTGAAACCGACTGTGTTTTCTATATGTACGACTGAACGAAAAAAGAGTTAAATGTATTCTTGCATTTATTATTTTAAATTATTTTCAATTTTAGTTTTATACGAAGGAACATATATTACTCATTTTTATCGCAAATACAAAACAATCTTATGGGCATGAACTTGTTAGATTACTGTGGTAAGAGCCAGAGAACAGACGAATAATTTTACCAAATCAGTAGATGAGTAGAGAAATGCGTTTTACAATAGTTTTTTCTTATAATGCCTCTGAAACAATCAGAATCTCTCACGTTTCTTTCAGTAAGACCTCATAATGCCCGTGGAACTATAGAGGTCTGTCTTTCTGCCACATATCTACACTTCTCTTTCAATAAGAATTAAATTCAACTTCTTTACTATCACCGTCATCTTATTCTTGCGTCAGCAATTAATTGAACAACATACTGAGTCATCAAAATTACGATCTGTTGTCAAGTCCTTCAAACTTGCCTCATAATGTTTCAATAGGATAGTTTCTTCAATACAGCATTGCAAGTTTCCTTTCTGTAATCGAACAAATCACGTTTTCATTCTCGAGGTTATTCATTTCCCGACATGCAACCAGAGCTTTAACTTTTTCAAAGTCGACATTGGGTCATTTTCTCATTAGGTCATTTCAACACGTATTTGTAATATTCTGTAGCGTCGTATTGGAATAATTCGAAATCCAATCTGTATTTTTCATATAGCTCTTTGACGTCAGAATCATTTAGCTGAGAAAAGTATATTTTCGCCACTTCGCTGATTTTATTGTAGCCAGCGGGGGCAAATGGATTTGTTTTGTGGCGCCAGTGCGGTTTGATTTTATCTTGGAGATTAGCAGTGTATATTATGAGGAGCTGGTCTCGTTGCATTGTCTCAACTTTGCCAATAATGTCGTACGTTAACGAACAAGGAGTGCAGTACAAGTAAAATGGGATCCAGTGGTCATCTGCCCTCTGCCTTAAATCGGTGTCGATTAAATACCTGAAACGTTATAAATTTAATAATGAGGGTACTTTCATCATTTATAAAACCAGTGATTCGAACTAATCAATGTGAGTCGTATACCTCACGAATTCCTTAAATGTAGGTTCCAGACCAGCAGGTTCCTTTTCCTCGTTCCACAAAAACTGCCCTTCTTTCAAAATCTCTCTGATGTTGGTATTATTGCCTCCCTTGCGGTACTTGGAAACTATTTTTCGCCCGTACTTTTTATAATAAAATGGAGAGCCACTTTTGCTGCGAGTAGCCATGTTCTCCAATTTATCTCGGTACGCCGAAAGAATTCTTTCAAACGGATGCCGCACGATTACGAATTTCAAACTGGTTGGAAGAAACTGAAATCAGTAACAAAAACATGAATTATCATGGACGTACCGCTAGGGGGGAAGGCAACTCCCCCCTGTAGGAACTTTTCATTCAGCAATTGGAAAAATCCACCATTTCAGTTAGTTACGAAGATAAGGGAGGTAAGAAAAGTTTTTACCGAAGATGGATCAAAAGTTGGAAAAATCCAACAAGTGAAACGATTTTTTTTTTAGCCAATACAAAAAAATTTTGATACCTACTTGAGAATTTTCAGTTGAGTCAGTTGGGACGTTCACAATTTTTACCCCCCCCCCCCCCATTTCAGAAAAATTCTTCAGTTTATCTCTGAGTATTATTACTGCTTTCAGCTGAAATAGAGATGTCCACTTAAAGTACGAGTAATATGAGCTTCAGAAATTTTACCTTTGATTTGAGCCACATAACAATAAATAAACTGAAGTGTTCACGTGAAAAACAAACCTAGTCAGTTTTGAAATTTCAACTTTGCCGACAGATAGCGCTATATGTATTGGAGGATAATGGCTTTGGATACAGCGCTATCTGTCTACAAAGTCGGAATTTCAAAACTGACCAAGGCTGTTTGTCACCCATGAACCCATTTTTAGAGATACGAAGTGCAATGTGTCTTCATCACCAAACAGAATATGTTTAAATAAGAAGGAAATAATTAATGAATATCGGATTATATAAAAGAATTTTACTCCAAACTGGCCTAAGTCAAAAACAGTGAAGTCGAGAAAAACACAAAAAATTATCTGCGGAATAACTAGATGGCACTTTAGGAAGGTAACAGCTGGCTGCTCTGATAGTATAACTCACACCTGACGACCTGACAACATTTTGTATTCTCCTTTGGACGTTAAATAGTCGCTCTCTGGCGGCCTAATGAAATGCGACGCGGCACGCGCTGATAGGTGTATTTGGACAAAAAGATGATCAGTGATAAAAATGTTCTGGAAAAAAAAAACAAAAAAAAACCCTGAAGTTGGGCTCATTTGAAAGGAAATGATAAGGGCTGACACTTTAGTTCTCTTCAGTTTTCCATAAAAAAACAATACTGAAGATGTTAGAGCTAATTTTACTTTTACAGTTGTACATATTTTTTATAGTAGAAATATCCTGATCATCCTTTCGTCCAAAACACTAGCGCACCTACAAGAGTGTCCAAACGCCAATGAAATTCGAGTAAACCCTTCCAATTTTCGCTGCTAGATCGCGCCCTTATCTCATTATTTTTGAGATTTGACTTAGACACTTCGGAATAACACTCTTATTGAAGTTTTAATTGATGATAACAGGTATTACCTTAATTGCTTCTGAGCTTGTTAGAGCTGGAAAAATATTTCGAACATAGTGACTTATTTGCAGCTTTGACTTTGTTATGTCTTCATCAGTGGAACCTCCCAATAAAGCAAAGTTATACAGCCAAGTAGACGACCCAGCTTTATAAATTGGACACCATGATAATTTATGTTTCCTGAAAACCAATCATAAGTTGTACTTTCTCTGCTTACACCTATGTAGTTTTCTATTATCAACATATAGTCACTGTAGATGTATGTACTTACGGATCATAATAGAAAATTTCATACTGAGGGGTTGGTGGTTCCTTGTAAATTGATTTCGCACTTGATTTAAATCTTCCTAAATTATAGAGTTGGCAGATCTTTTGTATGTGGAAGACACGCTCAGCGTTTTCTTGTTTGGCTTCATTCTGTTTACAATTAAATGAATTACCAATTTGTTGCTAACGTAGATTAGTTAGTTTTTTATCACTTACTTACATTATTTTAGTAAGGGAAGTACATAAGGGTGTTAGGTACCTATGGAAAACTTACCAAAAACTTATAAATAAAATAAAAAAATAATGTGTTGAAGCTAAAGAGTCTATCTATATGTATTGTACAAGATTTGAATTCCCCTCACTTAAAATAATAAACGGATTAGTCCTAAATATTCAGTAAGTAAGTATTATCTATCTACTTACTTTCATAAGCATAACTTGCTTATACTCAGCATATGATAATGAGTTAGTGTATTTTAATATAATACCGTCAACTGGGGTAATATTGGATACTGGTGGTAATATAGGAGAATGGCACTTTGGTTTTGTTCACATATTTTGCCCCCAACCACCAAGTTTGATAAGATTGATAACAAATATGACTGAATAATTTGGCGTGTTTTTCAGATTAATCAAGTTTTTGGCAATCAGAGGTGAAAAGTTTACTATCTATATATGTGACCTGGAATCATGAAATGTGCCTTTTGTGCAAAAACAGGTTTTCGAGTAAAGATGGGATGGTGGTAGTGGTGCGCACAGATGCACATAGCGTGTACATCTGTGGTGGTGCGTTTACGCGTTGATATGATGACTATGTTTCAAATTCTCTGTCATTCCCCTAGGCCCGTTTCACACGACGCCATGTAAACTGATGTTTTTAAGCTTTTGACGTAATTTTTAAATGCAATTTGTGGAAAACCCAATGAAGATAGGAAGCTGTGGTTTGTTTCATTCGAAAGAGCGTGATTTTCTCCTATAAGAATTACCTATCAAGAAAGTGAAAAATAAATTTTTGACACCAGAGGCACATTTTAGGCTTTCAGGTCACATATTATTAAATTTAATCAGAAATTATGTAAGTCCGAAATACATAGGTAATTCAAAATGTGTCGATTTTCAGATTATTATAATTTGCGTGAGAATATTCGAAACTATACGGAAGTTGCTTTATAAAAATGTAAATACCGTTTCTTACAAATTTCATTCTTATCATTTCTCATGTAATTCCACTTACTTTGAGAAATTTCGACATAAATGGAAAAATTCTTTAACTTTCCATAAGACTACGTGTATTTCATTTTGGTTATTTCCCACAATATTAATAAGATGATAACGAGCGTCCCGATGACGTCATGTGTCACTGCCTTATCAGTCATTTGTGAGAAGTTTACTGATAATGATACTAGCGCTCCTACAACAAGTCATGAGTGGCCGATATTACCACCAGTGTTTAGTACTACCCCAGTTGACGGTATATGTTCAATGAGAAAAGTATTCTAGCCGGCTACTTATCAGATTATCTATGCTCAAAATTAATGAAGGCTTAATTTAAATAATTCTTCATAAGTCTAAAAAATATTATTATAGGTACCTATGAATTATACGGGGCAGAAAATAAATAAATTACAAGCATCGCCGCTTAAATATCAAAATTTTGAAACTTACCAGCAAATTTGTGATTTCTGCTGCTGAAAATTCATCCAGATTATGGCGTCGATGGTTATTCAAAAATATTTTGTACAAAAACAATACAGTAAGAAACACTAAAAAACTCCATTTCGTTATCCTTCTATGCATCCGCAACATCACCATTTAGAAATAAAATAACTAATCAACTGAACGTAATTCACTTTTGAACAAAATTGTCTGAGAAGAATAATGGACACGGAGGAACTGCAACCGAATCTACTTGGAAAATCTATAAATTTTATAATTTGCTGTAATAGCGACTAGCTTAATGTCGATGCCACTTGCCACAACAGTAAGAACAATATAAAAACGAATATTAACCATAGTCACAGCGACCACATGGACAATTTTTCTAGTAGGTACTCAAAACACGTCTGTTCAACAATTTCAAGGTCAGATTCTCTAGTAGGAAGGTAGATGACTGGAAACCTTGACGTACAACGTGGAATGGTATACGAGTTTAAGATGACTGTATATAATCCATTAAGTTTACTTTAATGCATGATGGACAGAAATGAACTCGTTCGTATACGCCGGTAATTAAATACAAGTCCGGGAAGGCGTAGATAGAGTCGGAGGTGGGGGAACCGGGGAGACTTCCCCAGGCCTAAACTTTTTTGGGGGCCCGGATTTTTCATCGTCCAATCTTTCCTTCCATCTGTGAGCACGAAACGCGATTTCAAAAGGGCCTGATAAAAGTTGCGTAACTTTTTTTGTGGATGTGTTCCCCGAGGCCCCGATGTTCTCTAGACGGTCCTGAATTTAATGTACATCTGTCAAAATTCATTAGATGTTGAAATGACAGTTTTTTGCTCATTTTTATACCAAAATATCTGTATGAAAAAGTAATAAATTGTAAATACAAGACGTCGGTTTGGATCAAAGAAACGATATTAGTCTCAGTATCCATAATTTAAGAGCTCTCGAAGTATCTACCTAATCAGCTATGTTTAACTCATCTCTTCCTCATTATAGTCAATACTTATGAGTAACTACAACCATTAGTAAATATCCAAGTGAATATTCAGCATTAGTGTCAGAGGGGTATCTAAAATTTCTTCGAAGACGAGCACATTTGAATTACAAACGACCGAAACTTTGGCAATCAGCGAAAAATAGAAATTGAAATAAAAATGTCAAAATTTCGTACCTGACCGAGCTCAAATTTTGCACTCATTTGTCTGAAACACGCTCGTCCTGGTTGGGGGTGCGGAGTTGCAAATATGTCCCGCGCCTTTCGACCTATTGGGGTCTTGTGGGCCATTTTCGTCGCAATCCACATCATTGAAAAAAAATATATAACTGGTTGACCGAGCCCCTTACGGTTTACATTTCAAGAATTTAATCACCAGGCTGTGCCTGGTCTGTAAAATACATGAGCACCACCCTGGTATCCATCATCGTGGTAGCTTTGGTTTTGTAAAGATAATGTTTTACATATTCTGATTACGTAATATTGCCATAGAGATCGCGGGAATAAATTGATAACACTGATGACGAGTTTTCAAATCATTTGATACTCAGTGTAGCCGATTTAGAAAATAAGTTCCCAGTTATTCGATCCTTCGGGTGGTCAATTTTCGACCAATCAGAATACAAACAGGCCGTATATTTCTACTGGAATCGATGGAAAGTCAATATCAGGGACCCAGAGCCGAAGCTCGGAGCCTAGAAGCTGACCATGAAAAACCGGAACCCGAGCCCAAAACATTATTCGCTGGAACTGGAATCCGGAGAAAATTATTTGCTCGAGCCGAAATCAAAGGAAATTCTAGCTCTGGTTTTGGCTTTCATCTTGGCTACGGCCTTTACACCTCCTCCCGCACCCGTCTCGTCCTCTAAGAATGACAAGCCAAAATCAAATTTTGGAGCCATCAAAAATGTTTCGCCCGGTCCGGGGGCCGTTAAAAATTATTTGTCGAGATTGGCATCGGGGAAAAATTATTTACTGTAGAGCTAGAGTTAAATTCAATTCTACATCGGAGCTGGAGCCACGTTGACGCGGCTCCGGTTCTGAGGGTGGCTTCAGGCTCCAGGTTAATATACCGTATTCTTACCAGTTCAATCCGGTCTCGCTTTAAAATTTGGCCTTTTCTTCGAAGATTCACGTAAATTTAAGGAATTTGGATGAAAATAATACGTTCAACCTCCAGTGAGGTCCATCGTCGTGGCCAGAACCCGCACCAGAATTCTACATGGGTAAATTTCATAGTATTGATTCAGAAAATATGATGGAAAATTCACTTATTTGTAAGCGTAGCCAGCAAAATCTTCAATTTTCAGGCGAATTTCTACGAAAAATGGAATACTTTTGATGATCATGGAAAAGGAGATTATCCGTCAAATCTCTCCCCAATAGTTAACTCCCGTTATCTGCAGTACGACTTACCATGCTGAAGTATAAGAACCGAATTCATTTACAACCACAGCTTTCAGTTTTGTGAGATTTGTCCTGTTGTTGCGAACCTGTTTTTATATCCATTTTGTCATGCCGACTGCTATGCCTTTTACAAGGACGAACCACATTATGATCTGCTGTCCCAACCGTGCCACTATATTGTAGTGGATGCAAATAGATTATTTCTGGGGTAATAAATTCTGAAACAAAAAGCAACATCAACATGTGATAATTATCTTTATAGGTACATACATACAACCTTAATTTTGTTTTTCCTGATGTGAAAAGTAAATAAGGAGACTAAGCTTCGGGTTTTGTGATTACTAATAACAAGAAGTCAGGAAGCGGTAAGCTTACAATTAATCTCATTCAATCAATCGATAAACGAATAGTATTACTATGGATGAAGCTAACGCTTAGGTTTTTGATTTACTCGAACTGGATCAAATCTAATTGCTAATTTTGGCCAGGGAATTAAAAGCTTGCGCTTTCGAGTAATATTTGGAATCCATTTGAATTCCAAAACATTGCAACTTGAAACTTGAAACGTTTCAATAACTTGTATTTTCTTGATTGTAAGAACGGTGCACCATCTAGGAGCTTTTGGCTTCATTATAGCTAGTTTTATTTTTTTCTAAAAGTGTGCCATTTCAAATCGCTGAATCATATGTAGTAAAATAGTCAACTCAATTCTAAGTTGAAGAAGTGTTATTTGTGAGGTCACATTTTCTTCTATCATAGCTTTCACAGAAAATCATTAATAAGAAATATCATCGAGCTACTGGGAGACGCGGCCATTCGCACCTCCACTCCACCCTGCAAAGGCCAAACACACAACTACCGTATCCTACTGCTGCAAGTGGCATTTAGTCCATACTTATAGGGTGATAGAAAGAAACGAAGAAAATAATTTCTCCGTTCATTGAAAAGATTATTCCCTCTTCGGGAATAAACTTCACCTGATAAGACATAACGTCATAATCAATTATTATGTTGTATTATGCCTTTGTTATGTCTTATTATGGTTTTGTACCTAGAATAGTATAATTTTGAAATTATGTAACTTTATAACTTAATTGCAAAATTGTACCTATTTCTCATGGCGGTTGCAACCTCCCGCAGGGGAGATGCATATAAATACAATACCTTAATATGCCTTATCATTATACCTTTATTATATCTTATGTCTCCATTATGTCTTCATCTTAATAAATTGAACCCATTCCCCCCTGACATAAAGCATAGACCTGTCACTAAATCAGAAAAAAAATCCGTGATAAAAGATGAAACATAGAGATGTAAGGCATAAAATACGACATAAGGCATATATTAAGTATATGACATTCATAATCTGACATAAAAGCATAAGATCATCATTATTATCATTACTAAACCCCCGATCAAAAACTTTCCTAGAAGTTGTATTTTTTTACTATGAATTTCCATGAAAATTGAAGTAAATAGGCAAAAAAAAAAAATTATAATACCGAAACCGAAATTACAGAGCAGAATAAGGACAAAGGACAAGAATAATGAAATGCTCGAAATGAAGGCTCCAAAAGTAAATTATAAAACACCCAATTACAGACAAGATAAAAATTATTTGGCAGGACAGGCAGCTTGTATTTTAAAAATTTGAAGTTCCATTCTGGTGAAAGTTCAAAAATTTTTATCAAATAAAAGACAAAATGAAAAAAAAATGGGTGAAGCAGAGAAAATACGAAGGGAAATAAAAAGGAAAAAAGGAGCAGAAAAACAGGAATAACAACAGAGCAAACGCAACAGCGTTGCAAAACTTAAAAATAAAAACACAAATTGCCATGGAAAGATCCCTATTAGGCTTAAAACTGAAGGATAGGATAAGGAATTCGGAAATCAGGGAGTCTGGAGCGAAGAATGATAGATATATCGCCAAAAAACTGAAATTTGATTACGCGGGACACATTATTAGAGAAGGGAGGGAAAGATGCGGAGGAAGGGTATTAAAAACTAGTATTCAAGGGAGGGAAGGAGAGCCCCAGGGAGACCCCTGAAAATCTGGGAAGAGGAACTGGAAAATATGTTATTACTGTCTAGTAAATTTATTACTGCTGTTCTTTTTTTTTTTTTTGTGACTGCCGATTATTTTAATTTGCTCGCATTCCTAAGGAATTCAAAATTTAAGCCATTAACGGGTTAATTGTAAGTTCTGGCTGAACACGAAATTAGGCCGATGGGACTGGCTTAACCCTTTCTTTTATTTACAAATGTTGGTTGGTTCCCTTACACTTAACAGCATCCAGTTATAAATATGACAGAAACTAGAACAAACTCGTCGATAGATATATATGAGAAAAGACCACGAGTTAAACAATAGGAAAAACATAAGACAAGAACCCAATTATGGATAACGTTTTTCAAAACTTACATAAAGTATTGGGCAAGCTAGGGTAAAATAAATGTAATGTATGCGGGGTTTCTTATGGTATGTGACTCCCCTTCAACTAGTTGAGTAGGCAACTATTCCTGACAACATGTAGATTATTTGCCTACTCTTACATTTGACGGGTCAAAAATACGATATTCTATACCATTTACGGAATGACTTTTTACCAGTATTGCTAAGTAGTAATATGTAGAAGATGTTCAGGCATAAACTGAAAAAAAGAGTACCACAATCGGATAATCGAATCAATAAGAATAACTAGGAGGCTTTGCCCCCTGGCCGCTTCACGGCCCAGGCCCTGCCGTCACTCGCTTTGCTCGTGCCGGCCTGCAGTATTTCGCAAGCTGGAAAAGTATAACTACTATTTGAAGAAGAAAAAAATTCAGTTAGTACCCAAGCTCACCATGAGGGGGTAACTGCCACGAGCCCGCAAGAAGAGGGTAACTCCTCTTAATGCCTGTATGATGGAGAAGACTCAGACTTGTAATGTTAATTGTTTACATGGATACCAGGATAAGGTACTCTTGTAAAAAACTACACCCCGTAAAACACCATCATACAGTTCTAACACTAATAACTTGAAATTCAAATTTTTTTTCTTTTTTTGTAATCTATAATCTATGTTCTTCATAAAATATTCTAATTCCTAATAATACTGAGAAAACCGAAGTTGTTGTAAAGAGAAAAGAAATGAGGAAAATGTCAGCTACAACAGTTTCAGCTGTGACGTGGCTAATCTTCACCACATCTGTCCTCCTCCATAACAGTCACTTTTCCCCACCATGGTCCTCCTCGCCTACCGCGACGCCCTTCCTCACCGTGGCCGTCCTCCCTCTCCAGAAGCTCCCACCTCAACCGAGAAGACCCCCCCCCGGGGTAAGGTACTTCTGGTGAAACGTGAGATTAAGGTACAGAGGAGGCCACCAGGAATTTATCCCCACAAAGGGGAAGGAGGAGGTGGCTTTTAATGTTTAGTGTATAGAGAGCCTTCCCCACCACAACTCCTCCTCGTCCTTCACCACGACCTTTCTCCCCCCAAGCTCCCTCCTCCATAGCAATTCCCACGATGTCGAAGTCTTTTCCCTTCCATTACTTTTCGAATTCAAATAGCCTATCTGCGCTAGCAATACCCGGACAGTTAAGCGTAATTAGATTTATCCCATTTCCCTCTTCCTTCTCTTCTTTAACTTTCCCTCTGGATTTTATCAATAAGGTGTTCAAATATCAAGTATCCACATAATGAGTAATAAGACTGTAAAGAAATAAATTCGGCGTACATTTGGGTTTTCTACAGGGCGGACCGAAGGAAAACTGCTGGGGGAACCCAAAATTTTCCAATGAGGGCTTCAATTTAGCAAGTGCAGCGATCGAAAATATTTTAAGATTTTTTTGCGTATTTGAGTTGGGAAACCCAGCAAATATACCTGAAAAAGTCTGAAATTCTCCAACTAAAGGCCAATAATTTTCCAACTAAAGTCAACTGTTAAACCTTTGACGCTCCTGCTTTTCGGTACACCTTAATTTCCTGCGACACTCTATATGCAAGCTTTCAGTAGGTGCGGATAAAACTTTTCAAACAGATTGTTCTTACATTAAAGATCGCAACACCAGTTGAGGACGGAAATTTCTTCGGGAAATTCGTGGACACAGTGGTCTCCACACGTCACATCTGTACCTGCTTTTTCACCGCAGTAAGTGCAATAAGGAAAAGTTTATTGTACTCTGACAGGCAACACGGTGAAAATAATGCGAATGGCCTACCTCCACTCACCCTCAGTGCAACATCGGCAAACATAATAATGAACAACGACCGATTTGTATCGAATATGAGGCCGTTTACTTTTGAAATAGCTGATGCTTTTGAAGTGGTCGATAATGTGCAGAGAAAGTGGCGGGTTAATGATTGAGCAGTCTGTACCCGCTTTTGTAGATTCTAAAATACTTACACTCGTCGTGGTGTAGTAAAGTTCCTCGTACCCCTCGTCTGTTTGGATCCGAGAACCGCGATTGCGATTACACCTACCTTCAGTTTCAAATAAGATTTCCCTTGGTAACGGTGTTTATGAATTTCATGTGTTCGCCGTAAGCGCTTCGATGTTTACATAGTTCGAAGAAAATTCGATAATGTGACGGTAAGTGGAAATTATTTATAAAATTTGTGTCATATTGGTAGACTTTCTCTCAGGGATAAAGAACCTAATACGAAAGAAATAGGGGTTTCGTTAATTCCGGCTGAGTGTTGACGTTTTTTTTTTTTTTTTTTTTTTTGTACCAGCCGTGTATTCAGACTAAAAGAATTGCGTGTTAATCAGTTATTAGTTTAAAAAACTTTGCTATTACACCATACAGCAGACACGATAACGATGCTTTGGGGCTGGTGGTAGGTATTCAAAAAGTGTTACAAGTATGAAAGTCTGTGATTTGTTCTAAACTGTATTTAGATGATATAGTTAACCTGGTGAGAGAATAACTTAAATGAAAACCGATGTAATGCCGGTGCTAAAAATAGCTAAACTATCTCCCCTGCATAAGGCCCCGACCAAAGGAAAAAATTATTCGACCTCGCCCAGGGCCTATTTAATCATGAGGCCTGACTTTTGCTACAGACGTATATACATTTCAGTACATGAATATTAGCTTTTTCTTGCTAGCCCGAGGTCGCAAGGTCTCCAAATTGATCAGGTTCCGCGATGAGTTCTCATATGATTTTCAGAAGCGGTTTAAGGAGCTACCAAAGTACACGACCTCATAAAACTTCGTAAGATAATCAAATAATGATAATCCAACTAGAAAGTTGCATTCAAGTACAAAACTGAAAATAGTGGCGCTAAATTTCATTGAAAATATCCAGTTTTCGCCTCGTAAAATGAAACTTATTCAATTCAATTCAGTTCAGCTTTTAATCACCATAAATGAACAAGATATTTATGTGTACAATTGGTTGGAAAACCCGCGACTATGAACAATATTTTGGAGTCTGCCTGTATCAGTCCCTCGGCAGCGTTCAGGTATCACCGGTTGCCACCCGATCCGTCATGCGTTAATCCGTTTCCAGCACTTTCTGTCTCTAGCATTTCTCCCCCAGGCTATCCCTCCCGCCTGGATAATTTCATCCTCCCATCTCAACTTGGGTCTCCCTACCTTCCTTTCTTTACCCCTCGGTTGCCAAACTAATACCTTCTTTTTCCATCTCCCTTCCTCCCTCCTGGCCACGTGTCCGGCATAGTCCATTTTGAGTTTTTTGATTTTATACCTGCAGTCGATGATTTTGCTTTTTCTCCTGACTGCCAAATTACTCTGTCCTTCCACTTTGCGCCAGTCATTGAGCGTTCCATAGCAATCTGGGTTCTTGCCAGTCCGATCAGCTGTCGTTCCGTGGGGGCCCACGTTTGTGCCCCGTACGTTAAAATGGGTAATATACAGCTTTCGAGTATTTTCTTTTTCATTTCCTGGGAGAACATCCCCTTAAACACTTTTACTAGACTCCAGTAGCTACCCTATGCTTTCGCCTTTCTTCTCTTTAACTCTCTTTCCAGGTTGTCAAAAAATGCGATTACTTGTCCCAAGTAGATTGCCTCTTCACTCCTACATATCATTTCGCATTCCAATCTGATTTCTGAATTTCCCACACAGTTCGTCTGTAGCACCGTTTTTTTGGTGTTGATCACCACTCCAGCTTCTACTCCGGACACTCGCAGTTCCTCTGCCATTTGATGCAGCTCTTCCCTACTCTGTACAATGAGGGCCACGTCGTCCGCAAATCGTAAGTCATATAATTTCTTTCCGTCCATCTCAATCCACTTCTCTCCCCAATTTAAATTTCCGAACACTTTCTCTAAAATACAGTTAAACAAATTTGGCGAGAGAGAGTCTCCTTGTTTCACTCCTTTTTTGATTTTGAATTTTTGCCCTGCCTAATCTATTTTTACCCTCCCTTCTACAATTTTATACATATTCCTCAAAATTCTAATAAATTTGGCCTGTATTCTGTTAAGGGCATTCCAGAAGTAATTGAGGTGGACGGAATCGAATACTTTTTGAAAGTCAATCATAAACAACGATTCCTTACATTTTTCTATCAGTTGATTTATTATAAAAATTTGGTCGACCGTTGATCTCCCTTTTCGAAACCCTGCTTGTTCCTGACTTTGATTACAGTCCAACTGATTATACATTCTATTTTTTAATAATTTAGCGAATAGTTTCGAAACATTTAAGATAAGACTGATCGGTCTGTAATCACCCAAGTCTTGCCTGTCTCCTTTTTTACATAACAGGATGATTTCTCTCTTTCGACTCGAGAATCCAATTAAAGAGCCAGGTCAATGGGGTAGTTAGTACGTCTTTGAATAATTTCAGGTATTTGTTCTCTATCCCGTCGGGCCCCACGGCCCTTCCGCTTTTCAGACCAGCAAGAACTTGGACACTCTCCTCTTCCAGGACAGGAGGGATACCTTCTTCATTCCTGTACTTTGGTTCTATCCATCTTGCAATCGCCCCCTCCTCACTGTACAGGTCAGCATAGAATTTCGTTGCTTCGTCCGTAATGCTGATCCTATCTACCACCTCCGATCCGATTGGGTTCTTAATTGCAGGGAGCAAACATTTACAGTCCACAAGTTCCTTTTTAACATGTTTGACAGTACGTGAATATTCTAAAATTTCCGACAAAATTTTCAATTCTTCTTTTTTTAAATTACTGCTGATCATTTTTCGTGCCAACTTTCTACATTCACTTAGTTCTATTTTTTGCCTTGACGTTTTATTACCTATTTTTGCCCAGTTGTTCTTTTTTCACAAATTTTTAAGGTTTCTGATGACAAGGCTCAATCGAATCTATTTTTTGAGATAACTGTTTCAAATTTTTTAATTGTTCTGTTAAAATTTTCAGTAGACCATCGTATCGATCTTGAATACTATTGTCCTGAGTTTTCCAATGTTTTAGTTTATTTTTTAATTCTTGTTTTGCCTCGAAAATTTTGTTGTCCAAAATATTTTTGTTTTTTGAATATTTCTTACCGAAAAAGTTTTTTACTAATGATCTTTTTGGAATCACCAACTGAATTTTTCGTGGCCGATGGTCTGATGAGAAACCCAAGTTCTTAACATCCTTCACAATTGTTTTGTCATTGCTCAGGCAATAATCTATTTTATTTTTTGTTTTATTGTCTGGGGATAGCCAAGTCCATTTATCTTTTTCCCTCTTTTTGTAAAATGTGTTCATAATTTTTAAATTTTCTTTTGTAACAAAATATATCAAAATTTCCCCGTTTGAATTTAAGTTTTCACTTGAGCAAAATTGCCCCAGACGGCTAAAATTTGCCTTTGCGTCTTCTCCAAGTTTCACATTAAAGTCGCCAATCATTCAAGTGTAATACTCCTTTTCGTTATTGACCACGTGTGTTAATTGATTATAAAATTCCCCAGTTGATTCCCTGTCTGCCTACATGGTGGGGGCATAGACCTGTATAATGAGGAGGTTTGTTTTCTTACTGATTTCCAGTTTTACCAAATCAATCCTGTCTGATATACTCGTGACTTGTTTGACAACACTGGTCCATTTATTATGAATGTAAAAACCTATGCCACGATAACCCTTGGTTTGCCCGCTATAAAATAAATAATTTCCCTTTTTTTCGCTCCATTAATTTTCGCCCAAAATTCTAGTTTTTGCAATGCCCACAATATCAAATTCGATCCCCTCCCAAGATTTTTCAAATTCAAAGAGCCGCGCTAGCTATGCCTTGACAGTTAAAAGTAAATACATTTAAGTTTAGCCCCGTATCCCTTCTTTTCGTTTTCCCCTGATCTAGAATTTTTGAATTTTGCCCCGTGGTCTGAAACGGGTAGTAGGTTATGCAGCAATTGAACCCCGCGAGTGCTGCAGCCCGTTCTGGGAAAATGAAAATTGAAGAGGATCATAATATTATACTGTGTAAGACTTTTCAAGGCCTGACTAAAAATCTTTAACGTTCTTCCCAGCTTCAGACTTGTTTATGACACAGCAAAACTTCATTAAGACTTTTAATCAGGGCAGTATCGAAACATGAAGCGACTTTTTCGGAAAGAAGAGGGACAAGGGGAGATGAAACTGAAATTTTGCAAACTAAAAAGAAATCTTCATCGACAATATGTTTTTCAATAGACATTTGTGGAAACAGAAAAAATCAACGCCTTTGAAATTTTGACAACTAAGAAATCGATCTTACCAACTAAGGGTCGATTTTCAGTAAAGTTGCAAACTCTGGAATATATTTGAGGGAACTTCCTTCCACTCATCAGTACATCCCTGGACTCTCATAGCGGTATTTTAAACTCATCCATATTAATGTTTAATACTTGATAATACGCTTCCTTTAATGCAAACACTTTCTCTGGACTCGATCTAGACTATTGCAGACTTGATTCAAATTTATTAGAACCTTTTCAGGTTCCAGTTTTGTCTGGGATTTCACAAGATTTCCTTCAAACTTATTTAGTACCCTGTAAGACTGCTCCTGATTTGTTTCAGGCTCTTTTAGAATTGTTCAAAACGTTGTGACTAATACGAGTTCAAGACCCTTCGAAGTTCTTTATGGGTTTTCCAACTTGATAATGAATCTTCAAGACTCTTCCAGACTTGTTTTTTAGACTATATCTTTAAAGCTGTTCTGAACTTGAACTCGATCAAGACTATACTAGGTCTGATTCAAATTTATTAGGACCTTTTCAGATTCCAGTTCTGTCTGGCTTTTCACAAGATTTCCTTGCAATTCGTTTAGTAGCTTTTAAAACTGCTCCAGATTTGTTTAGGGCTCTTCCAAACTTGTTCAAAATGTGGTAACTAACATGGGTTTCACCATTTAGAGCTCTTTACGGTTTTTTCCGACTATACTTATGACTCTTCAAAACTCCTCTAGACTTGTTTTTGAAACTATCTTCAAAGCTCTTCTGGACTAGAACTCGATTGAGACTATTTTAAGCCTAATTCAAATTTATTAGCACCTTCTCGGATTTCAGTTTTTTTGGAACTGCACAAGATTTCTTAAAACTCACTCAATAGCAGATTTACAAGTGTGCTCAAGGGTGTGCTTCAGCACGAAGTAGCAAAATTTTGAGGGCGGCAAAATTCAGGGAACTAATGAACAAAGAACACGATGGGGATAAGATTTTTTGTTTCGCGTATTTATTGGGGCAGATAAAAATTAACACACAGCGGTAAATCAAGTAAATTCAGCCTTGACCTGGCTCAGTGGTTTTTAAAATTGCTCCAGGTCTGTTTCAGACTCTTTCGAACTTGTTCAAAATGTTGTGACTAATACGGGTCTAAAAGCCTTTTGGAGCTCTTTACGGTTTTTCTAACTTTACTTATGACTTTTCAGGACCCCTCCAGATTTGTTTTTGAGACTATCTTTAATACTCTTTCGGAGTTGGTCTCGATCGAGACTATTCTCAGAGTCTCATTCAAATTTATTAGGACCTTTCGGGATTCTCTTTTTGTCTAAGACTTCACAAGATTTCCTTCAAACTCGTTTAGTACCTTGTAAGACTGCTCCAGATTTGTTTCAGGCTCTTTTTATACTTGTTCAAATTGTTGTGACTATTAAGACCTTAACACCGTTTGCAGCTCTTTAGAGGTTTTCCAACTTTACTAATGACTCTTCAAGACTCTTTCAGCCTTGTTTTGAGACTATCTTAAAGCTGTTCTGGACTTGAACACGATCGAGACTATTCTAGGTCTGATTAAAATTTATTACCACCTCTTCAGATTCCAGTTTCATCTAGGACTTTATGAGATTTCTTTGCAATTCGTTTAGATAGTAGCTTTTGAAACTGCTCCAGATTTGTTTCAGGTTTTTCCAAACTTGTTCAAAATGTTGTGACTAACATGGGTTTCATCACCATTTAGAGCTCTTTACGGTTTTTTCCAACTATATGACTCTTCAGAACTCCTCTAGACTTGTTTTTGAGACTATCTTTAGAACTCTTCTGGACTAGAACTCGATCGAGACTATTTTAAGTCTGATTCGAATTTATTAGCACCTTCTCGGATTCCAATTTTGTCAGGAACTTCACAAGATTTCTTAAACTCGCTCAATAGCAGATTTACCAGTGTGCTGAAGTGTGTGCTTAAGCACAGAGCGGCAAAATTTCGAGGGTGGCAAAATTCAGGGAATTAATGAAATTGCCGAATGAACTCTTCGAAGGGGTTACATAAATTCGAAACGGTATTCCGTACCCCGACTGGGACGTACTTGAGGCTGCTGACCTAGACCGGTGGATTGAACAAACTTATTTTGCTATACACGATCCCTGTCTTAAAAAGATAGCTTCCTCAAGTTCACTACGACGATCACTCATCTAAACCGTTTTGTGGGGCACCTTAGCTAGTTACGAAGTTTTTGTTTACCTCGACGAGTTCTCTAACTTTTTCTCAACTTGTTTAAAACTGGGACACCCCGTGTTATAGTAAACTATATACCACATGACCTTCCAACTCAATTGTAAGTTCGTATCAGTATATCGAGTAGGATAGGGTTTCCCCTGCGGCGCAAATTACCAGAGCTAAATTGTACGAAAGTCGTAGAAACGAACAGAATGTCTCACGAATTGGTCCCCCTTCCTGCTTTTCTGTGGCAACGTCGGATCAAGATGGAACAAACTATAGTATCATTGAGGTCTACACGTTATTTCTGGGACAAAAGAGAGAGCGAGAGAGAAGATTAAAACGCGTGTGTTATTACTTGCCGAACGAACTCTTCGAAGGGGTTACCTAAATTCGAAACGGCATTCCGTTCTCCGGCGGGGACGTAGGCTGCTGACCTGCACCAGTGGATTGAACACACTTATTTTGCTATACGATTTCTGCTTTAGAATAAAATACAGAGATACGTAGTGTAACATTTTATATGCTTTGGTACCCGAATAAAAAAAAAAATCCATGGAAATTTCTATCACCAACAAGGCTATGCAGACCAAAGATCAAGATCAATATAACTGGAAGAGAATTAGCTCCGCGAGTTGAAGAAGCACTCTCTACTTCTTCAGTGATTCCAAAATAAAGCAGTGATCTAAGGAATCGATTTTTTTATTGTAGTCAATAAATGCAATGCTTGTGTTCAAATCGTATTCCAAGGATTTTCCTATGATTTGGTTTATGGTATGAAGATGGTCTAATGAAGAGAAATTTTCCTAAAGTCCGCTTGATTGGAAGGTTGTTAGGGATCTAAAAAAGCGGTGACACCCGATTTAAATTTTAGATAAGTTATAGAGAAACAGAGATATGGATTAGGCTTCAAGGTCAATGTATCCAGTTTGAGATGAGAATTACAGGTCTTCACAGTTTTGAATGGTTAATCTTACAGTTTTAAACATGTATAGTTTTGTTTTTGTTTTTAGCAAAAACAGAGGCTTGATGAATTCGACAGTCTCAACCCACAGTTGATAAACAGAACTTCATTTCCTTCTCCGAGGCGTGGATGCACGGGGAGGGGATACCCCCATACCAAAAAATGCGTGTCTCCAACAGAAACACGTAGTGTAACATTTTATATGCTTTTGTACTCTAATAACAAGTCAGGTCACTTTGCGACCTAGTAATAGGGTCGGCCTTTCAGCTGAAGTCTGGGCGGCTATTCCACTAACCAACTTTGAACAAAAAGTACAATCGCACTTTGGACGAACCAACCAGCAAATCTGCTGTTTTTTGAGAACACGTGATTCTAAGTTCAAGTGCCACATAGAAACTACATAAATTACATAGCATTTACTGATAAGTTTTGATCAATGTGAGTACACAATTTTGAAGCGGGGGCCCAATTCTGAAAAATCCTGCTCTGTACGCTCTTTCCAACGATACTAATAACTCATTTAGTTTACAAAAATGTCAGTTGATTCACGCCGACCCTAATTTCAGCAAGAATCATACACAATATTACAAACCTCATAAAACGAACTCCTTTCATCGATTCCTTATGTTGATACCTCGAGTCACGTTTACTGAGACTTGTAAGCACGATATGTAAAACCATCTTCCTACCTGTTTCTTTTACACACGAAAACACAATTACGTTCACTTTTACATTTAATACCACAAGCGCCACTGTCGAAAGCAAACGCGATTCATTCTCGTGTATCTCGAACATCGATTGATGAGCAGAAGAGCCAATGGAAGACGAACACAAACCACTGCGGTGTCACCAATTCGGACTTCCCAAGATTCAACAGAACCTTATCAACGTTAGGATTACGTGAGATGCTAGGCATTGTTTACGTACAGTGTATCCTAACGTTGATAAGAATTCTATGGCACTATTTCCTGACGTGCGGAAAGGGAGGAAGGCCCGATGCTAGCGCGCCATCGGTCTGGGAAGTCCGAATGTTGCGTCACGTAGAATTATTTTTTCCATTGTATAAGGCTCGGGGCTGCGCCGACCCAAAAAAAAACAAAAAACAATTTCATGGAAATTTCGAGAAATTCCTACTAACAACCCGGCTGCAGCCTGCAGTCACGACGCAACACCACGGATGCAGACTGTAGTCGTGCAAGACACAGGGGAAAAAAAAAAAACTTCTTCAAAATTTTGTGACTAATGCGGGTTTAAGACTCTTTGGAGTTCTTTATGGTGTTCCTAACATTACCTATGACTCTTTAGGACCTATCCAGACTTGTTTTCGAGACTGTCATTAAAGCTCTTTTAGACTTAGACTCAGTCGAGACTAAGGTCTGATTCAAATTTATTAGGGCCTTTCCAGATTCCTGTTTTGTGTGGGACTTCACAAAATGTCCTTCAAACTCACTCAGTTGCTTTTAAAACTGTTCCAAATATGTTATAGACTCTCTCAAACTTGTTCAAAATGTTGTGACTAATATGGGTGTAAAAGCTTTTCAGGGCTCTTTATGGGTTTTCCAACTTTAACTCGTGACTCTTCAAGACCCCTTCAGACTTGTTTTTGAGACTGTCATCCAAGCTCTTCTACACTTAGACTCAGTCGAGACTATTCTAGGTCTGATTCAAATTTATTATGGCCTTTCCAGATTCCAGTTTTGTGTTGAACTTTACAAGATTTCTTTCAAACTCGCTTAGTAGGTTTTAAAACTGTTCCGGATCTATTTCAGACTCTTCCAAACTTCTTCAAAATTTTGTGAGTAATACGGGTTTAAGACCCTTGGAAGCTCTTTATGGGTTACCCAACTTTACTTATGACTTTTCAAGACTCCTTCAGACTTGTTTTCGAGACCATCTTTAGAGCTCTTTTGGACTTGGACTCGATGGAGACTATTCTACAGGTCTCATTCAAATTTATTAGGACCTTTTCAGATTCAGCTACATAATAGAAAATTTCTCATATTTTTCAATTTTCCATGAAAACTGTACTCAAGACCCAGAAAGTTTCTCACAGTAGGTCAACGATTTCTTCCTAACGGCCGTGTGAAAATATTTCTTTGATTTTACTCCGACCTGTTTTAGTTTTTGAGTTTGAAAATTTAGACATATGCAATGCATTGCACATCGAAATTTAAGACTTTCAAATTATTATTATTTCTAATATTGTAATTTGTAGAAAGTACTAAGACCATAACCAAGAGGAATCAAGGAACTGTGCATTCTGTCATTTAATCTAATTTTTATTTTTTATTTTGACTTTCTTCGCAACACGCTGTTGCAAACTAAGAGCTGATTTGAGCAGTAGTGTATCTAGGATGAAATCACACTTTTGATTTTCAGGGTATTCCTTTAAAAAAAAAAATTATTTAACCATAATACAAAAACACAGACGTTAGCTTTTTTGGCCATGGGGGAGGGGGTGTTGAACCCGGAACCCCCTCCCCCTTGAATACGCCCCCACATTCGAGCGAAAATCTCCGCCATTTAATTTAATCATAGCACATTTTCTCATCAATACAGAAGAAAATGCGATGTAGAAAGAAATTTACAATTTTTTAAAGTGTAAATTTCAAATTTATTCATCAAAATTTTCGAACTCAGAACTAAAATAGGAAGAGGCCAAGCAAGGATTATTACTGAAGGGTATGAAGGAGGGAATGGTTGCCACAATTAAAAATCACCGGGTCCAGAGCCACGAAAAAACTGGGGTTCAGAGGACAATCTTCATGAAAAATTGAAAAAATATGAAAATTTTCATACGTGAATCGGTTAGAACAGAAAAGGGTCGAGTCCACTTTTGTCGTTTTGGCTTTTTTCACGGATTATGGGGTATTGAAGTATCGCGGATTTGGTGGTGTGGTCGAAATTTTGTGAAACAGCTGGGAACGTGCATTTTGGCAACATCGCTTTCATTCATTTTTTTTAAATAAAATTTTTTCAAAAAATAGATTTTTTCCGAAAAGTGTTCAAAAATGGTGTATTTTAAGGTGAAAAAGAGAAATTAAAAAAAAATCCGGTCCACCCCCTCTTTTTGCATTTTTATACCTGAAAAGTGCTATTTTCAAAAACGAAATCGCAATTTTCCAATACAGCTTCAAAACTTTTTTCTTACAAGCAGGGATTTTGCTCGATTGGAATGGGACCAAGACTAAAGTGAACCCTCCATGTCTGGCAACAAGGGGCGGGGGGCAATTTCGAGACGTAAAACTGCAAAAAAAATCATTCAGAACCAAAAGGGGTCAATTCCAAAACTTTGAAGCCCCCAGCTTCGGCCCATCAAAGTTTCATTTGGCTGGATCGGGCTTAAAGTTGTCTCTTGTGACCCTCTATCACCACCCTGAAGGACGTATTCCACGATTTTCAAATTTTCGAATAAAACAGTTTTTTTCGCTTCCTGAAAAGTGCGATTTTTGGACTTAACCCCATTTAGTTCCAACCAATTTATGTAGGTTCTAACCAAAATCAAGTTTGTAAATACCCTGTTAATCCAATTTGTCGGGTCAGTATGATTTGGAGCTATATCCAAAATAACTAATTTTGCTACAGAGGGAAAAAAGTTTTTAGCATCAAGAGTTTACTGACAGAAGTAGAATTGGTCAGCAAAATATTGTGGTATGTCTTTGTACGAACCTTCATCGTGTTATAAGGTAGGGTGAGCCTAATAAGGCCCTAATACAAAGGCTTAAACTCGCCAGGCTTTCATGAAGGTGTTTTCATTTCCCCCCTTTTTTGTGGTATTGTCAACTGAAATATCTAACAAATTGGCAATCTTAAAATCTTCCTGCACTGCCCTAAGGACTTCAGATCCTTTACCGAAAATATCTCTTTCTCAAAATTTAATAAGGCCCGACGCATCTAAAAAAGCACGACCTAAAACCTAATAAGGCCCAATCCCAATCTAAAACCTATCAAGGTCTGACCTGAAATTCCGTAAATAATAAGGTAAGTATGATTCAAATGCAGCTCTTCAGTAACTCCCCTCCTCCCCATTCTGCAATATTGTTTCTCTATCCATGACGCTCTCTTTGCCATCCTATAACAACCATCCATTGATTTCTGGACAAATTCCCTGTGACTAGCATAACAAATCCTCTAAGTTGCACAAAAACATATTGCAGTACTTGTTTGTTCTTGAAAAAATATCTCCGCTGTATCTCGCAATAGCAGATTGATATCACGATAAAAACAAGTGGACAGTGTTGCCACATCATAGAGGAACAACGTTGCTGTACACTGTAATGTAATCTGAAGCATACGGGCCAAGATCGGTACATCGGGCCTTATTGAGCTCACCTACCTTATTCTTACCAAATTCCAAGTTATTATAGCACCTTTTCGCCCAAATTTATTGAGAAGGACCGGATATGACACCTTTACTTTATTTTAATTTAAGAGAAAATAATATTAAAAGCAGAATTAAATACAGTGTTTTATTTGATGCAGCATGGAATTACCTTTCCAATGATAGCAAAATCTCATTTTTGAGAAAAACTGGATTTAGCTCCAAATCGCACTGACCTGACGAATTGTTTTTTTTTTTTCAGTAACTGACGCAACGTGTCTTCTATTATTACCAAAACGTTTTTCTATTAATGCTATACCTAAGTTCTTTTCACGTACCAACTTCCCGCGTCGCCACACGTACCAAGACGAGGAGGCGAGGGGTGAGTGAAGAAGAAGTGAGTCCGGTTGTGAGAAACCCGAAATTTTCAAGTTTGTGCTGGAAGCGTTAACCTCAATCAGTAGGGGACCCCACGGTGGCCCTCACAAGGTAGCGCACACTGGAAGCGGAAGGGCTCGGGCTGGTCTCAAAGCGTCCCTCCAGCCACTGATGCGATACTCGAAAGGGTAGTTTCCGGGGCCGGGGTGCGGTGTCTCAGGGGCCACTTCAGTATGCGTTCATCGTATTACATCCCACCACACCAAATTCTTTTCCGGGTCATATATTTGCCCCTTCGAATGTACGAGCAGACACACATATCTGCATGTTATCAGGATAAGTTGCATACTTATCCGATTGGAGGGGGTCAAGTACCGAAACACCCCGAATAATATTTGAAAGGTTGCCGACCATAGAAAACAAATTTCACAGATCTTCAAAACGTTTGTCAAATTTATGCAACATTCGAGCGAATGGTTTCCTTTTCATAGTATTGCGTTGGTAAACCCCGATGAGTTATATATCCAAGCACAGTTGAGAATAAAGATACTTCCTTTCTGGGAATAGGAAGAGAAGCATGTGTATAATACTTGAAATGTTGCCACCTACAAAAAACAAATATCTCTCCGATCCTATATGTTCATGCAGTATTTAACTCAAGTAAAACCTTTTTTTTTCCACAGCATTGCCCAGACTCATTATCCTAAACCAGTGTCTCAGGTTAAATAATGGAAGTCATCAACTCCGAATCCTTAACCCTTGATCCAGAGACAGAAACTTCGCTGGCGTTCCGTAAAGATGACAAGCAAATGAATTTATTATACCAGCAATATTCTGTACCATCAGCATCGTCGAATCAACCCGAAGCCTTTGAACTGCATTCCGGACTAACCGACAAAAGTTGGGAGACCAGACAAAAAACGCTTTCGAAATTGCTCGAGTCGATTCCGAACCTCGAGTTCGATTTGCAGTCCAAAGTTACCAAAGAAATCTTCCGTTTGGTGACCATTAATCTAGGGCACATGGTATCGAGTGTCCGAAAAACAGCTCTAGATGTGATCGTCGCGTTCGTGAAGTACAGCAAAGACCCGGAATCTGTTACCAAAGATATGATAGTGTACGGCGTGGATGCGGCGACTATGGACACCAGTCTGTCGCTAAACACAATTCAAGTTCTGCCAACCGTCCTGAAGTGGGTGTTGCATTTGAGAAAAAACATTTCCCATCAGTTGCTGGCGCAGATAGTGACGTCGTTATCCAAACGCATGGTTCAAATCACCCACCAACGGCAGGTCATCGCCAGTCTTCTGCGAGTCAAACTGCTAATCGGCGACTCCATGTTCGACCATTTCATGGAAACATACTACCCGCAGATAAAGCGGGATTTCGATGTGCTGTGTAACGTCTACGGTACCGAGTACTCCGACGGATCAGATCTGTCCGACCCCGAACCAGATTCCTACTTCATTCCCGACGATGACATCAAGGATCTGGATTTAAATGCCGAAGACATGGATGATTTGCTGTCACAGCAGAACTACGTGGACGAAGCGAATTCGGATGACGATGTGATCATGAAAGTGTACGACGAAGACGGGAATGAGATCAAAAGAACTTCCTCCAGAAGAGTGACATTCGGCGGGGAAATCGTTAAGATTCGAACGCCAGACAGCGATGCCACCGCTATCACCAACGGGGTGAAAGAAAAACTCGACATCAGCGCTGATATTGTCGTACAAATATCCAGCGACGAGAGCGTGGACAGTGGGAACGAAAATACTACCGAAAATAACCAGATGAAGAGTCCGCCAGCCAAGTCGAACAGCAGTCTTATTCCATTGCCGATACGTCCGGCTCTAAACAAGCCCAAGCATCCTCGCCAACCTTTCAGACCGTTCAAACAACCTTCGACCGGCTTACTGAACGGATCCAAATCGAAGGCTGACCAGGATCTCCTCATGGAGATTCCGAATTACGAAGGCGAATCCCTGACCAGCAGTTCCGACAGCAGCGATCGCAGCAGAAGACAAGTAATTATGAACGCAGTTTCACCGAATGATCAACAGAAATTTATGACACTGAAGAATAACACGCTGCAAGACTTGGCTATGATGAAGATTGGCGATAAACTGGTGCTAGAGAACTTGTTCAAAAAGGTTAGTAATTACTATTGTACTCTGTCATATCCAGTAATATAACAAGGGAAAAGGAAATTCTCTGACCGGGGGGGGGGGGGGTAGTGAAATTCAGCGATGGGTTTCCCAATAGACACATTAGGCAAGTGCCTAGGGCGGCAGATTTTTGAACAAAAATGACAGTCACAGTCAGCCCAGTCAGTCAGTCAGTCCAGTAAGTCCACTTTCATAACGCTAAAAAGTAACGCGTTTTTCTTTTGTGTGCCAAAGAAAAGACATAATCATGTCTTTTGCTTCGTAGACTGCACACCGACATGAGCATGTCATCGTGTCAGTCAGTCAGTCATTCATGAAATTATTATTTTCTTGTAACGCCAAAGTCCAAAGTAACGCTTTTTACCATTGTGTGCCAAAGTAAAAACATAAAAATATCAAAAAACCAAAAAATTACAGAGAAAGATCAGTTACCTTCTTCTTTATTACTGATCTCTCTATATATTAAAAACCAAAACTTCTCCTCCCCCTTCCCCTCCCATCACTCCTGAAAAAAACTCACTGCGAGTTGGTCATAATATAAAATGACATAATTACTCATAATCTTCAAGATCACAAATCGCTGCGGGCTGCCTACCCTACCCCTTAATCGAACAATTTTCCAGTGGTAGCCTACCCTCAGGAGGGGGTTTATGGTTGTGGAGGAAGCTCCTGAAGGGGGAGGAGGGCCCCTGGAAAATTGCAGGGCAGATCAGCTACTTTTTCAAGGACATAATTTGTTCTAACATAAAAGATCTCCAAGTTTTAAGACATAACCAACATAATAAGACATAAACAGACATGAAACGACATAACTACCCATAATCTTCAAGATCACAAGTCGCTGCAGGTTGCCTACCCTGCTCCTTAATTGCTCAATTTTCCAGGAGTAGCCTACCCTCAGGAGGGGGTTCACGGATGAGGACGGAGTTCCAGAAGGTTGAGGAGGGCTCCTGTGGGGGCGTGGGCTGTGGACGGAGATGGTGGCCCTTGGTGGGGTGGGGGGTTAAGATGAGTAAGAGAACCTGGTGGAGGAGAAAGTCCTTGATGAGAGAGGGGACCAGGGAGAGAAACGGCCGTGGTGCGGGAGGGGCTGGTGGCGGTGTGGGATCTCAAGTGTTAAGGGCTCTTGGTGGAGGGGTGGTCATGGTTGTGAGAGCTCCTGGGTGGATGGCCAGGGATCTTCAAGGGGGTTGGAAGACCATAGTGAGGACAGGGGCTGTGAAGAGAGATAAAGCCCAGGGGGTAGAGGTGGGTGAGGAGTCCTCATGGCGGAGGAAATCCTTGGTAGGAGAGGGTGGTTATTGAGGAAGGAGGTAGTGGTGGGTGAGGGTCCTGGAGGGGCAGTAAAAGTTTGGTAGATAAAGACCCGGTGGTCTAAGAGATACTCATTGTGGAGGAGGGAGCTCCTGAAGAGGAGGAAAACCACGGTGGTGGCGTGGACTGTAGCGGGAGATAAAGGCACCGAGTGAAGGGGGTAATGGTGATCAAGAGGTCCTGGTGGAGGAGGAAGTCCTTGATGATGAAGGCCATGGTGCGGAAGGTTCTGGTCCCGGGGAGGTGGTCTTGGAGGGAAATGTTTTCATAGGGGAGGGGTGGTTATGGTGATGGAAGCTCTTGGTTGGAAGATCAGGGGATCTTCGTGGTGGTTGACCAAGGAGGCCGTAGGATGATGGAGCCGCGGAAGGGGAAGGCTGTAGAGAGGGACTAAGGCCGCCATTGGGGAGGTTGTAGTGATGGGTGAAAAGGTCTTGGTGGGGGTGTGGTACATGAACAGAAATGAAGGCCACAGTGGTGTGGTGTGGTCGAAGGACGTGGTCAGGGGAGACTAGGTGGAGGACTGGGTGATGATTGGAGGGATGAACGGAGGGTGCCATGTGGGGGAGGAGCTGTGGATGGAGAAGGTCATAGAGCGAGGGAGAGGGCAATGTGAAGAGATTAAGGCCTAGGTGGTGGTGGTCGGTTGTGACAGTCGATGATTCTAGAGGTGAGGAGGAAGTCCAAGGGAGAGGGCCTACCCAAATGTGCAGAAGAAAGGGTTTGCGGGGGGGGGGATACTGCGTAGGTAAGATACATGGGGTGGGCATTGAAGCCTCTGACCATGGTCAACGAGGGGGTCGTGGTGGAGGAGGAGGAGACTCGGGATGAAGAAAGGATGGAAGGGGTTCGTGGTGGAAGATTGAGGACCGCTGATAGAGGGGGAGCAAAAGAAGCACAAATCAAACCTCATCAGGAACAAAAGTTTCAGACCAAACACTGAGGACTATGGCGGTTGCACGAGGCGCGAAGCGGCCAGGGGCGAAGCCCCCTAATAAGACGTAAAGACAGACATGACACTGTGAGTCTATGGCTGACAAGACATAACGACATAGTGAAAGATATAAGATAGGCATGAGACTCACTCTGTATCCGATATAAATATTACTAACAGTTACCTTCTCCTTCCCTACTGACAAGGTATTAAGGCAATCTCTTTTCCTAAACATAAAAACAGACATGAGACTTGTCTATATTGATAAGACAAAGGAAAAATTCAGAAAATTGACAAGCTTGACAGATACGAGACTCGTCGATAAGACACAAAGAAAAAATCCAAAGAATTGCGGAGACAGATCAGTCACCTTCTACTTCATTACTGAGATAAACCCTGAAGACAGCCATGAGACTGTCAGTCTACGGCTGATAAAATACATAATGACAGGAAAATATGTGGGGTAGGCATGAAAAGTCTAACCGATATAATTCTGACAACCACCTTCTCCTTCCCCACTGATATTACCTACAGCAGTCTCATTTCCTACTGATAAGACATAAACACAAACATAAAACTTGTCTATATGTATATTTCGACACAAAGGAAACAGTCCAGTCAGTAGTTGCAGACAGACAGAACTCATGTAGACATGAAACTTAGGACGTAGTCGATATAAATATTTCTGAAAGCTACCATCCTCTTCCCTACTGATAAGACATAGAGACACACATATGCAAAGGTAGACATGAGACTTATAGGTAGTTAATATAAATATTACCAATAGCTACTTTCTCCTTCCCTACTGATGAGATATACAGACATATGTAGATAGACTTAAGGAAGACATGTGACTTGGGAACTAGCCGATATAAATATTACTGATAGCTATCCTTTCCTTTCATACTGATAAGACACCACGACATACAGAAAGACATAAAGGTAGATATGAGACAAAAGATACAAATTTTACTGATAGCTACCTTCTCCTTTCTTACTGATAAGACAGACAGACATACAGATAGACATCAGGTAGAAATAAGACTTAGGATGTAGGGGCATAGATAGACATTATGAGACTTGGGATATAACTGATATAAATATTATTGATACCATCTCCTTTGTTACTGGTAAGACATAAAGACAGACATGACATCAGACGTGTATCTGTCATGCCTTGCATTAGGTCTGATTATGTCTTTATGCAATTATACGAGTACATGAGGTTGTGATGATCTCATAACAGAAAGACACAGAAGGTGTATGCGCTCACATCAGAGGGGGAGTGGAGGTAAGATTTATCACCCGATGTCTTTATGTCATCAACTGATTCAGATAAAGACATAATAAAGACATACGACATAAAGAAGTCATATGTTTAGAGCCAACTGTTAAGAACAAGTACTGAGACTGTTAGAATCCAGCACAACTAATTTTATGACCATGTGAGAGCTAATTCATCTAAATTTGGAAAGGTTGAACATTCAGTTTTCGAAATTAATAATCATATTTGCAACCGACGCTCTTTTCCTGGTCGAAAACGTTACTTATATTCATTCACGACTGAACAGGAAAACTTCAATTTCGCGCTCTAGGTCTTTGGTCATTTGCATCTTTATCAGTTCGATTTTAATCGCCGGTCGCTATTAAGTATGTGGAGTACACCGGCTCGAGCGGGGGCACGATCGAAGGCATAAAGTGAAATGCGAATGAAAACTGTTCCGTTCGCGTGACTGATAGTATTGAGGTCAGCCTGTAAATTTCAGTTTCGCAGTCACTGTACAAGACTGATGCGATAAATTTCCAGTTTTGGAACTATACATCGCATTCGTGCGTATGGAACTTTTTGATATTATTCAAATTACCTCTGTCGAATTTCCTGGTTGAAAAAACAGCCCGTTAATGGTAACAGCGTGAATACTCGTCGGAAACCGGGAATTTCATCAAGGGTTGCAATCGTTCGACTTTGGCGAATTGTCGCAATCAGAAACCAATTTTTTTTTTAACTTTCTTTTGCTTCATTTTTTCATCTGCGTTTGCGAGCGAGTGCCAGACTGGGTCACCGGTCATTCAGACCTTTACGTGTTGCGACTGGCGGATACTTAGTGAAAATTATGCTAATGTTGTATTTGCATTTTATGATCGTCAAATATTTATATAAATAAAGAAAAGAAAAACGGGGGTACGAGGTAATGAGGTTAGATGAGCGATAATGTTTAGCCGTATGGTATCCTCGGTCTTTCCTTATTGTTTCGTTAGCATTTGTAATCATCTCGCTTTTTCACTCCTTCCTGTTACAAATATATCTGCATCACTGTCCAAAAGCAGGGATGGGCATCGAGAAAAATCTCAAATGATTTTCGAAGAATTTCATCGAAAATCTTCAGGGAAAATCGATGATTTCCAAGAAATTTTATCAGAAATCTTTGAGAACAATCTTCGGGAAAAATCTCCGACGATTTCGAAGGAATTTAATCAGAAATCTTCAAGAACAATTTTCAGGAAACTTTTCCGATAATTTTTAGAGAATTTCATCGGAATGTTTGGGGGAAAAACTTCGATCGTTTTTGAAGAATTTTATCGAATATCTTCAGGAAAAATCTCCGATGATTTCCCAAGAATAATTTCATTAGAAATGTTCGAGAAAAATTTCCGATGATCTGCGAAGGATTTCATCGGACATCTTCAAGAAGATCTCCGATGATTTTTAAGGAATTTCATCGCAATTTCCGAAGAATAAATTGAGACTATTCTCTACTCATGCGATCGGATCACAAATTTTTTAAGAAGATTTTTAATGAAATTCTTCGGAAATCAGCGAAAAATTTTCTCGAAAATTCCCCATGATTTCAGAAGAATTTTATTGGAAATATTTGAGAAAAATCTCTCATAAAATTTCACTGGAAATCTTCGATAAATCTTTAAATATAATCTCCACTAACTTTCGGAGAATTGCATCGGTAATCTTCAGAAAAACATTTTTTCCAACAAATTCCAAAGAATTTCATTAAGTCTTCGGGAGAAATCTCCGATCCCATCGTATCAGTGGAAAATAGTCTCAATTTTTCGTAAATTACCGGAATTTTTTCCCGAAAATTTCCGATGAAATTCCTTAAGAATCATCGGAGATTCTTCTCGAAGACTTCTGATGAAATTCTTCGGAGATTATCGAACATTTTTCGTGAAGATTTTTGATAAACTTCTTCAAGAACTATCGGAGTTTTTATCCGAATTATTTCCGATGAAATTCATCAAAAATTATCGGAAAACTTTCCCGAAGATTTTTGAAGAAATTCTTAGGAACACATTGGAAGTTTTTCTGAAGATTTCTGACAAAATTCTCCGGAAATCATCAGAGCGATGAAATTCTGCGGAAATAATCGAAAATATTCTCAAAGATTTCTGATCCCGAACATTTCTGATGAAATTCTTCGGAAATCATCGGTAATTTATTTCAAAAATTTCCAATGATAATCTCGGGAAATCATCGAAACTTCTTTCTGGAGAAATCCTTCAAACATCATCGGAGATACTTCTCGATGATTTCCGATAAAATCCTTTGGAATCATTGGAGATTTTCCCTAAAGTTTCCCGACAAAATTCTCCTGAAATCATTGGAAATCCAAATTGGAGAAAAAATTGGAAAATTGTCCGACTACCGGGGGACGGCGAAAACATTCAAGCCTTTAAGAATCAAAATCTATCTAATTAGAGATTTTTCATCAATTTTGTAAGGGGAAAAAATGAATCAATCAAAATAATGAATAATTGAGGACCTGACTTTCAAAACACGCTTAGTCCAGAAAATCGAAAGTCGAGTTTTTAGCACAATCTGGTGGGGAAGTCAAAAGGCACATTTCAGAGTTGGTTTCACGATTTTATCACGACTTAGAGCCAGCTAAACCTTTCTTTCGTTCTTTTTTATAATATTGATCTACTTGTTTTTTCAAATTTCGTGACTATAAGACTCTTACGAATGTAAGTCATACTTGCTTTTTCCTGTTGGGGGGGGTACTGGGATATATAAAAGGTAGAGGGAGCGGGGACATTGTTCACGTGTGCCTCATTCACCGGAATGGTTGTCTCTACTCTGCATTCCGATTCCAGACAGTCTCTAGGTCAAGATGTACGAATTTTGACTGTTCATCACAAGTATGACATGGTCTGTCAAAACGAGCTAAGTCCACGACTTCTCCCACTTTGCACTCCCGTAGCTCGAAGACTATTCGAACGCCAACCTTCACATTTGGGTGGTATTAGAATTGACCCCTCCTCTTCTAATCCACGTAACTGAGTGTTACCACTTATCGTTCGCGAGTCAGAATGTTGTTTTCGATTTCCCAACATTTCGTTTTTTGGACTAAGCGCGTTGTGGAAGTCAGGTCCTCAATTACTGTATGTAACTGTTATTTTAATTGTTTATTTGGGTTTTTAATGTCAAGTAATTTTTGTCAGTCTCTGGACTTCAAATGTTGGGTTGGGATTGATACAAGCTCTAATGAGCTCCTTCTTTCAACAAAAATTGTCATTTAACTCAAAAACAAAGTCCAATTAAAGATCCAAGAGCCATTATTAAATTTATGATTTCCCCTCCCCCTCCCTCAAAAAAATATAAAAAGTAAAACACCTGTTATTACGATAGCTCATTTGATTTTTATAAAATCATGCGTACCCTCTGAAAATATGTTATTTGACAAATTGAGCTTTTCTCAACAGATTCGAACTTTTGTAATGATGAAGATGAATCAGTGACCTTTAACATTTTCAAATTCGAATTTTGTGGCAATAGTCAGAGTGAGGGAACAATAGTCTGATAATTTGAACTCAAAAGAACTCTCCAGTTCGATAGTCCGCCCGATTTGTAAAAACTAATCAGTGTATGGTCCATTTCATTTATATGGAGTTTTTCAAATTCGAATCGGATCTAAAAATTCACGCATATTCGAATTCAACGATCGTTGAGGTCCGTGATTTCCGTGGTTTGTTCACTTCGGGATCTTATTTCGAATTCTGGGTTCCCAGCTTCCCACAATTGTCGATAAATATCAAAAATTAGACGAGCTCATTCGAAGTCAACAGTTACCTGGAAAATTACCTTTGTTGACACTGAATTCGATTTTTCGAAGTCACGTAAGTTTTTCTTATTTTGAACATAAAATTCAAATTATATAGCACAAATCTAGGCCGGATAAGAACTCAGTAAAATTTTTGAAATGAGCATCAAGAAGGCATCTACTGATACATTACTCAATTTTCTAAAAAATGTTGAGTCAAATTAAAATTTTGGAGCACCAGGGTGTCTACAGAAATTGAAAAGTAAAAATGAAGTACTTTTTAAGGACCCTTTGCAGGACTGTAGCCGGCATATTTTCCATTTTTTTCCCGAGCGTGCAAAATTCTTTTTGTTTCCAATTGCTTTATCCCCTTTACCCCTCCCTCCTTTTGCTATCCCACTTCCCCCTCTTTCTAAATATAGATCCTGCGCTACACTTTTTAATGACAAATCATAGGAGTCGCAAATAATTTATATCTGAGTATTTCTAACAAAGATGAAGGACTTTTCAATTTTTTTTTTAATTTCAGCACTTTTCAGGACCTCAGGAACTACTTTCAAAATCCAGGAATTTAAGGACTTGAAGGACATTTTAGCACCTGCAGACATCCTGGGCACTCTCGAAATGGGAAGGGGTTTGTCCGAAGCATGTCCAATCCTGTCCAGAAGTAGGGCAACAGAACCAGTAGAAGAAATCCATTGCAAAATTGGAATGGCATCAGAAATGCAGAGTTGACTTTGCATTTGGTGTCAAAGAGGACTTTGGTTTCGGGATCAATGGCACTGGAAGGCTAATTTACTAGTTGCATTTAGTTGGTCCTGAGATATGAACAAAAGGAGTTAGAAAAAAAAGAAAAAAAAACGTTACGCACTGATCTTGACTATTCTGGGGGTGCTGGGTCTAATTCACTGGGCGCACTCGACTACGACACTCCTTTGCTGAGATATGAACCAAAAATGGGTCAAAAATGATTTAAGCTCAATTTGAATTCTCCTGGAAATTTCGTGTCACTTCCATAAGGTTGTGGTGGCTTAGCTCACCAGAAATCCTGATGACCACGAAAAAAGAGAGAGAGTGAGAGGTATAAGGAGGAGAAATCCACTGTCGTCTATCCTCGGTGTCGGTCGGTCGAAACGTGATGCACAATTTTGGTTGACCGCCAGCGATAAGACATATCCATGTAACAATGATCAGACAAGTTTAATGGGCCCCATGTATGCAAACAAAAATCACACGATTCTGGTAACGGCCTTAAAAAAAAGGTTGGATACCAAACAACTTCACTGGTGCCTCTTATGTGCAAAAAAAATATCGAACGATACTAGGTACTGCCAGGGGACCCGGAAAAGAAAAAAAGATCACGCCATTTTGCTGGGAACTTGGTTCTACCAATTTGGGCCACTTTTTCGATTCTCTGTCAGTCGGAGGGCCTAGAAGGGCTCTTTTGGAGAAAGCTCAGTCTGCAAATGTCCACTTACAGTCCCGTTAAATCCGGTACTGTTGTGCATGAAACGAAGTAATGAATTTCGTTGTACTTTTTCCTGACTAATGTTTGCATTGTCATGTACAGGACGACTGGAGATTCTACATTTGTGGCATGGAGAGACTGTCGCAAATTCTGCGCCAACCATACACCATCCAGAGTATTTCCTCGCACGACGAGTCAACAGTCGGCGTGTCTTTATTATGCTACATCTTCAACACTTTATCCGAAACCAAAAACAACCGAGTCATCAGCAGCTCACTCAGGGCTCTGCGGTTCCTTTGCCTGGCGATGCAACCTTCCACTTTGGCACTTTATCTCAGCGTTATTGTGCCGACGTTTTGCTCTTATTTACGATGGGTCAACGAGTACAACGTGCGTTTGGAGGCTGTCGAGATCTTGAAAATGCTGATGCGGAAGTTCTCTCCTCAGACAGTTGTCGATGTTCTGTTCACCGAGCAGTGCTTCTATTCGAAGAGCTCGAAGGTAATTCGATCAAAAGTACTAATTAGATGAGTGAGCAATATAGAACATCTGCGTGAAGGGTGAAGACTTGGTCCCACTTGATATCAGAAGCGCCTTCTATCTCAAGTTTCTAGAATGCTTATGAAGTTTACACTTTCATCCACTCTGGACCAATGAGAAAGAGATCTTCGGATATCGTAGTCCTCGAGCACGTGCAAATACACAGAATGTCTCTTAATATCCCCTGATTTCCTTATTTCCAGATGCGCGAAAATTCACTTCTCTGTTTGATGTACGCTTTGATCACATTCCCCAGTACCGAGTTCAACATGGCCGAGCTGATCGAAACGTTGCTTCAGCACGGAATCAAGGAGCCTAAGCGAAGGGTCAGACAAGCCTTACTGGACACGTTATCTATTCTCGGCCAGATCGTACCTAAATCTAAATTCAAAATTCCAACGTCAGACGAGGAGTCGACGGTTTTCAAGAGAGCCCTCAGAGCTAGATTAACGAGACGTCAATTACCGAACGTGTCTCAGAGCGGACTTATACTGTACGCGTTTCAAATTTCTCCGACAACTGCATTTGGTAAGTAACAAAAAAATGTAGATTGAATGCACATGATGTCCACATGGTAGGGGTTGTAAGGGAATGAACGAACATCAAGGGCGTGGATAGCTCCGTGGCGGGTAAAGAATTTTTTCTCTGTCCTGCCTGGCCCTTTACATCCTTCCTCCAATTTCCATTCTTATAGGCGCCAATGATTGATTTTTTTGCTGAGGGGGTCTAGAATTTAGGGCCCCCTTATCTACGCCCTTGAGGAGTACTATTGTGAAGATATAGTAGTTGAGGAATGCAATTGGACGCCCCTTTCAATATTTAGGGTATGCAATATGTACAGTGCTACTGTGTCTGGTAATTTTGGCCAGATAACCAAAACACTGTTGGATGAATTCATTCTCGAGCATATTGAACCTAACTGAAAATATGCTCCTAAATTATGCTCGGTAATGGTCCACTACAGTGTCGTCGGAAGGTTTTTTCGGAGGAGGAGGTACAAAGAGGTGAGTCGATCATTTGAAAAAAAATAAAATAAGAAGAAGAAGAAAGCCTGTAAAAATCTTTTCTCCGGAATCTCTCAAGGAGCTTCTTTATTAGCTTGTTAATTAGTTTTGGATTTCCCCCTTTTTCTTCTGGAGAAAGAGAGCATGTTCACCATTTTTTTACTGGTCCATTAAAATTTGGCATGAAACTGATAACAAGCATGAATGCAACGTGGCAACTTCAGTTCTTCTTTATTTTTTGTAATTGTACCTATAAAGTGAGAACTTTTACACTTTTTAACATGATGATCAAAAATAATTTTTGATTATTTGCAACAGGGGACCGAAAAATATTTTAAGAAATTTCACCCCCTCCTCTCGCTCCTACCTTCAGGTATATAATCGGAGACCAAATTTAAAAGCAAACTTTTTTGTATATATATCAGATAAAAAGAAAAAGAGGGTTACTTTTTCTGGGGGTCAGCGGGAGAAAGTTTCACAAATTAGGGACATTATCGGGGGAAGAGGTATCTCGTGTGTTTTTGTTTAAAATTCTGAAAGACATTTAACGCGAAAACCTTTTCAGTTCATCTTTTGCATTATAATTTTGTTTTTAATTCGTTAATCAAAATTTGGAATTAAATTCAAACCAACCTTTTGTTTTTGCAATCAAAAGTGAAGTAACGAAAAAAAAATATTTCTGTGTTCCTCTCGCAAAAAAAAATAAAACCTGAGAAATTTGATTCATTTTTGTTGTCAGTAACAAAATTTTGAACGTAAACCTAATTTTCTTCTCACTCAAAAGTAATATAAATACAATCAAACTTCAGTTTTTTTCCCCACTCGATCTTCTTTTTTTTTCTGTTAATTTATTAAAAAATTCCTGAAGCAATAACCAAAGATAATTTTAATTGTTTGCAAAAAATGATTGACAAATATTCTTAGGAGCTTGAACCCTCTCCCTTAACTTTAACAAATTTAAAAAAAACAATTATGGGAACGTTACTGTTTTGTATCTATCAGAAATAAGAAGAACGACAGAGAATGGCTTTTTTATGGGAGAGGGAGGGGGAGGGTACCAATATTGGGGAAATTATCAGAGAGAGACAGATTTTGCGTTACGTGTATTTCTTTACAGCATTGAAAGGCATTTAAAATAAAAATCTTTTAAATTCTTCTTTTTCAGTCTTATTTTTTTACTAATTTGTCAGCCAATATTTGGAATGAAATTTAAGGCAGGTAAAAATAAAGGGAAAAACTCTGTGTTTTTCTTACAAATAGCAAGGAACTGAAAATTTTTGATTTTCTTCTGAGGGTTCTTCGAAATCTGGGACAAAATAAATTTTTTCCTCTATTTATTCGCAGAGATTATGAACAACATCTAAATTGAAATATTTTCCCCTACTTACAAATCAAAGTCAGACAGAAAATTCAAAGTGAAGAATTTTAGAATTTCCCCCCTATTTTCTTTTACGCTCATTACTATTCTGCTTATCAGTCAAAATTTGAAGAAAAACAAAATTGAAAGTATATTTCTTTTTCCAACCGGGTACGATAAATTTACGAGAGAAACTCTTTTCTATATTTTTTACCGAAGAGAAAAATTATGTTTCTTTATTGCATGCCGAACAAAAATTACTAGCAAAACTAAATTGGAAAATTTCTAAGCAACCCCACCACGCTTTTCCTCTCCACCTGCAAGATACATCATTCTTTTGTCATGTCGATCAAAATTCGGAGAAAAAGTCAAAGCAACCTGTTCATTTTCGTAACCAACACAAATACAAAACAAATTAAAAGGATGATTTTGTTAAGGAAAACGAGAAGGGTATCTATCAGAACTGAGGAAAAACTAGAAGGGGAGATATTTCACTTTAGTCTTCTACTTCCAAAATTGGAAAATATTCACAGCGCAATCTTATTTTTCAGTCAAAGTCTGCCAACTGAAATTCGGAATAACATTCAAAGCAACTTTTTTCCAGAGTCAAAGGTATGATAAATTTAAAGAGAAAAGATGTGTTCGTCTTGTTCATAAGTTGAAACTAAAAAAATGGCAAGTGTTTTTTCCTCACGTACAGTCAAAGTTGAACAGGAATTAATTTTCTTTTTGTTTCGTAAGAATTAGGAAAAAATCGAAGTGATCATCTTCTTTGTTTACAAGCTCGAGTAAAAAAAAAAAAAAAAAAAGAAGAAAAAGTGAAAGTAAGAAATTTTTGATATCTCACCTTTTATGTATACCCTTTTTTTTTTTGCTTGTTGCTCAGAATTCGGTATACTGGCTTCAAAGCTCTCTTCTTATTTCTTGTTAACCAGAAAAAGAAGAGAATCAAAGTTTTTTTTTTTAATGGCAATCGAAATTCGAAAAAAAATTCTCTATGTGTCTCCGAATTTTGAAACAAAATTGAAGAAGTGTATGTGTATATTTTTTTAGCATGCAAACTGGAATTGTAAAATATTGATAGTAAAAAACATTTTCTTCTACTCACTTACATAAAACTTATTTACTTTTAGTGGCCAGCAAAACTGGAACACATTTTAACACAGATTTCCTCTACTGAAGTGAAAGGGGGGAGTTGAACAAATAAAACTAAAAAAGTGTCTGTCTGATTAGTCAAGATTCAGAACAAAAAGAAAGAAATACTTTTGGCAAGGAAGGGACTTCTCATTATTTTTTACTGTAGAACATTATTAGAGCCTGTTAGGTTAGATATTTGCTTATTGCTAAAAATTTGCAATGAGTTAATTATGAGCGAGTATAGTGTATAGTATACATTGAGTGTATTCAGTCCGGAGTAAACGCTTGAGCAGTTACACTGGTATAAATAAGGGGGGGGGGAGGGAATATATATCTTCCTGCACTAAAGGAAGTAAAATTTTAAAGCTCGTGGAATAACATTTTATGCATGATTTTTTTTTTTAATGTTTTGCCAGTCAAGTCAACATTGGTTCAGAATATGACCCTACAAATTTTTGTTTTTCTTCATTGTGTGCTTTTCACGTCAAAATTTGGCGGAAATTCAGTAATTATGTACAAAATGTTTACCTATCTCCCCATCTTCTCTCGTAACGTGAACGTTGTACTCAAATTACTGAGCAGTCCTTCCCATGGCACTGAGTTCTAACCGGTTCTCTACTACAGATACTATTGCTGCGTAAAACTGAATTTTTTGTATTTCTTGTTTGGCTTCAATCCGTCTAAAGCTTTTTCACCAAAGCATATAGCACTAGTCAAACAATTTGTAGCATAGAGTGTAGGGCCGTATAACTAGCAAATCATTTTTTGTAAGAGGTAAGCAGGGTGTAGACAGCGAAAATGTCGACTATGTACAACATTTCTGTTGAATCCCAAAAAAAATCCTCACTACTGGCTACTGATTTGTCAAATAACATTAGGAAGACAGCCTTCCCCCCCCCACCAGCCATGAGAGTGTCACAAGTACACGGAATATATTGCATACCCAATAAACTGAAGGGAAATCCAAACTACACATTTTTTTACTACTACACTTTAACTGCGGTCATGATTCAATAAGCGTTTATCAACGTAGGTCACTAACATCGAGTAACCCTGTACACGTTGACTGCTGACTTTAAGAGTAAATTTCATTCTTTGATTAGCATTTTTTTTTCCCCCAATCCGGACGTATTTCATAGAACTCGCGCATTTTAAAATACCCGGTAACCTACAGAGGTTACCGAAATTATACCAATGACGCACGACATTGAATTAGTAATGAGGGTTTACTTTTTTCAGTAACGACTCGCGAGCTTAAACCGTAAAATATGGAAAAAAGTCGAGTGTGCACTTAATTTTGCTTGACAAATGAGCAAGAAATTGAAACACTCGTATGTTATAGGTACTGACATTGAGTGGATAATGGCCGGACGAGGGTCCCTTTCCGATAACTGTAGCAGGCCAAAAGCCCAGTTTAATTTCGCTCACGGAGATGACATATCGCCGGCCGACTCAAGAGACAAGTAGGTCTATAATGTTATTTGTAAAAATTGTGAAATTTATTTTAGAAAAGTACCTATATTTAGTTAGCACGTTGGTAGGTACGGTACATAAGGTGGGTATCTGTGAAGGGATCTAAAACCAACAGATAGGACTGTTTATAACCGTGGTCACACACTGTTCAATAAGACTCTGTTAATCAACATATTATGGTCCTACAGTCTTTGTCGAGATCAAACTTTCGGTATAGTGCGAAAAACGTCTGTTATCTGAATGTGAGCGCCGACAGACTATCTTCGTGGGGGGAGGGGGATATTTATCGGGTAGGTTACCTGTTGGGCGCATCTTGAGTCACATAATCATAATGTCTGTCTTCATGCAGAGATCAGCTATCAGTAATATCGACACCTTAAAGCAAAATAGTATTATCTACATTTTTGGGGGTAAATGAGTTATTGGTATCATTGAAAACGAAATTTCACCCTCTATCATGTACAACACTGCATGTTGATACTCACAAAATATCAACTTTATGCAAGGTTCTGTAGTTTCATACGGGTATAATGGACCAACATTTTGATTCCCAACTAGCCCCCAAACATCATTGATCACTGATCACCCATTCGCGAACAGGTGCAAGCGAGTCCGAGAATGCTCGGACTAACTTGGGAATCAAAATGGCGGTCCAGTATACCTGTGTGAAAACTATAGTACCCTAATTTATGCAAGCATGACGTTCGCGATCCGCCATGGGGTGCCATTTCTTTTCATTGTTTTACTTCGCGGAATAAAAATATGTTAGTGATGTCCAACTAAGGTTTTTTTTTGTGAGGGGGGGAGATGGGCAACTTTTGCTGGAGAATGTGAGAACGTAAGTTTTTAGCTTTTCTTTACTTTTTCGTTCCAGAACTTGAAACGACTTAACATGTGATCTGGGTAACCACCTTCCTATTCCTGGCAATACCACGCCTGAGAGATCTCTTGTGAGCTAGCCGGGATGCTTCCTCGGGCTTTCTGGGGTTTTCTCGGTCGGCCATTGACGCCGATTTTTCGATCTAAGCACGTCCTCCTGTCGTAAAGCAGGAAGGTGCGACCGGAGTCAAATGTCGGCATTTCTTTGTAGACACCCTGTTTTTTGGGGGGGTCGTTCATGAAAAAATGCCACAGTAGATAAGTCTTTATGTTTTTCTTCATATCTTATTAGTAGAGAGGTAGCTATCAGTAATTTATTTTGGTATGCTTTGTCTAATATGTCTACCATATACCTGTTTCTATATCAGTATCGTAATGTCGTATCAGAAATATATAGACAAGTCTCAGTCTTATCAGTAATGAAGGAAAAGGTAGCTGGTCTGCACCTACAATTGTCTGGATATTTTCAGGTAGACAATCCGCCTGGCGTTCTCTCCCATGGAGGAGGAGGTGGAGATAAATATTATTGATTTAATATTCGTATAAAGTAATAAGAATAATCAGGCATAATAATATAAGACATAATAAGACATAGGTAACTGATCTGCCCCTGCATATTTATATCTCATTCTAACGTACCCCGTATCTGAAGCGAACTGTGATTCCACTTATCCGGTCCGGAGGACCAAACGTTGAATACGAAATCAGGCCGGCGACAATTTAATTCCATCGAACTCTCAGCTTGTAAAATATAGCGACTCCGGGGAATAAAATTACTCGATTCACAGTTTTACATGAGGTTCAATTTTCAGATGGAGTATCATCGACGACAACGACCTAACACTGAACGGATATTCGATAAATTCGCAGCAGAAGAACGACAGACTACACAGTTTGATTACTAGAGGAAGTTCAGAAGAAGTACTACACATGACTGATCAATTTCTAGGCTTAGTAAGATTTTTCACCGTTTTCTAAGACTCATTCCAGAATCTTGTAGGTGATGTATGCACGAGCCTAAACCAATACATGTTGCCAACATTATCATAATTATCCACTGAACGAAGACGAAATCTCACGATTAGAAACGAACAACGCTCGTGTCCGCAATCCCCTTACTCGCAGAAAATGTGTTACATTAGTAATGAAAACCATAACTCGATCGGAAATTGAACTTTTCATAAATTTTAAATCAAGCTGAATTCTTAAACGTCGAGAAACAGGTATGACATATACGATCTGGTTGATCGACCTACCGTCTCCTGACCTATTTCGAAACATGGCTGTTGAAAAGTCGAATATAAGTCGCTCTTTGCAATATTAATATTTCTCATCAGCGGATATTCGTTCCTGATGACCTAGTCGAATAATAGAAAATATTCACTAACGCCAATATCATTCATTGCTGTTTTTCATTGCTGTGTTTGTTTGTTTTAGCAGAGCAAAAACAAAATCGAGCGAAACAGTGCGGATTGGACTGATGTAAGATCTTCGGCCTCGTTATTTGGTAATAATTTTAAATTATTATTTGTGAGAAGTTGAAAAATATGTTTGTTGTTTGAAGGAAGGGCGTAGTAGGGTAAATAAGGGGGAGAAATATGGGGATACATCTCTTCACCCTCTCTAAATTTTTGAATCACTTAAGATTTGCGGATGACATAGTATTAATAAGCGAGCGGAAGGAGGAAGTCCAGAAAATGGTGGATGATCCGATGGTGGAGAGTGCCAAAGCGGGTCTGGAAATAAATGGAGCGAAAACGAAGTACATGACCCTATTGACAAAGACGATGCGATTTTGAAAAAAAACGCACTGCGACATCGCAACTGCTACCCGTGGGAAAAAAATCGCATCGCGATTGAGGCATCACAGGTGGCAGTGCGAGTCGCAGTGCTTTAGTGGCTTCGTCAGTCGCATGCTACTTTAACAGAAAGTGGCATGCGATTACGCCTGCGGCTGTCGTAGCCGCAGAGGCATGCGTCAGTAGCTACGACAGGCGCATTGAAAATCGCATCGTGAAACGCATCGTGAATCGCCTTCGATACCACTATAGTTGAAAGTCGCATCGAAACTCGCATGCGACTTCGCCTTGCACTGTCGCGTCGAAAGTCGCACCCAATGCGATTTGTGATGCGACTTTCAGATATAGTGGTATTGGAGGCGATTCACGATGCGATTTACAATGCGATTCTTGATGCGACTGTCGTAGCCACTGACGCATGCGTCTGTGGCTACCACAGGCGCAGGCGTTATCGCATGCGATTTAGGGTACGACTATCGGCCGTAGTCGTATCCGGTGCGCCTTTTGATGAGACTTTTAGCTAGAGTGGCATCGATTGCGATCCGTTTGCGAATGCAATTTCTGATGCGACAATTATACCGTGAATCGCATTCGATGCGTTTGGGGATGCGATTTTGACTGCTATATTTATAGCCAAAATCTGGGAGGGTGCAACTGTGGTCAATATATGGTGTTATCCAAAGTCGTGCGAGGATTACAGTGCAGTAAAAAAATAGATGTAATATAATAAATTATATGAGATTAGTATATGATTGTATTAAAAAATACATTTGTATGCAACAATTAGGGATATGTCTGCGTTTACACCATGCATGAAAAGCAGTCATATAGTATGACACAATTTTGAATGTGATGCCACAGCTCTTAGCCTATCAAAGCCCAAAGGCTTCGATAGTTGACAGGCTTGCCCACAAGGAGGGAGCTGTGTTTTGCATCAATGGAATATGCTATTAACAGTTTAAAAGACTTTTTTTTTGTTTTTTTGTTTCAACAGAGTGGCCACCACTTTTTTCTTAGAACAAAATTTCCTGACTTTTCCCTGACTTTTTTTTGTAATTTTTCTTGACCTTTTCCCCTCTTTTTTCCGACTAATTCCACAGAATTTTTATAAGTTATAATAAAATGACCAAACTGGAAAATAAGTACAAGTACCTACTATAGTGTGTTGTATAGTTAAAGTCAATAACCAAGACAAAAGTAAAAACAGTTGTTTTTTTGGGGGGAGGGGGGTACAAAAAAATTGGGAAGCTTATGAGGCTTATACATACAACGAGTGTGTAGATCAATTTTGATTTATAAGATTCAAATTTTTGACAGTGAAAATTCAACGACATAAAGCAAAAGAAGAAATTAAAAATATACAATAGTAGAGTATTTCTTCTCAATAATTTTCGATTTCTGAACGTTCATCAAAACTTGACTTCCACCCTGATACTATTTTCTAAACTATTTTTTTCCACCTTGTAATTCGTAATTGTTCACCCCCAGCTGAAGTGGTAGCCACAATTGCCTCATTAGTGGTAGTGGATGCAATTTTAAATGCGATTCTAAAGTAAATCGCCTCGTTGATAGTATCGAGTACGATTTAATGCCGAATCGCATTTAAAAACGCATCCACTACGACTTTCCAGTATTAGTCGCCATGATAGTCGCACTGGAGGCCTCTTTGAATGCGATTCGGCATTATAATCGTACTCGATACTGCTAACGATGCGACTTGATACCGAGTCGCATCCGGAGTGGCCACCAGTACGACTGTCGAGGCGACTAATACTCAAAAGTCGCAGTGGAGGCTACTCGCGATGTGATTTGGCATTCAATCGCCTCGTAAGAAGCATCGAGTGCGACTCACGAGGCGACTGAATCCCATATCGCATCGCGAGTAGCCTCCACACGCTGAATGCGGATTCTAGATTCTCGAATGCGAATTCACCGATTCTGGTAGCTACCACAAACGAACACACGAATTTCCGCACCATTTTTCATTTAAAACGAATGAATTAATCGTTGCACATTTTCACATTGATCAATAGTAGGCAATTTCGTCTACTAATAACAAATAGCTGCTATGATATGATCGCCATATTCATCATTTACTAATTTCAGGGCGATTGTAAGATTTTAAAGATGAACCAACTATCACCCTGAAATTAGTATGTGGGATAGAGCATTGCACGAGTAAGTAAAAAGTAATCGGATAAATAATCGCCGAGTATCACACCTGACGATGCCGAGTATACTCGGCATCGTTTCAGAAAGTATCACCGGTTACATTTACCGCATGATTACAAATAATAATCGTCAGAATATGGCATTGTGGCATCGATTACGCATCGTGAATTGGTACCAGCTTATAAAGAAGAAAATGAAACATGCTACATATTTTTACATTACCCATCACCATGATACATGCACAAAATACTTGAGCATTCCAGATTGATAAACCACAAAACAAATCCACACAACACATTTTGTAATCACAGATTTAAATAGTTATTAATGTTACCATACCTAGATCTTGAAACACAACACTAGCAATGAAAACAAAATAGATTTATGTAAAATTGCTACAATACAATTTATGCAATAATTTTTTTATGAAGGCATGGTGTTGATAACACAGACACATCTAACTGTTGCATGTGCATATGGAGGGGGGAGCGTGTCTCGATGCCTCTGAGGCATCAAGAGTAGCAGTCGATACGATTTTATTTGTCAAGTCGCATATCGACTGCCACTTTCGATACCATAGACGTAGCGTCTGTCGATACGTCTGATGCATCGATAGTGGCAGTCGATGCGATTTTATTTTTTGAGTCGCATTGACTGCCACTAACAATACCTCAGAGGTATCGACAGATGCAGCGCCTATCGTATTGAGAGGCGCAGTTTATGCGACTTTTTTTTTTGCTTTGTGGCATCGACTGCGACTTTGGATACTACAGTCGTAGCGCCTGTAGTTGCGACTGTAGCATCCAGAGTAGAACTCGATGCGATTTTTTAAAATTTTTTTGAAAAAGGCATCGATAATGGTATCGACTGCTCCCAGTCGCATCGATCGTATTGTAGAATCGCACTCGATGCGACTGGTAGCAGTGCGACTCTCAGTTTCTTTTGTCAATAGGGGAGTTATATTTTCATTGGTAAGCTGAGCATAGAAAACCACAGCCACTATTACAGTTGTGATCTACAAATTCTGAAACGTAAAAGAAACATTTCCCCCGCCCCCATCTTGACAACTGTGACGAGTGTAATAACCTCCCTTTTCTCCGAAAAGTCGGTAAAAATAGGAAGACTTCATGTACTTGGGACAGATTATCGCATTTAAAAATAAAATGGGTAAAGAACTGGAGGTTTCAGACGTGATAGAGCCTGGAGGGGGTATTGGGCGCTAAGATCCATCTTTAAAGGCAAAATGAAAATAAAATCAAAAATAAGGATGCTAGAATCCTGTAAAATTCCGATACTACTATACGGGGCAAAAACATGGACGACGACTGCGGCGGAAGCTAAAAAACTACTATCAACACAAAACAGCATGCTACGAAGTATAATGGGACTTAAACTAATGGACAAAACCAAAATCAAAGAATTAAGAAACAGAGCTAAAACGAGAGACATCATATACTTAGCAAACAAATTAAAAATAGACTACTCCGGCCACTTCGCCCGAGATACCAGAGGGTAATGGAGCCAAAAAATCACTCTATGGACTTCCTACGGGTGCATAAGGATGAGGGGTAGACCGGCACTAAGGTGGAAGGAAGAAACTGTGAATAAAGTGGGAACCCTCTAGGGCAGAGCAGCCCAAAACCATTAGTTGGAAGAGAATTGGGGAGGCCTTTGCTCGCGAATAGGGGCAGAATGTTTGAGGTGTGCATGGCGAAAGGCGCGTCAAACAAAAGTAAATGTAACGCTCGAACACTTATAATAAAGGCTATTATTATTTATTGTTCAAGTATACCCAGTAGTAAAAGCATATAAAATGCTAATAACTCTTGATTAATTAGGATAGTTCTATTCAATTTATAAGTTTTTGAAGTTGGAAAGAGACTAACACTTAACGCTGGCACCTTTCAAGTATACCCCAGTGGATCAGATGTAATAATTATTCTCATAATTGAATTCAGTGACTTCAGAACCTACAAATCGTATATTATCTTGGGAAAATGACTGATATTCGACATCTACCCTCTTTAAAAATACCACAGCCTGATGGATTAAAAATTACCCCAACTGAACTCCGCATCTTCGAAACCTGTAAACAGAGTACGATCTTAGAAAAATGACCGATACGTAACTCCTTTTCTTTTAAATATATCCCAGGAAGCAGTATGTAAAAATTACCCGAAAACATCAAATAATTATCAAATACCATGCCGGAAAAATTACAACCATTTGACCCTCACCTCTTTTAGTAGTATCTCAAGTGGTCAGATGTAAGAATTATCTCAAGACTTGAATTCAGGGACCTCAGAAACCTACAAATCAAATACTATTATAGAAAAATTATAAATATTTGACATCCCATGACAACCCAAGGGGTCGCCTGTAGAAAATACTCGAATTCAGCGACCTCGAAAATCTATAAATCTACTATATCTCAAATTTTAACTTTTCGTCAATCAACCGCCTCTTTAGTCGGCACTCTCCTGGGTCATTACACACACTGGCAGGCGTAGTCGGGAGGAGGGGGTCTCACCCCCCCCCCGGCATCAGCCGGAAATGTGAAAAGATTAAAATGTATTCTGGTAATAGTAAGTATTACACCTGTAACGTTGTAAAAGTGAAACAACCCCTCCCCCCTTCATATCAAATCTGGCTACGCCACTGCACACTGGGGAATGAAAACAATTTTACATTTAATTAATATTGAAGGAACTTTCGCAATTTACGTATACAAATTTTTAACACTGTTACGGACTGAGAAAAGGAAACCCGTTAAATCTCTCTCTCTCTATATATACTTATATTTTTTTGCAAAGGGCTCAAAGCCTATGTTTGTCTTATCTGATCAACCGGAAACATAACAGACATCTTACATCTCACTAGAACGAATCTAGAGGGCGTCCGTGAAAAAATTCGGAAAAAAAAAATCCACAAAGAATATTCATATAAGGATCATCCTAGTGTGTTATCTTGGACAGACCTAAACTCAATCTTGGAGGCCCTCAACTTGAAAGAAATTATTTCCAAATTAGTTTAGTTGACAGACAGATAACTAAGATAACTTTGTCTTAAACCTCAAATGGAGTTCTTTTTTTTTCAGACAGACCTAAGAGTTTCTTGGGGAAGGCGATTTCAATTTTGCAAACTGAAACTATTTGGAAATTAACAAAAAAATATAAAAATCAGTGTTGCCTACTTTTTAAATTTTGGGCAGGTAACTGAATTTCGATTTTGTCGATTGATTTTCGAGATCGACAAATAAAACAGAAAGAAACAGCGTAGCCAGGGGCCAGGGGTGGGTCTGAATCAGTGGCATAACTAGGAGCGGGCTCGTCCAAAAGGTTCCTCGGCTCGCCCATTTTGCTAAAAAGAATTGAATCCTTAAAAAGAGAATTTCTCTCTCTCTCTCTCTCTCTCTTTCTCAAAAAAAAGTAGATAATATAAATATCCTATTTACATAACATCATCAGTCACGTCACGAACGCCCGCATAATTACATTTTATTAAATAGCAGTATTCATTTATGAGTTTATTTAAAATTTGACGTCATTTTTCAACACCTCCCCCGCCCCTCGAGCCGCATTCAAAAAACTGATTTAGTCGTTAGCAACCTCTGACCCAACTCTGTGTTAGCCCTTCCGTGCCCATGCAAAAAAGAAAGCTAGTTACGCTATTGGTCTGAACTCCCTCGCGACTTCTTCAAGTAGTGGTTTTTCTTATTTTAGCACTCCCTCTCACACCCCCTCCCACTTTGGTCAAGAACAGACCTCTCCACCTTGAACACTAGGATAGCTACGCTACTGGAATAAAAGAAAAATAAATAGGTGAGAGGGCGAGAATCTTATTGAATTTGCTTCTTCACTGTGGTCTTCCTTGCAGTGTCAACAACAAAGTCTCCAAAATTGAAAAAAGTCTCGATATTAGCCTGTAAAAACTGATTTCTTCTTCAATGGAAATCGCAAATCAAATAAAGAATCTTGAGAAATATTATTACATACAAGCGAGATCATTTTCATGTTCCTAATTATAGGCGCCGCACATTGGGCGAAATCGTGATTTTAGGCGGCCAAAACCTAACTACACGGCTTTTTCAATGTTTGCTTGGTTCCAAGTCAAAATTTTACATTAACTTTACACGTAGAAACACTTCCTTTCCTTCCAGTGGCCAGTCCCTATATACAGGGTATCCTCTTGGTCCTCTTCACAAGTAGCATACATTTTAGACTAAATAACAACTTGCATACTTGAAAACCTGAGCAGGAATATAGCGTTGGATGAATCAGCAAAAAAAAAAAAAAAGACAAGAATTTGATCATAAAATACAAACAGGACTATAATTTACCTACAACATAATTTTTCAGATCAACATCTCAATATATAGCTATACAAATTTGAAAGATTGTTTCAAAATTAAAACTGAGTAGGTAATCATTCACAAGAAAAGAAAGAAAGAAAGAAAGAAAAAAAACGAATGTTGAATCTTTTTAATAATTAGAGATCATTTTTTCACCTTGACTACTTTGAGTAGGCTACCCAATACCCTTAAAAAATATATTAGTTTCGTTCTATTTGGGAAATAAAGGGCAGAACTGGAACTGTTAGGGTTCAATCAACTTCTAACGAACATCAAAACAGAACCAGAATCAAAAACTAAGTTCAGAGGAACTTTTCTTATTTACATTTAATCAAAAAGAACGCCCAAATCTTCTAATCCAAGATAAATAGAATTCAACACGAAAGGTGAATAGAACGCATAACAAGAACTGAGAACCTAGACCCCAGTTTTGCCAAGTTGATAAGAGGAAACCCAAGTAGTGATACCCGTTATACCACAATACCAGGGACGCACCAAAGAGTTTTCCCCCCGGGGGGGGGGGGGGAATTGTGAGAGTCCCAACTGACTAAACTCAAAATCCCTAAGTATCGAAGCAAAAGAAAAATCCGTGGCTTATTTGGATTTTTCTCACTTCTCAACGAAGAGCTATTTTCCAAGGTAACCTAGGTCAATTTTTGTAAAAAGGGAGTTTGACGCGCCATCTGGTGGTACGAAATGGAAGTTATCGAAGGCAGGTTTTGGCATCTTCCAACCTACTTTTGTTGTAGTGTTGCCAGTGATTAAAAAGTGACTAGCTTTCAAAGTGACCTAAGTCGAGGTACGTTTGGTTTCCAAAATGGCATAACCTGTGTTAAACTCTACGCGAACCACAAAAAATGTTTAAACTTGTACCTTTTTGAATACGCCATTACTTTGGGAGCTACACAGTTTTTTCATTTTTTTGACGAATCACTTTTTCTGACTTAGGTCACTTTGGAAAAGAGCTCTTCAACTCAATTCTCAAGTATCTAAGCAAAATAAAGAAGCAAAAAAAAACAAAACATCTTTTGACTCTTTGGATTTTCCCAATTCCGCCTGACTGCAAAAAATTCCTAGGGGGTAAGTTGCCCCCCTCCCATCTGTACGTCCCGGCACAATACACTGGATACGCGCATAACACCACAGAGAAAATCTCATGCGTGACCCTCTACATTAAAACCCACTTAGGTGGATCAAAACCGGTTTTCTCTAGAATTGCGATTAAAGTGTGCTCCCTCCCACGCCATATGGTTCCTTGAATTTCCTCGTGCTCGTTACCCAATCCACTCGGAACACGTGGCAAATAATTGAGTTGTGTTCACATTAACTATTCAGCTCGGTTTGACTACAAAAATCACATTTCGCTGGTTTTTGACACACTAGGGGGGTTTTAATATAGGAGCGTTCTATAATTTCTCATAAAATAGGACAAGTCCCACATGAAAGAACACGTTTTCTACATTCCCAAACACCCAAAAAATGAAAATTGATTTTTTGACACACCAGGTGGATTTTAATATAGGAGGGTCTTGCTGCGTTCCACATAGTTCGTCATTATTTCCTCTTTTTCTCAGAAGGTCGCAAACGGTCACAGCTGAATGATGTTATAGGATCGTTGGATCAGGGGTTTTCCAGTCCATAAAGAGAATGTAAATTTGGTAGGGAATAATGGACAGTAATGTTGAACTTCATATTTATCTTGAGGTTAGAAACGTGAAGTTTCTTCTACAAAGAACTCATTCAAATTGAACTGTATTTATCAAAGAATAAAAATAAAAACAAAAAACATTCTAATCAAGTTCTGGCTTCAGTATCGCCATTTGAAACTACCCTTCATTTCATCATCTTTTAAAACAGTGTACTTAAATTTCAAAATGTTCAAATTGATATCCAGCTCTGCATTCAAATAATAATTTTGGGAGATAAGTTGGGCTGTTTTTAGGTCATCTGATATTGAAGAATAATTATTTCCACAATTTTTGTAAATTTGACTCGCTTCACTTTATGGAGTTTTGGCCGCCTAAGACCGGCATTTCGCCCAGTGTGCGCCGACTCGGCTTATAATTTCAACTCAAAAATGGAAAAAGTTCAACAAATTTTACCATCAATTTTTTTTATAAAACAAAAAAGAAAGTAAAATATGATAAGTAATAATGAGAAGGGTATAATTTTGGCACCAAAATAGACGGAAGACGACCATTCGAATTTTCAAAGAGAGGGATTTTTGACCGCTCCTAAGCACCATGATAACTTTGATTCTGCCCCCCCCCCATATTTTCTATAAGTCGGCACCTATGTTCCTATAATGCATTGTACAATAACTGGACACCCTGTATACAAGCTATAATGCCATTGAACATTGGTCTACAGTTGATATAAGAAATAAGAATGCAAGTTCTCAGCATTTCACTGGCAATAAGGATGGTCGAAGGTGATGAACTACAGACGTTTCAAATTTGAGGGCATCGTGTATAATTTAAAAGTTCCTACGCAAAAACTGTCCTACTGAACATTTTTGACGGTAAATTTAGTCTTCTTCAGGTGTGTTACACTGTTCCAGTTCGGGCTATAGGAAGCGAAATATTGTTCAAAACCCAAATTTATTCCCTCCGCTCTCCCTATGATGCCATTAGCTCAGATCGGATTTTTGACGAATTTTCACGGGAACAGAAGGTGGTGGTAAAGAATAATCTTGTCAAAGCCAAATTTCAGTGCTTTTATTTACTAAACTAGGAGTAATATTTTAGACTCGAGCCTCCCTCTCCCCCATTACCTACTACTATACGGATCTGATTTCGATTCAAATGTTTTGCATATTCGAAAGAAGCCTACCAAAACCGTATTGATTTTTATGTTCGACAGAAACGATGCACTCCAGATATCCTTCTAATCTTTCAGACACTTCCAGCTACGCATCATCGTACGCATCCGATAACAGTAAGTGAAGTTCAGCTCAGTCATATTTATACGAGGAAGAAGAATTACTTATCAAATTTACACAATTTGTTGAACAGATTTTCCCAGACTGAATCCGGGATACGAATCAAATATACTATCCATAAGCAGGCCTGTTTCTGAAGATAAGCTAAATCGACTACCGTGGTCGTCGAAGTACAGAGGCCCATCAAAACTTCCATTAAGGTGCTACCTTAAAGTCATTAATTTAGAATATTGAAAAATTGATGCCGCTTTTATTTACATAGCAACCTACTGTCATGTAAAGTGTCTCTGAAGTGATGCAACCCTGAAACAGAGATGCAGAGTATATCGATAAAAATTACTATCGATAACTATCGATGAGTAATATCAATAAAATTATCACAAGAACTTTTAAAATTTTATAAAATGTTTGAAGAAATTTACAGGACGTTTCTATTTTAACAAAATTTTGTGTTCTTCCCATTTATTCTTTAAGATGACGCACGATTTCAAAATAACTTTTGTACCTCTATCCTGGAATCAAAAATTCGCAAATACCTAATTTACAAAATTTAAATCCACAATATGTAAGATTGGTTTCCCTGACTTTTGAAGAGGGACACAAGTAGTCCAAAATGACAATATTTCTCAGTTTTGTCAACAAATAACTGTGGACCGGTCACATTTTTCGTATTGCCATTTTAATGTTGGCTATACTGAACCTTCAGGAATATTACCCTGAAATGAGGCGAGAAAATACCGGACCATTCCCCGGTTATTGGCTGACAAAATAGAGGATTTGTTTTTTGTGAAAAAGGACTTTGGTCCCCAGTAAAACTGTCCATCTCTAATTCAATCCAGATGTAAGAAATTAATGTAGTTTCATCTAATATTCACATTTTCTAATACATTTTCCAGTTGCATAAAAATTAAATTTCAAGAGATCAGATTCTGAATTTTTGCAACTTGCAACTGCATTGATAAATTTGGAACAAGAACTTCAGTAAATTTCAAATTATTAGTACATTTAACAGACTTAGGTTTCCTTATAAATAATCTCTTTTCTGAATTTTAGTCATTTTCAATTTTGTAAGTTGTTCCCTGTCTTTCCTTACTTGAATTTTCATTTGTTTCAACTTTTATTGCACTCAGGCTTAATTTTTTTTTTTTAGTGAAAAATTCTAAATTTTTAATAATGTTTACAACGTTTTTATTTTTTATACTTACACATTTTATTCCTTAATCTTTCAAAGTCAAATTTGAATTATTAAAGTAAATTTTGGATTCTACAAAGATTATCCAGTTTTCAGTAAACAGTTACATTTTTATTTATTTTGTGTATTTTATATTTTTCCAAAATTTAATCGAGATTTTTTGTTATTTTCTAATGGTTTTCCCTCGAAGTTCATCTGCTACCCCCTTACCCTCATCTACCAGAATAAAAATGCCAAATGCGTTTCGTACTTGACAGGAGGCAGACTACGAGACAAATACATTTTCTCCAGATCCGGCCGGACAAAAACACTAGGCTGGCAGATGACAGCTAGTCGAACTAATAAACAGCTGGATAGGATGACAGACACACAGACCAAATTCCAGAAGACACATACGAAACTGGCAAACAGAAATTGGACTGAGAATCGGGGGAGGGGGCAGATTGATGGAGTCTAGACAGGAAAACAGAAAGACTGTCCAGCCTCCAGAACGAACCGGCCTTAAAAATTTCTGCTGCTCCGCTCCGCCCTGTTTTTTGTGGCTTTGTTCCAGAACGTCAAAAATGATCCATTTCGGGGCCTCGTCGCTCCGCACTCCACTCTTGAGGTGTCAAAAATGACCCACTCCGGGGCTTCGTCGCTCCGAACCCCTGACTTGAGTAAGAGAGAAAATTCGAAAGAATGATAATCATCTATATTTCATTCAAATCAGTTCATTTTTCGTGCATACGGTTCAAATTTGTTACGAGTTACTAGTCACTGTCATTATTCCAGGGACAGGAATTTTTATTAAAAGCTTATTCGAGGTCCTGTTCTGTTCTTAGATCTACAAACCGAAAAACAAGGGTTCTGGAATCGGTTCCTGAACCACCTCTTTGTTCCGGGTTGCATCCTTGCTTCAACTCAGACAAGACAGAAAGGCGATCAATTTTCCAACAAAATGTTAAGTCGGTTTTCTAACTTGGATTGATTTCCAACTTTTTTGGGGGTTCCCCTATTACACTCCTCGGTGGGTCCCTGCACTGCACAAAAAGACGGACTACCAGACAGATGAATTTGACAGACTAGCCAGACTAACATATTCTGATAAAGAACCGAGATGAACACAGCGAATGTCAACGCGGGAGGGGGTTTAGCAGGGACGTACCGATAGGGGGGCGTACCCCTCCCCCTGTAGGAATTCTTCATTCAGCAGTTGGGAAAATTTACATTTCAGTCAGGCTAGTTGGGAAAATCCAACAAGTTTATTAAAAGGTTTTGGCTTTGCTTTGACACTTGGGAATTGAATTGAGAAGTTGGGAAAACCCAACAAGTCAAAAGGTTTTTCTTCTTCTGCTTTGATACACGGGAATTCTGAGTTGAGTCAGTTGGGACTTTCACAATTTTTATTCCCCCCCCCCCCCAAAAAAAAAGGAAACTCTTCGGTACGTCCCTGGGCCCCTGGGGTTTGGTGTCGCCCTGGAGTGCATATAAATTATTTGTTTATAATTTCAAACTTTTATTGCCCTTTTATTTAACAAAATGTATGGATTACGTTACTTTTGGCTTACTCTGTACTAAGATTAATAGTTATTACATCTTGCTGTTTAATTTCTCAACAGATTAGAACCAACTATCTGTCCACTGTCCAGTTACTATGGTTATAATACCAGTGCGTCGCTTCCAGTACTAAATGACAAAAAAGAGAAAAGTCTGAACAACTTTTACCATAACCAAAAGGTAAGGTGATTGTGTTGGTTTTATGGCAGTATCTGACCATCTTTCTTCACTTTCAAGAAAATGTTTATAGTTCTTCAAATTTTACAAGTCTTCAGGGATTTAAAATGTTCAAATTGCCTTCTTTAAATTTCCAAGGGAAAGGATAAAAACTGATGGCTTTGCATTATCTTCAGTCACATACATAAAGTAAAATTGGTTGATTTTTAATTCCATTTTCCAGGTCAATTGTTATTCGTCCGATGAAAGCCGGTGTAAATGGTCAAAAATGTACGAAAAACCAAACACAAAGTAGGTACAAATAAATGAACCACATTAAGACTCAGCCAACTGAAACTCGCCACACGCTTTTTTAACCTAACCTGTTTTTTACCCGGCATTTTTCTTTTCAATGTTTGCTTCTCGCCTGCTTAATAAATACTATTTTCCTTCTTCACATGTCATTTCATTTTTACAGCTTTCACATTAGCACCTGGCTCAATATAAAATATATCCTAAAGCATGAACTTCCAACATTATTTATTAAAAAAAAAAAAAAAAAAAAAGAACAACGCTTAGAAACTAGAGATGAAAAACACGAGTTGTAACTGAAGAACCCAACTGTACTCGAGATCATGATAAGTTCATAATACAACGTCGCCTATGAAAATGGTTCTTGGATACAATCGTTGTAGTTCGGGCCACTGAACGATGATCCGGTCGGCAAAATACATCAGTATTTTTCCAGATAACGATAAGGTTTTGACGCGACATATACTTTCTATATAGATGATCGCATTATTAGACAAGTACACAAGGCGCATTAAGAAAGCTAGTCCACAAATAGGAATACAAGTTCCCGGTCCATTACATAAAACTAAATCTGGTTTGTTGAGAAACACAACAGGAACTGAATACAGAATGGAGTACAAAGTGGTAAATATCGATGAAATGTAACTTTGATGCACTTTCCGACTACGGGGGATTTTGTAAATGCGGTATGTACTCGGGTTCTTCTCGATTTCATCGATCTTTAGTAAGCTTTTATCGTCTGAACTGGCAACTATGTAGATACGTGGCGAAAAACGATTATGATTCAGTTGTTTGACAATTCGAAGCATTTCAGTCGTGTGTCCTCCAGAACCAATCACAATCATTGTTTTCAGCATACTTTTCCGCATCTCGGAGAGAGACCGTTTCGGAATCGTTAGAATAAGGTACACACATCTCGCGACAAATACAGCAAGTATAAATAATAACAGCCAAATTAGAATAAACATGGTCAGGTAATGGAAAATACTCATCACAGTTAAGCAGTTGGTTCATAATGAACTGAATTTTAAGCATTTGTACACTCTTTGATCCGATAGATAACAAAATAGCGTAGATATTTCGAAAGTGACATAGTTTGAGATATTCAGTGGTTGTCCGGCAGTGATCAGTCCGATAACATCAAATATTATTAAATTGCTCATTCATACGATCCACAGTAGTGATGCACCAAAAATAAGGCGCATTCACGATAAATTATTATAAAATAAATTCACTTTCCGGTAAAAAAAATCAGCAAAAGCTGGTTTCTCTCAAATTTCAACATCACGCATTTTAGAAGTGTTATCACAAAATGATAACAAAGTTTGGTTTATCTTGAAGTTTTGAATGCCCGTTAGGGTCGCTAACGTCACTATCATTTGTCTTGACGGGATGCGAAATCGTAAGGACGTAACGTCGTGGCCTTACAGTGACTGCGTGATCGATGTCTGCAGTCTGCGCGACTGCACACTGCTGTGCTGTCTTTTGGTCTATTTAAAGATGTGCAGAATCAAAAAGCAACCTGAAAAGGTGATCAAGGTTGATGGGTTGATGTTCCCATAAGAATACGTGTGAAATGGCAAATGGATAAACTTTAAAGTTTTCGTAATTGCTAAGAACAGTTTTTTTAAAGTCATATAACATGTCAAATTGAAACTTGAAGTCTCTAGTTTATGATGAAAGGTAATTTAATGCACTTTATCACGGCCACCTCTAATTTTATCCGCTCTAGTTAGATGAATAAGTTGATTTCCAAATTACAGTTTTTCTTGTGGAAAATGACCATTGGTACAGAACGCGCTCGTAAACAACTAACACATGGCCGTTTCAAGTTCATAAATGAAAATTAGAGACCTCAATCTCTGAATTCCTCTATTACATAACCTAAGAAAATATTTTATTGACTAGAAAAAGCGAATCTAAGTTATATCATGTATTCTTCTGGTTCTGATGATAACATCAATGATCACATTTTCAGGAAATTTCAGGCCAAGGCTACCAACTTCGGAAACTCAATGTTTTAGCGCTTATTCAAAAACCACAATTTGAAAATCAAGAAATTATTTTCTCAAAAATGATTGAAAATTAGTAGAAAATCATTTTTTTCATAATTATTCCGATTTTAGGATCGAGAATATCATTGAAAAATCCAGGGAAAGTAAGTTAAATCACAAAATCAAAATCCCTACCAATTGATTTTCAACAAATTATTTTCGAATAAAAACTAAAAATGATTTATATTAAATGATTTTTTTTTTTAAATTTATTTTACCTATCTCTGAGTACATTTATTTTCTTTCATTTCTTTCCTTCTTTCCACTAATTTCTTTCAATTTTGATTTTTAATCAATAACTTTCACCAAGTTATGATGAGTATTTAAGCTTCAATTATTCAATTACTGTCAGTATATATAATAATGATTCTCAATTGGCCAGAAGGGTTAGGGCAATGATCCCCTGGATACCAATTTACAAAATTCCCTAAATGCGATGCGAATTTTTATACCGATGTTATTATTCATTGTTTATCTTTGATTCATTGATTCTTTTATTCTGTTTTCTTCTTCGGTTGTAATTAAATGAATAAACTTACAATTATTGGCCCTTGGAGGATGACAAAATATTTTTAGTTTCGATGAATTAATTATTTACATCGAAACAGACATTATGTACTGAAAACTAAACGTTGTGCCGGTAAAGGTGCGTGCTACATGGGAGACACTATCAAATTTCTGTGATCGTGAGTTCCTTTGTTGTGTTTTGAGAAGTGTTACGTAGCTATAGTAACAAGTTTTCCTTTTCCTTTTTTTATGTTTTATTATAACAGCAAACAGCAATCGTATAACTCGAATGGGTACTCAACCAGTGAAATAGGTTGCAAATCAACTTTCACCAACATTGTAGCCAGAGATTACAAGTGCGGACTATGGTTCCTGGCAACTCGGTTTCCCCCATCCCCCCAGAAAATAAAAAAATTCATGTTAACCCTCTCCTTCTGGAAAATCCATTGCACCCTTTCTCCTTTTCGAAATTTGTTCATCTGAAAATTCCGCCTGCCTTCCTCAAAACAAGACTACCTGAATGCCGGGTAGAGGGCTGAAGACTTAAATTATGGTTGAGATCACTTGATATAACACCTGAATTTTCCCCCTATTGAGTCTCCAAAGTCGAATTTCAGATTTTATAAAAAGGGTGCCATTTTTCGGAAAGGAAAATAATAAATCACGGAAAGAAAATGAGGTTTGCACGGAATTAATATATTGCCAGCGGTTCATTAACCTGCAAGCAAATAAAAATAAAATAACAGGAAAAAATAAAATTCGCACGGAAAATTGAGAAAAGAAGTCACACATCTTTAAATCGATTTGCGCGTACAAAACTGTCGGTGAACTACATGACATGATGAGGGCACGTTTAGCTTTAGTGGGTCTACCACGCTCCTTTTCACGCCTAAAGGAACATTTTTGGGACCGAATCAAAAATCTGATGCGATATTCGAAGTCAGGGATCTAAAAGGAACCTGCGGGTTCTTTGAGTTTTTCACGAGATGTGATTAGTCTAAACTGCAGCAAAAGCATTCAAACTTGAAGGAAAAGAGTTTAGAAAAGCTTGTGTATAGAACGATCAATAGCAAAAGTCGATATGGCCAAGAGTGCTAAAACATAAACTAAACTACACAGATGTCCTGCCTGGCCGATCAAGGGAGAAAAAGGAGACAGAGTCATGAAAATAATAAGAAGAAGAGCGTGGTTTAAAAAAGAAAACACGAACAAGAAGTACAGGGATGCAGATGACAAAAGACGTTCCATTAAGAAGCTTGCATTTTGCTGCGTAGAAATTAGCCAGGCAGAACGATTTGTACAAAAATGTACAGTGGAGAGGAGAGGGCCACTGCAAACTTTTATTTCGATATTTTGTTCGGTACCTACTTTTCCATTTTTAACATTCCAAAGTGGTAGGGAAAGAAATTTTTTACCCGAAAAGAATCTACACCTTGTCGCTTGAAGATGTGGTAGTATTTAATTTTCTGTTCGCAAGCATACAAATTTCCGTATACTCGTGTTTCCGTGTTCTTTGCTAAAAATACATTATCTCAGATTATTTGGCCCGCACAACTGTTTTCCGTGCGAATCCGATCATTTTCCTTCTGCGCCTTTTATCATTCCCCTTCTAAAAATGGGACATTTTTAAATAATTAAGAGGTTGGATACAAAAAACAAAAGACGAGCTCCTTTACTTGACATAGATACTGCGTTTTCCATACCATTGCGTTTTTAAATTCGGCCCACCCTAGTACACACATAATGATTTTTCAATGAACAGCTCAGCCGCGTTTCAATTATATAAAGTAATATATAAGACCCACTTCATGTTGGATCTCCGTTTTGTAAGTGGGTGGACAAGCGAGAGAAGGTGCTTTTAAACGCATTATGTCTCATTTCAAATTGCTCTCACATATTGCGTATAGGGAGGGGGTCAGTGGGTTTATAAGCAATAGATATTCTCATTTCATAGACCGATTTTGAAAAATGACATTTACATTCATTGCACCAAACAGTGGGGAAAAGTTTCATTGATCACATTCGCATCTCACTGAGTCATCGAGTTTATTCAATAATGCTGATCATTACTGAAATAAACTGTTTCAGATCAAAAATACCAGAAAACAAACAAGAAAAGACTAAAAGTACAATTCAAATTTCAGAAACCGACGACAAGCATTTACAAAGTGATGAACCTCCTGATGCAGGTGAGCATCAAATTTTCAAGATGAAGAGTTAAAACTGTCACATATAGAGGACTAAATACATTTATTATTATTATTATTATTTTTTTTTTTCAAATTTAATTTAATTTTTTCTAAGTTGTATAGTAATCCAAGTCACTTGTAACACTTTTCTTCTACAGATAAGACCAACAGCAGTCGAGTAGTCGCAAAGGATGAAATTTTAGATGCAGATAAAGTCAGCAATGATGAAGATAAAAACAAACTGGACAAGGTGGGGATGGTATCAATCATTTCAATTCAATGTTTTGTTCATAATCATTATTTTGCAATGCTGTGCAGTATCACAACATAACACTACTAATCTATATTAGGAATAACCTATTTCAACTTTTTCCTCACTTTCTTCACAGGTATCATCTGCTGCCTCATCCAAGGACAAAATGCTAGCAGTTCTTGACGAAAATAAATCGACGAGTTTTTCTGCCGGGTCATTAAAGGATCGGCCCAAGAAATTTTTAGAAAAGTATGGATCCCATATGCGATGCTTGATGTCAGCGATAAATGTTAAAATATTTTCATAATCACAGTATTGTACTTTCAGGAAAGCTGGGGTTAGATTAAAACGTTCATTAACGAAAGAAATAAAGATGCCTCAGAATACTTTCAACCTTAATCCAGAAGAGCTGCCTCCATTCGAGCATCTTAAAGATGGCTTACAGAAAACGCTTTTGCAGTTTGAAAGTAACGAATGGTAATTACTGAGACAGAAAATATCAACTAGACGGAACATTATTTGGAAAGTTATAGGGGCATAAAAATTATGTACCTACTAACAAGAAATAATTTTTTCAAAGGGAAATTGTGATAGAAGCACTTCAAGGTGTAATTAGATTAGCGAGACATCATAACAAACAGCTGTCAACCTGTTTGCATCCATATGTGATAGCGGTTTCAAAGGAAATACGAAATTTGAGATCGCAAGTTGCCAGAGCTGCGTGTCTGTCTGCCGAGAACATTTTCAAATGTATGAATAAAATATCAGATCAAGTAAGGAAACATTATGCACTGTAACCAAAATTAGCAATAAATCAGAGGGAAGCAAAATATTTCAAGTAACTAATACGAGGCCTATGAACACGAGTCAAATAGGGTACATTGTCCCATAGCTCCACTTAGATGTTATGAGAAAGATTTACAGATAATATATGGGATATCCAGCGGCGATCTAGGAGGCCTAGTAATGAAATAAGACTTTGTTATGCCTTATGCCTTCAACACATTTTCTCAACGTTCTCTCATAATAACAGGGATGGGTGTCTTCAACAAACTGAGTATTATGTGATATAGCAAGTATGTAAGTACACCGTACACAATTTGTTCTAGTCGGGCTCTTATACATATATGTAACTCACAACTCAAATAGGACTTGACCTGCTCAAGTCCTTAGACATACCTAGAGGTTATAGGTTAACCAAAAAAACAAAACACTTTAAGTCAACCTATTGCACGCAAGTAGGTACATAATTAATTAGTTTCATATTTTTGAAGGATATCGAAGAATTGTCGCACGCCTTGTTCCTCCGAACAGCAGATACGAATAAATTTCTACGTGAAGATAGCAACAAAGCCTTAGATGCGATGATCGATCATATTAAATTTTCAAAAGGTGTTATCATCCTAACGCAAAAAGTTGCAAAGTAAGGAATATTGCAAGGTGATGATGAATATATACGTCTTTGAGTCTCCCTAGCTCAACTTATTATATGTACATCTTGAGCACTGCACATTCCATCAAATACCATTGTTTCATCACGTCTTAGTAATCATAGTAAATTGCTAATCTGTCAACTCACTTTCAATTTGAATATGAAGGTACTTACCCAGTACTTTTCTTGAACCGTTCCAGTCATCCAAATGCTTTAATTCGGACTTCAGCTGCCAGACTTCTTTCTAGATTAATACAAAAACATGGGCCTTCAAAAATTCTAACTCTAACTAAGGATAAGAAAGAACTGGTGCTGAATACGGCCGTAAAATTTCTAATGGATGGCAATCTAGAAACTAGGTAAGACTATTTTTGAAGATAACTGTAGTTATATTTATACCTCTGAGTTTGGAAATCAACAGGTTTTATCAGTAGGTGTTGTATGCTTCATGTTTACTCGAACTTCTCGGATTGAATCTCTTTGATAACATGAATAAACGTTGAATTTTTCCAGAACCCAAGGCAAAAACATCTTCCAGACGTTATCAAAGGACAGAAGAACATTCACAGCATTAACTGAAATCGTACCAAGTAGCGTTATTACAACGATAAATAAATTTCTTTTACGGGCGAATAGAAACTGATTTTAAAGTAAAACTTGTACAAAATAAGTATTTTTTTCATTTTGTTATGATACAAGATTTGCGTTTCTAAACATGGTTTACCTTAAATTTAGATCTGACAACCCAGCAAAGGACAAATGAAATCATTAAAACATTTACCTATATGTGATGGAAAGCCTCTGCCTTAAAGTATACAAGGGGATGAATCACAGTGAATGAGTGAATTAGTAAAACAAAGAACTTCTCACTGTTTTTCTCATGAAAGAGCACAATGCTTTCGTTCTGAATATGAATTTGCATGGACTGTATTATAATGTATCATTTAGGACCGTTTTTCAATACAATCTATGAGTAGGTACTACCTTATTGTTTCTTGGTACACCCTCCAAGATCATCGAGTTCGTACAAGAGTACGGCAGTATGTTAAAAACATATTGAGTAGCGCCCACTCAAAAATTACAACAGATTTGAGCCTAAGCGTACTAGGAAAGGTCTGCAGTAGTCTGATTTTTAGAGGTAATTCATGATGAGAACCCATTCTGGCTAACTCGAAGTAAGTACACCAAAATCTGGGTTGCGGTCATCAGACATTAGTTAGTGCTAAACTAAAATAAGATGTCGGTGAAAAAAATAGGTACTCTAGTCAATACAGTATATTAATAATTGTCAGATACCTCAGATAGAGGGTTGTTTCCTCGTTTACCTTCCATCAGTCATATCGGCTGATTACACATGAATTTCCAAGTACATACACAATACACGCTCTATGCGCTTTCTAGAGCTACCATAAACCCTGAAATCGCAATAACAGTTATGCAATAATGGAAAGGTATATCTATAGTTCATTATCTTCCTAGTTTTGTTAGCTGTTTATTTTTTATTATATTGCTGATATACTCCAAATAAATAACGTGTAAAAATATAAAATAATTACCGGTTCTGCCATAAAATGCTGATGAGTTAACGCCTGGCTCATGTAGAACACCAAGAAATTCATCGATAAGATTACAGAAAACTGATTCGCATTCTCCCTCACTGATCATCAGTGGTTCTGTAGGAATAAGAAGAGTGGCCATTCGTTTCAATTCAAGTATAAAACACACATTATTACAGGAAAATGAATAAAATTTTAGTGGATGTACAGAAAGATAAGAAAATATTGAAGAAACTATACATCATTGCTTTACATGGCTGCAGAGATGGAAAGCAAGCTAAAAGCTGAAAACGGAAAGCCGAAAGCGAAGAGTTTTTTACCTAAAAAGCAAACGCTGAAAGCAAAAGCTAGAATGCGCAAATAATTAAAAGCACAAGTTTAATTTTTTTCAGCTTTCCCAGTATTTATCTACTTATTTATAAATTATAATTTCTAATTTTCATTTTTATTTTCATTATCTCAATGATTACAATGATCAGTGCTGTTAAGCTAGGTTTACACGGGGACACTGGTGTCTAGACAATAAAGTTTCTTGCTAGTTGCTTTATGTAAACACGTGAGAGAGCAAATAACTTTCTTCAAACTTTCTTCAGGAAACTCAAAGAAACTAAAGTTGAGACCCGGGCAACTTTTTTCATTAGTGTCCCGATAGTTTCTCATCACGTGACTGCTACTACCATTCTGATTAGTAGTTTATTGTCTAGACACCAAAGTAAGCGCTGGATTTACCACAAGGCCAAAATGGGCAGTTGTCCAGGGCGGCAAAAATTTGAGAGCGGTTGAAGGCGGCAAATTTAGGGGAAATAAAAGAAAAGAGTCGGAAGAAAAACTCTGAACGCACAATCAAATAGGCAGCGTAGCGCAACTGCCCACAGCGGCAATTAGGCTAAATCCGGCACTGACCAAAGTGTCCCCGCGTAATGTCTTGCGTGTAAACGGGATGGTGCTGAGCAACTAGCAAGAAACTTTATTGTCCAGACACCAAAGTGTCCTCGTGTAATGTTTTGCGTGTAAACGGAATGGTGCTGAGCAACTAAAGACTGGTCCAGTTAAGAAACATAATTTTTTCACGGCGATGATAACATGTTCTTGAACTCGTCCTTCCCCTCTATCTTCAAAATACCCATATATTAATGTGTATTGCGGTTAGCCAGTTACGTTTCTTAACTGGACCAGACTTTAGCAAGAAACTTTATTGTCTAGACACCAAAGTGTCCCCGTGTAAATGTAGCTTAAAGCTAAGTTTACACGGGGACACTTTGGTGTCTAGACAATAAAGTTTCTTGCTAAAGTCTGTTCCAAATTAAGTACACCCGCCACTATCCGCAATACACGAATTATCACTAAATCGAAAGATGTACCGGAGGTGAAGTGCAACGAGACGGGGAGTGCGTTCGCACTGAAACGAAGATTACAGGAGACGGATTTGCAATTATTGGCGGAGACATTTCGATTTTAAAATTCCAAATCCCGATAGTATTAAAACTCGAAACACGAACATCAGATTTTACAATAAAAATGTAAACATACTGTGATTGGTGAACACTAAAATAAAGTACGCATCATTGAACTCTCAGTGTGAAGCCACCTATCTTGCCCCTTGGAAATTTGGGTGTACTTAATTTGGAACAGACTTTAGTTGCTTTATGTAAACAGGCGAGAAAGCAAACTTTCTTCAGGAAACTCAAAGAAACTAAAGTTGAGACCAGGGCAACTTTTTTTGTTAGTGTCCCGATAGTTTCTCATCCCGTGGCTGCAGCTGCAGCTACAATTCTGATTGGTTTATTGTCTAGACAAATGTGTCCCCGTGTAATGTCTTGCGTGTAAACGGGATGGTGCTGAGCAACTATAGTCCGTTCTAGATAAGAGTATCAAAAACCTGTAGAAAATGCGGTATCAGTGAGGTGAAGGGAAGCGCGAAATTCACACTGAGCGCGTCAAGCTGCAGCAGAACGCTGTTTGTCTCTCATTGGTTGTGAAAACGACGCGCCGACACTCAACGTTGTGGTCGCCTTGGAGGTTTTTGATACTCTTATCTGAAACGGATTATAGCAAGAAACTTTATTGTCCAGACACCAAAGTGTCCCCGTGTAGTGTCTTGCGTGTAAGCGGAATGGTGCTGAGCAACTAGCAAGAAACTTTATTGTCTAGACACCAAAGTGTCCCCGTGTAAACGTAGCTTTAAAGTGTCAACTGTTAAGTAGTGTTGTGAAAAGCTATTTCTAAAAAATATAATATTCAAGATTCAGGGAAAAAGCCAAAAGTCAAAAGCGGAAGCTGAAAGCTTATGATTTTGCGTTGAAAAGCAAAAGCCGAAAGGGAAAGCTGAATACAAAAAAAAAAAAAAAAATGAAAAGCAGAAGCTAAAGTTTTAAGGTCAGAAGCTAAAGCCGTAAGCAAAAGTTTTATCACATGGCTTTCCATCTCTGCATGGCTGAAACTACCTTGGGCTACTAAAGTCTGGTCCAGTTAAGAAACATAATTTTTTCACGGCGCTGATAAAGTGTTCCTGAACTCGTCCTTCCCCTCTAACTTCAAAATACCCATACATCGATTTGTATTGCGGGTAGCCATTTATGTTTCTCAACTGGACCAGACTTTAGATATTACATGGGAGTATAATAATACGCCATCTTGATTCCCAAAGCGCCCGTCAATGCCGAATTGACTACGTCGGATTCGGCATCAACGGGCGCTTACTGAAAACAAAATGTCGTATTATTATACCCCCTCTGATCTAGGTACTCTACTGAAACTCATGAAAGAAATAATTCATTGTGATCAATTGGTTACCTCTGCTGATGAAGTGATAAACTACAGATAAGTACTATTACGCACAATGTATACGTCATATGAATCAAATAACGTAGTATGCTAAGCGACGTACATATTGTTTAGCATCGAAGAAGAATAATAAAAAAGAAATAACATTTTAACAAGAAATCTTATTAAACTGAGTCCATCTTGATCTCTAGTGACAAGTACAGTTGGTGTGATAACGTCTATCTACTATCAACAACTACACTAGCGTTACACTACAGTTACACTAATGCTACACTAACGTTACACGCTTTCTTTTCTTTTTTTTTTTTTTTTTTTTTTTTTATTTTTTTAACTCTTATCTTATTTTATTACATTGATTCAATTAAACGAGAGGGTTTTTTAATTTTGTTGAGAGGTCTCAAAAAGATACGATTGCGACGAAGAGTAGCACCTGATTCGGCTTCTTGAACTGCATATGAACGGGGCTCTGCTGTGCGGTTCAAAATAGTTCCCCTTTTCCAAGTAGGATCTTTTAATTCACGCTTGACTAACACTGCTTGGCCAGGTTGAAGAGGAGGCAAACTTCGAGTGGTACGATTGAAGTATGCTGTGGCTTTGGTGTTGGCATATTCTTTTTTTGCATGCACCTCTTGTGGATTTGGCACTTGAGGTTGCAATATTGATGAGTGAACTGGTATTCGTGAGTTAAGAAGCCGGTTATTCAGTAACTGCGATGGCGCATAACCAACATACGGAATAGGAGCAATACGATATTTAAGTAACGCGGCATCCAAATCAGGATTTTTCTTTACAAGCATCTTTCCTATTGCGACACCTTTTTCAGCGAACCCATTACTTTGATGGTGGTGAGGACTACTGAAGATTATCTCAAATCCCCAGTCTACAGCAAATTTCTTTAGTTCTTCACAGTTATAGGGAACATTGTCAGACATGACAAGTTCAGGTATTCCAAGGCGACTGAATACATGTTTAAAATGACGAATGACCTCTGACGCTGCCTTAGAACGTAAAGGTAGTACTTCCAACCAATAGGAGTAAGAGTCATAAATGACTAAATAATCTCGATTCTCATGAGTAAAAATATCCGTGCTTACTCGCTGCCACGGTCGCTCAGGTACTGGTAAGTTGATTAGCGGTTCTCTTGCATTGTTTCGTTGGTGTATCAAGCAAATATCGCAATTTGACACGAGGTGGTGAATGTCCTGATTTATTCCTGGCCAATAAACAGTTGCGCGAGCCAACCGTTTCATCTTCTGTTCGTTCAGGTGACCCTCATGGAGTAACTGTAAAAACGCTGGCTTGAGTTTCGCGGGTACCATAAGCCTGTTTTCAAAGAATAATAATTGTTCAGTTTCGGAAATAGCACATTGCAATCCCCAGTAACGAGCAAGCGAGGGATGCAGTTTAGCTCTTGAGTCTGGCCAGCCTTCAGTTACATACTTGAGAATTATGCTTAGTACTGGATCTTCCGCAGTATCCTTGACTAACTGCCGTTTCTTAGCTGTTGTTGTTACAACTCTTGTATGCGTGTGAACTTGGAATGTTTGAACAATATCTTCATCAGGAATTTTGCCTGTGAATGCTCGAGAGAGCGCATCGGCGATGTACATTTGTGGACCTGGTGTATATACAACAGAGAGATTATACTTCAACAGTCGTAGGCAAAGGCGTTGTAAGCGACCTGAAATTTTCTCAAACGGTTTCCTCACTATTGTCTGTAGCGGTTTGTGATCTGACTGGACTGTTACACTTTGACCATATATATAATAATGAAACTTTTCTGCCGCAAACACGATCGCTAGTAGCTCTTTTTCTATCTGCGAGTATCGCTGTTCTGTTTTAGTGAGCGCTCGTGATGCAAACGCTACAGGCTGACTATTTTGTAACAAGCAACACCCAATGCCAGCCTTGGACGAATCAGTTTGAATGACTATTGGCTGGTCTGAATCAAAATACTTTAATACTGGTGCACTGGCAATGAGGTTTTTTAATCGCAGTAAACTCAGTTTCGTGCTTATCATTCCACTCCATTCGGACATTGGGTCTAGTTAATTTACGCAATTCTTGCGTTTGACATGATAAATTTGGAATGAACGAACTTAGAAATTTTGCCATACCTAAGAACCGATGAACAGCTTTGTTATCTTCAGGTCGTCGAAAATTTTGAATAGCTGTTATACGCCGAGGATCAATTTGTACGCCGTTAACACCAACGATAAGACCCAGGAATCGAACTTCTGGTTTTTTAAACTGGAGTTTCTCTGCATTGAAACGTACGTTAAACTGGCGAGCGCGCTCAAATACTTTCTGTAAAATGACATCATGTTGTTCATCAGTTTCACTTGCAATTATTAAATCATCGAAATACGGTATACAACCCTCAATATCGCCAAACATTTCTACCACCTTTCTCATAAAGATTTCTGGCGCGCTGCTAATTCCAAAACATAGCCGTTTGAAACGATAACGGCCAAATGGTGTTTGAAAGGTAGTTACTGCCGCAGACGCATCATCCAGCTCCAAATGCCAGAACCCAGATGACATATCAATCACGGAAAATACCTTCTTTCCTGTCAATTCGGAAATCAACTCTTCGGTTTTTGGGATAGCGTACTTTGGGATGCGAATTGCTTCATTCAGCGGTTTTGGATCTAAACAAATTCTCAGATCACGTTTAGCGTTATTTTTTTCAACCACCACTATGTTTGAGACCCATTCTGTTGGTTTTATTACTTTTTCGATTACGTCGATCTTTTCCATAGTATCAAGAGTGTCTTTCAAACGGGAGAGTATGGATTTAGCAAAACATCGGCGTCGTGCAACCACTGGCTTCACATCTGGGTCTATATCTAACGTAACTTTGCCTGGAATCTTTCCAAGGCCCTTGAACAAATCACTATTAGCCTGAAGGACAGATACTTCATTCGACATTTTAATTAGGCCCAACTCTTCGCAGGTTTCCAATGAAAGTAGATTATCAACGTTTTTACCAGCAGGCAGCACATAATATTCAAACGATTTCTGTTCGTTGTACGGGATAGTCAACTTTCCAAGCGGAAAAATTAATTGCTGCGACATATAAGGACGCAATGCCACTTTTGCGGGTAAGAGAGAAGGCCGCGGCAATATTTTTTCGTAGTCTTCTTGTTTTAAAGTGTTACATTCGGCTCCCGTATCTACTTTGAAGCGAGTTAAGACATTATATAACGGAATCTGTACATACCAACGTCGTGATTTCTTTGCATCATCTTTTGCCGAACACGTATCTATCTTCAAGACTTGGATGTCATCCGCAGTTTGTTCACCATCATTACTCACTATGTTTGTGCTATCAGCTTGCTTTGTAGCACAAGGAGGTGGACCGTTGCCTTTACGAGTACGCTGACACATCTTGGCAAAATGACCGGGTATCTGACAAACCGCACAAGTCTTACGAAAAGCTGGACACTTTCCATATTCATGCTGATAACCGCAACGTGTACAACTGATCGTTCGATTCACTTCTTTGCGTTCACTTCTTGGCTGAGCAACTTTTTCTCTAACCACACGATCAACTGGAACGGGAATACTTTCTTTTGCCTGACTTGTTAGCACTTCTGAATCGTGATGCGCCTTTTCCCAAATTTTACTCTGTTCGATCGCCGACTCTAGCGTAAGGTCCTTGTCTTTCAGTAAGTTTCTCTGAAGTTTCTTATCTCGAATTCCCATTACCAAAACATCTCGAATCAATCGTTGCGTATCATCATTGCAAAATTCGCATTTCGCTGCTTTCTTCTTCAACTGTAACACAAACGCATCAACCGACTGACCTGCTGTTTGTACCGAAGTTAAGAACTGGAAATCTTCAAACACTAGATTTGTATGAGCCGCAACATGTTCATCAAACGCCGCTATGATCGCCTCAAACTGCGGATCTGCACCAAGTTGAAATGTATTGAAGAGGTCAACGCCTTCATCACCAATTTTCGTCATTAAAACCGAAACCTTCTTTTTATTAGATGGTTTTGCGAGACCATCGACGACCCATTGTACTTTCTGCTTGAATCTTCGCCAATTATCCAGTGCATTTTCGGACGTGAACGAAACAGGCTTTAGATCAATCAACAACTCGTTTGATGTGGCTGACATTGCCACTGCGGTTTACTTTACACGATTACCAATCGATATTTACACCTGACACCATGTTTAGCATCGAAGAAGAATAATAAAAAGAAATAACATTTTAACAAGAAATCTTATTAAACTGAGTCCATCTTGATCTCTAGTGACAAGTACAGTTGGTGTGATAACGTCTATCTACTATTAACAACTACACTAGCGTTACACTACAGTTACACTAATGCTACACTAACGTTACACATATATCCACTTTCCTTATCATAATTGTGTTACTTACAGGGATGAGCTTATTGAAAAAACTTCTCTTCCGGCTTCTGGCTTCCATAATTTTAAAAAGCTTCCAGCTTCCGGCTTCTGGCTTCTGTTATTTCAAAAAACTTCCAGCTTCCAACTTCTAGCTCCCGACATTTCACTTTATTTCACCTCTAGCCTCTAGCATCTTTTGAGCCCCCCCCCCCTCTTCCAAACAATAAGAAGCACAAAACAAGTTTAAATGAAATAATCTATTTAGTATTTAGACTTCAAAGCAACGAGTTTAAGAACTCATTTCTTAATAATGATTGACAAGTTAGGCCAAATGCTGACTCTGAGTTGGAAATTGGAAGCCAAAAAGAAGCTGATAAACAAAAGACTTCTCTTCTAGCTTCTGGCTTCCAACTCGAATTGTCTTCCGGCTACCGGCTTCTTAATTTGAGTTAAGATACATAAAAACTTCCGGCTTCCGCCTCCAGCCTCTTTCACATCCATTGGGATTTAAACTCAAAGTAGCTGACATCTGGCGGCGGAATACGTAACTAACAAAACCGGGATCTTGGTTCTTCTTTACATCATGCTGTTTAATGAAGCAAAGGAATTTTTTGAAAAATTGTAGTTAATTCAGGAGTGGTTGTCGAGAATTAAAATTTGGTGTGTAAGTACACGAAAGTCTTCAGAATGATGAAACAAATTAATAAATCCAAGCGGAAAATTACTCGGGTGATATGTTACTAGCTTCTGAATATGCACAGTAGGTTTTCAATGGTAGACTTCTCCGTGATCCCGGTTTCATCTTGTTATCAGTCGCACAAGAGCCGTGACCAGGTTCGCTAGTGTCGACCTCATGCAAAGGTGATCAAGGTTAATGTTCCCATAAGAAGACGTGTAAAGTTGGTATAGGTACTTTAAAGCTTCCGTAATTGCTGAAAATAGGTTTTCTCGAGTCATATAACATGTCAAATTAAAACTTGAAGTCTCTAAAGTCTGGTCCAGTTAAGAAACATAACTGGCTACCCGCAATACACATCGATACATGGGTATTTTGAAGTTGGAGGGGAAAGACGAGTACGAGTACACATTATTAACGCCGTGAAAAAATTATGCTTCTTAACTGGACCAGACTTTAGTTCATGATGAAAGGTAATTTAATGCACTTTATTCGCTCTAGTTAGATGAATAAGTTGATTTCCAAATTACTGTTTTTCTTATGAAAGTTTACCATTGGTACAAAACGGGTTTGTAAGCAACTAATACATACATGGAAAATGGAGCCGTTTTAAATTCATAAAGGAAAACTGGAGACCTCAATCTCTAAATTCATCTATTATAAGCCGCGAGAAAACATTATACTTTGACTAGAAAAAGCGAATTCAAGTTATGTGCATTCTTATGGTGACTTTATGGTGATAACGTCCATGATCACCTTTGCAGCGCATGGCTACCAACTTTGGAAACTCTCGGTTACGCCGCCTATTTATTGGCTGCATTTTTATTTGAACAAGTTAAACATGGTTGGCATATGTATAGGAAAACAAATTGTTTTAAAACACGTTTTAAACATATTCTCAATCAATGAAAAAAACAACAATTATTGTTTTAAAACAAATATGTGTTTTAAAACTTTTTTTTTGTTTAAAACGTTTTTAATCATGTTTCTTTTTTGTCGTTTTATTTTTTCTTTCATTTTCTTTGAGATTTTCCGACCCAGAACTTACAGGGACCAAAATAATTAGTCAAGCACAAATAAATTTCAGAATTTTACTCAAAAATTTACAGAATGATTTGATATTAATATTAGTGATAATTATTAATACATTTTTTGTTGGCCCAATGACGGGTATTCTTGCTAACAGTAACTCACTGTGTGACGTCAGAGTTGAAGGTCGAATAACGGAACAAAAAGGTAAGACAAAAGGTCGGAAATAGGAAAAAAAACAACAAAAACACGTTTTAAAACAATGTTTTTAAACGTTTTAAAACAACGAAAAATCATTGATAACAGCATGTTTTAAAACAAAAAACGTTTTAAAACTAAAAAAAACTAGTTGTTTTGTTCTTTTTTTAATTAAAAAAAACTTTTTTTTTCCAACCCTGCCATTTGGACGCTGTTCAGCAAAAAGGAACCAATCCACATTTATAAACAAAAGGAGTTATTGGTATTGTTGGAAAGACTGTAAAACATAGAATCAAAATTCGGCCCCCGATTCAAAAATTTGTACTCACGTTGAAAAAAGCTTATCAGTAAATGCAATGCCATACAGTTTCTACATGGCTCTTGAACTGAATCATGTGTTCTCAAAAAGCGAATTTTGTGGGTTGGTTCCCTTTTGTTGAACAGCGTCCATTTTTGTTCGGCTGTCCTTGCTCATGTTTCAAAGCAGGGATGATAAGCCAATCAATAAAGCTTAAACTTATGGCTTTTGCTTACGACCTTGAAAATATGGCTGATGCTTATAGCTTATAGCTTATGAATTGATTGGCTTAAGCTTATGGCTTATAGCTTAAACTTATGGCTGGCTTAAACTTATGGCTTATTTCTATTTCCAGCAATTGGTATGAGCGCTATAGTCAGGGTAAGTTTTTCTGTTATCAATTTTGGAAGAAATGGTGATGAATGCCCATTAACATTGTGTGTGGGATATTGGTTTGAAAATCATAAAATAAAAAATGTTAAGATAAAATTTATATATTTAAAATTTTCAGATTTGAGAAACAAACAAAAAAATCATAAGTCAGCCGAAAAAATATGGCTTATGCTTATGGCTTATAGCTTACAGAACATTTGGCTTAAACTTATAGCTGACTTAATTGCCCAAAAACCTTCAGCTTATAGCTTATGGCTGACTTATCATCCCTGTTTCAAAGTTGCGCAGTTTAAGTAGGGCACTACAAACATACGTATATAATCATCCGCCATTTTAATTCACAGCGTGCCTGTGGATGCTGAATCCGACTACGCGGAGCGTACCGCGTAGTCAATTTGGCATCGACGGGCGCAATGTGTATCAAAATGGCGGATGATTATACCCATGTTTACAGTGCTCTTAATAGCTTCAACCTTTCAAGTGTCCACCATTACGTGGGCTGTAGCTGTCATTTTTTGTTGTTTGTTTATTCTATTTTTTCGGCGTTTGTAGAATGGTTGTCACCATTTTCATGTTTCAACATTACGCAGTTATGATTTCGTGCTTTGAACTGAACGTTTTGCTGTTTTCTTGCAGATGCGGGGCATAATTTTCATTTGTAACTGGCATCAAACTTTCTGTAATTAGTCAGTGTGTTCGCGAATGTACCAATTGGATATAATAATTCATGGATTTTCAAGTTTCAATGTATTCGAGCTTGTGTTACCATTGCGTCAAATTTCCTTTTACAAATAAAGTATTATTTGGATCTTATTGAAAGTCGTTGATCCAGCTTGAATTCAGCCAGTTCATCAACGTGTGAATAATATGGGTAAGAAATTAATTACCTACCGTATCATACGTCTTACAGTGTTGTGAATGGAAGTACATATTTAATTTAATGAAACACTGTAAACAATGAATTGAATGAGGTGCGTTGTGTTTTTTCTTCATTTTCATTTTTCTTCCTGAATCATATGTCAACATGAAGTTATGTAAACATAAAGTTGAAGTTTGGTTTGATTCCTGTCTTTGTGTCTTTCTCCGGAGAAAATTAAGACTCATAGACAATAGGCTGTAGCTGATCCATTATAATACTGTGCTAGCTCAAGAATTTATTGATGTATCATTTCACCAAGCAACTATACGCCACTATGATGTGTTCTGTAGAAAATATTGTTGGATTAAACTTAGTGTTCTGTGTGTGTGAAATATGTAATTGAGAAATTTTTTCTCAGAAGAGTAACCCTAAACTTCAGGGAAGTAATTGATTGTTTGTAATGTAGAGTAAATGTACCTATATCATTCATCCTGTGATGTTAGAAAACTCTGTTGAAATTAGTACCCTTATGTATTCAGTGTATTGATGTGAGTGATGAGGCTTAAGTGGCATATCAACTACTGGTAACTAATTTTGTATTACACATGCATCGAAACAACGGTTTAACAGTCTCATTTTGCAGATTGAAAGTTCGCGTTATCACAATAGATCGCAGCGCGTTTGTAAATGCTACGGCACATACGCAGGAGACTCTTTTCAGTCCTAGGACTTGTAAAAGGACTGAAAAAAGATGACGTCACGTATTTTTCTTTCGCAGATGTGTACAATCAGCTGTTTGATGCATTTGTAATACAAAATATCTTACAATGCAAGGATTGAAGCGAGTTATCATGCCTCCGCACGACTAGCTTCACTCGCCTTCGGCTCGCTCCGCTAACAGTCGCACTCGGCGTGATAAAGCTCGCTTTCAATCCTTGCAGTGTAATATACTATATATCAGTTCCAGAACTTGCAATTGAGTCCTATTCTGATGGTCCACGGTCCAGTGTACGGCGCAAGAAGAGAGAGAAAAATAACAGATCATATGTGACTTCAGACTGCCGCTCCTTTAAAGGTACTCAATTACCTCAGATTAGTGAACAGATGTTGAATTTTAATTTTATAATTTTTGAGCTGAAATTGTTTTTCTGATTTTGAGATTGACTGTGAATTTTTAATTACAGATGTTCGCGTACAGAACAACTATAGATACCGAGGATGAGAGAGAGCCCATTTAACAAAAGTTTCAATTCGCAAAACGTTCAACTCGAGTCAGTGTCAGGAATACACGAGACTACAGCTGAGGCAATAAGTGAAGATCAATGTTCAGCCAAGGTCCAAAGAATTTTTGCGGTCTATAGAAATTTCTCTTCATTGATAACATATTAGATATATATTGCTATTTGTTGCCAGCAATTTGCTACTGTTGGAGTAATGAATGCGCATAGAGGCGTTATTGCGATGTTCAGGCTGACGTTCAAATGTGACTGCAGTTAAATGGTTATGCACGTTATTCATTTTCCATAAACTCAACTCTAGAGTCATCTATCAGTATAACTTGCTTATTAGCGGCCAATGGTAAAGGAACTTTGAAAAGTGCAATAAAAGTCTATATCGAATAGTAAGAGTTCAGAGTACTTATAGCAAGGTAGTGTAGAAAAAAATAATTGTAAATTAATACTCCGAATAACCACGAGTTCTCAGTTGGTATTATTTTGTCAGAATATCGCACTAAACAGTTTTTACTTCATTTGAGTCACTATAACAGGTATTGATCTAGGTGGCGCAAGATCTGAGGCTTAGTAACTCTCTTGATGGCAAGTGATTATTATGAAAGGCGCGGGTTAGTGATGCCTGCAGTCCAGTATATTAAAATTTAGGTTCATAGGTTGTGGTCTTATAGTATGTCACACACAGGTTCGAGTCTGACCTTTAAGTATGTTGTAGGCTTGAGGCAGCTAGCGCTGCCAACGAACTTTTAACTAATCCCGTTTCATCTGGCAATCAGCAAAAGTAAATTATTTTGCTTTTGTTGGTTCTGGGTCAAACGTGATTGGTTGGAAGGTTTGCTTGCTGTGTGTAGGCTGGCTCCAGTGCCCAACAAGTTGTAATTCGCCGATCCATTAAGCAGTATTCTCTGTCTTCATGATTAGATTTATGTTTTAAAACGAATTTTTAAGTTATTAATTCTTAATCTAATTTTGTTTTCCAGCTAATTTTCTCCCCTAGGATAGCCCTAGTTACCTAATTATTCTAATTTTTGTACCTACCAACCCCGCTCTATTCCATTAATCTGCACTGTTCTAGTATTGGGTTAGTATTTGAAGTTTCAAAGCTGCAAACGAGCGACTAGTCTCTCTGTGTCTGCTTATTATAGCGGCTAATAGTCACCGTACTTGTGGGGGGGGGGGGTGCAATAAAAATCTACAGCTTAGCAGATAAAAGTCTCACAATGAGATGTTTTCTTTCTACATCAAGTCTCTGTAACAGGTGTTGATCTAGGCGGTGTTAGATCTTAGGCTTGGCAGTGCTCTTAGTAGCTAGTGACCTAAGAACGGCGGGTTAGTGATACCTGCAGCTCCAGTTTATTAGTATTTTAGGCTCAGATTTCAGTGCTGTAATATTTCAGACTTGTTAGATTCCGCAGTGGAGTGAGACCTTTCGGGAGGCAGCTAGCGCAGCAAACAAACCATCAATCAATCCTGTTTCATTCGTAACCAGCAAAAGTAAATAATGTTGCTTTTGTTTGTTCTGGGTCAAACGTGATTGGTTGACAAGTTTGCTTGCTGTGTGGGCTAGCTCTAGTGTACAACCAGTTGTGTGATTCGCCGATCCACAGCACATTCTATTCTGCATTCCTGATTGAATTTGTATTTCAAAACCAATTTTTATTTTAAAGTCATTTTTTCTTAATCTAATTTTGTTTTCAGGTATTTTAAATTTGTATCTATGATAGTATTAGTAGCTCAATAGTTTTAATGTTACTTATAGTTCGAGTTGACATGGGTTAGCGAGGGTCTGGAGAAGTTGCTGTGCCTTCTCCCGGCCTGCGTAGTGCTGTTGCATCCATGAATCCGTACTCCTTTTGGACAAGAGGGCCATGGAGAAACGTACAGTTCATGGAAGTGATAGGACTATTTGCCCTGGCCATAGGCGCAAATAGCCAGTGTGGGGGCCGAAAATTTCTTAGAAACATTAAAATTTACCTGCTTATATTATTATATTTTTGGCAAATCTGGGGTGTTTTTGGGGTAAATTTGGGGTGCTAAGTCCCCCAACCCCCACATGTTTGCACCTATCGCCCTACTCTATTTGAATCTCCCGCATGTTTATACCCAAAAGCCTAATTTAACCCATTGATCTGCAGCTGTGTTCTAGCATCGGGTTAGTTGAAAACTAACACAGGCAACAGTAATGCTTGTGGGGAACTGCCCCCCCTTGCAATGAACGGGCAGTCTGTGGCGAATCTAGTGGAGACCAGATTCTTTGATTTTTGATTTCATAGGTTCTTTTCCATTGATTTGGTCGGCGCTGATTGAGACTTTTTCCTGCCACAAGAACGCTGTGGAGGAAGTCTATGGTGGCTGTACCCTCTCAGTGCTGGGTCAGTGGTTTGTGTTTCTGCATAGGTATACGTATGAGTAACTCAAGGTCCTTTCTCCTCGTCTTCTCTGTTACGTTGCCTCTAACTAGGGTTTGGGGCTGATCCTTAACAGAGTGGAGCGTACTGGATATGGCGGCTGGGGATTAGCGCCAGGAGAAGCGAGCTGCAGTTTTTGGCTGTGATGGCCTTAACTGTTGTCTCGTGGAGTCTGGGGCCCTACTATGGGCTAACGTAAAATCAGGGAAGATAATGGGAAAGGCACCTTTCGGAAATTATTGTCCTTTTTTCTTGAAGGATGGGTCAGTCTCCCCGGACTTATCCTTTCGGAGAAAAGTACGAAAGTTTCTGAGTTCCTTTTGTGATCCACCCCAGTCTTTCCTGGTAGTTTGGACCTGTTTTGTTGGTGTGTCGACGACGCAGCAACCCTACAACCAAACCGACAGGATGAGACTCGAGTCAGCGATTTTTTTCCGTTTCCTAAGTGATAAATGTCAGGCACGTATTTTACCACTTCGGAGAACAGGAAAATAATTTCTGAGTTCGTTAAGAAAACTCGTTCTCCAAATATTCCTAATTCCTTCGACTTATTCCTGAATTCGTGAATTCCTTAAAATCATAATACACCGGCTGCAGGCGTGATCCGGAGGCGAAGCAGGTGCCCCTTACACCCGCCTACAGCCCTCCAGGTTCTGAGTAGGGGCGTTAGCTTCAGCTGAGCTTGTTATATCCTGCGAACTGCTAATGCTAACCGCCATCGTATTTCCCCAGTCTAGCCCACCATAGGTTTACTGTCTAGAGTAGTAAAGGTATCTTAGCTCCAATTGCGACTTCGATAGCAGCAGATCAAGGAGTCTCATTCTGTAGGTAGAGTCTCGAGCAATAGGCATGTTAGTCTGGCGTCTTGAATCCTTGTGAACCAATTAACTCTCTAAGGAAACGCATAGGAAAAGTCAGGGTCAGTGAGGCTCACGATGTAAACCTTCTGGGCTAGACCTTGTTCTCGCGAGTCCTCGTGCCCGGGGGCAAGGTTCCCAGGAGTGATCAGCGGATCTGGTTCTAGACACCCCTGGTCCCAGTATGATGCGTGCTCATTAAAGAGTTAAATGAGTATCGAGCGGATCAAGAAGCTTCGTTTAATCTCATTCTTATTTAGTCCCCAAAGGTCAGTGTTGGAAGTTGCATAAGGATCCGAAAGGATAACTGATTTACCTGTAATCATCCTCCTTCTCAGTTCTTTACTTATACGTACTCGAAAAATAAAAAAAGAAAAACGAAAATGAATCTGTTCTTGCTACATTCAGGTATTAGATATTAAGAGTACCCGATTTTCTTTCTAGTGTTACAGTCGTATATGACCCTCAGCTTCGTGGCTTTACAGGGTCATAATACGGTCTTATATTTCCTAAGGGTCATATCTGTATCCTCTGTGAGGAAACACTCGACCATAAGACTGCCTGGTAAGATCTATGCTCTCCCTTTGTTCGAGGCAGTCTCTTCAGTGAATCGGCCAATAATGAACGCTGTGCGGTTGAGCTGTTACGGCTCTTCAGTGAAACGGTCATGGTACGTGTGCGGTTGAGTTGTCTTGATCATTGCCGGATCATAAGACTCACAGGTAACGGTAGTTTCCTCTACAGGGCGGGATACAAACGAGGGTTTGAAATGTAATATGAATTTATGTTGGCCTAAAGTGGAACAGAGTATTCCGCTCTTCTTTGAGCCAATGTACTTGCAGATTCCTTTTCAAAGATCTGAATACTAGATTCTGATGGGGAGGGGGTCAGGGAGAATTTTATTTTCTTGGTAGAGGTGCTCAGAAGTTAACCTTCCTGGTTGAGCTATCTTGATCATTGCCGGATCATAGACTTAACAGGAAGCAGGTACTTCTTCGGCACAGGATATACGTATGCACTTATCAAAGGTAGAAACACTTCTCTGTACGTCACTCAGTAGGGCGACCGGAGGGACAGTATAAGACATTGCCTACTCAGCAAATGGTTTAAGACTAACACAAGAAAGGAATCTCGAGGTAATAGGTATCTCAGTACTAAGAATATATCTGCACTTCGAGGTGCAAATCCACTCGGTATTTATGTTTTCTAGCAACAGTTTTCATTATATCTATTATTGTTGTTTTTTTCTCGGTATGTATTGTGACTGTATTCCGAGATACTCGGATCAGTGCATGCTTGCCGTCAACATCAAATATTTTGACACCCGGATGAATGAAGAATCAGCGCCAGGAACGAATAATCGCCGCTTCAATTTTGAAACCACAGTCGATCATCTCGTCTCGAAGAACTGTTCGATCGTTTGACCGCAATTATCTAGACGCTATCATAACTCTTAATTACAATTGTACGCAGAATTATTGCGTCCAGCAGCGTAACCAGCCTCGGGTTGGGGGTCTGGTCTTGGCCAACGGAGAGGGAGTGTTACAGGTGATGCTACAATTTCAGAAAAACCCTATCAAACGAAGACCCCTTCTCCTGTGGCTGCTCCACTGATTTAGAGATCATTGATTTCAAGCTTGTAAATTCACGCCGCACAGTGGGAGATTTCAAAATTTGAAGCGGCAAAAATCGGGAAACTATTTACAATGATATATCAAACCAGGGGTATTTTGGCTCGCTGAGTCCATTTTTGAGCTTATTTTTACCCTATCCAGTAACCTACCCCCTTTATTAGGGGATGAAAATCCAAACATTTTGAAGAAATCGAGTTGGGTATCTAAAAATATGTTTATTGAGACGCTGAATTCGTTTTTGAGCTCATTTTTACCTCACTTGATAACCTACCCCCTTTATAGGGGATGAAAATCCAAAATTTTTGAAAAAATTGAGTTAGATATCTGTATGTTTTTTTAGACGCTGAATTCGTTTTTGAGGTTTTGTTAGCCCATCTGGTGACGATGCCCCCTGTATTGGAGGAAGAATATTCAAAATTTTTGAAAGAATCGAAGTGGGGTGTTCAAATATTTTTGTTTTTTAAGACGCTGAATTCATTTTCGGGCCTATTTTTACCCTATGTGGTAGCCTACTCTCTTAAGAAGGGATGAGAATACCAAATTTTTGACTAAATCGTGTGAGGTGTCTAAATATAAATTTTTTAACACACTGAATTCGTTGTTCAGCCTATTTTTGTCGTAACACTGCAATAGCCTTTTTTTTTAAATTACCTAATTAATTAATTAATTTTTTTTCTTTTTTTTCAACAAAACCCGGCCAATGATCGCGCATTACAGTACGAGTACACTGTTGACACAAATTGGTATCAGCTTTACAAATGATTGAGTGAAAGGTGAGGAAAAACTCAAATTTACTAAATGTATCAAAAAATAGTTCAGTACCATCATTTACGGCCTTTTAACCTGGGTTTTGCCAAGAGTTGACGTTGTTGGAAAATCTACCAAGTGATAATTGAAGCACATGATTAGACGAAACTAATGCCGCTAGAACTAGTGATGTGTAGTTGTTGATAGTTTCGCGGACTATCAATTGTTTTGATAGTAACTTAAAGTACTATCAATACTATCAAATAGTGGTTTGATAGTTTTTTACATACTATCAATACTATCAAAGTTTATTTGATAGTTTTAACATTAATTATTAAAAATTTTAGGATCAATGAATAATTCATTTATTATCAGTTCTAACAAGATTTAATCACTATTTTGTTATTAATTAGAAACTAGATTGAGAATTTTTTCGAATGAAATAATAAATACACTCTTTGTATTTCAGTATTTTACTATTGGCTTAGGCATACTATTAATTTTATTTATTTTATCAGAATTTATATTCTTTTTAACATTTTTTTATATTAATTATTCTAATTATTTATTTTTTAATTTTAACTTTAACATAAAAATTAATTTAAACATATTTAAATTAAATTTTATTATATCATTTCTAAATTTAATAATTTTATTAACTTCAAGAATTACTTTCTACTGTTTTGTGTCTTCTTCTTTCAAATCAGTTTAACAATTTTCGGTTCGCTGTGATTCGATTCCTGTATTTTGTTATTCTAGCACCCCATCTCTCGACCTCCTCTGAGGCAGTCTGATGTCTGATCTCTCCAAATTCCTGATTCATGATGTCTGCTCGTTGCATTTTTTATTTATGATGGTTATACAACGTTACAAGTCACGAGCTCTTCTGTATTCTATCTTCTATTTTTTTTCATCTTCTCTGCTCTTCACTTCAGTTTCCTTAACCTTAAGGGATCGATCGATCGAACTATCCATCCAGTTTCCACTCTGTTAAGAAGAACTTAACTCAACAACTTTGTATTTTATTTTACATTCTATAATTTTCTAATCAATAATCAAGTTTTGAGTCTTATGTGCTTGTTTAATCATGTGTGAAATCAAAAGGTCGCATATCGTGTTTTGTAAATCATAAATATGAAGAAATGAAGGAAAATTTATAATTGCTTGTTATATAATCAAAGAACTTTCTTACAAAAATGAGTGTGATACTGGTATCCGGATTCCGTACTCATGATAATAATTTTAAATAATCGGCAACTCAATAATCAGAATCCAACAAATAACTTATTGATAAGAAATAACAATAACTTTTAAATGGTTTCAAGTTTCAGTAGGTATTCAGTAATATACATTACACAAGCATAAGCCATAACATTAACTACCAAACCCAGAACCAGAAGAGTTTAATTAATAATCAAATCATGGAATGAAAAATGAAACTGTCAAATACACATCGAGGATCGAGAAACGACTGGGAGAACAAACCTAAATCTAACGAGCTTATGGTCTCTTTCCCAGCTTCCAAAATTCACCGGAATGGACGAAATCACAGTTCACAAAATCAGTAAATACTAAATAGTAAATACTATATTTAGTATTATTTACTATTTAGGTAACTATAATAATAAATTTAAAACAGTGTTGATAAATGACAAATTCATAATTATTCATTTTGATGATTTGATAGTTTTTATTAATTTGATAGTTTTTAAGAACTATCTATAGTGTTGATAGTCAATGAAGTAACTATCGATAGTTTGATAGTACTAAATTTACTAAAAACTATCAATACTATCAAAAATACTATCAATTACTACACATCACTAGCTAGAACCATTTTGGCATAGTTTGGCACTAACTACTTCTGGACCACTATGTAATACAAATTAACATAAAAATTCTACATACTTTATCTTCATTTCAAAAAAATATATTAGATCAAATGATGAAACAATTTAAACCAAATGAATGATGAAGAAATTCTCTTTCTAATGATATGTACACATCACGTTTTTGTATTAAAAACCCCTGAGTTAATACATGTTGAACAAACAGACTATAACAACCGGTTTACTGCGCTGGGCATAATAGTACTCTTATCGCGTTGCCCATGGTGAGCAGGTGATTATCAAAGTAGCGATACTGTGCACATTTAGTCGTTGGAGTATAACGAACACCTGGACCAATTTTCACCTCATACCAGAAATTTTATTTTTTGACTTGCAGCGTCAAATTCTGAAATCTCCCACTGTGCGCCGTCGATGTTAAAAACTGCGATTTTGATATCATTAATGTTTAATAGATAGCATTTCTAAAAATATGGCGGTGCAGGGAATAAGGTCCCACTTTGTTGGACCTAGTTTTCGAGATACAGCGAGTTTTGTGGACCAAGGTCAAAATTGTCGAAATTAGGACTCGTGACGATTGTGGTAGAATGAACCCTCCATTTTCCAATGGCGTTATCCGTTTTTCACTGTCTGCCTTCGTTCGGCCACTATAGATGGAAACGTGAATTCTCCTTCGCTCTGTTTCGCCTCCGCCCAACTCAGTTTTTGTATCACTGGAAATTGAACTCTTTCATTTCGTATTAGTTTTCTGAAAAGATCCCTTCTTATCTACGAAATCCTCTATAAAATTTCTGACAAAATGGGACCTCTAGCTTTATTCGTCTCGGAGATGTGCCAATTCAAATTTGTAATTTTTCGTTTTCTTTTGAACCTTTTTTTTTTAATTGCATTTTTCACGAAACCAGTTTTCCCCCCGAAATCTCAAATTTAAACAGCCATATTTCGGCGAATTTTGAAGCTAGAGAGCTCCGCAATGTATCATTTTATCTGAAATCTTATCTAGTATATGCCGGTATTCATAACTCGGTATCGACAAGGAGAGACCTCACTGCTTGTCCAGGCGCGGATTTAGAAAAATGTGATATGGGGGAGGGGGGTACAGTAGCGACGGTGGGCGGTGACCTTTGTGGCGTGTAATGAACGTACAATTCATAATTTTTATTCCTACTTTCCCTATTATTGCGTTAAAAATATTCAACCAAGGGGGGATGTACCCCATGCCCCCCTGGATCCGCCACTGTTCTTGTCCTGCCACAAACACTCGAGGCACGTACTCGTAACTGCACTGTTGTACGCCCAAGTGTTGTCAGCCGAAAAAAGGAATGTCGTGTGAATTTTTAGCTGCAACAAAATGGAAGCCGAACAAGGAAAAACGGTTACACGATACTGATACTTCAGACAACATTGCGAGAACGGTTTTCAAACAGTTGGTTTTAAGAACACGCCTTCGATGTAGGAAGCCGCAATTCCAACATCGCGTATGGTGTATAGGTTGCATTCTTACAAATACTAGGCACATGTGCTATCAAAGAGTTGTATCAAATATTGTTAGCCAATGCTAAACGAAATGCCGCGTTAATTTTGTTAACTAGTTAGAATGTTGAAAATATCGAAGAATTTAGGCGTAGTTATAGCAAAAAACTCATGCGGAAGGTAATGTTCGTTTGCTAAAGAAATCATTACGGCTGACAGCCCTGTGGAAGATTGTATAAGCCAAGAGAAGAATTATGTGAAGGAGGTGATCTTCTGGCATAAATTATGTCATCGCTAGAAGTCAACCAAATAATTTGTGCGTTGCATTCAGACCCAATGCAGAATCTCATTAAAATCACGACTGTGTTGTGCGTGGTTGTGAAATATTGTGCTCCCTTCAATATTGAGAATCCGAAATCTAAATGTGGACGTATTTTTAAAACACCTCCCCCTCGCTTTCTTACGTGATCTCGAGGGCCGTATTTGCGTACAGGCAACAATGACTCGTGCCTAGGGCAGTCACATTTTCGACACTCGTTTTAAATTTATGTAATATGTCTTTATTGAATAAAAAAAAAACAAAAACACGAAAATCTGAGGGGGAGGTGTGAACGCCTTAGATCAGGGCAAGATCACCAACAGGAAATGAATCTAAGATCAGATCTGTTTGTGAAAAAAGATCTGATCTATAATCAGTTTTTTTTTTTTTTTTTTTTTTTTTTTTTTGGCGAAAAGATCAGATCATAGATCAAAATATAATTTCTCTTTCTTCTTATTCATAATCATAATCGATATTGTACCGTACGTTTCTTAGGGATTTATCTCACAATTCACAAAGAAATAACAAGTGAACACCTAAAACTTGATACTTTCTACTTTCTAGGACTAATTTCAAAAAAGTCTCAGAAAAAGAATTTGACGATCTGATCTGGTATTTTCTGAAAAAAAAAAATAAAATAAAAAAAAAGATCTGAAAAAAGATCAAAGATTAGGCAAACGCAAATGATCCGAGATCAGATCAATGATCAAATGTGATCTAAGATCATTATTGATCTAGATCCTGCCCATCTCTGATCGTAATAAATAATTTTCCCGGAGTTCTGCTATCTTTGTTGACAACAGAACCACAATTATTACAATTTTCTACGCGGCAATATATCCGAACTCCTTCAAAAATCGACTATGCAACCTGCTAAACATGTCCAACGAATTCAAGTTCCTGCGAGGAAAAGTATGCAACCCAACTAACATGCAAAAATCTGCGAACTTGCTGAAATCTATTGTCTCCTCTATCCAAAGTTTCAAACCGTTTTGCTCTAGCTATCTCCAATCTAAAGTTTTTTGTGTTTTATCAGTTTGCCCCAGGGAATGAAAAGTCAATTGGTGAATTAAGTGTTGCATGTTCCCTGTTGAAGGCATTACTAGACTATTTGAAAAAAGACGAAAAAATAAAATCGACACGGTTGTGACACCCACCAAACGTTGGATATGCAATACCAACAACGCGAATCAACGTTTTTGAAAGTTCTAATTTCCTGGGGCGAACTGATGAAATGCGGAAATCTTTGGAGTGGTCGCAGCTACTGCGAAATGGTTCGAAATTTTCAAAAGAGGAGATCATTCTGCTCTTAAGATTTTGAACTGTTTCCTCTAGTTCTCACCATTCCAGAGATTTTCGCGTTTTATTAGTTCGCCCAAGGAAATTAGAAAGTTTGAAAATGTCAATTGGTGTGTATTGGGTTGCATAGTCGATGTATGGAAGGCATTACCGCATTATTCGAAAACTCGCATTAATTTTACCCATTTTGATAAAATTTTCGAGTGTATCTCGGCAACGGAGCGTCGCCGCAAATTTCAGCGTGTCGAATCGAGTAAAAGATTGAATTTAGTTCAACATTTTTGATTTTCTCGAATTTCGAAAATTTCTCCATAACATCATGTCTTTTTTAAGGCGAAAAATTATTTTTCGGGTTAAGAGACAATCTTATTGAAAATTGTCTCCTCATATCATAAATTTCAAACCGTTTCGCTCTAACAATCAAAAGTTTTTCACGTTTCATCAGTTCGTCCCAGGAAGTTTCTCGAATTTTGAAAATTTCTTCATTATTATTCTGAGGCGAAAAAAATAGGGGGGGGGGTGAAGAGATAGTCTTATTCACAATTGTCTCCTCTGAAAAGGGTTGTCCACTTTGCACTCCAAATATCAAACCGTTTTCCTCTAGCTATCCCCAGTCCATAGATTTTCGCATTTTATTAGTTCCCCCCAGAGGAATTCACGATTTCGAAAACGTCAATTGGTGTATGTTGACTTGCATATTCGACGTGCTGAAGGCATTACCAGAATATTCGCCGTTTTCGAAATCACTAATTTCTCTGGGGCGAACTAATAAAATGTCTAAAATTATTGAATTAGAGGCAGCTACAGCAAAACGGGTTGACACTTTCGAAAGAGGAGATCAATTAGCTCTCAAAATTTCAAACCGTTTTCCTCTAGCTATCCCCAGTCCGGAAATTTTCGCGATTTCAAAAACATCAATTTTTCTATGTTGAGTTGCATATTCGACGTGCTGAAGGCATTACCAGAATATTCGCCGTTTTCAAAATCGCTAATTTCTCTGGGGCGAACCAATAAAATGCAAAAATTATTGGATTGGAGGCAGCTACAGGAAAACGGGTTGACACTTTCGAAAGCGGAGATCAATCTGCTCTCAAAATGTCAAACCGTTTTCCTCTAGCTATCCCAAGTCCTGAGATTTTCGCATTTTATTAGTTCCCCCCAGAGAAATTCCCGAATTCGAAAACATGAATTGGTGTAGGTTGAGTTGCATATTCGACGTGCTGAAGGCATTACCAGAATATTAGAAAATTTGAAATACAATTTTGACGCCTTCGAAGAATTGAATATGCTATTTCTCATACGCCAATTGACGTTTTCGAAATCGCTAATTTCTCTGGGGCGAACTAATAAAATGCAAAAATCTTTGGATTGGTGGCAGCTACTGCGAAAAGGGTTGACAATTTCGAAAGAGGGGATCATTTTGCTCTCAAAATTTCAAACCGTTTTCCTCTAGCTATCCCCACTGCGGAGATTTTCGCGATTGCGAAAACCCACTTGATGTAGGTTGAGTTGCATATACGACGTGCTGAAGGCATTACCGGAATATTTGCCGTTTTCTAATATCTCTGGGGCGAACTAATGAAATGCAAGAATTATTAGATTGGTGACCGCTCTAGCGAAAAGTGTTGACACATTCGAACGAGGAGAATAATCTGCTCTCAAAATTTCAAACCGTTTTCCTCTAGCTATCCCCAGTCCGGAGATTTTCGCGATTTCAAAAACATCAATTGGTGTATGTTGAGTTGCATATTCGACGTGCTGAAGGCATTACCAGAAAATTCGCCGTTTTCTAAATCGCTAATTTCTCTGGGGCGAACTAATAAAATGCTAAAATCTTTGGATTGGTGGCAGCTACAGCGAAAAGGGTTGTCAATTTCGAAAGAGGAGATCAATTTGCTCTCATAATTTCAAACTGTTTTCCTCTAGCTATCCCAAGTCCTGAGATTTTCGCATTTTATTAGTTCCCCCCAGAGAAATTCGCGATTTCGAAAACGTCAATTGGTGTTTTTTTTTTTTTTTCCCCCCCCCCCTTTTCTAAATCATAATTTCTCTGGGGCGAACTAATAAATGCTAAAATCGTTGGATTGGTGGCAGCCACAGCGAAAAGGGTTGTCAATTTCGAAAGAGGAGATCAATTTGCTCTCAAAATTTCAAACCGTTTTCCTCTAGCTATCCCCAGTCCGGAGATTTTCGCGATTTCAAAAACATCAATTGGTGTATGTTGAGTTGCATATTCGACGTGCTGAAGGCATTACCAGAATATTCGCCGTTTTCAAAATCGCTAATTTCTCTGGGGCGAACCAATAAAATGCAAAAATTATTGGATTGGAGGCAGCTACAGGAAAACGGGTTGACACTTTCGAAAGCGGAGATCAATCTGCTCTCAAAATGTCAAACCGTTTTCCTCTAGCTATCCCCAGTCCGGAGATTTTCGCGTTTTATTAGTTCCCCCCAGAGAAATCCGCGATTTCGAAAACGTCAATTGGTGTATGTTGAGTTGCATATTCGACGTGCTGAAGGCATTACCAGAATATTTGCCGTTTTCTAATATCTCTGGGGTGAACTAATAAACTGCAAAAATTATTAGATTGGTGGCAGCTACAGCGAAAAGGGTTTTCACTTTCGAAAGAGGAGATCAATTTCCTCTCAAAATTTCAAACCGTTTTCCTCTAGCTATCCCAAGTCCTGAGATTTTCGCATTTTATTAGTTCCCCCCAGAGAAATTCGCGAATTCGAAAACATCAATTGGTGTAGGTAGAGTTGCATATTCGACGTGCTGAAGGCATTACCAGAATATTCGCTGTTTTTGAATTCGCTAATTTCTCTGGGGCGAACTAATAAAATGCTAAAATCGTTGGATTGGTGGCAGCTACAGCGAAAAGGGTTGTCAATTTCGAAAGAGGAGATCAATTTGCTCTCAAAATTTCAAACCGTTTTCCTCTAGCTATCCCCAGTCCGGAGATTTTCGCGATTTCAAAAACATCAATTGGTGTATGTTGAGTTGCATATTCGACGTGCTGAAGGCATTACCAGAAAATTCGCCGTTTTCTAAATCGCTAATTTCTCTGGGGCGAACTAATAAAATGCTAAAATCGTTGGATTGGTGGCAGCTACAACAAAACGGGTTGACACTTTCGAAAGAGGAGATCAATTAGCTCTCAAAATTTCAAACCGTTTTCCTCTAGCTATCCCCAGTCTGGAGATTTTCGCGATTTCAAAAACATCAATTGGTGTATGTTGAGTTGCATATTCGACGTGCTGAAGGCATTACCAGAATATTAGAAAATTTGAAATACAATTTTGACGCCTTCGAAGAATTGAATATGCTATTTCTCATACGCCAATTGACGTTTTCGAAATCGCTAATTTCTCTGGGGCGAACTAATAAAATGTAAAAATCTTTGGATTGGTGGCAGCTACTGCGAAACGGGTTGACAATTTCGAAAGAGGGGATCATTTTGCTCTCAAAATTTCAAACCGTTTTCCTCTAGCTATCCCCACTGCGGAGATTTTCGCGATTGCGAAAACCCATTTGATGTAGGTTGAGTTGCATATACGACGTGCTGAAGGCATTACCGGAATATTTGCCGTTTTCTAATATCTCTGGGGCGAACTAATGAAATGCAAGAATTATTAGATTGGTGACAGCTATAGCGAAAAGGGTTGACACATTCGAACGAGGAGATTAATCTGCTCTCAAAATTTCAAACCGTTTTCCTCTAGCTATCCCCAGTCTGGAGATTTTCGCGATTTCAAAAACATCAATTGGTGTATGTTGAGTTGCATATTCGACGTGCTGAAGGCATTACCAGAAAATTCGCCGTTTTCTAAATCGCTAATTTCTCTGGGGCGAACTAATAAAATGCTAAAATCGTTGGATTGGTGGCAGCCACAGCGAAAAGGGTTGTCAATTTCGAAAGAGGAGATCAATTTGCTCTCAAAATTTCAAACCGTTTTCCTCTAGCTATCCCCAGGCCGGAGATTTTCGCGATTTCAAAAACATCAATTGGTGTATGTTGAGTTGCATATTCGACGTGCTGAAGGCATTACCAGAAAATTCGCCGTTTTCTAAATCGCTAATTTCTCTGGGGCGAACTAATCAAATGCTAAAATCTTTGGATTGGTGACAGCTACAGCGAAAAGGGTTGTCACTTTCGAAAGAGGAGATCAATTTCCTCTCAAAATTTCAAACCGTTTTCCACTAGCTATCCCAAGTCCTGAGATTTTCGCATTTTATTAGTTCCCCCCAGAGAAATTCGCGAATTCGAAAACATCAATTGGTGTAGGTTGAGTTGCATATTCGGCGTGCTGCAGGCATTACCAGAATATTCGCTGTTTTTGAATTCGCTAATTTCTCTGGGGCGAACTAATAAAATGCTAAAATCGTTGGATAGGTGGCAGCTACAGCGAAAAGGGTTGTCAATTTCGAAAGAAGAGATCAATTTGCTCTCAAAATTTCAAACCGTTTTCCTCTAGCTATCCCCAGTCCGGAGATTTTCGCGTTTTATTAGTTCCCCCCAGAGAAATCCGCGATTTCGAAAACGTCAATTGGTGTATGTTGAGTTGCATATTCGACGTGCTGAAGGCATTACCAGAATATTTGCCGTTTTCTAATATCTCTGGGGTGAATAATAAACTGCAAAAATATTAGATTGTGCAGCTACAGCGAAAAGGTTCACTTGAAAGAGAATCAATTTCCTCTCGAATTCAACCGTTCCCTACTATCCCAGTCGAGATTTTCGCATTTTATTAGTCCCCCCAGAGAATTCGCGAATTCGAACATCATTGGTGTAGGTAGAGTTGCATATTGAGTGTGAAGCATTACAGAATATTCGCTGTTTTGAATTCGCTAATTTCTCTGGGCGAACTAATAATGCTAAAATCGTTGATTGGTGGCAGCACAGCGAAAGGATGTCAATTTCGAAGAGAATCAATTGCTCTAATTTCAAACGTTTTCCTCTACTATCCCCAGTCGGAATTTTTGCGATTCAAAAACATCAATGGTGTATGTTGAGTGCATATTCGACGTGCTGAAGCATTACCAAATCGCCGTTCTAAATCGCTAATTTCCTGGCGAACTAATAATGCTAATCGTGATGTGAGCTACAACAAACGTTGACACTCGAAGAGGAGATCAATTACTCTCAAAATTCAACGTTTCCTCTAGCTATCCAGTCTGAGATTTTCGCGATTTCAAAAACATCAATTGTTATGTTGGTTGCATATTCGACGTGCTGAGCATTACAGAAAATTCGCCGTTCTAATCGCTAATTCTTGGGCAACTAATAAATGCTAAATCGTGGATTGGTGGCGCCACACGAAGGCTGTCATTTCGAAAGAGGAGATCAATTTGCTCCAAATTTCAACCGTTTCCTCTACTTCCGTCGGAGATTCGCGATTTCAAAACATCAATTGGGTATTTGATTGCTATTCGACGGAAGGCATTACAGAAATCGCCGTTTTCTAATCGCTAATTCTCTGGCGAACATAAAATGCTAAAACTTGGATTGGTGGCAGCTACAACAACGGTGACACTTCGAAAGAGAATCAATTAGCTCTCAATTCAAACCGTTTTCCTCTACTACCGTCTGGAGATTTCGCGATTCAAAACCAATTGGTGTATGTTGATTGCATATCGACGGCTGAAGGCATTACAAATCGCCGTTCTAATCGCTATTCTCTGGGGCGAACTAATAATCTAAACGTTGGATGGGGCAGCCACAGCGAAAAGGTGTCATTTCGAAAGAGGATCATTGCTCTCAATTCAAACCGTTCTCTACTATCCCCAGTCCGGAATTTTCGCGATTTCAAACATCAATGGTGTATGTTGATTCATATCGACGTGCTGAAGCATACCAAATCGCCTTTCTAATCGCAATTTCTCTGGGGCGAACTAATAATGCTAACGTTGATTGTGCAGCTACAACAAAACGGTTACACTTCGAAAGAGGAATCAATTAGCTCCAATTTCAACCTTCTCTAGCTATCCAGTCTGGAGTTTCGCGATTTCAAAACATCAATTGTGTATGTTGATTTCATCATCGACATGCTGAAGCGATTACCGAAATTGCGTTTCTAATATCTCTGGGGGAACTAATAAATGCAAAAATTTTAGATTGGTGGCAGCTACAGCGAAAAGGGTTGTCAATTTCGAAAGAGGAGATCAATTTGCTCTCAAAATTTCAAACCGTTTTCCTCTAGCTATCCCCAGTCCGGAGATTTTCGCGAATTCGAAAACATCAATTAGTGTAGGTAGAGTTGCATATTCGACGTGCTGAAGGCATTACCAGAAAATTCGCCGTTTTCTAATTCGCTAATTTCTCTGGGGCGAACTAATAAAATGCTAAAATCTTTGGATTGGTGGCAGCTACAGCGAAAAGGGTTGTCAATTTCGAAAGAGGAGATCAATTTGCTCTCATAATTTCAAACTGTTTTCCTCTAGCTATCCCAAGTCCTGAGATTTTCGCATTTTATTAGTTCCCCCCAGAGAAATTCGCGATTTCGAAAACGTCAATTGGTGTATGTTGAGTTGCATATTCGACGTGCTGAAGGCATTACCAGAATATTAGAAAATTTGAAAGACAATCTTGACGCCTTCGAAGAATTGAATATGCTATTTCTCATACGCCAATTGACGTTTTCGAAATCGCTAATTTCTCTGGGGCGAACTAATAAAATGTAAAAATCTTTGGATTGGTGGCAGCTACTGCGAAACGGGTTGACAATTTCGAAAGAGGGGATCATTTTGCTCTCAAAATTTCAAACCGTTTTCCTCTAGCTATCCCCAGTCCGGAGATTTTCGCGATTTCAAAAACATCAATTGGTGTATGTTGAGTTGCATATTCGACGTGCTGAAGGCATTACCAGAAAATTCGCCGTTTTCTAAATCGCTAATTTCTCTGGGGCGAACTAATAAAATGCAAAAATATTGGATTGGGGCAGCTACAGCGAAAAGGGTTGTCACTTTCGAAAGAGGAGATCAATTTGCTCTCAAAATTTCAAACCGTTTTCCTCTAGCTATCCCAAGTCCTGAGATTTTCGCATTTTATTAGTTCCCCCCAGAGAAATTCGCGATTTCGAAAACGTCAATTGGTGTATGTTGAGTTGCATATTCGACGTGCTGAAGGCATTACCAGAATATTAGAAAATTTGAAATACAATTTTGACGCCTTCGAAGAATTGAATATGCTATTTCTCATACGCCAATTGACGTTTTCGAAATCGCTAATTTCTCTGGGGCGAACTAATAAAATGCAAAAATCTTTGGATTGGTGGCAGCTACTGCGAAACGGGTTGACAATTTCGAAAGAGGGGATCATTTTGCTCTCAAAATTTCAAACGGTTTTCCTCTAGCTATCCCCACTGCGGAGATTTTCGCGATTGCGAAAACCCACTTGATGTAGGTTGAGTTGCATATACGACGTGCTGAAGGCATTACCGGAATATTTGCCGTTTTCTAATATCTCTGGGGCGAACTAATGAAATGCAAGAATTATTAGATTGGTGACAGCTATAGCGAAAAGGGTTGACACATTCGAACGAGGAGAATAATCTGCTCTCAAAATTTCAAACCGTTTTCCTCTAGCTATCCCCAGTCTGGAGATTTTCGCGATTTCAAAAACATCAATTGGTGTATGTTGAGTTGCATATTCGACGTGCTGAAGGCATTACCAGAATATTCGCCGTTTTCAAAATCGCTAATTTCTCTGGGGCGAACCAATAAAATGCAAAAATTATTGGATTGGAGGCAGCTACAGGAAAACGGGTTGACACTTTCGAAAGCGGAGATCAATTTGCTCTCAAAATGTCAAACCGTTTTCCTCTAGCTATCCCCAGTCCGAGATTTTCGCTTTTATTAGTTCCCCCAGAGAAATTCCGCGATTCGAAAACTCAATTGGTGTAGTTGAGTTGCATATTCGACGTGCTGAAGGCATTACCAGAATATTCGCCGTTTTCTAATCGCTATTCTCTGGGGGAACTAATAAATGCTAAAATTTTGGATTGGTGGCAGCTACAGCGAAAAGGGTTGTCACTTTCGAACGAGGAGATTAATCTGCTCTCAAAATTTCAAACCGTATTCCTCTATCTATCCCCAGTCCGGAGATTTTCGCGTTTTATTAGTTCCCCCCAGAGAAATTCCAGATTTCGAAAACGTCAATTGGTGTATGTTGAGTTGCATATTCAACGTGCTGCAGGCATTACCAGAATATTCGCCGTTTTCAATCCTAATTCTCTGGGTGAACTAATAAATGCAAAAATTATTGGATTGGTGGCAGCTACAGCGAAAAGGGTTGTCACTTTCGAAAGAGGAGATCAATTTCCTCTCAAAATTTCAAACCGTTTTCCTCTAGCTATCCCAAGTCCTGAGATTTTCGCATTTTATTAGTTCCCCCCAGAGAAATTCGCGATTCGAAAACATCAATTGGTGTATGTAGAGTTGCATATTCGACGTGCTGAAGGCATTACCAGAATATTCGCCGTTTTTGAATCGCTAATTTCTCTGGGTCGAACTAATAAAATGCAAAAATCGTTGGATTGGTGGCAGCTACAGCGAAAAGGGTTGTCAATTTCGAAAGAGGAGATCAATTTGCTCTCAAAATTTCAAACCGTTTTCCTCTAGCTATCCCAAGTCCTGAGATTTTCGCATTTTTTTAGTTCCCTCCAGAGAAATTTGCGATTTCGAAAACGTCAATTGGTGTATGTTGGGTTGCATATCCTCGGTATTGTCCGAGTACTATTTGGTATCGTTTTAAGCAATACGATACCAAATTCCACATGAGTATATACTCATATCAGGCACTGCTCTGGTACACGTTCATATACACTTTCCAGCATAATATTATCAAGCTCAAGCGGAATAAGCAAATATGAAATCATCTACAGTAGATAAGAATTTTCTGTTCCACCATTCAATAACACATTAGAACAAAGTGTCGGTACAATAATATAATCAGAAGTTTGTCACGTATAAAACAATACATAGCCACACAGTAATTAAAAATATTCTCATGAATTACTCGACTGTACTTACACAATAACTTCTACATTTGAATTCTTATATTGAACTTATAATGCTACTGATGAATGCTACTCTCTGTTTAAAATCCACTTAAAAGCAATAAGTATAATATGGAAGTACTTATGTCTGAATCGACCTCAGTTACATTAATCAACTCTTACATTGATCAATTCAAAGTGACAAAAAGGGGAAAAAAACACAAGCAAATTAAAGAATACATTCGACCAAGAATGCTCAGCCGGTTGGATATTACAAATACATTCTTCAGTAACGACGGGCGCCGCCGCCACCACCACCACCACCGCCAACATTGCCTTTCGCATTGTTGTGCACACTGCAAAGTTCAAAATAACATGTATCAGTCACATGATTCACTGGAATTATAAATTAACAGAGGAAACACAAATGAATCGCAATACAAAGATACATTCTCAAGAAAATAATTATGTACTAAGACAAGGTGTAAGATACAAAAATTTTAAACAGAAATCAAGGGGGTTACAGAGTTAACATTAAAATCATTACATACATGTGTTCCCGAGCATGAAGAGTAATATTAGCATTTGCGAAATTACGGTGTAATCTTACAAACCTATCAGAATTTTGGAAACGAGTTTGGCAAACATGGCATACTTAATGCACAAAGATCAGAAATTATTGTTTTCATAAAATTAAAATTAAGTCTTTAGTATTAAAAACCTTTTATACCGATTGAGATTAGCTGCATATAAACCAGAAATCCTGCATGTATGATAAAATAAAGAATACTAGTCATGAAACGGAACTCAAAATTCATAAAATTCAAGTTCTTTTTTCCAGCACCATGTGCATCTTACTCGATGTTTTGCAACTGTGTCCCCGCTCTGTTACCATACAGCCTAAATTAGATCGACTTTCGGACTGCACATCTACGACCGACTCATTGCAGCGATTTTTGTACATATTCTACACATTCATTCACTATAGATAAGACACAGATACTACCAAAATGGTCAGTCTATTATAAAGGTGCAATTTAAGTATTCATAACTTCGGCAATAAGGCAACTGTATTGTACTGCAAGTTTCTACATTCAATACAATCAACCATATTAATTCCCATCTTGGAAGAACGGTTTGTAAACAATTGTTATCGCCTTCCATAGTTAAGGCATACATATAATCAGTTTAACTGTGAAAAAACAATGACAACAAACATTGTTGCTGGTCGTCATACCTTAATGACTAAAAATCATTGTTCAGAAATCACAGCCAACACAAAGAAGATCCCTCTGAGTGACTCGAGTTTTCAAAAAAATGATATTCAATCGATACCATTACATGATTAAGTTAATGTCGAACAATAATAGCGGTTTAAAAACTAATTTACAGGTTAACAATTCTAACTAGACATATTGCATTAGAAACAAAAAAAAAAAAACCGAACAAATTTCGAACGTGTTGCTTGAAACTGAATCCATTCATTACCATTCATCAAAACTGCAGATGACTTAATAAAGTTTCTGTGAGAAGTTACGCTACCAAACAAGCTGGGTATTTCAAGTAATGAAAGTCCAATAAAAAAAACATCCCAAGATTCCAGTTGTTTATTTAACCCACGCAAATGAAATTTTCAGGAAGAAGAACCCACATGTTTTCCCAGAGATATCAAGAATCCACTTTCAAATATGGTAACAGTAGACACTTCTAAATCCTATCAAATTTCAAATAATTTCGAAGTACCCACCCGCACATATTCCCTTACAGTTACACATAATTAAGTATACAATATGAAAATAAACATAAGAATAAATTGTTAAGCTGGACACTCGAGTGTAGAAAGTAGACCATTCAATTGATAACGTTAACAACATATCGCAGCAACTGACCTTCGCACACTACAACCTATTGAAACCCAAACAGATTTTTAAAAGTATTTCTGTGGAAACATGCATACACAAGTATTTCAACAAAGGTACTCCTCACTACACTCGAGGCTCCATTAGACATATTTAGAAAGTACATTCACATATACCGAAGTCGCAGACATGAGAAGCAAAAAGCGATCAAGAGTGGCAGAATGTACACATGCAATATAACAATATTCGACGTAGTACCAGTTTAGTACCGAGAGATGCGGATATGGCACTGCAGAGAGTTAGATCAACCACCGAGTTGCAGCTATGTTTGTAAGAGGACTAGAGATTTCTTGTTAGCAAAATCAATCACAACAACAAAATCACTAGTCTTCCATACAACGAATAGCGATTAAGACATGCTGTTAATAGACGCGCGAGCGAGCAATGTTAATAACGCAGGGTAGAAAAAAGTAGTTGCACCGTATATCTGTTAGTAAGGCACCGAGTTGGAAGGGAAAAAAGTTCATAGTCCGATAATACCACCTTTGCTGATAGTACAGCTAAAATATAGGTCAACGTGTCCGAGTGAGCCACATAACGTTAATATTAATATTACTAGTATCATCCTTAGTTTATATATAATTAATAAATACTTGGGCAGTCCGCACGCAAGTATAGTCTGTAGTTATAACCAGTGCTCAGACCTTTCAGCGACCGAGAATAGAATCACATATCGAGGGAAATGAAACGAATATCATGAAAATCGTCAATTCTGAGGGGAAGTATACTTTACTAGAAACTGTTCACGCGACAGTCCTCAGGGATTATTCTACAGGTAAAAGTTTGTTCGTTTCGACGAGCGCATAATTAGATATCGATCAGCATCGGTGCAATTCAGTTCGCACAGGAAGTCAACGCGCAGTTCTTATTACACAGATGTAAGTTTAGATAGAGAGCAAAAGGTTAATCCCCTACATGCGAACATCAGAATCAACGAAGTACCACCCGAGGCCAAATATGAGCACTGAGAATGCAACACCAAAGACTGACATCAACGGCATACGGTCGACACAGCATGCATTCCTTGGGTATTGAAGAAGTGAATGCTATTTGTATACAGGTCTCGAGTTTCCACAAAGGGGCCCAGTTGAAATTCTATATCAAATTCAAGCTTAGAGACCTACAACTCTTCGAATCAACGTACTACAGCTTAAGAACTAAATTGCAATCCTCTAAATAGTGACAACAAGAATGGGACCACGCTCCTTTATTTTCCAGTTCTATCCTTCACCTACACTTCCACTCCATCTTGTATCATTTTCTTCACCTTTTTATGCCACATCCCATAGTATAACGACAGAAAGGTAGGATGAGTGGATCATCTGCGAGGGCGCATGTGAAAAGGGACCACTTGACCAAAAGTAAAATGTTACACAGGAAATGCGTTTAATTTTTTTTTTTTTTTGTTGTAATTACCGTTCTGTTACCAACATTTCAATCGTGAAGGTTCTACACATTACCACACGCTCCCCTAACTTCTTGTTCGTTCTTTCCGGGAAAAATTTCCAATGTTCTACAAAGGATTTGAATGTCTGAAGATCTCCGATGAATTTCGAAAATTCCGATGCTTTCCGGAGTCTTTTCGAAAATATTTCCAATGTTTACCAAAGAATCTCAACAAATTACTTTTGAGAAAATTTTCTGGTAAATTTTGAAGAATTTCATAGGAAATATTTGAGGGAGACCTCCGATGGTTTTGAAGAATTTTATTAAAAATCGTCACAGAAGTGTCCGAAGTCCCTTAGTAGTATATGGGTCACTTGACCCCAATTTCTCATATCTTATTTCAGGGATCTCTATCAGCCTCTGTATTATATTTTTCAGTATTCTTCTTTTCCCCAAATGCGTACGAATTATAAAAACTTCTAACTTGTAATTTTTACCAACTTATATCTTTTCAGTTCAAATTTTTTTTTTTTTATGAAGACACATCCAATTTTTAATATACTGCGTATGTTTTTGCTGGTATCAAATAGTTTTTATATGTTCCTTTTTATTTTTTTGCATGTATGATGTTGTTTTACATACAGTAAGTTCAATTTTGCATTCATTTATATATGTTTCAGTATCAAGTTTGATTTTTATGTTCCTTTTCATTTGTTTTCAACATTATAGGTTAATATGTAGTATGTATTCAAAAAGACATATTTTACTATATATACATATATTTGACTCTGTATATTTTGTTTTTCATTATCACAGTCTCTACTTGAGCAGTCATAAGAATTCTATTATACCATAGCTATCATGTAAGGGAAAGAAAGTTTGTTCGGGCGACCTCCAAAACATGCACATTTTACACTTTGTGGAAGTTTTACCTGCACAAAACCATTCCGACGACCTCGGTGTAACTCCACAATACCATTTGGGCGACTTTGTGTAAGCGAGATGTAACTACACAACCTGCACAACGTTTTAGCTTGTACAGTTTGTGTAACTTCTGATCTCGTCTCTCGAGCAACGGTTCTGATAGCTGATAACAGCCAACAACTGTATACAAACTGCACGAAGTCGTTTGGGCGCATCATATGTTTTGTGTACTTGCAACTAGAACAGTCCTGCACAGAGTTGTGTCTAATTTGTGCAGTGTGGAGGTCGCCCAAACAAACCTATTTACAATAGTAGTAACAATTAAGTTGATCAGTTGATAAGTGAAGTCAAAAAGTCACTTAATAAAGTCGAAAGTAGTTTGGTAAAGTCAAAAAGTAGAATAGTAAGCAGTGTTGTTCGACAAAACGATTTTTTGTCATTTTGTCAGACGAGCATTTCACTTTTTTTTGTTATGTCATGAGTTTATTTGGAGTTTTGTCATTTTGTTTTTTCATAATTTTGTTATGTCATGACAAAATTATTTTGACATTTTGTTTTGTCATTTTGTCATATCCACAAATTTTTCAGGTATTTTACTATTTTTAAATACAATCCAATCCTACCAATCACCAATGTTACAAAGGTTGCATACTTGGAGGCTAAAAAGAAATTGGGATTTAAACCTGCACTAGAGTGCGCTGAAAATTGCATGCGCGGTTGTTAGCGGGTGAAAATGAGTGAGTGACCATGTTGTGTACTTTCAAATAGAAACACTGCTATCTTTAGCAGGGTAAAAAAAAAACGAATAAAAATTATTCTGCCAGTGGTGCCAGTAGAACTGATTATAATTTAATTTTTTGGTGATGATGCAGTCGAATTTAGGACAAATTTTCTTTGGAAGTGAATTTCTAATCGACTTAATGATAGTTCAAGTTTGCTACACGCTTACAGTAAATCATACGTGATCACTCCTCTGGCTTGGGTTGACTTCTCAAGTTTTGACTGATGGCTGATCACTTCTTTAACAAAAAGTGTCTGAGAAAAAGAACCTAATGCATAGGTTGGTTCAGATACATTTTCTAAGACACTAGTTCCATGTTCTTCTAGTCTTCCTTAACTTCTTGATCCTTGTTCTTTTCCACCAACATAATATTGGAATGACAAAATGTTATGACAGAATTGTTTTGTCATTTTGTTTTGTCGTTGATTCATTTTTTTGTTATGTCATTTCCATTTTGTCATATGACAAAACTGAGAAATGGTTTCGTCATTATGACTAAATTCCCAAGATTCAATTGTCATTTTGTTATTTTGTTTTGTTATGTCTAACAACACTGATAGTAGGTCAAAAAGTAGGTTACTAAAGTCAAAACGTAGCATAGTAAAGTTGTGAGTAGATAGCTAAAGTCAATAGGTAAAGTTGATAGCTAAAGTTGAGGGCTAAAATCAATAGGTAAAGTCGATAGCTGAAGTTCATAGGTAAAGTCGATTAGGACGCGTCAGTAAAGTGGCTGACATCTGGTGGACAAATGCGGAAGCTACCCAAACAGGATGAAATACATAGGGCGCCATCTACCTTTACAAATAGTGGCCAAAAGTGGAAGTATACAAATGGGATGAAATAAACAAGCGCACCATCAGGGTGATGCGCCCCAATAGGTAAAGTCAGAAGGTCAAGTAGATAGAAAAAAATGTAAGTGTACATAGTATGCGATAATTCCATAGCATTATCAAGTTTTAGTAGAATATAGTCTTAACTTAGTAATAGCAAAAATGTAAGTTAAAAATTATAGGTTGAGAAAAAAAAAAGAAGAAAAAAAAGTAAGTTAAAATTATAAGCTGAAAAAATAAGTTGGAGAAAAATTACAAGTTAGAAGTTTTTATAATTCGTACGCATCTGGGGAAAAGAAAAATACTGAAAAATATAATACAGAGGCTGATAAAGGTCCCTGAGATGAGAGATAAGAAATTGGGGCCAAGTGACCCATATACTACTTTCCTTGAACGGTAAAAGTAGACAGGCATATTCATGCAGCAGGATAAGTTGCCTACATTACAAGATTGGAGGTTCCCAGCGAGAAATGCGAGACTTCCCTTCAGCAGGTACGTAGCTACGTACGCAACTCACTTAACAACATGTAAATGTATTTCCTTTTTGTACGTTTTGAAATAAATAAATTTTGACTTGCCTCACTCAAAATTGCAATATCTCGCTGAATTTTCAAGATGGAGATCTGGGGATGGTTTTATTCGATTTCCATGGGGTTTTTACATAAATTTAGCCAAAAAAGGAAAAATCGAAAAATTAGTCAACTGGTTCCTCTACGTATGTGCCCTCACATCAAATGATATGCTCACCTAACTTCATTTGTGACCGGCTCGGAAGAAAGGAGGCTTACATCTAAAATCAAGTTTTTGAGAAAAACGCGTTTGAAGTTTGGTAACACTGTATCGTTAAGCATGTGGTTTGTATTGCAAGTTATGTCTTCGGAATCGGGTTGTGCGACATCTGTGAGTGTGTGGAACATGTCGGAGTGGTCAGCCAGGTGCACGTTCAGCGGTGGGGAGTGGGAGGAACCGGAGAGAAAGTGATAGTCAATAAATTATAGTCTCCTATTCAAAAATTCTGTAATATTTCTAAATGGGGAAACTCACCTTAGTATGTTACTTCATTTACAGAGATACGAAAAATCTCCCCAAAAAGAGTAGCCTATCGTCAAAATTAGAGGGGCAATGTATCAATTAAAAATCGACATTTTTGGTGAATTTTTTGCGCCTTCAATATTGAAGATAGGCAGTTATGTCTAGAAAGTATTTTGTTACAAATAGTATGCACAATGAAATACCATGTTTAAATTTATTTAAAATTTTTTGAAATTATTATCAGCATTTTCAAAAAATAATATTGAATAGCCCCTTCAAAATAGAAAGTATGTAACCCATTCTGTAACGGAGATTGAAGATTGTCTTTCTTCAGAATCACTCGTTTTGTGAGAAAAATCACAGTCGTTAACCTTCTTTCTTATAAATTACCTTTTTTTAAAAAAAAAAACATCTATCAATTTTCAAACGCTTGTACAGCCGTGAAAAATAGGTTTTTTGAGGTTGAGCAAACGGGAGTGGATGCTCCTTAGGATCGAGAATATGAATCTGCAAAAATCCCAAAATCAATTTTTTAGACGTAAGCCCCCTTTCTTCCGAGCCTGACACATTTTGAAAAAACAATAGATTTTCTATGACAAAGTTTTCAGAAGAAAAGTAATGAACAATAACGGGGTCATCATCCTCCTAAACCTAAAACTCCACCCACCGTATAAAATGGGTACCTATGTCACTCCATGGCTTACCAGGAAAGTTCTTTCAAGTTGAGGTTTTTAAAAAAAAGTAAGTGAAAAACATTATTTTTCACTTTTATTTTTCCAAGGATCTCAAACAGGGTGGCCAGCCCCCCCCCCCCCAAAAAAAAAATCCTCCAAACTTTTCAGTCCATCTTTCAACTTTTACATAACAAATTATTTAAAAAAAAAATTCAATTGAGTTTGACAGAGAAAATTGTACAATACTTCCACATCATAAAATTTTCTGCAAAATTCCTTGACTTTTCCAGGTGTGCTCACATTCTCTGACTTTTACCGGTTTTCCAGGAACTGGTCACCCTATCAAATATCACTTCTTCAGAGGAGGTTGGGGGGGGGGTGAGGGACGAGACCTGCAGTTCCAAAAACATTAAAAATTAGGTGTCGAATTTTCAACCATCATGCTCAGAAAGCAGAATTCAATATGCTACAGAATAAGATACTGGAATTTCTTCCCTTCTACAGGCTCGATTTCAACATATGGATCCAATCACGTACTCCCCACCTATAGAAAACATTCTACCATCCAAGTTTCCAAAAAAGAATGAACCAATAAAATTTTCAACATCAAATACAAGCTTTAAAATTCTAAAAATTTGCGCATCAATGTATTAAATCAAGCTCACATAATAGGCAGGCATTGGATTGCGGGAGGACGTCTAAGCTGAAATTTTCTCTCAACTCTTCTCAATTCCAACTGATTCACCCAATGAAGAATCATCTTCTCTGCCACATTTCCATCTCATCCCCCAATAAAGGGACTGAAACATTAGCTATCTTGATCAAAATTCAAAATGCACGATTGATCTCAAAAATCAGGAACTGTACACATTTGCTCACCATAAAAGTTTTGTAAGAGCTTCCATTTACTCTTAAATCGCGAATCCGCAATTTATTAGAGCCGAACATTTTTCAGGGAAGTCAGAGCAGGGGGAGTACTACGAAATCCATTGAGGACCCGACTTCCAAAACGCACTAAGTCCAAAATTATGTAAATTAAAATTTTAGCGCTATCTGGTGGAGAAGAAGAAAAACCGCGAATTTCCATCTCTATTAGGGGCAAGTTATACGTGTTCACAGCACTGATATGACTGTGATAGTAAATTGGGACTGCCAGCGCAAAAGAGTCGCCCTCTACAATTTTAGGCACGTGAAAAAAGGAACTACTGAAACGCTACACATTTTAGAAAAATTTATCAGATTGAAATAAAAATAGTCTCAATGGAAGGAAAAATTTTATGTACTACAAATTTTGAAACGCTTCCGTTTTCAAACTACATATTTTGAGATTTGTTCATATGTCGGCAAAGGAAATATTCCCTTCGATCAGGGTTTCAAGGTAAACGACAACAGCGCGCCACCGCTTTAAGCAGCTCGAATAGGACCTTAGTTGCATTATTTTCTTTTTTAATTTCCGATACTTCTGTGTTTTGGACTAAGGGTATTTTATAAGTCAGCTTTTCAACTGCTGGAGCCGGAGCCCAGAAAAAAAATCACTTGCTAGAGCTGAAACCGGGGCCAATTTAGAACTTTTTCTAAAGCCAGAATCGAAGCCTATACCAGAATTACACTTGAGTTGAAACCAATTTCCGGCTCTAACTTCGGCTCTAGTCTCTCCTCTCCTCCCTTCTTCAAAGTCTCCCACACCTGTTCACCATCCATCTTCTCCTTTAAAATAACCTAAGCCGGATTAAGCACAGCATTTTGAGGGAAGCCGGTTAACAAACAACATTTTGAGGGAAGCCAGATCAAATACAATATTCTGGGGGAAGCCGTAGCCATCAAGGATTTATTGCCAAAGCCAGATCATGAGCCCGGAAATAATTATTTACCATAACCGTTTCAAAAATTTCAGCCTATACCGGAACTGAATTCAGATTTACTCCGAGCGGCTTCGGCTTTAATGTCAGCTCGAGGCTCCTGCTTTCAACACGAACACTTGTAAAAAAATTCCAAAAAATTACCTAGAATTAGTTCGTAAGAATTTTCGCTTTTACACGTAAAATTTTGCCCCCTCTCTATATTGAACTTTGTAAAATTCAATTTGAAACTGAAAAGTTAGTTTTTCGGTGCACGGTATTTCAGTGACGATCAAATGAGAACTGCCGCCTCCGCTGATTCGGAAATATTCAAAGTCCATTTGAAGGGAATTCAGAATCAGAGAATTTTAAGCAAAATAGCAGTAAATCTAAAAACTCAAACACTGAGACGAAAACTGGAATCCAAAGAGAATCCAAAATAAATCCCAGAATCTATATAAACAGAAAATTCGACCCAAGTCGAGAAAAGGAATCAGCATCTGATTCAGAATCCGGATTCTTAAATTCAGTTATAAATTCATGTTCAAGTGTGCCCGAAAACTTCCGACATATCCTTACGAGCTCTTATCCAAGTTTATAGAATCGATTCCTGCTTGTATTTGCCCACATCCTAAAGCTGTAAAATCATATCTCAGAAACGAACAAAAAAGTCAAAAACTATAGCAGTTAGAAAAAAAGAAAGAAAAAACTACATGTGATTTTGAGACCGTCTTGGGAGATCAAATCGATTGCGACTTACAAAAGATTGAATTGCATTCGAAATCACATGCTGCAATCTGCACATCAAAGCCATCTTTACCAAAATTTGCACCGACTTCGCAAAACCAATAATTTGGTTGTACAGTACACCAGGCCACTAAATAGCTCAACTGAGCACGACACACAATAAAAGATTCTGAGCTCTGGTTATGATAGAAATATAAGTAGAAATATGTTACAAATAAATGTTTATAATAGATTTATGAGTAATATCTTGACGGAACATACGTGAATACAATAAGGACATACTGAGACTTGAGATTTCGAAAGGTGATTGTTTTTAGAGAGCCAAACTTCAACCATGCACGCGTGTACAGAAAATTCGTACACAATGCGCCGCAGACGAAAGCTTTCGTCTAGAAAAGTTCAAAACTTGGAGCAGATATGATTCTTCCAGTACCGCTAATTTGTAAGCACGTACGTAGCCCGTGTCAGAATTTTACATACAACAGAATCGAACCAAGAACAATGAATGGTAAAATGTTGACATAATTTCAGTTTCAAGTTCAAAAACCGTAATACCAGACTTGAAAAGACCGAGCATTTCACGAATCTAACATCAAAATCGATTCGACCAGGAATTCAGCAGTGGAATATGAACACAATACACGTATAATTATGAAAAACGGATTCTTGCCCACAGAATGAAAGTAATTTACACGATCGAGGCCAAAATCCCAAAAATACATTCCACAGCTGAACATCCATTCTAAACGTTCCAGCTCGATTCTTGTTTAGAAAATCGATTAACCGATACAGAGTACATTAAGTATGATCCGACCGATTCACCTCAAGCCACCAAACCCCACCAGCGTTTGAAACGACAACTTAGTAAATGAGAATTGTACGCACCACTGCTGCAGAAGGAATTGCGCCATCTGAATCTGGTTGGATAGACCAGTTATGGTGATAATTCGGTCCGTGGAACCGGGCAACGGCTCGTCGATGGTGATATCGGCTCCCGATTCGATACGAACCTTACGTATTCTGTTTCCGCCTTTGCCAATGATCGCTCCGGCATACTGTAATACAAGAACATAATATACACACCGAATACGTCGACGATATCGAACAAAGAATACTGTTCTAGATGTCCAGTATACTTACGTCCTTTGGAATAGTGACTTGGGTAGAATTCCGGGGTCCTCCTTGACCGGCGCCATTACCCATACCACCGAGATTACGAGCGGGAGGCATGTTGTAGTCTAGGTCTTCGTCACCTGGACAGGGAGTAAAATTACAACTTAGACTGGTTCACGAGTACGGTTTAGATTACTAAATCAATGCGCATTTTTCAAGACATGGCAGTCCCTCTATCCGGTATTACTGACCAACCCCCATCACATTTACATAGGAAGTATCTTAAGCATGTACGTAACTATTATAAAAACAATAACTTACATTCGTCACCGTATCCTCCTCTGAAACCACCACGAGTTGGAGGAGGTCTGGAAAAAAAATAATAAAACTTATTGAGACTGAGTTCCGTATATTCGATAAACTACGATATCCTTGTCTGAGAACTTAATTTTAATTCGCGAGAAAACAGGGAAGTTTCATCAGAATTCTAAAATATTCACTCTGAGATCTGAGAACAACTTTTGATAAGTACAATTAAATGTGAAAACAGAGCTGGTAATTCCAGTAACCAGACAAGTACAAAATGAACACAAACCAACTTAAAAATTTATAGACAAAGTGAGCACGATGATGTCGACAGGATTTTCATTCACACTTGAAGAAACTGGCACAGGATGCAAATTTCTATCCATGTCCTCTTAATATAAAAAAACTCAACGTTCTCTTTTCTAATCTGAGAGAAGAAGAAACGAAATCTATAGGAGACAAAGGGCACACCACTTCCCGTTCTCCGGTTGCCACCCCATGATCCACGGGTACAAAAAGGGGCACGACAGTTTTAATTTCAAAATCACCAACAATCAATGCGTGATCTTAATGGTCTCGATCGAGATCTGATTCTTAGGATGACGATTCTAGATAGGAAATACCATAAAAATTAGCACAAAATCATGATCCAAAGATTAGGAAAAATCAAAAATAAAAGAGAACATTTTTTGATCCAAGATATCTTCCAAACAAATCATTCAATCTGAATCATGATCTTGTCAAATTATCCAGTAATTTGCAATGAACTTTCATGTTTTCCAAGAGGAAAAGACACTACTTTCGATTTTCTAGGTAGGATATAGACTACAACAAATTTCATGCGCCCAAAACAGCTCCCTCTCAAGAAATTGTTTTTTCCATCCACCGGAAACATTCTAGACTGAGGCACGTACGCTCCCTCAACTGAAACTGCTTCCATCACTTTACCATCATTGGAACTCTAAAATCTAGAGTTTTTCAAACTAGACCGATGAAGTCAGATGATCTGAGATGCTTTAAATAATTTCATAATATGTTCTCGTCCGGCTATAGCAGAGCCAATCCACTTTTACTCTTCGTGGAATGAGAATGGCTCATCTATACTACTATTTAAGAATGAAGAATGAAATACGTACCCTCCCATTGGTCCGCCACGTGGCGGTGGTCCTCCACCACCGAATCGTGCCGGAGGTCCACGACCAACAGGGCCACCACGCATTGGGCCGCCACCGCCGCCACCACCAGCACCGTAACCACCGCCACCGCCTCCCGATCCATAACCGCCGTAGTCGTCAGCATAGAAGTCATCGTAGTTATTAGGATCGTATGGATTATCAGGTCCCTTTATCGGCGCTTGCTGCAACATACAAAATAATGAAATATTAACACATTCAGCGCCATGTTGGTCAATGTTGACCAACACCAAATTACGTAAAAATTTAAAAAAATTTTTTGGCACAGGATAAGTTTTAAAATTATGCATGGCACTCAATGTGTTAAATAAAATCTTTCGTGTAACACTATTTGGGGAACATCCAGAAATTGTTTAAATTATTTTAAAATACCAAAGAAAAAAGTTTTACCAGAAAACAAAGATCTGGTGAGAGTTTATCGAAACACAAGAATTCAAATTCCAAATACTCACCGTCTTAATCAATTCCAAAATCTCTTTCAAACAGTCGATGGCGGTGTTTCCTGCACCGGTTAGTTGTACAACACGATCAGTGCTCTCCGGACAACAGTTCGAGTAAATCTTGATTCTGGCTCCAGTTTTCTAAACAAAAAACATAATCGTTTAAAAAATGGCAGAGACCCCATAAGTATCAAAGTTGATGCTACTGCAAGGGTACGTACACATGTACTAATGCAGGGTTTCGGCCGAATTTGAATTTCGAAAATATATGACTTTATATGAACCGAAATCGAGACGAAGGCTGTTGCTTCAAAACACTGTTAAACTACCCCCCCCCCCCCCCGCTCTAAAAAAGAAACACGAATGTCATTTTGCAGCTGTTCTAATGCTGAATCCAAAGAGCTGAGAGCTGCCTCGATTTTAACTGTTAGATTGTTTTCAAAGCGCGACAGCATGCAGTAACACAATGAAAATTTACACGGGATAACCTTTTGTCAGATCATTAGAGCGGCCCCATTTGCCAAAGGCACATTGATATCTGATTGGTGAGCCTTTCAATCTGTGGCTTGTAACATACTACTTCACTTAGCACTATTTTATTCAGATACTAGATAACTTGTTTTCTCCTTCTTCTAATATTTATATGACTTTGAAAATATAAGACTTCTGACCACTTTTCAAATATATGACTTTATATGACCGGCAGAAACTCTGTAATGGTAAGGTAAAGTACGGTGAGTTACCAACCAAACACCTAAAACCATTTTGGAAGGCAGGAAAATCGATCAATCTAAAAGATGCGTTTCCAATACGAGTCTCAGTGTATCGGATTACCGTTTGACGCTCCGAAACTCGTATCAAAAATCAAGTTTCCCGAGCTCTTGGTTTTACTAATAAATTCAGGAACTGGCTGGACCACATATCATTCATTGTTTTTATAACGTAACACAGACGAAATAAAGTTAGAATAATCTCTGTTCCTTCACTACTCCAAGATATAGGAACGAGCCCCAGGGATAATGAAAGAGCTCCTCTTCCCTTCCTCCAGAAACATCTGTCAGCTGACAAAATCTTTTACAGACGAGAAGTCTGAAAATCCAAAAACAGAGACTTCGCTACTTCTCCACCAGGAACGAGCCGAAGGAATTATGAAACTCTCCCAAATTTCTGCCAATTGGCAAAGTCATCGTCGAAAGGAAACCTGTTGTTTCACGGTCAGCTGACTCAGATAGGAACTGAGTAGGTTCTATACTCTCAACATTTGAAACAAGGTAAAATTTGTATCTAACACTTGAAACGTTGACGAAATGGCTCTACCATATGGAGAACAACGATTAAGTATAACTGTAATTCCGGCTTGAAATCTCCGCGCCAAACATCAGGTTATTCAGGGGCTACAGTAAGAAGTGAACTTCAAAGTTTCCAGTTTTTCCGGCGCATGCACAACCCTGGCTTCCAAGTTCTATAAAACTATAACCTCCCTACCTATCTCCTTCAATTATCTTAGCTTAGACGCATGCACAACCTTGGGAGACGGAACATGAGACCCTCCGAGAGTTCTATTGAACCATAACCTCCCTACATCCCTCCTTCGAAAAAAATTATCTCAGCTTATCACAGTAAGCAGCCGAAAACAGGGTCTCAAAGCTCGCAGATTTCCGTACCAGGGATGAGAAACACAAAACGACTCGTCGAGAGAGGGAACAAGTACTTACTTCACGCAGTTCCTTGACTTTGCCACCGCCCTTTCCAATGATGCAGCCAGCCTGACTTTGGTGCACGAGAAGCCTCAAATCGACGTCGTCGGCGGTAGCCGGAGCAGCATTCTCTTCTTTCGGCGGGCGTCCTTTACCTCTGCCACCAGCCTAAAATGAGATACGTGCGTTACAAAACACAGAATCACGTCAATATTTCAAAATAAATTTTGAAGATCTAGATCCTGTTCTACATAAAGAAATCATTTCCAACATTCTAATGATTAAAAAAAAAAAAAAGTAGATTCTTTCTCTCCATCAGTGGATCCGAATGAGCGATCTTCTTCACAGAGTGAGCGGGATAAACTTATTCCAAAAACGTAACGATATGTTCAATTCTGATTTTTGAAAAGACTCTAGAATTCGATCACTCATTTAAACTCGCAACTAAGAACCAGATGTGACACAAGAATTTTCCAGTAGGTAACCGAAGACTATTGAAACAATTTAACCGGAAAAAACTTTGGAATCGCTTCAAAAGGGGTTCACAAAGTCGAATGTAGAGGTAATGACAGGCTTCAGCGGGATCATTCGATAATCAGATCAAAAGTAATGGTCCTGGATCACAAAAAAGATCATCAGGACTGCAGTGGTGGATTTACGGGGGAGGGGTAAGTTCCCACCAAATTCAAAAAAAAAAAGAAAGGAATTTTTTGTAATGCTACACTTCTCTCTTCACTGTTATTACATTAAGGAAGTCAGTGAAACGTTTCAAAGAGAGGGCAAAATATTTTGTACATTGTATTCCAAGTCTCCCCCCCCCCCAACATACTCCCTAAATCCGCCCCCGAGGACCGTGATCTAAACAATAGAAGAATCAGTCTGATAAGGAATTTAAATTGAGGATAACGTTAATTTCATAAAAGCCGGTTAACGTCCAGTGATTTTCGTCAACAGCTTTTGTTATTGCAAGGAAGTACTACTTAAACGCAACCTATTTCCAATTATGAAACAAAAATACTGTTCAAAAAGTAGGCACTTTCTCGCCACATTCTGCCGCCCACAAAAGATGAGCAGGCAACCATATGTGCACAACGTCCAAACACGTTGCCTCCACACATGATTGAAGGAGAATCATTCAGGTAGAAACATCATACTAGAAACTAGTGATGGGCCAGATCACATAATCTTTTGATCAAAACGATTATATTATGATCTAAGATTACTAAAAGGACCATCAGATAAGGAATCTGTTTTTGATTTCTAAAATGATCTAAAACAAAAGATTGAAAAACCCGGGTAAAATCGTGATTTGAAGACCGAAAAGATCACAAGAACATAATCTTTTTGATAATCCGAGATTATATACATTCCCCCCCCCCCCAAAAAAAAATTTTTTTTCACCTGTATCCTTAATGTTTTTCAATTATGTAAACTAGCTGCATATCAGGATCTTAGATCACTCTAAGTAACTGAGACTAAAATTTGTACGGCTCACCAACGCTACCTATCGGCGTTTCAACGAAGCAGGGGGATAATTTGGTTCATTAGTTATCGACTGAGACCATGTCGAGCTCATTTGATTGAAAACTCGCTGTTCCAGACCAATTTGAAAAAAAAAAAAAACATATGCGTTGACCCCTACAGGTTTTTTAAGGATTTTTTAAAAGAAGGATAAAAAGCATACGATTACAATTTTTTTATTAATCATCATCTTCATTAAGTACACAAATATATTTTTTCAAAATAAGCGCCATTCATGGCTATACAGGGCGTCCATTCGTCCTTGCCATTTATCGAACGTTTTCGCATATTCTGCCGCCGGTAAGGAGGGGAAAAACATATGGGCCGCAGGGGTGCGACTTCTTGATTCGTGTTGAATTGACGACACCGTAAGGCTGCCTTTAGTTGAGGAAATAACCAAAAGTCGCAGGAGGCAAGGTCAGGACTATACAGGGGGGGGGGGGTGAATTGTGATTTTTTAGAAGTCGTCACCGCGGCGCAGATGTTTTTCTCCTCCTTACCGGCGGCGAAATACGCGAAAACGTTTGATAAATGGCAAGGACGAATGGACGCCTGTATAGCCATAAATGACGCTCATTTTGAAAAAAATAATTGTGTAAGTACTTAATGAAGACGATGATTAATAAAAAATTTTGTAATCCTATGCTTTTTTCCCTTCTTTAGAAAAATCTTTAAAAAAACCTGTAGGGGTCGACGCATATGGTTTTTTTCAAATTGGTCTGGAACAGCGAGTTTTCAATCAAATGAGCTTGGTGTGGTCTCAATCGATAGCTAATGAACCAAATTATCCCCCTACGGCGCTGAAACGCCGATAGGTAGCGTTGGTGGGCCGTACGAATTTTAGTCTCAGTTACTTAGCAACAACCTATGTACGATCTTGCGCATTCTTGCCAAAAACCAACTCTCCTCTTCCAGGAAAACACCCGCGAGTTCTTCAGCTCAAGATAAAAACCTATCACTTACTGACGAGTTAGTTTAAATCAATCATGATTCGATCAACAATGGAGTTCCTATTTCTAAACGCCCCAATTTTTCTAATACTGCTCAAAGAGCTACACCACCTTTCCGAACACTGACTAACTGTCTGGTTTTTATTCCAAAACCTTCCTGAAATGGTATCTCCACCTAGCATGTTATTATTAAACATCTTTCATTTCACTTCTATCATATTACAGCACAATGAAAAGGCTGAGGAAACATTTCTCAACTTATTCTTTACAGGCGAACACTTCGTTAGACAGTTACGATCACCGGAGAACGAAAAACTCTCAAATCGCTGAATCGCATTTATACATACCGCAGAATTTTCCAAATTGGGCAACACCTCGTTGATAACATTAACAGCATTCTCGAACGTAGAAATGACGGTCAAGATACTGCACAAAAATGAAACAAAAAACACAATTAGTACATGAATTACCAACTACATGAGCATGTACAATAAGTAATAAAACAGAGATAAGAAATTCTGATGTATGACAAGCGATTTTGAATTTAAAAAAAATATATGCATAATTTTGAAAGAAAAATGAGTCATTATTATACTAGCTATATGTAAATAAACTGGATCCTAGAAATAAGCCTGCTGGGTAATAAAATTAATCTGAAAATGAAATACAGTATAAAAATGAAGTGAATCAAGGCACGAATAACAATAAGATGCTATAATAAATTAGAAGTATACAAATAAATTCACCGTATCCAAAGAAGGGAAAAATCATGTTTTGAAAAAAAGAAATCGTTCAGTGTCTGAAATTAAAATGTTCACCGATGGAAACAGGTTCTGTGAAGGGAACTTGATGGAGAAGTCAAGTGTCAGATGACATTTCGGCAGAAGGTTTTCATTCACGTACCATGAAAGGCCGAGGAACAAGGAGATTTAGTTGGGCAGAAGCTTCGAATAAATCTAGTCTCGGTAATATTTCTAATTTAGGAATCCTTTCTCCCTTACAAGCATTAATACGCATGTTGAATAAATCACCATATTACTGCATTATTCTAGAGGCGTGGATATCATTAGTTCAGGAGGTGAATGAATTCAAGGAAATCAATTCGAGCATCGAATTATTGACTTCACTACATTTACAGGCGAGACGAAGCTCAGAGCCATCACTAGGTTAGCTCCAGCTGATTCCAGTTCTATACATGCGTAAGGATGCCGAAAAATAAGCATTCCCAACACGCAATAGACAGCCGTTCACTAGAGCACACTACACCTGAGTATACTAAGCCGCCACTTCCATCCTGTTTCCGTTGACGAGCGAACGAGTCGCGGGCAACGGTCGAGGCTGCCCGCGAAGAAAATCGAGGTTGCACGGTGAACAAAAAAATATGAAAATGACGGCTTAGCATATCCTCCGGTTTGTAATGCTCTAATTACGCAAAAAGGTCTTTTTGACAATTTTGGGTCACTTGCAACCGTAGTCCGTTCGTATGATGAAACACGTGACGTCATCGTTCGTAATACAACTTACTCCAGATCCCAGAGAGAAATTAGATTCGCATTATGCAGCAAATCCATTTAATAAGGTTTAGTGTTCTCGGAGTATCTTCACGTCACGTTTTTCCTATTGGGACCGGACTAAGGTGTCTTCTGAGTTTTGACCCATTTACGAGTAATGAATGGCGTTCATCGAAGTATTTCATCAAAACAGAGTGGTAGTTTGGCAACCCAGTACAAGAAAATTATCTGTATTCACAAACTCGCCAAATTTCGGGAAAGACTGGCAACACAATTCATGATTTCCGATTTGTTTCCAAAATAAGCATTCAAAACTTTACTCAATATCGGACCGCTGACAGTACAGAAATACGAATGAAATCAACATCAATTTAACATAATACAACCGAAAATGATAGGTCATAGGATCAGGAAAAATTCGGTTTTTGGCGGTTTAAATTTAAACGACCGCGCAATACAGAGAACTCATACATATTGTGCAAGAGAAACGTGACAAGCAACTCCATTCTACTAGTTCGTGTTGCAAAACTCAAACCGAATACTTCGTCTTACTTTGATTGTAGAAAACAAAATTGATCGGAGCTCCTGGAGAGCCAACCCGCACACGAATGGGGAAAACTCTTGTAATGGGTCGCAACTTCACTACCGAACAGTTAGAAAATTCACGATTTCCGGCAAATGTTAACGATGGGAAGCAAAAAGGCTGATATGCGAAAATAATGGTATTCGGGTAATCAACAATTAGGTAGGTTACAAAAACTGAGTGACGAATTCTCAAAGTGGCCGGTTCAGAAGGATGTACAAAGGGGGAGGGTGTACGAGTGGAGACAACAGCAAACTACTTTCATAATTTGGCAAAATTACCCTCAATCAGAAAAGTTTAAAAAACTGGAACATTATAAGGCGAAACTCAACTTGATCAGAAATCACAACACTCAGCATCGAGTGGCTACTCATTACACTTCATGTCTATGTACTGTAAACAGTTGAAACATACCGACCTTAGGTGGGCTCCCACTTCATCCTTTTTCATCTGTGTTTATCAGTAAGAGGTGAGAGGGAATTCGAAAATATTTTGACATGGCTTTTCCCGAAGTATGTCCAGAACGCACTAGGCTTTTGTTCACCCAAAAAAGGTCAGCATTACTGGATTTCGAGTAAATTAATGGTGAATCTAATAGGCAACTTATCTGACATAGTACGGCCATCTTGAATCCATACGTCAAGTACGTCAACAGAATAACATACATTAGCACTGCGATAGCAAATACTAAACTTATAGCAATTGGGATTTAAATTTGCACTAGAGTGCGCTGCCAAATCACCGGCGCTAGAGCTCTATAGGGCTTTTCATCGTTGGGTTTGTTTACATGATTTCTCATCTCGCTGTAGAATTATCACAATCAAGGAGCTGAGTATACAAGAAAAGGGCCACAATGGTGATCAGAAACTGAGGCCTTTTTCTGTGCCACATCACATTATGGTTCTTTTGACACATTCTGTTACGAATTTTGTTATTTTCTTTCAGTACTCTATTTTGAAAAGAAATGAAAAACCGTAATAAAATGTCAAAAAGAATCATGATGTGATCTGGCACATAAAATGGCCTCAATGGTAAGACCATCCATCAGGGCCCTTTTCTATGTCACATCACATTGTGGTTCTTTTGGCACGTATTACAAATTTTCATCTTTTTCTTTCAGTGCTGTACTTAAAAAATCTGAAATTCGTAATAAAATGTGTCAAAAGAATCATAATACGATGTGGCACAGAAAAGAGCCTCAGTGTATTATTACCATTGACGCACTGAGGCCCTTTTCTTGTGTCAAGTCGCATACCTCATTGATGATAATTCTACATCGAGATAAGATAACATGTAAACAAACTCGCCGATGAAAAGCCCTGTAACTTCGTGTGAGATCGTCCGCCATTTTGACTTCAACCGCGCCCGTGGATGCCGAACTGACTACGCGGTACGCTCCGTATATAGTCGGATTCGGCATCCACGGGCGCGGTTGAAATCAAAATGGCGGACGATCGTGCTCACACGAAGTATACAGAGCTCTACCTGCGCGGGTGAAAATGAATGAGTGATCATGCATACTTTCAAGTAGAAACACTGCTATCTTCAGGAGGGTAAAAAACCGAGTAAAAATTATTCTGCCAGTAGAACTGATTATAATTCAATTTTTTGGCCATGATGTAATCAAATTTAGAACAAATTTTCTTTGAATTTCTAATCGACTTAATGACAGTTGAAGTTTGCTACACGCTTACGGTAAATCATACGTGATCAGCTGATCACTCATACATATGCAGGACTGCCAACACTTGAAACACTAAGTTCAAATCCCAATAGTGAGCCTCTGAATACAACCAACGGTTAGAGAGACTAAGGGAGCTTGAACAGTAAGAGGTTCATTATTTAGGACCTACAGTCTGGTAGAAATGAAACGGCAGCTCAACATTTTTTACTCGTTCAAAAATGGTATTCGTGGGTTTCGACCCATGACCTTAAGTAAGGACTACCGATTCAATCTCGGAACAAACCTAGTTTACAAGGTACCTACTGAAATGGAAAATTCACGACTTTACATACCTTTTTCTTTTAGATAAGAGGGGGGGGGGTGTACCTCTATGTATTCTACGGAAACGACACATGTTTACCACTGACATTATATTCATAACCATTGAATCTTTAGTATGTTTAAGCAGCCTGATTCTACTTCTCTTTGAAACTTTCCAAAACATGTTGCATACTTTTCCTGACAGCGGAGACACATGAAGATTCTACTAGACTTGTTCAAGATGTTCTTTTGAACTCTGATAAGACTATTCCAGGCTTACTTAAGATATTTCTAGAACCGTATTGACCAGCTGAAGGCTTAAAATCCATGTGAGAATCTCGAAAAACCCCTGACGAGTTTTGAACCAGTTCGGCGAAGTCTTACCAAACTTCAATGCCTCAAGTCCAAGGCTGAAGGAGTCTCAAAAAACCTCTATCATTCTAAGAATCGTCTAAACGTGGAGTAGTTGTAAACGTATCTGGTTGAGTCTTACGGTCTGAAATGCGCCAGGAAGAGTTTCTTAGAAGTCTCGAACAGTGTTTTGAACAAATTGAGGAAACCTTACAATCTCAAGTTAGCGTCTTATACAAACCACGAAGAACCTCAAAAAACCTCACGCAATTAAGCCCACATGTCTCCAAATGTAATCCAAGACTGGGATAGTCCTAAAAGTTATAGTTGAGTTTTTAACAGTTTTAGGAAAGCCTTAAAGAGTTTCTAAGTATCTTGAAACTTTCCAAAGTTTTACATAATCTAAAACATTTTAGGAAAGCTTTAAAGAGTTTCTAAGAATCTTGAAACTTTCTTAAAGTGTTACATAATTTAAAACAATCCGAAATAGACGCCTTGAAGAGCCACCAACAAATTGAAATAAGCGTCGAAAATACTTTCTTGCGACTTTCACGATTCCCTTTGGAAATTAAAGATTTCCACTGCCAGTAGACACCCTTGTTTACTTAAGTACGTAGATCCCTGATCCTGGTGACTGAGCGCTTGAGCTTTCAATGGAAAAAAACTCAATATGAACGTTGACGGGAACAAGTGGATTCAAAACAAACCCCCAACTAAGGCCACTTTGGACTTCGCACCTCAACTGGCCATCATCTCCATTCCGAGATGGGACAGCACAAGCACTTTCTTACTTGGGAGCGGATTGGCCACATAAGTTACCGGAAACTTTCCTGGTGGACTGGTCCAATTCATACGATTTGCACTGGTATAATAGTTGGAATGAGGAGGAACAAGAGAAACACGGTGGATAGAAGCTGGGCCGATGTCATGGCATCACTCCGGTACCTTTCTAGGTTACAATCCGCTCCAGTGTTCTACTATTTCTTGTACAACAGCAAACTATCCGAATACCACGCCTTTCGCATGTTCATTGCAAGTGCCAAAGTGACCAAAAAGTCGCATTCCACCGCAACCAACATACAGATCAAGGGTTAAAAGAACTTCAAATAGAGTACGAGTAACACAGGAAAGAGAAGAATAAAATACCAATACTATTCTCACAGGTAAAGCCCATGAGACGCTCACCTCGGCTTCACAGAACCGAAGGAGCAGAAGAAATGTGGACTGCAACCTGATTAAAGTTAGGTTAGATAACATTACAATAGTGCAATCGTTCTATGGTAACAGGTACCTACTTACACAGTATGTACGTATTTTAAAAAATCGTGCTACAAAAAGTCAATATTTTTAAAATCGATGCAAGCTATCGATTCTCTCAAGAATTTTAGTGAAATTTTCTTTCTCGTTTCACGTCCACCGAGTATAAAATAACCGGGAAAATGGTCAACTTTTTTCGTTTACAATATGAAAGAGCTTGCATCAATGTGTGGTACACAAACGAAACAGAACAGAACAAAATTTTCGTAAATAAAACAACAAAATGGAAGATAACAGGTAGGATTGTAAATAAACTAAGTAAATTGAATAAAGCAATTACCGTTCTGGCCCGGGGCAATCAGGGACAGTGACTTTTGCCACAAACTGCATGTTCGAGTGTGTTTATATTTAGAGGCGGGCATAGGGTTTCCGAGTTTTCACGCAGGTCACACACATGGTTGAAATTCGAATTCAAGGCATCCGGTTCGAAGGCGTTCAGTGGGCGTGGGCCGGGTCGGGCGTTGGACGGGGATATGGCCATCGTTCGCAGGTTTTTTCAATTGTTGCCGAAGGGTTACAATGGCAGGGCAACAACGCAGACAGAGCAATACATATGGGGAAGAGAAAAAATTTTACCACATGTCATTAATTTTCTTAATGGTATAAAAAACAAAACAAAAAAACAGAAAAAACACTACTGATAGAAACGGTCATATTTTACAAAATGCACTACGACTGAAGGTACGAAAGAAAAAGAAAAAATAATAATAAGCTGACTAATAATTCGTCAATATCGCTACAGCAACAACTGGCAAGGACCTCTGCGGGAATAAAATACATTTGCAGAGGTTGAATGCGTCGATATTGTTCAATATTTTTCGTTTTCATTAAATAAATAAAAAATTGAAAAAAATAAACGAATATCAAACAAAAAATGAAAAACCCGTTGATATTTGTAAGAATTTTGCGTTACATTGACTAAAGAAAGAAAAAAAAAAAGTGATCACTTTAAAGGAAGCGAAATGTACACGTAATACTCACGTCTGACCGGAGACGAGCAATGTTACCACCTCCTTTACCAATGATTGATCCGGCAACCTACAGCACACAAAATTAATATTAGTCAGAAAATCGATCCGAAAGAACGTGTCACTATATTCGACTCATTCATTCGTCAGCACAGAGACAATCACAAAGCTGGCTCAACCTACGAGCTCATTTTGAACGCAACTCCTGAAATTTCATAGTAGGCAGAGACGGATCGTATTTCAAAATGAGCTAACTCGTGGTCAAGTTTTGGCTCAATGGCAAACCAAACAGACTGGACTCTACTCAAGACCACAGCCAACTGTCTCCTCTAACGATTCCACTCTAAGGCGTTACAGGGGCTTGACAGAGACCCAAAGGCCAGATGCATCGGAGCTTGCTGTATCATAATATCGACTCACTGCGGAGATTCCGAAATGAGCAGCTGTAGCCGCCAGCTCATCCAACTATCAAACGTTTTTCGAATGATAATGAACAGACAATGAATTGAAGGGGTTAATGAGTCAGTTCTTCCTAACTTTACGGATGAGTTGAATTTCAGTTTCCAACAACTGAATACGAAATCAGTAGGAGGAGCGTCACTTGAAAACACTTTTTGTCCCCTAGACGATTTTCTCGATTATTTTCCCGAATGGACTAGATTAAGCAATTGAAATCTATTTCGCAAAAAAATAGAGAATCCCAAATAGAGCAATGTAGCAGAATTTTCGCGTATACAAGTTCCACCAGGAGCGCTAATGTCAAAGACGAAAACATGATACATAGGTTGTCGCTAAGTAACTGAGACTAAAATTCGTACTGCCCACCTATACTACCTATCGGCGTTTCAACGCAGTAGGGGAATAATTTGGTTTATTAGCTATCAACTGAGACCACGCCGAGCTCATCTGATTGAAAACTCGCTGTTCCGGACCAATTTGAAAGAAACCATATGCGTTGACCCCTACAGGTTTTTCAAGAATTTTTTTAAGAAGGATAAAAAGCATACGATTACAATTTTTTTTATTAATCATCATCTTCATTAAGTACACAAATATATTTTTTCAAAATAAGCGCCATTCATGGCTATACAGGCGTCCATTCGTTCTTGCCCTTTATCGAATGTTTTCACGTATTCCACCGCCGGTAAGGAGGAGAAAAACATCTACGCCGCAGTAATGCAACTTCTTGATTCGTGTTGAATTGATGACTGCGTGAGGCTGCCTTCAGTTGAGGAAATAACCAAAAATCGCAGGGGCGAGGTCAGGACTAGATATGGGGGCGGGGGTGAATTGTGACTTTTTTTGTAGAAGTCATCACCGCGGCGCAGATGTTTTTCTTCTCCTTACCGGCGGCGGAATACGCGAAAATGTTCAATAAATGGCAAGAACGAATGGACGCTTGTATAGCCATGAATGGCGCTCATTTTGAAAAAGATATTCGTGTACTTAATGAAGATGACAATTAATAAAAAATGTTGTAATTGTATGCTTTTTTTCCTTCTTTAAAAAAATCTTTAAAAAACCAGGAGGGGTCAATGCATATAGTTTCCTCCAAATTGGTCTGGAACAGCGAGTTTTCAATCAAATGAGCTCGGCATGGTCTCAATCAATAGCTAATGAACCAAATTATTCCCCTACTGCATCGAAACGCCGATAGGTAGCGTTGGTGGGCCGTACGAATTTTAGTCTTAGTTACTTAGCGACAGCCTATGTACGTGTACATTACACCATAAGAACGTGTGCTCATAAAAGTGTTTCTTGTGGCTTTTATTTTGATTTCTATGAAAAAATGCCAAGAGCAAAAGTTGTGGCCCTTTTCATTTCTTATCAGATGAGCTTAAAATTTTGGATTTTTTGGATAACTTTTTTCATCATCATCCTTCCATGTCACGTTTTCGTCCAAATCCACCAATCAGTGAACAGTATATGGTTGTTTTTGGTAACAGTCACCTGGAGCGACTATTTTGTGTGTATACGCGAATAAACCGCAAAATTCGAATGAAGAACGAACGACCCTATTTGGGATTCTCGATTTTTTTCCGAAGTAGATTTCCATTGCTTGATTTAGTCCATTCGGGAAAATGTCCATTGGGGAAAAATCCTATTCGGGAAAATATTCGAGAAAAACGTCTAGAATACAAAAAGTGTCTTCAAATGACGCCCCTACCGAAATCATTTAAAAATAAGAGCTCAGGTCTCACGAGAAGTGCGTAATACTTTCGGGGAGCATACCAAAATAACTGGACGAGGAGGGATGCTAAATTCTACTTTCTCCACCAAGAAAATATCAACTGGAAGAATTTATGATATGTATTAAGGGGGGGGGGGGGCTAACTTCTCAAATTTTGTTAATGGGAAACGTTTTCAACACAATGAGTGTTTTCAAAATCGACCAAGTGGCTGCCAAATGAGAACTTAATTTCTTCAACTATAAATGATTTTTACACCAGAAAATTTTTAGTAAGGGAAGCTTCTATCTTCCCCGACATGTCTCGCAGCTCACCATCAAAAGATTGGGCTAGTCTAAACGCGTTTTTTCTATATTGGCATTTTCAAGAAGGGAGAGACCCCCCTCCCCCGCTATCCCAGAATTCATTACTAGATCGGGCTAGACAAGTACACCAAAGGCGAGTTCTCAACAGATGATTCGAGCTAAGGGTTCTCAAAGTTGGAAAATTTCAAATTTTTAAACAATATTAATAGTTATTTGTGTGGATTTTGCTCCACGTTCCCTCTCACCCCCTCCTCCAAGTTCCTTTCCTGAATACATCACCGAAAGGCGAGGGTGGTCAAATATTAAGTAAGCAGTCTTGATAGAGGGTTTGCAGACATGTTTCCAAGACAGGCAAATATAAATAATATTGTGAGACTGAACGCCTCTGCGACGTCTAGGTCACCAGTGTGGGATTGCTCCCTTTTGTGGTACCTACTTCAGGCTTTGAGCTGCCGACCAGTTAGATAACTCGCAAGGCGAAGATTCGCCTACGTTACTGCTTGGCTACAAGCGCGCGCTGGCTCTTATATCCGGAGTGAGGATTCGCTGGAACTGGGCAGAAGCGAGCGAGGGGTGAGGTACCACCAGCTGTGACTCCAGATAAACTCTCGATTAAAACAAACGGTCTAATATACCCTTGTATACTTAATCCCCTTCGGAGCCTGCAGTATCACAACATAGTGTTGATGCGACATCAGGGTGTGTCTACAGAAATTGAAAAGTGAAAATGAAGTTTATTTTCAGGACCCTTTGCAGGACCTTAGCCGGCATATTTCCCATCTTTTCCTCGAGTATGCAAATCTTTTCTTCGTTTCCAATTGTTTTATCCCCTTTACACCTCCATCTTTATTGCTCCCTCCCACTTCCCCCCTCCTTGTGAATATAGATCATGCGCTACAGTTTTTAATTACCAATCATAGGAATGGCGAAAAATTCATTTTTGAGCATTGGAAACAAATTCGTTATCCGTAAAATAAATTTACAAGTGACTTGGAATCTTTGGAAGAAAACTAAGGAACAAATAACTTAAAATGGGATTTTTAAATTTACAGTTTTAGACTCGTGTGGTTTTAAGAATATGTATTAACAAAAATGAATGACTTTTCATTTTTACTTCTAAATTTCAGGACTTACTTTCAAAATTCAGGACTTGAAGAACTTTACAGCACCTGCCGACACCCTGGATATATTACATATATATTCACGAATGTGTCCGACATTATCTGCGAGTTCGGGAGACATGCCACAAACATGTTTCTGAGTTAAGATTACCAAAAATTTTTCCAAATTTTAAAAATACTCAAGATAACTTTTTGCATTTCATTCTATTTTTCATATTAACATTTAAACCAACATTAACGTTCTCGCGGTTTCTAAGGAGTTCTCAAAATTAGTTAATGATGAAGACCGGTATCTCAACATAGTTCGCTGTTAAAATGATGTACACATTACATTTTATACATTCTACAGGCCGTGGGTATAAGAAGGCTTCTAATTATTTCTCTTTTTTCACTCAATACTCTGCAGACAAGAACAGACAGGCAGGAAACAAACTAGCTAGTTTCTCATTCAACTCAGAAAATTATTTCGCAATCAGTACGGTATGATTTTCTTAGCCAGTTTAGTGATCGTGAAACCAGTGCTGATGAATTTTGCTGATATTTTCTATTAGTTCTATTGCACTGAAAAACTTAATAATCTGAACGTTTAGTACTCCTCTCTTTTCTAGTTTTACTCTCAACCCGAGCCCTGGAATCCGCCCTTTCGAGCATTACCTCAGAGAGGTCGGGGAGGCTGTTAGGGCTGTCTGAGCCCTCTCCTCATCTTGCCGAAGAAACGGCCTAGGTCGAAATGCAGCGAGTTCCTACGTGGGCTTGAACCCGGGACCTCCGGATTTCGAGAGCAGCGCGCTATCCACTCGGCCAACCAGACCCGGACGCTTAGTACCCCTAGCTTGACATCTATGAATCAGATCTATATTGAAACAACAATCAAAATATATTTACATACTTGCCCCCTCCCCCTCGGCGAAGAAACTCCGTTCAGTTCACAATACAACATACCGAAAATTCTCGTTCAGCTAATTTCAAATAAAGTTTAGTTCGTCGCACATAACAAATTACTATTAAGCTCTCCTAAAATCCAAAAGTACCACCAAAAATCTCCTAAAAACTGAAAAAATTGAGGTTTTTCTGAGTAGTACAGAGTAGTTTCTCAGCAAGTATTTCCAAGCTCAGTAGTACTTTTTCATGTGGAAAGTCAAAAGAAGTTCAGTCCGCAACTGCGTGTCATTCAGAGTAGCTACATTTTTTAAAGAATGATTTTCCCTGTCGTTTCCTGGGTTTCTAGACCAATTTTCCAAATTTTCCCGGACATTTTTTCAGCTGATATTGTACACACCTTTGAGAATACGTTGTAAAAGAAATAAGTCATTACGCTTCACGCTGACATTTATTCTTAAAAAATCATAAGTGTCCATTTTGGAGTCTGAGTGAACTTGGTAATATTCCTTTTGTGGCATACCCCACAAAAGGAATTAAAAAATCATGGATATGATTCTCACTATTCTCAAAAAGTTCAGTAATTTTGATCAAATTACAGCGATTCCCTGATTTTTCCAGACTAACAAAATTCACTATCTTTTCTACAATAACAAAATTACTGAACTTTCCCAGACAAGCAAAGTGTCCTGACTTTTCCCGCCTTTCCAGAAAATAGCTACCCCTGCATATGAACGTTTTGAAGTTTTTGGTCGGGTTTTCCTGTTTTAACCTCCCCCCCCCCCCAGCGAACTTTTTATTTGCGCCGGCCCTGAGCCAAACGGCGAGTGAACATAACGACGCCCATGCCTAATCCTGGCAAAGATACAGCAGAGTTTCTAGAAAGCATTTCAAAACTTCAGCTGTATAATAGCTCAGCTCGCAGAAAATTCAGTTTCTTGATAATCCTCGTGTTCGAGTAACAACCAATTTCGTACCTTGCTTGGAATAAGAATTCTGATTTCTACATCATCGGGTCCCATTCTGGCGCGTTTCGGAGCAGGGGCTCCACCAAATCCGTCGTTGAATCTTTTCATACCTCCTGTAGGACAGAAAAAAAAACACAAACGAACTCGTTAGTCAGTTTCTACATAGTTACTGAAATTTAGGAAGACTTGAAGAGACGCAACTATAATATCACTTCTCTACACAGCTGTGAAGACAGAGATTCACAGGTGAGTATGAAGTCCACACAGAAATTGAAATTTATACTGATTTCAGACCAATGATCAGAGCGCTTGCTGACCTCTCCCCGATTTTTGGGTTTGCATGCGTACCATTTTACACAGGAAATACGAGAGTGGGTATTTCAAAAGGAAACCATGTATGAAAAAGGCACGTGAAAACTCTGTAGCACGCGCCAAAGCCTATCCGTGTCATAGTCCAAATGTTCGTGCGTCAGTTCAGTTCAATTCGGGGGTGAACATTTCAACGAGAAACCAACTGTTAACGGAGCACGCAAAAGACCTAAACAAGTCCCCGGCAATGGATAGGGATGGGGGTACACACCAGCTATTTCGATTAGTGTCAATAATTCCAAATGCCGGTGCGTCAGTTCAGGTAGACCACACACTGACTCAAGTGTGGCCATACGCTATTTCCATACGCCATTTTGAATCCTACCGCGCCCGTGAATGCCGAATCTGACTACGCGGGCGCACCGCGTAGCCAATTCGGAATCTACGGACGCGGTGAGATTCCAAAAATGGCGCATGACTTATCTACATTCGGATTGAAGGGCTACAGTTTCAAGATCTGAAACGGTGGACATTTTAAACATAAAACTATCACGAGGGGTGTGCGGGGGTGACACTCTACAAACCTTCGGAGTCGGTGTTTCGGCGAATTCGAACATTTAGTTGGCACTTTGGATAATTGAATCGGCGCATGCAAAAACAGGTTAAGGCACCGATTTTGCCAAAATCAGTTCTGTGCACGGGCAACACTGTCATGCCAAGACCGACACATAGGAAAAATACTGGCTCCATTCGTCGAACCATTGTGCCAAAAAATATATTTGAGATTTTCATCGCGGAAAACAGGTTAAGTCCAATTTTTTCATGCAAGACTAGGTCAAGTCCACAGTTGTTTTTATCAAACCACATGTCGATGGTCGTGCATGTCTGTAGTTTTCGTAGTATTTCGCTTGTGCCTGATTGTACCTTTGACTAATGAATTTCGTTTCATTATGGAGGAAAAGTCTCTAGAACCTATTTCTGCCAAACAGGCAAAACAGAGGCCGGTTAAAAAGAAGTTAAAGTATGATAGAATTCTTAATAAAGAAAAGAAAGTGAAACGTTTGCCGTAACGAATTTTGATTCGGTAATTCGTAAGATTTGAAAGAAAGTTTTGAATAAAATTAAAATTTTGATTTGTAATTTCGATTATTTTGTAAGATTTATAATAAAGCATGCAATTATCGTACATTATAATGTAAAAGGAGAGTTTTCCCCTAAATAGAAATAATTCTGAAAATTTTCCCAAAAATTTTCCATAGACAGGATTTTTTAGAACTTCGCGCGTGAAAACAGGTTAAGTCCATTTTTCTTTTTGCAATATCTCGCTAGCGCTAACCGATACACGAAAATCGAGACCAGGCAACATTTTTCTCATAAAAAATACCATATTTAGATCTAGTCATACCGAGCGTCAGTGTTACCACTTTGCCGTAAAACGTTTTTTTACTCTCCTGTAAAATTTCAGAAATGTGACTTAACCTGATTTTGCATGCACCGATTCAATTAGTCAGCATAACAAGAAAATCGTTGAGTCACTTACTCACGCACACACTTGTCTTGTATACTTACATCACATATATCAGATTGAAAAAACATTTTTTTCAGTTTTTTTCTCTCGATAAATTAATAATCTAGTTAAAATGAGCATTTTTTATATTTTTTTAAAGGAAAATTTTTTAAAAAGTGACTTTCGTGACCAAATTTCAAAAAAGTGACCAAAGGTGACTTAAGGTAAAAAAAGTAACCGAGTGGTCAGTCTGTATTAAATTCAATTATGGAGATTAGCAGAGAGTAGGGTATAATGAACCGCCATTTTGATTCCCAACTAGCCCGAACACCCTTGATCACCCGTTCCCGAACGGGTGCGAGCGCGACCGAAAATGCTCGGACTAACATGAGAATCAAAATGGCGGTCCAGTATACCTGCGTGAAAACAATAATACCTTAGCAGGTAGGACCAGACCCTGGAAGGATGAGCCGTGGAGGGAAGGAAGATGATGACGCATAATACCAAAAGGATTGGTACTGAATAGAGGAAAGTAAAAAGAAAGAGGGGCTTTAGGAGGTTTGAGGTGGTTTCAAAACTAAGTCCGTGTCAGGCTGGAATTCTTCCAGAGAGTAGTACGCACGATCAAGAAGCCATTTTTTGAATTTCGATTTAAGACGTTTCAAGTTGAGGAGTTTAATATTTGAATAAAATAATTTCACCTGGACTTTCGACTCTAGTGACGGACGATTGAGAGTGTGGCGAGACATTTGAGAATACAACAAAAGCAACACTGGTCCCCATACTAGATTCCTGCGGAGTTTCATTTGAATCCCGCAGCAGGGTGACTAGATGCTGGTAAAGCGGAGTCACTATTTTCAACATGCAGTGTGGCCCAAAGTCGCCTAAAATTTTCCCTCGTAGCTTATATATGTAATTTAAACTGTGAACAGCGCACCGTCTCGCAAACTTATCAGCTAAATCAGTGCTGCCATATATCAACATACAGCAGAAAGTGTTACCATAAAGTGTGCTCGCTTTCCCGTTTTTATTTACGATGAAAATGAGTAAAACTGTTAACAATTCAAAAATGAAGTTCGAGTAGAAAAAACGAACATTTTTGGAAAAAAATATAATTTATTTTGTGTGTATGTGCGTCGAGAAAAAAGTCGCCCAATTTGCGACTAGTCGCCGGAGTAGATTTTTCGTCGCAGACGGGTCTCCCAAGTCGCCCAATCTGAAAACTCTATCCCGCAGTTAGGAATTGGAGTGATGAACGAAGGAGTGTTATAAATCGTGAAAATATAGTTTTGTCCTTGAAGCAGTGTGCTTTTGTGATTGAAGGATACGATAAAAGAAAATCACTTTGAACACTTTTTGGAAACTGTCATGTTTTCGTCCAAATACAAGTCTTCTATGCATGCTCCTATTTTTAGTATTTTCTTTTCTCACATCTGGTGAAGTTACTTTTTAAACACCCTCCATTTTGGACCTTATGGAGTCGATCTTCCATGGGAGGAATTTCGATCGAAAATTGGCGAGTTTTAAATTATTTGCGTTCAAGTGTGTTGTATGTACTTCTGGGTAGAGGATTCAACTTGTAGGTCTGGTTGAGGATACCGCCATGCTCAAAATAGTTTCCATCCTACTTCGATTACTCTAAAATGTAGCACAAATTATTTGCAATAATCAACACATCAGAATCAACTGAGCTGGTTAATGAGATAAACCCAAGCCAAATTATGAATTTCACAGGAGAATAATCAAAATTGGTAGAAGCTCAGCCTGTCACTTAGCAAAGAGTGTCACTTGATTGCAATGTCGTCTACGACTGTCCGCCATTTAGGCGACAAAATACCCGTGCGTCAGTTCAGCTTCACTTTCACCCAGTATCATCCTATCAAATCTTTCATCCTCATGCTGTAGTTATATAATCCCACTGAAAATGGTGGAATACATGGAATAAGTACAAAAAGCACAGCCGTCCAATAACTGGGTTCCATTTCACATATGACAGTCTTGGAAGTGAACTACCCGCAATACCTGAAAGCTCTCAAGTCGATTACTTTATACCCAGAGGGTACACTAGGAATGGCATCTCGGCGACGTAATGTGGTATTGAGAAACGAAGAAAAGGAAAATGGCTACCACGGGCAAGTATGATATCACTTTCGAAAGGCCTTCTATAATTGGCTTTCGCGTGCAGGTCAACACAGCCGGACCGGCGGTATACGAGGACAGATCAAGTTAACGACAGTAGGTCGAATTCTGATCTTCACAGATGGGCTCCAACAAGATCCAGCGTTAGCCACACACAAAGTTACCCCAGTGAACAGGGCAGCCCTTTTCGAGCGAATGCAACAACCTGCCCAGGTCCTTTCAGGACATCGATTTCGTGAAACGTGACTGCGGCCTCGGGGTCGCCGATTTCCCATTACACTCCTTATTCCCAAATCTGCCGGTAATATTTGAAACCGGAAGTGGGCACAACAAAGGAAAATTTACACTCGTAGGCGAAGCAGCTCGCCACCAACACATGTAACATAGTGTGCCCATCGTTAATTTATTTAAAAATCAATACCTCAGCCTTCTCGCACACGAACACCGCCACCTAACAGCTGAAGCCGACGACACTCGTACACAGGAACGCAGGCAGCCCGGGCGAGAACCGAGGGCGGGCAAAATCAACAGCTTAGCATTTCGCGATAATCATCTGACAGAAGCGAGAAAGTCGGGCTTCGAAAGCCCAGGCGAAATTAATCAAGGGGTCTCGAAACGAGAGAGCAAGCGGGTCAACAATTCATTGAGACCTTTGCGCGACGCAAAGAAGGAAAAACACATCACGTCGGTCTGAATGAATAAAAAGAAAGAACGTCGGGCTGAGGCCACGGGGCGGGGGAGTGGGAAGGGGGGTGAGGCGGCGAGTGTAAAACGGAAAACGGCGATCCGAATGGGTTCGAGGAGCGCCAGGACGCCGCTAACGAGGACGCATCGGCGCCAAGAAATACGTCGCCCGGCTGTTGTTTCAAAAACGCGATGCGTGCGGAAGGCATTTTAGTGGTCCTGTTTTATATCGCACACACGTACATGCACGCACACACATACATACACGCACACATTCACTCTTTCTCTCTCACTCTCTCTGACTTCCATAATATTATATCGACCACGAAGCGCATAATGCCATTCGCGTATTCGAAATTAAAATTGGAGAAACAAATAAACGCATACGGCGCTGCATACTGGCTACGTCAAACCAGGGCACAGGGGGTGGGGGCGGCGGCCATTCCAAGTGTATCGACGCCGGCAAAGAGACCGCAGGAAAGGAAAAGAAAAGCGCTATAAGGCACGGCGGTTAAACGTTAAGGGTAGTTTATTACCCTTCTGCATACAGGCGAGGACTCGCAGCCGGCCCATAATGGGGGGTCTTTTGGAACCAGCGGACCGGGCGATTTACTGTACGGTACTCCTTCGCAACATCGAACCTTATTCGGAAGCCAGTTCCTTAAATCGTACTGATATGTACGGCTCACGCGTGTGAAGTGGAGGTCAATTTTTGAAGACACACACGATTCGCACTACTGCACGACAGACACTGTACGCGATAATCAGCTACGTATATCTAGGAGGGGGGAGGGGAAGCAACTGCCCCCATAAAATTGTTACAAACTATGATTTTTTCATACTGGGAACAAGAAACTTGACGGCAAAATACATAGTGTTTTGACTTTTTCAACAAAAACGCATTCATGTTCTCTGCCGTTGCATCCCACGGGGTCAGAACTAAATAATTACTCCAAAAGACGGATTCAGCGACCTTGAAAGCCAATAAATCGACTATATACCCTGAGGAAATTTTCTGACTTTTCATCAACTGGAATAATGAGTCCTTGGCCACTGTCGCCTGACACCGGAAGAGTTTACCCAAGATTTCTGCCCTGTCATAGGTAGTCCTGGAGCTCCCCCCCCCCTTCAGGTCTTTTATGAAGGGAATTTTTGACTTTGAAGTAACAAAACCGACGCATCAAATACAAAGTTTTCAGAACCGTTGAATTCAATATACCATCGATGGACCTGAAGATGAAATTGAGGTTTCTAATAGAAAGATCGGGGTTATAAAGGTTCATGAAGTCTATTATGGGTATCAATTCTTAGATTCTAGTGGTAGCTGAATTTACTTTCAACGTTAATTTCAACCTGTTATGCAAATTGAGGTGTGCAGAGTGAGGGAGAGAGCTTGAATTTTCTGTGTATAATGTAGTCCTCCTTTCTCGGACTTTGAAGGTTACTGATTTCACTTTAGCTAACTTCACAATAACAGGCAAGTTCTTGAAATCCATTTCAGAGTTCAGTTACCTTTTTGGAGGAAAACTAGCGCAAAATTTTTTGTCTACAAGAAATGCTTTAAACGTTTTTTGGTTTTGTCTTCGTTTTCCTAAACTACTATTGTTTTTCAAATATTCGTAACACCATTGTGCAGCAGCAACCCCGTCATACAAGATCCTTGCACCCAGTTCTACCCCGGCAGTAATCGACTCATGCACATTTCATCAGACATAATTTTTCATATTCTGGGATTCAATTTAGAGAAGAAAAAAAATTGGAGTTAATAGTGTCAAGTAATTTAGTTTTCAAGATCTTATCTTACGTAAAGTTTTTATCAGATCTCTCCTCCCTTTTGGGTCCAAGCCGTCTAAAGCTTTACAATGACTTAAGATTTCATTACATACTCTCTTTTATGTAGAGATATTAACGGGACCTGAAAGTGGATGTTGTGTGTGCGTGGGGGGGGCATCTTCCATGGTGTAAAATTGTATGTTCCATTTTCTCGGAACTAAATGATCATATTGATGGTGGGAGGAGGGCGAAAGCATCTTTCGGTGGTATAAAGTCATTAAATTATTTCATGTATGTCGCGAATTCGCATAAATTTAAGGATCTTATACAAACTTGAACGTTGCCCAATACAAAAATGTTTACACATTGGTAAAGTTAGCGAGTCATTAATTTAGTCAAAATGGTACTTGGAGAGCAGCATTTGTGGCTAGGTGTTGGTCGTATTGACATTCGATCTACAGGTCTCCTTGAGAATTTCCAGGAATAAACTTAGCATGGCGTAAATGAAAAGGTGGTAACACTGTGACAACTAATATATGCAGTATAATTTTTCGGAGTGCAGGTTTCAGGTTCATATAGTGAAGGTTGTTACCGTACTTGGGGAACAAAGTTTGTTGGTAGTCTTTGAATACCACGCCTTTGGTGTGAAGAAGCCACCATCAACTTTGGTCAGGCGAGCTGCGAGGAATGGTAGAACATAAAATCCATATTTTCATGGTCTATGATTTAATTTCCATTTTTCCGTGGTATAAAACTGAATCAAGCGATCATAGTGATGGTGAGGGGGAGTGATCATCTTTCAATTGTATAAAACCGTGGTCCATGATATTATATTCATGGAGTGTACCAGGTCATATAAGTCATATAAAGTTGTACATTTGAGTGACTGGTCATGTAAGTCACGAAGTCATATTTTTTCCTTTTAAAATAAAAAATTAATCATATTTCAGTAGATTGAAGCATAATATCTTACTGCATTCAGAATATTTTTTTTTTTTCACATTTTTCAAAAATTCTAATGCTGTATACTACAGCGCACTCAATGGACTATAATTAATTCTTCAGATGAGGTTCACCCTGTTGAAAATAGGTAATGAACTATTTGGGATGATCTAATAAGATATTGTTACTTCGATTTTGTTATTAGTTCGGTGAACAAGTCGAAGTATAAATTTATATGATTTATCTCCATTTTGGAGAAAAAATTCCAAAGTACTACCATTTTGTTATTTCCAGTCATTTCTTGCGCCCTTTTTTGATACAATAACAACTGCACTCTTTCCCCAAGTGTGAACCAAATTGGTACAGGAATTGAATCTTGGTAAATCGAATTTTGAATTCCTTTTGTTAAGGTAAAGCGCCAAATGTTGATCTAGGTATCGGATGTTGATCCTTTTTCCAAGGTTTAATAAATCTTTATTGAAGTGCTCACAATTTTTTTTTGTGATGGATCATACAGAGTGAACCTTCACCTACCATTTTCACGTAATTTCGTTTGTGAAAACGTGATTCGTGTTATCGCGTGATAATTTTGAAGTTCCTGTGTTGAAAAATGTGATAAGTCGAAATCAGAAAGAAGTAATTCGGAAATATCAAAATGTTTAAACTTCATTTTTCGACATGTGTGGGTACTTATTGGTCCTGACATGTGTTCAAATAAAGTACTTTTGGAAGATTTTGAAATTTTTACTTCGAACCGGCTACTGGCGGGTCACAATCCGAGTGGAAAAACCAAAATAATAAAAACCGTTCCAATTTAATGTTTTTCAAAAATTTGCAGTTTTTATGAGCCAATTTACCAGTGTTATTGATATAATACTTATTTCCGGGGTCAAAGTTCAGGATTTCGGGATCTGAAAAATGATCAACATTTGACACCGATCAACACTTGGCCAAAGCCTTCATACTTCAAAACCTTCATACTTGAGACGAGTGTCAAATGTTAATCTAGGTATCGAATGCTGACTAGATCAACATTTGATATTTAAAAAAAATTAATATATCTTGAAAGGAAACTGTTGTACATTTTACTAACCGGATCGAAATAAACGAAATGTTTCAGTGTATAAGTAAATGTAATGAGCTTGAAATTAAAATCCGTCAAGAGATCAACAACATTTGACACCTGGTCAGGGGCAAAACTATGGGGGGGGGGACACCCACCCCAATAAAATGTGGCAGTCGGCCAACTTTGAAACTGTTAATTTGAATTTGTCATTTTTTACGAATGTTTACTTTTTTTTCAATCAAGAAATATTTTGATTAAAATAACATTAGTTGGCGAATTTTTAGTTTTCAAAAAATATTTGTCGGCAATTTTTTTTCTCCACCTCCCTAAAAGTCAAATTTCGTTTTTGAAAATAAGTACCCTGGACTCCTTTCAGAGACTAGTCAGTCGAAAGACGAGGTTACAAGCTGAGTATCGAACGTTATCTGAAAGGTTGAAACAAAACTGAAATGTGGAAGACATTTCGAAAATCCGAAAGTCGATAGCATTTGAAGACCTACAGCCTGAAATCTGAGAAAGTTGAACATTTTATTAAAATGTAGAAGTTGGAAGCACAGGACTTATTTTCCAGTGCCACAAACTGAATCCGATAACAAATGTTCTGGTGTTTCATATCCTGGCTTTGGTTCTGGTAAATATAGGAGGGAAATTTAGTCTGGAATCAAAGTCAAAACCCCATGTGTTTTTCCCATACGAACGAAAAGGAGCTTGTGGCACGGATTCCTAATCCGATCGACCTAAAAGTTTGTATGGTTTTGGTTTTCCATTTTATTTTATTGGAACCGATTTAGGAGACGAATCAGAGGAAATTCAGAAGAAAAAAATATCACCAAGAGCAAATAACGACCACGTTAATGTGTAAAGGAAATTGTGTTCCTCTCAAGTAGTCCTAACATCCTTCCAGCTTACCCCCCCCCCCACTAGGGTATGCTCATGCGTGCAAATGTGGGTGTTCGGGGGATAAGGCTCCAATTTGCATTTGCAGGGACGAAACAATTAGGGGGAGTGGTGGTGAAACACCCCTTAATAATTTGGCGGTCGGTAAATTTTTAAATTGTTCATTTGAATTTTTCATTTTCTAAGAACGTTTGTTTAGTTTATTTGTTTATTTTCATTTTTTTCAATTAAAAAATATTTTGATTAAGAAATCGGTGAATTTTCAAATTAAAAAAAAAATCTGGTCGGTGAATTTTCAACTTAAATGAAATATTTGTCGGCAAATTTTCTACCCCCCCCCCCCCCAAGACAAGTTTCGTCTCTGCACAAAGTGTCATATGTTGTTTTGGATTTTTTTTTTGAAATCCCTGCGGGTCAACACTGGCGAAACTTTGAGGAAGTTCAACTGAAAACAGTGAAAGTAGAAGGTTGAAATTTATTATTAACCGCGATTTCAGGGTTCAGTCTTGTTATGGGAGGGGAGAGGGAAATGACTGTCTGGTGTCTATTTTTTCCAACTGAAAAAACTGAAGACTAAAGTTTTATTAACATTTAAAATTTTCTCAACTACTGTTGCTCAGTTTACCAACCCTTGAACAAATTGACATAAATGGGAACCCTTCCAACGGGAAACTAAAGTTTTAAAATCAACAAGCAAGGGAAAACTAATAACATTTTCAGTTATGCGTAATACCGCTTCCAAACTTATGCCAACTCTTGAAATTTGTAAAATTATCATTACTATCAAACTGAATACTAAAGATTTCAAGATCGTCCAGGAAGAAAGAAAAAGAAAAGGAAACAAAAAAAAAAAAGAGGAAAGACAAGGCTTGCTACATTTTAAATTTTGTCAGCTACGACTGCTAAATTCATCAACTCTTGATAACTTTCAAATTATTGACAGAAAGGTGTAAATTAAATCTAAAATTTCAAAGAAGTCAATTGAAATTTCTCGATTTTCTATTTATTAGCAATTTATGACTGGCGAAGATTAGGTTTTTGGCGTTTCTAGAAGATCTTGTTGATTTTTGGCTTGCATACGATACGAGAGCGCGATGAGATTTGCCATTGCAATTTTGAAATATCTAAAACATACTTTTTTCAAAGCGCATAGCGCCGTGCAGCCCAAAACAAATTAATCTGGCAAAATTATATTAAAAAATCAGCAACAAAAATCGAAGTGGCAGAAAGTTAGGTATGAAGGTCCCAACTAACATAGTGGACTTTCAATGATCCAGCATAAACCGGGATTTGGGTCAACTGAAATAACTGAAAGTCCAGGTAAAACTTTTTTCTTTAAATAGTCCTTTACATATGAGGAGTTATCTGTCAAAAGTGCGCTTGACATACATATTCCAAGATCATATTATGGTCATTATAGTACGTATAAAAAAAAAATATAAAGATCAAAAAGTTTAAAAGAAAAATCAAAACGATTATCAATCTGAGATCACAAAGATCATTAGAGGTTCGCGGGGGTGGGGAGGAGGCTAATGAAGGTATCCCCCTGTGAGCCGATGCCTTCATCCACCTCAGCAGGAAACCCAGAGGTTTTTTTTTTTTTACTTTTTGAACGTGAAATTTGCAATTTTGTCCCAAGTTGCTCCACAACCTCTCGCCTCCTGGAAAAGTGGTTGCTCCCCCTGCAGAAACGTGTCTACATCGTTGTACAATACTGTACTCAACAGGATGAAGCATTTCAATCACGCACTCTATCGTGGCTTGATAACAGAGAAAACGGCCGAATAATTAAGACCAGATAGAAGGGCGGAAATTTTTGAGACCGTCTAATCGGAAGTCAACTGTCCTAAATGTCACATTCACTACCCCTTACACTATTTTTTTTTTTAAGAATTGATGTCCCTCAAAAATCTCCACCAGACCTATGAAAAACACAAAAAAGAAAAAGTCTTCAAACAAAAATTGTTCTACACCGGATGTTATAAAAATAGTCACTTGTACTTTTTCTCCTCTAACTGAAAGGTCTGCCATTATTGATAGGAAGCTAGGCTAGATATAACCTGGACTTAGCTGCACTCAGTGAAACCTAATTTTATTGGTGAGGAAAACATCTGGGAAGAGAATGAATGGTGGAGAAACTCATCACCTAAAACTTTGTGGCTAATTCGAGAATACAAATTGGAAAGAAGGACTTCCTCACAATCATCAGAGTTGATGAACACTAACATGCAGTCGCCCAACAATGACACTGATAAATTCTATGTCGACCTTGGACAAATACACGATGGAGTGAAGAAGGGACGATTGAGTTCTGGGTGTCTACAGAAATTGAAAAGTAAAAATGCAGTACTTCTTCAGAACTCTTTGCAAGACTGTAGTCGGCATATTTTCCATCCTTTCCTCGAGTGTGTCTTTTTTCTTGTTTCCAATAGTGTTATCCCCTTTTCCTCCTCCCTCCTTTTTGCTCCTTCACCTCTGTGAATATAGATCCTGCGCAACACTTTTCAATGATTAATCATAGGAATCGCAAAAAATTTGTTTTTGAGTATTTCTAACATAAATGAAGGACCTTTTTATTCATTTTTCTAACTTCAGCACTTTTTAGCCCCAGTAGACACCCTGTATATAACTCGGAGACTTCAATGCTATAGTTAGAAGCGATTACAGAGAATCAGGAAAAGTACTTAGACCTCATGGCACAGGAAAAGTCAACTTAAATAACCAACTACTACCCGGATGGTGTGCGCTGCTGATGGATTAGCAAGCACCAACACTTACTTTCAGTTAAAGAAATGCCTTTTGAATGAGTGCAATTCAACACAGCCATTTTTTGGGTCTTTTTTTACGTTTTACTGGGCTTGCAGATTTGCATTTCGTAGATTCCCTACGTCCATATCTGCCCATGCTTGGGAATTTCAGTTCCACCCTTACCTGAAAATTAAGGAACCTTGGGGGGGGGGGGCAGGGAACAATGAAGTAAAATGCAACATGGATATCAAATACTATGTTTCCAGAGTGTCTTATCTTCAACATCCGTTTGACCTCAATTTGAAAAGTTGATGGTCTGAGAGAGGGGAAAGGGGACTTAAAATGGAAGGAGAGGAGAAACGTAACACGGATATTGAGCATGGTGCCTAAAAAATTCGAAAATTAAAAATATCGAACTTTTATTGGACCCCTTTCGGGGTTTTCATGTTTTACCACTACCACAAAAAGAAGGGACCACGCAGAGTATGTTTGAATACTTTGGAGATACAGAGAAGTCCAAAAAAGTTAGATGAGGATTTCTGATTCCAAGAATTGACTCTCACTTAAAAATGCATAATTCCTCATTTTTCAATTTTTATTGAACCTATATTAAAATTAATTAAAATTATTGAGCGTATATGGGACTTACTGAACCATTTTACAAATATTGGACTTTTTGAACTCATTGACTCGGTAGACATCCTGTTGAAGAATAGGTTTTAATAGTCGCTAAATTCATTTTTGGTATCAGTTTTTTCTCCAAAAAAGAGTTAGGGCACCGGGGGATGGGAGTAAAATGAGATATAGTACAAATGGACATCAAATGATAGGCACTCCAGACCGCTAAATTCACTTTTCACATCAAGCGTCATATATTGTGGCGCAGGGGAGGGGAGTAATCAGCTTTGCAATCCAATGTTTCCCAGGCCTAAATATGTCGACTTATATGAACCCCTTTCATAGTTTGTATTTTACCATCCACCACACCACAGTCCCTCCGGTCACTGACGCGATACTCGAAAGGGTAGTTCCTGTGGCCGGGGGTGCGGTGTTATAGGGGCCACGTGCATCGCCATACGTCCCACCACACCAGTTAGTTGTTTTATTTTCAACATGTCCTTTTCCATTTTGTTTTACTTGACTTATATTTTGTTCCAGTCACTTTCACAAGGATACTTACACACAAGATGTACCATCAAGAGGCCATGTGTAGACCGGAATGGCAAAGGTGGAGGGAAGCTTTCGCTCAATCAGGTAACGGCACCCTTCCAGACATGTTTTAGACTCTTCAAGTCTCTTCTGAACCTAGTGTCCATGTTGGAGTGTGAGTGAACTGTGTAATATTCTGTTTTTAGGGTGTGCCAATTCACTTTTTCGTTTCTGTTGTCCACAGCGCTGCCCTGCTTAGCAAAAAAGACGTATCTCAAAATTTTCGGGAAAATGAGTTATATGGCTTATTCAATTGTTGGTGGTCGACACTATGATGTTACTAAACGAAAAGGACGTAAGTTGATGAAACAGTGTTGTAAAAGTCAAAAATAAAAAAGTCGTATCTCAGTAAATAATGGGGAAAACTAAGCTAATTAGACGTATGTCAGTGTTGCTTAGCAAAAAGGACGTATCTTCCATATGTCTCGGACAACTTTTCCCCACATTATGAAGCTGTGTTGTATGGTCGGAACAGCATTCGACAAAACATGTTGGCCTGAAATCGCCGACTCGAATGTAAATCCACCATGAAGAAGTGTATACCCAAGTTTATTTGTCCACGCAATAGTTCGCAGGTATGGAGGTTCGAAGTTGACAACCTCCTATACCTTGAGCTCAGTTTGAAAAAATGTTCTGCCTTTAGCTCAGTTTGATAAAAGGGTCTTCAATTGTAGAATTTACTTCGCGAACAAACTTTTAAATGTCGACTACAACTATGGATTTACATTCCTTTCCAACTTGGTCGCAGACCTATCACAGATATGTCTCGGACAACTTTTCCCCACATTATGAAGCTATGTTGTGTGGTCGGAACAGCATTCGACAAAACATGTTGGCCTGAAATCGCCGACTCGAATGTAAATCCACCATGAAGAAGTGTATACCCAAGTTTATTTGTCCACGCAATAGTTCGCAGGTATGGAGGTTCGAAGTTGACAACCTCCTAGGCACACTGTATTATTTTCGGCATGTAAGCACGTAAGCATATCCACATATCTAAACTTTATCAGTAGCTTGCTAGCTATCAGAATTGAGAATTTGGTGCCGGTGAATTTGAATGAGAGTAACATTAAGAAGTATGAAACCCTCGAATTGTGTGGAAAATATCTTTTGGAATGCTTCAAATTTATGAGTTTCTTAGTTTTTGTACGTATGCTGATAAAATAAAATGAGTGAATATAATCAATAAATTGAAGACCCTTTTATCAAACTGAGTTAAAGGTACTTCACGCAATATTGTTCAGGAAAGAAAAAAAAAAATTCTACGCTGTATATTATGGTAACACTGAAATGTTTATGGGTGATTCTTACGATGGTGGATTTACTTTCGAGTCGGCGACATGTCGCGAACAAACTTTTAAATGTCGACTACAACTATGGATTTACATTCCTTTCCAACTTTGTCGCAGACCTATCACAGATATGTCTCGGACAACTTTTCCCCACATTTTCCTCAACAATTAAACAATGATGTTTAACTGATCTGATAATTCTTTCTAATTTAAGAAACGAGAATGAATGGAAAATTTTTTTTCAGAGATAGTGTGTCATAGACCCTTGGATAATGAAGTCAAACAGTAAGTGAAAACAATGACTGAACATCTTTTCGCCTCAAATGAAAAATGAATTTAATTGAGATACGTCCTTTTTGCTTAGTGAATGCCGCATCAAATATATAATAATTACTTAGGTAAATAGACGTATGTCATTTTCTACTCCATGAAAAGGGTTTAAAAGATCAAAATATCCTGCAAATAATGCTCGGTCACTTTAATGACCCCATCGCCTCCCAAAAAATGGAAAAAAGTAATAAAAAGTAGGTGCGCAATCATAATTTATGAAAAATCGCTCTCCTGAAAAATCGTCCCGATTTGAGATACGTCTTTTTTGCTAAGCAGGGCAGAGCGCTTTCGGCTGTTACGCCATCTTCAGTGGAGCTATTTAAATATTACTTTGCAACCTAACCCCTAGCTGATACTAGGTTTACCAATGACAAGACTGCATGCTCACCGCCACCTTTTCGGTCACTTGTCCATCCTGACAGTCTAGTTGGCAGGCTGATCCTTTGTCTTCTGCATTAACTTGGACCCTTATCAGGAAAAGAGAAGGCAAATGTTCGCAATAAGTCGAAATGATCTTGGTGCCTTAGATCCTAAATGAAGATTCTTAACTCTGCACTTCGTTCTTTTCAGATTTATCTGTAGGTTCGGCTAGCAGGCTTTCATCAGCGTGTCAGACCTTAGAATTTCTTCAAAGCAGGCAGAAGATAAGTATCCACATAGTTGGAAAGATTTTGGTTCTTGGATCGTGCCCTTCAGCTGTGTAACTATCAGACCGAGGATGTATTCGACCAACAAAAAATAAAATACAGACTTAGAGGAATCTTGGCTCGCAGATTCTGGATACGGCCCCACGCCTCGGGTCTTGTCTTTTGATGCCGCTTTTCCAAGAGAAGGGAGGCTACCTGCTCGGCGAGATATCTATATTTCTCATCGTACCAAAAAAGTTACTTCGGTAGATCTGTGTATCCCGACGTATCTCAACACTTGCTCTTCTTTTTCATTTTCTTTCTCAATTTTTCACTTCAGAAACCTGAAATGAACTCAGTTAACCCGAACGAGTTCATTAGTATAACTTCATCACGCAATACCTGAATAGTCCTTTGTAATATGAAACCAACACAACATCCTTAAGTTTACGAACTTCTAACAAAATTTCATCTCGTTGTATCGATTTAGCAAATGCAAACGTATCACATAAAATGTGATAATCATCGAAAATTCTGCCGGAGATTAATGAAGACTTCGTTCATTATCAGTAACTGAGACTGGCATTACACCGGAGTCAAGACTACATACATAAAAATAGAACAGCACCCGAGAGCTTAATTAAATTAGAATAATATGGTATTATTTTCAACTTCGAAGTCCATCGGCGGAAAATAACGCTCTCGTGACACTGTGATTATCCTATTCAATTACTCGCCGAGCCCCTTTTCACCGACAACCACGAACTTCCATTTATATTTCCAGTAAAATAAATAGGTGGGACAATACACGTAAAAGTTTTTCTCTCCGAGTACCATGCGAATAACAGATGAAAATATGAACCGCAAGCTACAGACGATAAAATGTGCAGTACCAAATAAAATATTCCTCATTACAAAATGAATTTCACTGTAACTACGATTATTTGGCCAACTAAATCTAACAAAAAGGTGAAGCCCTTCACAGCAGCATGAAGCTTGCTTACACGTAGGGCGTGTGTCATCTGAGACTCAGCTGTAAGGAACTCCTCCTCTTCCGAGATACGTGTACGACAGATCATCAATATAGCTCAATTGTAAGATGTGCCTCTTTTTTTTCATGACACGTACTCAAGAAGGGCTGGGTATCAGTGTCAGCGCCAGGTTGATAACAATTAGAATTCCAGAGATCAATACTCCAGTTCCTGATACAGGCAGACCAAAAGGATGGTAGGAATGACAACTTTTCAATGTCTCGACAGGCCAAGAGAATAGATGCAGTATCCAAGTACCAAAATCTTTCTATACTTTGAACAAACATCAGACGAGTATCCAGTTGTATACAAAAAGGCTGCCGTTTACTACTCTAGCTGTATTCGTATACCACAAGCCCACCGCAGTTCACTATCCCCTTTCTCTCCAAAGAAAAATATAGGTTAGAACCAAGACCGAGACTCCAAGAACGACTCTATCGTTCTACCTGTCCACATATCCAAATCCCAACAGAGCATGGTTGGGCACATGATGGGGGAGGAGGAGGAGGGAGACAGAAACCTCCACAGATACTTCGGTCGCCTTCAGGAAGTAAAGGTACCAGCTGATAAAACTGCACAAGCATTGACTGTTACTCAATCCTTTTTTCCAATCCTCGGAAGATTTTTTTCAGCAGATAATATTTACAATTTGTCACCGGAATGAATGTGATTCTTCCCCCTTCCAAATCGAGAATGGAGCCTTTTGAAATAGTTTCAACGAAATCTGAATCCGCCAAAAGACTATCACCTGCATACATCTTATCGAGTAGTAACACTTTCCAGTTTTGATTAGTCTTCCTCAATGCACTGTAAATGAGTCTGAACACGTTCCAGAAGAATTTGAGTAAGTGTCGCGAAGTTTCAAATACAACCGTACGAGCTTAAATGTACTCGTATTTGAAAAACGATCGAACTAGTCTCACTGAATCCGAGGAACAGTTAAACGAGTCTTAAATTATCTGAATAAATTTAAACGAGTTAAAATGAATTTTAAAAGGAGTGTCACGAGTTTTCAGAAGTCCACAGGACAACTCAATGAACTTAAGTGTGTTTGAAAGAGTTTTAAAAGAGAGGACAAAAGTCTTAAAATAACCTGGACACATCTGAATGAACTTGAAAATGTTTAAGTGAATTTTAAAGGAAGAGTACAGGAGTCCCAAGTAATGAATGAGTTTCAAAACAATCTGATAAATCTGAACAAAGTCTAAACGCAGCAGAATGAGTTTCAAGTGTTTGAATGATGGTCGAAAGCGTTTGATGAGTCTGACGAACAGCCTAAGCAGGCCTAAAAGTAGTTTAATGCTTCGAAAGAGTTTAGCAAGTCTTAAGGAGTCGTAAAGGCAGCTGTGTTTGAATGATGGTCGAAAGCGTCCTTATGAGTCCAACGAACAACTTGGTAAGCCTAAAAGTACTGAATGCTTCGAAAGAGTTTGACAAGTCTTAAGAAGTCGTAAAGGCATCTGAATAAGCTTAAATGTGTCTGAATGAGTTTTAAAAGGGGAGAGTCGAATGAGCTTAAAAGTACTTGAGCGAGTTTTAGAAGAATCTGATGAATCTTAATGAATCCAAAAAGTAACTAAATGAGCTTCGATTTGTTTGAATGAGTTTTAAAACAGTCTTTCTTCAGGGTTGCCACCTTTTTTCAGGATTGGTTTTCCCTGACTTTTCCCGGTTTTCCAGGCCAACTTTTCCAATTTTCCCTGACTTTTTTACAGGATTCCGAGAAAGCCTAGAGGGAGGAGAGTCACAGAAATTTTTTACAATACAGATTTAAAAAAAATCGCTATCGAGAAGAAGAAGGTACAGATGTAATTTATGTAATATTTTTCAATATTATAGACTATTTCATTTGCGAATAGATTATCATTATTCTTATGTTATGATTAAAAAAGTTTACTCTGATAAAATACGAACTCGTTTGTTATTTTCAGAAAATTTCCCTGACTTAAATGAAAATTCCCTGACTTTTCCCGGTTTTCCAGAAAGTGGCAACCCTGGATTTTTTTTAAAATTATTATTAAAGATTTTTAATATCCTAGAAGGATTATAATCTTAAATTTATGTGTAGTAAATAGGTATAACATATACTGGTTACAAAGACACGCTGAAGTTGACTCCGGTTTGGGTTATGAATTTGTGGACGAGGTTAAGGGCAGTCTGATGGTCAGTTAGTATCATTTGGAGGTTGTTTGGTAGTTGTAAGTTCGTTCGTATTTTTGTGTATTTTCTGCAATCAAGTAGTATATGTCTTACTGTTAATTGTTCGTTGCAAGTTAGACATTTCGGTGGTGGTTCTGTTTTCAGGAGGTGTGAGTGAGTCAAGGTTGTATATCCTAGTCGCAATTGGTTAATAGTAGTTTCTAGTTTGCGTTGATTTTGTTGTATCGTTTTCCAGGGGTATACGTGGTTTTTGATTTTGCGCAATTTGTTATTCTGTTGTACGGTCCATTCGTGATTCCATTGTTTTATGTACTTGCTATTTATTTGTTGAGTGCGGGTTTTTTGGTTTTGCGTTGTAATTGTTAAATCCTAAAATAACTTCAAGGCAGCTGAATGAGCTTAAACGTATTTAGCGTAATTTTAAAAGTTCAATGCGTCTCAAAGCGTTCTGAGGGCGACTGAATGAGCTTCCAAAAGGAGTCTGTCAACTTTTAAAGAGTTTTAGAAGCAGCTGAATGAGCTTGAATGTGTCTGAATGAATTATAAACGTGAGTCAAATACGTCTCAAGACAATTTCAAGACACTTGAATAAGCTTGATTCCTCGTAAAATAGTTGTAAAGAGCTGCTGATTACTTCACTTAATGATTTGTCGCTCGCATTCGAAAATTCTCAAAGATATAATAAATTCTTGTACAGCTTTAGTAACTTTTATAAGAGAATCAGTTGGAATGTTCAGCTTTGTAAGTGTTCGGAATAGTTTTAAAAGAGTTTTATGAGTTTTAAGAAGTTCTGAAAAAGCTTAAATGTGTTGTAATCAGTTTAAAAAGACATTCTGCAAAGTTGTAACGAGTTCCAGGGGCAGATAAATGAATTGAAACGTGTCTGAATGAGTTTTAAAAGGAAGACTGACAGTCTCAACGAGACTTAAGGAGAGCTAAATGAGCTTAAAACAGTGCTTGGATGAGTTTTAAAAAAATCTTATGAAATCTTAATGAGTGGCCTTAGCGTGACTAAATAGGCTTTGATTTTTTGAACAAATTTTAAAACAGTCTTTCAAGTCCCAATACAACGTTAAGGCAGCTGAATGAGCTTTAATGTATTTAGAGTAATTTTGAAAGCGTTCAATGTGCCTGAAAGAGTCCTAAAGGCAACTGAATAAGCTCAAATCTGATTGAAGCAGATCCAAAAGGGAGCCTGTCACGTTTCAACGAGCTCTTAGGGCAGCTGAATGACCTTAAACGTACCTAAAGGAAGACCAACAGAGAGTCTGATGCCTCTTAATAAATTTGATAGACAGCTGGAAGAACTCTAAATCATTTGAATGAGTTCCAAAGAGTATCACGCGTGTTTTAACCAAGTCCGAATGAGTATTGAAGAATCTCAACAAAACCCAAATAAGTCATAACTCAAAATTCACGATTTTTTAGAAGTGTAACGGCTGCAAGATTTTTGAAAGAAAAAGTTGATCAAGTTCCTATATATTATAGTAAGTTCAACTTTGTAATTTGGCCAGGTCTAACTACAGAGGGGTCTGGTTGGCCGAGTGGACAGTGCGTTGGCCTCGGAATCCGGAGATCCCGGGTTCGAGCCCACGTAGCAACTCGCCAGATTTCGACCTAGGTCGGGTTTTCGGCCAGAAGGGAAGAGGGCTAAGACAGCCCTAACAGCCTCCCCAATGTCTCCGAAGTAATGCTCGAAAGGGTGGATTCCAGAGCTTTGATTGAGAGCAAATTAGAAAAAGAGGTCTAACTACAATCTCACTGCATAGATACCTACTCGAAAACTGTGTTCTCCGAGTTATGACTTGGTTGCATTTTGTGATATGGAAGTTCCAACCCAGTTTGAAAACACAAACTGAATGAATCTGGACTAATCTCGTCAGGCCTTTGGGAGACTCTAAATTGAACTGAAGTACTTCGTTTAACGTATTCTCTGTTTTTCTAAGCCAACCCCCAGGATCCCAGTGGTCGATAGAATTGTACCATGTACAACCATACAGGGTCACTATTGATCTGAAAAACATCCCACGATGAACTATTAGGGCTTCTCCTTCGCACAGCAATATTATACGAAGACCACTATCTACACGATACCAATCCTTCACATTCTCGAGAGCTCGAGATGTTTTATTCGATTGCTCATCACGTATATCACGATCGCTTCCTGAAAAAGAACTCAAAACAGAACGCACTTTTCCGGATCGGTACAACGTATCAACTACCTAGCCAGCAAAGCTCGAAACGTATCCGGCGATGTATCGCACATGAACCCGGCAAAACTACACCAGGACGAGTCAAATCGGCTTTATATTTACACCTGGTTGGGGTTCGACTTTAAAACACTGCCGAGAGAGAGAGAAAGACAGACAACAGACATAGATAGATAAACTTACTCATATTACAAATATTTTTTTCGAAAGGGGAAGAAACTAGATTTTCACCGGTGTCGTTCAACCCACAAAGTAAGCGGAACACCTTTTTGTTACATTATTACAGCATTATAAGGGCAGCACAAAGTCGACACTATGATGCACACAGTGACACATAGTCAAGTCATTAACCTCGAGTATCGATTTAAAAAAGCGAGGAGAAAACGAAAGAGAAAAAAATTAATTGAGCTGAATCGTTGACGTGCACAAGTGAAGTGTCAGAATCGCAACTGAAAAGCTTAATTCGAGTGAAATAGACATTTAGCAACCAGAAAGTCCTTGAACTTTCGCAAGGTTATAAAATTTAACTGACAAAGCAATAACACGTGTTTCTGAAAGGTAGACGAGTAAGTTGACAAGCGTGAAATGTGTAAGAAAAACTGAAAACACGCAACTGACGTGAGTTTGAATTGATACCGGTTCCAAGAAGACCTGGGAAATTGTGTCTCTGACCGCAGGAAGCGATTCGGTGCCGTTCTACAAGCACGGTGTTGAGTGAACTCTGAATTCATGATACTCGATCTTCATATCGTTCAGTATAAGCTGTCATATAATGAAGAAGTTAAACTGGTTAATCTCAAGAAAGTCTCAACGAGTATTAGTCCGGAACGAAGCTAAGAGAGTCTTAGAATAAATATTTCGCTGAAGCCAGACTGGTCCTAGTGTCTAGAGTTTTACGAAAGCCCACATAAAAAATACAGTGCGTAGCATTCAGCCAACTTAAGAAGTCTTATTAATGGCGTTTTGATTGATCTCAACGAATCTTCCCAAGGCCTGAATGAAATTCAGTAGAAGAAGTCCGAAGCTCGCCTACCTGCATTTCTGTGCATCATAAGGCTTTGTTACGGATAACGGTAAGACTTATTTCAGGCTTGTTCTGATACTAATTCAATAACGGCCCCGCATCTGATCCGATCTACAGCCAAGAGCAATCAGCTCTAATAAGGAAATACTGTAGTCATAAGATTTTAAAACTATTTGATCAAACAGGCTCAAGTAATTTACAGAATTTCAGGAGCCACAATGTCTTAACCAAATTCTAAGAGATTCTAACTGAGTTCAGAAATAGCTTCAATGAATCTTAATAAGTCTGGGCCGAGTCTCAATTTGTCTTAGTAAAGTCTAAAAGAGTAGTTTCCGTAGCCAGGAACGCGGTGTCTGAGGAGCCAATTTGGCATGGGTGCATCAATGAAAGTGTTCCCGAGGCTCAGAGAAACCGTAACAGGTCTTCATAGATCTACGCATAAATGAGCTTCGATGACATTCAAATAAGGGAGTCTTATTGATGGGGTCTTGATGAATTTTAATGCGATTCGAATGAGTCTAAATATTAAAAAAAAAAAGAGTCTCAAGTCCGTCTGTTGATAAAGTAAAGACGATGCATTCAAGGGTGTCTAATGGAACTGAAAAATGATAGAATATGACTTTTTTATGACTCAGTTTATATTTTAGAAGGTCTTAGCCTAGCCAAGGTGGGTGGGTCAGCTGTCCTATGACGGCAAAACAGTAATTGTTATTAACATTATTTTAAATTTCAAAGCATTTGCCCTTTGTTATGAAATCCCTCCCACAAACAAATTCCATACACAGACCTGATATTTTTAAATCTGGATTATGTCGTGTGCAGTAGCATGGTCTTCGTCGGGGTAAGATATAATAATTATGTTACATTAAACACATTTAAAATAGGCGTATTCAATGTTATATGATTAATGCAAAGTTTCATGTGTTTAATGTAATAAAAATATAAAGACAGGCGATAACAGAGTGATAACAAGAGTTCGTATCACGGCATCATGCTATGATACTAACTTGTCACCTATTTTCCATGTTTTTATTACATTAATTACATTAATGACATACATTACGTGCTCCAGGTAACAGACGTAATTAATGTATACAAAATCAAACAGACCAGTTTTGTGACGACGTCACACAGTGTGTTCCTACCCTTGGTTACAGTTAGAAGAAGTACCCGTCTTTTTTCGTGCGAACATATTGACTCCCGTAAGAAAAATACACGGAGCAAAGATCATCATGTTACTACCTGAGAATAAGAAATTTGTTAGAAATCAGAAATTTATTAGCAAAAGCTAAGAACCTTGTGGATTAAAATTATATATCTAACAAATTTCTTAATCTCAGGTAGTAACATAATGATCGTTGCTCCGTGTGTTCTTCTTACGGGAGTCAATACGTCCGCACGAAAAATACGGGTACTTTTGCTACCAGTAACTCACTGGTGTGACGTCACACAAAACTAGTCTATATGTGTATTCATCCAACCATTTTCGACACTTGATTTTTCAGTTGGGCACCAGAGATCGGTTCCCACAGAAGATTCACCTTGAATAATATCAATCAACTGGAACAAATGAAAATTAGCTCCTTGTAGAGCCTGATAGGTTAGATAGACGAAAACTACCTCAAAGATGAATTCCGCGACCCACACAGTCCTGTTTTCAGTGAAAAGAACTTGGAATAGAGATAAACCATAGATAAGCTTACTACAGTTCCTGAAGGACAGAAATCAGAGGAGAACCCCAATAATAGATTGATCGACCCGAAACACGCTACGTTCAACGTAAGGAACTCGAAAATTGGGATACACGAAAATTAGCCTCCTGTGATACTTAAAGAGTTGAGAAGAAGGGGGAACTCTGAAATGAATCCAGCGATCTCTAAAAACCCACTCTGTGAAAAAATATTTCTTTTTAGGCTCATATGGGGAGGCTTTTGCTCTGTGAGAATCTTGAATTCTCAAAATCAGGGTGTCTACCAAAGATAAATTCAAGAAATTCACGCCTTTTTCATGACCTTTTTCATAGGCTCATAATACTCGTGTTAGGAATCCTAAATTGCAAAAACAAAAAGTTATTTTGACCTTTTAGTGATACTTGTTCACTTTCTTCCTTCATTAATACTCCGAAGTTCATATTTAAACAAGGATGATCCCCCCTCCCCCAAAAAAGGAGAGAGAATTTGGAGAGAATTTATGATTTTTAGGGAAAGGCAAATTAAAATGTACATGACTTTTTAATAAATTTCATGATTTCTATAATCACTGACTTAAATTCTTCACTTTCTCATGACTTCCATCACCACTGCCTTCAATTTATGACTTCTTCATGACTTTCATGACTAGTAAGCACCCTGAATGAATGTGAATCTTTATAAGAACTTCAACTCCCCAGTCACACGGGCTATCTTTAACCGTTTCTGCTTGAACGTAACACTTTTTTTTTTAATATGGAAGGAATTTAGGTGCCCCGACTAAAAACACACATTGTAGTCGCCAAAAATAAGGACCACCCCGTGCAATATAGTCAGAGTGGGGAACATACAGCAGACTCCCGATTATCCGACATTCGGGCTAACCGACTCATATGTTTTCGACTTTTTCGAATTAACCGACCCCGACATGTTGTGTAATCCAAATTGCGTTCAATTTATGACACTAGAGAAGTCGTTAAGAGCTAATATAGAGTCGCAATCAAAAGTTACTCATCAAGATTTACTTACATTTCGTTGCATTTTTCAAAAAAAAAAAAAAAACAAAAAAAAACCTCTATATCTTTTTAAACGTAAATATAGAATTTTTCTCATTTATATTTTCCTAAATATGTCCGGTGCCTTATAATTTTTTGAATAAACAAATATATGTACCGGTACTGCACTTCTTTTGAATGCTACTTCTACAGAATTTGGGACATTTTCGGATTATCCGGCTTTTTCCTTAATCGACCAACATTCAATATCAATTAGGTCGGATAATTGAGAGTCTACAGTAATTTCTGTCCAAAAAGTGACTTTTCGTAACAGAATTTCTGACTGATGTCTTTGAAAAGAGTACATTCCCACAAAATTTGAATAAATTCAATAGAAAAGGCGGTATTCATGGAGGGGGAAGGGCAGGACCCCCCTGAAAGTTCCTAGAAATTCACTTTGTTCTTTCGCATTTTGCTGGAAGTATCAACATGAATTCCATTCTGCTCACAGCTGAATCAAAGAATATAAGTTATCAGAATTTAAAAAATATATAAAAATTAAATAATTAAGGAACTAGAAGCGAGATTATCAGTTGTCACGACGGAAGACTGTCACTTACTCGGAAAAAAAAATTAAGGAACCAAAACGCAATAGAAAGCTGTCACTTGCTTGGACCTACTATTGGAAATTTTCCAAACTGAAAACTGGAAGGAAGAACTGAAGAAACGAGAAAATGATTTTGAGGAAAAGAGCGATAACAATGACTCACTCCCCACTCTGGCAGTACTGTATTACTGAGAGACGTAAACGCGGTAGTGGAACACAAAAAATTTTCATTTTCAACGCTACCATTGGACTTGGGTTGGTGGTGTTTGATCTCATATTTTCATTACATCTACTTTACATGATTACACAATGTTCTTTTCTTTGTCTTTTTTATACACCTACACGATGTCTACTAGAATTGATAAGTGAAAAAAGGATGACTTTAGATGACCTTTATCCAATATTTCAGTAGCCTCAAAAAAATGTTGACTCACTCCGATGGCTTACTTTTTTGTTGCTTTCCTACTTCATGTTGCATTTAAAACATCACTCCTATTCTTTCTATTTCATTCATACTCGCTGACTATTTCTCATTAGTTGATTGACGTCTGTACAATAAATTTATATTATTTTGGCTCCCCCCCCCAACTATTTAATAGAATAAAAATTTTTTTAGATGAGCTCTTTTCAAAATAAATGACTTAGATGAACGGTAGACACCCTGACCTTATAAAAAATCGAGTGACAGAACGATGCAAATTTCAGCTTTTAACAAATCGAGAAACCTAGACTTGAGAAAAACACGAGCTTTACATAATAGCGTGGAATTCCACACTACTTTTTCATGATTTTACTATCTGTAGACACCGTAGACATGATATGGCCTCAGGATAATGGATAGGACTAGTTCTAGTCTTGATCTTAAATACCAGTCCCTAAAAAGATCACGATTTCAAAGCAAATTACAGTAAACGGCATGCGACCTTTGTAACTCTTTCTGTAGAAAAAATTGGAAGGGGTCAGGATCCGACATTTTATGACTTCATTACGTCACACATTCCATGAAAATAAGGTGCACAATAAACGCACGTTATCCGGGCCATTAAATGGAAATCCGCAAAGACGGTTGACACGATCGCCACTCGCTTCCGCCGCCGTTTTTCCAAAATCAATTTCCAGTTCAAACGAACCTCCCCCGTCAATAGTTCCTCGGAAACCGACGTGAAACTCCAACTGCATCTCGACTGTTCCAATCGTGGAAACTCGTCGCCAAAAGTATCTACATACCAAGTAAGTCGAAAAACATGAGAAAACTCACCAAAAGCTCTATTTTTCCGACCAGATTTCCATCATTAAAACCGGCCGCCGTTCGAACGCGGAGCTCGAACACGTCGCGACTAAGCGTAAGAACTGACATGAGGGGGGAAAAAATGAAAAAATAAAAAATCTAATAATTGAAACGAACCAACGAAAAAAAAAAAAAAAAATTGAAAACGACGAAGAGCGATATTTCTCCGACACACGAGACTCGAGACTTACACCGCGAGCGAGTAATAAAAAATGTGTGTGGCAGAAAAGCTTCGACTTTCCAACTTTCCAACCAAGCCGAGTATATACGTGTATTTCCACGACGGGTTACGTAATAAGAATGCAGTCACTCCTTCGCCCGCTTTGAAAAAGCCAAATCCACTCTACCCTTTTTTTCCTCTCTGGCTCGACGAGTGTTTCCATAACGACCAGCATAAACAACCGCAATTGCGAAAACAATTACAAACAATGCGGGGTAATTTTAATTTCTCCACTATACTTGTGGGCCCTCTTCATTAAACAGAAAAACATACGTATATAATTTCAGAATAATAATAATAAATAGGGAAAAAACCCCCGACCAAGTTTAAGCACTTGGCTTAATCAGCTAATGTTTTTGCACAGCAAAAGACAGACAAGAAAACAAATAAATTAAAAAAAACATTGATTGAGCCTATAGCTGCAAGAAGGGCATTTCTCGAGATAGTACTCTTTGAAGAAATTGCATTTTCGTACAGACCAGTTTCTCAGCTCTACACCACTGCCGAACAAGTCTTTATACTACATCGGCCACAAATACTTTATCAGGGTGTCCACTGGATTTGGAAAACAAAATATCATGACTTTTCATAACATTTTTGCATAACTATCATTGCGGGGGGGGGGGGAGGGCAAACTCGGCGCTTCACCAGGGTGTCTACACAATTTGAAAAATCGAAATACTTGACTTTTATTTGACCTGTAAACAGGGACGTACCGATAGGGGATAACTACCACCACCAAAGGAATTTTTCACTTAGCAGTTGAGAAAATTTATCATTTCAGTCAGGCGGAGTTGGAAAAATCTAACAAGTCAAAAGTTATTTTTCTATTTTTTTTAATTTTTTTTTACTTGCTTTGACACTTGGGAATTGAGCTGAGAAGTAGGGAAAATCTAACAAGTCCAAGTCAAAAAGTTTTTTTTTTAAACTTTGATATTTGGAAATTCCGAGTTGAGTCAGCATCAGTTGGAAAATCCAATAAGTTAATCAAAATTCCATTTTTTTGTTTTTTGTTTTGCTTGCTTCGACACTTGGAAATTCAGTTGAGAAGTTGGAAAAATCCAACAAGTGAAAAGGAAAGTTTTATCTTAGGCTTTGATATGCGAGAGTTTGGAGCTGAGTCATCAGTTGGAAACATCCAATAAGCCAGCCAATTTTTTTTTCATTCTTTGTTTTTTTTTTGTTTTTTTTTTGCTGTGACACTTGGGAATAGATTCGAAAAGTTGTGAAAATCGAAGTCAATTTTTTCTTTTTGGCTTTCATATTTGTGAATTTTGAGTTGAGTTATTACTTGAAAAATCCAATTTGCTTTGATAACTGGAAATTTTGAGTTTAACTCTTGAGTACGTCGCCTGCCTATAAATTTGACTTTATATAGGACTATGAAAAGGCGCGCCTTATGTAGGAACATGCAAGCAGTTCAGCAAATCGTAAAACTGCAAAACTAGTCTGATATGCTATATGGCGCAAATATTGAAGAAAAAATTACAATTGAGGAGCTCACTTCCAAAGTGATCCAACTGCATAATTTTAGTTCCGAGAAGAACAAATAAAACACTTTATAAGTAAAACAGTAAAGTGGGTAATGGATTTTTTAAGGTAGGTATCAATAAATTCAATTTTCAAGAAAAAAAGTGTTGTTCTTGTTCTTGCAAAGTACAATATGCCCCTAGCGCGGCAAAACAGCGTGTTGAAAACAAAAACTCACGAAATCATAATTTTGCAGTTAGGTCACTTTGGAAGTGTGCTAGTCAATTAATTATTGAAAATTGGAACAAAAGTTTTTACTTCTAGCTTTGTTATTTTTTAATTCATTCATCGTTCCTAGTCATTCATATAATTAACATTACTTGACCTATAGAAGAATTTTGAGAAAATACTTGACTTTTACTTTACCACTTGACTTTTTCTTTGAGTACTTGACTTCTAGTTGACTTACTCGACCCTGTAGACACCCCGTTCACGCCTCACCGGAGGTTCCACCTTTTGACTTCCTATCTTCACCACCCCCTTTTGATTAAGCTTCAAATAAACCAAAACCTGTACTGTAGAACTTACATCCTGCACCTGATTTTCCAACAGGGGGATATCTGAAATAAGGGAATATATCAAGAGTATAAGGGTACCCTACTTTTCAACTCTCATGGCAAGGCACAAAATTTGGATTTTTTTTTTCAAGAATCACCAGAATTACACTGGCAACATTTTTTCTTCAACGGCATTACAGTAATATCAATGAGTCAGTCTTAAGAGTTGAAAAATGCCCACAGTTTTGCCCCTCTTTGAGGGTGGTTTAGACATGCAATCTTCAGAATTTATAAGCATGCAGAAAAACAGGCAATTTGTATGAAATTGGTGATAAATGTGTTCCGCATCTAATAACTGACAGGAAAAATGAAAGGCTAACGAATATTAGATTCATTATGTATTGATTTAGAAAAATCATTAATCACTTATTTTATCAACAAATTTCTGAAGAATATAAGCAATAATAAGCTTGAAACAAACAACTTTGGAAAATTTCTTGGAAGAAATTACAAAATACTTCTCATTTAATATCAACGCCCGATCAATACAGAGCGCGCTAAGCTTCCATAATAAATATTCCACTCAATATTTTTCTCTCATTGAATGAATAAAACTGATTTTTGTTGTTGTTTTTTTGGTACTGGAAATATTGTGAACTATGACATGATGAAATATCATGACTTCTTCGAGTTTTGGTCAAAATATCATGACTCTTCATGACTTTCATGATAATTCTTTTAAATCGCGACGATTTCAGGCCAATCGACACCCTAATTACGCATGTTCTGATGACAAATGAACACACGCGAATGACTCCAATTGAGGATATAATATTCACATACTGTTTTTCTATTTACGTCCGCTCCATAAGACACTCGGCCACACAGAAAACCGGGGGGAAAAAAAAGTTTCCGAAAGTAGAGAAAAATTGAAGTATCAACATACAGGGCGTCTCTTTTGCAATGATCCCCTTTCCACCTGGTAAGTGGGCAGCCTACCCGACAACATATAGATACGGTTGCATACTCCTACTTTTGAAGGAACTGAGTTATGTGCAAATTTTGAAAAATTTTCCAACTTCGAAATTTTTCTTCTTCTTACAACTGGAGATAGACAGAACAAGCCAGGTCGCTTTAACGACCTAGTAATAGGGTCGGACTTTCAGCTGAAGTCTGGGCGGCTATTCCAATAACCAACTTTTACAATTGCACTTGGATGCTGTTAAGCGTATGGGAACCAACCAGCGAAATCTGTTTTTTGAGAACACGTGATTCTAAGTTCAAGAGCCATGTAGAAACTATAAGACATATAGACATAGATAGCGTTTACTGATACGCTTCAATCAATGTGAGAACACATTTTTGAATCGGGGGCCCTATTCTGAAAAATGCTACTTTATACGCTCTTTCCAACGATAGTAATAACTCATTTTATTTACAAATGTCGGTTGGTTCACGCCGACCCTAATTTCAGCAAGAATCATACACAATAATATTACAAACCTCACAAAATGAACTCCTTCCATTGATTCCCTATGCTGATACCTCGAGTCACTTTTGCAGAGACTGTAAGCATGATGTAAAACCAGCTTCCTATCTGTTTCTTTTACATACAATTACGTTCACTTTTACATTTAAAACCACAAGTGTCACTGTTGTAAGCAAACGCAATTCATTTTCCAATATCTCGTTTGTTTGTCCACATACTTACATTTAAAACCGCAAGCACTACTGTTACGTCAGTTAGAACTTTACTTTTATTATTATTACTTCCATTGTTTGGTTACACTGATCCTAAAAATGGTACCAGAAGGTAATACTAAAGGGCAGTTGTGGTAACTACAGAAAAAAAAAATGGTCGGAATCATTCAACAGGATGTTCATAAAATCAATTTTAGTACAAATTATATCGGAAAATTTTCACCTTTTTCCAATTTCCCATGAAACTTGCCCTCGAGCAATGTTTAAAAATGTGCTAGGAATGACGTAAAATCAACATTTTCAAATCAAAAATAGACACTGAAGCAGCATACGTCCAGTTTAGCAATTAGAAATTGCTCATAAATTTTTGAGTCTGATAAAACTTTACGTGTTTTTCTCACTCCTACTCAAAATGGACGAACTTCAAATACGATTATCTCGAAATTGGGTTTTCCGAGAGAGGCTCTCCTTGCATGAAGAGACTCATCTACACTTTTCATTTTGCAATATTTGTCCCCTAATTCGTGAAAGAAAATAAAAACCAATTTTCCTTTTAGAAACTTCGTTCACAAGGTTGCAAATATGGTTCTCCCCAAGTACCAACACGGTGATGCTTCTTAATATCTCTCATCTTCGTCGCAACTTTCTGTTTTTTTTTTCAGCAATCAGCATCCCTTTACTGGATCAAACTTAAACCAACTTTTCCATCACATCAGAGTTAGCAAGTCCATTCATCAATAAATGTCAAACGAAGAGAAAACACGTATTTCCGGATCTACTAGATTGCTGTAGATCGTCCCTACCTGTTATTGTGATCGCGTATGGTACCTTCGGGGGTAAACAACGATAAGAGGTTCAAGGGGGGATCTGGCTGCCCATTTGCACGTTGAAAATGATACATCGGCACCCCGTAATTACGAAAAACGAAGAAATAGTAATGTAATGGGGGGGGGGAAGCGCCGGCTGTAGCTATGGATACAACTACAACGGTAAACAGTCGTACAGCAGAGAAACACAGCACGAAAAAACTGGCAGTATTTTTTTTTAATTCTGAAGTTCATCGGCTGGAACCGCGTACAAGGTGTTTTCGAGTGCTCGTTGGGTCGAGCTTGACCAGGTGATCGTTGACGACCGAGTACAACCGACCACGCACAAGTACCACACGTCCATTTTCGATAACCACCAGTCCACTCGAAATGGTGAAAAAAAAAACCGAAGCTGAACGCTATTTTTGGTTATTATTCCTCGGATTACACCTACAAATAACAGGAAGAGAAAATCCCCTCTTGTTCGCCGCTTGCGTGTCTCCCAGTAATGGGTAAAACCCCATAAAATCAGTTACTAGTTTCCTGAATTTTTATACAAAAAAAAAAAAAAAAGTTTAGGATACTTCAAACTAGTACTTTTCCCTAGAAATGTTCAGCTGCCGCCGGCTAAATTAGTTCAAGTCGAGATAAAAAGAACCCACCAATCAAATCTATTTCAATACATGATCTGTCACCAGAGAATCTTTATACTTGCTTCAAAATATTCCAAGAATAGTTTTTCAGTGGTCAACCGCCCGAACTGTTTTATTTTGTGGGAGAAAAAACAACAAGCATCACAGCTCACGATTTTAGGGTAAAAGTGCAAAGAAGTCTGTCTGCTTGGTTTTTGGATACGCTGAACTTAATGCTGTAGTTATTTTGGCCATAAGCCCCTGTCCAAAAGCTCCACACTTAGAGGGGAAACCGAAAACTGACGGCTCTCGTACTCTCCGAATCCATTTCCAAGCGGTAATCCTCCACTCATAATTGTCTACGGGAGACTGAAACCTGAAATATTCAACTATTACATACATTAGCTTCGAAGAGACCTCAAATGAGGTTTATTGAAGCACTGAGGACATTTCCGAAGCTACTTCAACAATCACCCCTACCAATTATCAAAAACACAACAGCATATATTATGTGGACGCTGTTAAGCAAAAACAAGCCAAGCGAACTTGTAGACAAAATGAGTAACTGGTATCGTTGGAAAGAGCGTACAAAGTAGACTTCTTCAAAATTGGGCCCCGATACAAAAATGTGTACCCACGTTGAAAAGAGCTTATCAGTAAACGCTATGTCCATAAGCCGGCCTTATTAATTGGCTTTTAATATTACGTTTTCTCAAAAAACAGATTTTGTCCCTTGATCGGTTTTTTCTTAACAGCGTTCGTGCGTACTAAACATAATTTATGCTGCAGGGTTTTGAAAGTTTTGCTTCCCTTCGGTTTAAAAACCCACTAGCCGAAATTATTTTGAACTCGAACAATTTCAAAGGGACCCACCGGGGGAGGGTAGAATTCAACACAGGATTCCCCCCCCCCCATAAATCTGCAATTTTGCATTAACGTTTATAAAACATCGAATTTGCTCGAAACAGTTGGTGTGACCTTAAAAAATCATTCTCGTAAGTGTAGAGATCGAACATCCACCGAGTATTTTGAGAAGTTAATTCAAAGAGCAATGGTCTCTGCTGAATTTAGAGTAAAAATTACTTTTTTGAGCTTTCGACATAACAAACCATTGAAACTTGAAAAGAGCATGACAACGAACCTTTTCTGAATGCTCCACGGAGGAAAAACTAAAAAACTATGGATAATACCGAAAAGTGGATGGAAATTCCAAATTCGTTAAATTAATTTTTGATGTCATTCTCACAGCCACCTCTGCCTGTAATGAAGGGGGCAAGAACGAGAAAACTTCAAAATTATTTAACACAGCTTCAAAATCCGAGCAGACAATCATTTTCATGCTTTTCTTCGGCTTCTGTAGTCTGTAACGGTGGAAATTCGAAGAACTGTACTTTTTACTCTCAATTCAACAGGGGCTGTTGACCTGTAAATCAACTTTCTCCCCAAGAAGTCACGGTTGTTCCATTCCCACACAAATGAGAATGATCGTTCATAGTCAAATCAATTTTTTCGACCGCACTCGATGTTCGGAAAACTTCAATGAAAAACTGCAGAGAAAACTTGCAGATTTCTTCAGGTGGAATTCTATACTTGACCCCTCCGACGGGACCCCACAGAACCATTCGATAAAAAAAATCTGGCCGGTGGATTTTTAGACCGAAAAGAACAAGTTTACCTACTGAGAGCTAATCTTTTCTAAAATCACCGAATTTTGAATACAACTGGTGTTGTAATTTTTGACAGTAGCCCAGGTATCTTCAAACACCCGTGTCTCAGCCCGTTGTGGATCATTATGAGCAGGGTTATCTCTGGAGTAACTTCAGAAATGAATTCAGACATTCGGAGAACCTTAGCCCCCCCCCCCACGGAACTTATAGCCGAAGGGAAAGGGTGGAAATATTATCACCAAAATAACTTGAAAATTGAATTCAGCGTATCCAAAAATCGAATAGGCCTATTTTTCATACTCTTATGTTCTAGCCGTGAGCTGTAATGCGCGGTTCACTTTTTCCCAAAAATGAAACTAGAGTGCGTTAATTTATTTAAAAAACTTTGTTTAGACATTTCAATTTTACATTAGTACAAACAAGTTTTTCAGCTCAATCCAATCTCTTAGGTAAAACCTTATTTTAAGCATTTTTTAAAGCAAGATTTTCTTCTGGGAAATCCTATATCAACCTGAACCTCTTCAAACGACCCCTATGAAATTTTTTAATTTGAACGGGAACAAATTTAGCCGGCCATAGGTAAACATCAAATGTCTTACGATAATAATAGCTCGGTAATAAAACGTTCCCACTTGTAATCAATGATAAAATGATATCACATAAGGCAGGGTTTTTTCAACCACAATTCCAAAACACCGGTTGAGGAGGGGGAGTCCAAACAGACCCTTTACACTACGCCACATAATACAGACTTTACGACGAAAATGTATTAGTTTTGATATTTTTGTGGTCTCACCGACTTCAATGAACAGAAGAAGGGACGAAAATCATTTTTGGAACATTTTTTTATAAATCCTTATCTACCCCCAGAATTCTTCTCTCCCCCACCAGCCAGACACCACACTTGGAAATTTGTCTTCTTTTGTGTTTTCCAGCATCAAAGAGGATTTTTCATACTCAACTGTTTACACCTTTCATTGCCACAATTCATCGAATCGAGATGTTGGTTGGTGGGGCTTCACGGCCACAAAATTTGATTTTGAACTTCGTTCGGCTGTAGATTCCAAATTTCGATACCTTCAAAAGAAGGGGGCTCAAAATTGTTATGAAATGCAATACGGATGTCATTTTACAAGGCTAAAGGGTTGCTGAGTTAGTTTCTGATAACGATTGCCCCTAATCTGCAAATTGTGATACATAAGAGGGAGCGGCGTTAAAGATTTACACAAAATGTTATATGGATGTTGTTTCATAGGTTAATAGGTTCGCCAAATTCGATTTCAAAATTGGTTTCATTTTACCTTGAGAATTGTAACATCTAAAGGAAGAGAGGGGATCACAGGTTAAATCAGGGTGGCTGCTGGAACTGAGAAATAAAAAAAACAATGACATACATGCGAATTCAAAAGTCATTTTTTTGGCGTATTATGGAGAAGAGGTCAGCCCTTTATTGACATTTTTTCAATACAAGTTTGTTAGAAGTTTTCAAAAACCTAATGTTTTGGTCTTGTGAAATCTCTTCCATAAACTAAGTCCACACATGAACCTGATTTTTTTCGGATTTCTTGCAGGCGTGGGATGACATTCTTTTCGAACTGTCAACTTTTGCTTCTTCTAGTTCTTAACATTCATGTTTTTATGAAGACTTTTTATTTTCCATGTTTATAGCTTTTCCAGTACAGTTTTTAGTTTATTGTTATAAATACGCAAGTAATGAAGTGTTCTAATTTTCAGCTTCCAAGAAATCAGAAAATCATGACGTCAATTTAAAAAATCCTCTATCACTGCGTGACATTTTAGTAAAACTACTACTTTTCCACCTTTTTCATGTTCTGCAGACACCCTGTAAATTCATAAGCAGATACGATATGGATAACATTTCATGGGTTTTCAAGGTGGTCGTTGAGCTCAGTTCTGATCTGACCTGATACTGAGAACTGGGACCCCACGAAGAGAGTTGCTAAAATGGAAAGAAACTTAAAGAATACAATACACGGATGTCATCTAGGAGGTTCCCCGGATTCTCGATATCAGGCTGACTAATTTGAAAATAATAACTTTCCAGGTCACTGAATTCGATAATGCATTCAACTGACACAGTTTTGATAATTGAAACACCTGGAGGTGGGGATAAGACTGAAATAGGAAGGTATAAACCCGGGATACCTCAATTCCCAAAAGTACGTCATATGGATATCAAAACTGAGTTCTGCGATTCTGAAAACCTATGATAGGACATCCATACATTATTTCAGGACATTTTGATCGTCAGCTTCCTAAACCTGAGAACTCATAAAGTGACATCAATATCGTATTTTCCATCCCCCATCCCAATTAAGACCCCCTTGCCACAGGTGCCTTAATTCTTATAGTCAAGTCAAATTAAAAGTGAGTTCAGCAACGTTTGAAAACACTTATGATGAACTAAACCCACAACTCTTTCTCTCTCATTTTTAGTTTAAATTTCCAAAATAAAGTGAAACTAATATTCAAATCGAATTCAATTATCTTGAGCCCTCTCCCCTTCCCGCTGATATCTCAAATCGATAATTCGAGCAAATGGAAAAGGTATGAAGTTCAATAAAAAAAAGTCACGCATAATAAATAGAAAAACTTAAATTTCAAAGTTTGCTATCTAAAAAGAAGTAGAAGGGAAAGAGGGAATTCCAAGAATTAGTAGATGACGATGTAGAAAAACGGGTCCAAACATGATTCGCATCCCTTCAATTCACTGAAACTGGCGAGACCACAAAAATGTCAAAAATTCTACGTTTTCTGTCATAAGACTGTGTTAATGTGTGTTAGTATGGTACAGGGTCACTTTGAGTTCCCTCTCTAGAGTACGGCTGAAGAAAATACTGGAATCAAATGTCGGTAATTTCACATCACTAATTATTATTCAAATACGGAAAACTAGTTTGGGGGAGGAGCTCCCCATTACACTTGGGACACACGGTTACTTTTTTTTGTATTCAGAAGCACATTCCGGGGAAAACAATCAAAAACCAAATTGTCCCAGGAATGAACTATAATTCGACTGGTCTAACTACCATTCACAATATATTATACGTAGGGCATAAAAAATGTACAGATTTAATTCAGTAGGAAGATCAAGTAAAATATCATGACTGTTAGCGGAGAACGCAAAATATACCAACAAAATAACAAATTTCAGTGGACAAGCAAAAAGTCCTCACTTTTTCAGTTCAGCAACCGACTAGAATAAGCCGAAAAAGGGACAAATTTCGACTGTTGGAAGGATTAAATATACCCCTGGGCCCTTGTGCCCTATTGGGAAGATAAGCAAATGAGCTCATTAGAACTGGCGCTACTTGTGCCAATTTTCCATGTCTCTCCATGCGATAGCGCAATAAATTTGAAAATTCTTACCTTTATTCGGAACGTCATTCATTTTGATGGACGAAGTTCAACCTGAAACAGAACATACATCATTCAAATATACGAAGTTACGAGCTGAACTATCATAATTCATCAATAAATATCAAATTTCTAAATATCACAATCCAGCTCATTTCCCCCAGTTATCAAGCCATCTAATTGCCGTTTTTGAGCAAAACTCAAAATCGAAATTGATCAAAATGAGTGATCGCAAGTCTGAGCACACTGCATCACTTCACCAAGCGGAAAAAATTTCCTTCTTTCGGAGTCGTTCAGTCATACTCTAGCAAATACGAAATAAAAATATCTAACAGAACCCACATGAGCAAAGTTGGTACCAAGTGATCGTGTACACCGCCAACACTCAATTTATAGCAATGGTACTAAATTAGTGGACGAAGGAATTTACTCGACTGAAATGATAAAATTATTGATCGAGTTTTATTCATGTTACACAATTGGGTAAAAAGCAATGAAACTTTCAATCGATAAGCTCTGATGGATCAGCACCAGTTTCCAACTACTTATTAGTTCGTAAATAAGTGATAAGATTACGATAAGCAACATACTCGAGAATCACTGACTCAACCGTTCTCAAAGCGAGTAATGCCGATTAATACCCAAAATTTAAATTCTGAATCTCATAATTATAACAGTAAGAACAGAGCGGGTGTGTTTCCATGGCGCATATAAAATGGCTAAATTGCCAGGACTCAAATGGTCACTGCGGAAGAGAGGTTGGTAGCGTCGCTAAAAACAAATGATAATCTAAGAAATTTCGAATCAAGAAACAAAGTCCACACACTATTTTGAAAAATGTTAACCATCGGGAATCTCTGAAGAGAAAATAGCCTGGGATTGCTCCCGGTACCCCCCCCCCCCGCAGCCATTCAACTGCAGCCAATCTGAGAAGACATCTTTCAATTTCAAAACCACCAACTCATTCAAAATTTACGAACACATGACAATAACAAAAGCAAAAACACTGAATTCAAAAGCTCGGGAACCTCCGACTTGGAAAACAATCGAAACTTGAATCTAAATGAAAAATTGGTTTTCTATGACGCGCCCGATTTCTCAGGACTGAAACTTCTTGCCAGACACTTTGATCGTCCCCCTCCCCCCACCATACAAGCCCACTGCATACTGCATGCACTTCCTCTACTCCTACCCGGATTTAATAATCCATCAATTTTGCATTTTTCTTCAGAAATATCCAAGTCCTTTAGGGTCGATACTCCTTCATGAAGTGGACGCCAAATTCTTCTACTTCTGCATACTATGGGCGGCACTGTAAAGACCGTGGTCCAATAATCGGCTACTTTTGCTTTTCCATCCACTTCGAAAAATAGGAGTTAAAAAAATTACATCGCAGTTTACGTCAAATTTACTTTCGTTGAACAGACCCTGGCTTCTTCAAAAGTATTTGTAGGCGTGTGTGCATGCAGTTGACCAGTTTGAGTACTAGTAGATTTGCGATATTCTGTGTCTACTAATAAATTCCCTTGCCCAACGCATCCCGACAGTGGAAGGAAGGGATTCAAATTAGAAAACGTTCATTCGTCAATAACTCTGCTGTCAGAAACAGTAACAGCCCGTACTCATTGTTCTTCCATCACTCTTTTCTCCGTATATAAGGCTAAGCCTGGGACAAGAATGTCTACTCATTCACCCATGTTAAATGACGCCATTCAATTTGTAGGATAAAATTGACGAAAGAAAAATAGCATCAGAACCAAGTGAATTTCCAGACAAGAACCCAGATGAAACAGACAGTTCTGAAAGACGATTCCTCTCCCACTCTCACGAAAACTAAATCTGCACTTAGTATAGATACTTGCTAAAGGCAGACACTTATAAAATACTGGAAAACGAAATGCAAAAACCTGATAGTCGACGTCGAAAAAGAACATGCTCAATAGAAAAGTCGAGATCGAAGAGTCAAGAGCCAAAATGTCACTAACTTAGCTTTGCATACTCGCCATATCTTGCATGATTTTATTGAATGTGTGTTAATTCGCTGCTCATCTTCTCTCGAAGAACTCAGCTGAGAGTCAAAATATAGGTTTCGAGAACCAAAATTTCCACCTCTCTATGCTCAATAGAAACCAAGGTTCCGTCATTGAAAAATAGCCAAGATGAAGGAGCTAAATTATTTTTAACGAACTCCGAAATACTGCTAAGCTTTAACATGGTTTCTAATATCTTAACGAGGTGTTGATGACCCCCTGCACGTCTTTACGAGTCTCAACAAACCCTATCGAGTCCAACCTAGGCTCGAGTCTTCAGAAGTCTTTGATGACTTTCAAATAGGCGACGTAAGGAGTAAGGTCATACTGAGACTTGAACAAAAGCGAACGAAACGTATGAATGATGGTTTCTAAATATCTTAACCAGGCCTTTATGACCCCCTACGCGTCTTTACGAGTCTCAACAAACCCTACCGAGTCCAACCTAGGCTCGAGTCTTCAGAAGTCTTCAAATAGGCGACGTAAGGACTAAGGTCATAACCTCATAACTGAGACTTGAACAAAAGCGAACGAAACGTATGATTGATACAAAGTATCTCGTCACGTCTTAGCATAGTCTCAACGAGTTTTAGAAAGTATTAATAAGTCTTAACATGGTCATCACAATTTCAAATCGATGTCGATGAGTCAAAACGAACCGTAACGGAGTGCTGAGTTATCATCATTTATACAAGAGTCAACTAATTTCATTCAGTATCAACAAGTCTTCATAGTGTTTCAACATGATATTTAAAAATTCCCATCACAGTCTCAATCAGTCTCGAGTCTTTACGAGTTTCAATCAGACTTCACGAGTCTTAATAAATATGAACTTTCGTAACACAATCTTGAAGAGACGTCGTAATGAGTTCGTATTCTTCTCAACGAATCTCAACCGAGATTTAACAAATCTTAATCCGCCTGAGCAAGTTCTGAGGAGCATCAACATTGACACAGCTTTTAAGACATCTAATGAGTGTCCATAAAACCTGAACGTATGCCGATGATTGCTGAGCAGAGAAACGGCCAGACAGATGAAGCAGAAGTCGGCAACGAGCAAAGCGAGTGTCGACGAGGGAGCTGGGATATGAGGTCTTTCACTGAGTCTCAACAAACAAGAATGAGTCTTTACGAGGCCTCAACGTATCTTCATTCATCTTACAAAAGCCTAAACAAATCTAATAATTCAGGTTGTAACCCTCTGTGTACCTAAATAGGTAAGGAAGTCAGAGCCTAAAGAATCTTAAAATCGAACTCAGCACTGCAAGAAATGCAACTGTCGATATCCTCGAAGCTACAGACCCCAATTTTTATGTTATGACACCGTGTGAAGCCCCTGTCACAGAGGGGGGGGGGCGCCCAGAATGACCTCAACAATGAGTTCAGCGTACCCGTAAACCGTGAAAAAGAATCATTATTTGTACTTATTCATTTTTCTTTGACTGGAATTCGCAATTGCTTTAATAAACTCTCGAGATCCCCATCTTTGACCACCCTCATGTCCCCTCGAATCGATTTTTTCACTAATGTTTGGGTATAACAAATTTACTTATTCCTTTCCAATTTTCAACAGCGAAATGTGGTTAATAGCACTTTTGCTTACGGGGGAATCCCATAAACTTCATTGCGTTCGTAGGATTCCGCAAAAATTTTTCGCTGATATTTTGGGTACCGAGTTTACACACCAAAATACACCAATTTTCGGGTAAGAATCGGGGAGGGAGGTGGGTAATGTGAATAACTGCCACCCTTAGTTGGTATACATTTCTACATTCGAGTGAAAATTGAATCACTAATCAGTGTAAGCCTGTCATTAGATAAATTCTTTGCGTTCTGGTGCTGCTACTAAAATGGATACTAATTACTTCCTTATCAACTACCAAAATTGCATGCGGTGTGAATTCACACAGCTGGAAGAGAATCAAGTTTTGTAGAAAACGATATTTGCTAAAGAAGAGGCTGGAACTGCGCACACTCTAGATTCACTGAAGACTTCTTTACGTACTATCAAAAGCAAATAAGGACCACCTTGCATCATTTCACGAACCTAGGTTCACAAGTTACATTCAAGATAATTAGATTCAAAGCTGTAATATTTCATTTTATTTTTAAAACTAACCCAATTAGGAGACATTTGAAATCTTTAACGACGTTTTTATGGTAGGTAAGCGTATTTACCCCTTACAGACTCCTCCCTCGGCTACCCATTTCTGGGTACAGCTCTCCGTAACTTCTCTCCATGTGTCCCTATCGCTAGCCAGGTACATCCAATGGAGCCCCACGCCTTGCACCAGTATCACCTCGAATCCTCTTCCTCTAGTGGTACTCGAGGAAGCGGATCAGAGAATAGCCACAAAATCGAATATGACCTCGAAAAACGATAAACCGATTACCATATCATAATGACCACTCGAACATGGGATCAGTCCCTTCGAGTGACATCCTAGGGAATGTAAACGAAAAATAACCTCAAAAACAGAATAGGCGACCTTAAAACCTAAAATGGGACTATTTATACTATCGTCGAGGAACGGCTCAAATGGAAAGTACGGCCTCTTCCAGTGGCACCACGGGGAGTCGAAACTAAAATTTAACCCCAAAAACGGATCCAGAGATCCTGAAAACCTATACATCGACTTCCATCTCGAAAAATATGAAAAGGGGATTCAGCCCTTGCCAGATGCCCTGCGTACTACTTTAGTTTCTTGATGATATACCCTACACTTTTTGTGCCTTTTTGTTTTCTGATTGAAGTTAACCTGACTTCTTGATTTTTCACCCGAATGTTTAGGATGCTCCTCAATATTGGGTTTTGCGTTGGCGCCCCATAGGTTACTAGGATCACAGAGGATTCCAAAATTTGTATTTTTATTTCTAATACCATTCTGCTTTTTAGAATTAGTTTGTGTAACTAAAACATGCTTTCCATGAATTAGTTATTCTTGTCCTAATTATCCCTTTCATATTATTTCTGAACGAAGTCAGCTGACCAAGGTACATATTCATATTCGTACACACTGTTCACTTTTGCCCATCAATCCAAATTTCGTTTATCCCTTCCTCGTGAGACAGCCAAAAGTTTTGCTTATTTCGTGTAAATCCTTGGTCATTTCCTCCATTTCCCTATGATTTTTTGCCGCCAATACAATGTCATCGGCGAACCTCAAGTTATTTAGCAACTACCGTGGACCTCAACTACTTTACCTCCAATTTGTTTTCCGGAAGATTTGTTCGAGTATGCAGTTGAATAGATTAGGGAAAAGGGAGTCCTTTGTCTCACTTTCCGTTTGATTTTAAAATTTTCGCCACGTGTATCCGGTTTCACATATGCCTCCGAATGCTTGTATGAGTACACGAGGACTTCCGTTACTTGTTTCGGTACTCCCTGCTCTACCAAGAGAGACAAGGTGTGTGGTGGGACGTATGGCGATGCACGTATGCCCAAGTGGCCCCTATGACTACGCACCCCCAGCACCGGAAACTACCCTTTCCGGCATCGCATCAGTGCCAGGAAATTCTATAGTTTCACGGCAAATTTAATAAGACCTTTTGAGAGGGCCTTAGAGACTTCGTGTATGTTGCCAGTCCCGATACACCTTTAGAACGTAAATCTAACTTTTGCTTTCTCACTGAATAAAATGAACACCGATTTGTAAGCATTGGGACCATCTGAGCCCAACATTAACAAAATTTTCAGCGACGAGTGAGCCTTAATCCATAGCCGGCCAAATGGATTGTAAAATGACTTTAGCTTCAGCAGAGCTTACGAAAATTGTTTCTAAATGAGCAACTATCACCTTGTTCCTACTTTTAGATCAAAATCTAAAATAAATTTGTAACTTTTTCTTATTAGCGACATTAGGTTGCATCGTACAAAAGAGAACCATTCGAAATCAAATGCCCGTAAAAATATGGACCATAACCTTTCGTTATTAGATATCGAGCTTTTGTATTAAAGTCGTGGTTTATATTTTTGAGTTTCAGAAAATATAGCGTTGAATAAGGGAAGTTATATCGTCAGAGGATCGCAAACTGTAATTACTTGAAACTATTTTTAGCATCCGCAGTATTTCAGTTCTCGTTGTAGCATCATTGATATCTGGAGTAATTTCAACACTTCTTGGAGGAAACAAAGCATCTGATACCATTAACACTGATACTCTTGGAGGAACTGATGCAGATGAGGTCTGAATTTTCTGAGTTGGGCAGGATTTCAAATCAAAATTTCCAAAAACCCCGATTTTGGATTTCAAATCCTTTTTCAAAAAGGATATCGGATTCAACTCCTAATTATTAGCAAAGGATTTGCATTTTAATGATTCTAAAAATAATTAAAATCCAAATCCAAAAATAGGATGGTTGCAGCGCTGCGCTGCGGCAAATACCTCAAATATCATAATTTCATTAGTTTTAACAATTTACTATTAACTTACTGGTATCTCGTAAATCAAACCTTACATAGTGATAGTTTTACATCCTTTTTGTTGTCGTATTCTACGAATGCGAAGGAAACTCATTTGGTCACCTTTAGTAAGTAAGCAGTTAGAACGCAATGCCTTAAAAATCCCTATCTTTCACTGATTACAACTGGAGGCTGTTACGCAAAAACCACCCAAGCGACAAAATCTGTTTTTTGAAAAAACGTAACATCAAAAGCCAATGAATAATGCCGGTTTACGGACATAGCATTTACTGATAAGCTTTCTTCAACGTGAATATAGATTTTTTGTATCGGGAGGGGGGGGGGGGGGAGATTTTTAAAAATTATACTTTTTATGCTCTTTACAACGATACTAATATCTCACTTTGTCAACAAATGTTGGGCGGTTTTTGGTCAGCGTCCAATTAGCATTCTAGCGCTGAGTTGCAGACAGGGCTGCTTAGCCAATCGGAAGAGCTAAAATCTTTCCATTAACGTGTCTCATTAGCTAGCGAATGGCTTGCTGATTTTGGGCCAAAATCGATCGGGTAACGGCTGAAAGCTCGGGCTTAGCAAAACAGCCCTAGCTACAGACAAAAGAAGTTGTATGCGAACGTCCACAGCCTATGACAGATTGAAGATTGCGTGGGTGCTTACTGCCAAGTTACTGAAATTTAGAAGTTAGAATTCAAATCATTAGATTCTGGATTAGGATTTTGGATTTAAATCTTGGAGTTCCCGGATTTTTCCCATCCCTGTGAATTTCCCAGTGTTGTTAGACATAACAAAACAAAATGAGAAAATAACAATTCAATTTTCAAAATATTGTCATACGACAAAACTTTAAATTGTCTTTTGTCGGGACCGTTTTGGCAATGACATAAAAAAATGAATCCAATGACAAAACAAAATAAAAAAATTATGTTATGACATTTCGTTAACGATTAAATAATGATAAACCATGTTAAACAACACAATAATTGATGATAGATTACGCTAAGCGACCTGCCATTGACAGTAGGCCATTCTAAGGGGCATGAAAAAAAGGAAGACAAAATAACAAAATAATTTTGTCAATACACAACAAAACTATGAAAAAACAAAAAGACAAACCACTTTGAAGATGACAAAACTTGTGACATAAGAAAAAAAGATGAAATGCTCGTCTGACAACATTGGAATTCCCAGTTGAGAGTTTGAAAGCGTAGCCACAATATTATTTTGATGCTTTGGTGGAGGAAAATAAAAAATATGACTAAACGACCATATTTTCAAAAAATTGACCCAAACAGAGTGTCTAACAAATCTGAGAATTAAAGACTTTTATTGGACTCTTTTCAGAAAATTGAATTTGCAAGACACATACTGACCGAAGTTCAGTTTTCCACCATTATTACACTACACAACAGCATAAAAAACAATGGGATGAGATTATATGATTTTAGCTATATTTTGAATGCTGAATACGGCGGCGTTAACCATTTTTCCAAAGAATATCTCGTTTTCTATATTCAAAATTAAAATTTTATAAATTTTTTTGGTTTATTCCTTTTTGTCGTCCACGAATAGCTACACTGATAACAGTGCAGAATGCGCATAGCTGTTTGATCCGTGGTATCATTTTGATGATACTAAAATTCGCATTACCGACAGGAGATGGGGGAAAAATGAACTATAATTCAAAAATTCAAGCTGTTTCATCAGTGGGACCATCTTGATGATACTAAAATTCCATTTAAGACAGGAGATTGGGGAAAAAATTAACTATAATTCAAAAATTAATATCGGCATTAAATTCCTCGTTGAAAATACTTATAGAATCATATGTTCTCAGGTCATTGTTTTTTTTTTGTACAAAATTCCAAATTGTTGTTTAGTGTTATTATTCCTCATTTTAAAATTTTTATTGAATCTATATTAAAAAAATTACTGATCTTATATTGGACTGATTGAACCATTTTTCAAACATTGGACTTTTATTGGACTTATTGGCCCGGTAGACATCCTGCCAAAAATGACTTAAAATTGAAAAAATGCCCAACTGGCTAACGTGACTACCTTCCAACGTGTTCGAAGAACTCGCGGCGACCCTCTCCTCTCGAATGTGCATTTTCGTACCAATCGTTCCATCTGGCTACTTTCTGCGTAGCATGATGCCAGCGCCCCACGAACGTCTTTTGTCTCTTGCACTCCTGTACTTCCGGTACGTCACCTTCCGGAAACCACTTCCTTCTTATTCTCACGACTCTCAATCAGCCAGGTAAGACATCCGTTAAGAACAATTACAGCTTATGATTAGCACTTATGCAGATCTGTTCTTACCATCGATCGATGCTTTCTAAACATACCTGTTTTGTAAATTTCGAATGCCCTCGCTCCGGGCACGGACTAAATACTCGCACAAAACTCAAAAACCTTGCCACTCTTTTATTCTTCGACGCAATTATTTCAATAATACATCGAAAAATCGAATTCGAGCATCAACCCTGCGACTAATGAGAGCCGCAAACAAAGGCTGGAAGAAACTAACCTAATGACTGTCCGTACGAGACGACTCTGGTGAAAGGATGTCACATGAATACCCCAAATACTGAACTTCATCCCCCGACAGACAAGTCGAGTTAGAAAATCGATTCGCGCGCACATTTCGCGGCCTAATTAAAAATGTTAATCAACACAGTTTTTCTTTCGCTTCCATTTTGCAGATAGAATTTAAAAAAAAAAAAATGAAGCAAAAACAGAAGAAACAGAAGTTAGCGTTTCGCTTCCCTCTCTAAAAGCCGAGCTATTCTTTTACCATTCGCCGCGAGTAGCACAACTTCAGAGCCAGCAACCCTTAAAAACAAAAGCTAACAACTCACCTCGAAAAAAATATTCTCAACGGCTCGAGCTGTACGCTCGTCAATCAACAACGAGTATCATCGACTTCGCGAGTTCCGAATAGTTCAACTCGAGGAATGACATTAAAGTAGACAGAAAAGCGGAAGCCTCTTATATACCACGTTAACCAGCAGAAAAACACATCGTGTGCACTCCAAAACGTTCCACTTCTTCCACCCCCTCCCCAACTGATATTATAAAATTCTGTTTCTTCGTGTGGCTTGACGATCATACGCATACACACGAACACTCACGTTCGTATAAATAAAATATAGCACCAAGAAGCCACCGACGAATGTCAACTTTTCGATTTTGTTTATTAATGACGCTGCGGATAAAACTGATAAATTTTCAATACTTCCCGAACGACGTATTCAAGAGGAAAACTTGTAAGGGGCTAGTTATCGGGAACGACAAAAAAACTATATAGGGCTAGAAAAAGAAGAACAAAAAAAAAAGAAGGAAGTTCATCGAGCACGGGACAAAAACGAAATAATAAAAAATAATAAATAAAATAAAAACGAGAGAATAAAAAAAGAGAAGAAATTACCCCGACTATTGCTTCGTTAAATATTCAAAATCGTTCCGCCTTCCGAGTCGCCACTTTCTTGTCCCCCATCATTATAATCAACCGAAGGGGGCGCATATACGCGACTCCGAAGCGGGTGGAATCGAATATTATGAGAGCGAAAGGTAACCGTGGAAACAGGACACGGGAAAACAAAACGTTGAGACGCGAAACACGCGATCACGCGATTAAAAAATCAACCGGTATTTGGTTCGAAAAACGCAACCCCCGCGGCCACGATTCCCGATAGGAATTAGTCCGGACGCCAGTTGCCCAAAATGGAAGGTACCCAGCACTTTTCGATGAAAAAATACCACTCGGCACACCTGTAGGCTTTCTAGAAATAAAATATGAAATTTGAGATCTCGGATATACGCTGGATTCAAGATGACGTGTTAGATGCATGTAATACACCCAGGAACAAAAATAACAGGGAGGGGGGAGCAGTCTGCCCCCAAGCCTCCGCCGGAGTTGAAAAATTTTAGTAGACGGATCAAAAGTTGGAAAAATCCAAGAAGGCAAGTTCTTTTTTTCTTTTGCCAATACAAATAGATTTTGATATTTGGGAATTTTAGAATCTTGATTCAAGAACAATTTTTGCCCTTTTAGAAAAAACTCTTTGATACGTCCCTGCCTACAGCGTATTATAAAATTGTTACAAATGGCGACATTTGCGATCAGTTTCTTGGTACACGTGCAGCGTTTACCGTTCCGAAAAAATGGAAAATAAAATCATCAACTTTGTTCTTGAATTTGTGCAGTTTCGTAACATAGTGATTTTATACCATGCAAAGATACCCCCTCCCCAACACCATCGATATGAACACGCTTGGTCCCGAGCACATGGTACATTCTACACAATGGAAAGATTAATATCAAATCATGAACCATTATGTTGTACCACAAAAAGATCCTCTCCCTCAACCTAATTATGATCATTTGGTTCCGAGCTAACGGTACATACAATTTAGCCCAATGAAAAGATGGAATATAAGTCATAGACCACCATTTTGAACCATGAAGTGATCCCTATCCCCTCGCCATCAACGTTAGCCTCTTGCATCCATCAATATAATCGTTTAGTTCCGAGCAAACGGTACATACAATTATACACCATGAAAAGATGGAATTACAGACCACAATTTCACGCTATGGACAGAGGCCCCCCTCCTTCCATCAATACAGTCGTTTAGTTCCGAGCTAACCGTACATACAATTTTACACCATGAAAAGATGGAATTATAGACCACAATTTCACACTACGGAAAGAAGCCTCCTCCCTCCATCAATATAATCGTTTAGTTCCGAGCAAACAGTACATACAATTTTACACCATGAAAAGATGGAATTATAGACCACAATTTCATGCAACGGACAGAAGCGCCCCTCCTTCCATCAATATAGTCGTTTAGTTCCGAGCAAACAGTACATACAATTTTACACATGAAAAGATGGAATTATAGACCACGATTTCATGCTATGGACAGAAGCCCCCTCCTTCTATCAATACAGTTGTTTGGTTCCGAGCAAACGGTACGTACAATTACACCACGAAAAGACAGAATTACAGACAATTTCACGCTATGGAAAGAAGTCCCTTCCTTCCATCAATATAATTGTTTGGTTCCGAGCAAACAGTACATACAATTTTACACCATGAAAAGATGAAATTATAAACCACAATTTCATGCTATGTAAAGAAGCCCCCTCCTTCCATCAATATAATCGTTTAGTTCCGAGCAAACGGTACATACAATAACACTGTGGAAAGAGGAAATACAAAGTCATGGACCACCATTTTGTACTATGGAAATATCTCCCCCCTTCTCTCTGTCAGTATGATCATTTGGTTCTAAGCTAACGGCATATACAATTTAGGTAAGTGTCCTTCAAAATGCAACCCAAAAATCAAAATTTTGAAAGTAAATGTTGGTAATGAATACAAAATCGATGTAAGTAAGGCATGGAACGCTTACAATGTAAAAATAATGTTTAAATCGTTATAAAAGGATGTTGAAAATGATGGCCCAGTTGACGCATGTTTTTGGGGTTTTGAAAGGGTACGTTTTCTTCTACGGGAACATCAGAACTGACCCCGTTTTTCCAAACTTGGTTAACAACCGCGCAATCGATGTTATATTCGGCGGTGGAACATTAGTAACATGTTCCTGGAACTTTCTTTCCGTTTCCGCATAGGATAACGAGCAAAAATGATGTTCAATTGTGAAAATTCGTTGTTCCGGGTCAAAAACCATTGCAAACATTTTCAAGAACAATCCACCCCGACACACAGAATAGTGATATGCCGACTAACAATATCAGGGTGGCCACTATTTTCGGCAAAATTTTTGCCTTGACTTTTCCAGAGACAAATATTTCTCCATAGAATAATAAAAAATATGTATTATACTGATAAGAACCCCTCATCCTTACCTATGAGATTAACTTTTTTTAATACAGTAAACCTGTTATTTTTTTCTTATCCTTTCGAACGTAGGGAGCGTCACATGAAACGCATTTTGCAACAGGATTTTCAACTTTATCTAGCAGTTTTGTTCTTTCTTAACTGTTCCATGACGGACTAAATTCCCTGACTTCTCCCTGTTTTCCAGGAAGTGGCCACCCTGAATATCTGCGCTCATACACGGTTAACAAATGCGCATTCCCTAACGTACCATACCGAACAGGTCTGGTTCGATGCTCCTAGTACAGAAATGCGCGCGCATGAAATCGGAAACATGGAATGAACTTCACCACCTCACCATCTCATCAATATAATTATTTGGTCCGGAGCAAACAGTACATATAATTTTACACCATGGACGATGGAATATAGATCACGATTTCATGTTACAGAAAGATTGCCCCCCACCCACTATCAATACCATCGTTGTTTCCGAGCAAACGGTACATACAATTTTACACTATGGAAAGATAGAACATAAAATCATGAAACACAATTTCATGCCATGAAAAGATGCCCCTACCCCATCAATATAATCGTTTGGTCCCGAGCACACACAGTACATACAATTTTATTCCATGAAAACATAGAATATCAAGTCATGAATCATCATTTTGTACCATGGAAAGATCCCCCCCCCCCGACAATAAGATCATTTGGTTCCGAGCTAACAGTACATACAATTGAACACAATGGAAAGATGAAATATAAAATCACAGACGATCGTCATCCCCTCACCATCAATATAATCATTTGGTTCCGAGCAAACAGTACAAAAAATTTTACACCATAAGATGGGATTATATGTCCCCTCCTCCTACTTCCTTCCATCAATATAGTCGTTTGGTTCCGAGCAAACGGTACATACAATTTCACACCATGGACAGGTGGAATAAATTCATGATCACGATTTTAGGTAATGGAAAGATACCTCCCCCAACACGATCCTCCATCAATAGTCCCAAGCAGACGGTACATACAGTTTCACATCACGGAAAGATAGAATATCAAGGTGTCAACCAAAATGAAAAGTTGAAAATATATGACTGTATACGACAGCTAAAATTTTTCTTTGATGCAGAAAGAAGGCAGCTCACGCACAAAATTTTCTTCAGAAAAAAAAGTGTAGTTTTTTCGCTCACTACACTACTGTTTTAGTTAATTTTCTCCATATTGTATCAAAAAAGGGCACAAGAAATGACTGGAAATAACAAAATAGTAGTACTTTAGAATTTTTTCACCAAAATGGAGATTAATCATATGAATATACTTTGACTTGTTGACCTAACTGAAAACCAAATCGAAGTAACAACATCTTATTAGATAATCCAAAATAATTCATTACCTATTTTCAACAGGGTGAACACCTCATATGAAGAATGAGTAATTTAATTTTAAACCACTGAGTGCGCTGTAGTACACAGTATTAGAATTTTTGAAAAATGTGAAAACAAAAAAAAATTCTGAATGCAGTAAGATATTATGTTTCAATCTACTTAAATATAATTGATTTTTCATTTTAAAAGGAAAAAATATGACTTCATGACTTACGTGACCAGTCACTCAAATATACAACTTTATATGACTTATATGACCTGGTATACTCCATGAATATGATATCATGGACCACGGTTTTATACCATTGAAAGGGGACCCTTCCCCCTCACCATTAATATGATCGTTTGATTCAATTTTATACGACGGAAAAATGGAAATTAAATCATAGACCATGAAAAGATGGATTTCATGTTCGACTATACCTCGCAGCTCGGCCTGACCAACGTTGATGGTGGCTTCTTCACACCAAAGGCGTGGTATTCAATGGACCTGGAAACTCTACTTCGAAAAATTACACTGCATATATTATTTGGCACTATGTCACCTTTTCATTTACGCCCTACTAAGGTTACTCCTGGAAATTCTCAAGGAGACCTGTAGATCGAATGTCAATACGACCAACCACTAGCCACAAATGCTGCACTCCAAGTACCACTTTGACTAAATTAATGACTCGCTAACTTTACCAATGGGTAAAATTTTTGTATTGGGCAGCGTTCAAGTTTGTATAAGATCCTTAAATTTATGCGAATTCGCAACATGAATGAAATGATTTAATGACTTTATACCATCGAAAGATGCCCCTCCGCCCACCGTCAATATGATAATTTAGTTCCGAGCAAATGGAACATACAATTTTACACCATGGAAAGATGCCGGAATACAAGTCATAGACCACGATTTTATACCATTGAAAGATGCCCACCCTCTCCCTCTCTCTATCTCTCTCTCTCACACACACACAGAGCATACACTTTCAGGCCACGTTAATATCTCTACATAAAACTAACATTTATAAAAATTCTGCTATTATCGAAGTATGCGAGCATGTAATGAAATCTCAAGTCATTGTGAAGCTTTAGACAGCTTAGACCCAAAAGGGAGGAGAGATCTGATAGAAACTTTACATAAGATAAGATCTTGAAAACTAAATTACTTGACACTATTAACTCCAATTATTCTTCTTCTCTAAATTGAATCCCAGAATATGAAAAGATTATGTCTGATGAAGTGTGCTTGAGTCGATTACTGCCTGGGTAAATGTAGAACTGGGTACATGAATCTTGAATGAAGGAGTTGTTGCTGCACAATGGTGTTATTTGAAAAACAATAGTGGCTTAGGAAAACAAACACAAAGCCAAAAAACGTTTAAAGCATTTCCTGTAGACAAAAAATTTTGCGCTAGTTTTCCTCAAAAAAGATAACTGAACTCTGAAACGGATTTCAAGAACTTGCCTGTTATTGTGAAGTCAGCTAAAATGTACCCTCCGTCGAAAATGAATTCCGTAACCTTCAAAGTCCGAGAAGGGAGGCCTACATTATACACAGAAATTTTTCTCAAATTTAAGCTCTCTCCCCCACTCTGCACACCTCAATTTGCATGACATGTTGTCGGTTTTGTTACTCCAAAGTCAAAAATTCTCTTCATCAAAGACCTGAGGGGAGGGGAGAGCTCCAGAACTACCTACAACAGGGCAGAAATCTTGGGTAAATTCTTCTGCTGTTAGGCGACAGTGATCAAGGACTCATTATTCCAGTTGATGAAATGTCAAAAATTTCCTCAGGATACCTAACAAATTTGAAAATTTAAATTTCCGAGGTTTTTAAGTTTTACCACGACCACAAAAAGAAGAGACTACGCAGAATACGAGTAGGCTAGAGTACTTTGGAACAGAAAAGAAGTCCAAAAAAGTTAGGTTGGGATTTCTGATTCCAACAGAACGTCTACAGAAACTGAAAAGTAAAAATGAAGTACTTTTCTAGGACCCTCCGCAAGACTATAGCCGGCGTACTTTCCATCTTTTTCCCGAGTATTAAAAAACTTTTTTTTAAATTGTCTTATCCCCTTCACCCCTTTCTCCTCTTTGCTACCCCCCTTCCTCCCTCATTGTGAATATAGATTCTGCGCTGCACTTTGTAATGCACAATCATAAGAATCGCAAAAAAATTAATATTTCCGAGTATTTATAACAAAAATGGACTTTTCAATTTTTTTTTTAAATTTCAGCACTTTTCAGGACTTTTAGGACCTACTTTCAAAATTCAGGATTCGAAGGACTTTTCAGCACCTGTGGACACCTTATGCAAGAATTGACCCTTTCTTAAATAGTGTACAGGTGATTCCTAATTATTTAATTTTTATCGTACCTTCATTAAAATGTATTAACATTACTGGACTTATTGGCTTGGTAGACACCTTGTCCCTTCATTAAACTTCTGAGAGGAAAGGGAGAGGGTGAGCTCCAGGACTACTTTCTTTCGATAGGTCTAAAAGGTTGAGTAAATTCCTCTGGTATCAGGCGACAGTGTTCAAGAGCTCATTATTTCCACTGATGAAAAGTCAAAAATTTCCTTCAATATTGTTCTGAGGGGAAGGGGAACAGCTTCATGACTACCTTCGAAAAGGCGGAAGTTTTAAGTACGCTTCTCTGATGTCAACATTTTCGTTTCTATAAAAAACAAATGTTTAATTCAACCACCCAAGCCTCCTGCTTTACGAGCACAACGTCCAACTTCCGGCCAAATAGGGTCAGAAATTATTCATCGATCATGAAAACCTAGTAAATGAAACGTAGGCAACATTTCACCAAATTAACCTTCATCCCTGGCCCAGTGTCGGATTTAAGGGAAATGCGCCCCCTTATTCTCTTTCTCGCCTTCTTTCTTCTTCTCGCTTTTCCTTTTCCCTTATTTCCACTTTCACGTTTTAGACGCTCCTTTCATGTCTTAAGCTGAGATTACAGAGTTTTCATTTTCTTCGACCTATCCTCAATAAACTGGCAGAATTGTTGCACCTCTTCAACACTCACTGTAAATTTCTTTACAATTAAAAACCGATAAATGAAGGACATATGATACAACTTACTGAATACAATAACTGCCGTATGCTAATGAACAAATACATCAAAACAAATTTCATTATTGTACAGCTGGTTACCGCTTTTTCCCCCACAGCAGCAACCATAGCGTGTGACAGAATTCGTTTCTTCTAATTTTCAAATTAAACCACCATGTCAGATTAAACAAATACGGGAGGCATAAACTAGTTATGTTAGATCTCTTTAACACAAGTACAGCCATACGCCATTTTGATTTTTTGATTCCTACCGCGCCCATAGATGCCGGATCCGACTATGCTAAGTGTCCCGCGAATTCAATTCGGCATCTATGGGCGCGGTTGGAATCAAAATGGCGTACAGTAACCTTCGAGTTACAGTGCTTTAGTTGTGTTAGTTCAGTACAACAGAAAACAAGCACCACTTGAATATTCATGGATAACAAACAGATCGTTTTCTAAACAAACAAAGAAAATTACGGTGTACAAAACGCATCAACTGTCTTTCACAAGATACCAAGTCAGTGGAGAAGTGACTTTACAGCCATACTTCCAAGCCCTCAGTCATTTTGAAACATTCAAACAGCAAATAGTCTTTCAATCTGTTCATCTTCCAATGCATTGAAATAGATTCAAATAACGTGGAGTTCATCATCGAAGATCAACAATATGCAAAAATAATGTGATAGCACAGAATATTACAGCTAAAGTTCAATTTTCACAATATTACTCATTGTTGAAATGACTAAAGCAAATGGAGATCTGGGAAACAGTCAACATTCTTATCAAATTCGATAAACCCACCATCCTAGCCAACCGGAAAGATTCGCTTGTTTCTTAGTCATTAAACTCTGAATTAATCTGATTAGTTTTCTTGTTTCAGAGCCAGTACTGTCAAATTACAGCAGTCTCAATTCATGTTTTCTAACCCTAGTTGGTCTGGATTGATTACTCTTTGAACTACAAAATAGGCATTTACTGTAATTCGGTTGTTCAAGAATCCACAGAGGAAGATACTAAGATTAGTCCAAATGGTGGTCTAAAGGCAAACATCCTCCAACGGAGGTCTATCTATAAACAGATAGAATCATCCTCGATCTCGGTCACAAAAGTCAGTTAAACTGATACTTTTCGGCTGACGATCAATGCATCCGTATTTCAATTTGCTGTTTCAATTATAACCCAGTCTGAGAATCCGTCAGTGACAAAAACGTGAATCCTTCACGATAGTTGGAAAGCATTCACTTCGCGACACTGAATCACAACAAGCCGTTTCCATAGTCACGGTACAGAAAATTATAGAGGACATCGACAAGTTTTTCTTTTAATAATACCAGTTTTTAGAAGGATGTAAATATTTGAAATGCGACCTCAATATATCGAATTCAAAAACGATTGACCTGCAGAAGCGACGTTAAATATTTAAAAAACGAAAAGACAATGCCGTATTATTCTAACTGTTGATAACCAATAATTACAATCTGCATACAAGAAATCCATTGCCGGACAAAGGATTTAAATGTCACGAATTCTAGATGTGCCATTTTCCACAACACCAATGATGCACGGAACTTTACTCAAGTTTAACACCCGAGTCCGAGCATATTTAATATCTGTCATACAATACGAGAATGAACTCAATTTTACAATAATTACAATACGGTCTCAAAAAATGAAACTAGCCAACTTTAAGGCTGAAATACATCAAACTTCGGTATAAATGTTTGAAATGGTTGAAGTTAGTTCGACATGGTGAACACGCGAAGTTCTCTAATATTTACTCAATTCGACCTTATTAATCGGGGATGTTTGACAGACACGCCTGTGCATTTGGTTGGACACCGAATACATGTCTAGTGTTTTTGTAATTTAAAATATAACTCTGATCCGGCGTCTATCAAATGTAGTTCTGATCAGAGATTACTTAGCACATCACGTGTTCACGATACGTAAGAGAAAATAATCTAAAACTAAGAATCAAGAGACATTAATTTCACACAACTGAAGTACTTGAGCTCCCTTCTGCTATTGGATTTTCAATTCGCGTCAACTAAATTCTCGAATAACGCAGCTTCGTTTGTCCAAGAACTGTACCAGAAACAGTACATGAGTATAACTCATAACTAGAATGAGCACAGGATACTGCAAGATTCGAAGCTTCAATACGACTAAAGTCAACCAAATACACAAACAAAATACATTTGCTTCGCTAATTCAACCCGAAATTCAATGCAGAATACAGGCAGCTCACAATGCAATAATAATCGAATACGTACGTCTGGCGACGGATCAATTGCAAAGACAAACACAACCATAGCAACCGAATATCGTAAACATGTGGCGTCTTGTTCGCAAAAAATAATAAGAACTGTACGTACATACGCAGAAATTAGCCTAGAAAAATGAATTTGAAAGAAGTAACATGAAAAATGGTTTTCGTACTCGCATTTCGAGTCGATGAAACACGTTTAAACGCAACATTCGTAATACCTTGACGCTTTGTAAGGTTTCCCGGTGAAACCTTATTCATCGAATTCAAACGATTGCATTATAAACCTCGACATTTTTTACAAATCATGAATTAACACCAGCTTCCTAGCACCGAATTGACTTCATTTTTTCTTGCAGTTAACTCATTTATCAGATATGATGAAACATCGAGAATTGGATTCAATCTTACGTGTTTCCCTTACGACTTGTAATATTAAGACACTTCAAGTCTGAGGAAGTTTCATACACTACAGTGTAACGATTTGATAATACTGTCAATTTACCGGCTTTGTACTGAATGTAAGCACATTTATCGTTATATTGGCAGTACAGCCGCGTACACCTTTGAATTCCCGCAAATACACACATCATTTTGCAGCCCAACCGCATTTTCATTCGCACTGAATTGGCGATCAGAAAGCATCGCGAATTCGACACTCTATCACAAACGCCAGGTACACAGGGAACGAGCTAGGAAATCGGTCAACAGTCAACTTCACGTTGCCCAATTAGCAACGTTGTTCATAAAACTCCTGTTAAATTCGGCAAAGTAAAAACTTTAAAGCCAGAGTAGTAACTTCAGATTTCACCACACAATCATTCATTCAACGTATGAGCAAACAGAAACGTTATTCACCCAATTTGGAACATGGTTGCACGCCCAGAAATGGTCCTAATTACAGAACAGTTGATGGCGAAGATCACGAGGCTTACGGATGCAAGAGTGACTGTTACAGCTCGAAATTAAACCGTAATGACATTTGCACATAAACTCAGAATACATTTAGCATAAAATACGATGAAATAGAAAATTTCTTACCTGAATTTGGCAAATAACGTCCGCGGAATTAATCGCTAACTGCTTTCAACCGGCTTCAAAAACAAGTAACTTACCAAATAAAATACAAAATGGAGGCAATCATTGATTCACAAAAACAATATCACAAATTCACCAAACACTACTTTTCAGCTGTCACTTGCCACCTTCCCAAGGCTTTGCCGACTAAATGAAAAAGGACTTACTTAGTAACAACTCAGACATGAAAAAAGGAACTTAAGTACAGATGATTGAAGGGCTTATCCCCAGACTACAACTGATGTTGATATATGCACTCTACCATCACGTGACTTCGTGAACGGATTCAGAAAATTATAGTATTTTGGGAAAGAGACTCATTGAAAATGTAGTTTTAGGTCCTTTTCCCAGGACGTTTTGAATGATATATCGTCCGAGTGCCAAGGGTCATTGATCGGCATCGGCATCTTGGCAGCATGCAGAACCGCAGACTTGACGGCAACTTAGCATAATTCTCAATGAACTAGAATTAAACCCTAAAATAAATATGTTTTGGGTCGTTTTCTCCGGTCATTCCTTAATAAATTTTCTTCTCTCCGTAAGGTGCTGTGCTCTACATTCGATATGATAGATGAAGATCGACGTTTTCAGTTGCATCATTCGGCTATACGGACATGTCAGTGTTCTTTTTGACTGCTTGAACTGATGGTTTCAGAGCAAAACTTCAAAGAACGGTGGCTGTTTATCCCATTCCCCGAGAGAAAAGAAAATTTAAACGAAGACTTAATTTCGAGAACTGGAAAATGCCGCCCATGGCCACTGAGCAAATCAGTGTAGAAGTCGAATGAACCGAGAAATATCGGTTCATCTACCACGACCCTTCTAACCCGAGGGACTGAATCTACTTATGCTGGAGCCGTAAATACTCAAGTACATAATGGGCCGCCATTTTGGCTCAAACCGCACCCGTCGATGCCGAATTGGCTACGCGGTACACTCCGCATAGTCGGATTATGCATCCACGGGCACGGAGTGCGCCAAAATGGAGACCCATTATACTCTCCCGTGTGTAGGGCTTTACTTATGCTGACTTCTTTTCAGCTTCATACCAACTTTTACCACATTCTTCTCCAGAATAATAACTAAAATTTAGAAGATTAGAATTTTAGTCAAGATTTAACAAGATAAATAAAGTGCCAGCAACAAATCTCTAATAAAAAAAAGTATATGTATATTGATATTATTTAAGATAATATTTCTATACCTAATAATAGATAATGTAAATTGTATGATTCTTGATTTTGGATTGGGCATCTGCTAAAATGCCCTTCAATTGGAGTACAACAAATTTTATAATACTCGACCAAATACTGAAAGTGTCGATGAACGTTTCTGAAATAGGAGTATTCTGAAAAATTTGAAAAGAATTAATTTTGCTGAACTCATTTCTCATTAAGAACGCAAGAGTACAGCAAAAAAAGTACTTTTCTCTAGCGAAATATCTTTCAACTAGGGATGTTGCCATTTGGTTCTGGAGATGTATCATACATTCGAAACAGACCAGCTATAGCAGAAGAACTCTACCATCAATTGAGAAAACTTGAGTCACTAGGGTAAGTAACAACGGGTGAACAAGAAGCACAGCTTGGAATTGAATACCACAGTCCATGCTAACTTAAACTCAGAAATTAGAAAAGAACTGCTGTTAACGTTAACTAAACAAACTGGCAGTTCTTCTGCAACTTCGACTTAAGTTATCGTTGCTAGCCCGAGCATATGTACCACATGTACAATTAACGGTAGTGTACAATGCCAGTTAGCCATACAAATCGCAGCATCAGTCCATAGATATTCCGCTAGTGGATTACTTTGGTATTGAAATCGGTGAACAATAAAATATCCGTCCATAAATTTAAAATCAACGAAATTAATTTTTACATTGGTTTAAAAATTACCAACAGGCAGTTTTTCATCGTTCGTACGACGAACAATTAGTGGCTGACAGTTGATACATCATACATATGTATAAATGGTTTTACAGTCATAAATTCGAGTCGGTAGCAATAATTAAAAATATTCAAGAGTATAACAAGGAATTCGAACTCAGCTCATAGTAATTGTGACCGGATCCGAAAGAACTGGGCCAAGGATACAAACCACCTTTGAGTTCATTTTGTAACATCGATACACACGAAGAATGTAAGTATCGCATCTGAATAATCTGTTGCACATCGACTGGCTGGAGACTCAGACGAAAGGTAGTTTCCAAGCCAGATCATTCTGCTCTTCAAATCGAAAATTGACCCATATGATGGATCCGGCCAGGATAACATTGGCAATAATAAATTAGGTGGGAACAAAACACAGTAAAAAGTGGTAAGTTAACTTAAACATGGCAGCTACCACAACAATTACACTTATAGACAACAAACAGAAATATATGAAATAAAATACTGGAAAAAAAAACTTAATTTTTTTTGAATTGGTGAACTTTAAATAAATTAAGTTAAAATAGCTAATTGAATGGCTGAACTGGAATAGAAAATTTTGAAGTCAAAATTATATTCGACATTCAAATCGAGGAATTTTTGGAACACTTTTGTGTACTTATGATTCGAAAATACCGTTTAGAAAAACGTTTTACTACACCACTGGCAGTATGTGCATTTTTCAAGGATGTCAAAGAGCTAAAACATGTAATTTCAAATTATTTTTATTCGCTGGTGAAAGTAATTCTCCCAATTTATGAGCTCACTTTTTACACGACAAGCCGTGACACTTGATTTCATCAAAACTGACAACAAATTATAACTCCACGGTTGACGGAAAATAATGGATGACTGTAACTTACCATTACAAACACAACTACAAATAAGTAAATATAAATAAAACGGCCTTAAATTAAATTCATTTTGTAAAGACTGGAAAATTATTATTTAAAATATACGAAACACAACTAATAATCAAAATTTGTTAAGTTGTAAATGCTCAAAAACGAATACGAAAAACAGTGATCTTTCTTTAAATTAAGAATAATATAACGTACAATAAACTTGTAGTGTTTTAACATGGTGCTGCAATGGAACGCAATACGTTTACGTCACATAACGACGCAAGTGCCATCAGCGTCACCTCCCTAAAAAAGAGAACGAAAGAAATCAGAATATGAGGAGTCAGAACTTGAAATTCCATCTGTTACAATGATACTCACTCTCGGATAACCTGATCCAAACGCCTGGCGACCGTACGATCTCGTTCGGATACGTCTTTCTTTTTTATGAGTCACTGAGGCGACTTCCTGCAATAATTAAAATATCCGTATCAACACGACTGCTCTTTCAATAACCTCTACTAATGCTCAAAGAAAACTATTCCCCAACACGGTATTCATACCTCTCCATCTTTATTCTGCAGAACAGTTTCCATATTATCGCCGGTCACCCATTTTTGATTCTTCATAACGATCGTATGCGGAGGTTCGTGTTTCTTACTTTCACCGGACGACCACACAGTAATCGTTTCACCCGGGCCTAGTTTCACACTTTTCGCAAATTTGAACGCGATGTCATTGTCGGCGCCGACTCTTCTGATCAGCAACCAATTACCCATTAGAACTTCCTGCAACCAACATATCCGGTAACTAACGTATTACACACTGCACCCACTATGTAGGTTTTGATTAAATGGGGGCAAGAAAAAATTGTGTTAGTCCTCATAGTCAGCACGGAAGGTTATCATGTTTTTCTCACGGGAAGAGCAGTCAATGATCCCGATCTTACTTCTTCGCAAAACAAATAGTCTAAATAATGACTAGCACCTTAAGAAACAACTGCTGTAAATATTTTCTTACTTCTTTGCTTTTGTTGTGCAATTTCACATAGCTCCCGTTCTGGCACACTTCGCTGATGACGATCTCGCCTTTGGAAGAAGAATTGATTTTATAATCATCGTACTCCTCGGAATCATAATACATTCGCCTACGTTTTCGCAAAGGCGTGTCCTCGTCTTCTGAAAAACCGTTTGCTTCTTCTCGTCGAGTAGGAGTCGGGGTGTACTTCAATCTGAAACCAGCCACATGGAGAATGAATATTAAGTGCTCTCGCTCAGGACATAACGAAATAACTGCGAGGTCGATTCCTGTAGCTAGAACCAGAGAGCTTTGGTTCAACTTGGAAAATTAATTTCAGGGAAGTAGACTTAGGAGTAGATTCTTTTAGTACACATGAGAGAAACTTTACACTCGAAAATGGCCTACAGTCCGGGCTGAAACGCAACTCAATCCAAATTGTTTTTGATTCATCAACTCAGTGATTGCTCATTTGTGTCATCACTTGTCTGTAAAAATAATTCATGATCTGAAGGATAAAGAATCAAAACTCACATTTGCAATTTCACTTCAAGGGCACAAATAGGCAAAATATTGTACACGGGTGCAGGAGTATCTTTGCTGCGCCTGTGAATATGGAGTATGTTATACATATCGCACATTCATAGGCGCAGCAAAGATATTCCTGCACCCGTAACAAAAATGAAGGACTTTTCAACCCCCCCCCCTCCATCTCAACACTTTTAAGGACTTGAAGGGATTTTCAGCATCTGTAGACATCCTGTACTAGATGCCCTTCTCGGGGACGGAAGGGGTGAGGCGAGGGGAGAGTTTTAAATTGTTCATCAAGTGAGGAGCCGCTGTCTTTCAACATACAAAGCACACAGTTACTACCAATATACTCCACTCTAATAACCCACCACCACGAACATTTCCAAACACATTCTTACTCTGAAGTATGGGCTAACCTAGTAGTAAGGCTGCCAAATGAAACTGGTAGCTTTTCAAACACCCCCCTCCTCTCGAGCAGCTGTTTTCTAATAGAGCACACAGTTATTACGAACATACTCCATCCCAATAACCCACCACCACGAACCTTTTCAACACATTCTGACTCTCAGGTGCGAGCTGACCTAGCAGTACAAGACTACCAAATGAAACTTGTTAGCCTTATACACACCCTTCCTCTCCCTTTCTCAACACTTTCCCCTCTAATATAAATCAAAACTTCGACCACCACAGACTTCGCTAGAATTATTTTCTCACCTTTGTTCTTCACCTTCCAACAATTTTCTGTACGCCGCGATCTCCAGATCTAACGCGATTTTAACGTCCATCAGATCTTGGTACTCCTGTAACTGGTTGTTCATCGTATCTTGTAGCTCGGATAACTGGGCTGCGTTGTTCACTCTTTCTTCCTGCAGCTGGCGTTCGAGAACTGAGACTTTGTCCTAAACAAGAACAAACAGAAAATGCATTCGTGGAGACAAGTTCAACCCGCAAATAAACAGACGCATACCGTTTATGTTCAAGTGCCACTTACTTCGAGGTTGTTATTTCGTGCTTCCAAGGATTTCACCGTTCTCCTGGCATCCTCCAGATCAGTTTGCAATTTACGTATCTGATCGTAAGTATTAGTCGCTAAATTAGTCCTGCGACTAATGTCCGCTTCCAGTGTTTTCAGCTACATAATTTGAACACAAAAGAAAGTCATGAATAATTGCTCAGTTGTAAATTATCTGTTAATGCGTAGTCCGTAAAGGCTATCGTTGTTACGGATTGGTATCGGCTACAGGACACCAGACCCCTAAACAAAATACAATTTTGTCGTGAACTTTTTTGACAATGTTCAGAACTTTCACTCGGGTACACGTTTTCCAAAAATTCAGACTTCTTTCACTATTTCTGTTTCTACCACTGGATCATCCAATTCGGGAGTCATTCAACCCGCGAACGAGATACCGAGTAATGACTCAAGAAGATATGCAAATAGATGAGCGTGTACCCCGAATTGCATAAGGCAACTCTAGAAGGCCTCTAATGACATCAAGTTCTCATGTGCTTCGAGTTGCATATAGCAACTTCGGAAGGCGTCTAGTGACATCACGGTCTTCAAGCAGACATGTTTGGAGCTGCAGAAGGTAGGATCTCAGAATCGAGCTGGAATCAAGCTGAAGCAAGAGAATGGCTCTACTTCGGCTATTCTTCGGGAGCCCGGAGCAGAGCCGAAGTTATGTTTAAAAAATTGAGCTGGAGATTGAAGCCAAGTTTGAAGTGGCATACGGAGCCGCGGAACCAGCTCCAGAGCTTTGTAGCCGGCTTTAAAAACATGAAACTAGCTCCAGCTCCCCTGGAAAATGACCTGTTCTGGAGCTTCGAACTCCAGCTTTGGGTGGACGGGGTTCGAAGAATTTGACTTATGTCAACACGAGATTTTCTTATGCACTTGATCCATCCATCCACTTAAAATAAAATGTTTTCCCCCTTTTGTGGAATGCCCACAAACTCGAAGTAATTTTAATTATATTCAGAAGGGGGAAGGGAGTGAGAGCATCTCACTCTCTACTGGCCCAAAATATCGCACCGACCAACAAAATCATTTCATCCTTCATACTTTAGAACGTTACTTAGCTCTTATCTAGCATACCTACTCTCTTTGAAAAAAAAATCATCATCAGGTGCCGTATCCATTGCCGGATGTTGACGGTCGCGGTTCCTGACGCACAATTTTTCCTAGACAGGGATAATCGGGGCAGATTGCCATTGCTTTCTCCACGGTTTTATTGCGTTTCCTTATCTGTGCCAAAGAGTGCGCAGACGCACTTCACTTACTAGCCACGTGTTTCCAAATGAACTAGCTCTTGTTCTTTTCCATTTTTATTTAGTGAACTACCTAGTTCTTGCTCTTGTTCACTTGGGTCTTCTGACTGATCTAGTTCATCGTACCGAGCGGAGTGAGCAAAAATTTCTCTTTGGGAATAGCCTACAACTAAAAGCTAGGCTATTACCCAAACAACTTTTTAAAATCCCTATTGAAATCCTATGAGACTACTGATTAAAATTTAAACCTCATACATTGACATTTTTAATCTGAAACCTGAAACCGTTATGAAAGTGAAACTAAAGTCTGGAAAGTAAAAATATACAAGACCCCACCCCCACCCCGAAAAAATGAACAAGTTGACCAGGTTCAAAATTCTTTTCTCTTTTTTTTCTGGGGGGGGGGGGGCAGTTCAAAACTCAAGTTCACGAAATAGTGAACAACTTGCTCTTCACAAGCAACGCTCTTCTTTGGTTACATCTTACATGTTGGTTTGTAATAAAACATGAAATTATTATTCACCTACTATTTATCTTTAACTTGTATCAGTTTTATCACTTTTCTAGATTTCTCTTTCTGGGTCATCCTTAAAAAATGTTGATATTATAGGCATGTTTCTTCATGGAGGAAAGTAGGAGATATTTGAACTTCTTTCGATGGGAGGCCTTAAGAGGCGTTCTGTATAAAATTTCGGTAAGATTGGGCCGACAGCAAGGGGATTCTATATTTTGGCATGGCGATCAAAATAATGAATGCCATGCCGGAAGACAATAGCGAACAAGATTCCAAAACAAAAAATTGTATGATAAAGGCATACTAATCCATTAATTAGATGTAATTATTTTTGGATGAACATAGGCGTAGCTAGAATATTTTCCGGGGGAGGGGGGGGGGCAAATTTGTGCAGGTGCAAGTCGATGCTTTGCTACCAGTATGACGCCAGTCGCACGTTTTCGTTGTCCAGCGTCTAGGCCTCTAGGCACATCCTATTTTCTGCGAATTTTATTCAGTAGGCTTTAAATATTCGAAAATAATCTTGTGAGCACTGGAACATAATCTTTTTCAAAATCCAGGGGGCAACAATTCCCCTCCCCTTGCCCCTCACTGGCTACCCTCATGATGATGAACGTGTATCGTTGCATAAAGATGACCATGCCGAAAGACACTTTTTATTTTCACCTCTTAATAATTTTAGCAGGGTGTCTACTGAAATTGAAAACTGAAAAATCATGCTATTTTCATACCATTTTTCATGCCCGCTAAAAATGTTCTTGGCGCCCTTACCACGAAAACCAATATGGGTCATTTCAAAGGGTATCCAAAGCTGAATATGAAAAAATGAGAAGAATAAATTCACGAATTACAGCACGAATTTGAATTAGTTTATAACAAATTTGATTCTTATTTTATGAAAAAGGAAATAGGAGTATGAACATGAACGAAAATTCATACTTTTCCCCTGACATTGTCAAAAATTATGCTATTTTCATGCTTTCAAGCCATCTTTAGGCAAAATCATTATTTTTCACGCTTTTCATGTTTTTCATGCCAGAAAACATCTTGTTAGACAATAATACACAAATGCACGAGTCTCGTCACAAAAAAAAAAATGGGATTTGATATGCGTACCGTACTGCTCCGATAAGAATATACAGTTTGACCATTAATTGCGACGAAGAAATATTGCAACTCCTGTTTTGTGATTGGTTGAAAAAGAGCCATGCCGAAAGACTAAATATCGAGGGACAATTTTCAGGGTTGGTAACACTGACTCTCAGCTATGAAGACGCAATTTCCACGTTACCCACTCATTCATTCATTTTTATCTAGAGTAGTATTCTTCTGCCAGTTTGTTCAAATTAATATACTCGTAGTTTATAGTTTGAAAATTTAGGATAAAATTAATAATAATAATAATAATAAAAACTGATAGAGGGACAGCCATGCCGACGGACATTTTTGCATATTTAATTCAATTTTGACCCATTAAAAGTGGATCAAATTTTCTTCTGAAACCTTGAGAAAATAGAATTCAGTCATCTATCGACCAAAAAAAATCCCGTATCATTATGAAACTTGTGAGATAACTGCTGGAGATTGAAATATCAACATTTTTGAAAAATAACCTATCTCAGCATGAAAAAAAGGCCAATTTTTTTTCACCATTTCTTTTTTACTGAAAATGGCAAACCTGAAAACACCAAGAAAAAGAAATTCTGAAAAAAAAAAATTGTTCCCGAAAATGGAATTGCGAGAATAGCTTTGAGAATCGGATTCTCCATGCCAGAGAATCGCGAATGACTGAATCACATTTTGGGAATCCGACTCTCCAACATCAGGGAATGGTCCCACTTCTGATTTAGAGAATAGTATTCAGTACATAGCAGTTTCGCCAACATCCCTATTCGGTTTGAGGCAACATAAAGCCAATTAGGCATGTACTGGAGAAAAGCACCTCAACCAAAAATCTTCTGATATGCAGACTGACGTATTTCATCTGTCAAATTTTAAAATTTGGTGAACCAAATATTGACTGGAAAAACTCTGACAAGTCTCCACTGAAAATCACGTTGCCCCTCTCCGTCCCATGGTCGATCAATACGTTGAATTCTTCTTCGTTCATTCAGTTTTCTTCGAATCTAGTTGTTTCAAATTATAAAAGTACTTGAAAAATCATTGCTGAAATTGGTGCAGATAAACATCAAATACTCGAATCATATAATGACCGGAATACCGATGACATGAATCACCGAGTGCACACGCACTCCGACTCACATTCCCGCCATCGTGGGGTTATTGACGTCACGCTTACGATTCTCCCTGTTTCCGCAACGTTCGTGACAGTTTCATGTTATTTCCCCGAAAGACTAAATATTTATCGATTAAATAAAAATATTTAAATGTTCCATCAACGGGGCAAAATGTAATGACATCGAATTCCATCGCTTGGATCACTCTGTCTACTTCCTCGTGTTATTGAATTAAATCCAAGCAGTCAGAATTCAAAACAATCGCATTTTCAACGAAATCTACGCTTCTTAACAGGAAACTTGACGCGATAGAGATATTATCCACCGAATATCGGTTCGACGACTTCTTTAAAAATTTCAATTAGTGCAGAGCCGCAGGGTATGAAAATACAAAAGTATTTGAATCTCGAGTCGATAGAATAGCCATTCACACTTTCAAAAGCGATGACGTTCGCCGACTACTGGTCAAGTTCTCGACCTTGACCAAAATTAATTAAAGTGAAATTAATACAAGCTGGAAACCAACAACACATGTGCGGTCCGCTCTCACTCGCAGAGCTAACGATTTTTTTTTCATTTCAAATAGCGAATGAACCGAGGTGTCTTTACCCCGCAATATTCGTACCTTTTCTTCGTAGATTTTACGTATGTCCTCTTTGTTACGCTTCAGATCTTCTTCGTACTCTTGTCTGAGGGCCTGCAGATTCTCGTAGTACTTCTGCTCCGCTTTCTGCTCGATCTGACCGTCGATATCGGATAACTCGACCGTTTTAATTACTCGACTGCTTTCGGATAGCTGCTCGAACATCTGAAATCGGGTATAAAGCCCAAGATATAGCATTAGTAAAGTAGAAATCAAAGGTCTTGAACATAGGTATCGTGCCCCTTACCCACGGCACTAAAAAAGCATCGACACGAACTAATTACAACGCTAGGTTTAGACCCGAGTCGAGTAGAGTTACTTAATCCACCCACCAAATGAACACCATTATCATTACTAACGAATGGTTTTAATTTTCTGTTTTGTCCAAATCATTGTAGACCATAGAAAAACCAGAGAAGAGAAGGATCGAAGCTTTTGAGATGCGGTGCTATAGGCAAATACTTAGCATGGTAAGAAATGAGGAAGTACTTAACAGCGTACGAGGTAAAATGGATACTTGGAATTTCAGACGTGAAGGAGAGATAAACTAATAGGGCATAATTTGAGGCAAGAATAATATCACGGCTGCTAGAAGGAAGAGTGGAGGGAAAGAATTGAGTAGGTCGGCAAAGATTCCAGTGTGTTCAACAAATAACTAGGGATGTCAAAAGTAATTGTTATTATTACGAAATGAGTGAACTTGCACAAGGTAGGGAGCAATGGAGAGCTGCATTAAGCCGGACGTAAGACTGATAACCTCATCATCATCATCAATTCATTGTAACTGGGTAAAACACTATTGGAAATGACTCGTTATGGGCTCGTCATGACTGTATTATGAAAGACTCCATAACTGATCAGTTCGAGGTTTTGTCAAAACTTCTCACAACTGGTTCAGACAAATTAAAACTTGCTCTGATATTTCGGAATTTTGAGTTGAGTCAGCATCAGTTGAAAAAATCCAATAAGTCAATCTAGTTTGTTTTCTTTCTTTCTTTTGTTTTGATGCTTTGATACTTGGGAATTTTGAGTTGAGTCAGTTGGGACTTCCACAATTTTTGCACCTCCTCCCCCCCCGCCCCTAGGAAAAACTCTTCGGTACATCCCTGGGCAAAATTAATTTAAGTTTTTCTGGGACGTTGATACCAAGTTTTTTAAATCAAATTTATAATCCGCACTCAATTAGGGCTTAAAGTTGAAATCTTATGCGTGAAATTTAGATTTTGGAAATCAAGTTGAGTCAGATGCGAAATCTGAAGAAATATCTGAAATCAGCGACCCTATGAAATAAAACTCCAAAGATTTGTTCGATTTTCCTAGAAATCAAGTCTATTTCCCTCAATTGTGAAACTCGGCTTTTGGAGTTCAAATCGAGGTGAATCGAAAATCCAGCAAGGTATTTGAAATCAATAACCCCGAAGCTCTTCATTTCAATATTTCTTTCGATTTTTCGCGGCAAGTAAACTTTCTTCATATACAAGGATGAAATTTCAGTGTTGAGGGCTAAAATTGGGATCAAATCGAAAATCTGACGGCATATTTTGAATTAATGGCCCTAAAAATCTCTAATTCAACACTTTCATCTATTTACAGTCATACGAGATTTTGGGGTTCAAATCGGGGCCAACAATAAAATCTAAAGAAACATTCAGAATCGAGGGGACACCCCCCCCCCCAACACACACACACGAATTGTTTTCTATTCTCAAAATTAACTCGACATTTTGTTACTGAACCCAGTATCTGAAACACAGAAAATCATTTCCCGGAACTGAAACCCGAAAAAAATTATTTGCCGGAGCCTTGTCGGTGCCGAAAAAAGTTACCGTGGCAGGAGTCATTTTCAGAGTTTCATCGGATCTGTCGTCAATTCCCGCCACTGGTTCTGGCTCTAGCCTCGGTCTCTCAACCTTTCCTCGCCTCTCTACCCATAGCTGCACACCCCTTGCACCCCACACCTATTCCCACCCGCCTTAAAAACAATTGAAGGTATAGCAAAAACAACATTTTTGATGGAGCCACAGCCATCAAAATTAATTGCCGAGTTGGAGTCGAAGCCAGCAGCGTAACGACGCGAGCTGCATTGGGAGAGGGCAAAGGACTTTCCTCACTGAAGGGTCTCAAATTTCACGAACGAAAAAATTGTTGAGGTTTTTTCGATTATTTGAGTTGTGGAACAGCAAAAATGGCGCATTTTAAGTTGGATTTTACCAACCAGAACTGAATTTTTCCAATTTTTTCCAACTGGTCCACTTGATTTGAGGGTGGGGGAGGGGGCTCCCAGTCACTACATCAATGGTCGCAGCCCGATAAAATCGTCTGCCAGAGACTGGAAAATTTTACTTACTGGAGTCAGGCCATTTCAAAAAACATAGATCGACAAAATCACATGATCTTTATATCAGAACGATAATAATCTATGATCACTAAAACATCATTAGATTCGTGATTTATTTTCCGATTTTTAAAATGATCCGAGATTATGGTCTAAGATCAAAAAGATCGGGTAAATCGTGATCTAAAAATTAAAAGGATTACAAGTTCATAATCCCTGACCCAAGATTATTTTTTCTCCAAAATAATCTCGTGATCAAAATCTATGATCTTTACTAATTTTCTATGATCATAATCTCAGATACTGAATTCATGATTTTCCCACGTCCATCGGATTTCACACTCAGAAAAGTGTAAAAAAATTCCATTCTCTCATCCGATACTTACCTCAAAACTTGGTTTACTGGATCTCCCTCATAGTTAAACCGATAGGGCGGTTATGTTTTGTTCCCATTACACCTCAGTGCACTTGAAAACCATAGACTTTCCTGCTACTCAGGCACGACCGGGCGATTAAATTCTTGGGATGCAAAACGTGGGGTGAAGGGTCCGGTCAACAGATTAAAAAATTTTTCAGTGATGTTGTGGATAGCGACAAAAAGGACCCAAAAGGCCACAATAGGTCGAAAGACCCGGAATGTATTTGTATCTCCGCACCCCCGCCAAGTCGTGCGTGATGTCACTGGTACCTTTGTCTAGGCTGCATCACAGATGACCAATTCGGACCTAGCAAGTAGCAACATAATGGCTGACATCTGGCGGAAGTTTTCAATAACATCTAGACGCTAGGATAAAATCGTACACTTTTATCCTAATGTTGATAAGAAATTCAATGTAAGGTCGTAAAACATCAGCGCGCCACCACGTTGCTAGGTCCGAATTTCTAAATCTCCTTTTCGCTTTTCGGTGCTCGCCTCGTTTTGGTTTTGCTCTCAATTTCTGCTGTGACCGACCAGCAACACGACTATACTGGTGCCATGTGTCCGTTTCCAACGGTAGCACGCGGACTATAGCAGTTGGCTATTTTCTAACCGGAATTTCTTTCCAGTCAGCAAGGCCACTTTTCTAAGGGGTAACTCGAAGTCTAGAAAGGGTAAGATGACACAGGGTGCCTACTACGGTCTAGGACTAGAAAAAAGGGTACCCGGTGGCTTTATTTTCGGGATTTTGGGGGGCTCTTCTCAGTTTGGCATGAACGATTCTCGATGAGAATTTCATGAGAAAATCCGTAGGTTTTGCGTTTATCAGAAAAACATATTTCCCTTTCGATTTCTACCGGGACATAGTTCCACAATGGGAAACTTCTAATGTTAACTTCAGAGAGCCTGGGGAACCTTAAGAACCCCCGGGAACAATTTTCAACCTAATGATTCAGGTAAGAAAGAAAAAAACAGCACTTGGCTTCGATTTCTGCACCTGACTTGGGAAACAAAATCTAGCAGAGGACCAACTATGAACTCAAAGGGAGACAATACTCTTTTCATCTAGCGCTACGGGCCTATTTCGTATCGATATAACCCACATATGGCCGCTGCAACATGGCAGCGAATAAAAACGAAATTTACAGACACTCCCATCCCTACTCGACTGACAGCTTCACAGTGCGGCACTGCAGCAGAAGGCAGTCATGGTCATGCAACAAGTGCCCTACAGAAATGGTTTCAACGTCAGAATGGTTCCAACTCTAAACGTTACATGTTCTGGTTTCCTGGCTGAGGGCAACCGTCACAAAAATTCTAGCGAGTTAGAAATAGAAGCCACGTGCAGAAACCGGAACTGATTCTGCCTTATGTACATCTTCAACTCGTATACGCCTAACAACTATAACACTCTTAAATACCGCACCTGTTCTTTGAAATTCAGCGATTCTTTCAAGCTCTGGAGTTTATTTTCCACATCGATACGTAACAAGGTCTCGTTGTTCAACTCTTTGGCTTTCGTCTCGTGTTCCGCTTGTAGTCGAGCATTTTCCTTGGACAAATTCTAAATCGACAAAAAAAAAATTAATTTATTTTCCTTTTGAATACCACGATAAAACTGCAAAATAGAAACCGACTTTAGCTTCAGCTGTTGCTTTTTTCAGATCGGCAGTAGCCTGATTGTACTTCGTCTGTATGTCGCTGAACCGGTTCTGATACAGTTTCAATTCTTTTTCGGCGGCCGCAAGTTCCGATGTAATTTTATTAAGTCTGAAAGAAAGAAGAAAAAATCTATGTTAGAACGAATTAGGTCGGCTACGTCACCAGAGTTTAAACAGACCAGGATAGGTGACATTCTAATTTGATCCATTTCAATTTCTGAAACGAACGCCTCTTCTAACAGGCACTACCGACCAGTGGTCAGTACCAAAAATTTATTGGCAGGGTGACCACTCGAAATTTCAAGAAAAAAATGGGAAGATAACCTTACTAGATCAGGGCGGTCACTCAGTTTTTTTCTCAATAAAGTTGAAAAAGTGACTAAAATGACCAAAAAGTGACCATTATCAGACCAAAATGCTACATTTTTCAAAGACATTAAAATTAGTATATATTATTACACAGTAGCAGGCACATCTATCAGGGTGTCTACCGAAACTGAAAAGTAAAAATGAAATACTGTAACGTAATTCGCACCGAAAAATGGACGAAAACACGTACTAAGAACTTTTAATGTCACACTAATACAAACGCACAAAAACAGTAACTAGATCGCTTTGAAAACGCACAGTTTATCGCATATAAAACTAGACTATACGTCGTCGGCCAGCGGCCTATATATATCCAGGTGTTATCGGCGAAACTCCTTATCGCCCTCGTTCTCGAACTTCCATTCTGCTGCACGGAACATGTCAATCTTTCTTCGCTTATCTCAAATGTTTGAGAGACTTTTTCAGGACCCTTTGCAGAACTGTAGCCGACATATTTTCCATACTGTCCCCAAGTGTCCAACTTTTTTTTTGTTTCCAGTTGTTTTATCCTCTTTACCCCTGGCCCTCCTACTACTCTCCCCCCCCCCGCCTGGTGGATATAGATCCTGGGCTACACTTCAAATAATCAATCATAGGAATCGCAAAAAATTAATTTTTTTACATTGGCAAACAAATTTATTAGCTGTAATTATTATTACCTACTGAAAATTCTAATCTTCTATGTACAACAAACGTTGATTTCTGAGGGGTGTGGTTTTAAAAATATGTATTAACAAAAATGCAGGACTTTTCAATTTTTTTTCAAATTTCAGCATCTTTTAGGACTTTTTAGCTCCTGTAGACACTCTGTCTACGGAAAAAAAGTGATGCAAAGAAGTTTCCGTAGGGTTTATGGCACCAAATCACAGAAAAAAAATACCATCACCAAAAAAACGGAGAAACAGTTAATGAAACAAAATATGGGAAAAATAAAGTAATAAGAATTGTCTAACAAAGTTTCAAATTAACACTTGGTATCAAACTTTGGTTTGTAATGGGAAAATTACTTAAATTTTAATCACATTCAGTTCAACAGCCGAAAGCCAGCCAAATTTTCTCGAACAGCCGAAAATCAAAAGCCGAAGCGTTACTTTCAAGGGCCTAAGTTTAAGCCAAAATCCGAAACTGAAATTTTCGATTGCAATACACTGGTTGATCATAAGTAGGGCTGCCAAAAGTATGCTTTGGTATTTTTCCTCTGTGAATTAAGTCAGGTATTTTGAAGATATCTTTGCAAAACATGACATTCTGAGTGAAATAAGCCCTATTTGAAATTACATGTTTTCGAGTAGAGGAGTTATATTCTTTCTGGCGCAGTCTAGCTCAATCACAGATTTCTCCATTTTTATGCAATTTTCGGATGATTATCATGATAGTCATCAAATCGAGGTTCAAAAAATTCTCATTTTTTCTTCTATCAATTTTCATCAAGTTTTAATCAATTCTCATAATTTTTTAAGAAATATTGGATTTTTAAAAACCACTCTCTCCTTACGTATCTCTCAAATTTTAAGTTACCAATTATTGTATCCTAATTTCTTTATTTTCATCTTTTTTTTCTGGTGCACTTATGATTTCCTCATTTCCATTTCCTAAAGAATTTAAAAAAAAAATCTCAAATTTTCCAATGTGAATATTACTAGTTTTCCGAAGAAAAATAGATCATTTTTTCTTCAAGCCTATGTATCAATGTTATATCAAATTTTCTATACTATTCATATTTTCTTCTAGCTTTTAGCCAAATCCTAACTGACTCGAAAGTATTTGACATTGTTAAAATCGAGCACCATTTTTAGAAGAAAAAAAAAAAATCGTAATTCATAATAACTGACTCAAAAGATATTCGGTTCAAATTAAAACAAGTTTTCGAATACAAACAATTTTTAAGCATACTTCTGGCAGCCCTAATCATAAGTTTTTGATAGACAGCGCTATCAAGTTACTAAGCAGTGTATTGCAGCGAAAAATTGATCTTCGGCTTTTGGCTTAAATTTTTGATCTTGAGAAAATATACGGCTTAAATACGGCTTATAGCTGTCACCATACATTTTTTCTGGATTACAAAAAGCTGATTTTTGACTTCTGGCTTTATGATGGAAAATTTGGCTGAATACGGTTTTCAGCTTTCGGCTGGCTGCAAGACACTACTACTCAGTACTATTTCGATTCTAATTTATTTTATCATCTTTTGAAAATTAAATTGCTTTGATTTTTCGAATTTTTTGGAAGAAGTTCACAGAAAAAAGGTGACTTTAAAAGTGACTAGTGACCAAATTTTTGACAGGTGACCTGAGGTGACAAAAAGTTGAAAAAGAGACTAAGTGGCCTCCCTGCCTCTTCTAACAGGCACTACCACCCCTACTGGTCAGTACCAGAAATTCGTTGGCGAGGTGACCACTCGAAATTTCAGGGAAAAAATGGAAAGATAACCTTATCAAATATGAAAAATGACCACAATTGGAGACTATTTGCAGTTTTTTCCCTTCTTTTTGTGCTTCTCTCTTTGCAAAGTACTCGCCATTATGTATTTTTAACCCCCTCCCCCATCAACAAGCTACAGCTGCATTGGAAGTTTTTGCTGCAATCTATCGCAAACTTGAATGTCAATTTTATTTACACTGCACAGAGGAAGCACAAAATAAAGGGAAAAAAATTTTCTTCATAATCAGAATTTCGAGAATTTGAAGGAAAAAGTCCCTAAAAAGACTTAATGACCATTTTACGGGGGAAATGACCGAAAATGATCTTATGTGACTTAGAATGGAAAATATGACCAAGTGATCACCCGGTGTTGGGCATCTTAAAAAAAAATTGAATAGTCCCAAAGAACAACAGCACGTAAGTTAAAAAATTTATTGATTAAAAAAATTGGTTAAAAAAATATTAACGAAAACGAAAGTAAAAAAATTTTGCAACATTGTTCACTTTCAGTAACATGAACTCACATTTCTTTTGGGAGCAAAGTTTTTTGTCATGAGTAATTATTATTAAAAATTTTCGAATCAAAAAATCCCAGAATAATTGAAATTCGATTGTATTTCTCCGAGGGGGGAGGAGGAAGAAGCAAAGAAAAATTGTGATACATCCGGCAATTTTCTGATTCGGGCAGCTCCAAAAAAAGCTAACAATAGGTGCTGTTTGACACTATTTTAGCCTCAAGTTGATAATGATTGGCCCACGATGGAAAAGGAAATGTAAAAATACTAGTAACGCAGAAGAGATTAATTTTATGCTAATTACAAAAAGGCAAACTACTCCAAAAATCAATTTGCTGAATTTTTTAATCACAAACTCGACGTTTCGACACTCGCTGTCATCATCAGGTAAAAAACAACAGAGAGTGTCGAAACGTCAAGTTTGGGATTAAAAAATTCAGCAAACTGATTTTTGGAGTAATTTGCCTTTTCGTAATTAGAAATGTAGAAAGTTCTAATGTACACAGCTGAAATTTCCATGCTGACTCGACGGTAGTTAGGTCAATAATACGAAAACAACTGAATAAGTTGGTAATAATTTCAATCCTTGCTTTGAGGTAGATTAGGTGAGTACGATGTGTCTACCAAGATAAGCTCAAATAATAGTAAGCTTTACATCTCTGACTGGAGACAGGTAAGGTAATAGCTTTTCGACACTAAGCTGAAACAATACAACCGGTTGAAAAGGGACGGGAAGAAGTAGGTTAGAAACTAGGGGGGTGGATCAATATCGATTCAGAGTCGGTTAGGTGAGTATGCAAAGCTCATTAAGCTTATTCTCCAGAAACTGAGAATATTTTATTACCACACATATTTTGAACCCTAACTTTCAATTTTTTAGGATCAGCATCGAGCCTCTCACATTCACCTTCTCCCATCATTTTTTCCCTATCTCCGGCATTGTTTCATTGATTGCACTGACTGCAGAGTGCGCTCGTATTGTTGATAGAAGTTTCCATGGAGTCTTAGGGTCGGCAAGGAGCCTCTCACAATTACTTTCAATTTTCATTATTGACGTCGTTTCTTCCAACCATATGATCTGAGTCATAGTCAGGGTGGCCACTTTTCTTCAATTACGAATTTCCCTGACTTTTTCCTCATTTTTCCAAATCCACTTCTTAATTTTTTCTCAACAACTAAGCCTATTAGGTGGAAGTTCATTAATGAGTGTTGTCACTCAATTTTTTTCCAATTTTTAGTACCGCAGTTACCTATTGACAGTAAACAAAAATCTTATATAGAACTAAATAAAGATACCAACCACCAGGAAAAAGAAATTCTTTTTATTCAGTTTTTTATAGATAACTATTTGTACGTGATTCAAGCTGAAAAGAAAACAGAACCATAATACTTCTAAACCACGAAACTTTATTAAGAATTCATTTTTTTTAAATCCCCTGACTTTTCCCTGACTGAAAAAATTCCATGATTTCTAGTTTTTCCAGGAAAGTGGCCACCCTGACAGTTTAGTTCAGAGGTGCGTATTGCGTAAAGCTAATCCGTATGACTTAACTTTTCACGGTCACAATTTCCATCGAAATTTTCCGTTAGCCAACCACTGATTCATTGTATGGATTGCAGAGTGCGTTCGTGTTGTTCATAGAAATACCCATGAAAATTTTTTTCATTAGGACAGGATCAGGTCGAATTATTCAATATTTTTTCCATGGATTCTTTTCTCATTATTCCTTGTTGAGAGTCAAGATACAATCTTCCTTGGCGACTCTCCTCGAGTAGCGAGGTTACTTTTTTATTAGGGTCGGATCAGGTGAATATTTATTTATTTTTCTATAAAACATAAAAGTATCGATTGTTCAAGACTGTCGAAAGTCAGGATGCGAGGTTTCTTGCCGACCCTCCTCAAATAGGAAGGTTACTTTTTTAAAATTTATTTTGAAGGGGGAGAAGGACAAGGGTTTTTTTGAGAAACACAATAACATCTGCAACAAATTCCACTAATCCAATTCATCAGAAAGACTATTACCATCTTCTGAATGGAAAATGCATTGGGAGATGATGTCCATAGTCGTGGATGTTATCATCTTGTCTCAATACGTATTATATTTTTTAAGATTTTTTTTTTCTTCTTCAATAAAGTGATATTATTTAGAAAGCTTGGAAGTATACGATGAGGAATTCAATTCCCTGTCAGTAAATTTACATTTCTGTTACACGATTCCTTAGTCCATAACCGCAGTCAATCTCTGACTGGTACAAAGATATGTGCATCATACATTTTTTAGCATAACAAATGGCAATATTGGTACCAATTCAATTCCTGAACACAATCCAGGTATCAGATTGTAGTTAATGGTACAATTTTCAAGCATTCCATGCAGGAGTAGATCCTTGAAGCGGTTTTATCCTTAGTCGTGGATATCAGTGCTTTCGCCACGAATAAGATGTCTATGGTCGTGGACAAAAGCCACCCCTCCCTATATTTTGATGCTCTTGCTCTGTAAACTTGTTGAATACAGGGAGGAGCGAATGCCACCCTAATATTCTCAGTTTTTGGAGAATAATTCTTTGAAAAAATCTGGTATCATAAACTCGGGTTTTCATCAAGACAGGTTGGTTAAAGATATGACAGCCATTTTGAAATAGATACAGAGACAAGCTATCTCTCTTCAGGATGTTTCGTGAAGAACGGTCCACACCTCAACACAGTAAACAGAATACGTCGAAATAAAAAGTGTTTCCCTCAACATGGATACCTTATTTTCAATGCCAAAGTTGAGGGTTATCAAATGACGTATTAAACAGTCACCTGAACACCAACTTGAAAATAAGGAATGGTACAAGATACAGATCAAAACAGGAAAAGGGCTTCCGAGATCATCTTAATTTGGCTAGTGCTATTCTCCTACTAATATCTCTTTTACTCCACCCATCTTTTGTTATTTTACTCACTAAAGAGCAAAATTCGCTTACTTCCTCAATTTCTTCGTGACCTATTTTTATATCTAAGGCATTATGTTCACGTGGATTACATACCACTGCTTTAATTTCATTTGTGTTTATTTTCACACGATATTCTACACTCAAAATCTCCTCCATTCCATTTAAAATATTTTCCAAATCAATGCTTCTTTTAGCTAACAAGGCAATATCATATGCAAACCTAAGCATCTTTACTCGCTCTCGATGTATGGCTACACCAGCATCAAATTTTTCTTTCATTTCTTTCGTAGCCCATTCTATTAGTTCAGTAGACAGAGCAAAAAAAGTGGGGTCTGCTGGAAAAAATTCCAAAGTTAGTGGAACTTTTACAGGTTGTTCGGCGGTGCTGAGGGATGACTCTGTCAAGTTTTCCACCTCGAGGACCCTGTGCTAACTTGAGGAGGACCGAAAACCCTTTCAACTTTTCGGACTTCCTTCGGTTTTTCACTCATAACTTCTAAACTAAGCGGTTTTCGACCAAAACGTTAATTTTCAAAGTTGTAGAGCATTAAATTTGCTACAATTTTGTATACATGAACTTTTTCCTAAACCTAATATTAACCGAGATACAGCCGATCAAAGTTAGCGGAATTTTCTCAAAATGGCAAAAATTGGCCAAAAACGAAGGTTTTGGCCCTCTAACTATCAATTACCATCAGTTCTATGGTGATTATGGTAATGGTTATCTAGTGGGATAAGCTACCAAAGCACCAAGGCAGTAAAATACTATCGGCGTTCCTTGCTGAACCCCTCTACTAAATTTGTGTTCTCCAAGACAACCTCAGTCAGCACCATTACGCAGGCAAAATTTCTCTCCAACGACTAAAACAAGATGAATTTCATAACGATGCTGGAGGGTGAACTGGAAGCCAAGGGGATCCAAGTTAAGCAGGCAGTAGAAGACGCTGATGTGCTGATCGTACAGACCTACTGTCTCAGTTACCAAGGAGTACAACAGTGTCGTCATTACAGGGGAGGACACTGATCTTCTAGTGCTGCTAAATTCTTTGGGGTTTTCAAAGAAAAACGTCTACTTCCAGAAGAGTGGGAAGGGTAACATCCCAACCGTCCTTTATTTTTCCCACTCTTTCAAACACGGGCCACAGGCCATACTCTTCCTGCACGCGATAAGTGAGTGCGACACAACCTCAGCGTCCTTTGGAATTGGGGAGAAGAAAGTGATACAGACGTATCAGAAGAATCCCGGCCTTTCCGAGATGTTGGAGATTTTCAAGGACCCCGCGGCAGCTCCAGCTCAAATTGCTGACGTTGGAGAGAAGTTCATGGTGAAACTGTATGGATGGAACATTGAATGTGACAACCTCGATGAACTGAGATACCGCATTTTGACCACTGTCGTGGCAAAGCCGAAATGCCAACTTGCCAGACTCCCACCAACCAGAGATGCCGCTAAGTACCATTCATTCAGGACTTACCGACAAGTCCAGACGTGGATGGGAGGAAGCAGATGGGTCTACGAGAAGTTGCCATCTGCTTGGGGATGGAAGATTACCAAACGAGGTGGGTATTATTATGCTCGTCATCCTGAAGCAGTACATTTTTCATTCTTAAAACCCCCCTCATTATTATTCACTCTTGTAACAAAGTCACCAGTGTTAATTGAGTGATTTATATGTTCACAGGTGTGGTTCCCACCACCACAACAATGGATGCTACCCCAGAACAGCTGCTCCGCATCGTCAGCTCTGGTTGCGCCACTGCTGGCTGCAGCTGTAAAAAGGCTGGTCTGTTGTACTTCGCAGTATGCAAGCATTGCGTGGGCACAACATGCGAAAACAGCCCTCAGCCTGACACCAACGAAGTTTATACTGACGACTAGAGTGAGGAAAATCTCCCCCTTACGCCTGCACCAGACATGTCCATGGACCCCGATAACACTGACAACGCGGATGGTGCAGCAGCCCCCAAGCGCTCCAAATTGTTGGTGGCCTCATGAAGATTTTATACATAAATTGTATATACTTGTATTATTGTACATACTACCATTATTCTTATACAATTATAGTCTCTAATTAATTCTTGGTTATTATTAATTGATTTCAACTACCTGATCTATGTTTACTGAGGTTCAAGATTATGGGTTGACAGGAATTAACAGTAGTGAGATGACCTGCCACTATAACACTGAAATAACTACAATTCACAAAAACAGGCACTTGGTCAGCTGACTCCCCCTCCTTGTTCCAACATATCGAAACTGATGAGTGATTACCATAATTACCATAGAACTGATGGTAATTGATAGTTAGAGGGCCAAAACCTTGGTTTTGGTCAATTTTTGCCATTTTGAGAAAATTTCTCTAACTTTGATCAGCTGTATCTCGGTTAATATTAGGTTTAGGAAAAAGTTTATGCATACAAAACTGTAGCAAATTTATTCCTCTACAACTTTGAAACTTATCGTTTTGGTCGAAAACCACTTAGTTTAGAAGTTGTGAGCGAAAAACCGAAGAAAGTCCGAAAATTCGGAGGTTTTTCGGCCCTCTTCAAGTTAGCAACAGGTCCTCGAGGTGGAAAACTTGACGAAGTCATCCCACAGCACCCCCGAACAACATGTAAAAGTTCCATTAACTTCGGAATTTTTTCCAGGTACAATGTACATATCTACTGGACTATATGTACAAATTAAATAAAACTAGAGATAAGAAACACCCCTGCCTCACATCTTATTCTATATTAGCCTCTCATTTCTCTCCTTATAATCTCAATGTAGCTTTCTGTCCATTATATAAGTTTCACATAACTTGCTTTCCTTTAAATTTTATTTCTATCGCGTTTTCGAAAGCTATTTCAATGTCAACGAATGCCATATATGTACCCTACCCTTTTTTGAGTCTTCCATCAACAATTAACATACCAATTTGTACAATCTATCAAATACATATTGTCCCAAGTTCTGTAATAATTAAGCTGGTACACCATTCACTCCTATCTCTCAATGCTTTGTTAAGTTCACCTCTTAGAATTTAGTCTTCCTTCTCATCTACTTCCACATCTTCCTTTCTCTCCATTCTTGTCTCTTCATCCCCATTATTACTATACGAGGAGTTATCTGTCAAAAGGGCGTCCGTTCAATGTATTTCTTATGGAACGGGCGCCCTTCTGACAGATAACTTCTCATATGTACAGTGAATTTTTCCAACTTTTGATTCAACTACTAAAATTTCCTAACACTGGCGGAGGCTTGGGGGAGCTGCCCTCCTGTGCCCCCCTTAGTTTCGTCCCTGTTCTCATAGTGGTAGTTAACCTTTTTATTTGCTTCTTCGTTAGGGCCCACGTTTGGGCTCCATAGGTGAGGGCTGGTAGAGTGCATTTTTCCAATATATTCGTCTTTGTTTTAATCTTCATTTTACCTTTATACATGTTTTTCAAAGTCCAGAAGCGTGTCCATGCTTTATTTGTTCTTTTAGTTATCTCTCTATTTGTTCTGTTTTCAAACGATTGTATCTCTGCCCCAAATAGTCGAATTAAGAGATTTTTTCTATTTCAGTTCCTTGTATTGTGGTATACATTCCCCTTCCATATAGGATAATACTTTTGTTTTACTTGTATTCATTTCTAAACCCGCCTCCGCACTTACCTCTATCAATTTTTCTCCCATTTCTTGTAGCATCTTTATATTCTTATTTATCAGCACAACAATCGTCCGCGAATCTTAGATGATTCAGTTTTTCACCATTTTCATCGCTGCAACTGATACTACATACTAAAGAAGTTGCGTTGGTAGGTATTTAGATATTTCGGGAGGGAGACAATTACAGCCACCAAATTTCAACATAATGTGGAAAAATTCAATGTAAATTAATTCCGAAAAATCCAAGTAAAAAACTTAGGGGGTCTAGAGGTGGCGAAATTCGGTGCCCCTCTTCTAATAAGAGTACCGATTTTTTTCAGTCTAAAACCTACTCAGCGTTCATACAGACGCATCCTTAAAGTTCAAACCCCTCAGTCAGTAGCGGATACAGAAAATAGTTTCGGGGGGTCTGAATGAAACATTTTATGTTGGTAGGTATTTAGATATTTCGAGGGAGTCCAACCCCCACCCCCGTATCCACTTCTACCCTCAGCTCTTACGGTTCATCCGCCAACCTCAAACAAACACACACACCCACCCGCAGGCAAACACTTTCATATATTTCGAGAACTACTGATCAAAATTTTTCAATTTCCAGAGACAAATTCATATCTACCATCAAAATTGAGGTAGAGTAATTTTTTGAGAAATTTTATCAACATATACTCCAATTTTCGAGCCCATCTTGGCAAAGGAGCCTCGCTGTCAAATTTGGTCTACGAATCTGAAATCAGCCTGAGGTTATCTCTCTATTTGTTCTGTCTTCAAACAATAATTGTATTTGTCTCATTATTATTATTATTATTATTATTATTATTAAACCACTGTCAACACAGCTGTTTGCGCGTTAGTTTGGTACACAGCGTGAGCATGAACAAATCGTGTGAACTTCAGCGCGCCCTGACAGCATTGTTTTCAACTCTACGAAAATTTTACAAGAGACCTTTTTAATGTAAATTTTAACAAGGAACAACTTTTGTTTGAAACATTTCCCCCTAAAATGTTGTCTACGCGAGATCCTTCTGAAAAAGTGAATTTCGGAGTCTTTGAAGCCCACAGGGGGGCTTAGCTCCACTGGGATCGCTATGGACTTTTAGTATGCTAATTGGGAAGTCATTCCGAGAAAATTTCGAAAAAAAAACCTTCATATCATTTATGTCCATTTCAAGCCTCATTTTCCTGGACTAATAAATGAGATGTCGAGTGAATGTGGTACGTTACAGTTTTAATTTTTGTGGTTGCTGTTGTAATATGTACTCGCATTTTGTAATAGTGTCGTCCCGTAATTCACCACTGGTTTGTGAGGGCGGCACTTCAAATTTTCAAATAAATAAATAAATAAAAAGTGGAGACGCAACCTACAAGTCGAGCGACTAAGGACTATAACAATGTTCTCCTGAACTATACGCCTGATCGGGGTTTTCTGCTTTCATTTATTCCTCAATTTCCTCACAATTCTGAGTGACTCATTTTTCTTGTGCCTCCTTACATTCTCTCTCCAGCTGATTTTTTAAGCCCCTATATTTTCCCTTACTTTCTCTACGATAATAGATTGAAAATGTTGACCGCATTTTGCACCCCTCTTTTCCAAAACGACTAGCATTCATTTAGCTACTACTACATATTAACCCAAAAAGCAGTTTCAAACATCACGTGCATAAATCATTCCAGATCCGACCCACATATTCGGTTGTCTTCTACAATCCATGATGTCTCAACATGCGGTACCCTGAAGTGGAAACACATTGTCACACGAAGAGACGAAGACGCTAACGCGCTAATGGCAATTTTATGGTAACAACATTATCCGCGACCTTCCTTTCCATTTACACAACGATAAGCGGGAAAATGCATTGTAATGCTCTACCAGCTACTAAGAGCCAAGAGGGCACGCCACCGGTAATAAAGTGAAAAAGGAAAATTTAAATTACTAGAAATGGCACCACTGATAGTATAAATTACAATTGGCGTCGCGGGGGGAACTACTTTCCGTAGGTGTGTCTACTCTTACTTCCAAAAGAAGAAATAAAAGCCTCCTGCTTAGCTGTACTCGAACAGGGTGTTTTACACTCATGAACACCGTTCAACAAGTGGGACAATATCGAAATTGCTCTTCGGTGTGCATCGAGTTATCGATTTTTACGCCGGTACTTTAATCTTTCATGCGTATTATTACTCTCGTTATGTTTAGCATCATTCGACCCAAAAAGACATTATTAAATTATTCATTCATTTCTGGCATACAGACTGGTTGCCAATCTTAACATGATTAATTACACGTGTTTTAGCGCGTTGAAACAGAGCAAATTCAAGTCAACTCTTCGCAAATGACCACTTAAACATTGGAACTAACTTTGTCACTGAATCACAAATAACTTCTAGTAACTTCAACCTAAATGATGATACTTCTCTCATTTCTATCTTTACGAATACAGTTCCAACTTGTAAAAACTTCTTAGACCGCTAGCACGTTCGTTCGATCACCATGAAAGTTTATTTCTGTTACGTCATTTTTCGTATATAGAAGAGACACGAATACATGATGCGATGATTACACTTCCATTTACTCCTCAGTTCCGAGAACCGAAAACGGCTGCGGATGTAACATTCTTAATAGCAATGAGTAATGTACTGGAAATTGGCGGGAATGATCGATTTTATGGGTAAAACAGGCCTGCGACCGAGAAAGATGTTGGCCTGCTCAATTTTAACGAGGAATGTTAATCACAATGATTTATCTCAAATTCGAAACCGAAAATTGAAATTTCGAATTTTTCCAATACTTTTAAACCGATTCCAGTACGAAATATAATTGGTACCCAGCCATAAAATACTTCCAACCAAAAAAAGTAAAGAAGCTTAGCTTTACAAATTATGAACGAACACCGTATCATTATCACCGGTTAGTATCAGAATGCCGTTTTATCAATGGTTATTCCCTCGCGCACTTATCAACTACACCTATAGTTAGTTATCAAATTTCGAGGTTAAATTGTTTCGCTATAATCGTAGTGAGAAACGGTGATTAATGACGGATGGTTCCCAGTTCTTTCCGCTAGCATAAAGATCCTTCGCGAAGGCCTACTTTCTTCTGGCGTTCAAGAACATCGAATTCGCTCGCTGCTTGCCGGTAACAACTGCAATTACAATTCTAACTTCGTTGAATAGCAACTTCAGCAAAATTTATCTGGAGTAACTGCAGCAGCTGTGTTCCAAAAATTACAATGCACCATACAAATCCTAATAAAACTCGGTACTAGAAGAGATACATCGCTATCCGTTTCACACACGTAGAACTGGTACAAATTTTCTAGAGAACACCAAGTTACTGAATTATGGCGCAAAATGTCAACAGGTCCTTCATATCAACGTAGGTTAGCTTCACTCGGTGATATCCAATACAGCTGAACGTACATATGTTAGTTGGTTAGTATCAACAGGAGCAAATGAAATACTTACTTTGCAGTCAATTCTTGATTCTGCTGCGTTAATCTCTTATTATCAAGATCGACTCTAGCCCGTTCTTTGGCTTCATTGTCCAAAGCCTTCCGCAGCGTAGAGACTTCGGCATCATATAGATCTCGAATGCTAGTAACTTCCTTAGTTTTTATTTCTTGATGTGTGTGCAGAGTGTACTCTAGCTTACTATTTTCCGTTTCCAGATGCCGAACACGTTCGATATATTGAGCTAATCGATCGTTCAAGTGTTGCAGTTGCTTTTTCTCCTGCAGCCGGGATATTCGCGTAGGGCTCAGCGGCGGACTCCGGCTTCGGTCTCTGGACCTTGTAGCTTTATTAGTGCTCGGAGTAGTCGGAACCGGCGTCGACTTCCTACTGCCACTTTTCGTTGACATTTTAAAACCTTATATAACGATTCGGAACACAACGAACATTAAATAAAGCTTCGTATAATAATTAATCGGAAAATCACTTCACGAATCAAACAATCGCACCGTAGCCGTATCGCCGACATACCGACAACCGTTTGTTTGGTTTGTTTGAATGAATAGTTCCGACAGTGTAGCCGCATACAAAATTCTAAAAATTCACTTCATTTTGAGCGTCTTCATTAGTGGCATAAAAAAGTACCTTAAATATGGGTTACGAATAGACCTGTATTCTAGACGAATGACAAGAACTCTTGATCATCCGATGTGGAACGGAATGTAGAAGCGCTAATGTGCTCTTCCATAACATTGCCGTAAATGGGAAAAACAGTGTTGGCATGTTTTAAAACAATCATTGTTTTAAAACAAATATGTGTTTTAAAACTTTTTTTTGTTTAAAACGTGTTTTTAACAATTTTTTCCCCATTTTCTTTGAGATTTTCTCACCCAGAACTTACAGAGACTAAAATAATTTGTCAAGTACAAATAAATTTCAGAATTTTACACAAAAATTTACAGAATGATTTGATATCAGCGATAATTATCAATACATTTATTGCCCCTAGCAAGGGGTGTAGCTACGGAGAAGGGGGTCTGATACCCCTCTGGCATCGGCCGACAATGTTTAAAAATTAAAATTTATTCAGGCAATAGCAAAGACAATGAACTACCAATACCGGAAACTCCATTTAAAATACATTGAGCGCTGTTAGACCCAGCACGTAACGGCAGGATTGTTACTATTATAATTATTTAGCATTGTGTTCGCCAACACTAGATAGAGCGAAAACACACACAATGAATGAAATACATGTAATACTAATCCCTGCCGCTAGGAGCCATGATCCAAAAAAGACGCTCGAGTTTTCAGTGTTGGTAGTTCAGTGTATTTGGTAATAGTAAGTATTACACCTGTAATGTTGTAAAAGTGAAACGAAATCCCCCTCCCCCCTTCATGCCATGTCTGGCTACGCCACTGGGCCCAACGACAGGTATTCTTGCTAACAGTAACTCACTGTGTGATGTCAGAGTTGAAGGTCGAATGACGCAACAAAAAAGTAAGGCAAAAGGTCGGAAATAGGGGGAAAAACACGTTTTAAAACAATGTTTTTAAATGTTTTAAGACAACGGAGAAAAACATGTTTTAAAACGAAAAAAACAGTCCTTTTGTTTTGTTTTTTATTTTCAACACTGGGGGAAAATGGGTTTTTCAAAAAATTATTATAAAATTAAGAAATTACCAGGGTTGGAAAAAAACTTTAAAAAAAAAGAGAACAAAATAACTGTTTTTTGTTTTAAAACTTTTTTTTTTGTTTTAAAACATGTTATCAATGTTTCTTTTCGTTGGTGTTAAAACATTCAAAAACAATGTTTTAAAACGAATTTTTGGCTTTCCCCCCCCCCCTATTTCCGACTTTTTGCCTCACTTTTTTGTTGCGTTATTCCTTATTCGACCTTCAACTCTGACGTCACACAGTGAGCTACTGTTAGCAAGAATACCCGTCGTTGGGCCAATAACTGTATTGGTAAATGATATAATTATTATCACTAATATCAAATCATTCTGTAAATTTTTGCGTAAAATTCTGAAATTTATTTGTACTTGACAAATTATTTTCGTCTCTGTAAGTTCTGAGTGAGAAAATCTCAAAGAAAATGAAATAAAAATTGTTAAAGAAAACACGTTTTAAACAACAAAAAAAAAAGTTTTATAACACATTTGTTTTAAAACAATGATTGTTTTTTTTTTCATTGTTTTAAAATATGCCAACCCTGGAAATGACGGACATGCTTCAAATTTGAACTGTAGGGAGCGACATAATATTCGAACTTGCAATTAAAAATATAATATGTCAGGTAGCAAAATTAATAGAAGTGCGGTGAAGTAAGAAATAAGAAGTGCCTTATCCGCTTCTTATCAGTTGCCGTCCCGACCCGCGCGCAAAAACCGCGCGACCTATTTATTTATTTTTCTTCCATGATCAGTTGATCACTCCATGAGGGTTCACAAAACATCCGCTAAATGATCGCTGTTCAGCAAAAGGGAACCAACTAGCACAATCCGCTTTTTGAGAGCACGTGATTCGAAGTTCAAGAGCCATGTAGAAACTATATGACATAGCGTTTACTGATAAGCTTTTTTCAACGTGAGTACACATTTTAGAATCGGGCCCCAATTTTGAAAAATTCTACTTTTTACATTCATTCCAAGGAAACTAATCAACTAATTTTGTTTACAAATGTTGGTTGGTTCCCTTTTGCTTAATAGCGTCCATCTGTTCTGTAGCTACTTTTTAATCTTTTCCATATAAAATTCCGCATAGGTCCGAAAATCCGTTATAAAAATACGGACTTTTCCATACATTTGGCAACACTGGCGTCAAAGGGGGTAACAGAGACTAATGGACGCTGTTAAGCCGTAAGGAAACCAACCAACGTTTGTAAACAAAATGAGTTATTAGCATAGGCGCAAATAGTGGGGGCTTGGGGGGCTTATCCCCTCCCACAACACTGAAAAATTACCAAAGAAAATAATGCCAGGAGGGGATGTTGCTTTATAATAAGGGGGCTTAAGCCCGCCTCCCCCAATTCTGAGCCCTATTTGCGCTTCTGGTTAGTAGTATGCTATAAATTGTACGGTCAGCCATCCCACCGACAGAAAACGCAATCACTAATTTGAAGAAACTATTTCCGAATTTAAACTGCTGTGCTCTGTGTCCTTTTGACACAGCAGAACTTCGGCTCTCTTTTAAACCTAGTGAATTTCATAAAGATTTCAGAACATTACTATGAAAGCCAATAACTTCTCAATACCTAACAGATGCAGGAACTAAAGTTATTCCATACTGAAGTTCATGTTCTCAATCCCCAACTTTTCGGGTTCAAATTAATGAAACCGTCTCGAAGTTGGCTCACAAATTTTCCCTAAATTGATTAAAAATACTTTTAAAATTATTTATAGAAAAAATTTATTATCATTATCAGCCAGCGCGTCCTCCGTATTTCATTTTATTTTTGAATTTTTTAGGATTAATTCCATAAGCTTTTAATCGTTCATCGGACACTGCGAATTCATCCGATTTACTTTTATTGGGTTGTTTAAACTTCGATGCACTATTTTTGAATGTCTCCGCACCTGCGAATTTAATCTTCTTGAAAGGCGACTTTTTCTGATTTGCTGGAGCGAAACGTTTTTTCGGAGACGATTCATCAAGGCTGTCCGTATTTTTTCTTTTCTTGCCACTTCTCTTATTAATGACGGAATTTGTGTCGGAATTTCTAACCGGCAGTTCAGAACACGTTTTTCTTGGAATATCAATGGTTGATGGTGTGTTCATAGGTTTCTTTCTTCTATTTTTCTTCTTCTTCTTTTTCGTTCCAGTATCATGATTTGTTGTTGATTCACTGGTTCCAGCAGCGTCCTCACTAAACATTCGTCAAGTTTTGAATAAGTATTTTCAGAAATTTATTGTTTAGTAAATTTAAACAGACATCGGATCTTGAAACTTACTTGTTAAAAAGGCTAGGTAAGAATTTCTTCTTGAGATCAATATTTTGCGCTCTTCTGGCGTAAATCTTCAAATCAAATTTTTCATTCTGTTCAGGTCTTATTGCAAATACTTTTTGCATTGAGCACCATTTATTCAATTCTTTATCATCAGCAGCCAGAATCTATAGAAACGTGAAATATAACAAAACATTGAATCAACTTACTGAAATAGAAAAGACAGCAATCAAGAATCGAACACTCACTTCCTCTACGGTCAATCCAAAATTATTGGGCATCACTTTTCTGTACTTGAACCGACAAGGCATATTATCGATGATATCTTCGAACTCTAGCCCGTAATATTCATCTACATACTGTTGAAAGGTTTTATCTGCTGGATTGAAAACAGGTTTTTCTTTTTTAACTGCTTGCATAAAGATTGATTTTTTGTGTCCCTTTCGACGAGAAGATCTTGTTTGTTTTTTAAACTTAGATTCACTTGCCTGCTGCGGATCATAATCACAGTCCATCTGCGAATCAACAAACACATATTAGATTTTAGAATGGAACTTCAATACAGAAGTTTCACAGAGAGCAATATACTAAAATCGAGACATCTTCAATAAAAATATAGAATCTCAACCGATTACAAAATATGTTGAAATTTATGTTTCCTATATCATAATTGGCTTTTACTTACAATGAAATCATCATTTTCTGTCGTAATTTCATGATTAACTGGTTTCTCAAGGTCAACATCGTTTTCTAAATGATCTGAAGGACGAAAGTATAAAAGCTGAGTGTTACCAGCAAGCTACCATGTCTTCAGCCGATAGTATTTTTAGTTGAGAGCATTTATTAGTAATCGATCAACATACCAGGATCATTAGTTTCATTTTCACCTTCATCTGAATCGAACGTCGACTCCATATCAGAGAATTGTGGCTTTTCATCATCCTCTTCAGCAGCATAGAACTCTTCATTAAACAGTTCAGTCATTTTTCTGTCATATTCATCAGGACAGAAGTCATCTTGCAAATCTTTATCCTAAAATGAATAATACAACAAAAAATTGTACTGATAAAATGTAGTAAATGCTGAAGGTGAAAACATGGAAACACAAAAAACATTAAATGGTCACAGTTGAAAATGATAAAGCTTCAAATGAAATCAAAGGTCTTACATCAAAGCCTAACTCCTTATTTCCAGTTAATTCTTTGATTTTTTTAATTCTGTCCAAAAGTTCTTGTTTCTTCTGCTTCTTAAGTTGTTTCACTTCCAAACGTTTTTGCTCAAGCAGTTGTTCTTTTTTTTTCTTTCTTTCTTCTCGTTTACGTTTTCTTTTTTCGTCTTTCCTCCTCAAGGAATTTTCGATATTTCTGGGATACGTTTTTATCTATGGACAAGTTAAATGAAATTTAGAATGCAACATCACAATCCGTCACACATTTCTGAGGAAAGTACAAGCTTACGAAGTCCTTGTCTGGTTCTTCAAATCTGAAGTTATATTTCTGTTCATATTCGTCGCATTGGTCCAGTTCTCTTTCGTCTTCAGAAAGTGGAACTTCCGACTGCAAGGTATCTTCTTCAATGGGTTCCAAGTATCTAAGAATTAACGCTAATGAAATAGCAGAAAGGAAGAAACCGGCCAAATACACCTTGTAAATACGTAGTGAACGACTAAACACATGTGTGTAACTCTTACCTTTTATTCAAAATATAATCTCTCAAGAACTGCTCGCCATCATTTAGTTTTGGATTTGTCCAGTAATCACGTAAGTATTTCAACTGACCTTCAGCTTCCTTATCGCTCAATTCAGATTTCTGGCCTTTCAACCATTCTAAGTACTCCTCTTCTTCTTTAGCCTACATCAGAAAACACGAAACATATTACTGTGGATATCAGCAATGATTACGATGAGAGATACAGAGTTGATTTCTTCAAATTCGGTATGTATATGAGAGATGTACAGAATTTCGAATTCCTCAAGAACTTCAATGAAAAGTAATGCTTCCCTAAGAAAGGAAATTACATTCGTATTACCAATTAGCAAACTATGAAAAAGATTCAAAAGTACCTGTTGAGCAACGTCTTTCACTTTCACTTTGAGAAATCCAGCAGTATCATTTTCACTATCACTTTGCTCACTGTCACTGGCCAATAGTTTCTTGAAATTCTCTTTCAAAGTTTTCTGCTCCTCCACATATGTAGGCGATTTTTCTCTTTCACGTTTATGACGATCGAGTGTTTCATCATCTGAAAATAGCGTACGTTTATAGAAATAACCTTTGAATGCACTACATTTAAACTGTGTAATTCAGAAATACATGCACAAATGTACAAAAACACTAACCACTTTCATCAGTAAGAATTCCTCCTTTTTCCAGAATAATTTTCCTTTCGTAATCTCTCAAGTACAAATGTTCTTCCTTCTTTTTCTTAGTACTACTTTTAGGAACATTTTCGGGGTTGACTTCGAAAAACTTCACATTTTCGTCGTATATTTTCGGATCTTTACCCTTCAAAGACGATAAAGTTTTGAGAAACGTCTTCTCGTGTTCTTCATTCCATTCCTACATCAAGAAAAAGAATGATTTAGTTATATTTTACTTAGATACGTGTGAGACGATATCTTCGTACACTAAGAAACAGAACGACCTAATTACATTATACAATTCACTGGATACGTGCAAGTCAATACCAACTTCAAAAATTAATAATTACTTCTTCAGATGTCGAAGATTCTTCTTCAGAAGACGAAGTTTCTTCTTCAGAGGTATTTTCTCCGACTTCTTTATCGGACATGTTTTTTAGGGCACCACTCGAGGGTTGGATGAAAAATATTGATGAATAGAGGATACAAACTACTTGTTAGCAAAACTATCGGAACATTCTGATTCCAATGCGTAAAAACATTTAAATATTTGGACGCTTAATTATTTGCAGACTGCACAGCACATTGCCAATGCAAAAAAATGTGAACGTATCATCTTATCAGTTCAATTATCCTTGTACTGAATTCAAAATCAAAATAAACAAAAAATTTTCCTGTGGTAAAGCGGAAACCGCAAATGGTGGCGAGGACATCTGTTACATACTTACATATCACAATCAAAAAGACCTTCAATTCCGGCAAACATAGGGGTTCATTTGGTACTTTTTGACGTTCTCGTTTTTATTCTTCCAAGTTCCAAACGATACTAGCGCGCTTGAAAAAACATTCACATACTAATGAAAAATTCGTGTCAGATCAAAAGGTCCATGTTAACGGTTATTTAAGGTCCTTGTTTAAGTGTTCATTCTTTAGAAAATGATTTGTATTTCCTCTATCCAAAGTTCTATGGTCGATGATATCAATTCTCATTTATTTTATTTTTTATGCGTTCCATTTCTGGCATTTTGACAATCTTTGGCATTTCTTGTTTTTCCGAAATTTTATTTTCGAATTCGATCAAATTTCGGTGTCCTGAATCTTCGCGAGTTGTTTAAATTGTTCTGAATATTTGTTGTGTTGTCTGATTTATCCCGTTTCACTGTCGGTTTACGAAGCCATGTCATTTGATTAGTACTGTTCATGTAAGTATTGCGCTTATGTTATTTTAATCTCATCGCTGATCCTGTTGTATTACTCGTGGCGGTAAGTTCCAGCGAAAACATGCCAAAATATGGATTTGGATTAGTGATTTGAGTTAACCTGACGAAGCTTATTGTTATACAGTTGTATGTATTTACTCATACAGCCTGTTTCAACATTGTCCACTTGTCTTTCGCTGATTGAGAACGGCTGTTATTATTTGCCACTGTTGCTTTAATCCAACATTTCTGCTCTGATTTTACAGCAATACTTATTGTAGAAATGACGGAAACTATGACATCTCTCACGTCCAGCTTCAAAATGAATGATTCTGGAGATCAAAAATGCCCCCATCAGATCATGTAAGTTAACTAATGATTCTCTGTTATAATTCGATATTGAGTAAGTGAATAGATAGTATGACCTTTTATTTCGAAGAATTATTTTGTGGCGTTCGTGTATTGTTACAGTAACTACCGGAGTATAGATATCAATGATATGGATGCAAATACGGCTGTATTAGTCACCGCTGACAACGTAACGATTGTTCCTAGTCCTGGTAAACATTCACTTGGTAGTTCGAAAGTGAAATTAAAAAATATAGTCGATTATTCCTGGGAGCATAAATTTTATCCAGGGCAGATTTTGGCTACTCATATATCAGGAAATTTTGTTGCGTATGGCATCCAAGGTAAGCACTCTACTGCTCTGAATGAGGGCGTTTGCTTGATGATTATTAATTACGATTACTCCAAAAGGGAATATAAATGTTTGAAAGCAGGTGTAACCTTTGTAGGTAAAGAGACCGGAATCATAAGAGTGATCAATTTGGCCACCGCAGAACGAGCTTTGATTAAGGGAATAGGAGGGATGACTCAAGACTTAGCATTTGCTTTCATAATGGCGCCGATATTACTCGCATGCATCGACTCGATTGGAGATGTGTTCGTTTATACAGTCGAAGAAAACCAGTTGAAATCATTGACATGTAGTCTTATGCTTCATATAAAACAGGTTCGGTGATGAGAAAATCAATTGTCTTGGTAGCGGATTACCTGGACTCATTCTTATGGTTTACTGGTTACAGGATGGAAACGAGCCGCGTAGTGGTATCAGTCGTATCGTATGGTGTCCTTATGTTCCCGATGATGATGAACCAGTCGAGGACGATGATCCGTCGAAGCTTATTGTGACGCACGGAAATAAAGTATGGTGAACTTTTGTTTCCTTTTCGATTATTGCTAAAATATGAATTGGCTTTAACTTGGGAATGTATGATAGGCGCACTTATGGAATGTAAATGTTGTGAGATCTCAACACGGACTAACCCCTGTGACGCCTAGTTCGGTGTCCGAAGGCTTTCTGGAAATCGAAATAGACAATTACAGTATCGTCGATCTAGCGTTTTCTCCAGATGGTTCTACTGTTGCCTTAGCCTGCTCAGACGGCGGAGTACGATTCTTTCAAGTAAGCTGACGCTTGTGCAATGTAACTACAACACATTGAAACATTAATTAACGAACTATCGAATTCGAAGGTAGACGTTCAAGATGGGCAGAGTCCTGTGTGCATTCACGATTGGCGTCCGCACGATGGAAAGCCCGTTTCCTGTCTGTACTTCCTAGATAATCATTTGGATTCCGAGTGAGTCTCCGTCAGTATTGCTTTCCGTATCTGTTGTAACACATGCAAGCTAGTCACTAATTTTACTTCATGCAGTTGCCATTTCTGGAAATTCGCTGTTACCGGCGTCGAAGGGAATACTGAGCTGAAAATCTGGACTTGCGAAACTTGGTCTTGCTTGCAGACGTTGAAGTACGAACCAATGGACGACATGTCTTCATCGCCTTTGAAACTAAAAGTGGCCGTCGATATAACCGCGAATTATATTCTAGTTTCTGACATGCAACGGAGGGTAAGTATAGAATGTTGTAAAATGAGAGCAGTTTTCGTGTACTATGTATATGTAGACAAACTGCCCTGGTTGATGCCGTGTCTATTGGAAACCTCGCGTTTAAAATGATACTAGAGTACATCATGCTGCTTGTAAGCGAAAATCGTGTTTTGTTGGATGGGTTCCTAGTTCAGTTGTCCATCAGTTGGTGCAGTTAGTTTCTCAAAAAACATAGAAGTGAACCGGAAGTCTGTTTTGGTGTTACTTTTAAAATTCTCTTATTTGAACTACTAACCTTTTTAAATACGAGTTTCCCGTTGTAAATGCACTGTAATCAGTTACATAATTCCCTTGAATTTCAGTTGCTGCATGTGTTGCAACTGCGGAAGAACAAGGAAGAGACGGAAATGCGTATTCACATTATCTCCGAGTTTCTGTTGTCGTATCCGATTCTGAGTTTCGGAATAGTGAAAGCCAAGCGAGACTGTTTCAGTGATCAAGCGCTCTCGTCTTTCGAAAACTCGGTGAACGTGTTTAATGATGGTGAGTTACCATTATTTGGTTTGTACATGTTTTAGAGGGTCGAATTCTTGTGGGGAAGGTTTGGAAGTGGATCTATGTTGTACTCATCGACTGAACTCGTTCGAGCTTCATGTCTGCGAACCGTTTCAAATTGATGAACTTCGAGCACAGTAGATGTTCCACGTTGACTTGACTCACATCCGACTCAAGTCCACGATGAAAATTGAATCATAAGAATTGTCTTAGCCTCGGAGTTGAACCTTTGAAATGCTAGTCACCGAAATTCGCGTGATTTAGACTTTGCCTGGATTTCTGTTTCTGGCTGGTTGGTTTTCAATGAGGATTTTTGAAAAATGTGTACTTATTTTTCTCAGATACGCGTAATGCGGTAGACACGGATGAGAAGAACAATGCCATACAAACGATGATTAAACTGTACTTGGTGCAGCCGAAAGCCTTACACGAATGCATCATGGTATACAACTCCGAAGAAACCACCACAAAGTACAACGAAGTCGACTTACTGGCTACCAAGCGTAAGTGACCAACTCATACTAGTCAAGGAAAAACTTCTGCGTAGTAAAATTTAGAGCAAATATGAAATTTAACTCTCATGTATATCAAACCATATTAGTAAACGGTGTCAGATTGGTGGAGAATGTGCCCGGGGCAGATCACTGAAAAGTACCCCCTGGCTTCGTTACTACTTTCTTTCATTCTTTCCTTTCTTCTCGTTTCCTCTTTCATTTCTTCAAATTAGTGATTTTGGGGGTTCGTTTTCTACTAAGCACACGGAGCAATTGCTTAGTTTGACCATATCCCCCCCCCCGTGTGTATCTTCAATGTATTTCTAGAATCTAGACTTCTAGAGTTGTTGGAGACTATAAGACCAATTTAATATGCGTTAAAATTGTTTTGGTATATTTAAGATCTTGTAAGATTTTTCAAAATCAGTGGAAGCCTCTCCAAAACTCTTCAGTATTTTTTCATACTTACTGAAGGTACTAAAACTTTTCCAGCCCGAATCAAGTTTTCAGAGGCTCGATAAAGACTGAAATTTGCTCTAGCCTTAATTAAAACTCGTCAGGCTTGCTTAAGATTCTTTCAAATTTTTTAAGGTTTTAAAACTACGTACAGTGTCTGATTCAGTTGATTCGCTCCCTGAGGCAAATCATAAAGAAGTTCCCCTTTTCTTCTGAATGATGAACAAGGTTTCTCCAGTTTTTCCTCTTCTGTCATATTCTTACTTTTGTACCCTACATATTCGGCCCTCATCTGTGGCATTTGCTTTTTTTTTTTTGTGCTCCATCTGAATTCAAAGATGATAGTAGAAATACCGGGAGTTGTGACAAAATTTACATAATATTGTCATTTTAGGAAAATGACCCCTGATTTTAGCTTTTTGTTTACAGGGTGTCTCAAATGTCTGCATGTATTTTTTTGACACTAGGTTGGATTAACGCGAAGTCAAATAAGAATCTTGAATAGCAAGGTCTAGTTTCTTTTTGAGTGAAAATATTTTCTCTGCTGTGAGGTGGGGGAGGATGTTGAAACACTTTGGTTTCTTGAGTGGAAATGTATCACATCGAATTTTGAAAAGGCCTCTTGGGTTGCTGATTTCGAATATCCCATCAAATTTTCGATTCGATGCGATTTGGCTTCCAAATTCGAAATTTTGTCCATTGGAGGGATAAAATTGGCTTGACTTGAAATTTTAGGGTATTGAAATCTGGATTCGATTTTTTCAAGTTGGGCTCCAAAATCAAAATTTTAATTTCTAAGTGAACAGAATGAACTTTGCTTAAAAACTTTAACCACCTATCAGAATAGGCTGTTTGGGGATCATTCATTTCGAATATCACATCGAGTCTTTGATTCTCGGCCCTATTTAGGCCCAGAATGAGGATTTCACCCTATAAATTTGACAAAATTGACTTGAAAATTCGAACAACATATCAGGGGTATTTTCGGTCGCGGATTTCGAAAATAACTGTATGAGGTATTTAGTTTGCTGTGGATTTTAACTCCCAGAATCGAAATTTCGGAAAAATTGAAGCTGGTTGGAAATTGTGACAAAATATCGAATTATGGTTTCTTGAACTGTTTCAATTCCAAAAGGGATTGAATCAGAACTTGTTACAGGATTCACAATGAATGATCTGAAAACTTCGTTGTTTCTCTCCATTGTATTTTCTTCAATTTGCGTACCGTAAGTGGTTTTTGCCCATTTGTAATTTTTCAAGTCACTGTGTGGCGTACGAAAGAAAATTTTCGATTCTCCTCTTGCATGTAGAAGTTTTCTAAAATAAATCTACCAGTAATGGGCCTGGAAGTGTACCTTATTACTCAAAATTTCAAAGTTAATGTACTTCCTTCTCCAGCTCGTAGCATTCGACTCTTATTGCGACAGAGTGAGAAGAAATGTGATTCTTTTGGATATAATAATAATAATAATCAGCCTTTATTAGTATGTGGACATGAATAAATACTTCCTATTCCACATACCGAGCCCCCGTATGGCGGGCATAGGCCTCCCCTATGTTACGCCAGACATGTCTGTCTTGTGTCACACTACACCAAGATGTACCTACTCTCTTCATAATTTCGTCTCTCCAGCTCATTGCTGGTCTGTCTCTTCTTCTCCTATGGCCATACGAAACCCAGAACGTCGCTTTCCTGCACCATCTCTCAACCTCCATCGTCGCTAGGTGGCCTGCATATTGGAATTTCAATTTTTTGATGGAGAGTATGATCCATCTACGTTTTGTTTTTTCCCTGATTACTTTCGCTCTTATCTTGTCTTGGCTCTTGATTCCCATGATGCTTCTTTCCATTCCCCTCTGCGCGACCACCAGCTTTCTGGATTGGGCTTCCGTAAGCGTCCATGTCTGAGCTCCGTACGTCATGATTGGTAGCATACATGATTCGAGCATTCAGATTCTAGAAGCCGTACTCAACTTTCCTTTGAACACCATTCGCAGGGCCCAGAATCCCTTCCACGCTTGGCTTATGCTCTTTTTCATCTTCTTGCCCATCTTATCTATAAAGGAAATAATTTGCTCCAAGTATGTGTATTTATCTACCATTTCCTGTTCTACCCCTCCCGCCTGTATTTTATCCTTCTTGACATTACACAGAGCCTTGGTTTTGGTAGTATTTATTTTGAGCTCTGCTTTCCCGCCTTCTGCCACCAGCCCGTCGAGCATCGTCTGCAGCTCTCCCCTGTCCCCGCTTATTAGCATAATGTCATCCGCAAATCTCAAGTGGTTTAAATTTTGCCCATCGATTTTGATACCCATTCCTGTCCAGTCTGGTTTTCTGAAGATGTGTTTCAGGAGTACATTGAATAAGTTCGAAGAGGTTGCCTTGCTTTACATCCCTATGTATCTTGAAGACGGATGCCGATCTGTCCATACGCATGAGTATCACAATAAAACTCTTCCAACATTCGTACACTTTTTTGGTTTACTCCCTGGGATCCTAGAGCGTCCCATAAGTGCCTGTGACTTACGGTGTCAAAAGCTTTGCAGAAATCTACGAAAACGAAACTTAAATTAAGTCCATCAGTTGTCTGTCCATTCCTGTCCAGATGATTAATATGTCGTTCACATATCTTGTTCACAGATTTACGTTTTTCTTGTGTTTGCTGTTGTTTAGCAGATCATTTTCAAAGGTCCATTTCACCAGCCCCCCCCCCAGTGCATTTTGAAAAAGTAAATGGAGCAAAAATTTGTGTACAATTTATGTAATTTGTGTACACCGGTCCTAGAATTCTCGCTAGGAATGATCAAAGTTTGAGGGGGAGGGGAGCTGGAGAAATACTAGCTCCCCAACATTAGATAGAGGTCTGGAGATGGGGGCAAAAATTTATGTACAATTGGTATATTTTGTGTACCCACCTTCCTCAATTTGTGTACCCTTCCCCGCTGTGGATCACACAAGATGGGTAACCTGTTAGGTGCTGCCCCGCCGCCCCCTCGAAGATGAGATAGAGGTCCGGAAATAGCGGCAAAAATTAGTGTGTAATTTGTGTACCGATCTCCTCGACTTTGTGTACCTTGCCAACCCCTCTCTGGACCATACAACTTCAGTTACATGTTACATGTTAAGTGCTGCCCCCTCCCCCAAGTTGAGATAGAGGTCTAGAAATGGGGCCAAAATTCGTGTACAATTTGTGTAATTATTGTATCTGCTTTCCGCAATGTCTGCGCCCTCCTCCCCCTAGCGTAAGCTCACTAATACTGTGGACACTGGAATTTCAAGTCAACTCCTAAAATGGGGTGATGATGAGGAACTGGAAATGGAGGGAAAAATTTGTGTACAATTTATGTATTTTGTGTACCCACCTTCCTCAATTCGTGTACCCTTCCCTGCTGTGGACCACATAAGATAGGTAGCCTGTTAGGTGCTGCCCCCCCCCCCTTAAAGATGAGGAAGAGGTCCGGAAAAAGCGGCAAGATTTAGTGTACAATTTGTGTAATTTGTGTATCGATCTCCCCCAATTTGTGTAATTTTTGTATCGATCTCCTCCAATTTATGTAACTCGTCAACCCCTTTATAAACCATATAATATGAGTTACATGTTAGATGCTACCCCCCAACAACAGATAGAGGTTTGGTGATGGGGGCAACAATTTGTGTACAATCTGTTCCTTCTCAGAAATGCAGACTCGATAATCGACGAAAATAGCGACTTCATATGACAACTATCTCTTGAATCATCGTAAAACTTACTTCCCTGAATTACCTACATTCCTGCACAGAAATCTGAAGGCCTTTCATTCAGCAAAGACTTACTAACTGAAACGGGGAAAAAATGTACTTGCCCAGGTTCTGCAGACTACTACGTCTAAGAGACGGGTAGAGTGCTAAAACAAAGAGAACTAAACGAATTACACACACAAAATGAAAAGATTGAGGCAAAATTCCTCATCACCCTATTTTAGGAGTTGGCTTGAAATTCCAGTGTCCACAGTGTTTGTGAGCTTCGCCAGGGAGAGAAGGGCGCAGACATTGCGGAAAGCAGATACAATAATCACGCAAATTTTAAACAAATTTTTGCCCCTATTTCCGGACCTCTATCTCATCTGGGGGGGGGGGTCCACAGAGGGGGAAGGAAGAGTACCAAATTGAGGAAGATGGATATACAGCACAAATTGTACACACATTTTTGCCTCCATTTTCAGACCTCTATCTACAGTTGGGGGGGGGGGCTAGCATTTCTCCAGCCGCCCTCCCAAGTTTGATTGTTCCTAGCGAGGGCGGGGAACGTACACAAATTCTAGGTGTACACAAATTACACAAATTGTTTCCACCATTTACTTTTTCAAATGCACTTTGAGGCGGGAGGGGGCTGATGAAATGGACCTCATTTTCAAAGTTGTTAATGTATATTTCGGCTAGAATGGGCCACTAACCTAGCTATTCAACAGAATATTATTGCTAGAGGAAAAGGTCCCATCCTTAAAGGAACATGCAAGCAAAAATCTTTCATTTTGGAGGGCGAGGACAGCACTTTTTTCTCGCTCGCAAACTATAAAATCGAAGAAAAATCTTTATATTTGCTACAAATTTGCCTTTCGCCTACCGAACACTATGAAAGAACTATACAATCAGAAGATCTTCCATGGGGAGGGGTGCCCCTACACTCCTCAAAACTGACACCCTTGGTCGGAGGAACGTTTTAAATTGAAGTCGTAGTGAGGAAAGTCATTTATTTATTTAATGGCTTGCTGGTGCTTACAGTATATCGAGTTGTACCAATCTACACTTTTATTAGGTAATATAGACAGGCAGGAGAAATGCCCTCTCCCCAGCCTCAGCACTCAGTGGCCCATTTCTGAGCATAAGCCTTACACAAATCAGCCCACTTTCTTCTATTTTTGGAAGTTAATTGCCATTGCTGGCATGCCACCTGTCCAACTTCGTCGATCCAACTTGTTACTGGTCTGCCCCTTTTGCGTTTCCCCGTAATTTTCCATACAATTAGTATCCTGTTTCACCTACACATGGGTTCTTTAGCTATGTGTCCACCATACTTAAGTTTTAGCTTTTTGGCAGTAGTTCCCACTCCTTTGGCTTTTGTTTTTCTCATGGCGGTACGAGAATCTTCGTGATGCTACAGTAGGGTACATCAACTCTGGTATCATGAACTGGAACTGCTGTTCATCTAGTTTTACGGGAACGAAAAATGCGTAATCAACGTCTGATCCACTCTCCAATCCCTTTGCGAACTGGAGTAAAATGTATCCGAGTATAACTGGCACAATTTCATCTTTTTATGATATTCGTTTTTGTTTCTTAGCCTTCAGTGACTCGGCAGAATCCAAAAAACTGACGAATGGCTTGAGTGAGACGAATGAAGTGTATTCGTCGACCCACGATGTTGAACTATTGACGCCGAACGATTTCAGTGATGTGACAAACAATGTTATTCTGAAACCCAATGACAAGTTCTCTGTCCTGGAGGTAATTGGATGTTTCATTATTCGGTATTTATGATGTTCAAGATATACAGACTGTCGGTGGCCGTGTGATGTAAATGTTTGTTGAAGCGTATGGCAATACACGCATGCCAAACTGGCTCCTCAGACACCGCACCCCTTGCCCCGAAAACTAGCATTAGTGACAGCAAATGTGTGGTTTTTTGTAGTTCGTTTCGATCGAACACAGTGTTGCTGGGTTGTGATCCTGCTTGGACCATCTTTCAGAACCTCGAGTGGTTCGCGAATAAAATGCGTCTAGAAAATTTCAAGAGTCCACTGAAAAAATTTACTGAATTTGACTAATTTATTAATCGATGAATGTGATATGTAGAGAGAATTGCAAGGCCTACCCAAGAAGTTTACTGAATTCGACTTACTTTTCTGTAGGATCGCGCCATTCTTCAAGCTAGACATATGCCGTCCGCCACTGACGAATACTTACCCGAAGTTAGAAAGAGTATTGAAGTGACCAGAAGATCTATGGAGCGGGATAACATCACGGTAAGAAGACGGAGTGTATAACTGGTACAAAGGCTGTGGCTAAGTAACTGAGACTAAAATTTGTATGGCCCACCAACGCTACCTATCGGCGTTTCAACGCAGTAGGGGAATAATTTGGTTCATTAGCTATCAATTGAGACCACATCGAGCTCATTTGATTGAAAATACGCTGTTCCAGACCAATTTGAAAGAAACCATATGCGTTGACCCCTCTAGGTTTTTTAAAGATTTTTTTTAAAGAAGGAAAAAAAACATACAATTACAAAATTTTTTATTAATCATCATCTTCATTAAGTACTCGAATACCTTTAACAAAATAAGCGCAAGGCTATACAGGCGTCCATTCGTCCTTGCCATTTATCGAACGTTTTCGCATATTCCGTCGCTGGTGGTAACGAGGAGAAAAACATTTGCGCCGCGGTGATGACTTCTAAAAAAATCACAATCCCCCCCCCCCCCTTGTATAATCCTGACCTCGCCACCTGCGACTTTTGGTTATTTCCTCAACTGAAGGCAGCCTTACGCGGTCGTCAATTCAACACGAATCAAGAAGTCATCACCGCAGCGCAGATGTTTTCCTCCTCGTTACCGGCGGCGGAATACGCAAAAACGTTCGATAAATGGCAAGAACGAATGAACGCCTGTATAGCTATGAACGGCGCTTATTTTGAAAAAGATATTCGTGTACTTGATGAAAATGATGATTAATAAAAAAATTTTGTAATCGTATGCTTTTTTTCCTCCTTTAAAAAACCTGGAGGGGTCAACGCATATGGTTTCTTTCAAATTGGTCTGGAACAGCGAGTTTTCAATTAAATGAGCTCGGCGTGGTCTCAATCGATTGCTAATGAACTAAATTATTCCCCTACTGCGTTGAAACGCCGATAGGTAGCGTTGGTGGGCCCGACGAATTTTAGTCTCAGTTACTTAGCGACAGCCTTTGTATAATAAGGCCCCGTAATACTGCTTTCGTTTTCATACAATAATGACGCCATTCGATCTATCCTCTCGCGTCTAGATTATTCGTAACATAATTCGACACGGTATCTTCCTCGCGTTGAGAAATTGATTTTCAATTACAGCATCATATAGTAGTGAGTTCGGGAATGAACGGCAGTCAGGACACGGAAGAGGAGTGCAATGCTGTGGATAGAAACGAAGATGATGTAGGTGTGGTGGTCAGCACCGGCAGCAGTCCCAGTAGAGAGGTTCAGCACATCATGTTCTCGGCCGAAGCCGTTGACCAGCCTTGCTCCGATTTACCAGCTCAAAATAACGAACCGTAAGGAAAATGTCAAATTACAAATTCGTATGTTCGATGTGGCGAGAAATTCGTCTAATGAAGTTTTTTTTCTCCAGTGATTTACCAGCTACAGTGTGGCCCAAGATACCAATTCCTGACCCCGAGCCATTGCGTCAAGATATATCAGACATCATGAGGATGTTAGTCGAATATTTTTAATTCTCGACTAGTTTAACAAACTCCCCCTTTTCTCAGTTACACGGTATCACAGGGTAACATTGGTTTCACCGAAGACCGTCGTTAGACCGTGTCCCCCGTGTAATGCAAGGCCGAAAGTCCACTTGTCAGTCATGGAAAACTTTTTTTTTGGGCTCTGTAACGAATAACGAAACCTTCAGTTCGCTGTTACTGATCATGTTATGGAATATATTTGAAGGCGTGACGTTCAAAACATCCTATGTGCCAATTCTTGCATAAGTGGTTTTGTGCATGCAAACTGTTCTAAGAACCGCCGCCCATACAGTACTAAACACCCTAAGTGCCCATAGAGCCAGGGACTGCAAGCCAATTAAAAAAGCTAAGCTATCGACTAAAGCTACAGATGACCTTGAAATACAACGCTTCCGACTGACTGAAAAGCTAACCTCTCAGCCGATAACAGCTAATGGCTAAAAGCTAACGGCTATGAGCTAATTTACTTTTGGAAGCTCTGTTAAAGGGGCTCACATCAGAACTAAGAAAGTGAGCATACTGTCCTAGTGGTAGGGAGGGGCAATTATTATTTGTGAAATGAAATGTAGTTAACGATAATAACACAGAGAGCATTTTTAGAAAGAGAATTGAGACAAGGGAAGAAGGGGTAAATGGCGACACTGAAAGACGAAACCATAAAGAACGATAGCACAAAATTGGATCTGCAGAGGAAAAAAGGAAACAAAATGCAAAAAAAGAAAAAACAACCGAAAAGAATCGGCTATTGGCTTCGCCAATCGCTATCTACCATTGAGTACTTGTCTATTCGCTAAGCTAGAGTTTTTGGGGAAATGCCTGGCTAACGGCTAATAGCTATTGGCTGGCTTGCAGTCCCTGTATACAACCTCAAAGTACTTCTAATTTCAACCCAAAGATCGCAGCACTCACATGTGCCGGCAAGCGATCCATGCAAAACGTCCTTACTCCAAAGTAGCGAAAACGCTTCCATTGTTTGACTCTATTATAAAATATGCATGAATGTAAACGTTGATACTTTTGTGGATAATAAAAACATCGCATTCAACTGCTAGAGTTGATGACACTTAGGATGTTTTGCTTTGTCTTTCCTACGGACTTGGGATGTGCGCAACGTCAACCCTCGTTTTCTCAGCTTGGGCATGACTGAGCCCCAAAATTTGTACATGGACATGTGTATGAAGCTTCAGAGAATTGGCTGAGCACCCGTTTTGTCAAACCCACCCCTTTCACCTCAGCTGAAATAGTTTTTTGCTTCTCCTGTGAACTTTTGACATTTCTATATAGGATGTTTTGAACTTCATGCCATCATTTATAAATAGTAATTTTGAGTAAAAAGCTCCGTGTGGTGCATTTTGTGCAGTGTACCACGTGAAACGCCGGCGCTGGTTTCACCGGATATCCCTTCAAAATGAGTGAAAATGTATTTCAAAATCAATCCGCAAACAATAATAAGTCCTCTCCTTATCACGAATTCACTGTATGTTACAGTGCAACGTTCTTTTCGCTTTCCCAAAAAGTTGCGTTTTACAACACTTGCGAAAAAGTGTTGTTTTTTTTTAGTATTCTTCGTGTTCGTACTAACCGGTATGTTTTGGTGGGATTTTGCAGAAACTCGGCCGATCAGTTGAGAATGCGGAATGAGGCGAACGCGGAAACGAAGAAGCAGAACGAGTACCACAATCGAGAGGCGGAATGGTCTGCGATGTGTAAAAAAATGGAGATGCTGGAGACGCGTCTCAACCAGCTGAATGAGAGTATGAAGAGTCAGCAGCAGGACCTGAAGCAGTCCTTCAATATGCTACATCAGTGTTTGCTGGCGAACAAAGAAGACGAAAAGAAAAAGCAACGAGCGGCAACTAGCGAGGATCGGTATATGCAGGACCGACTGGTGAACGCTATTTCCCAGAATGTCAACGCGATGATTGGCAGTGAGGTGGAGTATCTTATTAAGCAAGAGATCAGCGCGAATGTGTTACCTTGTAAGTGGTTGCTTGTTTATGGTATTTGAAGTGTGTGTGAAGGATATCAAACTTTTGTCAATAGTTCCTAATGTTTCCGATTATGTATGTCATTGTGTTTTCTTTGTTAACAGCTCTGAAAAATACGATGGATACCTTTGGGCAGCAGTTACAACTAACATTGACGCAGCACATGACCATGGCAGATCAGCAACTGAAGGAATACATCATTAAAACTGTTCATAAAAAGGTAACGTACAGCTGTGTAGTACTGTTGAGGTTTATCATGAATCCAGTGATCCAGGATCACCATCAGATCATTTAACCCTTTCAGTGGCGAGAATGTTCTATCCATAGAGGAATGTTCATTTTCATTGATTATGATAATGACTACGATTCGAACAGATATGATCCATAAATTGCATAACTAACTCCTGAATTCTAGTAAGAAATGGGAAAATATGATTTCAAATTTCCTACTTCAATTTTGAAAGGAATCGATTGGAACATGCACTAAATATTCGGACTTCCCAAGATTCAACAGAACCTTATCAACGTTAGGATTACATGAGATGCTAGGTATTGTTTACGTACAGTGTATCCTAACGTTGATAAGAATTCTATGGCACTATTTCCTGAAGTGCGGAAAGGGAGGAAGGCCCGATGCTAGCGCGCCATCGGTCTGAGAAGTCCGAATTAACTATCGTAGAACAGAGGAGAATGAAGAAGATATGAAAATTTTTTGGGAAAAATTTGGAGAGGGAAGAATTACAACTTCTGATTGAAAATAAAACTTCACCGCTCGCTACTGAAACGATGAACTGTTTCACCGTACGGCGATCGAATTTTCATAAATTAATAACTGACACAAAATAAACTTATAAATTGCCAAATATGGTTCCAAACAAAGGCAATTTTTCACAAAATTAAAACTTTTTTCACATTTATTGTTCTATTCAAAAGGTACATTTTTCCTTAATAAATTGTGAAGTGGGGCTAAAAGTACAGAAGAGTTTGAATATAGGAACAATAAAAATTCATTTTTCTAAGAAATTGTCTGACTTGCTTAAGGGTAGTGGGTCTAGGAAACTCTTTTATAGGAAGTATGTTATCATAAATAGGTCTAATAGCATTATTTTCAATAATATGGCCAAGATACTTTACTTTTAGCAAAATTGTACTTCAATAAGCTCAACTTAAATCCTTCTTTTTCTATAGCAAATAAAAGTTTTCTTAAATTTTCCAAATGCTCATTGAAGATTTTAGAGAATACCAAAATGTCGTCAATATAATTGACACAAAATTCATCAAGGCTATTACGTTTAAGGACATTTCTCAATACCCTTTGAAAAATTGCCGGAGACGTTTTCAAACCGAAAGGAAGACACTTCCAATTGTAGTGTCCAGTTCGGGTAACAAAGGCAGTCTTGTACCTATTTTTTTGCCTCAAAGGCACTGACCAAAAAGCTGAGTTGATATCTAAGATGGAGAACCATTGGCAGTCCTTAGCACAAATAATAAGATCTTCAATTAAAGGAAAAGGTTGACTCTCAGGCACTATGATTTTGTTCAGAGCAGAAAAATCTATGCACAACCTATCTTTCCTACAACTACCATCGCTGTATTTCTTATAGGCTAAAGTTACAGGCGCTGCGAAAGAAGATTTAGATTCTTCAATTAATCCTGTATCAAAAAGCTTAGAAATTTGCCCTTCTATCTCCTTTGGTCAATGATATTATAGCAATAAGGCTTCCTATAAATATACCTATGCTCTGTCAATTTAACCTGCACTTCATAATCCTCAACTTGACCTATATCAAACTTATCTTTTGCAAAGGCCCTATTAAACTTATTAATAGTCTTATCAATTAAGCACATCTTATAATTATCTAAGTGACTTAAGTTAGCTTGCAAATTGAGATAGTTGATAATTGGTTTCAATTTACCAGATTTATAATAAAATTTACTAGAATTAAATTTCTGAAAAACATTTAAATTTTCGTCCTGGCAAAGACGAAATTCTTTAATTAGATCTAAACCAATTAAAATATCATGATCAAAATCATCATTATCGAGAACAAAAAGCCAAACATTTCTGAATTTCTTAAAAATTTTTACTTTCAACTTTTACAAAACTACATTCCTCTGGAATTTGTCCTGAAGTGACGCCCTTACTACATGCATCTATGTTATGTGTTCTGCATTATAATCTGTTATGGATGCGGAACACTCACATGACTCCGACCTAACTCTAACTTGTCTTTAACTTAATAATGAGTCGTCACACTGCCAACTTGACACCACCTAGGCACTGATCTGACATTAACTTAGTGCTGCTACTAAATGACAAAATTAACTCAGGTTCTTTTTTTCCTGTCTTATAGTCTGTTACAGATGCACTTGCCAATACAATAGCATCCGTACTGCCGTCAGTGATATCGAGCTCATTTGCCGAAGTATTTTGTAATATCATTCTTCCTAAATTTGAGAAGAGCTGCCACGAAATGTTCGATCAAGTTAACAATTTGTTTGTGGATGGCACAAAAGAGTGTAAGTTGAGGCAGTGCCATTGGAAACAACAAAACGAGTGCTCTGATTTGTAGAATTTCCTTATTTATAAGATCAATATGTTGCAGTTGTGAATGTGTTGCAAAATCACGTCAGATCTTACGAAGAGAAACAGTGCAGTATTATGCAGGGTAAGATGGACGAATTCATGATTAGATTGAATGAAGTTACAGAAGCCTCCAGTTTCAATGCCATTAAAGGGTGAGTATCTGTTTTGAAATTGTTGGTATTGGGCTCAATGGTTCCCTCTGGTCACTGATACGGTACTCGAAAGTGTAGTTTCTGGGGCCAGGGGTGCAGTGTCGGGGAGGCACTTCGGCATGTGTGCATCGACATACGCTCCACCGTAGATCGGGCTCAATGGTGGGTCGAGGCAATACTAACACAAAAAAAATTGTAGGATATTTTCTTGTTTAAACAAATAGAGGGGAAAGAAACGAATCATGGGTTACAATGAATTTTTGGCCTCTGCTTTAAAAAAATCCAGTCTATTGCGCTCGGGTAGAAAAGGGGACATCTAGTGGATAATGTAAAGAACTGTTACAGCCCAGATTTCTAAATTCTTACGATGGGTACATACATCAGTCAAGACTGACAGATTCAAAAAATAGCTTACTTTATGATTCACTGGCTCAAAATCTTTCAAGAGTTGTAACGCTTGTAAACATTTTCAAACCAAAGCTTCCCGAATTTTAAACTATGCAGTCATGCTATAAAGACCTGAAGAAACATTCTTGAAATATGCTCCGGGTTTGTAGTACTGATATAGCACACAAGGGGTTCTGTCAGCAGGAACATCGTTATCTGTAGTTTTTTAGCATAGGGATTCCCGAGATTCTGAGTTTTCGAACTTTCATCTTCAGATACTCCAATTTGCTGAATGAAACTTGGCGGTCTGTAGATATCTGCGCTAATATTTTGTAGGAATGGACTTCTTCACAAATAATTTGAAAATTTCAATCAACTATACGTGTGTGGGTACAGGAAAAAAACAGAGGCAGGGGCTTCAGAGAGTGGAAAATTGACTGATATACAGCTAACTGGAAATGAGCCAATATGGTCGTTTTTTGATTTCAGCATCGAGCCAGACCTAATAAAAACGATAAAGCTCGCTATGGAAGAACAAAGACTACAAATAGAGACGTGTTTAATGAACTTGAATAAGGCGCCGTCGACGAACTTCCTCCACTCGATGCAAAAGTCTCAAGAACATTTCGAGTACCTTATTAATCACGGCAAAATTGAAGATGCAATCGAACAGGTGATGATTAAGTAACCTTTTTTCCTCGGTGTTTTTCTCAGGAAATCGTCTTTGTTCTGATGAATTTACTGTGTACCTTCCTGAATAAACTTATCGAAAATGTCCTCCTGTGTATTATAGTCGTAGTAGTATGAAGCAGACGTGGAGTTACGCTGTTAGTGCTTGTGGGTGGAAGTTCTGACTTCTTAACTTCGTCCAGTTGTGCGTGTGGCTCCAAGCATTTGTCGCTTCATATTTCTACCGTAGTTTTCTGTTACGAAGTACCCCGTACGTATTCCGCAGAGTAGTGAGTAAAGAAATCGTATTCTTTCTTCAGGTATTATCCGCTTCAGACTTGAAGCTCCTGGTATGCCTGTGCGAGAAATTGGATCCTGATAAGATCTTCTCCGAGCCCTGTGTGATCCAGCAGCACATATTACTTTCATTCATTCAGCAACTTTCGGTCGATTTAAATATTCACACCGATCTCAAACACAGGTAAGCTAATTTTCGCCCGCTAGTGTTTGCCATCCTTACCTGTCTACAAATATGCGGTTGCTTGTATAGTTTCAGTGAACTTAACCATGTTCGATTTTGTAGGTTTATCGAAGGCGCCGTTTTGAGCTTAGACAGGAAGCATCCCATTTGCGAGAAAAACATCCCGAGGATTTTGCCTGCAGTTCGCGGGCGCATAGCTCAGTATATTAACGCTAATCCAAATAACAAGAATACGCGGAATATGAAGATGTTACTTATGGCTGTGGATTCTTTACTGTCAGACAAGAACGAGGTTTGATCATATATGATTTTGTTCATTGTACGGAGGAGTAGATGTTTATTTTCTAATAAATAGCTTGATTTGCGTTATTATTGTTTCACGTGCAAGAGAGTTGAATTTGAGTGGAATAGTGATTCTGGTTGCTTGTTATTTCAGCCGTTCTAGGTTCTACGGTCAACTCGTCTAGCCGACGTGATACTACGAAGTTTTCATTGAAAGGATATTTATGCATTCCTTTATTTCAACTGACTCGATTTTGTTTTTATAATGTCATGATTGTGATAATTTGTTTGTATTTTATATAGTTAACAATGATTGTGAAATTTCAGCTAATAAATTGTTTGAAATTTGGTAAGAAACATGATTTTATTATTAGCTCAATAGACGAAGGTGTGGACTCTCCCAGCGGCACCGAGGACATATTTGAGAAGTGAAAGATCACCCGCCTGCAGCACCCTCCTCCTAATGACGGCGTCAAAGACATTTCTTAGAAGTTGTGTAAGCTCTAAAGATCATCCATCTCGTGACGTCGGCGCCGTTGTGTCGAGATTGGCGGTCCACATAGTCATCGTTATCCTCGATATTGCTGCTCTAAAAATCTCCACCGACGATCTTCCCAACCGTCGACGCAGGTCACTCATCCCGTAATTCTGTCCTCTGCCTGTCGATCGTTTTCCGCGAATTTTCCATTCCAATGCGAGCTTTAACAACCCGTAACTGTTGCTTCTTGTGGCGTGACTCAAATACCCCAGTTTGCACTCCTTCATCAATGAGACCTTCCCGTTTCTGCCAATCCGCTGCTGGACTTTCGCGTTGGTTTTCTGTGTCCACGATATCTTGAGTAGTTTTCTATATAATACATTTTAAACACGGTCATTTTCGTCTCCAGTGTTTTACTTCGAGTCCAGGCTTCACATGACAGTGCATAGCACTGGACCATGCGCAGACGTAATTCCAGGCATCTAAGTATTTTCAATTGTTTTCCTCATTTTTTACTTTTCTCGACTGGTCCATCCCTTCAGAGATGGTATGACTGCACCACTTTAACCCCAGTTTAATTATCTGAAAACGTATGTAAAGCCCTAAGTCCCTTATTCGGATTCTGTTAAGGTAGGTACCGAGACATGTAAAGAATCTTCATGGCTCAGCTGATATTGATTAAAATATGTTTAAACTTAACGAGAGTTACCACTGCTCTAAAAATTTATTCACGCCATTTTGAACCGACTCAAAAGGCTTCAAGGCTGCTTATGACTCATGCAGAGTGATTAACACTCATTAAAAATGATGTATTTCTGTGAGTGGCTGTTCAGACTCGCTGAGACCATCAATAATCTCAGAAAGTTGGCTGAAACCCATTGATTTAAAAGTTTGTTTGATAGGATTCATCCGAACTCGTTCACACCAACTTCTTAATTGTTCAACACCCTATGTTGAGATTCGGTGGTCATTAGAACGTTCTGGACATTCACCGGCCCAGACGAAGGCTGATCAAGAAACTTTCCACGATTCTGCAAATATTCATCCAGAAGACTTCGAAAACCTTACAAAAGTTTGTAAGAATCTCAGAGACTACAAAAATTTGCGAATGCTGAACAAGTTGTCAAAACTATAGGCCTATTAATCACTAAGGCGCATTCAGACTAATAACACTCTTACAGACGTTCCTAATTCCAACACTCAAAATTAGTTAAAACTTATCAAGATTTCGAATGCTGAACAAAACTTTCCGAAACACCGCCAAAATGATTTGCCTACGTAGTGTTAACAGGAAACTCGTCTATCAACCAATCTCCAGCAACTAACAGACATGAAACAGTGTCAACCATGTTAAAATCTACTTAATCACACAACCACATATTAAAATTTTATTCGTTATTCATAATATCACAAAATTTAAATATACACGATGTCTTCACACGATCACTAGGAGCTCAATACGCCGCCCAACTCCTCCTTCACATGTTTTGGTATTCGAATACGTTTTCGCTTCCTCTTTTTTTTGGAACTACATTGAACTTCAGATGGTGAACTGTTCGTCGGCACAATTTTTTTCTTCTTTTTACAGGAAAGCGGATTCGGACCTTTGGGTTTTCGCATCTGACACGAGTCTTCTTCTTTTTTCAGACCACCCAAGCTCTTCATTTTTAAAGAGTTCAGAACTTTCTCCTGGTAATCCGTCAACCCGAGTCTACACAACATGAAATTATGGGTCAAATGTGCATTTCTAAATCGTAAAAACCGATTTTAAGGCAACTTACACAGCTTCTTTCCTATCTTGCGCCAGTCGAATGCTGGCGTCTGAAGGAGGTTTCAGAATAATCGACGTTCTGTTCGTATACAGGACTGGCACTGCCGGAACATTCAATAGTTTCCTCTGCAGATCTTTATCTTGGGTAGCGATAATGTATCTATATGAAAACAAGAAACACCAAGGGCTTGAGAATTAAAAAGTCTTATACCGTTGATAAAGGACAAAGCTACGATATCCAATTTAAAAACGATAGGACCAGTTGAACACCACCTGTTACTGTTGGTAGATCCTACCATAGACAACAAACAATCTGAGCCGGTTAATGACTTTTTCCTGTGGCCACAGTTGTGCACACCGAAGGTCTTCACGATTTGCATAGCCCCAGTAACTTGGTGTCCTGCAAAAAATAATAATTTTATTCAACAGAATAGTAAAACTAACCTACCATACTCTCAGAGTTGCTAACAATCACCATACAGGTACTATAAATAAAATTTATTTTGCCATTTCCTAAGGATTTTTTTTTTTTTGGAAACTAAATTATTTTAGCAATTAGCAGAGTCTGATAATACAAATTCTCTTAATTTATACGGTCATTTTATTTTTTAATGAAAAATCCTCGTATCACTGTGTATCTAAAATTGTGGAAAATTGACACGTTCGGGTAACGAAGTTCAGTACAATAGAGTGCATGCATAAGTTATTCAGTAGTTCTAACCTAATTTTTCAGTTTCCATAATGACGCATTGCGTAGTCAGGAATTTGATTTCACTGCCCAGGTATTTCGGGATATCTTCCTTGATCTGTATCCTGTTCTAAAAAATATCCATAATCATTTCATACAATAATGTAAGAAACGAATAGCACGTTCCAGCTTTGGTAAATTGATCCTTAATAGTCGTAGGATAAGGCAAATGAATTTCTGAAAGAGGCAAACTATTGACTTTCGGGAATCGTAGGTAAATCTACGCGGGCACAGAATCCCTGGTGTCACTCCAATAACAAGATCTTTCGGAGAATTTAGGATCCACCTGATACGCATGAAATAACATTTGAATCAGGAATTGGATGTGCAGTTTCAAGAAACACTTTATAAGTTCTTATTCACAAGTGAGCCAGTGTTACGAGTGCCATTTTCCGGCTAATTAGTCCCGAGGATGTACGAAGCTCAGAAGCCTTCAAGTTCTCAGATATTCATTTTACAAGGTCTATGAAATTAGCAATTTTATACGACACTAAACGCAAACGTGATTAGATTTTCCGGCAAAAATTAACGGGAAAACAAGCTTGCGGTACAACTTACTTGAAGAGCAGCAAAACAGAATGTTCCATCGATTAATAACTGGAACGGTTTATGAAAACCGAAATTGTTTACATAGAAGCTAAGGCTTTTGAAAGCCTTTTTATAACGACGTATCTTCATATTTGGAGAAGGACAGTGAAGATCCACTCCCCACAAATTCTTATTTCAAATCCGAATTTCCGAATGGTAATGTACTCGGTTATCTGTTGTTATCAAATGTAAACATTTCCGTACTCGGTGCACGTGGGAAAACAACAAATGCAGTGCGTCATACCAGACATGTCTGTCATACAGTCTACATAAAAATAGTCTTTATTGTTTTTTCCGAATTAAATTTGTTTATCGTTCGGTTTTGGCACCTTTCAAGCTTCGACAGGAAACAAGATTATTCGAAATTTAATGGAATCAAGCGAATTGAATCCCACCTTGATGAATAATATGAATTATTTCCAAAAAATCGTTAATTTTTCGTTCCATTAAATGGGTAACATTGAAATACAGCAACTGGCAACACTGATTCTTCAGCTTCTATGACATGATGAAATTCGCGCTCATTCGCCCGAACTTCGACAATTTTTTCAGCCATTATTCTTCATTCTACGCGAGTAAGAATCTTTTAAACGCCTTAGTTGCATCAAAGATGATTTCTAATGATCATCTTTAATATCGAATTCCAGTCAAATGCTGGAAAAAGCTCGCATTTCGCGCCTTATCAATACGAAATTGGTAAATGACAGGTAAACTATCGAAGTCACATGACCTCAAACATCCAATCAGCTGATATTCTTTGTCTGTACCGCCAAGTTGTTTTGAGTTCTAAATTTTGGACTCGACAGCTTCTCCAAAGTTTAATGGTTTGCTCGTGAATCGTGGCTCGTGTACAAGTTTTCCGGATTGAATTTAGTTAATCATCACTCATTTTGTTTCCTTATTGCTTGTCCGGGCTTTTATATGCATGAAATTGCATCGTAATCAACCGTTTACGTGATCTTCGGTCAGATGTTCTGATAAATCTGTTACACGGTTTTCGTATTTTATAATTTATGACTGATTGTAGAATGTTGAATGTGTCGTAACTTCTTGAATTATTGAGAAAACTTTTGCTTCTTCTTTCCAACTTACTATTCGCCGTTCAGTATGACCGAGACAAACGGACTACTCAATTTGCTGATACACAATTCAAATGGTGCGTATCGATGATTAGTAATTGAGTGAAACCATGAGAATCTCCGCTCGATTAACATGTTAACTTCACATTATAAATTGCCGAACTGCGAACGTTGGATTTCGGTCGTATCTGTATTACTCTCATGGCTCATATTCGCATGTATGTTGTAGGAGAGCCCCAACTCATCAAAGTTCAGACTTCAGCCAAAAGTATTGTATCACCCGGTGTTCCTACGAAGTCGACAAATTCCGCGAATCAAAACACGAAATCTAGAGCCAAAAATACGCACAATGTTGCTCCTGAGGTAATGGTTACGTGCCCGCACGTGGTCAGCTTTTACGATGTTTAAATTACTTCAGTACTTGGCTTGCAGTCAATGAATTAGAGATGTGGAAATTGTTAACATTCGAATCTCTCTTACCTGCCAACCAATTTGATGTATTTCGCTTAGAAATTTTTTGCGGAATTTGAGGTCAAGCCGCGTGTTCCATGCGATGTCGCCGGTCAGCTGACTCTTATACAATGTTGTAACGCAGGTGCTATTAATGTTTCATTATTGTATTTCAGGTCAGTAACTCATCAAATTCACAGAAAAGCTTCATATCATCGATTTTAGATCACTCAGGGCGTAAACGACAAGACTTAGATAATGATATAATTTCAGAAAAGTAAGTATAGTAGACTGTGAATCACGAACAATTGTAGTCTCGGCCGGTTAGCTGACCGAATTGCTTATTGATGTGATGTGTTCTGCAGAAGATCTCAAGTATATTATAATAAGAGAAGAAGAGTCGATAAGTGTGGCAAAGGATTGCGACACTTTTCAATGAAAGTTTGCGAGAAGGTGAGAAAGAAAGGCACTACTTCCTATAATGAAGTTGCTGATGAGCTAGTGGCCGAATTTACCAATCCGGCCGTACCTCCTATTATCGAGCAGGTGAGTTTCATTTTCGCTGAATCATGTTCTTGTTATACGCCGAGTGTACTGTGTTGACTTCAATGGTGTTTGTGAATTTCAGCAATATGATCAGAAAAACATTAGACGAAGAGTGTACGATGCACTGAACGTGTTGATGGCTATGAATATAATATCTAAAGAAAAGAAGGAAATCAAGTGGCTTGGCTTGCCAACTAATTCGTTGCAAGAATGTTTGAATCTTGTCAACGAAAAGAAACAGCGAATAGATCGCGTTAAGCAGAAAACCAAACAGTTGCAAGAAATAATTTTGCAGGTATGTGGATACAAATTGAACCGGATATTTTTTATGCTTACCCTGAGCAGGCAACAGAGATGAGCGAAACCTATGAAATGAGAACTGTTGGATACATTTGGCTATCGGAACTCGCCTGCGAAGAGAGTTATCTCATCTTACTAAATGTGCTGATGCTGTGAACACCTTGAATGAGCTATTGAGTTACTGTATACTAGTGAACTTGGAAGTTGACTCATAGCATTATTTCAACTAATCACTTCGCTACTAAGGAATGAGATGAAGTCCGATTCTGTTCACGTCTGGAATAAGGCAACTCAGTTTTGAACTCATTACCTTTCGAATGAACTGATTAGTTTTCCCCGTGTGGTATTTTTGAACATGACAGCATTCGTTCAGTATCAAAGATACTGTCTGCACTCGTGCACGATCATCTCCCTTGAAGTTTTACCTCCTAATAGATTTTTGAGATTGATTCACAATAGTGATTTCCTATTTTGATTTCATTACAGCAAATCTGTTTCAAACGACTTGTGGATCGTAACTACGCGAACGAGCAGGTGTACGGTCGACCGGCACTAGAAGACTGCGCGGTCCATTTGCCATTTTTGTTACTCAAAACTAGTAAAGATACAGTGATTAATATAAGCGTTTCTCAGGATAAGTAAGTTGATTCAAGAATTTTTAATTGTCAGATCATCGAATCTCATGTTTGTTATTGGAATCAAATTGTGTTTTTTCAGACAAGAATATCATTTTCTATTCGACGATAATTTCGAAATTAGGGATGACGTCGACATTCTCAAGGAAATGGGCTTAGTCATGGGTGAGTATTGACAGAGAGTGATTTTGTGCGTAGGTGTTTACAAATCGAATTATGTTAATTGGTTTCTGTTTCTACGTAGGACTGGATAAAGGTGAATGTACGAGTGAAAACCTCGAAATAGCTAAGTCGTTCGTGCCAGAAGTGCTGAAGAAATATGTCGAACGTAAGTTACTGGCTTGCCTTCGTTACTGTCATAGATGATATTCCATATCATTTTTCGTCCTTGAGTATGAGTGGCACATCTTGAATTGAATAAGTGTGTACGGGTTCCTTCCTGTTTCCTGAAATGGGGAGGGATGATAATGGTTAGTTTCGCAGGCTACTTGTTGATAAGTAATGACTTCTGCAGGAAGTAAACATGATTACTGAGACGTTGAAGTGTTGCTAAAGTGCATCGCTTGTGTGTTAGAGCCTTAGAGCACAATGATCGAATTAGTGCGCATATCTGCTAGTGGAGGACAAGTGTGTGCCAGCATTTTTTCTTCTTGGATATACAAATATTCTTGCGGTCTTGTATCTTGACCCTTTCGGAAACTATGTTGTGAATGATTTCCGTCTGGTGGGAAGGGGAGACTATCCAAGGGAGAGTTATAATGTTTTTCGAAACTCATCTTAAATGTTTTCATGTAGAGGGAGGGAACCAATGGGATTTTCTTTGACATTTTCTTATGGGACTCAGTCTCTTTACCTTTCAATAATGATTATGTTCGTTTAATAGAGTAGTCATTCATTTAGGATGATAGTTTTATGATACATTTTCAAACTGGTTTCATCGAAAATACTTCCTTTACTTTTCTACCTTCTAAATACTCGTAGATCGTAATTCGTTCGTAAACTTGAAATACAACGTCCTACGCGACTACTTTCTACTGTACACTGTTGCCAGGTGTGTCTAGAAGCAGTTTCCGTTGAAATCGGAAACGCGGAATTTCCGACTTGGAAACGTATTGGGTTGTAGGGCAGATTTAATTTTCCCGACATATAGTACCTTTTCTCAAAGCGCCTCATATACTCTTTCAGAACAGTTATTCTCAAGACAGTCGGAATTGTTTGGCTTATTGAGAATTTTGCATTCAGAATATTCTCTTAATCTGTCTTCTTGGAGATTCTTGCGGTTGAGAATACTTCCAAATATTGGTGGAATCTTCAATTATTTTCAGACTACTGAGAATGTTCTCAAGTAAACTGGAATTCTGTAGCTATTCTGAGCGGTAGTTCTTCTCTGTTCTAGTAATTCTAAAATATGAAAATTGAGTTCTGGAGGAGAGTTAGGCAGGTGCAAATTATAGGTAGCGTAGGGAAGCAGGGCTGAATTCATCAACTGGAAGATGTATTTTAGTATACAAATTACGTGTGCCAAATTTCATTCAAAAATGTTGATATTCAAGTTTTTTCCGAGGAGCTAGAGCTTGGAAAGATTGAAAAATACTACATATGTGATACTTTTTTAGGGCTCATGCAGATATAGTACCTATTTTAGACTTTTCAATAGTCTTCCAAACATGTTTTATATTACATTTTTTCGGACTCACAGCTATTCCAGGCCTTTTTGAAACATAAATTTCTTGTCCATGCGTAAATAATACCTTTTTATACTCTTTCAGGCTCCTTTAGAACTCGTCAAACCTCCTGCAGACTGGTGTGGGTTGAGACTTATTGAAGTTCTTTCAGACTTGCTTGAAATTCTGTAAGAGTCTTCAAGATATTTAGGATTCTTCGAGACTCGCCTTGAACTGACTTATGATTTCTCGAAGCTCCCTGAGGCAGGTTTATGACGGTTAGCAACTCTTTGATGCTTCTCCAACCATGTTTTAGACTTCTCCACACTTTCCCAGACGTATTCAAGCCTTCGAATCTTCTCTGAAACGTGTTTATTAAGAATTTTACATCCAGAATATTCTCTTCTTTTAGTTCGTCTTTCCTGGAGAGTCTTGCAAATGTACTAAGAATACTTACGAATATGAAAGCGGCAGTTCTTCTTTGTTCAACTACTTCTAGAATTTGTAAATTGGCAGTTCTAGAGGAGAATTAGAGCAGGTGCAAATTATTGATGGTGCGGGGAAAGGGGCTAAATTTCGATGATGCAAGAAGATATGTTTTGTTACACAAATGACTTGTTCCAAATTTCGTTGAAAAATATTGTTATTTACGTTTCCCCGAGAAGCTGAAAGCTTGGGGAAGATTTAAATATGCTATGTAAAACTTTCTAGGGCTCATGCAAATATATTTTAGACGCTTTAATAGTCTTCCAGATATGTTTTGGACTACATTTCTCAGGACTCACAGCTATTCCAGACCTGTTTGAAACTTGAATTCTTTCCATGCTTGAATAAAACCTTTTCAGTTTCTTGATAACGCTCCGTTGCAAATCTTCAAACCTTCTCCAGACTGGTCTGGGTTGAGATTTGCTTGAAATTCTGTAAGAATTTTCAAGACTATTTAGGGCTCTTTCGAAGTCCCCTTGAACTGGTGTATAACTTCTCGAGGCTCTCTCAGGCAGGCTTAAAATAATTAGCAACTCTTTAATGCTTTTGCAGACATGTTCTAGACTTGAGACGTTCCCAGACGTACTCAGGATCTTCAAATCTCCTCTGAGACTTGTTAAGACATCTTGTAAACTTTTTTGTTTCTCTAAGACTCTAGATACGTTTAGATGAGTTTCCAAGAATCGTAAACCGGTTTGCTGAGGTCTTATTCTTGAGGTAGGTTCAGTAAATCTGGAAGAAGTATTGGACAAGTCTAACAGAGTCGCAGCGTTTCAATGAAGTCTATAAAAATCTCTGAAAAGGCCTCTTAAGTATCTTCCTTATGTGGCAGTTTCAGGTCCATGTCACTGCTCCCCCTTTTCGTATTTCGGATCTAAAGTGGACTAGTTGAATTGTGCTCGTTTTGTGCTATTAATACTACGTTCTGTGCTTCGTCCATTTTTGAAATATGTGCAAAACACCGTCGAGACCTTACCCGGGTAACTGGTGGTATTTTGTAAGGGAGTGAAGCACAAAACGTGATCTTGGTGGCTTAATTTGGCACAAAACGAGCACAATTCAATGAGCCCATTTCGGACCCTAAATTCGTCCTGGGGGAGCTGTCATTGCGTTGACCCCATCCAAAGACTTTTGGAATTACCTGGAGAAGGAGGGAAGAGCAGAAAACGTACAAATTGCGACACAAAATGAGCACAATTCAACTAGTCAACTTTGGATCCGAAATACGAAAAAGGGGGGGAGGCAGCGAAATGGACCTGGCAGTTTCTATAAAAAGGGTCAACTTTGTCGGACAGATCATTTTTGAGTTAGCACATGTTTATATAGTAGACTCAATTCCTGCCAAAAGAAAGTTTTTCTAGCTTCCTGTGTGCTATATTCATCTCTCTGCATCCATTAGAAAAGAGGTACCTCACAATTTTCGAGAAAAATGCGTCCAAAGTTTTTGAATACATTTTGTTGATTTTTTTGTCAAAGATCCCACTGTTTCGTAGATTATTATACGGGATGTCCGGACTTCGTTCAAGAACCCGCCAAGTACGCGTAGTACTCGATTAAAGAAATGGAGTACGAAAAGTAGCCTATGAGCAAGTTGAAGGGGCTACGCCGGTTTAAAGATTACAAAAAAAACAATTTTCAAGACGATATACAAGACGTGATATTGACGGAATAGATAATCTGACTGTGGGGGGGGGGGCTAGTAGTACTGGCTTGGATGGAAAAAATCTCAGTGCGATTTATTGTCTATTCTCAAAATTGAAGGCGTTAGAAAACATTAAATGTTAGGAAAATTTAATTTTTCGTTAAAAATGGTCAAAAAGAACGTTTGTCAGCCCAACCATACGTGAATAATTAATGGTTTGAGAGCTATTGTGCCAAGGGGAACTTGTACGTATCTAGGAGATGAAAAAATTACTCGATGCAGGATAACTTTTTAAAAATTCAGAATTCTGTGAAGATGGTTTTATAATTTTTTCATCTCCTGGGTACGTACCACAAGTTTGATGGTCGGAGATGTAGAACTACTTGCTGATATTTCTGGAGGCTGCGATCTTCTTCACGTGAAAGCGTCGTATTTCGTACAAGAATCCATAATAATCTTAGAATCGATTTTTATTTTTGCTAAAAATTCTAAGTTTTTAGTTTTTCCCATTTTTCTTGTATTTTTCTTACCGACAAAGTTATCCGCTTTTGTAGAAACTGCCACATGTGGCTACAAGAGTATTAAACATAGCTGGATGACCTTCAAAGAGCCCTAAATCAGACTAATAGACTTGGAAGAAGTCTTGAAAGAGTTCAGATGTGTTTGAAAGACGTTAAAAGAAGTATTACAAAGTCTCCAGCCGGCAGAGCCTTACCTTGTCTTGCTCTCACTTCGTAAACTATATAAATGTCACCAAACTTCTAATTAATTGGGCGAAACCTGAATTTCAATATTTTTCATTGAAATTTGATGTTACTTCCACACCATTATACAACTTCCAGTTGATGAGAGTATCATCGAACAAACCCTTAACATTCCAATGCTTCAGATCTTCTTTAAAATTGTTGTTACTTATTTTAAAATTACTCAAACGGAGGAGAACTGTGGTTCATAATAATCCTAAGTTCGCAGAATACTTGAGAGAACATTGTCAGCAGGTTCGAGTATATTCGTCGTCATGTAATCAACATATTATGTATTCGAGAATATTCAGAAAATTGTTCTTATGGGTAATATTTTTTCAAATGCGACTTCTTCAAAGAACGTACGAATATATCCTTCTTATAATCCCGAACATTCCGAGCATATACATGATTTCCTGATCCTAGAACGCTTCCTCCCGGAGAATTCCTCTTCAGAATTCGCGACCTCTTGAAACGAGGCATGCTCTCCCCATTTCCCGAGAAAGGAAGGTCCCCACATGTCGGTTGCCAAAACCCTCATCCTTTCGTATGTACACGCTGCATCTGCCAGCCCTAATCCGCTCAATGTTTGCAGAAATGGCCAAAGGAGAAACGGAATTAGATATGGAAGGCTTAATTCAGGAAGTCGATTCCGCAGCTCAAATGATACTAGAACCTTCGGCGCTGTCTCCAAATAGAAAAAACGATTCAGAAGACGAATCGGACATCTCCAGTGACACAGATATGATGGAATGACGAAAAACGAAAGTATCATTTAGTATTTTTTCTTCTTTTTTTTTTTTGTATTTATTTATTTATTTATTTATTTATTATTTATGTTCGTTTCGTACGATTCTGTTAGGATCGAAACTGTTTTCCTCATAGATGCGTAACGTTTCACTCGAAAAACAGCAGACATTTCAGTTGCTGGGGGGGAGGGGCTATGTCGGTGTTGACATTTTTTTGAAAGCTCGACGTTGTGTGTTTGTTTATTTGGTTGACCTTTGAAAATATTGAACGTGTTGTGAGACTCCCATTTTCTCTAACCGGCTAGATGGACTCTTATGAATTGATTCTGTCTCGTTTTGTGTGGAATCGTTAGAATGGTCGATAATGTTGTTTCATTGATGTCCCCTAGTTTCATCAAGCCCCCTCTACCGATCATTATGATAAGTTATGAAGCCAATCCTAGAACTACGTTACATGTGCGTTTTAGAGAATGCAAAATTTATAAATGTTAAGGTTCGTGTCATTTACGTTGATTAGCAGACGTCTACGGAAAATTGCTGTAATATGGTTCCACTTTCATTTTTATTCGACAGTACGATAATTTTCAGGCGACTTTCTTGAAAATGTTATTTACACATTCCTACCTTATTCTCTCCAAGAGGGTTCATTTTGTACTTTCCACGCATCCGACGAATGCGTGGTCGTGGGGAAATAAACTTTAACGAGTTTTTTATCACGCTTTTCGTTTTCGTCTATATAATCAAATGCTTTAAGGTCCTTCGTTTTTTTTTTGTTTTTTTTTGTTTGTTTTTTTTTGTTTAAATTTACGACGAATGTTCTTAATTATTTTCCTAGTTTTGTCGAAAATGATTGCTGAATTTCGAATATTTCTTTTTTTGTAAAATTAATTTTTTATGTGGAACACAGAGTTATGAGAATTAATAAATATTTTTATGAATTTTTTTCATTTTGGAACTCGAGGTATGGATGTGTACTCCGTTTCAAAATAGTTTCAGGTTGAGGTTTCATCGTGATTCTGAAGGGGAGCAAACTAGTTATATGTTTCCTGTTTTCCATTCATAGTCGAAACTATTTTTTGAAAATGAATGAGATGGGGTGCGGTTGTTGAACGTTATCAATCAGCTTATTTGGAAAGCGTATTTTCCGTGTGCGAGTACGTTGAATTTTTTGTCGTGATGTGAATGGTCAGTTTTCGCCGTGTGCTCGATTTCCGTACCATGAACCTGAGATGCGTATTTTGACTTCCCTGTGTGAGTGCCTTAGTCTTTTTAAATGTGGGAGGCCTGTTTTGACTTCGATAGGTGAGTGCATTGAGCTCTTCCCTGAAGAATAAGGACGGCCGCTTTTCATTGTATTATACTCGGCTTCTTTACAGTGAACCTGGGAAGGTTCTTGAATGTTTTCTTACCAAATCACTTCGACCTATTCCACAATATTGCTTTCTACGATCCCATATTTTTCAGTGATTGATCATCTGTCTGATGGAAACCAACGCTGACCTGAGGTTGCTCATGAACCGATGTTGCTAAGTCGATCTGTTTGGTTTCGCCCAAAACCCTCCGAGTTTGTACTCACAATTCGATGTCCAAAAAATGGGAGAATAGAATCGTGCATCACGTGGGACCGTAGATCTTCATCGTGATTTCGGGATGGTATTCAGTTTATTGGTTCTAATTTACTTCAGAGTATTGATTTTCTGATCCGATTGTGGCATGGCGACAGGCAGGGATAAATTGGTCATTTCTCCCTGGATGTGTGAAACATGCATGGTATATACCAGAAAAGTAACATGTATTTCTCCCGGAAGTCTGTCTTGTCTCTTTTTGATGAAATTCAACCGGCCCTTAATGGACGCTAGCATGGATACATGGGGTGTGGGAAAGAGAAACATGGAAATCAAAAGCGCTTTCAGGGTGTCTACTTGTCATAAAAGTCGTGAATTGAAGTCAGTGGTCATGAAAGTCACAAATTCGATTGTATATTCAATTTGCTTTTTCTCGAGAATCGTAGATTGTCTCCAAATTCTTATGGAAGAAAGAAAGAGTTGGAAAAAAAAATGGAGCGTAGGCAGCAGCACAGCGTGCTGAACTGCTGATTTATTATTTTATTATATTTTTTAAATGTGAACTCCAAAATATGGTGCTGTTCTAATATGCTATCTCCCGGCCACTGTCATCTACTATGGATGGAGTGATGTAGTATGCGATGTATCGTTTTAAAACATTATGTAGAATTAGGAAACGAGGTTTTTGTTACTGTTATACTGATTACTGCATTGTAGTAGATCGCATACTAGAATAGACGTACCACCCGCGATTTGGTAGATAGCATATCAAAATAGAAAAACGGCTGGTAGATAGCATATTAGAACAGCACCCAAAATATTAGCATAGGAAGAAATTGAACAAGTATCACTGAAATGTCAGAATTAATTTTTGTTTTTGCAATTTAGGACCCCTAACATGAGTATTGTGAGCCGATGAGAAGAGTCATGGAAAGGTTTTGAAAGAATCATGAATTTTACAAATTTGTACTCGGTAGACGTCCTGGCTTCATAAATCACAAATTCTTACCAAGTTTCAAATGAGCCTGCTGGAGTCTTCGAACTTTTCTAATATCTTAAACAAGTGTGAGAGATTCTTCGAAGTCGTGAACGAGTCTTCAAAAATCGTAGCGAGTCTTCAACCAGTCTATAAAGTCGTACAAAGGTTTAAATAAGTGTTCTCGAATCTTGAATGATTACTGAAAAGTCTTGAAGTGTCTCGAAAAGTCGTAGTGAAGTCTTAAAGGGTAATGATTAGTTCCCGAAAAGTCTGAAAGAGGCTCTCCCAAGTCTAGTGTAGTACCATGCATAATCTTAAACGAGTCTTGAACAATCTTAGCGACTTTAGAATAGTCCGAAAAAGCCGTAAAGATCATTTTAAACAGCCTTGAAGAATTTTTCATTGATTTTGACTCAGCCTGAAGGAGACTAGATGAAATTTGGAAAAGTCATAAAAAGCCTGAATCAGTCTCAACAATCAGTGAATTTTGAAAGTCGTAAATGATTCTGGAAGAGTAATAATACATACGCCTGCTTGCCCTCTTTTCGCTGCTGAATTATTCGATACTTCCCCGTCCAAAAATCATTTTCTTTTGGCCATCTCATTTCACTAATTCCAATTATATCTAACTTTAGTCTTTTCATCTCTTTCTTCAAGTTCTCCAATCGGCCTATCTCATTCAGTATCTTTACATTTCATGTCCTTATTCTCAATTCTGATAGTTTCTTATTAGGTGATCTCCACCCGGACATTGGAATGGGAGACTTTATGTTCGGGAATTATTATTTACTTTACGAGTTGCGATCATAATTATTGTGGTGGAGACGTATCTCCAGGGAAAAATACTGATGTAGTTTCCCCTTGCTTTCAACAAGGTTTATTTGTGGGAGTTTTCCTTCTCCTATGTGCTTTTAGTTTTTGCTCGAGGTAGCTCACACAAAAGAGGGAAGAAAAATGTAGTGGAATGCGGCAAGTATCATTTCTGATTCTCAGTGTATAGATATACTAGGTATCACAGATAATTTTACAATGAACACCTGGTTTCTCAGGTTTTCTAATCATGACCATCTTATAGTACTTTCTTCGCTTTATCAGTTGGCGCCCTAACATTATTGTTTTCCATCTTTTTGGCAGATGTCGGTTTTGATTCCAACCTGTTCAGTTGTGCAGTGGATATCTGGTACCCATAATCTGTAAGCTTTAACCAAACGTGAAGCTTATGTCTGTTTACTAATCAATGGTTATTGCCATTTGATGATACTTTGTTCTACTTGAGATACTTGCCAGATTGCTTCCAATAAGTGGTCTTCAAAGGGTTTGTGAAACTTTGAAGGCTCGTATCTGTCAACAATGAGCGCAGAGCTAACTTGCCCAATCCTAGAGCTTCTCATAATCTTTAAATAAATTTGAAGGCCTGTTCAAGTCGATGCTTATTGCTACATTCAAATACAACACTTACAATAACTAAGTACTTGGTTAACTTGACAGTAGTTCATCCAGGTATTCAAATGTAAGCGTAATAAGATTTATAACAATAAATCAGTCGCGGGTACACTCCAGACATTTTAATTAAATTATTCTTGCAAGCAAAAAGCGGTATACTACACTCGCGTCGTCGTTTCCACATACCCGATCACAGTTATTGAAAGCGCTTATAACTAAACTGCCTATTAAAGCAAATTATGTCACATCGAATGAAATTAAGTATCAGTCTAGAAGTATTCTGTACACTGCAAGGCTTTGTAGGCATTTGGAGTGTATTGGCGGTTGCACTGATACCAATGGGGTTACATGGTTAGGTGAATGTGGAAGTGTACATTTGACAATGGTCGAGAATCAACCACCTGTAATGGAATTCGCTCCCCACAAATCCACGAGCAAAACTTGATAATTGAGTCATGATCGGACACTTATGATGACGCGGAGGCACCGGCCACTGTCGTAAGATACTCGGCTACTTCGCTTTTTTCTTTTTGAATAGCTTTTCGAATGGCGTCTTGAGTAAGTCGTATGGCTTCGGCTTCATCGTCAGTCCTTACATTGCCGTCTTCGGTTGGTTCGATGAATTTTATTTCTTGTTCTTTCTCTTTAACCGCTATATTCACAGGGGTGTCGCCTTCGTCATTCTTGGCATTGATATCGGCGCCTTTCTCGACTAAGTACTTGATCATATCCAAGGTCCCGGAGATAGCAGCCTCGTGTAAAGCGGTGTTTCCAATCAAACCTTTTGCGTTTATGTCTGTCCGTTTACTCTCTACCAAGCATTTTATTATATCTAGTTTGCGTAGGTGTGCGTCAGGTCGGTCACTGCCGCAGATGATTGACATATGTAGAGGTGTATTTCCCTGAACGTTGCCCGCATTCACGTCGGCATTCACTTCTTCGACCAAGTACTTGACAACAGGTACGTTACCGTAATCAGCGGCTGTGTGCAAAGGGGTGTAACCGATATTATCTTTCGCGTTGACATCGGCACCTTTTCCAACCAAGTATTTTACCATATCCACGAATTCGTACTTGGCTGCCCAATGTAAAGGGCTTCTCTCGAAGGGGCCTTTCTTATTTATATCTATCCCTTTGCTTTCGACCAAGTACTTGATCACGTCCAATTTGCGTAAGTTTTCATCCCTGGTGAAGTCGTCGGATTCTATAGCCCTGTGTATCGGAGTCTCTTCGTACATATTCAGCAAATTTTCAACGTCGATGTTCTTCTCCTCGACAAAGTACTTGAGAACGGGTAACTGGCCCCAGTAAGCGGCTTCGTGCACGGGTGTGTCGCCTTGTCCATCCTGTCCATTGATGTCGGCTCCTTTTTCTACCAAATATTTAATGATATCGAGTCTACCTTGAAATGTAGCCCAATGTAGGAGGGTGGAGCCGTTAACTTTATCCTTGGTATTCGGGTCAAAACCTTTTCCTATCAGTTCTTGCACTTCATCGAACCGGCCATCCTTGATTGCTCGCAATAGTTGTACTTCCGGAGTACTTTCTGCTCCCTCAGTCGCGTACGCGGCCTCAAATGCGCTGTTTATTTGATCGCGTCTGCTTTGAATTCCCTGTGAACAAACGGATTTTCAAGTTCACTACAGATAACAAATTGTAAGTTTGAAACCGTAGTCAGGAAACTTTCCGGATTCCACGAGCACGCTGATAAATGTTGGAGTACGTAGAACACGTGCGGCATTATGTTTTATCATCTTGTATAAAGATAGGGAAAGCCCTGAAAGGAAACACGCCCACATCATGAATTCGGATTCGTAAAAAGTGATTCGGAATATGAGAGACCTTAACGATTTAGGTTACCACTCAGATCAGGTGAGGTGGATTCAAGAATCAGAGATGAATTTAAATCGTGGAAGGAGGTAAAATAACATGAAAAACAGATTCCGAATCCGGATTTTAGGACTCAGAACTTAGATTCTAGATTCATTTGTTCCAAAACCCGAACCCGAAGTGGCAAGTTACAGTCTGGCTGTGTGAAGAGTGTCGACCAATTTTCTAAAGAAAGCATAATCGACGGGTGTCGACCCTTCAGTTGAATGTTGTTAGGTCGAAAGCAATTTGGTCGATAAAAGTATTTCGAAGTTTGATCGACGTACCTATTGGATTACTACCTCATGTTCTGACATACTACCCCGACTAACCCACCCAGGAGAGTCGCGCGTCAAAAACGGTGATCGCCAACATCCGCCTGAAGAAGAATGTAATATATTATCTCAGTCTTGAAAGATGTAACTGTGGTTGGCGCACAATTTTAGCGAAACATGGCCAGTGTACGCTATGATCTTGTAACCAGTGAGCCAGTAATATTTTCGGAGACTGAACAATAGCTAAAAGTAGTCTCAGTTTTCTGCAGGTTTGTGACGTTAAGGTAAAAGGCACAGGATTCTCAGTTTCAATTTGATGTTTCTGAAGGATCGGTTATGGTCATCAGTCTGGATAAATGGTCGGCCTTTCTTCTGAATTTGAAGAGTAGTTCCGCATCTTGACTCATCGCCGATATTAGCAAACATTCAAAATTGAGATAGCCAAGAAAAGACTGCACCAGTGTTGGAAGAACGAACGAGAATGAGAAGAAAACGGCTGTTCTCAGTTCTCATTCTCAGTTCAAGAATGAGAACAAGAACATGATGGGATTGAGAACGGGAAACAGGAACAGAACCAGGTTGGGAACAAGAAAGAGAACGTTGGTAATTACAGGGTAAGGAGAACGAGAAGCATGAATGGAAATCATGCAGTTGGAGAAGAACCAACGAGAACGGGAATGAGATGATGTTTGCGTTCTTGCAACACCTTTGCAGCTTCTGAAAGCCTAATACCATCAAAAAATTTTAATGAAAAAATCAACCTGCAGTACTCAGATGTTGGAAGAACAAACGAGAACAAAAAGAAAAACAGCATGTTCTTGTTTTCAGAAAAAGAATGAGAACGAGAACATAATGGGATTGAGAACAAGAACGGAAACAGGAACGAGAACAAGAACGGGAATGTTGGTAATTTTAAGATAATGAGAACCATGCAGTTATAGAAGAACGAACAGGAACGATGATTTTTGCGTTCTTCCAACACTGGACTGCACATCTTTGAGATACAATCGTGAAGTAATACATTTTCAGAACATGAGATAGGTACCGTTTATATCTGTCAGCCAATTGAAGAATTCATGTGAAAAACGACCTTAGTTAATTTTGAAATTCCGACTTTGGAGGCAGATAACGCTGTATCGACAGCCATTATGCTCCAACATAATTGGGGTTAAACCTCACCCAGGTAGCGCTGCCAACACATGCAACTTAGGTTTAAGTCTCAATAGTGCATTTGAACAAGGCATCAGCATCTGCCAGTAAACTCACACTGACAGTTCACTACCCTGAGAGAACCCGTAGCGACTGTCACAATTGAACATTTCAAACGATTAGGGGTTTAACGAATCCTTCATATTAGCCCCATCGACTAAATCGCTTTTGATCTAACTGACCCAATCAAATAGTACTCGACCAGATTGATGTGAATCTAATCGATGAACCAATGTATATCGTTCAAATCAAGATCAGACAAGATGAATTTCAATATTCTGATTTAGAATTGGTTTTCTGATTTGTTCCGATTCATTTCCACTCCTAAACAGTTGTGATTGCTAAGATATAAAATACTCGCCAGATGTGTACTAATTCGATGATTCTCTCTGCTGTTGAACATTCTGTAGTAAAATGAAGTCCTGTGTTCGGTACATTTTCACGTTGTGATTTTGCCACAGCGTACCATCAGTATTCAGCTTGACGTCAATTATTTCGGAGCTAAGGCACAGGATTTTTGAAATTTAAGCGAATTTCAGTATGGATTATCAAGATTTTTAGCTTTTAGACATCTGTAAAAAATTTGTATAAGTACTCTTGGGATTTTCACCGACCAATATCGCAAACCCATGTTCCAAATTTGCATGCATTTTCATATATTTGAAAAATTTCCCAATAAATTCTGAGGACATCTTGGGAAATTAATATTCGCAATGGAATTCCTGTTAATGGCTGCATTTCTGATTTGAATTCCCCTTCTCAACTTTAGCTAATAAGAAGATTGCGTTGCGACACTTTTACTTTAGAAGTTCTGTGTCTAGGAGATTTTTCGATGCTGTTCTAATATGCTATCTACCAAATCGCGGGTAGTTTGTCTGTTCTAGTATGCGATCTACTGTTTCCAGATAAAAAATGCAGTAACCCAGTATAACAGTAACAAAAACCTTTCCTTGGTCAGTGTTAGTAGATAGAAAATGGGTAGGCTGGCGCAGGTCCCCAGTGTATTTTTAAATGGAGTGACGTCACAGCGCAAGATAAGTGCCCTGATTCCCCTGTAAACCTTGAGTATGCAATCTGTGTACTACACTTGAAATCTCGTGTTTCAGTCCGTTGATTTCAAAACTGTCACGTACAGGGTACTTATTACGTGATAATGAGTGCAGCACAACTCTCCCCCTTGCCTTTATCGATTACCCCAACACAAGAAGATAAGGAACGAGTCTGTCATTTCTAGGACCAAGAGTTTGATACAATTCGTATTTCAATCATTAATATACGCGAAAATACACTAATTTTAGTCCGATGTGACTCGATAAAGGCAAGGAGGAGGAGGAGAGTTGTGGTACACTCATCATCACGCAGTAACTACTCTGTACACGACATAGTTGGAAATCAACAAACTGAAACAGGAGATTTCGAGTATAGTATACGAATTGCATACATAAGGTTTGCAGGGGAATCAGGGCACTTTTCTTGCACTGTGATGTCACTCAATTTTAAAATACACAGAAGACCTGCGCCATGCCGACCCATTTTCTACCTACTAGCGTTTCCTTCGGCACTGCGAAATGTTGCTGAAAGATTATCACACGCACATTGTGAGTTCTGAAGAAGCGTGCACAGACTTTTTGCGCACGGAGGCCCTCCTTGGCGACGCCGACGAACACGAGCCATGCCGAAATTGTGGGTCAAAAATGCAACAACGCTTTGCGTTTCCTAATTCTACATAATGGTTTAAAACAGTAGATCGCATACTAGAACATTAGGGCAGTATAGTTTCACCCGGGTATACCGGACCACCACATTGTTGCAACTTTGGTCCATGAAACGAAAATTATTTGTCACGCGGTGTTTATCGCCGGTCAGCCGATTTACTTTCGACGGACCAAAGTTGCAAGATTATGGCTGTCCGGTATACCCGGGTGGAACTATACTGCCCTAACAACATCACTCCATCCATAGTAGATGATAATGGCCGGTAGATAGCATATTAAAACGGTACCGATTTTTCAAGGGCGGATTCGTATTCAGAAAATCAAAATACATATAGAAATAATGGTTTCATCTTTGAGCATTTTTCGTGCAAAACTGTGTAATTTTAAATAAAGATCTCAAAAAAATTACTCATGCAAAATCTTAAAGTTATACATAGAAAATTTTTTGCAGTTTTCTCATTTCTAATTAGTATTCAAAATGAGTCTCTTTTTTTTGGGGGGGGGGGGAGTATATGACATGTATGAAAAAATCTTGCGGTCTAGTCTGCAGTTTGCCCCTTGAAGATTCAGTCTGGTGACGGGCCTGTGTGTAGTGTAATTATCAAAACAGAACATGCGGTTGATAAGTCATGAATTGATATATTGTTACTGTTAGTACAGAATTAAATAGAGGAAATGAATATTAGTAAATATCACTAACGCCATTGATAATTTTCTGATAACGTTGTTGATATGACTCTTTGATGCGTTGATTTTTTTCTTGATGTTGATATTTAAAAACCTCATTCAAACCCTGCTGTCGGTTATCAAGTACCGGCAAATGGAGGTGAAGATAAACCAATGTAGGATTGTAGGGCCACAAGGCACGTACCTGTCATTCGCGTCCGGACGCTAAAGAGTTGCTCTCTAGCGGCCTAATGAAATGCGGCGCGCTGATTGGTGTATTTGGATGAAAAGATGATTAGTGACAAAAATGTTCTGCAAAAGAACTAAAGTTGGGCTCATCTGAAAGGAAATGATAAGGGCCAACACTTTAGTTCTCTTCAGTTTAACATAAAAAGCAATAGTGAAGATGCTAGACCTCATTTTACTTGTACATATTTTTGTGGTAAACATACCCTGATCATCTTTTCGTCCACGACACTAGCGCATCTACAGGAGTGTCCAAACGCGAATAGCACTTTTTTTTGTGAAGGTAAACATTCGCAACAAGTATTATCAATGAAAACCCGTGATTTCCTTCGGCTATGAAATTTGAAGAAAAGGGGGGGAGGAAGTGGAACTTCTGTACGATTAATCTTTAAAGTTTTAAATAAAGTGCCCCATCATTTCATGATAATTTGGCGAGGACTGTTCAAAATTGTAATTATTGTATGGAGAATTTTATCTAGTTTCCTGAACAAGTTAGTTTAAGTCGCTAAATTATTTGCTGAGATAGACGTGATGATATGAAAAGTTGAAAATCATGAGGTGAAGATGAATATACAAAGTTTTCATTACAGTGGCTTATTTTACCTACCTAACTGATTTGTTATGAATGCTCCATGGAGTATCATTACATCATTAGTGTCCTTAATGATTTTATAGCATTTTTAGTGAAGAATGCCACAAAAGTACATACGACAGTTAGGTTGCCTCATCAACTTGTAATAATTATTATTACCTACTAAATACATTGTTACCTCTGGAAACATTAAAATTTGTTCACCTTTACCCTTACAACGCCTTCTGAGAGAATTACCATACAAAAACATGAGAGTTCATCTTCACCCCACATTGTGGGGCGAAGGCGAACAAATTTACAACTTTCAATGAAAGTATACTCGGCATTGAGTTGTTGTTTTTTTTTCTCTCAGGCCAGTATTGCTCCTAAGATCACATGTTTACAGCGGGTTCTGGATGGTGTGGTTACCTTCAAAAATAGGAGTAATATTCCATAAAAATCTCAAAATCTGTTCATTTTCACCCCATTTGCCGGCATAACAGTAGCTTGGCAATCATCCTGAGATATTGTACCATGAGAAAAAATACTATCATTTTCTGTACAGATAATGAATGAATTTCAAAGTATACAAATCATATGCTTGTAATTGCAGTTGGTTCTGTGTTTCTGAACTTATGGACACCACCATATAAGTGTAGGAGTTGGTTCACCCGTTCACCTGTAAATCTCTATTTTGATGGAATTACATTTGTTTTTGTCTTGATTGTTTACTCTAATGGTATGTGAGTTGGAAGTTGTTGAAATGTCCGCATTTACAAAGTTGTAACAGATTTGACTAATCCGAAATAACTGTACTTTTGTTGTTGGCCTTATTTTGATTCCCGTTTCTATCAAAATAGCAAAGGTAGGTACTAGACACTTCTGCCTACTAAGAAAAACGTTTCGACACATCGTTTGGTGTAAAAAGTGCAAACTACCGTGAAACTATTGTTTTTCCTACAAAAGAAGGGTCCATTACATTGCAGAATGATGTTTTATAGTTTGAAGAAAACAAAAGTCAAAGAAAACTTTTAGCTATGAAGCTATCATCTTCTATTTGTGAAGTAAGAAGCAAACCGAGCATTGCCGGGATACTAAAATTATTATACGTGGTTTTAGTCGTGTGACCAACAAAGAAAGGGAAAAAACACAGTATTCGTCATTAACCTTATCGCATTCCATTCTAAATGATTTAGTTAAATCCTGTGGAATGCTCACAGAACTAAATAAAAAGTGATAACTCACATTCATAGTCGCAGTAACACAGTAAAACCATGCGATTTCTAACCAACTTGCTTACAAAAATTATGAGGAATTGCCGAGATAATCACCGGTACAGCTTTTTGTCTGCGAGTTGTATCAACTTATGTGCATACTTTCATGCCTTATCATTTATATACTTATTTGTTGTGTGAGGTGAGGCTGTATGGGCCGAGTGTTCAGACTCTGTAGTCCATTGCACTGTTCCTTAGGTAACTGTTAAGGATCAGCTCAGTAGCCTTACTTTATACACAAAGTGAGAATTTTACTGAGTTCTAACCCTTTGACTTCACTGGGTGTTGGACACCCTAGTCTCAGTGCTTCGCATCTTGTCCCGGCTATTGCCGGGCATTGACATACATATGATACCTTATCATTTATATTTATCTGATTAGTCTGTAACTCGGAAACTCGGTATTGGAAGATATAAAAATAGCTCAGCTCAGACGTGCATAATATTAGTAGGCATAAATGTACAATTACCTCAGTTGTTTTGGTTGGCAAACCAGCCTCTTGGTCGGCTTGAACATTACTTGCCATTCTGTATATCTATTTTCGTTTTCACCTTTTGATTTTTCTTTACAGACCTATTCTTTTGAGAAAACGGTTCACAGTCAAATGAAAGAAACTTGTGCGAGCACCAGCCTAAACATTTAATTGAATAATGGTTTCAATGTTAGTTTCCAAAATTTAGAGCGAGCAGTCGAACAGATGACTCATATTTTGGAGTACTCTATATTTATCCGAGAAGGAATTTTTTGTAGTAGGAAGAAGCGTGCATCCGACCTTGTGAACGTACGATAATACCCTGCATTCATGATACGTATGACAACTTTGTTAGGTACGTTCAGTCTTTCCGTTAGAAATGAACAGCAGAGGTCGGTATTCGTGATTCTATCAGTTTTGCCATGTTTTGGCTAAATTATGAAATTAGGAGCCAGTGGAGCTTCCACTTTTTGAGGCAATGTGCATGGCCTTCCTTAGACCTTTGCAGGCGAGCCGTGTGCCCTTTATCTTGCAATATGCTGTTAGTCACTTTTTTTTTGTTTAAAGAAGAAATAATTTCTCAAAGTGCGTACCTAATCAGTATCGTCTCGTCAATTCGTATTTAATTGAAATTCACTTTGTATTCGGAAAATTGTATAATTTTGTATTTTACTGGGGTAGATCTGTTCAAACTTGATGTTCCTTCAGTACGTGGGCAAAACAAGTCTACCTTAGGTGTCTTTATCGTAATTCCTTACCTTGATATTTGCACTTTTTTAGATTAAGTAGTTCGGCATATTCAAGCCAAGTGTGCGTGGCTGTACTCGGGATTACTGTCTGTGCTGGTATCCATTCGGTTACTTTCTACCAACTTCTTAACTACCCTCAATTGATGATTTATTCGAATCATCTCTTCTTTGATTTTTTTCTGAATCTTTGAGTGAAATAATTGTGTACCTACTCTTACCCTTTTACATGTGCTTCATCATCAGTTTTAGAACATCACCTCAGATGAATTTGCAGTATAACTTTATTGTTTACCTGAACTGCACCATTATGTGGAGAACAAGGTTTCTTCTTCGATGGAGAAAAATGACATTGTGAAATTCAGTTTTTTTTCTCGCCTTATCGGAATTTTTATGGAGGTTCTTATAATTTTCTTCAATAGACTTCTTAGAAATTAATGAAAATATTTCTTTGAAAAAATACCACAGATTTTGGAGTACTTTAAACCATCTCAGCTAGCTAGGAGAATATTTAGGAAAAAAAAGAGAAAAGAAAAAAAAATTTATAAAAATGTAACAAATTTATTAGGAAAGCGGCATCTTAAGGTATTTTACCTAACATACAAATTCTATACAATTTTATTTTTCATATCTACTCAAAATTTATAACTATATTGCACCTCACAGAGGTCATAAAGTGCTGGTCCAGCAAAATTTAGTGGTCGTATACAAAATCAGTTTAGAAATTAACCATAATTGTATAACTTTACTTTCCCATCAGGATACCACAAGTTTGGTAATTAGGACTAGAAGAGTTGAGGCGACCTGCCAAAAGTCCCAAGTTTGAAAAGCAAAGTAAGAAAAGCGGTTCATAGATAAAAGGTGCTACGGCGAAGGACAAAGGGTTCTGGTTCAGAAGTATTTCTCTGCTCGTCACTCACAACCTCGAAATTTATGGAAGTGAAGAATTGGCTATTCCGTTTATAATGGTAGGTAAGCTCTACTGCTTCCAAATACTCCGCAATTTCATTTTTCTCCTGTCGATTATCCGTGCGAATTGCACGTATAGGTTGACGCGTACAGGTGAATCCGATCAAATCTATCTTACGTTCTTTTCCTTGGATTTTGGTAGCTATATCTAGAGGAGTATCTCCATCATCATTGACAGCATTAACATCGGCACCTTTCTCAACCAGATACTTCACTATATCCAATTTTCCGTGGTGGAACAGCCGTGTGTAAAAGGCTGTTTCCCGTAAAATCCTTCGTATTTATGTTCACGCGTCTATCGTTTATTAAATATTTAATTACATTCAGTTTAGGCAGCCTTCGGAGAGTTGGTACTGCACGTATGGCGTTATGTGCAGGACTATCTCCTCGAATAGTTTTTGCATTTAAATTAGCATTCATTTCCCCGACTAAGTACTTCAGAACGGGTGAATTGGCCCAAGCTGCGGCTGTGTGCACGGGCGTTTCACCAATACCATTGATCGCATCGATATCGGCACCTTTTTTAATCAAATATTTCACCAAATCCAGGTCTCCATACCGAGCAGCCAAGTGTAAAGGACTTTTTTCGAAGCGACCCGTATTTATGGGTACTTGTTTGCTGTCCACCAAGTATTTGATCACATCAAACTTACTATCGGCAGCAGATTCTATAGCCTTGTATAAAGGAATGTCTCCGTGGATGTTTCTTGCGTTGATGTAGGCTGATTTTTCCTCCACTAAATACCTGAGAATGGAAAGATGCCCCCAGTGAGCGGCCTCATGCACGGCCGTGGAACCTTGCTTGTCCTTCGCATGAATATCTGCACCTTTTTCAACCAAGTGTTTCATTATATCAACGTTACCAGTGAAACATGCCCAGTGTAACACAGTGGAACCGTTGATTCTGTCCTTAGTATTCGGATCGACCCCTCTTTCTAAAAGATTTTTTACATCATCGAAATTGTTTTCCTTAACTGCTTTCAGTAACAACGCCTCGTCATTACCACCTGCAGAGTTCGGCTGTTTGTTGTAAGCAATTTCTGAACCGAGGCAAATTCGCATGTTTGTTGTAAATAACTTCCGAAGTTGTCTGAATTTGTTTTTAGCGCGGGGTTTCTTGTGATCTTCTATCCTGCAACATAAATTACCAGTAATATTAGGAATGAGTATGCGGGAGAAAATTGTTCAATGAGTTGAATCATCACTAAGCACACATCAGTCGCCTGTTGTGCAATACATTAGCTCTGTAAGAATTCAGTCATTTTCATTTGCGTAAAGCATTGTTCTGTTTAGTGTTTAACACCAGGTGGAAGTTAGGAGCTGGGTTATCTAATGTGTTTGGATATAGGTGGTGGGCACAACTTACAAAAATATTTCATGTACATACTCTGAAAACATCGGGATGGGCATTAAGGCAATTTCATAGAAAAAATACGTGTGTGAGCTACAGATCACATGTTGGCATTAAATTACCAATCAAAGAAAGTGGATGTTTCATACATTCGTTCAAAGTGGTATCTGGCCCATGAAACCCCACTTGCCATCTAACCAATGTAAACGAGTTCGTCCTATCAAATAGATCCACTGTTAAGTTACTCTACTTTTACCCAGAGATGTGCAAAATCAATAAGCAAATAATTGAACATCATTCTTATGTCACGATTTGAAAACCAAAATGTTATTTTTCCAAAAATTATAATATTTTCAAAATCAATGGCGAAATTCATACAGAGATAAGTGAACTCTTTTGCATAGGATATTGGGCTTTCACGCTCCAACCACGCGCCATATTAGAGCTCTATAACTTCGTGTGAGTACAGTCGTTCGCCATTTTGACGTCAACCTTATCCGTAGACAGGGTTTGAAAGCCATATTATACAGCTTAGGCTTCGGCTATTGCTTATGACCTTGAAAAATATGGCTACAGCTATCGGCTTTCAGCTATCACTGATTCAGCTTTTGGCTGAAGTCGAAAAATTTCTATAGCTTTCGGCTATCAGCTATTGGCTATCGACTTTTCAGAATTTTTTATCAATCAATAGATCAGTATAGGTAATTTGTGAAGAACATAAGTTCAGTAGAAAGGAACCTAAAATAAATGAGTTTTTGGTCCTTAGTTGATCAATTCAGCGAGCCCAAAATTCGTATAAAAAGGTAGAATATGGCTTTCGCTTACAGCTTTTGGCTTTTACACAATCGGTTGAAGCTATCGGCTTTCGGCTCTGTCTACAGGCTATTGATCGACTTTCGACTTACAGCTATCGGCTGACTTTAAAACCCTGCCCGTGGATGCCGAATGGACTAAGCCTTACGCTCCGTATAGTCGGATTCGGCATCCACGCAAATGGCGGACGATCGTACTCACATGAAGTTATAGAGCTCTAGCCATATCGCTCCGGCAGAGCCGAATGCACGTTATCAATTGGAAGTCAAGTGTTATCAGAATCCATTAAATTTTTGGTAGATTTCAAAATAATTATTTCGACATTGTGGGTGAATTTTGTGTTTTATGAAAATTTTTATGTCTGTTAAATTTTTTATATGGCTTCGGTCACATAAGAATCGTCATCAGTTCCATCTTGCTGCTAACTTTTTATACTCTGACGTCTTTGAGCATTATATGGAGAAAATAATGATGACTCGAGTTGACCCATATATTCTACTCTTTTTCTAGTCTTAGAAAATGATAGAATCCAACTTCGGAATGTACAGATGCATGATTCTTGCATTTGAAAATACAGCAAGGCCGGCAACCTTTCATAATCCCATGTGTAAAGGGGGGGGGGGTACTAGATAATTGTACACAATAAAGTTTATTAATCCTATCATTGTACCAATAATTTCCCCGGTGTTGGGAATTTCCTATAAGAAATACAATAGTAGCAACAACATTTGACTTCCTGTTAATAACGCGCATGCAGCTCTGCCGGAGCAATACGGAACGTGAAAGCCTAATATGAGTTTCTAATAAACTCTGCCAACTCAACTATGTGATGAGTTAACCTAATGAGTAATGAGTTATCAGTTCACCGAATGAGTTGATGAGATGATGAGTTATTTTGTCTACTTTCTACTGGGACCCTACATATACAGTAGGGATGCGGAGAAGCCATAGTAGCTGGAAGTCAGAAGCTGGAAGTTTTTGCAATTTTAGGACAATTTTGAGAAGCTAGAAGTCGGAAGCTGAATGAGTTAAAAACTGAAAACTGGAGGCAGAAACTGGAAGTTTTTCAGTTTCCAGTCGACTTCTTAGCTTCTTACAATATTCTTCTTAAAGATTTTCTTATTCAAAGTCAAAAGTCCAAAAAAGGAAACTAATGTACCTCTTCTACTCCACTTCACTTTATTATGTTTCATTTTCTAAAAAAAGAAGCCCTCTCTAATTATAAGAACCTTGGGTGAAATCGAGTAAAAGAAGCTGAAAGCTAGAAGCCGAAAAAAAGATTGATGATCCGACAGGAAGCAAGGGACCTCAGCGCAAAAATGTAAATTTTACAGGAGAGTGGATAAACAAAATTGATAACGTTTTCACGTTACGGAGACACTCAACTTTGAAGACTTACAGCGTTTGGAAAAATTTCTTAGAATTTTTTCGACAACACCACGCGAAAGAGCGGACAAAAATTAGTCAAAAACAGTTGTTATCACAGAAATGGTTTTTGTGCGCTGAGGTGCCTTTCTTTCTTCCTCTCAGCTCATATATTGGAAGTTGGAAGCTCATATCCTGAGGCTGGAGGCTAGAAGGGAGAAGCTAGATGAGATTTGGAGTTTAGAAGCTAGAAGCCGGCAGCGAAAACTGTATTGTTCGGCTTCCGCATTCCTGCTATACAGAGACAAGGACAACCGCCATTCTCTTTTCATATTGTTCTGTGAAACGAGAACCGGTCATGCGGTGTTTACCGCCCTGCCGATTTTCTTTTGACTGACCAAATAGGAAAGAAAATGGTGGCTGTCTTTACCCATACAAAGTATAAGGTTTTTTGCTGTCTGGTATGTTTCCATGATTTCTTATCTCGCTGTGGGATTATCAGTAAAATGAGCTGTATGTTTCCTTTCTCGTATTTTATTACAAATTTTCATTTTTTCAGCACTCTGTTTCGGCAATGACTTGGACTTCAATTTTTGTAGTGTCAATAGCTGTGACTCGAGAAGCGATACGCATCCTTATGTAGGTTATGTACTTATCGTTTTTTGATTTGCCGAAAGTTGTAGCCAGATTTGGTGGAGAATATAATAAGTTGTAATTAAAACGTAGGAAGGCAAGGTTTTCCGCCTTGAAATTGGATTTAAGTCAACTTGAAGATAGCTGTCGAAATTGAAATGCGAAAGTTGTTCAAATAAAGTATTTTTCCGAGGAGGTGCGAATACTGACAACTTTAATTAATAACCGGCAGGTACTTTCACTCCAGAAAACGATCTTAATTCACCTTCATATCTGTAGGAAAACCATCAATTGGACGCTATTCAGCGAAAGGGAACCAACCAACATTTGTAAACAAAATGAGTTATTAGTATCATTGGAAAGAGCGTAAAAAGTAGAATTTTTCAAAATTGGGCCCCAGATTCAAAAATGTGTGCTCACGTTGAAAAAAGCTTATCAGTAAACGCTGTGTTGTATAGTTTCTACATGGCTCTTGAACTTCGAATCACGTGTTCTCAAAAGGCGGATTTTGCTAGTTGGTTCCTTTTTGTTGAATAGCGTCCAATTATAAACATATTCCTCGACATAATTTTTTTTATTTCAAACAGTAATTTCAACAGGTGTGATGTGTCACAAGCAAAGGGCCTGCGTAGTAACTGGATACTGAGGCCCCTTTCTTGTGACACGTCATACGTGTTCAACTCATACAAGCGCTACAAAATTACTCATAATCTCACAGCGAGATAAAAAATCATGTAAACATACTCGACAGCGAAAAGCACTATAGAGAGCTTCACTTCTTACCAAATGCGTAGTTGTTATATAAATGGGGTTCAAAAATGTTGATATTTTAGGTATGTTTTTTCATGGAGGAAAGTAGGGGATATTTGAACGTTTTTTTGATGGAAGTCGTTAATAGGCGTTCTGTATAACATATTGGTAAGATTGGGCCGACAGTGAGGGGATTCTGTATTTCGGCATGGCAATCAAAATGCAAAGACGTTTAGTAGTATGAATGTCTTTGTCAAAATGATGAATGCCATGCCGAAGGACACATGAAAAAGCCCATGCCGGAAGACAATAGCGAACAAAAAGTGTTCTGCCGTTGATAGTAGATTCCGAAACAAAAAATTACATGGAGTTGATAGAGGCATACTAATCCATTAATTAGATGTAGGTATTTTGGGATGATGAACGTCTATCGTTGCATGAAGATGACCATGACGAAAGACAATTTTTTTCAACTCCTAACTTTCGACAATAATACACGAATGCACGAATCTCATCTCACAAAAAAAAAAAATTTCATATGTGGACTGTACAGGGTTTAAAAGTCAGCCGATAGCTGTAAGTCGAAAGTCAATGAATAGCCTATAGACAAGGCCGATAGCTTCAGCCAATTTGGTAAAAGTCAAAAGCTGTAAGCATGCGCCATATATTCTTCCAGCTTCTTATTCGGCTTATGGACTTTGGGAGGTTTCTTTGAATTAATTAGCTAAGGACCAAAAATTCATTTATTTTTGGTTCCTTTCTCCTGAATTCATGTTAGTTGATAGAGCCTTTTTCTTATACTTTCTTGTCTTGTCTCTTGTCTACTAATTGATAGAAAAATTCTGGAAAGCCGATAGCCAAAAACTGTATAATTTTTCTGACTTCAGCCGAAAATCGAAAGCCTCAGCCGAATCAGAGATAGCCGAAATCCGATAGCTGTAGCTAGATTTTTCAAAGTCATAAGCAATAGCCGAAAGCCTAAGCTGTATAACATGGCTTTCAAACCCTCGGACCGTATATTGCTCTGATCATAATATATACAGTTTGGCCATTGATGCGACGAAAAAATATTGAAACCCCTGTTTTGTGATTGGTTGAAAAAGAGCCATGCCGAAAGACAAAAAATCGAGGGAGAATTTTCAAGATGAGCAACACTAACTCTCAGCTGTGAAGACGCAATTTCTACGTTACCAACTCATTCGTTCATTTATCTAAAATAGTATTATTTTGCAAGTTTGTTCTAATATATGTATAGCTTGAAAATTTAGAAAGAAATAGTAATAATAATAATTATTATTATTAGAGGGATAGCCATGCCGATGGATCTTCCTTATTTAGGAGAAGATATGAAATTCGTTTCTTTTGTCATATTAAAAAACTAGTTTCCTTTCCTTGAAGACCGAGAAGAATTTAGTTTTTTAAGAAATGAAAAAATCATTGAATTCTGGAAGTAATGAGAAAATTTCCTCCCTAAGACACAGAGAAGTTCCTTGTAGGAATGACAGAATAATAGTTCATTTCATGAAATACAAAACAATCCTTAATTTTCCTCAAGTATACCTATTCCTGAATGCTTTATTTGCGTGTATGTAAAGAAATGAAAGAATGACATTTTTGATTTTATCTCTTATTTGACACTAGTGGGTTCAAAAAGGAATACTGTTCAGTTTGAACCCCCTCGCATTACGTTAAGAGTTTTCTCAAATTTTCTTGTAAAAGCCTTCGGATGATATTCTTGTAGGTTCTTATTGATATCTGATATTCGCATGTAAAAATTAACATTAACAGATTTATTTTATAAGAATATGCGCAAGTCTCAATTAGAGTCAACGAGACTATCATCCGAGTCCTACTTTTTAATTACTTATGAAAAGGAAGTGCTGGAGGACATTACTTCCAAACTCACAAGATAACTACCAATTTTATTGTGAAATAAATTCAACACTATTACCTGGATTATGTCAATAACCAAAAGCCTTTCTTCTCGTCTTCACCAACGCTCAAAATTCGATACTATTTTGGTACTGTACAGCTTTCCACAAATTCGTTTTAAGAACACGGATATGTAGTCGAAGCAAAGGAACCTTCTTGCACCGCGAACATGGACTTACTGGACATTACATAACGTCCTACTCCATACATCGGGTTCAATGACTAACTGGGGATTTCAGTGAAATTATGCGTATTTTCATTATTTATCATCTGTCGGAGTTTTCGGAGTTGCAGGAAGTAGTACAGACGTCACATCAGTTCTTCCTCTATTGTGATAAAACACGACGAATTTGTGCTGTCAATGGGTGATAATCTCGGCTGGGTGCATCCACGCAATGTGCGCCATTTTCTCCATATTTCAAAGATATAATTCGAAATATTATAGTTATTTCAAGTCTGAGGCAGAGCTACACAGAAAGTCATTGGGCATAAGTACATATGTTGTTGTTATAGTCTTTAGTCTCTCGACTAGTAGGTCCTGCGCTAATTTTTTCTTTTCTGAAAAGGATTTACACATTGTACCCTTTATTATCTGCTCTTCATAACTCATTATTTGCCTTCCTCTCCAGTTTTATCTCTCAACCATTCCCTCTAACAGTAATAACAGTATCCCTGGATGTCTTATAATTTATTATAATCTATCATTTTAACTCGTCTCTTTACAATTATATTCCAATTTTCTTCTTTTTCTTTCTATTCGCCTTGATACTTCCTCATTCCTGATCTTTTCTGTCCATTTGATTTTCAACATTCTCTGATAAAACACCACATTTCAAAAGCTACCATTTCTTTTTCTTTCTTGTGTTCCTATTGTTCATATCCATACAATGCTATAGTCCAAATATACGTACGTTTGAAGAAATCTCAGTCTTACTTTTAAATCTTTAGGGCTTTTCCAGTACTCCTTATTGCATACTTATTCGCCTGCCCTGTTATCAAGTTGTGGTGTGTATGATAGGGACATAATTGTAATTTTGTTGTATATGGTCGTACTAGTGAGTTTTGTTTTTCGTGTCGTACCTTGTGATACCTCGTCTGTCTTCTCTGTTCTCTGTATAATTCGAAATTTTCGTTTTTGATCTTTCCTCATGGTCTTATCGTATGATCATCGATTTCATTAAATAACAGTTCAATTTTTGGCTTACACTTTCGGCAACCCAATGCAGGAACGTTTGCATTGCCAAAAGAATTTAAACTTTCTCAAAAAATTCTGATCTCCGGCGTTTTAAAGTATTCATTGCATTTGGGCCCATTTCGCGCATCAAATTCTGTTTTTATACACTACCAACTTGATAACCGGAGAGGCGAATAAGTATGCAATATGGAATACTGGAAAATCCCTATAGTTGCCCTAAATATGTTTCTTTAACCTGTCTTAGTTTGTTCCATTCTCCTCTTTATTTCTGTCTTACTTCTTCCATCTTGTGTTACCAGACTTTAAATTCCTTTACCTCCTATTTCCATTTCATTTTCAATTTTTCATCCAACTTTTTCAGTGTTTTCTTTAGTTCCTTTTTACTTCTTAAAAACAAAATAAAATTGCTAAATTGATTGTTTTACGCATACATCAAAAATGCGTTTTATGACTGTGAAATACTGATGAGAGCATTTGATTGGTTTGGCTGCAAATATTTCAAAACTACTGATGAAAAAATTTAATCAACAACCTGGAAATATGCACAAGTTGATTTTTTTTTTTTTTTTTCTTAGTTGGACCAATAAATAAGAAGATTCATCCTATCGCAATTACATTGACGAATTTTTTTCGTTGAGACCGGCGATCTTTGCGCCTCGTGTTCAGGGTAGAAATTAGAAAATAATATCCATTTTGATCATGCAACCTCCTGACATTAGGGTACTATAGTTTTACACGGGTTTACTGGACCGCCATTTTGATTCCCAACTAGCCCGAACATACTCAATCCAAGATCTTGTCCTTAATCACCTGTTCAAGCGTGTTTGAGAATCGTTGAGAATACTCGAACTCACTTGGGAATCAAAATGGCGATCCAGTATACCCGTGTGAAACTATAGTACCCTACTTACATGTGTTTGTTAGTATACGTGTGAACGTATGTTAGTGTACGTGTGAACGTATGTGCGTGTAGAGTTACAAGTGCTTTCTAGTTTCTTCTAAAGCTCTGCTAGATAGGAGAGAACGATCATCCGCCATTTTGAATCCAACCGCGCTCGTCAATGCCGAATTGCGGTATCCTCCGCATAGTCGGATTCGGCATCCACGGGTATGGTTGAAGTCAAAATGGCGGACGATCATACTGACACAAAGTATATAGAGCTCCAGTTTCTACATTTCATTCTACATACCAATACTGTTAGACTGTTACATTTGATCTATCAGCTCTAATGTTAGGGAAAAAGACCTTAAACATACCTAGGGATGGTTCTTTTTTCCTGACGTTATTTCCAACGACCGCGGATAAGAGAAAAAGCTATTTGACTCGGCGTCATCTTTGCTACATACTATAAGACACATGCTGTTAAAATGCAACTTCTCCCACAGTTTTACGTGGGTAAAGTAGCACTTTAACAGGAGGTATTTAGAAATCTATTTGTTCTCTTTCTTCTTGCTCCAAAATATCTTTTTACTTTATTATATCCCTAAGCGAGTCATCCAGCAGTTCACGCTTCGTAAGTGGAAGGACGCGCTCGCCTATTCGACCAAAGTCGAGTGGACCCGAGCGCTGGTACGCGACCTCGACGTATGGGCAGGAAGATCTCATGGAGAGCTAAACATCCATCTGACCCAAGTCCTGAGCGGCCAGGGGTGCTTCGGCACGTATCTACATTGGATGGCGATAGCGCCGAGCCCCGTTAGCACGCACTATGATCGAGGGGCGGAGGACACACCCTGTTCGAGTGTGAGGTCTAAGAGCAAGTGAGGCGCGGGACTGCAACAGCGATCGATCCCGGCGGCGGAAACACGAGCGACAGCGACGGTGTGATTAGCCGTCTCGCGCCGGACACCTTGGTTCCAGAAATGCTGAAGAGCGGAAGCGGTTGGAACCGGGTGTCTGCCTTTGTCTCGACCATCATGAAGAAGAAGATGCCGATATAGTGGTCGAGGCAGAGGGCTGACGGACAAGTCTCCCCCACACCATCGAACACAACAACTCTGTACCATCCTGAAAGAGCTGCTGCGGCAGCTGCGGACCCCTCCCCGGCAGGGCTCACCCGATCTCACCACATGCCTGCGTTCGCCACACGTACCAAGACGAGGAGGTGAGGGGTGACTGAAGAAGATGCGTGTCTGGCTGTGGGGCACCCAAATTTCCGGGTTAGTGCTTTATGAGCGTCAACCTCGGTCAGTAGGGGGGCCCCGTGGTGGCCCTTGCAAGACGCGGAGTGGCGAAATGGGGGCTTGGTCCGGCCTTAAAGCGTCCCTCTGGCCATTGATGCGATACTCGAAAGGGTAGTTTCCAGGGCCGGTAGTGCAGTGCATCGCCATACGTCCCATCAGACATTATTATATGTCCGATCGATCCATTTTTATTTTGTCTTCTTATTCTCTCTCTTTATTTAGTTTCTTAAAGTCTTACATTTGTCCTTACTGCCTCTATTGTTTGCTTGTTTATACTTATTTCTTCTTTCTTCCAGTAACTCCCGTATCTCATTTTCCATCCATGGTTTTCTTATTTCTATTATTTGGGTATCTAATTTCCTCCCTGCTGTTAGATATATTGCTTTCTTTACTCTTATTCACTCTCCTTCGATATCATTTCCTTCCTATAATTTACAAAATGCTTTCGTTATTTCTTTTTGATATTCTTCTCTTTTCTTTGTCCTATTTCACTAACTCCAAATTCCATTTTGTTTTTACTTTCTTCTTACCCATATTTTTAAATACGAGTATAAACCTACATTTCATTACTACTATAATTGTGGTAACTAGCTACATCCGCTCCTAGGTATGTCTTACAATCCAGTCTTCAATTTTTATATCTTCTTTCATGAACGTGCCGATAGGGGGAGAGGGGAGCTGCTCCCTGTAGGAAATTTTTACTCAGCAGTTGGGAAAATTTAGCGTTCCAGTCAAACGGAGTTGAAAAATTTCTGTAGAGTTAAAAAAAATCCAACAAGTCAATTTTTTTTTTTCATAATTTGATACTTGGTAATTTTGAGTTGAAAAGTTGGAAAAATTCAACAAGTCAGAATGTTTTTTTTTAGTCGATCAGTTGGGGCTTTCGCACCCCCCCCCCCCGGAAAACTCTTCGGTACGTCTCTGTCTCCTTTTCGTTATCGTATAATCTATTTTATATTTTCTTTCATCTCCTGGGTTTTTCCATGTGTATTTTCATCTCTCATGATTTTTAGACAGTGTTTCCAATAAAGAATTTTATATTTTTCATAAAATTCTGTAAACCTCGACCCTCTTTAATTTTGCTATTATAAACCATTGCTTCCTGCATACCCTGTCTTCTTTTCGTACTTCTGCTCTGGCGTTCCAATCTCCCATTATAATTAAATTTTCTCTTCCTTTTAGCTGGCTGTACTTCATCAATTTCTTCATAAATTTCTTCTGCTTCTTCGCTATAACTTCTGTAGGCGTGTAAACTTGGACTGTCACTAAACGGACTGGTTTTGCTGAAATTTTCATCATTGATATTTTCTCACTATGTTGTGTATACTTTGCACTGTATTCCCTCGAGTCTTATTCATGATAATACCGACGCCTGCTGGCCCTCTTTTCGCTGCTGTATTAATTATTCTATACTTCCCCTTCCAAAAATCATTTTCTGCTGACCATCTTACTTCATTAATTCCTGTTATATTCAATTGTAATACTTTCATCCCTTTTTATAAGTTTTTTAATTTGCCTACATCATTCAGTGTCCTTACATTCCATGTCGCTATTCTCAATTCTCATAGTTTCTCACTAGGTAGTCTCCATCCAAATGGAAAACTTTTTCTATCCGAAATTATTATTTACTTAGTGAGTAACCATCATAATTGTGGTAGTAGAGACGCAATGGCGTTCAGTTTGTTTAAATCCGTTTTGGTTGCTGCTGAGTAGATGGCAAGTCCGTAGTCGCATTTTGAACGGATAAGTGAACGATAGATGCGTTGTAGGGATGTTGTATCGGCGCCGTAGGATGTGTGTGCAATTCCAGGGAAGAATACTCATGTAGTTTCCTCTTGCTTTCATCAGGGTTTATCTGTAGGAGTTTTCCTTTTCTTATGTGCCTTTCTTCTTCTAAGTGCCGTGACCGTTACCGGACACAGGCGCATCGCGGTTCCTGACGCGCGAGTCTCCTAGCAAGTTAGTCGGGGTAATTTGCTATTGTTTTCCCTTCCGTTTTTGTTGCGTTAGAGTTTTCCTTCCCTGTACCGAAGATGCAGCTGCAATTTGCTTACTAGCCACGTATTTCTCGCCATTGAGGCCATGACGTGCAGACGACAGTCTAAGCAGTCTGTTATATCTAGTAGTAACACGCCTTGCGATTGTAGTGCCTTGTTCGTTCGAACTGGCAGGGGGTTACAGGGCGCGCTATCTTCCACCTCGATTGATACTGTAGTTACTGTGTTCGCTAGGATGTTAGGGGGGGAGGGGTATTCGAATGTCACTAGCTCTGTCCTGCGTTGGTTCGATTCGAACCCGAGACGCAAGGATTTAGTTTTTCTTTAAGCCACCTCACCACACGAAGGTAGCACGCACAGAAGGAATATTCAACATAATAAACCTATCTTCATGGAAAATCAACACCCGATGTTTGGCCCTGGTATTTGTAGATAGGAGGGAACCCAACCCCCAAACCCATCACAAAGTGGATTCTAATAAATGACTTTTCTTATGCATTTAAAATTGTTTTCACTATTGCACATCGGTGTGTGCGTTCATTATATTTGGAAAATCTTGCAAATTAGATGTACACATTTATATATTTTTAACTTAACGAAAGTTATTTCCATTTTCGGGTCTTCTCTCTATCATCCGTGAATGAGTGACCTCCGAAGGCTAACTGAGAAATTGGACACAAAAATCTTTTGTTCCTCTTTACCATTGTTATATGTATGAGCGACCGTCGAAGACAATCTGCGCAGAGCCGATAATTGTAATCGAAGAGACTAGTTCGCGGCGTTACTTATCAGTTTCACTCCCCATGATAACGTTATAGCAATTCCCCCCCCCATGTTTACATTAAACTCCGCGTGAAATGTTCGTGTAACTTGTTTGAATGCTTTGCGGAGTGCAACTGGAACGATACCACTGGTTCATATGTTGAGTTTGAAAGCAAGATACAAGTAGTGTTAATGGTTTATATTCTTGAAATCTGCATTAATTTGCGGTGAGTGGCGACATATGTAGGTATAGGACTTTTCATATTGAATCTGGAAAACAAAGAAGCTTCAACTACAAAGTAAGTATGGCTCATATAATGCATCTATGTTCCCTTATCTAAATATATATATATATATATACATATATTATTCAAGTGAATAAAATGAGCGATTATCGAGTGCGATGCTTGTGTAAAGAGGCGAAGCCGAGTGAAGCAAACGCAACCAGTCGATAATCGCTCACTTTATTCGTGGTAATGATTTTTTTTTTTTTAATTCAAATAATATTGTAAAATGTCACGCAAAATATCCTGGTATTACTCATATCATATCTAATTATAAGGAAGACTACAAATTATGGAGGACAATATATCACGGCACTTGAAAAGTCAAGTTCCCAGTTGATGAAAAACATTATTAAATTATTTTCCAATACTTGCAAAAAACTGGCAAATCATGAAACATGCGTACGCACACGCATTGTGTACAGTCAGCTTAACAATAAGGCTGTATAGCTAAAGCATAGACATACTAGGCCGCCATATTAGGGCACATCTTGCCAGTAGCATAACGTGTAGCAGGGACGGGCAGCGAATCGATTCTTTTGCAAATTGATTCGCGAATCGATTCGATTTTAGACGAATCGCGAATCGCAAATCCATTCGAATGAAATTTAACAAATCGGAATCGCGAATCGATTCGCCAAAAATTTCTGCAAATTGGAATCGTGAATCGATTCCTTTTCAATGAATCGTAGGATTCGAATCGAAATTCGACGGCGTGTGTGGCTGTGTGTTGTCTGCTCTCTGCTGTGGGCTGTGGAGTGTGGAGGTCGAAGATGAAATCAGCCAATCAGAAATCAGTGTTCTGCGTTTATCATTATCACTAAAGACCGGGAAAAGTATGAAATTGCATATAAATTTCTATAACTTTAATAGAGCTTATTTCATATTATTTTTACGATTTTATAAAATTCCCTGTAAAATGAGCCCCATTTCATTTTGCATATTTTGCATATTGTCCTTTAAAATGCATATTTTTGCATATTTTCATGGTCGTCACATCTCAGCCAATTTTCGCTATTTTTCAGCATATTTCCAACATTTATGTTTTGTTACTGAAATGACAACACTATTAGGTATTCATATTTTTATCTAGATTGTTCGAGCATTGTACATAATAATTTGAAAACTTTTTATTTTTTTTATATTTTTGCAGCGTTCCGTGTGCCATGACGTCAACACAGTGAGTTACTGTCAGCAAAAGTATTCATCATTGGGCAGCCAAAGTAGCACTGTGTGACGTCATAGATTGATTTCCTTCTTCCTCAAAAATCTTGTACAATGACATCCATATTGATAAACTGATACTAATTTAGTAATGCATATTTTGCATATTTTAGAGGTCTGAGTGCATATTTCTGCATATTTCAGCTACTCAAAATGCATATTATATGATCATATTTTGAGATTTAGAGTGCATATTTTTCCGGCCTTTAATTATCACCTTTTTGTACTTTGTAGCAAATACACTGAAATACTAATACAGGAAACTCCATTTAAAATACATTGAGCGCTGTTAGACCCAGCACCTAGCGGCAGGGATTGTTACTATAATAATTTAGCATTGTGTTCACCAACACTAGATAAAGCGTAATCACTATCACAACATACAGTTACAGTGAATGAATGAATGAAAAGTGAAATACGTGTAGTACCAATCCCTGCCGCTAGTAGCCTTGGTCCAAAAAAGCGCTCGAGTTTCCATTATTGGTAGTTCAGTGTATTTGTTTGTAGTTTACAGATTGTAGATTGTAGGATTGTACTTCCTTATCAAAAATCAAACAATATTAAAGAAACAAAAAAAAAAAACGAATCGCGAATTGAAGAATTAGCGAATCGATTCGCGATTTGTTTGGATGAATTGCGAATCGCGAATCAATTCGACTTCATTGTAGAGAATTGCAAATTGCGAATCGATTCAATTTTCTTGTGGCGAATCGCGAATCGTGAATCGATTCGATTTACAAACGAATTTGCCCATCCCTGACGCGTAGTCGATTCGACATCGACGGGCACGATGCGCCCTAATATGGCGGCCCAGTATACCTCTATGCTTTAGCTATACAGCCTTATTAAAGATAGTCGAAGTCTGGTCCAATTAAGAAACATAATATTTTCACGGCGCTGATAATGTGTTCCTGAACTTGTCCTTCCCCTTTAACTTCAAAATACCCATATATCAATGTGTATTGCGGGTTGCCAGTTATGTTTCTTAACTGGACCAAACTTCACATCTGTGCGCGAAAATCGAATTGTAGATTGTATACTAACGACCACAGCTAACGACCCGCGAGTATGTACACAAAGTTGTGCAATCGCAATCTTAACATTGGGATTTAAACCTCACCTGGGTAGCGCTACCATAAGCAAACGTTTTATGGGTATTGTTATCAGTTTGAGGTGATCGATTGGTCTTTAGTCACCCTAAAGTGATAAGAGTACAATGAACCTACTACAGTGCTGCCAAAGCATGCAACTTAAGTCCCAATTATTGCATATGTTTGTTTGCGATCTGAATTTGTTCCACAGATCAGCTAGATGCTGTTAATAAGCAAAACGGACTTGGGCGACACTTTTTGACAAAATTAGTTATTAGTACCATTAGAAAGAGCGTAAAATGTAAAATTTTTCAGAATTGGGCCCCCAATACAAACATGTGTTCCCATGTAGAAAAGAGCTTATCACTAAACGCTGTGTCATAGTTCCTATCTGGCTCTTGACAGTGGATTTCGAGTCACGTGTTCTCAAGAAACAGATTTTGTCTCTTGAGTCTGTTAGCCAAAACCGCCCAAGCAACAAAATCTGTTTTTTGAAAAAAACTTAACATTAAAAGCCAATGAGTAATGCCGGATTACGGGCATAGCATTTACTGATAAGCTGTTTTCAACATGGACACACGTTCTTGTATCGGGGCCCCATTTTATAAAATTCTACTTTTTAGGGTCGGCACAGCCAGCCTTATACAATGGAAAAATAGTTCCACGTGACGCGTGACATCAGTGGTTTGTGACGCGTGATGTCAGTGGTCTGTGTTTCTTATCAATCGACGTTCGAGATACAGGAGCAGTGCATTGCAGCCAGCTGAAAGCCAAAAGCCAAATTCAGCCGAATTTTTACTGATCAGAGAAAAGCTGAGAGCCAGCTTTATTTGTATCTTCACAAGCCAAAAGCCGAAAGAAGCCAAATTTTTCCATCTTCCTTTTGGCTTCTCTAAAACCTATAAATTCGTGGGCTTTCATCAATTTTCCTTGTGTGTGATGTTTTTGAGAACTGCATTTTCCCTCCTTACACCTTAAGACCTCAGCTCAGGTGTCAGTTGACGGCAAACGTCTCAGCTCAAAATATCAGCAACATTATTTTCTATTAGAACATGTTTTGGCTTTTGGGTATTGGGCAACAGAAATTAAGTAATTTTATCAGTAAAGATTAAAGAAGCCAAAAAGCCGAAAGCCAGCCGAATTTTTCTTAAATGCCGAAAGCAAAAAGCCGAATCCGTATTTTTCAAGGTGAAAAGTTTAAGCCGAAAGCCGAAGCTAAAATTTTTAGCTGCAATGCACTGTACAGGAGAATGAATCGTGTTTGCTTTTGACAGTAGGGCTTGTGGTTTTAAATGTAAAAGTGAACGTAATTGTGCGTAAAAGAAACAGATAGGAAGATGGTTTCACATTGTGCTTACAGTCTCAGCATAGGCGACTCGAGGTATCAACATAAGGAATCTATGAAAGGAGTTCATTTTGTGAGGTTTGTAATAATTATTGTGTATAATTCTTGGTGAAATTAGGGTCGGCGTGAATCAACTGACATTTTTGTAAACAAAATGAGTCATTAGTGTTGTTGGAAAGAATCTAAAAAGTCGAATTTTTCAGAATTGGGCCCCGATTCAAAATTGTGTACTCACATTGATCAAAGCTTATTAGTAAACGTTACGTCATATAGTTTCTACATGGCTCTTGAATTTAGAATCACGTGTTCTCAAAAAACAGATTTTGCTGGTTGGTTCCCTTACGCTTAACAGTGTCTAAGTGCAATTGTACTTTTTGTTCGAAGTCGGTTAGAGGAATAGCCGCCCAGACTTCAGCTGAAAAGCCAACCCTATTACTAGGTCGCAAAGCGACCTGGCTTGTTACTCTCTTTCCAATGATACTAAAAGTAAAAACTCATTTTGCCCACAAATGTCACGTGGGCGGTTTTTGCTTAACAGCTTTCAACTTTTTACGCATTTTCTAGTGGTATCAAACGCACTTTTACAATTATTGTATGTATAAACAAAAATAATCCTACATGCCTTTTCTTCTTCTTTTTTTTTTTTATCCTACTCACAGTTTGCTAGTAATGGTACTTACTAATAATTTTACTATAATGCAAATATTATGTTTTCTCCCAATCCTGTTAGATGTGGACGAGCATCGAATATATGTACACTGTACTCCAAAGCCTTTCACTGAGCACAGTTCTTTACGGTCTCATTTTCATTCTCATGACCAAGTACCTAATGGATGTATTTCGTCCTAATCCTCGTTTGGCGAAATTTGCAGCCAAATTGCCTGGCCCCCCTGCACTTCCAATCGTTGGAAATGGCGATATAGGATTATCTGCTGATAACAGTAAGTGAAAACATTCCGCTTTGCAATGCACGATGCATTTGGTGTCGGTGGTGTACAAAATGGAATTTAACATCGCTAGCTGTATAGTTTCATCAGAATGTTAGGCAACTTTTCAGCTTCAATGTTGCATAATTTCACATTATTTTTTTGTTTCTGATAAACCTAGATAGAGAAAGGGGCCTCTATGTATAGTCCGCCCAGATAAGTTGGCACTCTTCATTTCGTTGCGAGTTGTCAGGTTTACTCAAACTAACGCTCCTGTTTTACCAGGTAGGCGCGTCACCCTAGTTAATTATTCGCGGAAGGGTTTACTTAATTCACCTGTGAGCAGTGACAAGGGTTGGAACCATTTATTCCATATAAACCAGTTTTCGTCTCATCCTTCTATCTTACTTCTATATAACAAATGAACGAGACAACTCTCAATGTGCAGGTATTGTTAGTGAAAATACATAGACTGAAGGCCCTTGAAAAACAGGTTCTTCAGCGTTGTAGGACGAAATACGAGTGCTAACTTATACTACTGGGCGGATTATATGTGACCGAAAAATTAATCTTTCGGACTATGAACATTGATTTCTAGATCAACGCTTTCTAAATTGTGTCAGGTAGGTACTTACATAGTTTGCTCCCTGACTTCAAAATACTTAATAACGCCAAAATTCTGTGTAGCCGAGATTACGCATACACTAAGGAAGTATGAACAAAAGTATGGATCCAGATATCGGCTCTGGTTTGGGAAGAATCTCATGGTTGTACTTTCAGACTTGAAAGACGTACAGGTAATGTTTCTCAAAATGTTCAAAGCTCCAACCGTTACATTGTTTATACCTAGTGTTACTAAACGATAATCGTTCTGATTAATTCGCTTTGTTAATGTCAGGTGGTATTTGGAAGCACAAAAATGTTGAACCGTCCCCAATTCCTGAACGAAGCTGCCCGCGAGTTCTGGGGAGATGGAATAGCTACCTGTCCATGTAAGTAACTGAAAATTGAACTTACCATGAACAGTTGACATTTCATAATTGCCGAGGAAACTTTTGATTTACTATATTACTTTGACTATATTCTATGTATTGTAAAAATTGAACTATCCAAAATTGCAGAATAATTCCCTGTAGGTAACTGCAAGCCCAAAACGTTGCAAAATAGTCAAGTATAACTGCAACCCTTTGACACTATAGTTATACAAGTACTTAATATTAGTCTCTGGTTTCTGGTTCATAAAATAGTACATATTGGCATGGTTTACTTATTTTTCAGTACCTGTGTGGAAAAGAAACCGCAAAAGGGTGGAACCATTTTTCAACAACAAGGCAATATTATCAAAACATACGTCTGTATTCAATGATATGATTTTCAAGCACCTGAAAAATATGGAGAAACACATCGATGGACCGGAATTCGACTTGTTGGATTCTCTTCCCGACCTTTCTTTCAACATAATAACGAGTAAGACCTATCTAGTAATCTACTGTTGTGGTACGACTTTCAGAAGATATTCTCATTATATCAGACCTACACGATATCTGTATGGTAAATTTGTCCGGGGGCTATTTTAAAAGTCGGTGCACTGTGTGGCAACATAGGTACCGCCCTCGTATTGACACAGAGGTATAATAAAATCATTTGACCAAAACAAGGAATGAGGTGGGGGAAAAAAGAAAAACACTTGATAGTCTTTGTAATCTGCTGCACTCAATTTCTCAGAACCTCACTTCCCACTTATATCGATAACTTTCAGCGTTTCAGAGCATATTAATGGTTTATTCCTCATAAATTATACTGCCTGATGTACATGTCACATCTCATACACAAAACATGAGAAGATACCAATTCCAGAAAGTGCATGGTCAATTATTTAATCGAAAATACGATTTTTGCGACATCTATTGGTCAAATAATGTGGAATTGTGATCATAATTCGGACTTCCCAAAATTCAACAGCTAAGTAGCTGATATCTGGCGGCTGTTTTGGCAATTTTGTCAATATTATGATTAGAGACTGGCAGGGATGTTAAGCTGAAGCCACTAGTGACTTGAGCTAAAGCTTAATCGTTATTCATTAAGCCTTAAGAGCCAGCCAGGCGAATCTTGCTGGTCGGCTTTCAGCCCTCAAGTTAGCCATAAGCAAGAGCTAATGTCAAAAATATTGATGAAAAATTTGCCATTTTTTAAATATTTTTACCGTGAACTGCGATCAGTACTTCGAGGATCAGTATTCAATACAGCGATTCCAGTTGGTGTTATCAGTTATCAAAATTGTGGGAAATTGCAATCTGTAACTTATGACTGAAGTCAACTCAACTTACCAAGATTAAGTCATAAGCCAAAGAGTATTAAGCCATATTTGAAGCCAAAAAATTAGCTTCAAGCCTTAAGTTAGTCAAGTCAACCAGCAGCTTCAAAACCTGAGCCAAGCTTAAGCCAGTGATTACCGGCTTGACAGCCCTGGATGCTGGGCATTCATCATAATCATAATGTAAAAATGTGATTTTCAAATGGTTTTAAATTAAATTTTTACGAAAGAAGTGGGGGAAAAGTCCCAAGTTTAACGTCTATAATCTACCAATTTTTGTTTGAATTTGCCTTGAAAATAAATCTCCGTCGCATAATTATAAAAATCACATATCTCCCTTCCAAAGTACGCAGCGTTCTTCACACAGATATAATTGTATGTCTGTGGTGGTTTCATTACTATCCCAACATTGATAAATAATAAGCATCATTTCTTTGAGTGCTGAAAGTAGGGTTCACACAGGTATACTGGACCGCCATTTTGATTCCCAAGTTGGTCCGAGCATTCTTGAACGCACTCGCACCCGTTCGTGAAATGGTGATCAAAGATGTTTGGACTAAAATCTGGTCCAGTTAAGTTAAGAAACATAACTGGCTACCCACAATACACATCGATGTATGGGTGTTTTGAAGTTGGAGAGGAAGGACGAGTTCAAGAACACGTTATTAACGCCGTGAAAAAATGGACGCTATTCAGCAAAATGGGACCAACTAGCAAAATTTCCCTTTTGAGAACACGTGATTCAAAGTTCAAGTGCCATGTAGAAACTAGAAACTATATGACATAGCGTTTACTGATAAGCTTTTTTCAACGTGTGTACACAATTTTGAATTGGGGGCCCAATTTTGAAAAATTTTACTTTTTATGCTCTTTCCAATGATACTAATAACTCATTTTGTCTACAAATGTTGGTTGGTTCCCTTTTACTGAACAGTAGAACAGCATCCAAATTATGTTTCTTAACTGGACACTTTGGTTGGGAATCAAAATGGCGGTCCATTGTACTCGCGTGAAACTATAGCACCTTACTGAAAGAAGGTTGTCTGGGAAATCCGAGTATCTATTCTATGACTGTATACGTGTTCAAAGATCTCGCATGTTCGGCATCCGTTTCGTACTTTGTCCCATTGTCCCCGGTTTGGGAAACAACCGTTTTGGACTAAGAACTTTTTGGAATAATTAGACGCTGTTCAACAAAAAGGAACCAACTAACATTTGTAAACAAAATGAGTTATTAGTATCGTTGGAAAGAGCGTAAAACGTAGAAGTTTTCAAAATTGGGCCCCCCGATTCAAAAATGTGTACTCACATTGAAAAAAGCTTATCAGTAAACGAAATGCCGTATAGTTTCTACATGGCTCTTGAACTTCGAATCACGTGTTCTCAAAAAGTGGGTTTTGCTAGTTGGTTCCCTTTTGTTGAACTGCGTCCAATTGTTGTCTTCAGTTGGACGCTGTTAAGCGTAAGGAGACCAACCGACATTTGTAAACAATATTAGTTATTAGTATCATTGGAAAGAATGTAAAAAGTAGAATTTTTCAGAATTGGGCCCCTCGATTCAAAAATGTGTACTCACGTTGAAAAAAACTTATCAGTAAATGCCATTATGTCGTAATTATAGTTTCTACATGGCTCTTGAACTTCGAATTACGTGTTCCCAAAAAACAGATTTTGCTGGTTGGTTCCTGTACGCTTAACAGCGTCCAATTACAAAAATACCTTCCTTATATATTTTATGGTTGAGATTTTTTTACTTTTCGTATAGAAATGCTGTTCGATGCTGAGTTCAATTCACAAGAGATATCCGACCTACAACTCGATCGCTGTTTTCAGATGTAAGTTCCTCAACAATTTCGACTAAATTCAAGTTCTAAATTACGAACTTCCAGTTTATGATGCCTTCATTTTATAATGAGGCAGATGTAAGGGTTGAAAACTAAGGAATGGTGATTTGTTCCGGTTCCACTCTGAAAACTTTTTTCGTACTTTCAGGATTATACCTACTTAAAAGATGAATATGTTTCACTCATGTTATGCTTATGAGTATCGTAATCACATGATGTATAAGTTATCGCTCTTCTTCAGAATGTAATTGTTACCGTGTATGTGAAATACTTACTAGTTTTGTTTTTTTCAGTTATTGTTCTAGTCAGCAAACCGTCCCCTGTCTCACACCCTGCGTTCATTTTGCTCTCCTCATGTTTCGCTCTAAATTTCTCCAAATTCATTTGTTCTGATTTACTGTTTACGTGTTTAGCTCACATAGACTCTGAAAAATTGATTGATTTGCTCATGAATCACCCATGTTCTTGACTTTTCTTCCTTTCTCACAGTATTTATTCAAGAACAAATAAAAATGAATAGTTTTTCTGATTGTTCTGGTGTTTCTTACAGTTTACAATCCTGTATAAATAGTGTAATTTGCCCGAGTAATGAAGATTTAAGTGCATGCATATTTTGTAGAAAGATATTTTCGAGTAGACTAAACCATTATACCTACCTGAAACTAGCAGGATTAAGCATCGCAGTTCGTTCGTTCAATTTCAGGGGAGAAGATGTGTGGCTCGCTAAAGTATTCAAACCTTGGACACAGTTTAAATTGGTTGATTATTTTATATTCAAAGAAAAGAGAGATTACTTCCACGCCCGAATGATCAAATTGGTAGACTTGGTTGGTTATTCTACAAATTAATTATTCCTGAGAGCCTAGAAATGAAACACTGTTAAGTAGATCAGAAGTATATTACCATAAAATATTTTTGATTTTTATCTGTAATGTTTCAGCTGCTAAAGAAGACCCCATCTGAAGCACAGTTGATGCATGAGAGTTCTCATTCAGGTAACTTGTCTGTAAGATAATTCCAACGAAGAAACCGCCGCTTTTTAAATTTACGATTACACATCATTCATTGAAGTTTCAAAGAATGTCAGCATATACCTAGGGTAAAGTGCCAAGTTACTAACAGTGACCCAGTAATTGACACTTTAAAACAGTTTAACATTTCAATTACTGGGTCATTGTCAATAACTGGGCACTTGACTCTACCATTCTGTCGAAGAAACATTGGAATAGATCCCTGTAAAGTTTTTTCTCTATATATATGTCATACATGTAGTTGGCGAAATGCTAAAATTGTTACTATGGCATGTCAAAACTGCACTTGACAATTTTGAGGAAATCTGACAAATGTATATTAATTTGGACTCAGTTGCTTCTCAAAATTATACTACTGGATGCCCCCTCCCCCCATGTCCAAGAAGATAACTAACTTTTATGAAACTGACATAAATTCTTGAGTGCTATAAAATCAGAAGACAAATTTATATTTAAACTGTGTGGTATCTAGGGGTTAAATTATTTCTAATCTTTAAACGAAGGGTGGTATACTGGGTACTAAAAGTATCTATCTCGTTTTTTTTCTCGTTTTTTTATTTTCTTTTGAAGAGACAGTTCCGTGTGCTAGCTTGGAGGAGTAAAGGAGTAAATAACATATGAAGGGTAAAGAATCAAAACTCACATTTGCTATTTTACTTCAAGGGCGCAAGTATGCAAAATACTATACACGGGTGCAGGAATATCTTTGATGCGCCTGTGAACATGGAGTATGTTGTACATATCGCACATTCAGAGGCGTAGCAAAGATATTCCTGCACCCGTATACTGTATTTTGCCTATTTACACCCTTGAAGGAAACTCGCAAATGTGAGTTTTGATTCCTTGCCATTCATATTTGATTCTACATCGAGAATTCGGAGCCGAACTAGTCCAATGGAAGGGAGTTTGACTACGCGCAAAAGAACTCTACATCCAAGTAGTCGAATTCCATATCATCAGAGTAGTTTGGCTCCAAATTTTCAATCCTGCATACCGATTGTACCAGAGCGCCTTAATAATAGCACGTTTCGGGAAGTCGGTGCAACCAGTTACAGAAATATTCAAGGTGCGGCATCTTCACCAGAATTACTTTACTGTGCAGCAGAGTGACGCCTTTTACTACATACTTTTACTACATATTCGACCTCAGTAACTTCACTTAAAATGCATCAGTCGATACAAAAATCGATTTTTGTCGACATTCATAATCCGCCTCGGTTCTAACCGGGCACTGTGGTCAAATCTGACACAGAAGTCGATATGAAAGTTGAGTTACCCCCTCCCGGACATCGACTTTTAAATAGAATTCTGTATTGTGGTCGAATCTGGCCTAGAATTTGATATAAAATCCCGGACATCGACTTTTGGATATAATTCTGTATTAAAGTTGATGCATAACTTGATCTTAAAATCAATTTGGCTTGGCAACTCGACTTTTGTATCAAATTCTGTGTCAGATTTGACCACAGTGTTGTTTGTTTAATTTTGCAAGGTTCGCTGTACTGCCTTGTTGCGTAGCTGCACTAGTTTTATCATTTAACCATTAAGTTGGTATTCTTGTATTTTTTTGCTCTCGCTATATTAGTGTAGGTGAAATATATTGTTAGAAAAACTGACGTGAGTCGCTCCCCAAAAACTAAAGTCTTCCAGGCGGGATTCGAACCAGTGACCTATGGATCCGGCCCGGAAGACCACATGTTTAGTCTTAAGTGAGCGACTGATGACATTTTTTTAAGCGATTTATCGCATACACAACCATAGCGAGAGCAAATAATACGAGAATACAAACTAAACAGTTGAATGATAAGATTAGGGCAGCTATGCAGCAATGCAGTACAGCCAACCTCGCAACATTAAACACGAGTATCCTGCCGGAAAAATGACAGATTTGGTTGTCATTTATTTCGACGTTTATTATAATCTGTGAATTTTTTTTATTCGTGATGTTTCAGAAAAACTGAAGTTTCCATTTCTAGCTACACTTTTCCAGATTAAAGAAGAACTGGGTCTCCCTCAGCAGTATATACGAGATGAAGTAATTGCTATGATCGCTGGAGTACGTAGAACATTAACGAGTAACATGTGTTTAAAATGTTTGTTTTTTCGCTAACTAAGTCCAAAGTTTTTATATATAGAGGAGATTGGCCTACTTCAGCACGGGCAGAAACTTCAGTGATGTCACTTCAGTTGTGCCCTCGATATATTTTTCCATTTTTGTAGGATACTGCATTGAGCTAGTGGAGGGAAGACTGAAGATATTATTCAGGCTCCTCTGGGAAGTAAAGGTGCCGAATGCATGATATTCTTTAGTCTTTTCTCAGTTTCAGTCATTTTAACTGCGCAGTAGAGAATCTTTCCAGATATTGTCTTCTTTTTTATTATTTGAATGAAATTTTACACATTTTCTTATTGGAAATCAAAGTAGCTGACACCTGGTGGCAGAGTTGAGAACCTGTATAGTTCGAGTGATCAAATTAATCGCTCCCATATGAAATGTAGGGGCGATAATCTCACATTTGAATTACGAAAAATTTAGAGTTATTTGAGGGTAAATTGTTTATTGAAATCGTTTTTCTGTAACATAGGCTACAAATTGAAACAGCGAGGCTAACTGGTGGAATCTCATAAGACAAGATTGATCTTTGCTCTCCATGTTAGAGGATAGGAAATATCGATATTGATGATTCAGATTCTTTATGCGTGTTTTTAGTGTGTGCGCGCATGTGTAGCGTCTCAAACGTTCTCCGCATTTCATTCCACATCTCAATAATACTTCATTGGAAAATAGGAAGAGTGGCTCTTAATTTGCTCTTACTTCGTTCCACGCCTATGAGTGGAAATGGCCTCCACCTTCTCGTCATAACTATCTCGTATTTTGCCTTCATTTTAATTATGTATATTATGTATATTCTTTTAGGGCACCCATACGACGGCGATTACGCTTTCATTTTGTCTTCTGGCACTAGCAATACATCCTGAAATACAGGTAAATTGATAGGGCATATTTTAATTTCATGTTAGCATAATTAAAGTACTGCTGTTGTTTTTTCCCTTACTCAGAGTGCAACTATATTCGCACGATAGGTTACCTTCTGAGTCCATTGCTCATGAGTGAGCACTTGGGGATCCATCCGTTCTCTCGACTATCTCGTTTACCATCACTCGCTAATCTTTGGCATCCCGCACTAACCTTTCCAGTCTGCTATCGAACACTTCCTCAATCTGGTAGATTCATTTTTTTTGACGAACATCCCTGCATCTTTTTCCTTCGATCTTGCCCTGTACGACCAACTTCTCTAAGTTGTCGTCTGGTCTCCGAACAATGGGTTTGAAGAAACGCAGGATTCTTTGATAACATATAGACAATAAGTGTTGTTATATCTGTAGTTCGGCCAGAATTGATAAATCCATACGACTCATAATTCACAGTATTCGTAACATCCTGTGATACATCCACATTTCAAATGCGTCTACTCTTTTGCGGTTGTCGGCTTTGGTAGCCCATGTCTCAGTGCGATCAAGGAAGATAGAGATGAGGGTTCTTGAAACGCGCAGCTTTGTATTTCTCGTCAGGCTCCAATCTTTCCATATTCGTGTTAATTTGATCGTGGCCTCTCTTGCGATGATGATTCTTCTTCGTGTTTCAGCGGTGCTTCCTCCATTACTATCCATCAGGGAACCGAAATTCAGAAATTTCTTCACTTTCTCAAAGTCCGTCAGGACGTCCGATATACGGAGTGTGTGCGCTTGATCGACTATCATGATTAAGGGGCGGATTTTTATGCGCTAAAAAACGCAAAATATGCGCATATTTCATGCGCTAAAAATCAAAAATATGCATATTTTTTTCTCGAAATATGAACAAAATATGCAAAATCAATATGGGTATCGTTGCAAAGGTCTTGAAAAATTACGTCTGTTTACAGCACTTACCTCAAAATTTAAGTAAAATACTTAGAACCAGGCGCTTCGTGTTTAAAGTAGTTCCGCGAAAGCAAGTGTAGAGCGCTAGTGAAGCTATCAAAAACTAAAAAATTTTCACTATCCAGGAGTCAAAACTGAAAAATTTTCGTAATCCAGAAGTCAAAAAAGTTGAAAATTGAAAAATTTTGCAAATATGCGGTAAAAATGAAAAAAAAACTCGGAAATTATGAGGAAATTAAGTAAAAATATGTGCTAAAAATGGTCGTTTTATGAAAAAATATGATTTTATTGGCAAAATATGCAAAATATGAAAAAACAAGTTGGGCTCATTCGCTTCGAAATGACGTGAAACGGATAAATACCTGGAATATATCGATTCTACTTCAACACAGAAAAACATATAATTTCATAGAAATCCGCCCCTTAATCATGATCTTGGTCTTGCTTTTATTTAGCTTTGAGACCGAGGTCGTTGCTGTTCTTTTCGACTCGATCCAACAGCTGTCTCAGTTCGCTTTTCGAGCCGATAAGATCGCTTCATCAGCAAGCCCCACATTGCTGTTTTTCAGCCCACCCACTCTACTCCACTGTTTTATTCATTTATAATTTTTCTCATAAAGGTGATAAAATGCTGCTCTGACCCCTCTGGATGTTTCTAAATCGGGCGAGTGCCCGTCCTGAAGTCTTACCTTTGCTTTGCTGTCTGTATATCTGTACGTCGTACAAGTGCAGTCAGGTGTGTCGGTACGCCCATTTCATCCACGATCTGTCAAAATATTTTCCATCGGACGCAATCGCAGACTTTGTCCAGGAAACATAACACCAGCCGGGACATTATTACATTCTCTGCATTTCTCCACCAGTTGGTGTACGTTCAGTATTTATTTGCGAATGTCTTTATTTTTGACAAAACCAGCTCTTGCTCTTTTGGTATTTGATCGCTCAAGAATAAGGTAGGTGTTCATGAGATGTTCAGGAACACCTTGCTCCAATATGACACTAAAGAGACCCTTCGATGATTCCCACAGACGCTAGTGCTACTAGTGTTGCCATCTCTCACTAAATTTCCTGAGATCTCAAGGAGTTTTTGGAAAAAACTGACACGTAAAGATGTGTAAGTTCCGATGTATTTATTCCTACGACAACTAGATCACAGAATTTTTCATGAAAGAAATCTGGCAACACTGAGTGCTACCCTAGAAGTGGGACCAACATTGACCGTGTCCAGTCCCGCCCTCTATCCACACATCACAGCAGATGGTGCAATATATCGACACCAGCCTCCCCGGTTGCCTTTATAATCTCTGCTGTGACGCTATCCTCGCCGGGTGCTTTGTGGTTCCGTAGTCTCCTGATGGCTGCACAAACTTAGTTTTCCTTCTCCTGCATCCATCCACATAGGTCGCCGCCCGATTATGTCGCTTTGCTTAACTGGGTCGCCACGTGAAGGCTGTGGAACTGGGCTTGAACACAGCATATGGTAACGGGCATGGGTGACTCTGTCGATCCTAGGATCTACCATTGCTGGTCCCATTGGTTACCTACTCTGAAGATACTCTTGTATTCCACTAAAATCTAGAATTACTTTCAACTACCCCATATATGTCAACAGGATAAACTTTACAATGAATTGTTCCACGTATTCGGCGAGGACGATCGAAGAGCCGACGTTAATGATGTTGACCATCTGCCCTACTTGAATCAAGTACTGAAAGAAACCGAAAGACGGTTCTGTTTGGTTCCGGTCCTTTTTAGAGGTGTTGATGAAGATACAACAATAGGTAAGCGCTATCCTGCGCACATTCACTTGGCGAAAACTATACGAGATAGCTTCTGTCTCACCAAGTTTTTGCATGAACTGTGGATACCTATTCATTAATTAAATCCGTTTGCTCATAAAACCTTTAGGTACCTACTTACATCTGGTCGAAATCCAATTTTGGGGATTTGAAAAATTTTTGAAATATCTTAGTCCATTTTCTAAATTTCTACATTTATAATGGAAACAGAAGATTTGTTCTTTTCTTTCATTGCAACGTAAAGCATAACCTTTTCCCACCTTTGGACTCTGAATGGAGGAAGTCTGGAAGCATACTATCCACCAATTTTGTTAGTCCTTATCATTGGGGACATTAAGCGTTCCTAGCTACAGTATGATTGTCCATTAGTTAGATTTGTTCCATTTGGTTCTAATTTTTGCAAAGTACATTTGGCCTGCTTTGGGGAACATTTTCAAGAACGAATCTGGCAACACTGACATACTCATCAGCAAGAACAAATGAACATCTTGCAATAATTTCGTTATTGAATAATTTCCAGGTCCGTACACATACCCTGCAGGAACGGGAATAATGATACCAGTGCGCAATTTTCATTGTAGCTCTGAATACTATGCAAATCCACTTGAATTCGATCCCGAGCATTTCAGTCCTGAAGTTGTCAGTTCCCGATCTAAATTTGCATTCATGCCATTTGGTACGGGGGCACGAGGCTGTCCGGGTACGTCATGTATTTTTATTTTATTTTGTACTTTTGCCTGACAAGTAGTAGCGGCTTTGCGTTACACGGTGCCACTTAGACAATATACACGTTGTACCTTTGTACAAATTCACAGTGGAAATGACAGCATTGGTGAGATAGGTCGCTAACCCCGCCTGTCCCCCCAACTCTAGGCATAGATATCCATCGCACACCTCAAGCTGAGTCTGTTCGCCGCAGATCTGGTCCAAAGGACCCCAAAGCTTTTACTTATAGGATCCCTCCTCCTAACTGGGGGTCTACCCCTCCTTCTTTTAAGATCCCAGGAAGTCCATGCAACCAATCCTTTTATCCATTTATCCCCTTTTTGGGACATAGAAAGCTCGGAATACCTTGAACTCTATTTTGAGCAGTTCTAATCCGGATACAAGAAAATTGCTAACGGCCTTTTTTATGGGAAATTTAATGTACGATCTAGGGCAAATAAATAACACAGTAACTTAAGAGGGTAATCTTCACGGGAAATTGAAAAACTGTGAACATTTTGTGATATATATGTGTAATTTGTACTAAAATTCATTTTATGTACACCCTGTTGAACCGATTCTGACATTTTTCCTATTCCTGCGGTAACCACAACTGCCCTCTACTATTACCTCTATTGGTACCCTTTTTCTGTCTATCCCCAGTCGTTAGAAGAAAAAAACAAGTTCAAAGATAGAAAATATTGTTGGGTAGGTTGCCTACTTACCAGGTGGAAGGGGGTCACTGCGAAAAAGACACCCTGTATAGTAGTAATGGGGATGAAGAGATGAGAGTGGAGAGGGAAGAAGATGTGGAAGAAGATGGTCAGACTCAATTTTAAGAATGAATTTGACAAAGCATTGAGAGATTTGGAGGAAAGAAAAGCTCCAGGAGTGGATGATATACAGCTAAATTACTACAGAACTTTATGTACATGATGGATTGTACACATTAGTATGTTATATTTATGATAAAGGGTAAATGCCAGAGAACTTCAAAAAGAGTGCTATTGTAACTATACCAAAAACAGCAGGAGCAGATAGGTGTGAAAACTATCGAGCAATTAGTCTTCTTTCGCATGCGTCAAAAGTATTAACTAGGATAATTTATGGGAGAATTGAGAATAGAATAGATGCAGAACTAGGAGATGATCAGTTTGGATTTAAAAAAAGTAGAGGTACTGGGGAAGCAGTGCTAGCTTTGAGATTAATTGTAGATGGGAGACTTAAAAAGGGACAGGATATAGGTATGTATGGCATTCGCTGATATTGAAAAAACTTCTGGCTATGTTAAATGGGATAACATGTTTAATATTTCAAAAAAATAATATGAATAAAATTTGAAGAAAGATAAGTTATCTGAAACTTATATAAAGGACAGAAAAAGCCACATTAAGAATAGAAGAAGAGAAAGGGGAGGCTAATGTAGAAGAAGATATAAGACAGGGGTGCTCCTTATCTCCAGTATTATTTAATCTGTACACAGAGTGGGCCATAAAAAAATAAAAGAAAAATTTGAAACAGGTGTCACCATACATGGAGAGCGAGTAAAGATGCTCTGGTATACAGATGATATTGTCTTATTAGCTGACAGGAGTATTGATTTGGAAAACATTTTAAATGGAATCGAGGTCATTTTGATATAGAATATCGCATGCGCATAAATAAAAATCAAACTTGGTTTGCAATCGTTGTGAACATGATAGCTTAAATATAAATATTGGACAGGAAAAGATTGAGGAAGTAAGCGAATTTTGCTGTTTAGGGAGTGAATTAACAAAAGATGGAAGGACTAAAAGGATAGTAGTAGTAGAGTAGCACAAGCCAAAAATTATCATTTTACCAAAAAAGTAATCTTTTAAATAAATCTGGAAATCAAAAAATCGTTCTTGAAAACTTATGTTTGGAGTGTAGTCTTGTATGGATGTGCAACTGAGAGCATGGGAAAACCAGGGAAGAGAAGGATAGAGGCTTTTGAGATGTGGTGCTATAGGCGGATACGTATCATAAAATGGACGGATAAGGTAAGAAATGAGGAAGTATTTAACAGAGTAGGAGGTAAAATAGATATTTGGAATTATCTGAAGAGAGGTAGGGGTAAATTAATAGGACGTGTACTCTGAGTCATCCAGGAATAATATCACTGTGTGCTGCTAGAACGATGAATGGAAGGAAAGAATTTGATAGACCTCATTAAATGTCCCGCGTAACTGAGCTTAGCTCCAATTACGGAAAGGCCAATGTTCTTCGCCCCCGTTCTCTTCCTGATCTCAGCTAGGCTAATTTTGTTACTTTGCCTTACGTTCAGGATGCTCCTTAGCATTCTATTAAATGTCTTCAGTCTCTATGTCTGTCGGCTGTCCAGCGCCTAGATCTGTGTACCATATATCAACGTAGGTACCACTCAAGATTCCAGGTTTTTTGTTCTCTTAAATATCCTCATTTTATTTTTTAGAACATGTTTGTGAGATGAATTTAACTACAAAATGATACACATCGGAATACGCGGTTTTCTCCTGACTTTTTCTGGCACTTTATAGAAATTCTTGAACTAGATAACGCACCACATGCACCTAGTAAAATAAAAATCATCTGATGCAGGAAAAACACTGGCAGAATTGGAAATAAAACTGACACTGACAGCGCTGCTAAGAAAATTTAGTTTACATACGACTATGAAAATGGATGACGTAAAGTTGACCTCCGGAAATGTAGGTACCAGTGTAAATGGCTTTAAAGTGAGTATCAAATTACGACGTTGACCGAGAGGTGGATCGGCATTTTTCAGAGCGTAAATATGAATACATAGTAATAAAATATTAATGAGAACTTTATACTTGCCTTATTTTCTAATTACCATTAAAATCTAAGATGTAACTAACATTGATCATGATATTTTCAGTTTCTACAAGTATATAATGGAAACAACACTGATATTTATTTTTCCTGAATTCTGTCGACTCTGAGCAAACCCGAAACAAGAAAAAAAGAAATGAAAAAGGTAATTTATCTATTTTGAGAAACGTTAGGTTAAGAATTTGAAATGATTCAGAATATTGTAAAGAAATTTAAGCACATGTTGATTTACAAGACACAATTTTCAGGGTGTCTACAGGTGTTGAAAAGTCCTGAATTTTGAAAATAGATCCTAAAAGTGCTGAAATTTAAAAAAAAACAAAAAAAAAAAACTGAAAAGTCCTTCATTTTTGTTAGAAATACTCAAAAATAAATTTTTTGCGATTCCTATTTATGATTAGCCATTAAAAAGTGTGGCGCAGGATCTATATTCACAAGGCGAGGGAAAGTGGGGGAACAGAAAGGAGCGAGGCAGAAAGGGGATAAAACCGTTGGAAACAGAAAAGAAAAATTGCACACTCTGGGAAAAGATGGTAAATAATCCGGCTACAGTCCTGCAAATGGTCCTGAAAAAGTACTTCATTTTTACTTTTCAACTTTTGTAGACACCCTGATTTTGCATATCGTCACGTACGTCCTAAAATGCACAAACATCAGGAAACACAAAAAACTGAATAGAAAATTTGGATGAATGACCTCCAAGGTGTTTAGTTTCGCTGCTAGGAGTGGTAAATTGCTCTTTCAAGTTTACGAGGGTTGTAAATTTAAATTCCTCGGTTCTTTTTTTACATCAAAAATCAGGTAAGTAAACCCCATTTTTCATAAATATGGACATACGGGGTATTTAAACTGAGGCGTCATAAGGGGTGCTCGTGCACATTTAGTTCGAATATTTAATGAAATATCGCGAACATTTAACAGCATTGCCAAGGAATATCAATTTTTTTAAAACATTGACAACACATGGGTGTTCTGCAGAATGGTCCCCTACCGCGGCACATCAGCTCACCCTCCCTTCGACTCATCAAGCTTACTTTACTTTTATCTTATTTAAATGAAGATAAAACTGGCACAACGCTGCCAAGAGGGGAGGGATCCTTTCAAGTCAAAGAAATGTTTCGATCTCTAAGTACGCAAATATTTAATTTTTTTTTATTTTCATGTGGCGACCTCACCCTCGAACATTTTTGGCCGTCTTCTTTTCGTGATAATATAATCTGTTTGATATCGTCTTTCATCTCCTGGACTTTCCCATGAATACTTTCTTTTCATGTAAAACTCAGAGTGTTTCCAATAACTAATTTTTATTGTTCACAAAATTCTATAAACCTCGACACCCTTTCATTTCGCTCTCCCAAACCATTGCTCCCCGCATACCCCGTCTTCTTTTCTTCCTCCTGCTCTGCCGTTCCATTCTTTTATTATAATTAAATTGTCTTGTCCTTTTGCCTGGCTGTACTTCATGAATTTCTTCTACTTCTTCGCTATAACTTCTGTAGGCATGTAAACTTGAACTCTGTCACTAAAAGTACCTACTGGTTTTCCTGAAATTTTCAGCATTAATATTCTCTCACTATGTTGTGCATACTTTGCACTGTATTCCCTAGCGTCATCTTCATGATAATACCGACGCCTGCTGGCACTCTTTTCGCTGCTGTATTAATTATTCTATACTCCCCATTCCAAAAATCATTTTCTTCTGGCCATCTCATTTCATTAATTCGTATTATATCAAATTTTTAAATCTTTCCGTCTCTTTCTTTAAGCATTTTAATTTGCCTACCTCATTCAGTGTCCTTACATTCCTCTATTCTAAATTCTAATAGTTTCTCACTAGGCAGTCTCCATCCAGACATCCAAATGGAAACCTTTTTTTATCCGAAATTATGATTTACTTAGTGAGTTACCATCATAATTGTGGTAGTGGAGATGCAATTCCAGGAAAGAATACTGATGTAGTTTCCCCTTGCTTTCATTAGGGTTTATCTGTCTTGAGTTTTTCTTTTCTTACGTGCCTTTCTTCTTCTAAGTGCTGTGCCCGTTGCTGGACATAGGCGCATCGCAGTTCCTGATGCGCGACTCTCCTAGCAAGTTAATCGGGGTAATTTGCTATTGTTTTCCCCAACGTTTTGTTGCGTTAGAGTTTTCCTTCTCTGTGTCGAAGATGCAGCTGCAGTTCGCTTACTAGCCGCGAGTTCTTCTCCATTGAGTAAGCCGGCCATGACGTGCCATATGGCAGTATTAGTCTTTTAGATCTGCTAGGATATTAGCGGGGGTAATTGAATATCACTAGCTTTTTCCGGCGTTGGTGGGATCCGAACCCGAGGCGCAGAAATTTAGTTTTTCTGTAGCACACACAGAGGGTGATATTTAACATGATAAACCTAATTTCATGGAAAATCAACACCCGATATTCTGCCCTGATATTTATAGATAGGAGGGAACCCAACCTCCTAGCACATTACAAAGTAAATTCTAATTCTAAATGACTTTTCTAATGCGTTTCAAATTGTTTTCACCAAATTTAATGAAACCGGTAATTGATGTTACCATTGCACATCGTTATTGTGTTCGTTTATTATATTGGAAAAACTTGCAAATTAAGTGTATATATTTTTAATTTAACGAAAGTACCTAATTTCCATTTTCGGGTCTTGTCTATATACCATCCGTGAATGAGTGACCTTCGAAGGCTAACTGCGAAAGTGGACGCAAAATTTAAATTTATTTTGTATTCTTCTTTACCATTGCTATACAAGCGACTTTCGAAGATAATCTGCGCAACGCATAAACAATGTCATCGAATAGACTGTTCGCGGCTTCGAAGGTTCGCGGTACTGCTTATCAGTTTCACTCCTCATAAGGTTATTTCAATAGACTCTACAGCCCTCCCCCCCCCCCACAACATGTTTACATTAATTCGGCCTGAAAAATGTGGGTGAAACTTGTTTTCATTTTATGCCGAGTGTAACGGCGACAATACCAGTGGATTTCAGATGTTGAGTTTTAAAGCTAGATACAAGTGTTAATGGTTTATATTTTTGGATTCTGCATTAATTCGAGTTGAGTGGCGATATACGCTGGTGCAAGACTTATCATATTGAGTTTGGAAAACAAACGAGCTTCAACTACAAAGTAAGTATGGCTGAAATAATGCATTTATGTTCTCTTATCTAAAAAAAAATAATAATGATAATAATAAAAAAATAGATTATTATTATTCGAGTGAATGAAATGAGTGTGATGCTTGTGTAAAGAGGCGAAGCCGAGTGAATCAAACGCAACTAGTTGATGATCGCACACTTCATTCGCGGTAATAATCTTCTTATTAAGTATACAAACGATTGTAAAATGTCGCGCAAAATATCCTCGTATCATATCTGATTATAAGGAAGACTACACATTTTAGAGGACAATATCACCACTTTAAAAAAAGGTAATTTCACAGTTAATAATAAATACTACGAAATTAGTTACTAACACTTGCAAAACACCCGCAAATTATGAAACATGATACACACACCCATGATGTATAGGAATTGCAGATTGTATACTTTGCGAGTAGCGACCCGGTCACCCGGTGGTCATCCTGAGTATAGGTATACAAAGCTGTGCAATCTAATTATTAACAGTTTGTTAAAAGCTGAAAGCCAAAAGCCGGAATCCGAACGATTTTCCCCTCCATGGGAAAAGTTAAAAGCTGAAAGTTGAATGGTGAGAAGTCAAAAGCGAAATCAGAAGCCCGTAGAGTTTTCTCTGGAAGCTAAATCCGTAAGCAAAATCTTTATATCTGGTGAGGCAGGAGAAAAAAGCTGAAAGCCAAAAGCCGAATGTCGAACAATGTTACCCTCAAGGTCAAAAGTTGAAAGCTGAAAGTTTAATGGTGAAAAGTCAAAAGCGAAATCAGAAGCCAATAGAGTTTTCTCTGAAATGCCTCGTTCATACTAGCGTTTAATTCGCTGCGAATGAGCGTGCAGCGAGTGTGTGAATGGCAAAAAAGCTTTTAGCGCAGCGTGGAGCGAATAAAGTTGAACAGTTTTAACTTTATTCGCTACACCAGTATATTGCAGTCAGCCGAAAGCTGAAAGCCAGCTTTATTTGTACCTTCACAAGCCAAAAGCCGAAAGAAGCTAAATTTTTCCAGCTTTCTTTTGGCTTCTCAAAAACCCATATAAATCCGTAAGCTCTCATCAATTTTCCTTGTGTATGATTTTTTTTTGAAAACTGCGCTTTCCCTCCTTAAACCTTAAGACCTCAGCTCAGGTATCAGTTGACGGCAAATTTCAGCAGTGTATTGCAGCCAGCTGAAAGCCAAAAGCCAAATTCAGCCGAATTCTTACTGATAAGGAAGAAGCGGAAAGCCAGCCGAATTTTTCTTAAAAGCCGAAAGCAGAAAGCCAAATCCGTATTTTTCAAAGTCAAAAGTTTAAGCCGAAAGCCGAAGCTAAAATTTTTAGCTGCGATACACTGTGCTACACGCTGCATGCTCATTCGCAGCCAATTAAACGCTAGTGTGAACGAGGTTGAAGCTAAATCCGAAAGCAAAATCTTCATATAGGGCTTTCACATCCCTGTTTGCGATCTGAATTCCAGTGTAGTGCCGCCAGCCAAAAGCCAAATTCAGTTGAATTTTTACGGATAAGAGAAAAGCCAGAAGCCAGCCGAATTTTTCTTAAAAGCCGAAAGCAGAAAGCCAAATCCGTATTTTTCAAGGTCAAAAGTTTAAGCCGAAAGCCGAAGCTAAAATTTTTAGCTGCAATACACTGCTGAATTCTATCCATAAGAGATCAACTGGGCGCTGTTAAGCAATACGGACTTAAGTCACATTTGTTGACAAAATGAGTGGTTAGTATTAGTAGCTTTGGAAAGAGCGTAAAATGTTGAATTTTTCAAAATTGAACCCGATACTAAAATTTGTATTCACGTTGAAAAGACCTTATCAATAAACGCTATGTCATATATGTAGTTTCTATATGGCTCTTGGTGAATCGGCAGCATGTTGCGGACAAAGTTTTAAATGTTAATAGTTATTTGTCCGCGATAGTCGCCGACTCGAATGTAAATCCACAGTGAACTTCGAATCACGTGTTCTAAAAAAAAAAACAGATTTTACAGATTTTGTCCCTTGTATACCAGTTGTACAATTGTGCGTTATCATTAAATCGAGGTTGACTCGCCATATTCGGCGAGTTAACTGCTCGAAAAAGCGAGTTAACTATCACATGATAGTTAACTCACGATTGTACAACTGGCCCTGAGTCTGATAGTGAAAACGGCCTAAGTGGCAAAATGTGTTTTTTGAGAAAATGTAACATTAAAAGCCAATTAATAATGTCGGCTCAGTGGCGTAGCTGGGGGGGCGAAGGGGCGAATCCCCCCCCCCCTCAGCACCTGAAATCTAATGTAAAATAAGCAAAAATGAGCGATTTCCGCCTTTAAAACACGTTTTTTCGAGAAAAAAATTTTCTCGCGCAGTAATTTTATCTTCATTTTTCATAAAATAATCCTCCAATATCGGCAATTAGAAAGAAAACCCAATTTTCGACTTTTTCCCCATGAAAATCTTACTTCCCCCCCCCCCCTTGGGAAAGTCCTGGCTACGCCACTGTGCCGGTTTACGGACATAGCGTGTACTGATAAGCTTTTTTTCAACGTGGATACACGTTTTTGCATTGGGGGAGGGGGGTAATTTAAAAAAATTCTACTTTTTACTCTCTGTTCAAGGATACTAATAACTCATTTTTGTCAACAAATGTCGCTTGAGTGTCCAGCTTTCTACGCATTTTCTAGGGGTATAAAACCAGGGCCGTATACAAGGCCCTCCCCTTGGGTACGGCCGTGCGCTTAAAAATTCACGAAAATGCGGATCTGAGAAACATTAGGAAATCCCCATATGTTAGGTCAACCCCCCCCCTCACCATATTCCTGGATACAGCACAGTATAAAACGCACTTTTACAATCGTATGTATAAACAAACGATAATATACTAATACTTTTACTATAGTGCAAATATAATTTTTCCTCCAATCCTATTAGATGTGGACGAGCATCGAAAATACATACACTGTACTTCAAAGCCTTTCACTGAGCACAGTTCTTTATGTTCTCGTTTTCACTCTTATGACCAAGTACATAATGGATCTATTTCGTTCTAATCCTCGTTTGGCGAAATTCGCAGCCAAATTGCCTGGTCCCCCTGCACTTCCAATCGTTGGAAATGGCAATATAGGCTTATCTGCTGAGAACAGTAAGTGAAAACATTTTGCTTTGTAATGCACGATGCATTTGGTGTCAATATTGCCTACAAAATGGAACTTATCATTGCTAGCTCTAAAACATAATTTGACGTCTGTAGTTTCATCAGAATTTCAATGTTGCAAAATTTCACATTATTTGTTTCTGACAAACCTGGACATAGAAATGAGCCTCCATGTATAGTCCGCCCAGTAGGTATAAGTCGGCACTCTTCATTTTGTTGCGAGTTGTCAGGTTTACTCAAATTAATCTCCTATTTTACTAGGTAGGCGCGTCTCCCTAGTTAATAATTATTCGCGGAAGGGTCAACTTAATTCTCCTGTACGCAATGACAATAAGGGTTGGAACAATTCATTCTATATAAACCAGTTTTTGTCTCATCCTTGTGTCTCACTTCTATGTAACGAATGAACGCGGGACGACTCTCATTGTACAGGTAAGTACCTATTGTTATAGTTAAAATACTTACATAAACTGAAGACCCCTGAAAAACAGGTTTTTAGCAATGTAGGACGAAATACAAGTGCCAACTTATACTAGGTGGATTATATGTGACTCGGACTATGAATATTGATTTCTAGATCAGCGCTTTCTAGATGATCAATAAGTAAGTACTTACATAGTTTGCTCCCTGATTTCAAAATAATAACGTAAAAGTTCTCTGTAGCCGAGATTACGCATACACTAATGAAATATGAACAAAAGTATGGATCCAGATATCGGCTCTGGTTTGGGAAGGATCTCGTAGTCGTACTGTCAGACTTGAAAGACGTACAGGTAATGTTTCTCAACATGATCAAAGCTTCTCCAACGTTAGACAGTTTACAGTGTTTGTTAAACGATAATTGTTCTGATTAATTCGCTTTGTTAACAGACGGTATTTGGAAGCGCAAAGATGTTGAACCATCCCCAATTCATGAAGGAACCGACCCACGAGTACTGGGGAGATGGATTATTTGGCTGTCCATGTAAGTAACTGGAAATTGAACTTAGGATGAACAGTTGACATTTCATAATTGTTGAGGAGACTTTTGATTTATTTTATTCCTTTGACTACCTTCTATCAAAAGTTGCAAAATAATTCAGTATGACTGCAGCCACCAAAAGTTGCAAAATAAGTATAACTGCAGCCATTGGACGCTATAGTTATACCAGTACCTAATATTGGTCATTGGTTTCTGGTTCATATAATAGTATATGTATTGGTATGGTGTACTCATTTTCAGTACCCGTGTGGAAAATAACCCGCAAAAGAGTGGAACCCTATTTTAACAATAAGGCAATATTGTCAAAACATGCGTCTGAATTCAACGATGTGATATACAAGCACGTGAAAAATATGGAGAAACACATCAATGGACCGGAATTCGACTTGTTGGATTCTCTTCCCCACCTTTCTTTCAACATAATAACTAGTAAGATTTCGCCAGTAATTTCCTGTTGTGCGTTGTGGTACGACGTTCAGATATTCTCATTACATTAGATCTACACGATTTTGGTAAGCAGTCTAAATGCTGCGTGGCAAAATTGTCCACAGGACTATTACAATAGTCGTTGCACCAAGTGGCAGCATAGGTACCGCCAAGTATTGATACGTCTATCACGTTATCCGACCAAGACAAGGAAAGAGATTGACAAAAAAAATACATTGATTGTCTTTGTAATCTGTTGTACTCAACCTCTCTGAACCTCACTTCTCACTTTCATCATTAACTTTCAGAGCGCATTATTGTTGATTCCTTATAAATTATATACTACCTGAAGTACATGTAGGATTCTCAAACACAAAACACATGGAATATCAATTTTAACTAGCTACCTAGCGGATCGCGAGGTAGTAACAGGGTGTTTTCCATTGGAACGGGACTGTGCAAATTGTAGAAGCGCTAGTGTAGAATAGGTATTTTTTGATAAGCAAACGGTGATTCGACATCACACAGTGAGTTAAATACTCACTTTTGGCCAAGGAATGTTTTGACTCCCATAAGAAAAACACAGGGAGCAAAGACCATTACGTTAATACCTGAGAATAAGAAATTTGTTTGTAACCAGAAGTTTATTAGCAAATATTAAAATTGTACATTTTCCCCTAACGTTGATGGGAAATTCAATAGAAAGTCGTAAAACGACATCAGCGCGCCACCACCCTGCTAGGTCCGAATAGTAAACCAACTTATCGATAGATGGTAGCAGTTGACAGAGAACGCAAGTGAGCTAAAACTGAACTATGAGCTGTAAACAATTCAGCCGTATTTACTGAAAAATGATGATGAAAATTTGATTGCAATAGGGTGCTTGCAGCGCTGCGCTCGGGCAAACACCCTAAAAAGTGCATAGTCCATTATCTACTTGAAAATGCGATTATAGCGCCATCTGTTGGTCAAATAATTTGGAAATGTAGCCATAATATAATATCAGAATTCGAACTTCCCAAGACTCAACAGCAAAGTAGCTGACATCTGGCGGATGTTTTTGAAATTTTATTGCTCGGTTTTTGGCCTAAACTTACGACCTTGAAAAGTAAAGCTTTCGCTTTCAGCTGATAGAAATAGAGAACCTACTATTCGGGTCAATCAGCGCTAGTATCGCTATTAATAATAACGCTGATATGGACGCCGACCAACCAACATTTTCTATCAAATAGGGTGATTTGTTATGAATTTCAGCCAGCTATTTCTCTCTCTTTTTTTTTTTTTTAAATTTTATCGAGCTTACTGGGCCAATTTTTGGTCTAGGCTGGACATATTATAAATTATTTTGTAAGAAATTTTACGTTCCACAACATTTATTTGAAACTTTTTTTCCGTACCTTTATCCTTGGAAAAATATTTTAGAAAAACTAATTTTTAGTGTAAGCACCAGTCATTTTACTGTGATTATGAGCGTAACTATTAACCACAAAGTGGGGCATATCATACATAACATCATTTCGTACGAAATTCCATGCTCTACAACTTTTGCTTGAAACATTTTCCCCTAAACTATAATCCTGAGGAGATTACTGCAAAAAATTGATTTGCATAGGCAACCCGCATTATACATTGTTGGCATATGTTTGTACAGTGTCTAGAACTCTAAATTAGATTTGTATGGGTTTAAAAACAACCCTACAAAGTGGCTTGCTTTAATCAAAAAATGCAAGGTACCCCCTGTGTTTCCCCCAATAACATCGTCAGTAGAAGTCTCGATGCTAGCGCGCCATTGGTCTGGGAAGTCCGAGTACCTGATCTATCACCGTGTATGCGTTCAAAGATCTTGCATGTTCGGCATCCATACTGGTTTGGTTTCGTGTTTGGGAAACAAACGTGTTGGACTAAGCATTTGTTGGAATTGTTGTCTTCAATTACAAAATACCTTTTGTATTTTATGGTTAAATTTTTTTTTTTCATTTTCGTACAGAAATGCTGTTCGATACTGAATTCGATTCATCAGAGATATCTGACCTACAACTCGATTACTGTTTCGCATTGTAAGTTCCTCAACAGTTCCGGCTAAATTCCAGTTTTAACTTATAAACTTCCGATTTATGATACTTTTATTTTATAATAAGGCGGATGTATAAATTAGGGTTGTAAACTGTAACGAATGGTGATTTTTCGTTTTGTTTTGCTCATGTTTCGCTCAAAATTTCTCCAAAGTCATTTGTTCTGATTTACTGCTTATACGTGTCCAACTCACACACTCGGAAATATTGATTGATTCGCTCATGAATCATCCAAAAGTTCTTGACTTTTCTTTCTTTCTCTCAGTATTTATTCATGAACAAATCAAAATGAATAGGGTTTTCTGATTGTTCTGGTGTTTCTTACAGTTTACAACCCTGTACTTATATAGTGTAATTTACCCGATTAATGGAAATTTGAGAATATGCATAGGTATTTTGTAGAAAGTTATTTCCGAGTAGACCTACCGAAAGCTAGGCGGATTAAGCAGCGCAGTTCGTTCGTTCAATTTCAGAGCAGAAGATGTGTGGCTCGCTAAAGTATTCAAACCTTGGACGCAGTTTAAATTGCTCGACCATTTTATATTCAAAGAAAGAAAAGATTACTTCCACGCACGAATGATCAGAATGGTGGACATGGTTGGTTATACTACAAATAGTAAATTATTCCTGAGAGCCTATAAATGAAACACTGTTAAGATCAGAAGTACATACATACCTATATTTCCATGCAATATTTTTGATTTTCATCTGTAATGTTTCAGCTGCTAAAAGAGACCCCATCTGAAGCACAATTGATGCATGAGAGCTCGCATTCAGGTAACTTGTCTGTAAGATAATTCCGGCGAAGAAACCGCCTTCTTCTAAATTTACGATTACGCATCACTCGTTAAAGTTCCAAGTAATTTCAGCATACTTACCATTCTGTCAAAGAAAGATTGGAATACATCATCCCCGTATAATTTTTTCTCTATTGTTCGAAAGCATGTATACCTCCAATTTTGAAGAAACTGAAAATATTAATTTGGCCATCTTCTCAACATTATACTATTGGATGCGACACCATGTCCAAGTAGATGACTTATGAAAGCTAACATTATGACTTTTTGAGTACTGAAATCAGAAGACACATTTATTTTTAAACGGTATGGTATGTTAAATGATTTGCAGTCTTGAAACGAATGGTGGCTATACTGGGTACTAAAAGTATTTATCTAGTTTTTTGTCCCCCCCCCCCAAACACAACACTCTGTGACAGCTCAGAGGAGTAAATCACATTTGATTCTACATCGAGAATTTGGAACCGAAATATAGTCCACATAAGAAACGCCGTACGCAACCAACAATACACCAAAATAATTAATGTTGCGTGTGTGCTACACGACGGAGAGGAGTCCGTCACCACTGATTGTTGAATGAGCGGTTTTGTACGTTTCATTTCTGTACTACACTCCAACGGTATTTCGTAAAATTCGCCCTTCTCCCTTCTCGAAGGATTTTTTATAAATCTCGATAATCTCCGTCCTATCACTGAGAAAACGTTTTCACTCATCAGAAGGCAGTGCGCTTGACTGGCGGGTCTAGTATGCCACTGTTCATAGACTGGCGGCGTTTCTTATTTTGAACGGACTTCGGTCCAGTGGAGCCAGGCATATTAGAGGGGAAATTGGTCCACTTAGCAAGACGCAAATATATCAATGACGTCACTGCATTGAAACTCACACGAGCCGCTTATGGGAATACAGCTTTTTTCGATTTTTACTCATAATAGATGCCTTCAACATCCCCATTACTTTTTTATGAAGTGAATTTTGGCGCGGAGGAGACGGGTACAACTATTGCAGGTTGCCTACCCGAGTGGATCAACCTTCCCTCTAATAGCCTTGCAATGGAGCGGAGTATACGTGGGAAAGAACTTCACATCCATGTAGCCGAGTTCCATATCATCAGAGTAGTTCGGCTTCAAATTTTCAATCTTGCCTTCCTATTGTATCGTAGCGCCTCAGTAATAGCACGTTCGGGAAGTTGGCCCAACCAGTTACAGAAATGTTCACGTTGCCCGTATCTTCACCAGAATAACCTTGACTGTACAGCAGAGTGATGCCTGTACTATATATACTCGACCGCAGTAACTTCCCTTGAAATGCATATCAGTCGATACAAAAATCGATTTTTGTCGATATTCATAATCTGCCACTTTTCTAACCTGACGTTGTGGTCAAATCTGAACCAGTATTCGATGTGAATGTTGAGTTACCCTCTCGGCATCAACATTTAAGTAGAATTCTTGTGGTTGAATCTGACCTAAAATTTGATATAAAAGTTGAGTTACTACACCGACATCGATTTTGGAGGAATTCTTTATCAAAGTCGATGCATAATGCAATATAAATTCGATGTTGGCATGTTAATTCAACTTTTATATCAAATCTTATGTCAGATTTGGTCACAGTATTTGTTTAATGTTGCAAGGTTGGCTACACTGCGTTGCTGCATAGCTGTATTAATTTTATCACTCAGCTGTTTAGTTTGTATTCTTGTCTTTTTTTGCTCTCGCTATGTTGGTGTATGTGGAACATATTGTTTGAAGAATTGACGTTTGTCGCTCACCAAAGACTACACATGGTCCTCGAGGCCGGATTCGAATCAACGACCTACGGATCCGGCCGGGAGGACCACATGTTTAGTCTTTAGTGAGCCACTCGTGTCAGTTTTTTAAGCAATTTACTCCGCATACACCAACATAGCAACAACAAACAAGATGAGAATACAAACTAAACAGATGAGCGATAAAATTAATGCAGGAAGGCAGGACAACCAACCTTGCAACATTAGACGCAAGTGTTGTGTCGAAAAAGTAATAGATTTGGTGTGTCATTTGTTTCGATGTTTATTACAATCTACGATTTGATTTTTTTGCGTTTTTTCAGAAAAACAGAAATTTTCGTTTCTCGCTACACTTTTCCAGAATAAAGAAGAACTGGGTCTCCCTCAGCAGTATATACGTGATGAAATTGTAAATCAGATTGCAGGAGTACGTTGAACATTAACGAGTAACAAGTGTTTACAATGTTTGTTTTTTCTCTAACACAGCCCAAAGTTTTTAACTAGAGGAGGTTGGCTCACTTCGGCACGGGCAGAAACTTCAGTGATGTCACATGAGTTGTGCCCTTTTCCATGTTTGTAGGATACTGCATTCAATGAGCTAGTGGAGGGAAAACTGGAGAAATGAATGAGGCTTGCGTTGGAAGTAAAGGTGACGAATGAATGGTATTCTTTAGCTTTTTCTTGATTTCAATCATTCTAACTTCGAAGGTATAGAGAATCTTTGATGCGGTCTTTTTTTATTTTGCATTCCTTGAACGAACTTTGAATGAAATTCTACGTATTCTCTTATTGGGACTCGGAATCGAAGTGCCTAGCTCTGCGACACATACTGGCGGCAGAGTTGAGACCCTGCACAGTTTGAGTGATTAAATTAATCGCTCCCATCAGAAATGTACAGGTGATGATTTCACTTTTAATTTGTGAAGGATTTAGGTTCATTTGCGGGTAAATGCTAATTGAAATATTCTTTCTGTAACATTGGCTACAAATTGACACAGTCATAGAACCTAACTGATGGAGTCAATAAGACGAGATTGATCTTTGCTCTCCGTGGTAAAGGACAGGAAATATCGACTTTGATGACTCAGCTTCCGTGTATGTATTTGTTGGTGTGTGCGCGTGTGTGTTGCGTCACAAACGCGCTTTCAATTTTATTCCATATCTCAATAACACTTTATTGGAAAGTAGGAAGAGTGGCTTTCTATTTGCTCTTGCTTCATTCAGCGCCTATGAGTAGAAATGGCCTTAACCTTCCAGTCATAACTATCTCGGAATCTGCCTTTATTTTAATTATCTGGGTATATCTTTTTAGGGCACCCACGCAACGGCGATCACACTTTCATTTTGTCTTCTGGCGCTGGCAATACATCCTCAAGTACAGGTAAACTGATAGCGCATATTTTATTGGAATTTCACGTTAGCATAATATTAAGGTACTGCTGTTGCTTTTCCCCTTACTCAGAATGCAACTATATTCGCACGATAGGTCATCTTCTGAGTCCATTGCACATGGGTGAGCAGTTGGGGATCCAACAACCCTCTCGACTATCTCATTTACCATCACAAGCTAATCTTCGCGGTCTTCGGCATCCTGCACTAGCCGTTCCCGTCTCCTATTGGACACTTCCTCAATCTGGCTGATCCGATCTTCTTCCTTCGATCTTGCACTGTACGACCGACCAACTTCTCCAGGTTGTCGCCTGGTCTCCGAACAATGTGTTTGAAGAAATGCAGGATTCTTTGGTAACATAGACAATAAGCGCTGTTATATCCGTATAGTTCGCTCAGAATCGATAAATTCGTGCGCTTCTTTGTCCAGATTATTCAGGGCCCGCAAATTTTCATAATTCCATATGTAGCGAAAAAAACAACACTGATTTTACCCAACGTCTTATTATCGTATCATTAGGCCGTAGCAGAAGAGCGGAGTGAGAGCCGTCGCTCCGAAGGGAAAGATGGAGGTTCAAGGTTTTGCTTCGGTCTGTATGCACAAGCTTTCTCTTTCTTTTCAAAGCGAACGATCCACAAAATGAAGCGAGTGCTTCAAAGATTACAATGCTTGTTTAAGTTGTTACCAGCCGACGTATGTGTCCCATGAACTTTTTTTAAATCGAAAATCATTCGAAGAAGCGAAGACAAACTTGGTGGTGGTGCACAGTAGAAAATTCACCAAAGGTATAAAACGATGAAATAATTTTAGGGGACATTCTCCGATGATTCTCAAAGAATTTCATCAGAAATCTTCGAGAAAATTCCTTTGATTTCTGAAAAATTTTATCGAAAATATTAGGGGAAATTTTTCTGATTTTTTTCAAAGAATTTCATTGGATATCATTGAGGAAAATCTCCGATTATTTCAGGAGAATTTTTCTGGAAATCTTTTCCGGAGAATTTCATTGGAAATCTTCAGAAAAAACTTCCTATATTTTCCAAAGAATTTTTTCAAAAATCCTCATGAAAATTTTCCGATAATCTATGAAAAATTTCATCGGAAATATTTAGGGGAAAACTCCGATGGTTTTTAGAAGAATTTTATCGAAAGTCACCAGGAAGAATCTCCGATGATTTCCAGAGAATAATTTCATTAGAACTCTTCGAGAAGAATCTCCGATGATTTGTAAGAAATTTCATTGGAAATTTTTAGAAAAAAAGATTCCGATAATTTCCGAAGAATTGACACTATTCTCCACTCTTGCGATGGATTCAGTGATTGAAGATTTCTGATGAAATTCTTCGGAAACCAGCCCACAATTTCCGAACAATTTTATCGAAAAAATTTGACAAAAATCTCCGATAATTTCAAGAAAAAAAGTCATTGGAAATCTTCGAAAATAATCTTCACTAATTTTCGGAGAATATCTTCAGAAAAAATTTCCAACGATTTCCGAAAAATGTTAGGAAAAATCTTTGGGGAAAATCTCTGATCCCATCGCATGAGAGGGGAATAGTCTCAACTCTTCCGGAATCTGAATTTTTTTCCAAAAAATTCTGATGAAATACCTTGAAAATCATCGGAGATACTTCTCGAAAATTTCCGATGAAATTTTTCCAAGACCATCGTACATGTTTCCTGAAGATTTTTGATAAAATTCTTCAAAAACCATCGCAGTTTTCCTCCCAAAAATTTCCTATAAGATGCCTCAAAAATTATCAGAAAATTTTCTCGATGAATTTTGATGAAATTTTTTGAAAAACATTGACAATTTTTTCTAAAGACTTCCGATGAGATTCGTCGTTAATTACCGGAATTTTCCCCCAAAAACTCCCGAGAAAATTCTTTAAAAATCATCGGAATTTCTTTTTCGATTTCCAATGAAATTATTCTTTGGAAATCGTCGAAGATTTTTCCTGATGATTTTCGATAAAATTCTTCAAAAATTATCGGGAGTGTTCCCCAAATGTGTCCTGTTTAAAAATTATTGGACAATTTTCTCGAAAAATTTTGATGAAATTTTTTGTGAAACGTTGGAAATTTTTTCGAAAATTTTCCAATGGGATTCTTCTGAATTTTTTCCCAAAAATTTCCAATGAAATTCGTTTAAAATCATCGGAGATTTTCTTCTCATGACGAAATTTCGTGGGAGGGTACTCAAAGTGGTTTCCTGTTGCCTTCTCCGAGGGTTTTCTTCTATGGTATACTCTCTCAGACTTTGGGGGTCGCCATCTCTAAACTACAAGGCAGCGGGGCGACCCAATTCTCTCCATTACTATACCTCAGCTCTTCTGCCTCATAGGTACCCGCACTTGCAAGAGAGGGGAAGTATAGGCATGTTCCCCGTTACGACTTTGGTTGGTTTTGGTCGTCAGCGTTTTCCATCTCCTGCATCCATCCACGTCAGTCGCTTCGCTTAACAGGGTCGCCAGGTGAAGGCTGTGGAACTGGACTTGAACGCAGCATTGGTAACGGGCATGAGTGACGTGTCGATCCTAGGATCTACTATTGCTGGCCTCATTGGTTACCTACGCTGAAGAAACTCTTGTATTCCACTAAAATCTTAAATTAGTTCCAACTACTCTCATAATTATATGTGTCAACAGGATAAACTTTACAATGAATTGTTCCAAGTATTCGGTGAGGATGATCGAAGAGCCGACATTAACGATGTTGACCATCTGCCCTACTTGAATCAAGTACTGAAAGAAACCGAAAGACGATTCGCTTTGGTTCCAGTCTTTTTTAGAGGTGTTGATGTAGATACAACAATAGGTAAGCGCTATCCTGACCACACACATCTTGGTGAGATAGAAATTATCTCGTAGTTTTCATCAAGTCTCTACGTGAACTGTGGATACCTGTCAATTAATCAAATCAGTTTGTTCCTAAAACCCCCAGGTACCTATACTTACACATACTGCCAGCGTTGCCAGATTTGCTCCAGATCCAATTTTGAGTATTTGGAAAATTCCTGATGTATTTTCATCAATTTTCTGATACATTTGTTCTTTTCTTCCACTGTAACATAAAGCATAATGGGCTCTGGAGGGAGGGTGTCTGGAGGCATATTATCAGTGGGGACACTAGCGTTCCTAGCTATAGTGTATCTGTCCATTAGTTAGATTTGTTGCATTTGGTCTAATTTTTGCAAAGTACATCTGGTGACATTGCTTCGGGGATTTTTTGATATTCTGTGATAAAAATCTTCGAGCACCGCTCGAAGGGTATGATCTAATTCAGGGGGATTTCTTTTGGTCTTTTTCTCATGATGAACTGGCACATTTTCAAAAACTGAATCTGGCAACATTAACATACTCATCGGCAAGAACAAATGAACATTATTGATTAACTTCCAGGTCCGTACACATACCCTTCAGGAACCGCAATAATGATACCAGTGCGCAATATTCATTGGAGCTCTGAATACTATGCAAATCCTCTTGAATTCGATCCTGAGCATTTCAGTCCTGAAGTTGCCAGTTCCCGGCCTAAACTTGCATTTATACCATTTGGTACGGGGGCTCGAGGCTGTCCGGGTACGTCATATATTTCTATTTTTATTTTATTTTGTATGTTTGTCTGACAAGTATATTGGCTTCGTGTTACACCATATCACTTCGACAATATATACGTTGTACCTTTGCACAAATTGACAGTGGAAATGACAGTATTGGTAAGATAGGTCGCTAACCCCACCTGTACGCCCATTTCTAGGCCTTGGCATCCATCGAACCCCTCCAGCTGAGTCTGTCCACCGCAGATCTGGGGCCAAAAGACTTCAAAGTTCTTACTCATGAGATGCCTCCATCTAACAGGGGGTCCACCCCTCTTTCTTTTAAGATCCCAAAGAGCGAGATGACGGGACGAAATTGATCACTTCTTTGACCACAAGAAATAGGTACCAAAGGATTGCTACCAACAGGAAGGAATGAGGCAGGTTGAGGTGTACCTTTGCTCTGAAATGGCCGGGAATATTTTCAGTGTAAATTAAGAATAGTTACGGTAATGCATGTATTTTTCCTTTAATAAAAGAACCACCCAAGATTCCAGCATTTTTGCTCTCGTAAATATCCTCATTTTACTTTTTAGAATATGTTTGTGGGATGAATTTAATTAATCCATAGTACCTATAATTGACTGTGTATAATGATGAGAATGTGTCCATGATACATTTTAGATGCAGAATGATACACATCGAAATAAGAGGTGCATTTCGCCAGCCCCCAGGGTGGAGTTGGGGGTTGAAAATTTGCCCATCGTTTGTCTTTGTTTGTGTTTCTTTGTGCTTCAACTTTTGTTGTTTGTGCTCCCTCCCGTTGAAAAGATATTAAAAAAACAAAAAGGGGAGCTGGTGAAATGAGAGCCCCCAGTGTGGAGTTAGGGGTTGAAAATTTGTTCATCGTTTGTGCTTCTTTGTGCTTCAACTTTCGTCGTTTGTGCTCCCCCCATTCCGAAGATATTCAAGAAATGAAAAGGGGGGCTGTGGAAATGATTTCAACAAAGCTTGTTCTTTGTAAGGTGGAGACCTGAAAATTTGCCCATCGTTTGTGCTTCGTTTGTGCTTCTTTGTGCTTTAACTTTCGTTGTTTGTGCTCCCCTCCGGGTTCAAAGATATTAAAAAAACAAAAAGGGGGCTGGCGAAATGTGAGCCCTCAGGGTGGAGTTAGTGGTTGAAAATTTGTTCATCGTTTGTACTTCTTTGTGCTTCAACTTTCGTCGTTTGTGCTCCCCCCATTCCAAAGATATTAAAAAAATGAAAAGGGGGCTGTGGAAATGATTTCAACAAACCTTGTTCTTAGTAAGGTGGGGACCTGAAAATTTGTCCATTGTTCGTGCTTCGTTTGTGCTTCTTTGTGCTTCTACATTATCAGAAATAGGCGATAAATCTATTATGCACTTTCGAAAAATAAAATAAAAATTAGAATATTTACAAATTTTTGTTGAGATTACGAATTATATTGTGGAACATTTCTGATTTATAACACTTTTTGTAATTCCCTCGTATTTTTTAACCCTTTCTTGCGCAACGGGAAGTATGCTTCCCAGCACCTAGAACAATTTAGCTAGTTTCAAGGCAGTAGCATCATAACTCTATTTTCGACAAATTTTTCTAGGTGCTGGGAAGCATACTTCCCGTTGCGCACAAAAGGATTAAAGAATTTTGGATTGAAAAAAAAAAAAATCAAAAGAAACAGTATGTTTCAAACTCACCGTACACTTTCATAAAAATTGGCTGGCCAAAGTTTTTGCACATCGGTGACATTATAAGGTAACACTGGCTTTTGTGTTTCATTAGGTAAGAAAGGCAAGTACTCAGGGCGCAATGCCTCCATTACCCCTACTTATGTTCTCCATTGATAACGGTTATTTACAGGGAAAACAAATAGAAGTCTTGTCTTTTTTCAGTTCATGGAGAGTTTTCATCATCTTGAATGAAAAACTCACCATCTATAGAACAGGTCGTCATTTTGTTGAATTATTCGAATTTCTAAGATTTTTTTTTTCTCCAAAAGTCTTATCACAACTGGTGATGACAATTTTCCTTTGACCCAAACTGACCAATTTTTCCAACTTTTTCCTGGGTATCTCGGGAACGGAGCGTCACCGCCAAATTTGACCACCGTATTCGAACTCAGCGTTAAAAATTGTGCCAAAAACAGTATATTTTTCCATACTTACTATACATCATGTCTTTTTTGGGGCAAAGAAATTTTTCGGAGAGCTTCGGCGTCGGCGCGGGTGATAATTACTTAATTTTTCGTGGCGAATTCAATTCCGTCGTCAAAATTGAGCTAGAGTCATTTTTTGACCCAAACTGAACAATTTTCCCAGCTTTTTCCGGTGTATCTCGAGAACGGAGCGTCGCCGTCGAAATTGACCACTGAATTCGAACACAGCGTGAAAAATTGAGTTCAAGACATTCATTAATTCAAAATTTTTGGTTTTTCCTAATTTTGAAAATATTTCTATACTGTACGCCATGTCTGTTTTTGGGCAAAAGAATTTTCGGAGAGCTTCGGTGTCGGCGCGGGTACTGATTACTCAATTTTTTGAGGCGAATTCAAATCCGTCGTCAAAATCGAGCTGGAGTCATTTTTTGACCCAAACTGACCAACTTCAACAACTTTTTCCGGTGTATCTCGTGAACGGAGTGTCGTCGTCGAAATGATTACCGAATTCGAACTCAGCGTGAAAAACTGATTCAAAAACAGTCATTTATTCAAAATTTTTGGTTTTTTCTAATTTTGAAAACTTTTCCATACTATAGGTGTATACATCATGTCTTTTTTGAGGCAAAAAATTTTTCGGAGAGCTTCGCCGTCGGCGCGGGTGCTAATTACTCAATTTTTCGAGGCGAATCTAAATCCGTCGTCAAAATTGAGCTGGACTCATTTTTTGACCCAAACTGACCAATTTTTCCAACTTTTTCCTGTGTATCTCGGAAACGGAGCGTAGCCGTCGAAATTGACCAACGAATTCGAAATCAGCGTGAAAAATAGAGTCGCAGACAGTCATTAATTCAAAATTTCTGGTTTCTTCGTATTTGGAAAATTTCTCCATACACATCATATCTTTTTTGGATCAAAAAAATGTTTGGAGACCTTCGGCCTCGGCGCGGGGGCTAATTACTCAATTTTTCGAAGCGAATTCAAATCCGTCGTCAAAATTGAGCTGGAGTCATGTTTTGACCCAAACTGAAGAACAAGGTTTGTTGAAATCATTTCCACAGCCCCCTCTTCATTTTTTTAATATTTTCGCAATGGGGGAGCACAAACGACGAAAGTTGAAGCACAAAGAAGCACAAACGATGAACAAATTTTCAACCCCTAACTCCACCCTGGGGACTCTCATTTCGCCAGCCCCCTTTTTGTTTTTTCTTAATATCTTTTGAACGGGAAGAGCACAAACAACGAAAGTTAAAGCACAAAGAAGCACAAACGAAGCACAAACGATGGGCAAATTTTCAGGTCTCCACCTTACTAAGAACAAGCTTTGTTGAAATCATTTCCACAGCCTCCCCTTTTCATTTCTTGAATATCTTCAGAATGGGGGGTGGGGGAGCACAAACGACGAAAGTTGAAGCACAAAGAAGCACAAACGATGAACAAATTTTCAACCCCTAACTCCACCCTGGGGGCTCCCATTTCGCCAGCCCTCCTTTCATTTTCTTGAATATCTTCGGAATGGGGGGAGCACAAACGACGAAAGTTGAAGCACAAACAATGAACAAATTTTCAACCCTTAACTCCACCCTGGAGAGCTCTCATTTCACTAGCCCCCTTTTTGTTTTTTTAATATCTTTTGAACGGGGGGAGCACAAACGACAAAAGTTGAAGCACAATGAAGCACAAACAAAGCACAAACGATGGGCAAATTTTCAACCCCCAACTCCACCCTGGGGGGGCTGGCGAAATGCACCTCGAAATAAGCGGTTTCCACCTGACATTTTCTATCTCTTTATCGAAATTCTTAAGCTAAATAATGCGTTACGTGTACCTAGTGACATAAAAATTATCTAATGCAGGAAAAACGCTAGCAGAATTGGAAATAAAACTGACACTGACAGCGCTGCTTAGAAAATTTAGTTTTCATACGACTATGAAAATGGATGACGTAAAGTTAACCTCCGGAAATGTAGCTACCAGTGTGAATGGCTTTAAAGTGAGTATCAAATTACGACGTTGACCGAGAGGTGGATCGGCGTTTTTCAGAGCGTAGAAATGAATACTTAGTAATAAAATATTAATGAGAACTTTATACTTACTTTATTTTCTAATTACCATAAAAATCTAACGTAAGATGTAACTAACATTGGTCATGATATTTTCAGTTTCTTTAAGTATATAATGGAAACACTGATATTTCTTTTTCTTGATTTCTGTCGATTTTGATGCAAACCCGAAACAAGAAAAAAAGAAATGAAAAGGTTTTTTATCTATTTTGAAAAATGTTAGGTTAAGAATTTGAAATGATTCAGAAAATTGTAAAGAAATTTAAGAATATGTTGAATTTTCAAACACAATTTCCAGGGTGTCTGCAAGTGCTAAAAAGTCCTAAAAAGTGCTAAAATTTAAAAAATAATAGAAAAGTTCTTAATTTTTGTTAGAAATACTCAAAAATAAATCTTGTCATAAAAAAATATAGCGCAGGATCTGTAGTAGAAAGCAGTCTTTAATTCAGAATTTTTGATTTTTTCGAATATTGAAAATTTCCCCAGACTATACATCACGTGGGGCGAAAAAATTTTCGCAGAGCTTCGGTGTCGGCGTTGATGCTGATTACTCAATTTTTCGAGACGAATTCGAATCAGTTGTCAAAACTGAACTAGAGTCCTCTATTAACTCGAAAATGTGAGCGCCGCTGCCAAATTTGAACACGGAATTCGAACTCAGTGTGAGAAATTGAGTAATAAACAGTCTTTATTTCAACATTTTTGATTTTTTTTTTTCGAATTTTAATATTTCGCCATTACATCCTGTCTTTTAAGGGGCGGAAAAATTTTCGGTGATCTTCGGCGTCGGCGCTGGTGCTAATTACTCACTTTTTCAAGCCTTTTTTAAAAATTGAGCTGATTCAGAAAAATGTAAGGAAATTTAAGAACATGTTGAATTACAAGACACAATTTTCGGGGTGTGTACAGTTGCTGAGAAGCCCTGAATTTTGAAAATAGGTCCTGAAAGCCCTGGAAAGTGCTGAAATTAAAAGAAAGAAAATCCTGAAAGGTCCTTTATTTTTGTTAGAAATGCTCAAAAATAAATGTTTTGCGATTCCTATCTATGATTGGTCATTAAAAAGTGTAGCGCAGGATCTATATATTCACATGGTGAGGGGAAGTTGGGGAACAATGATGCAGCTGCAGTTCGCTCACTAGCCACATGTTTTTCGCCGTTGAGTAAGCCGGCCATGATGTGCCACAAGACAGTATCACTTGTTTGTTCGAACTAGCGGGGGATCACAGGGCGTGCTATTTTCCACTTTGACCGATACCATAGTCGCTTTGTTCGCTATGATGTTAGTGAGAATATTCGAATAGCACTATCTGTTTCCGGTGTTGGTGGGATTCGACTCCGAGACGTCAGGATTTAGTTTTCTCTAAGCTCCCTCTCCACGAGGAGGTGGCGCACACAGAGAGTGATATTTCACATGATAAACCTAGTTTCATAGAAAATCAATACCCGATGTTCTGCCCTGGTATTTATGTATAGGAGGGAATCCGACCTCCTAACACATCACAAAGTGAATTCTAATTCTAAATGACTTTTCTGATGCATTCCAATTCGTTTTCATCAAATTAATAAAACGGTAATCGTTGCCGAGAAACACGAATTTGAAAACATTTTTGTTTTAGCGCCTTCGACGTGTTGAGTATGCTACACATCGTGCACCAATTGACGTTTTCGAAATCTCCATTTTCCTGGGGCGAACCGACAATTCGCGAATAATTCTGGAATGGAGACAGCTAGAGCAGTACCGTTTACAATTCTGGATAGAGGAGCAAATTCCGAAAAATACGTGTTTTTCAATTTTTCTCCAGCAGTCTCCAGTCATGAGTTTTTCGCCTTTTACCAGTTCGCCCCAGGGAAATTCGTAATCTCGAAAATGCATATTGGTGCGAATTGTATTGCAGATGCAACCAATCTAAGGCGTTTCTATATTTTTCAAAAATGAGCGAAACTGCCGAGATGTGGTCAAAAAGGGTCCAAAAATTTTACAATTCGAATTCGGAAATTTGAAAACAGTAGCGCCTTCGACATGTTGAATATGCTACACATCGTGCACCAATTGACGTTTTCGAAATCTCCATTTTCCTGGGGCGAACCGACAATTCGCGAATAATTCTGGAATGGAGACAGTTAGAGCAGTACCGTTTACAATTCTGGATAGAGGAGCAAATTCCGAAAAATACGTGTTTTTCAATTTTTCTCCAGCAGTCTCCAGTCATGAGTTTTTCGCCTTTTACCAGTTCGCCCCAGGGAAATTCGTAATCTCGAAAATGCATATTGGTGCGAATTGTATTGCAGATGCAACCAATCTAAGGCGTTTCTATATTTTTCAAAAATGAGCGAAACTGCCGAGATGTGGTCAAAAAGGGTCCAAAAATGACTCCAGCCAAGTTTTGACAACGGATTCGAATTCGTCCCGAAAAACTGAGTAATGAGCACCAGCGCCAACGCCGTAGCTCTCCGAAAATTTTTTTGCCCAAAAAAAGGCATGATGTATAGTATGGAGAAATTTTGAAAATTTTCCAAATTCAAAACTTTTAAATTAAAAACTGTTTCCTACTCCATTTTTCACGCCGAGTTCGAATTCGGTGTTCAAATTTGGCGGCGACGCATCGTTGCCGAGAAACACGGATTTGAAAACATTTTTGTGTTAGCGCCTTCGACGTGTTGAATATGCTACACATCGTGCACCAATTGACGTTTTCGAAATCTCCATTTTCCTGGGGCGAACCGACAATTCGCGAATAATTCTGGAATGGAGACAGTTAGAGCAGTGCCGTTTACAATTCTGGATAGAGGAGCAAATTCCGAAGAAAACGTGTTTTTCAATTTTTCTCCAGCAGTCTCCAGTCATGAGTTTTTCGCCTTTTACCAGTTCGCCCCAGGGAAATTCGTAATCTCGAAAATGCATATTGGTGCGAATTGTATTGCAGATGCAACCAATCTAAGGCGTTTCTATATTTTTCAAAAATGAGCGAAACTGCCGAGATGTGGTCAAAAAGGGTCAAGAAATGTCTGCTGCACAATTGTTGAGACGAATTCGAATCCGTTGTCAAAATTGTGCAGGAGTCATTTTCTGACCATATTTCGGCAATTTCGCTCATTTTTGAGAAATATAGAAACGCCTTATATTGGTTGGATCTGCAATGCCATTCGCACCGATATGCAACATCAATGGGTTCAATTTTTGCGCGATATGTGGCATATCCTACGCAGCAAAGGCGCAATCACAAAAATGTGTTCAAATTTGTGTTCCTGGGCAACGATGCGTCGCCGCCAAATTTTGAACACCGAATTCGAACTCGACGTTAAAAATTGAGTAATCATCATCAGCGCCGATGCCGAAGCTCTCCGAAAATTTTTCCCCCTAAAAAAGATATGATGTATATAGTATGGAGAAATTTTGAATGCCCAGATATGCAACTCTAATGACAAATCCGGATGGAACGCTGGTGACATTTGCGAATTCATTTTTCTTTGTAACCTTTCGTAACTTTGAAGAAAAAATGAAGAATTTCCCGGAAAATTGCGAATATCTCGAACACGGTAAGAGATCGAGAAAAACGGAGGCAACCGAGCAAGAAGACTTTACCAAAGAACCAAAGAAGTGCTCATTTCTCATTTCCTACATTTTGACATCAGCTTGCCTTTAGCCCCCCCCCCCTGGGGGGATTCTCCTGGGGAGGTGCTACTGAAGAATAGGATTTTTACAGAGAACATGATTGTGCAAGTTTGTAATTCGTTGTTAGTGGCAGAAGATGATTTCAACATGCCGCCAGCCCTTTGAGGCTTCCAGTGGGGAGGTGCTGCAGATGAAAATGATTCGTACACAGGAAGCAGTCGAGTAGATTATTTTGATCTGGCAGGAGTTAGTTATGTTGGCCAGTCCCCAGCTAATGGCAGTAGGCAGCGCTTATGAAAAGGGAACCAAAGACAGGTGGGATGAGTGTCTTAAAACTCAAACCTCCAGAAAATTTCAGTATCTGCACTGTGACTATGTCTAGCTCAGTCCTGAATTATAACATTTTTTGATGGACGTGACGTCCACCTGTCTCTTGGCAAAATGTCCCCGTCTAACCTGAACCACTTTGTACATCAATTCTCTGGCGACCCTGGCTCTAGTCAGCCCGATGCGCAAAATCCCGCCAGTTATCCCGGTAACTAAAGGGGAACCAAGGGTAACTGACGGATGGGTAATCCGAGGGTAACTAGGGTAGTTGATTGCGCATTTAGAGGGACACCAAAAAATTGATATCCGCCTCTAAATACCGAAGCCAGCCCATATTACCTTCCATGAAGAAAATGTAACACAGTGACGTACCGATAGGAGGCAGGGTGGCAACTTACATCCCCCGTAGGAATTTTTCACTCAGCAGTTGGGAAAATTGACCATTTCAATTAGGCTAGTTTGGAAAATCCAACAAGTTTGAAAAATTAAAAGGCTTTTTTCTTTCTTTTTTGTTTGGCTTTGATACTTGAGAACTGAGTTGAGAAGTTGGGAAAACCCAACAAGTCAAAAAGTTTATTTACTTTTGCTTTAGTACTTGGGAATTTTGAATTGAGTTGGTTGGAAAAATCCAACAAGTCAAACTTTTTTTTTGCTTTGATACCTGGGAATATTGAGTTGAGTCAGTTGGGACTTTCACAAATTTTACCCCCCCCCCCCTCTTAAGAAAAACTTCTTCGGTAGGTCCCTGGTAATACACGTTTGACCGCGCAGTACTACCACCATCGAGCAGCTTGAAAACACGAACACAAGAAAACGATTTGATTGTTATTTTATTAAGTAATTTATTAAAGATTTTATGTACCAGACAAACTGTAAGAATAGCTACAAAAATAATTTACTAATTACAATAATATAACAATTATTCAACATGCATATCTTCATATGGTACAAATATAATCAACACATTACACATCAGGAAAGTAGAAATAAAATTAAAACGAAGAAGACAATTTTTTTTTCCTTTTGAAACATGTATACAATATTAGCAAAACCTAAAAACGTAACGCGTCGTAAATCCTGGAAGTTTTATTAGTGATTAAGTATAAAATAAGATTCATAAAAACAACGAATAAATTATAAGGAAAAAGGGGGGGAGGGGGAGGAAAGGCGAGAGAAGAGGGAGAGAGAAAGAGAGACAGAGGGATAAAGATAGAGACGAAAATTAACCAAGCAGTCAAAGAAGTATTAAAAGCAAATACACGATTGATATGTATCTGCGAACTAAGTCTTTGAAAAATACATTTAGACTTAAGATTACTATTAGTATTGTTTATTATATGTACACAGTATAAAACAAAACAAAAAGGAAAAAAAACACGAAAAATCGATTAAAAACGAAGTTACAACATAGAGATATTCCTGCTATCGGATCATTCACCATCGCGACCAAAAGCTTAATCGGCGGTCATTTGAGTATTAGGGTTCACCAACTCGTACACCAACGATCGCCAGAGTCTGCAGATATCTGCGGAAATCTGTTGATCCCCAACACTGATACACAAATACAGTTTTCCAAGTAAGAGCAGGAGACAGGTACTCTAGAATACTGCTAACTGATTGTTCGACAAACAAACGTCCAAAAAACTGATTTAATTCTACCTCGATATATAATACAAAAAAAAATTGCAACGATTACATTCGTAAAAGACTAGGATGCTAAAACCGTGAAACGATTACGTTTAAAACGAAGAAGAAAAAAAAAGGGGGGGTTGAATTTGGGTTAAAATATCATTCTTGCACAAGAGTATAGTTGCTATATAAAGTATATCGAATAGCCAATCAAGAAGGGGGAACAATGGCTATCGAGCAACATTCCTCGGGATTTTGGTTTCACTCGGGTAACAATTGTTACGGCAATGTACAGTCTATATCGACAAAGATAAACATCAACATTCGAATTAAAAAAAAAAAATTGCGGTTACATGTATCCGTGTAACACTAGAAACGGTTTCATAAACCTTCTACAAATAATTTTAAAAAAAATTGAAATAAGCGTCTCTTTCATTTACCAGGCGTTCCGAGGGACACCTTCGAAATTTCACGATTCCTCCAACCAACTGAATCGAGCATCCGAATCCCGAACCCAGTCCTGAGGTAAACTATATAAAAAACAAAATAAGGAACAGAGAAAACGAGGGCTCTCCAAAAATCGACTCTCTTCCTCCCCTCCACTTTCGAAAGTTATAACGAGACAAGATTGCTGCTATATCGATTTAAATTACGAAAAAAAAAAAAAAAAAAAGAAGAAAAACAAGAAAAGAAGTTAAAACGAGAAAAAACACAAGAGTGTTTTGTTTGTTCTTGAACCACATTTTTATCAACGAGTAACGTAACAATTCTGGTTGTGCTATGAGGTGGCGGTCGACGGAGCGTTCACAGGTTCGTGCCGACCTCCGCAGGCGCCGCACGACACGCCGCACAGATGGCAAACCTTCAGCGGCGGATAGCACCACAAACAGGGCAGCAGGATCGAGAGTATGGCCAGGCCGAGCCACCGCTTTGCGCAGCCGTTATCCGCCGTCTCGCACTCGCACGGCTGTTGAGCAAAATTACCCTCGGAGTCGCTCATACAATGGTAGACCATACTCCGGGCGCACGGTATGCAGGTGACCGTGTCGATGCTGGTCCGCACGCAGTCCGGAGCGTACTCGCAGCTACCCTTCACGTTCTCCTCCTGCGTATAGGTTTTGCGGCAGTGTCTGCACGTCAGACTCTGGGGCTTCTCGCCCTTCAGCGATAGCTGCAGCTCCGTGTGGTCCGACATGTGTGGCTTAAATATAACCGGCGGCTCCAGCGGGTTGTGCTGCGCCGGCGGCGGCAGCGGCAGCGGCGGCGGCGGCGATGACGGCAGGTAGACCGGATTGCGCTGCTTCACGCTGTCCACCAGCCGCGGATGGTGGTGATGCGATAACAGCGGCGGCGGCGGCGGCGCCGCCGCTGGCGGCGGATACATGTAGTTCAGTTCGTTCGGCGACAGCTGCTTCTGCCGGTGCGTCTTCAGCTCGATCTCCGACACCGGCGGCGTGCCCTTCATGGACGACGAGTCCGTCGAGGTGGGCGACACGTGCCGACTGTTACTCATCTCCGGCTTCCGCTTGTTATTGTCATGTTTGTAAGGCAATTCGACAGCCTGCGAACAACCGAAACGACGCGAGATTAGATCGGCGAAGAGCAAAAACGCTCTAACGCTGGAATTCGAGCGGCAGCCCTCCCCGAACACCAGGCAGTCGAAGCTGTCTGGTGATTTGGAAGCCGTGCTCAGAAATCTGAGAGACTAGGAACCGAATTTCAGTAGCAGGGGCGCAACAACCTTACCTTGAGCGGGTGCTCTATGCAGAAAAAAGATTTTAAATCAAAACGTTATTCTTTGCTGGAGGAGCCCATCAAAACTGAGTGGAGTGCCCTGGCATCCTTGGACCCGATTGTTGCACTCCTGCTAGCGGGCTTCTTCTATGCGACTTGTCTGTATCGGCTTATGGCTTTCATGAACTGACTCCCTGATGTCGACTTTCCCTTGCCGTTTCTCCCAGTAGCCACAGGAAAGTGGTTCTTAACCGGCTTTCGCCTTGGCTTCCCAGGGAAGCTCATAGTCGGTAACCAAAAGTCAGTAGCTACTGATTAGAAATCGATCGAATACGAATGTGGAAGGAAGCGAGAAGCGGTAGGTTTCCTTCTGGTCGCCACAGAAGAGCGGTTCTCACCCGGCCTTCGCCTTGGCTTCCTAGGGAGGCTCATCGATAGCCGGTCGCTGAACCGAAGCCAATAGCCGAATAGTAATTTCGACGGAAGTCAGAAGCGGTAGGTGAAATTTAATTTCTGCAGTAAGGTTGTCGGTAGTTCAACAAAATTCGTTGACTTCCGGTCTCTACGCATATAGGATAACGTCTGCTGCTTTCACTCTGAACTCGCAACCAGAGATAAAGCGATTCAATAACACTTTCACTTTCGGACTTTGCTTCCGACCTTGAATAATAAAACTTTTAATTTTGGCTTTTCGCTGAGAACTTTTCGTTTTTCAACTACTTTCCATATTTGCTCGCAACCAATGAATCTCGTACCTCCTCTCACTGGCTATTCGGTCCGAACCAACACTCCGAACACCCTTCTCATGGGCAACTGGAGATTTTTCTCTCTGTAGATCCTCTCTATTCGTTACTGAAACTCTCAACATTCTATTCCCACCTTCGAGAAAGAAAATTCTCGAACTACTTGGGGATTTTCACGAAAATCCGAAACTCTGTGCCTTCAATAAATTCGATCGGCAAGACATCGTGCGCGTGAATAAGTTTGATGATCTAGTTCATAGTTTCAAAGCAGAAACTACTTTCCCTCCCCCCTACCCACACAGATCCAACCCGGATAATAAGCGTCTTTTGGAGGTGCTGTCATACCCTCTACACGAGTTGCGTTTAGCAACTTTAACAACTCATTCAATTTTTATTTGGGGGGGGGGGGGGTGGCTACTAGTAGCCGAGCCTATTGCAATCATTATTTTCTTCTCTTCTTCTCAATTCAGAGTCACAGTTCAGTTTAGTAGCGCGTCATTTCAGATGTTCATTGATTGGAGTTACAGTTCAGTTCAGTGGCGCCTTATTTTGGAGAAACCAATTTTAGATAAAAATAATAAAACTAATTATAAGCAACAATTTCGATTTTATGATGAACTTTATACCCTCCATTATCAATTCAAAATAATATTTCAATAAGCTTTATTATTTGTCCATTACATATGGACGTTATTCAGCAAAAGGGAACCAACTAGCCAAATCCGCTTTTTGAGAACCCGTGATTCACAGTTCAAGAGTCATGCAGAAACTATATGACACAGTGTTTACTAATAAGCATTTTTCAACGCGAATACACATTTTTGAATCGGGGACCCAATTTTGAAAAATTCTACTTTTTACGCTCTTTCCAACAATACTAATAACGCATTTTGTATACAAATGTTGGTTGGTTCCCTTTTGCTGAATAGCGTCCATATTAATAGCGTATCATCAATTTTACGTTCATTAAATTTTATCTTAAATTTTATTTTAGAATTTTAAAATTTAAAATGTATAAATTTAATGTCCGATACCTGATAATTTATTGTTCGCTAATCATTTGATGTTTTTTTGGGTCGGCTAGGAGGCGGTTCGTTATAATGTGAGTTTTAAACTTGAACGCAATTAATACGACGCAGTCAAACTGTCAATTGGCTGCATACTGCATTAGTGTTTATGTTTAGTGTTCTGTTTGATTACTGCGCAGAACACATTAAAATGAAAAATGCATTCTGAACGGATTTGGAAGAGGTCAGTGTGTCTGTTTGTTAATGTATTAAATGGGTTCTCAGATCAATTAATGTAGAATTTTTTTGGATCAAACCTAGTACAATTTTCTGTGGGTATCGTATCAGTAAACTGTCCAAGGAATAATGTGATATGATTTTTAAAGTATTAATGGTGATTTTGGTATTCTGTTTCAGGTTTCAAATAGTAAAAGCTTCCGCTGACATACACTTAATTTTAGATTCCTGTTACACAAAAATTGATATGCTCAAACTGTATAAAATTTGTAGAATTGGATTTGGAAGAGGTCAGTGTGTCGGTTTGTTAATGTATTAAATGGGTCCTCAGTTCAATTAATGTAGATTTTTTTCAGATCAAACCTCGTATGATTTTATGTGGGTATCTTGTCAGTAAATTGTCCCAGGAATAATGCGATGTGAATTACAAAAATACTAATGGTGAATTTGGTATTCTGTTTCAGGTTTCAAACAGTGAAGCTTCTGCTGACCTACACTTAATTATGGATTTCTGCTATGCAAAAATTGATACACTCAAACTGCGTAAAATTTGTATAACTGGATTTAGAAGAGGTGTGTTGTTTGTTAATGTATGGAATGGGTTAATGGGTTCTCAGTTTAATTAGTGTAGAATTCCTTTGAATCAAACCAAGTAAACTGTCTGAGGTACTCTTATCAGTAAGTTTTCCAAGGAACAATGCGATATGAATGATAAAAGTATTAATTGTGATTTTGGTATTCTGTTTCAGGTTTCAAACAGTCAAGCTTCCATTGACGTACGCTTGATTCTGAATTCCTGTTGCGCAAAAGTTGATACGCTCAAACTGTGTAAAATTTGTATAACTGGATTTAGAAGAGGTCAGTGTGTTTGTTTATTAATGTATGAAATGGGTTCTCAGTTCCATTAATATAGAATTTTTTGGATCAAACTTAGAACAACTTTCTATGGGTATCTTATCAGTAAGTTTTCCAAGGAGTAAGGCGATGTGAATTATAATAGTATTAATGGTAATTTTGGTATTCTGTTTCAGGTTTCCAGCAGTGAAGCTTCCATTAGGCTAATATAATAGCGTAAAATCTGTAATTTGTTGCCAATGATTACAAATGGCTGATAATTGATTATTGACAACTGTTCTGTTTCTCAATACTCAACAGTATTTTCTATTTCTAGTCAATTGCGTGTTCATGAGGGACCAAGTTAAGTTGTACAGGGTATAAAATGACGGACTGTACGTGTAAGTTGCAGAGATTATCTTGCAATTGTTCTATGTCAATGTTGAGTTACAAAGTTATGACCGACAGATGTACTTCAGATGTTCTAAAAACCGCATCCTCTTTAACAAGTTTTGATAGTATTAGTGATAATTCTAGTTGTGCTTGTTCAAATTGTAAGCTTTATTTGAATTGGAATAAACTTCCTTCTGCACATCAATATACAACTTCTGTTGTCTGTAGCATATGAGTTACAATTTCCTGATCCTAAGATGGCACAAGTAATATAGAGGAACGTTTTCTAACTCCACGAATTCATTTCATTCAAATTCAAGAGTCATTTGTAGATACTTCTTTCAGAGGAAATGTTTACTGCGCAACTGCAGTCTGTACTCTGTAGCTTTGCAGTTTGAAGCCTTGAACTTACCATGTGTCATGTGATGTGTTGTTAAGTGTGCCTGTAGTGTCATTCTAACAAATACGTTTCATCTTTCAGCTCTTTGATATCACTTCCGACAAGTTATAAACTCAAATGCACAGCCATATAAAGAGACCTTAAAAATGACTACTGGTAGACCCTTTTTCCTGAACAGATAAACTAGTCTCTGATTTTCCAGTCTAGAGTCGACCCTCTTCCTGCAGCTAGCTGCTTGTTTTTTCTTCTCCTGTTAGAGCCCTATAACTAGTACAAGTGCGGAAACCTGCCATTTTGTATTCTGCTCAGATATGGACAATAAACAAGTAAAACAGCTGATATTTGTTATCGTACTGAAACATGATTGAAATGATTCGAAAACTTATATAATCATGTCTTAGAGTGAATTATGAGTGGTTTTTAATTTAAACTACTGATTTAAATATTAAATTAAATTCGAGAAAGGTGTCGAATACAATTAGAAAAAGGTACTGTTTACATTCGAGCAGAATACAAAATGGCAGGTTTCCGCACTCGTATTGGTATAGGGCTTCACTTCAGTATGCGTCTTGATCTAGTCACAGTTGTTCAGTTCAGAAGCGTAATTTCGGATGTGTGTGATCTGAGTTACAGTAGTGCACAGTGGTGCCTTATTTTCGAGAAATCAATTACATAGTTGAAAATAATAAAATAAATTATAAAGCAACAATTTTAATTTTATTAGGGTCGGCAACGAGCCTCATTGCAGTCAATTCTTTTTCTCTTCGTTGTTTCCCCTTATTCAGTAGTGCTTCACTAATCTTGATCTTCATTACTGTGCGAGCGTCATTTTCAATGTATATAGCCAAAGAAATGAAAAAAGTAATGACAAGCAACAATTTCGATTCTATCTATTGTTAGTTATTCTTCAGTTGTTCCTATTGTTGAAGATTAGAGTACTGTTACTGTTGGAAAATATTTTGAAAACTGAGAAAAGCCCTTCGCTGAATTTAGAAGAGGTAAGTTAAGCTGCTTACTAATGTATAAAATGAGGTTCCAGTTTCATAACTAAGTGTACAATTCGTTTGAATCGAGCCGAGCCATATTTCTGTGGTACTCTAATCAGTAAATTTTCCAAGGAATAATGTAATATGAATTAATGTCTCGTAAATACGGGAATGGTATTAACGGTAATTTTGGTATTCTGCGTCAGGTTTTGATCAGTGCAGTCTCATTGTTCTGGCTGTCTTTATCTGAAGAGGAAACAACGTCGTTCACATTTGCGGCGATTGTGGGAATGTGCGATGCAGCAAATAAACAAATCGCAAACGAGCCTAACAAGCACAGGATAAAACCGTACTACATGATATACAGAGAGTTTGTAAATGTAGATCAGAACGCTAAAAGCAAAATCATATACATATGTTACAAGAAGCATCAAGGAGAAATACTACAACAGAGACTCCACATTTATCTAGCAAACGCATGAATATAAAAGCGAATCGAAATTTTGGAGCCTGTTATTGAATATCGCGAAGTTGTTTTTCTGTTTTTTGATCATTCTATGTTAATGCTGAGAAGTTATGACTAACAAAAATGTACTTCCGATGTTTTCAAAACTGGAGGCCAGTTAACTAGTGCAGATAGCATTCGTGATCGTCTTGGTTATGCCTATTCAAATTGTACATTTTGTTCAAATCGAAATAAATGCCTTCTTTGTCTTCAGCGTATTAAGAATTACAATTTCCCAAAAGATGCCACCTGAACTGGTTGGAACTAATTGCAGAGTACTTTCCTGTTGTTGATAAGAGTGATAGAGCTGCGCGACTGCAGTCAGCAGCTTCGCAATTTGAAGGTGTTGAGCTGCCGACCCTCTTCGAGTGGTAAAGTTACTTGTTATAATAACTCGGAACATTTTCGTGTTTCGTCTCGAGCATAGCCCTCATTCTCGTCCATATGTGTCGCGAATTTTATTACCTGCTTTCCCTGGGGACCTGTTTTTGCACTAGCCCTGGTACTACGTCGAACTATAATGTCCTTTTGAGGTTCCAAACGAAACTAGGACACCCGCAGTGAACAACAAATCGGGCCTACCTCTGCCGTAGTCCCCTCCACAGTCAGAAAAAATCTTCAAAATTCAATAAAAACCAACAGACAAAATATGAGAAAAATCGAAAACTTCTTCACTGTTCAAGAAGGAGAAGGTGAATTTTTCAGAAAATTTGTCATTTTTGGCTTCATTCGGCTTTAAACCTTGTTTCCGGCATTTATTCAATTTCCGGCTTTTTTCGGTAGAATAAAATTGTTTTGTAGGTCCCCCTATTACACCCAATTCTCATCTGTCCACAATCCAATTCATTCGGCAAAAGCCGAGGAATCCGGTCTTTATTTATGTTTGTGTACGCTAAGAAGGAAAAGCAGGGAGATGGGTTCAGCATTGACAGCCCCCCTCCCATCTTACACCAACTAGTTCCGCCGGTATCACATTTGAGAGGGTGAAGGCGAGTGGGTAGGAGGAAGGGTAGCAGGAGAAGAGGATTCATGGACCTATGACTTCCGGTGACTGTCCACGCATTTTCCCTCATCCCATCATCGTTAACATTTCCAATTTCCACAACTTAAAAACTTTCAACAACTTCGGCCGAGTTGGAAGTTATTTTCCAATATTGATATGCTCGCCGTCGCACTCTGGTCTCTCTCACGCCCACCATTCACGTGCTCACCGAACTCGACAACCATTGTAACGCTCTTATCTCGTACAAATTATCTGCTACATTTCTCGAGTAGGTACACACACAAAAGTGTTCAGAACTGTGTAACCCCTCTCCCCTCTCTGGCACACTCGACACACATAGTAAATATAGCTGCTCTCTTGCTGATCAATGAAAAGGTAAACACGATTACGGAAATCGAGCCTGATAATGAATGGTATCGATATAACAATACAAGGCACTCACCATAAAAACTTCATTATCACCTTCTACGGAAGTTAATGAAGGAGGAAGATATTCTAATCCTGTAGAACAGAGATAAACACGAAATTAGTGATTCAGTTGTAAGATAATACTGAAATACGTGTACGAGTAAACGTCATATAGGTTGCACTAATTCACTGACAATGAGTAGGCAGGTAAAACGAGATCGTGATTTTATTTTCAGACCTCCAATAATCCGCACCAGGTTGGCCAATTTGAGCCACAACCCATTATACGTGCCCTTCACCTAAATCATAATACAGTCACGAGGGAAGTAGAAAATAGAAATAGTCGCCACCATGGATGGCAACTTCAGCAGTGCTCACCTCTAGCACCTGATGAGTTTTCCAGCATGAGATTTTGTTTCCATTTTGAGTGGACACACATTCCAAGTCGGCAAACAGTCACCGAGGGATGTTACGACTGCAATACCCTCCACCAAAATAAACTTGTCATATTACAATTGTAGAGGGATGGCTAGTGAAGATAGACTCAATGAATTCGAACAGGCACTAAATAAAGTGGGATATAGTGGGCCTAGCGGAGATAAGAAGGATACGGGAGAAGTTAATTAAACGGAAAAAATGGAAACTACTGGTACTATTACAGGGAATTTAAAGGGTATAGGGGAGTCGGATTTTACATAAGCAGGGTGACCAGTGACCTTCAGGGGGAAAAAAGGTGGAAAGTTGACCTCAAAGTATCAAAAAGAGTGACCAGAAAATTTTGACATGCCTCTCTTTCACTCCTAAATCACCTGATCAGGAGGACATCAGTAGGGTGGATCGTCAAATTGTTTTTCTTTGAAATTTCTGACATTTGTGAATTTTCCCTATGGTGTCCTTGGAAGTTATGTACCATGAGGCTGAAAATTGTATGTTACCCAGCGCCTTAAAAATGCCGGTTATGCAAAATTTTTACATGACCTTTTAATAGTATTCATCCCGAACTTTAAATTAGTTCATATACAAATTTTGCCTACCGGTGAAATTGAAGGCGCTAAAGCACTTACAATACTTTGTGGCTTTATAGCGCCTTTACTATGGCAGATAGGCAAAATTCACATATAACCTTAACAGTAGTAATGATTAGGATCTACAAAATGAGGTATGTATAAATTTTGCCCATCGGCAATATTGAAGGCGCTAAAGTACTTACAATACTTTGTGGCTTTATAGCGCCTTCACTATGACCAATAGGCAAAATTCACATATGACCTGAACTGCAGTAATGATCAAGGTGTACAAAATGAGGTATGTACAAATTTTGCCTATTTGCAATATTGAAGGCGTTAAAGTACTTACAATACTTTGTTGCTTTACAACACCTTCAATTTCACATATAGGCAAAGTTTGTATATCAACTAATTTAAAATTCATGATGAATAATATTAAAAAGGCTCGGTGCAACGTTGGTCCATCTCTCATATTGAAGGCGGTAGACCACTGAATAGAAGTACTGGTAAAAAAATCAAAATTTTGAAAGAAAAGCTGTACCTGGGTTAAGATTATTCTGACAACAAAATATTGATAGGCGTTCATTTTTAGACTGAATGGAACAAAATTAGACCCAGAGTCGAGAAAAATGTTTGAAAACAACGTTTCTCTCATATATGTATAGGTCATGCAAAAAATTTGAATATATTCGCTCGCCCCCTTTGGTGAAGTTCTAATGTGTCTTATTATTATCTCTCACTTTCTTACCAAAGATAAAGAATTTCATACGATGCATTCTGCTTACTATGCTAGACCTTGAACAAGTTACATTTGGCACTGTATTTGATAAACTCGACAGTACACTTTTAAAACAACAAAACAGACTTTTTTTTTTGTTTGTTTAAAACAATGTCTGTATGAAATAAGAGTGTTTAAAACAGAAAAAGGAAAAATAACTAGAAATTGGCAGCGTAATAAATACTGTGTCAACCATGTGATTAGATCTCGCTTCATATGTGTAAATCATGCTTGTAAAAAAATGGTGGTGCATTATACCCGTGAGCAAAGTCATGTTTAGAAAATAAAAAAATATGTTTTTGGGGGAAAATACGGGCAGAAAACTTTTTTTTTGTAAGAAACATGTTTAAAAAACCTTGTACAGAAAATCTCCAATTAAAAAATTAAAAAAATAAATATATGTCCTATAGTACTTTAGCCTATATAAGTATACAACTTCCTTAAGTCTACATATGACTTCAGTTGCCACTATTTATAACGTACTGAGTGGAAGTGCCAATATTATAAATTCATAACCGGAGTTTGAAAGTTGAAAATTGAAAGTTGAGAGCCGAAAGCTGGAGAATTTTGACGTTAAAAAGCCAAAAGTCAAAAGTTGAAAAGTATTTTTTGATGGGAAGCAAAAAGTGTTATAACTTGAAAGCTTTATTTATTTAGTTTTTCTTTTCATTTTTCGCCCTTTCTCTTTCCAAATCCCGTTTTTCTCTGTCTTGTCCTAAAGCGACATCAAGTTCTGTTCTCAACAAACTACTAAACAATGCCACATTTTTTTTTTTAAATGAAAAGTCAAAAATTGAAATTTTAAGTCAAAATCAAAAGTTGAAACATTTAGATACTAGAAAGCTAAAAGTCAAACGCTGGAAGATATTTCAATGAAAAGCAAAGAACCAAAAGTTTTCTATGCTAAAATTGAAAGTTCAAGTCAAAAGTGAAAGCTTTATCTTGCGGCTTTCTACCATTGTTCACAACACTTTCCTTTCATTTTCATAAATAAATATTATTTATTCTTTTTTTCTTCCATGTTTGCTAAAATTAAAATGAAAAATGCAAGAGGAAATTATTGTTTAGAACGTTTAAAACACAAATTAACTGAGATTAAAAAAAACGTTAAAAAAGAAGAAGTTTGAAACGAATGTTTGTTTCTTTTTGTGGTTTAAAACATGTTTAAGACACTGTTTAAAACACTTTCGTTTTAAACATTACAACCCTGCTATTCGGGCTGGGCAAATTGTAGGTTCGCTAGCATCGATTGAAGAAAAACTGATAAGAAAAAGGGGGCGAAAATGGGGAGTTCAGCGCAGCAGTTTCCGGCAATTTTTTTTTTTTTTTAATATCTCGAGAATAAATGCGGTTAACGGAAAATTGAAAAGAACATGCCTCGTAGCAAATAAAATTTCTTTTCAAATGAGCTCATTTTTATCGAAATCAGAGTGATTTTCTTTTTCGCATAAAAATAGCATTGTATCGATGTTGTTGTTGTTGTTGATGATGATTTAATTCGTTGTTTTTTGCCCTGTCCGAATCCTACGCAGTATTTCTGCATTAATTCCACGGCCAATCAAAAGAATTCAAGTATTTCTGTTCCGGGGATAGGTCCAACCGGTCTCTGTGTTTTCCCCATTTCCCCTTCCATACCATACCCAATTAGTGGAAAGGCAGATTCGATTGGTCAGTAAGGCATCATTGATAGTTTGAGGCGAGGAAAGACTTTTTCGGATAATTTCGCTTTATTTATTTTCATTTATTTTAAATTCAACACAAACATATTCAATTTTGCAGATTTAATAGAGAAAAACTCGTTTGGAATTCAAGTTCAAAAAAATTTCTGGTAATTTAGCCTTATTATTTGTTTTGTTTTTTTTAATTCAAAATAAAACTTGTTCTATTTTATTGATGTTCTTATGTTATATTTCTTCACCTCACACTCTTACCTTCAAAGTGTTAATTTTTACCAGTACTATTATTCAATGATCTACCGCCTTCACTATGCGAGATGGACCAAATTTGCACATAACTTTTTTAGTTATACTGATTAAGAGTAACAAAAAAGGTCATAATCAAATTTTGCCTATCTATTGAGGGCGCTAAAGCATTTACAATAGTTTGGCGCTTTATAGCGCCTTTAATATTGCAGATAGGAAAAATTCGTACACAACCCATTTTGTAGATCCCAATCATTACTACTGTTAAGGTTATATGTGAATTTTGCCTATCTGCTATACTGAAGGCGCTATGAAGCAACAAAGTATTTGAAGTGCTTTAGCGCCTTCAATTTCAGAGATAGGCAAAATTTGTTTGTACATGAACTAATTTGAAGTTCGCGATGAATACTATTAAACAGGTTATGTAAAAATTTTGCATAACCTGCATTTTTAAGGCACTGTGTAACATTCAATGCTCAGCCCTAAACTCCATAGACAAATCCCCCAGGAAAAATTTACAAATTTGAAAGAAACTTCATATTTTTTTTAACCAAAGGTAACTATTTAACAACGTCGCGCTCAAAAATTCGAAAAATTCGAAATTTCTTTTAGCCTATGTACGATGATCTACCCTTAGGACTGGTAGCTAGTAACAAAAAATTCTCATTTCATTCATAATTTTCCCAAATTTATTGAGTGCGGGAGAATTACTCCGAAAAATTTAAAAACGGTAACTATGGTGACCATTTTTACAAAAGAAGTGACCTTAAGGAACCTAAGGTGGAAAAAGTGACCATTTGGAAAATTATGAAAAGCAGACTGTACAAAGAACTCGATTTTAATCAGAATGAAACACAAGCGGGCTTCGACCACCTGCACACCATCAACCAAGTTCTGGAGAAAGCAGTTTGTCACTTTATAACGCCTTCAATATTCGTGAAAAGTCTTCGATAGTTCGGGGAACTGGGAGTATCCATATTGATCCCGAGATGTAAATAAACTATTTATTATTATGTCTGCATAATGAACTTTTTTCACGTGAAGAAGTGTACATCTGTCAGGACTTTTCTGGCGTCAGTGCCCGGATTCGGCTGTAGGGTGCAGGTCTGCCGAAAATGCTTGCGGACTCGCTGTGGAAATTCGAATCAAAGATGGCCTCGCCAAACTCGTCGTCGTAATTTCGAAGGACAAAAACGAGTTTCTAAATAGGGGATGCAAATTACCGTTGCTTCTGTGCGAACACCACGACACGAGAATGCTTTTAGCGGAAATTACCGAATATTTTTCGTCGAGCATTAACTTATATTTTATTTAGGGTAATCATTATTACGACTGTGTTCGTATTTTCGTCAAAAATGCTTACGTATATAGTCGGCAACGTTCGCGAAGGTGACCCCGAACTCTACTTGATTTGTGGTCGTGTTTGTACGGGTGCTGGTGCACCGGGGGAGGTCTGGTCTCGTGAGGAAGCACTGGCAACTTGTTGGTCCTAGAGTGGAAATAAAAAGTACGGAGATGTATGACAGTGGACATGTGGCGATCATAGGCGGCAACTTTTCTATTTTTCTCCTGTGGTGCTCGACTTGGTTCGACTTTCTCCGTCTCTGTCAGAGTCTTTGAGGTACCTCTGCCCTCCCCGTTCGCCTACATGATGATAATAATACCAGCGTTTATTGGGTTAAGCTGTAATTCTCGATAATGAACATAATACGGTAGACAACTAGACAACATAAATAGTAAATCGAGCTCAGTCTTTCACCCAAAGTCGGGCACACGTCTCCCCGATTTTGTCCCATTTCTCCTGGTCTTGTTTCCCCTGTACCTTTGTATTTCCCCATGGTGTCCATTCCGTAACCTATTTTGCCTTCTATTGTTGTTTACTCTCATTATATGGCGGGCGAATCTAAATTCAAGCTTTTTTTACTTTACATCCCACATCGACTGCACCTGTTACTAAACATGTGTTCCTTATTTTATCCTTTTTCTTCATTCCCAAGATACTCCTTTCCATCGCTCTTTGTGTTACCCCAGCTAAATTTTCTCAAACTAGCGGATTTTAGGCTCCATTTTATAAATCGGATAAACTAAAAAAAAAAATTGGACAAAATTTTCAAAATCGGCTAAAAATAGCCGAAGAAAGGCTAAATCGGCAACCCTGCTCGTAGTATAAGAGAGGCAGAATGGAAGAACACGAGAGATCACAAACGCTTACTGATGACACATCACTTCGTGGAAAACACTCAAATGATCATAAACATGACAACCAACATTTAAAATACTAACAATACAAAATAACCTGCAAAAAAATTAACTACGAGAATAAATGGAAATCATAAACATAGAGACAGAACCAAACAATAACTTTGATGAACACAACCATAAAACACTTTTCACACAAATAACAAGTAACAGGAATTGGTTCACCAGACCTTGACCAATGACCAATCGGAGCACACCACACGACAAGACGTTTTTTTAACGATACGGTATTACCTCAATTTAGATAGTGTATCACGGACACACAACCAGGGATTTGCTTCAGTGGTCAAGTCACTGATGGGATAACACCTGAGAACGTTCTGAATAAAACATGCAGCTTTTGAGAGAATCCGCTACAAACTTCAAGAACTACACCTAACAGGAGTATTAGAAAATAAACGAAGCGACGCTGTAGGCTAGGACCTCGAAACTGTAAAACCGGAAAATTTGAAGATGACATCGATAAACGTAGCATAATTGATCAGTGGCATCCCTTTCTGCTGATCACCCGGAGGACTACTTTAATACAATAAAAAAAAAAAATAATAATAATAATAATAAAAGTAAACTTTATATTTGAAAGACACGCATGCTGACTAAAAATACAACGTATTTTTTCAATCACTATTTCCGAGTTGTATAAATTTAAATTTTGACTAAAACTGGATTTCTATTGAAAATAAAAAAAAAGAACGAACAACCATAACGCCGTTGAACTGTCCCCCAGAGAGAGAACGACTGTGTCTAGAAGTCCTGTATCTTTGCCCTCGATTTAGTTTTCCTCAAAAAGGAAACGGCTGTGTACACACACAAACAAGATAAGAAAAAGTCATAAACAGGACTTGAAACGAGAGGAAGACTTAATCGTGACATCCAAAAATCAAAAAAACATTAGGATTCAGGATTTCTGGACGCTTTGATAGACTCTAAGACCAACTCAGATTTTTGAAACAAGAATAAGATTCAACAGTGATATCGGACAATCATAAAAAACTTCGATGAGAGCAGTTCGTCCTACCGTCCAGCCCTACTACTATAAGTTTTAATTTAGTTTCGATGATTACAGAGTTCCAATTCATTCATTTTTGAACCATACTTGCTTCTTAAAACCGAATTTCTAATTTTCTTTTTCAACAATCTACCGGAACCGACACCTCATTGTCAGCGAGTTGAACATTTCACTACACAACTTATCTGTTATGAAATAGTAACGCCATTACCTGTCGACAGTTCGACTAAGACACCCATGATACCTCGGTCAAAAACTCGGCCGTCTGCGGCAGTCTGAAATATCAGACCCACTCTTTTTCCGCCGGTCTTCCAGTTGTGGAAAGTTGGCATAACTTTGTTGTACTCGAAGTCCTTACAGATAACGCACCGAAAAACAAGCTGAAATTAGAAATAAAGAAAAATACTTATTAGAAACGACTTCATCAATCAGTAAGTACATCCACTAAAATAATTCAGATAATGGTGGCGAACGGCTTTTTTAGAGCAAGGGAATGAGGGCATCCTACAAGAATTTCAAGAGTCTCAAACAAGTCTAAAACGGCTGTAAAGAGTCTCACACTTGTCTAGATAAATCTTAATGTCTTAAACAAGTCTTGATGAGCACTAGCTGATCTCGGAAGAAAGATTAAATAATCTTGAAAGGGTTTGGAAAGGCCTTACCAGGAATTTTATTCTCGTCTGGAAGAATTTTAGAACCATAAACAAATTTAAAAGAGTCTTAAAAAGTTTTAAAAGGCGAGGAGAAGCCTACAGTTTTTACAGCACTTCTGTTGCCACAAGTATAAAGAAAGCGGCCCATGTTCATTTGTTCATACAAAGTTTTCTCATCATTATTTACAGCTGAAGACCCTATTCCCTCGGACGCGAATTTACCGACGACGGACATGGTACAGAATGAACTTGACCATCCAGAAAGTTTGGAGTCTGCCTTCAAGAGCTAAACTGGACTTCAGTACACTTACGCGTCAGTGTCTGCACATTCGCCACCGATATCCTCAACCAATACAGGGTGTTTCAGCTTTGTATGTCAAGCCGACAAAAGATGATAGTACTAGGCAAAAGGAACAAATACTTATGTAGAAGTATGGTCTCGACTCAAAATTCAAGGGGCTAATAGTCTTTGAAGTTCGAAAATAGCGAGCCGTAATTGCGATTCAGCATTTTATTTCAATGCAATTAATGGATAGTACACTGAAGAGATGACAGAAAATTACCAGACTGAGTTGTCGACATTTGATATTAAAGAGCTCTACAACTTCAAAATTCTCATGATAAAATTTAAATAAAATTGTTGAAGTGCACAACTTCAAATTTTTGTATATCCTTCTCTTTCTGAGATAGGCAAGCTGCAATAATTTTTTCACAGTAGCCGCGATTCACAGCCACCCTTGACAAATAACATTTTACTGGATAACATTTCATTCAAAAATTTCAAAATTTTGCTAAATTTATAAAATTTTTTAACTTTTTAAACTGAATTTTGTCCGTATTTTTGAGATTTGTTTTGAAGGGCAACAGTAGACAGTACACCGAAAATGAAACAAAAATAATTTATTACCAATTACGGTCTATCTGAAAACTAAATGGGCTACCAAAATTGAAAATATTTCAAAAATTAAACTCAAATTTTATAATTATAATTTTAAAAGTTGTGTAGCCCCTTCAGTATCAAAGTTAGTTAATTCCATTTAGTAACTCTGTTATCTTCTTGAGGTTCTACTCATTGATTATCTATGGAGTAAATTCTGAACTAAACCCACTAATCACACTCGCGGTGAAAATTCGTTATTTTTCAAACTTTGAAAACTTTTAACCTCTTCCATCTTGAGTACAGGCCGTACATGTACAAAAGGTTATTTGTTCCACCCATCGAGTACCATCCCTCACTATCGGCTTCCGGCTTGGCACATTCAGCTGGAACACCCTCATACATCAACAGGCTATGAACCATGCAGATACTCACTTCGCCATCGACCAACCGATTAGCGTAGATAACAAATTCGAACCTCCCGTTGAGACTGGTCGTATTATTAATGCGATCTTGGCACACACCGGCTGGCGCACCTGGCAGAGAGGACGTGGACGTCGCGGTGGGTGCATCAGGTATAGAAGACAAAATCGGTACCTGAATGGAACGCTTGACTACGCAAACGTTCGATAAACCGCCGGCTCCTATCGGTACCCATCCCTCCGAGTGATCATCTCTTTCCATAGCCACAGCTCGAAGACGCACCAACACCGTCCCGTTGTAACCACTGAAACACATGAACAGAAAATTCAAGTTAGCTTTGAAGAAGAAAGAATGAAACTAAATCATCTCGTTCCTTATAAAGGCTTCGTGGGTCAACATTTGGCATATTATCCTCCAACAAGATCACAACTGTTGGCCAGACCAATTTGACTTCTGCTGCGTTTGTATCATGGTGATAGCTCCGTGGCTCACACTTAGAATATCTCAATAACAGGATCACAACTGTTCGACAAACCCACACTTCAGTCGCGTTTCAGTTCTAGAAAATGCTCTGTGGGCCAACACTTGGCACATCCCCTAACCAAATCACAGCTGCTGACCGAACCAATACGACTTCAATTGCGTGTGTGTCCTGGTGAAAGCCCCGCAGGACACACTTGGCATATCCTGTAACAGGATCACAGCTGCTGACTAAACCAACAATCGAGTTGCATCCTCCAGGGTCAAAACTTGGCATATCCCGTAACAGGATTCCAGCTGCTGACTAAACCCCCACTGCAGTTGCATTCAGTTCTGAAAAAAGTCCCGTGGATCAAAACTTAGTATATCCTGTGACAGGATTACAATTGTTGACCAAACCGACACTTCAGTAGCGTTTGTGTCCTGGTGAAAGCACCGCGGGTCACATTTGGCATATCCTGTAACAAGATCACAGCTACTGACCAAACCAACACTTTAGCTGGTCTGTATCCTGGTGAAGGCCCCGTGGGTCATTACTTGGCTTATTCTTCAACAGAATTGCAGCTACTGACCAAATCAACACTTCAGTTCGGATATTTCGAGCTACGAATATTTGATGGCCAGTAGGGTTAAACCAGATCTACGCAAAGGGCCAAAGGGGCGAGGGTCTCAGATACTCCAGCTAGCAAACGTGCCACGAAAAATGAGCAAAAGGAGAGAGAACGAAGCAGAGAAGGAAAGAGTGAGAGGAAAGATTAGCCAAACTTCCCCAAAAATTCACAGCTAACAATAAATTCTCATGAAGGGGCGAGGGGGTTGACTAGCTTCAGTCGGGCTCTACATTTAGATTGTTTTTGATTAGTTTTTTCTTCGAATTGGTTCATCTTTCAGACATTTGATCAATTTTAGGGTAAATTTACTCAGATTTAGTCGACTCTATCATATTTAGTGGTTACTGGACATGTTCAGGTTGTTTTTAGTCTCTTCTGATAGCATTTGGTACAATTTGATCACACGTGTTTCTGTTTCGATCAATTTTGATTGTGTTTACTTAATTTGACCTTCGTCACGTTACCAGGCTTGATTGCATATGCTAGTTTTGAACAGGGACTCGGAGCTGGCACCAAAATCGGAGCAGTTTTGGCTACAGCAAATAATTTGTTTCAGGCTCTGGCTCCAACTCCAGCAAATAATTTACTTTTGGCTCCGGCAAATAATTTTTTTTCAGCCATCTAGTCTTTGTGCCCTGGCTCTGGTTTCCTGATTGTTGATTACATCAAGTGAAGCTTCCTTTTGATCAGTTCTAGTTCTTTTAGAATTATGGTTAAATTGGGCCTGTTTTTTGTTTGTTTGTTTGTTTGTGGTTATATATCAGGTTTTAGTTTGGGTTATTAGTGGCATTTGGTCTTTTTGGTCAGAGTTTGGTCAAATTTGGCTAAATCTGTTCGTTCTTGGTCGTAAGTTCGATTCTGGTCGTTTTCGGTCCATTTTGGTGGGACTTTTGTTGTTGAAATTAGTTAAATTTAGTCGTTGATGGTTTCTTCTGATTAGACTTGATCATTTTTGGTCAGTTTTGATAGCTTTTGATCAGTGGCGGATCAAGAAATTTTCAAAGGAGGGGGTTTTGAAAATAAAACATTTTCCACCTCCGCCCCCAAGAAATCGAGATGGATGTCATTCTAAATAGTTTCTGAAGACAAGTTTCATAATGTGATTAAATCCTTTCAAAATGAACATTGTAGACTGTAGTGCTGCAGATACTCAAAAACAGGAGAAAAACTCAAAACTCAAGCGATTTTTTCTTCTTCTTTGGCCCGAAGGGGAGGCGGTGTCTGACCCCTCCCCCGCAATGATCCACTACTGCTTTTGAACATGTTTGATTCAGGTTTTTCCAAGGGTCCTTTCTGTTAAATTTGGTCGAATGTAGTTAGATTTTTAATTGGGTAGAATATTTGGTTTGTTAGATCAATTTTGGTCAAATCTGGCAGTTTTTGATTAGCTCTGGTAATTTTTATTATTTTTTTTTTTTTTAGTAATTTTTATGAGACTTGGTCATTTTTGATCAGTTTTGGATATTCTGAATCACGTTTGGTCCCAGTTATTTATAGATTTTCTGAGCAGAGTTTTGGTCAGGTTCAGTCGAAATTGGTCGAATTTGTTTGTTCTTAATCATATCTGGATCTGGTCATTTTTGGTATTTTTTCACCAGACTTAGTCACGCATGATCATGCTGTTTTTTTGTGGTTTTTTTTTGTGCTTAATAATCAACTTTTGTTCGATTTGATTGATTTTGGTCATTTATAATAACCTTGGTCTAAGAAGTTTTCAGGAATACGGACCCTGAGAAAATTAGACCTCAATTCCGATTCCGAATCGGAGCTCCAATCAAACTCTAACTCCAATTCCAATTCTATAAATTATCATCAAAAATATCGTTTAAAAAAACTGGTAACACTGAAAAAATAATCAGCTACATTAAATATAATAATTGGTAGTACCGGGAAAATAATTAATAATATTAAAAAAATAATATTGATAACGCCGATAATATTGAAGAAATAATTAATACCAAAAAAATAATTGATAATATTTTAAAAAAATTATACCCGGTAAAATTATTAAAAATATTGGAAAAATTATCGATAATACCGAAAAAATGATTAACAATATAGCAAATATAATTGATAATATCGAAAAAATCATCGATAATATTGAAGAAATTATCGATAATACTGGAAAATGATTAACAATATTGCAAATAATATCAAAAAAATAATCATTTTTGAAAAAATAATTGGTAATATTAATGTATTGGCACAAATTGGCAATACTGGAAAAATAATCGATAATATCACAAAAGTAATCAAAATCAAACATATCGGGGCATAATGTTAATACCGAAGACATATCGATGACATCGAAAAACTATCGATATGTTGGGAGAAAAAAGTGAATCCAGACTCATACAACTCATTCCCCCAACTCCGACTTACTCAAGTCAAAACTGAGAGATAGTTCACAAACTGCGACTGTTGACCCCTCCCCTAGTTTTTACTCTTTAGTTAATTTTCGACAATTCATGTCAATTGTCATTTTTTTTTTAGAGCACTCTTCATGACCCCGGTCATTTTCTATCAATTGGTCTCTTATGATCTGAGTTCTTTTTGATCGATTTTGGTCAAACTTGGTCGGTTTTGCTCTTTTTTTTAATTCACGCTTGGTTCGACCATTTTTTGTCAACACTGGCGGGACTTGGATGTATTAGATTAAATTTTGTCGGCTATGGTCTCTTTTCATCAGAAGCGGCCGTTTCTAGCTAATTTTGGTTGCTTCTGACCACGTTCGGACAATAGCGCAAACAGGGAGAAGACAAGGGTGACATGTCCCCAGGCGGCAGATTTTCAGAACTGAATTTTTTTTAAACTTTAAAATAGTAAATTCTTATTCACTACATTTTTCCCTTAAAAAATTTACATAATTACGAAATTGAATTTTCAAATGGAGGAGGGGGGAGGAGATTCTTCAATCCTAGGCGGCAAATTTCTTGTTGCGCCACTTCGTTCAGCTCAGTCTTTCCAATTCAGATTTGGCGACTGATCATTCCTATTTGGTCCAATTTGAACGATTTTGTTCATTTTCGATAATATTTAGTTTCTAGGGACTTTTTAGTCCGTTTACAAGAATCTTAGTAACTTCTGATCAAATTTGGACAAATTTAACCATTTTTGATAAGATTTGGTTTGTATTGTTTTATTTTGTGCAATTTTAAGCAGATTTCACCATTCTTCATCATTTGGACGCTGTTAAGCGTAAGGGAACCAACCAACATTTGTAAACAAAATGAGTTATTAGTATGGTTGGAAAGAGCGTAAAAAGTAGAATTTTACAAAATTGGGCCCCCGATTCAAAAACGCGAACTCACGTTGAAAAAAGCTTATCAATAAACGCTATGTCATATAGTTTCTACATGACCAGGAGGCCAGAGGTGGACTTAGGTATTTTGCGCTCAAGGCTAATGGAAAATTTGCGCCGCTAAGATATTTTTCGGGAAAAAAGAGTAAAAAATTTTTCGCTCGCGATTTACCCTATTGCACTGAAACAGTTTTTGTCGTTTGACTTCTTTATTTTTTCCAAAAATTTTGCGCCGAGGCTTCAGCCTATTCAGCCTTATGGGAAATCTCGCTCTGTACATGGCTCTTGAACTTCGAATCACACGTTCTCAAAAAACAGATTTTGCTGGTTGGTTCCTTTACGCTTAACAGCGTCCATTTGTTGGTCAGTTTTAGTCAGGTATTGCCCTTTTTTCCCTTTTCATTTTATAGTTAATTTTGGTCAAATTTAGTTGTCGTCACTCGAATCTTGACAGAAACGGTCGAATTGATTGTTTTTAGTAGTTTCTGCTCCGGGTTAATGAAGATCAATTCTTTGGTCAATTTTAGCCGTCAAAGTTTAGTAGTATTTTGGTTACTTCATCTAGTCAAACTTAAGCGTTTCTAATCAATTTGAGTTATTTTTGTTCATTTTGAGTTTAGATTGGTCTGTTTTGGCCAAATTCTGAAGAAATTGGTCAAATTTTGTAAAATTTGATCAGCTTTGATCGTTGTTACTCATCTGGGTAGAGTTCGTATTGCCAGATCTATTTTGGCCAGATTCTGAAAAACTGGGTCAAATTTTGTAAAATTTGACCCGATTTAATAATTGTTACTCATTTGGGTAGAGTTCAGTATTGCCAGATCACTTTCATGAAAATTCTTGAGCGTATGTTGTGTCATAAGAATAAATACATCGGAGCTTATACCTCTTTACGTGGCAATTTTCTTTTTAAACTCAAGAGATCTCACGAAATTCTGTGAGAGTTGACAACAGAGCTTTATACGAAGACAGGTAAGGCCAGCCGTCATTTTCTTTCCAGTTCCGTGAAACGAGAACTGGCCACGCAGCATTTACCGATCAGCCGATTTACTTCTGACGGACCTAACTGAAAAGAAAATGGCGGCTATCATTCCCCGAACGAAATACATTATACATAGAACCTTAACTTGTGGTTTGATTTGATTAGTTTTGGTCGGTGGTGGTGGAGACTTGACCCACACCTTCCCCATCTCACCAGATCTAATTCCTATCCTGATCTTCCTTTTTTTCTAAGAAAGTGAGCATCCAGCAATCGGAGACTCAACCATTCCCCTTTCCGGAAATAGCTTATCGCTGCTTCTGATTTTAGTCATTCTAGGTTGCTTTTGATTCTTCTTCTCCTTATCGTATCCGGAACGCGTCATATTTTCCCTCCCAATCCACAAGTTTTTGCTTCGTCAGTTAGGTTCGTCTTCCATAGTTCGTCAATGTCTACATTAACTTGAGTAGATGGGTATTTGAATAAATGCTCTTGGTCATCCAAGCCACCACAGTCACAAAATGGGTCCTCATCCATTCCCCACTTCGGGAGATTGTATCCACCATTTCCAGTCCATGTTGTCATGTGGTCTTGTCCCTTTCACTAACCGGTTCCGTCGATTTGTTCCCACAGCTTTATCCGACGTCTGCTCGGGTCTTCTAGAAGTGGGCTGCTTTGGTGCCAGAAGTTTGTTTTTGTTTTTGATTTTAGTCTGCTTTTAGGTGGGAACTGATTATATAGCGCGTGCCTTTGGTCAGTCAATGCCAAACTTTTTACTCGCATTGTCGCTACCTCCCTGCGGACGTTTGGTGGAGCTATCCCACTGGCTTTGTGTTAGTTTTCTATTTTTGTTGGTATTCGACAACCGGTGACAATTCTACAAGGACTCTTGACACCGCAGCATCTACTTTTTTGGAATAGGTCGTCCCTCTCCGGCACATGCGTACTCAGCAGTATTCATGTCCGTATTACTTCCGCGGCAGTACCCCATTGTTGATACTAACTTGTGTAGTAAATTGTTCCTCTTCAACCCTTCACAGTCAGCTCTGAATGTGAGTGTTTTATCCAGAATCACTCCAAGGTATTTAATGTTTTCGTTGTTTTCTATTTAATGGTTGTTCCAGACCAAGTTTAACTTACATCTAGTCTTTGCACGTTTCACAAGGAAAGAGCAGCCTCTGTTTCTACAGGGATTGGGTTTAACGTGTTTCCTTAACAGTAAGCATCGAGGTCACCCATTATAAGTGCTTGATTATGTTCCGTCAGAATGGATTCACATAAGGGGTTAGAGGGGCCACGGTCTCGATGCATTCGCTTGGAAGTAGAACGTGAACAAAATGAAGAAGAGAATGTGGAAAAAGAACGAAAGAAAATAATGGAAATACAAGAGATGAACAAACGAGAAAACAGAAAAAGAATAAAAGTGCCCAATTTCTTTAAAAAACTGCACTTTACAGAAGGAGGGAGCGTTTCCCCGTGATCGGCCAATTCACCAAAATCTCTTAAGCTACCCTGTGCATCGAGTTGCTCCACAGATCAACTACTCCCCAGCCATGTGCATCAATTTGATACGTACACTCTTCAATCGCTCGGACTCGCAATACTGCAATCTGAACGAGTGAAATGGAGACAGGAAATCACAGTGCACAGCAAAGGGAACACACACATCTCCCCTTCTGGTAAAACTCGTTATCACCAACGTGTTAATTGATTCGGTCTCCACGCACGGACCTCAGAACTTATCGATTGAACAACCATAAAATCAGCAACCAAAGGAAATACTGGCGTATCAGTAGCTGATAACACCAAAATTTGATTTCGACTTTTGCGTAGCGTCCCTCTCGCACTCCTCTCAACCAACCATTCAGCTTTGCGATAGTGGAATACGAGAATGACACCCACGAAAATCGATTAACTAGCACGACGATACAATTTACGTGTACAGAAATCTCGTCACTCGTTCCTTCCATTGGCGCATCAATCATCGCGCAACGGCTGGAGTAATTAAAAAGAAATTTGTAACAACTGTACGGCCGAATGTCGATCAACCCTATGTGCCCGGACTGCCCGTGTGCCAGGGCCAAACGAACTTGCACCCGGAGATTCGTTTTTCGAAACAGGTTGCACCTCGAACATCACCATGTCCCCGAGCTGGGCCAAAATCTGCCGACTCCTCTCGCAATTCATTCGGTTCGACGCGAATTTGGCACCACAATTGATTTTCAGGATCGACACACGTTAACGGTTGACTCTCTATAAAGGGAATCGTGCGAGCGAAGTCGATAAATTCAACGCGAACTTCATTATCTGGCAGTTTATAGTACCCGGAGGAAATTAATGTCGCGAGAAAGGAACACTTATTGCAGAATAAATGAGATCTGAACGACAAAAGAGTATATTCCTGCCGCACCTCTTACCGGGAACAAATTGATATTAAAAATTTTCAACGCGTACATCAAAGGCGAAATTTAACGCGCCAACTTTCGCCGGCATTTTTCGGCCTCGACAAGCTCGAGCTTCATCGTTCTCTCTCACTCCATCTTGCTCTCGAAATGCCGAAGGTAAAAACTGAGAAGAAAAATGGTCTTTCAGTATCGTCTCTCGGCTCGAACGAACCGTTCATAAGGTTTACGAATATTTCATTGTAGTAGGGTCGAGAACTTACATAATTGGCTATCCTCTTGATGGATATGTTTGTTTCTATAAAACCTGTTGTACTACTGCTGATCCCCATCAAAAGGTGAAGTGAAATCAATGCCACTTTAGCTCGTATAAGAGCTGAGTGAAAGATAAAGCGTTCTACCTCAGGTGGACGAGGTGAGAGGTGAGAGATGCGAGCTCCCACTGTGGCTCTTATCAGAATGGAGTAGACGTTAGTAGTATGAAAAGGAGATATCGTTCCAATGAATAAGTTAAAAGAACCGAGCTTCCCACATTGGCTCTAGTAGGAGTTGGGTAGACGTTAGTAGTATAAAAAGGAGTTTTACAGCAGATGGATAAGGTGAGGGAATCGAGCTTCCCACTTTGGCTCTTGTAGGAGTTGGATAGATGTTAGAAGTATAAAAAGGAGAGTTCTACTGCAGATGGATAAGGTGAGGGATTTGAGCTTCCCACTTTGACTCTTATAGGAGTTGGGTAGACCGCAGATGGACGAGGTAAGAAATTTGAGCTTCCCACTTTGGCTTTTATAGGAGTTGGGTAGACGTTAGTAGCATAAAAAGGGAAGTTCTACCGCAGATGGAAGAGGTGAGGGATTCAACCTTCCCACTTTGGCTCTTGTAGGAGTTGGGTAGACGTTAGTAGTATAAAAAATGGAGTTCTACAACGGATGGATGAGGTGAGGGATTCGAGTTTCCCACTTTGGCTCTTGTAGGAGTCGGGTGGACATTAGTAGTATAAAAAAGGGAGGTTTACCACAGATGGAAGAGGTGAGGGATTCAACCATCCCACTTTGGCTCTTGTACGAGTTGGGTAGACATTAGTAGTAAGAAAAGGGGAGTTCTACCACAGATGGATGAGGTGAAGGATATGAGCTTCCCACTTTGGCTCTTGTAGTAGTTGGACAGATGTTAGTAGTATAAAAAGGAGAGTTCTGCTGCAGATGGATGAGGTGAAGGATTTGAGCTTCCCACTTTGGCTCTGGTAGGAGTTGGACAGATGTTAGTAGTAGCAGCGATGGAAAACGAAATGAATATTCAAATGCAAATATTTTCGGCTTTTATTTCGTTTTTGTTATTCCTAGGAGTTTATGTTACGTTATTTTTTTGTTCCTGTGTTGTAAAATTTTAATCGTTTTATTTTGTTTCGTTATTTCACTATAAATGTTTAGAAAACGTTATTTTCCCGTTTTTTTTACGTTTTTTAAATTCTACTCTACAGTTTACGTACAGCAAATTCCTTTCTGGCCTAAAAGCTGAAACTGAAAGTAGTTATCTACCTACCGATACATAGGCTGCGGTGGCATGCTTGGAATAAAATCATAGAAAACAATTACACAATTAGTCATCCTCCCCCTCCCCTCCCTCCATCTGCTCAGGTACTCAAATGACAAGCGCTAATCACAGGCAAGAATCTGGACTACATCTGGAGTTTAGTTCACTTATCAGTTATCACCAGTCCAGCCAGACATAACTATTTAAGCTCAGTAAGATTAAGGTCCTTTTTCCGTTTGTTATTCAAAAAATAAATAAAAAACAAATAACGGGGGAAAAATGAAAAATTTTTCGTTTTCGTTATGTTTTTTCAGTTTTGTTTCAAAGCTCAGATTTGTTATGTTATTTGAAGTCAATTTTGTTACGTTTTAATTTCGTTTTTCGTTTCTTTAGAGAATATCGTTCTGTTATGTTATGTTTTCCAGCCTCTAAAAAATACCGTTATTTTTTCGTTAATTCGTTTTGGTTACGTTACGTTTTTCATCACTGGTTAGTAGTATAAAAAAGGAGAGTTCTACGGCAGATGGATGAGGTGAGGGATTTGAACTCCCCACTTTGGCTTTTGTATGAGCTAGGCAGATGTTAGTAGTATAGAAAGGGGCATTCTACCGCAGATGGATGAGATGAGGGATTCGAGCTTCCCACTTTGGCTCTTGTAGGAGTTGGGTAGACATTGGTAATATAAAAAAGGGAGGTCTACTGCAGATGGATGAGGTGAAGGATTCGAACTTCCCACTTTGGCTCTTGTAGGGGTTGGTTAGACGTTAGTAGTATAAAAAAGGGAGTTCTACTGCAGATGGAGGAGGTGAAGGATTCGAAATCCCCACTTTAGCTCTTGTAGGAGTCCTACCACAGATAGATGAGGTGAGGGATTTGAGTTTCCTACTTTGACTCTTATAGGAGTTGGGTAGACGTTAGTAGTACAAAAAAAAAAAAAAGAGTTTTACCGCAGATCAATCAGGTGAGGGATTCGAGCTTCCCACTTTGGCTTTTCTAAGAGTTGAGTAGATGTCAGTAGTACACAAAGGGGAGTTCTACCACAGATGGATGAGGTGTGAGGGACGCGAGCTTCCCGCTTTGTTTCTTGTAGGAGTTGAGTAGATGGGTGTTCTACCACAGATGGATGAGGTGAGAGATTCGAGCTTCCCACTTTTGCTCTTGTAGGAGTTGGATAGATGTTAGTAGTATAAATAGGGAATTTCTACCACAGATGGATGAATAGAAAGAGATGCAAGCGGGGGTAGATGTGGTCCACCAGGCAACTGGGAAGATCCCCAGTAGCCTGGCGCGAATATAGCCTGATATTCTGAGAATTATCTTAACCACTTTTAGAAACTGCTACAATCACAATGTTTATTCACCAGCTCTAACAAGTCTTAACTGAATCTTATCAGATCTTCATGAGTCTCAGTATCTGTCTGAACTAGTTTTAATGAATCAGCTAGTCTTAAATCTTGACAAGGTTCCAACGAGTCTCAAAGACTTTTAACTGGGGCAGAGTGGCTAATTCCTGATGACCTCGCACAAATGTAGCCTGATGATCCGAGAATCAACATTTTCAAGCCTTTTCAATGTTTGCTTACAACACTTTAAGACTTCTTTGAGGCTCTCGCTGTGTTTCAGATTTTTGATATTTTTATGTTTTTACTCTGGCACACAACAGAAAAAAGCGTTACTTTGGAGCACTATGAAAAGAACGTTACAATAATAATAATAAATAAAAATAATAATAAATGACTGACTGACTGATTAGACTGACTAGTCTTCGGCTGGCTGACTGACTAACACGATGACATTCTTATGTCGGCGCAGTACGCGAAGCAAAGACATAAAAATGCTCTCCCGTGATTGCAGACTCGTCTGCAAGATGATGCACTAACAGAGCGAAGTGCTCGCAGGTTTAAATTTCCGTAAAGCAGATTAGTTGGACACGCTTCCAGACCAGAGTAAGAGCATCGGCAAGTCGCTGCGTGGCTCAAACAAGTCTTGAACAAGTCTGAAACAGACTTCAGCAACGTTTCACAGACATAGTGTCAAAAGAACGAACTGAAGGGCATTTGGAAAAATGAAGTTGACAAAAAGAGGCCTTAACAGAAATGAAGGAATAAAACATGACTGACAGCAAGGAGGCGCTTCCTAACATTTTCCCCAAAGACGCATGTTGCCAAATTCTGGCATTGCCCAAGGTTAATTCGTCCATCTGTTGGGAATACCACTGCAAAAAACGCAGCTCTGGTCGTGCCAGTAACGATCTCGAATTCACGTTATCACCTGTACACAGACAGAGAGCAATCGGAAGTTTGATTACATGGTCCATTAATATGCATATCTTCAAAGTGATTCAGCTTCCGGTGTTTTCACTAGATTGTCTGACTTAGATATGATTGCAGTCATTCAGCAAATACGATAATTCATTCATTTTCTTCTTGTTTGAAGATGCAATCGGGGAAAACACCAAATGTGCCACTGCCCTACATGTCCGAGCAGATCATAGACAGGAGCGTCGAGGTACACTATCTCACAGGAAAACACAAGAACAACTGCCCGGTACATTTTATAAACTTCGATTAGAAATTTCTATTGGAAAAATATTTTTCTTGGTAGGATCCAGTATGTTTTGTAACTTTTGGTTCGTTTTAGTACACTTTGGTATATTCGGCAGATATCGATACATTTAAAAGTTTTTAACTGAAAAGATTTAAGCTACAATCTGGTATAATTCCGAAGATCACGCATTTTATATGGTACATTTCATCTGGAATGTGAATCTTGAAGAATGTCTTGCTGGTACATTTCTCAACTTCCCATCTCGCAGCACTGCCAGGATGATTCTGTCTCATTATTTCTGATACCGCTCGTCTGCTCCTGGCCTCTTCCCTTTTGAATAGAATGGAAAGATACTGAAAATCTTGCGTCAGTATGTTCAGTTCTACTCGAAGAAATAATTATTATTTCAGTCTGTACAGTTAAGAAGATCTCTCCCGCATCGTTAGTGGTTTCCTCGCTTTTAAATAAAGTAAACATCAGCCTAAGGATGATGATTTTATCATAAATGATCACCAGCTCGAAGACAAAGGCCTTATTCATGCGATATTACATTGACTTGCCGTACAAAAATATCAAAATACTTATCTGAGGACTGTTCGCTAATTTCAACGAGTAGTTCTGAAAGATTTCTTTCAAATTATTTTAAAAGTATACAAAGTTCAGCTTTACGCAGCGTGACCATGCACACATACACGAGTGTAATCATATTTGGTCATAAATTATAGGTGATGAATCAGACAATCAACTATAACGGTTTATATTCTCCAGCAAAACCGCTAGAAATCATGAAATTGGATACTAAAAGTCGAAATTCGATTGACGCGTAATTTCACTGATATAGTGATGAGTCGACAAATAGATGATAGATTCATTCAGTTCCTGATTACAGTGTTTCCACCCGTGATCATTAACGTTGCGAGAGAGATACTGAGTACATTCAGGTTGGATTCAGTTTCTTCAGGATTGTACAAATGATTGAAATAATGTAGAATTATTTCTTTGAGTAGAACTGAATGTACAGACATGAGACACTCTTTGAGTATAACTGAATATGCAGACGAGAGATTTCCTGTATCTTTCCGTTCTATTCAAAAGAGAAGAAGCCCGGAGCAGACGAGCGGTATCAAACAATGAGACAGAATCACCCCGGCAGTGCTGCCAGATGGAAAGTTGAAAAATGTACCAACAAGAAATTTTTCAAGATTCAGATTCCAGGCAACATGTACCATAGAAAATTTGTGCGATCTTTGAAATTATACTAGACTGTAGATCTTCTTAGCTGTACAGTGTACAGACTGAAATAATAATCATTTCTTCGAGTAGAACTGAAAACACAGACGAATGATTTTCAGTATTTCTCCATTCTATTCAAAAGGGAAGAGGACTGGAGCAGACGAGCGGTATCAGAAACAATGAGACAAAATCATCCTGGCAGTGCTGCGAGATGGGAAGTTGAGAAATGTACCAGCAAGACATTCTTCTTCAAGATTCACATTCCAGATGAAATGTACCATATTATGAAATGCGTGATCTTCGAAATTATACCAGATTGTAGCTTAAATCTTTTCAGTAAAAAACTTCTAAATGTATCGATATCCGTCGAATATACCAAAGTGTACTAAAACGAACCAAAAGTTACAAAACATACTGGATCCTACCAAGAAAAATATTTTTCCAATAGAAATTTCTAATCGAAGTTTATAAAATGTACCGGGCAGGTGTTATTGTGTTTTCCTGTGAGATAGTGTACCTCGATGCTCCTCTCTATGATCTGCTCGGACATGTAGGGCAGTGGCACATTTGGTGTTTTCCCCGATTGCATCCTCAAACAAGAAGAAAATGAATGAATAATCGTATTTGCTGAATGACTGCAATCATATCTAAGTCAGACAATCTAGTGAAAACAGCGGAAGCTGAATCACTTTGAAGATATGTATATTAATGGACCGTGCAATCAAACTTCCGATTGCTCTCTGTCTGTGTACAGGTGATAACGTGAATTCGAGATCGTTACTGGCACGACCAGAGCTGCGTTCTTCGCAGTGGGATTTCCAATAGATGGACGAATTAACCTCGGGCAATGCCAGAATTTGGCGACATGCGTCTTTGGGGAAAATGTTAGGAGGCGCCTCCTAGCTGTCAGTCATGTTTTATTCCTTCATTTCTGTTAAGGCCTCTTTTTGTCAACTTCATTTTTCCAAATGCCCTTCAGTTCGTTCTTTTGACACTATGTCTATGAAACGCTGCTGAAGTCTGTTTCAGACTTGTTCAAGACTTATTTGAGCCACGCAGCGGCTTGCCGATGCTCTTACTCTGGTCTGGAAGCGTATCCAACTAATCTGCATGAGTTTTAAGGAAATTTAAACATCTGGATAGGTTGTGAAGTTCTAATGATAGAGGCTCTTGAGTCTATGAGAAAGTGCCCTGCTTTTCCGAACTGAAGAATATCGCACGGTGATAATCTGGGGTTTAGGGGCGCGTACAGAAACATTTGGGAGTGTCCTTTTCTAATTTCAGTAAGGCACACATATGCCATGAAAATACTCGAACAAGTGTGAAGGATTGTTGAATGAGTCGTGGAAAGTTTTTGCAAAACTTCCTTAATCGTTTTAAGACTGCATAAGCCTCTTCCACACTTGTTCGAGGATTTTCAGGACTTGCTCAAGCTGCACTGCTACTCAAAACTCATTCAAGACTCTCCTAGATTTTGAGATTGGTTTTAAAACTAACCTGGATGTAACTGAGACTGTAGAACATTCTAGATTCATTTAAATCTCCTTAAGGCTCGGGTAGGTTATTTTAGAACTCTTCCAGACTGCATTAAGATTTTCCAAGGCTTTTTAGCTTCGCTAAGATTCTTCAATTCTCGTTTAAGATCATTCGACGTTAATTGAAAACTCTCTATGGCCTTCTAAGTTTGGGAGAAAGCGCCTCCTCCCCTTCTAAGCCAAAGAATACCACAAGATGATTACTTAGGGCTTATGTGAACGTTTGGGAATGCCGTAAGTGAGTTCTGAATTTCAATGAGGTGCACGCATGGTAAACCTCTACTCACCTTTGTGATCTGCTCAGACATGTAGGGCAGTGGTACTCGTACCTTCAGCATTAGACATTGTAATAGAAAAATTGAAACATATCAAATCTAGTACAAGTATACCAAACCTGACAACATTGATCCTGGACCATTTTGGAACAACAGTCTTCCACTAAGCCAAACATATTCCATACCTCTAGCATCTTTCCAAACAGGTGAATGGTTAAGATAAAGACAACGGAGAGCTGAACCCAGAAACTTCACACCATAGCCACTGACCTCAGCCCTGTAGTCAGAATCCACGCTCGCGACTACAGCAAACCGAGTCTCCCAGAATTGTTCGACCCATATACAGCTTGTGGCTGTTTCCTCACTTTCGAATGAAGTAAGAATCAACCCAAAGATGATGATTTGACTACAAATGATCACCAACTCGATGACAGAGACCTTATTCCTGCGATATCGTTTGCTCAATCAGGTTCACGATGATTTCACGTCGAATACAAGACATGATTAGAATGAGAGGCCCGCTTCTATCAGTGAAAGCGATGGACGTGATTAGTTCGTACACAAACGCAGAATAAATTAAACCTTAGATGGATGAATGTAATCGGCTAATATCAAGACATTAGACGATAGAGCGCTATTTTAATAACGCTGATAGGAAAATCATTCACCATACCGGATTCCTCATTTGAAAATTATGAATTTAATGACTGAATAGCGTTAAAAAAACAAGTTAGAAAACAAAACTAGCTGAATTCAGATCTGAAGATGACTAGCTGAATTCGGTTTGGACAAATGGAACTGGCTCAGCCTTGATCTTCAGTTTCTAGCTCTATCCAAGAAACACTGTCTACATAAGACATTAAAGGGGATAGGACTGTGGACGTTTTTACAAAAATTGGAAGTTTTGAGGCAATTACTTCAATAAAATGATATCTTAAAGAACAACAGAAGTTGAAATGGTGCAAGCAGGTATGCTGACATGACCTAACATTGAATAAATATGTCCACGTGGTCAGCCGAGATGTTGATATAAATATGTACATACATGTGAATACTGAGTGGACGTAAACACGTCTGCATGAATTCTATGTAGACTACCCACGAAACAAAAATGTCCGCTTATTTTCAACCTCTCAAGCCAAATTTTTTGTAGACCAGTCCACCGGACATATAGACGTTAAGTAGATGATTTATAGTGTTTACCAGACTGGTATCTTTTCCCACATGGACATTATATGGTACTTTTTGATTACAGCCTTTCTGAACATCCAAAGGATCTTGACTTGTTGTAGACGATTTAGTGAATTATAGTATATCGTAAGAGAAACACTTCAACACTGAACATCACTGAAAACTGATTCAGCTATGTGTCCATGTTGCAGTGTGAGTGAACTTGGTGATATTCTGTTTTTGGGGTGTGCCACTTCACTTTTTTGAACAGTAACAAAAAAGTGAATTGGCACACCCCAAAAACAGAATGATTCAGCTATGATCTCAGATTAGGTGATCGTACAGACAAATTATCAAATCAAGTAAAACTACGTTGAACACTTAAACATATTGCAGGTCAGAGCATTGAATACAGTGAAAATGATTCAACCATGATCTGCATCCGTTGACAAAAAGTAATACACTCAAACACTCGAATGATCTTTAGCCATGATCTCTCTTAACACCCATTGACTTGTACACAGGTGAATTATCAAGTCAAAAGTAAAATGCTGGAATACAACACTGCACTAAAATATAGGTTCATCTCTATCTAGTTTCAACCTGCAGGACTGCACCTTCCAACTAAACGAGATTTTTTTCAACTGAATTCACAACACCAAAATACATTCAAATATTCCACGCCCTTTGACAATACTAATGAACCCTAAAATAGATATGTGGTATATGTTTTTAGGAATGTCTGAAAAAGTCGAAGTCTCGTGGACATTTCAATCCTTTTTCCACACCTCTGAACTTCCGGTGAAGGAAGGGGGAGAAAAGGGACCGTGGCATTCATGAACATTTGTAAGTGAGAGGGAATAACCGAAGAAAGGTGGAAAATCAATGATGCTCAACATTGCTGGTGTACTGAAAAAATATCTTTTGTGTCCTTCATACTCACAGAAGTGATGATCGAGCAGAAACTTCCCAGAAATCTCATCTCTGAGCTCGTAGTTTATATAGAAAGATAGGGCAGACCTAGCTATTCAAAAAACTCAAGAGCTATAGGCTCCGAGTTTGAGGCTCTTTAGAAGAGCAAACTTTTTTAATACTCGAAGAGCTAAAAAAAAGCCACGCTCCATTTCAGAGCGAGTTCAGTAAAAGAGCGAAGCTAACACAAAAGGAAAACTTGATCATCTCTGCATGCCTACACCACTCAAAAAGGCTACCTTTTTACTTACTCATTTCTCGTTTACCCCCTTTCCCAGCAAAACTGAAGTGTTAAGCATATTTTTCAATTGCATAAATCCTCTTTCGTCACGCTATCAGCTCATCGCTCATTCAAACTCTTTCCCTTCTGCTCATGGTTCTGAAACACAAAACAAAAAGCCTCCATTTTTGAAATTCTACTTCTTTACTAGGATGCCTTCCGGTTGACCAAATTGAGAAATCTGAGAACTTTTTTCAACGCGAACTTTACATAACATCTTTGCTTGCCTGTATTTGAATTTGTACCCACATCCCTCCTCCCCAAGAATAGAGAGACTGGCTACAAGCGTGCAGGACCATACGAACTTCAAAAAACCAACGATACAGATACATGGGAGAGGCAATGGAGGCAGTTTCACCTCCCAGAGAAAAATGTGAAAACTGAAAATACTTCGCACATGCTGACAGAGTCTTACAAAATATCAAACGGGCCTGCTCGAGTCTTAAAATGTTTCAAGGAATCTCTCGAAAGTCATAAATGAATATTCAACAGGCATAGAGTTGAAACAACTCTAGAAGCAGTAACGGATCCAGAATAAGATTCTGAGAGGGGCAATTCAGAATGTTATCTTTTCAACCCCACCCCCTCACCCATATTTGGAACATTTTTATGACTCTCAAGATGTAACTGATTAAAGAAAGGAGAAACACTCAGTGGTTTTGTACACGTTTGTGCTACTGACTATTCTTCTATCAATACATGGCTTCCAAAGTGTGCAATCAAATGTTTTCAACTCGCCAAATTTTCTGACATTTTCTTTACAATATATCACTTTACTTATTCTCCTGGGAGGAAGTCTGTCCGTAAGGCAACTTAAGGCTCGTTAATGCTAGTTCAAGAATTTGAAACGTCAGCAACCTTGCTTTGAACTCCAAAGCTTTTCCATACTTGTTCAGGCTCGCTAAGACTGATCAAAACTAGGTACAACTTTTCCATACCTGCTCAGGACTCTTTGAAATTCACACACGATGGTAAAACCCCTTCAATACTCATTTCCGACTCTCACAGACTCGTTCAAATCTAGTTTGAGTTTTTTTATAACCCTCCCAGGCTTGGTTGCAATTCTTCAAGGCCCTCCAAAACGTTTTTTAAGACTTGTTTTAGTTTCTTTATAACTCTATCAGACTTGGTTAAGATTCCTGAAGGCTCTTCAAAACTTTTTTAAGACTCGTTCAAGTCTCTTTATAACCCTTCCAGACTTGTTTAACATCCTTCAGGACTTGATCAAGACTTTTAGAGGACCTCGTAAAACATTCCAAGATTAGTGTAAGACTAATAAAGACTGGCTCAAAACTCTGTACGAGTTTTCTAGATTTACTCATAACTTTCAAAACTTCTCAATGCTTGTTCGAGAAGTTTTGAAACTTAAGCCACTTAGACCTTGCCACAGTTCAAATATTTTTACTTTCAATTCAAATTTTTCTCTCTAGAATGAGCAACTGCCCTATCGCCCTCCACATGTATCCGCGCCTGCCTAAAAGTTTTCAAGCACGTTTGCAAAGATTTTAAGTAAGTATTGAACAAACTAAAAAGGTCATGATTAAGTCTTGTAAAATCCTGGTCCAGTCTGGTAGAGTCAGCCCCGTGGCCATGAGGGGGTGGGGGGAGGCAAGCTGGGGCTGAACCCCCTTTAAAGGTATCTTGGGCCCCCTCTCGGCAAAGATGCTGCCATTAAAGAAAATCATCATTACATTGAACGAGAAAGAAAGAAGGGATGCAGAGAATTAATATCACAATAACATTAAAAAATTTAGAATAAATATCTGGTTCACTAATTTGGGACTCGGGGGTGGGGGGACGGGACAAAGTGAGACTTTCAAGGAAGAAAAAGACGACAATTAAGGTATTTTCTAAAAATTGCCAGTATTAGAAGGCTATTTTATGAAAATTAAGGTAAAATTACTGCTTGAGTGAAAACTTTTCGAAAAAACGTGTTTTCAAGGCGAAAAATTGCTCATTTTTGCACATTTTACATTCAATTTCAAGTGCCTTGGGGGACATTCACCCTCTACGACCCCCTGGCTACACCCCTGCCTCGTAGAAATCTTCACATTATATACTATGTGTATCCTTAAGCCCCCACTGGTAAACAGTCAGCACCCCCTACCACAGATGGCTGGCTACGAGCCTGGGTAGAGTCCGAAAGGGTCTTGAGCAAGTTTAAAAGAGTCGTCAAGCGTTTTGAACGAGTCTCGGATAGTCTTAGCGAATCTTAAAAAAGTTTGGAAGAGCCTCGAGCAGCATCTACTTGTTTTGAACAAGTATGGAAGAATTTTTATTACTCTGGACCCAGTTCGGAAGAGTCTAAAAAGTTTCAAATGAATTTTGAATAGTCAGATAATCTTACAGAAGAGCACTGAAAAGTCTGAAATAAATCTGAGAAAGTCATAAATAAACATTGAATTTGAAGAGTTTTCAGAGTCGTACACGAGTCTCAAATACCTGTAAGGGTTCGGAAAAAGTCTTGATCGTGTTTTAGGGCTATAATCAAGCCTGGAAGTTATAGAAAGCCACAAACGAGTTGTGAGCAGTTTTAAGGAGTCTGAAATCAGCCTGTGAAGCCCTCGAAGAGTTTAAAGAGTGTAAAAGATTCCTACATGAGAACTGAAGACTGAATAATCTCAGCTGGCCTTAATAATTGCTCCTCCTTTCTCTGAGAGAAAAAATTTGATGGTACTGTGATGGAAACTGAAAATTCTTTAAATTAGAAATCATTGCTCAATCGAGAGTATGAGAAGTTGAAACGCTGAAAAACTTTCGACATTTTAGAAGGCATTTTCATTTTCAACGTCAATGAGAAAATGGTTAACAGGAGTCATCACTCAAAAAACAGGAAGAAGGCTGATGGTCTTTTTCCCAATTAACGAGAAATAATAAATGGTAGCAAGAGGTGGAGTTCAATTTAATTGTTCCGCCGGAATTCAAAAAGACTACAATTGGGTTAGCCACACCTATAGACTACTAACATATGACTAGTCTAGTGTGCCATGCAGGTTGCATGCCCCTTATAGAGAAGGAAAACTCTTTCATAACTATTCCCCAGTAATGGCTTGTCACGAAGGGGAATTAGACTATAACCCTTGTATCAAAAATGATTGATCAAGGAGGCTATCTATGTCCCAGTGGGTGGACCGAAACATCTGTTTCAAGGCTGTCTTTATTATTAAGGAGAAAACAAGAGAGAAAAAGGGGGAGGGGGCAGTAATAAATAATAAAAATATGTTTAAAATTCTATTACAGCTCTCAAGAGCTGTCAAGCAAAAAAATCAACAATTCTTGTAAATTATTCAAATTTTTTGAAAAATTTACTCAGTTTTGATAGTATTTTCCGTTTTTTTTTTTTTTTTCTATTTCATTAAAATTTCGTCCATTTTTTCGAAATAAATTTGATATTCTGCCCTGAGGTTCTAAGCAATCCAGCCGTGTTCAAGATCTGAGTAGTTTTGCTTATCTAATCATTCAGTTATCACCGCGAGGGAGAGGAACTAATTTATGCACTCACGAGGAAGGAGTCGATAAAACTATAACTGGAAGGCTGAGCGCAAGAAATAAGATGATTTTCTTGCAGTCGCAGACTATGTCAACTAACATCTAACATGATCTTCGTTAGCATAGTTCGTCACTTCAAAACAATGGACTTCGCCAGCTCCTCTCGCACTCAGTTACATCCCTCCCAGGATGGTTCTTTGGATCCTTCACTATTTTAAACGCCAAGTAAAGTGAAACAAGATTCGAATACTTTGGATCGCGCAGATGATTCATTACACCAAATAAGATATTTGAACACTCCACAGCATTTGAGGATGACAAGTAAACAAAAATATTCGGTGATAAAAGGTTCAAATTTCCGAAAAATTCTCAGCAAATACTCGCAGAAGAAATGCTCGATATGACAAATACTCAGATTTTAGGAGCAACCGCTCGACAAATGCTCGACTATGGCATGAAAAATAAGTTGAAATGAAAAAGTTGAAATAAAAACATGACATTTATTTGTTTCAAACAGAAAATAAGAAGTTTTTCAGAGGTAAAGGGAGGATGTTTCAAACTTTATAGGTACCGTAATATCGACTCTTCAACATTTTTTCCAAATTTTGACTCAAAAAGCAAAAAAGCTCAAATTTGGTTCGTTAACCATAAGGGGAAAAAAAAGGTTTCAATTTTAATTTAAAGACCAAAATGGTAACACTAATTAAAAAAATAAAAAAAAGTTGACTGGTTTTAAATTGTGTTTAAATTTTAATTTGACAAACAAAATAAAAACTTCTGATCCAAAATGCTTGGTTACAAGCTCTAAAATTCTGAATCCCCCACCCCCAGATCCGGGGGATATACATCCCCAGATATATCGTCATCTCTCCCTTTTACGGCATTGGTGCGAAACTTGGAACTGGATGTTAACACTTGAGGAAATAAGTCTGAGGTCGTTTCCCAACAAAATAAATCAAGAGCGAAGAACTTAGCTGAAAGGGCTGAATGGAGTTTCCGAAGCGAGCGAAAGGACAGTTCAGAAGAATCGAATACGTCTTGCCGTTTGTAAATCAGTAAACGAATTCCCGAGAGCGAGTGACGATACTCGGTACTCAGTCCAAATTCAAAAGAAACTAGTCAACTACTAAATCCTCAATTCACAATTCCATAATGTAGAAGTCGGATAAGTGATACGAGATGTGACACACGAGGTTATGACCCAGTTCGAATCATTGCAGCACTCAAGTCTTAATTCCACAGTGTAGAAGTCAGATACGTGATAGGAGATGTGGCATATGAGGTTATGACCAAGTTCGAATCAGTGGAGCCCTCAAGTATTAATTCCACAATGTGGAAGTTCGATGAGTGATAGGAGATGTGACATATACGAGGTTATGACCAAATTCGAATCAGTGAAGCCCTCAAGTCTTAATTCCACAATGCAGGAAGTCGATGAGTGATATGAGATGTGACATACCGCGTTATGATGAAGTTTGAATCATTGAAAATTCTCACATTCGGAGCATTTGCTGGCCACGAACAAGTACTTGAGCATTTATAATCATCAACTGCACCAAAGAGTGAACACAGACTGAGCTGTGGGCTGCATCTGCAGAGCTGCGCATCGGCATTCTTCAACTAGAAACCATACAAATGAATCATGAAAACGAGTAAAGACATCTGATCATGGCCGTACAACTGAACTGAATATTGTGAACCAAATTCAAGTGTGATCTGTGCTCTTCAACTAGACTACACAAGCGAACTGTACCACGAACACATCATGCAAACATAGCGCAGCATCGAGCTGTGAAGCCGATTTGGCTCTTCAACCAGAGATGAGCAAATAGGTGCCGAAATCTATTTCAAATAGAAAATGAATGGTGTGGTGGAACGTATGGCGATGCACGCATGCCAAAGTGGCCCCTGAGACACCGCACCCCCGGTACCGGAAACTACCCTTTCGGGCATCGCATCAGTACCCAGGGGACCGAAATAGAAAATGAATGTAGGATGACCTATTTCAAAATAGGTAAAATAGAAAATAGATTTTTAAATTCAAATAGTTATTTTCAAAACAGGTGTTTGTAAAAAGCTGTGTTTGATGTTTAAAATAGATTTTCTAACGAAATAGGTTTTCAAGATAAGTTTTTATTGTTATTTATTTATTTTTGGTGAAATCTTACAAAAAAAAAATTGAAAACTATTTTGAAAGGAAAATAAATTTAAATTTTAAAAAAATAATAAAAAATAACTACTTTCTATTTTAAAAATTTATTTTCGATTTCGAAAAACCTATTTCGGCACATGTCTGCCTTCAACTACACAGGTAAATCACACGGTAAGTTATACTAATTAAAACACGTTTGAACTACAGTGAACAGTGAATGAAAATCAGCCAGGATCTGTTATCTCTATGCTGGTGGATTTTCATACAAGATTACGTATAGTTGAACGAAGCAGTTTGCAGAAAAGGTGAAACAGATTTCCTGGAAGTAGAGGCTATAAATTAGACTCAAATAATAAGAAAAAATAACACAGGGCTTAAAAAGTGAAAAGCTAGTTTAGTTTTTATCCTACCCGCGATTATACGGACATAAATGAGCGATGAACTAATTTACACCCTCGTGATACCGTGATACATTAAAATACAGATCTCATTGAAAAGTGAAACCGGCTCGGCACCAATTTGTCGATATCTGTGGGCATATTCTTTCACAACTGGTACACAAGATCTGTGGAACTGAGAAACTCTCACGAACATGATTCGAAAACGCAGTTCTGATTGAAAAGTAAAACTGAACCTGGGCTAATCTGTCGATCTCTGTTGGCCAGGGTTGATTATATTCTATCACGACTAGTACACAGGATCTCTTAGAATTGAGAAACTCGATGATTCGAATCCAAAATACAGTTCTGATTGAAAAGTAAAACCGAAACCAATCGGCCGATCCTGAGCTGATCATATCCTTTCACAACTGGTACACAGGATCTTTAGAACTGAGAATGATTCGAATCTAAAATGCAGTTCTCATTGGAGCCAATCTGCCGATCTCCGTGAGCCAGAGTTGATCGTATTCTTTCACGACAAATACACAGGATCTCTGGAACTGAGAAACTCGATGATTCGAATTTAAAATGTGGTTCTGATTAAGTAAAACCAAACTGGGGAATATCTGCCGATCTCTGTGGGCCAGAGTTGATCATCGTTCGAGTGGAGAAACTCTGAACACGATTTGAATCGAAAACGAGTTCCAGGGCTATCCAACTGATAAGGTAGCTGGATGGCTGCACTCGACAGCTTACGTGATATAGCAGGTGCCCAGCTGCAGAGCAACCGAGTGGATCGACTACAAATACGAAAACCCATGCAACAACCGAGATTTGAACATTGCGGTCAAACGAGTAGCCCGAAGACCATACATCCGAATAATTAGCCATAACCTGCCCGAGTATTACTGAAATGAATGCGATTACTTTGATAAGACGTTCACCATTCGACTTCTGGCAGTATCCGATGAGATGATTTCTTCCACTGTATCGAGCACCACATCGCGCAGCAAACACTCCCTAATTTTCGATCAACTGAAATAACCTGATACCGAAGCAGATGATGAGAAATCCGACTGAAACTGACATTATTCGACATCTGAGGAAGCGAAAAGTATTTCGAAGTGACGAACCGAAACTGAGAATACACGGGTCAACATTATACACATTTCGTGTATTTCAGAAATTTAGGTGAGTAGGTGTATTATTACATCGAGCGAGTTATTCGACCAGCCGTCGAATAAATGCCGAATCTGGCTGATGGCCGTCCGCGTCGAACGGATTTCATTTGCGGCGACATTATTCGGTCGAGAACGGTATTATTTACGAGAATTTCATGAATGAAAACAAAAATATTAATGAGTTAACCTGCGAATCATTGATACGTTTGTGACTGTAACTTTCTAGGTCGTTACGGAACGCACCGAGCACGAATGCATTTTTCAAACTCCGCGTAAATACGAATTACAGGATAAACGAATACGATACACTTACTTTTCAATCGCCTCTGTCATCGTTGTTCGATAAAAATCTGTTAAATCTCCATGATTTTTCGCGTTTTACCACCATTTTCGAGGCATATGAAATGTATGAAACAAGACTTGCCAAGGCAGGAAGTAAGTCGGCGCATGCGCGTACCGCTCTCGTAGACCACGCATGATATTCGAAAAACTTTCAATGAAAATCGCGTAGAAAATAGTTCCAAATTAAAATGCAATTTTGCGCCTCGTAAATCGGGTAAAACGATTTTGAAAACGACGCATTCGATCGAGTACACCGGGAAGGAGGTATAATGTGAAAAAAGTCTTTCCACCGGGGCTAATAATTATTTTTACTAATCGACGCGAATGTTCGTTCATAAGTTACGGTAATATCATGAACTACATTCGAAAACATCAATGAATGAATCGAATATAACGTTACTTTTGTTTTATTGCGTAATGCAGCATATTCGTGTGTATGAGAGACGAATTATGTAGCGTATTTTAAAAAAAAATTTTTTCTACCCTCTCGGTTTCGAAACGTGAAGTCGAAATTAGTGGAAAAAAACGATGGAAGAATGCGGCGACCCGAACTCGACAATGTAAAATCGAGGTGTACTAGCATTATACATTCTACATTCTACATTCGTATACCGAGAATGCACGGGTGTATTTCATTCATAAATTTTTTTTTCTCTCTCTCTCTCTCTCGCTCTGAAGAAACAAGCCGGTAAATAGCGCAGAACAGAGGCAATACGAAGTAAATTCTCGAATGAAATGCACGCATAGAACCCAGATAGGTTTCTTATTTATCTCACTCTGTCGACAAGCACGTCAGCGATTCAAAAATACCTTCTATCTTTGTTTTGTCGTCCTCTCTTTCGAAGCCGCCACAATCCCATTTTTTTTTAACGCATATTAATTATTTCCATTTCCTGTGTGTTAAATTTGCCCGCGCTTCCTTCGCGTTATAGGTGATTAACTCATAATTTAATACCGCCGTATTCTCTCTTCTCGTTCGCAAAAAATTAAACTGCGAAATATCTTCGAAGCTCTGTTATTTTGTTGACCATATTTCTAGCGTCGTACTTTCTTCGTCCGGCTCCATTTTTTTTTTCTATTTTTTTTTTTTTTTTCTAGCTCGACTCTATTCCGTACTTCTGCGGGTCAGTACGCATTATAGTTAATTTTGCACTCAGAAGCCGAGGGGATGTGGAAAAAAGACCGCCAAAACCTGTCTAAACTCTTTGAAACTCTGTGTGTTGATTATAGGTATTTACTAAAATTACTAAATGACGTTTCCGACTTAATCTGGTGATTTATTACCATTCGCATTCGGTATAAAGTACTTACAATGTTTCACTATGACCTTTAGGTTGGATTACTACGGCATATTTCTCGGATTAAAAATATGTAAATCACCTTTCACTGAACAAAAAATAAGATTTACACTCGCATAGTATTGGTTATACGGCTCCGACTTGTTGCATTTTGAAATTATTTTAATAAAACGTGATAGCAGTCTGGGCAAAATTTAGCGGAAGAAAGGGGTAACCTGATAAATATTTCGACGAAAAATGTTTCTAAATTTTAACATTTTATATGCTTTTACTGCTGGATATACTTTTGAACGAAAACCGAACGCTCCCCCCATTACGCTCCTGTTACTACGACGTTATACTACTGGATGTACTTGAGCGAAAACTAACGCCGCCCCCCTCCCCCGTAACAGTCCCTCTGTAACGACCTCCTGTAACGACCTCCCGTAACGCTCCTGTTCAGGAGCGGAAATAGAGCGAAAACTTTGGGGGAGTTGAAGCCCCAGCGTCTGAAATCTTCTATGTCTATATTATAAATGAGTCGATGAAATGCTATCACGCTCGATAGGCTGAACAGATTCTTTTGAAAAATGTCTCAAATGAAAGCTTGGGTACCCTAGGAGTTTTTTTTTTAAAAAAACATTGCAGAGAAGTGCATTCAGTAAGCTGTAATTAGGTTTTAAAGTCGTTTTGCATCTGTGTCTATATGTGAGTGTTCCGCGCGCTTACCCCGTCGTTGTAAACGCACTCCCTATCTTCGCAGCTTTTCATCCCTGGAAATTTTTGTTTCGCCTGCCCCCCCCCCCTGAATACCATGCAAATCTAGTGTTTTTTGTGTTTCAACGCGGAAATCCTATTACTGTTATTCATTTTCGGGTCACCCAGAAGGTTACATTTTAATTTTACCTGTATTTGAATTAATATCATAAATTTAAAATCAAGACAATGGAAAGATATGAACTTAATAAGCTTCATTCGGAAATGAGTTGTTTTTTTTTTAAAGTGTTTTCATTCATCTTGGATTCCAGAAACCTCTTGACTGGATTCGGGTTCTCTAAAACATCAATCCAAAACTTCTTTTTATATTTAGCTTTAATACAGGCTGAGTAAAATGAAATTTTGTGATTAAAAAAATCCGGCCAAAACTCAATGAATTTTTCCAAAAGAAAGGAAGCGGGCTTGCGGCCCTTATTTCTCTAATCCAGCTAAAACTTCGTAGGAATTTTATTTTATTAAAAACGATCTGAAAGGAACAGGCCTGTGCAGAGGGCGGGGGAGGTCCTCCGGACCCAAGTTTTTTTGAGGGCCCGCTAAGGGCCCGGCAGTGCTAAAAAAATCTGTTTTTTTTACAAAAGGGCCCTAACATTTTTTTTTTTTTGCTCTTACCTACTTTTTACATCTCCCTCAGGGCCCGGATTTCCTTTGCATGGCCCTGGAAATGAAGAACCGGGGATGGGTCAGGAATGGGTCGTCAGAAATTTTGTAAAACAAAAATCCACCAAGAGTGAACAAGGACCAACCTAATGCTGAGGCACACTACTTGGGGAGAAAGAAGAGGCTTAGCGTTCATCTCTTCATCAGCCCATCTCCAGGAACGAAAGTAACGGGGACAGCTTGCCCCCCAAGCCTCTTGGGAAATTTTAGTAGATGGATCAAAAGTTGAAAAAATCCAACAAGTCAGACCAGACAGTTTTTTTTTGTTTTTTTTGTTTTTTTTTTTGCCAATGCAAACAAATTTTTATACTTGGGAATTTTGACTTGAGTCAGTTAGGAATGTAACAACTTTTGCCCCTTCAGAAAAAACTCTTCGCTTCGTCCCTGCCCATCTCCATAGTAAAAGTTGAATATTAGGTAGTAAGTACCTTCCTCAATAATGTCCAAGTTCTGCCTCAATCTTATGTTTTAACTTTCTGACATTGGGTGATGCATGCTTGGCATTTATGGCGCTCTTGAAAATTTAGCATGATCGGAAATTTAAAGAGAAATCCGGAAAAGTCAGTTGAAAATACTGATTATCTGTGACAGCTTAACACCTCACTGAAAGTTCAACAGAACTAGACCGTTGAAAAAATTCGAGCCTACGGGAAAACATCTGAAGCAAAAGGTTGTTTGACTTTTTCGGAGCCATCTTGGAAATCACAATTTTGCGTTCGACCCCAAAAGAATAACACAAGTAAAAGAAGATGATACGATGAAAAATCATCCTGCACTGAGGGGACCCCCGTTTTCTCCCCCTTCACTCAGACCTGCAATCAGCCTTCTCAGAGTTTGATGTTATGGGCTCCAAAGCACCGTCCAACTTCCGGTAGCCAAGCTGCTAGCCCAACTATACGACGATAACCTATCATACATGTTCGAAGTTGGTCTCTTGATTTTTGTAATGATCCGTCGACAAAGAAATAAAAAATTTAAGGAAGGTGGTAGGCCACAATCCCTAATCAATAATTGATAACCCAGCTGTCGGTGCAGTGCTAAATGGCTTGTATAAATTTCGACATCCAGAAAAGGCCATTTTCAAGCAATCTATGCAGCTGATTATATTTAAAGTTATTTCTGCTGTTTGTAGCCGCAAACTGTGTAGGTGCAGTAAAATGTACCTTATAAAATGAAAGTGCCAAGACATAGCTTTTACCTAAAATTAGATTGCCCAATTTTATTATGACTTGAACAAAATTTTCAACAAGATGATCGATGGGTAATCGTATTTTATTACTAAAGAATATTATTGGGCCTGTTAAACTTTTCCAATGTACAAATAAAAATTCGTATTAGTTGCTTAATTTTGGTCATTTCGTTTTTTATTATTCGATGTTACTTTCGAGTTGGTTTACATTATTTCATCAATATTTAATTACACGATTGAAATTCTGTTGCTATCGATACCACTGGATCGCAGACGAAGTTCCCGCCGATTAAATACTTCTCCTTTATTATTGCGATTACCCGGTATAAATATTCCTGTGCAGAGGTTACGCGAAAACCAACAGTTTTCCGGTGAAACGAACTTTTCAGGAAAGTGCATCATTCGGCCCCGGAATTTCATCCTTTATAGTCGTCGCGATTCATTCTACTTACCTTTTCTCCCTCTCTAGTCCCCCTACTCATGACCTAACTGCACAATCCTCGCCCGTGTATAGAAATCAATGGAAAACGACAGCAAGGATGAATTGGGGGTTGTTCATAAAGTGCGGAAATCATTCACCGCCGTGACGTAACAAAACTAGGCCAAAAAAGCTCTCGCCTTCCCCCTTAGTTTCTAAAGCCTCCTAATTCGTCAAATTCATTTTTCCCTGAATGGAAGTAACTAACGGGTTAGTGGGATGGTCGGAAAAGCTTCTTACATCATTTCAGGCTGAATTCGACGGTACATTTCATCGAGCCTCTTATACCTACATAACCTTTATACTTGATTATTGCGATGTAGTCTTAAATACAATCTGCAATAGTTTAAGTACCTATTTGAATTAGTTGCGATAGTGAATCTTCGGAATTTATTCTAGAAAATGCGGTGGGTCTTCTAAAATTAATTTCAGTTTGTACATATTTTTGTGTTTTCCTGTTTTCGCCTTAGAATGGTTATGGCTGTGTTCATCTTCATGTCAACGAAAAGTTATTATAAGGATACTTCATTACTAACAGAGCCGAGAGTGGGGGAAGGGGAGATAATAGTATCATTTTGCTTCCTCGCAGCTTCAACGAAGGAAATTGTAAGAATGAGAGCTGCCTTACACGAAACGGTACACGTGTATACCCGTGCAAACAAGCGGACGCCCATTTTCCTTCAAAGCGGAAAAAGAGAAACAATTTATTTACTTCTGAATAAACTTCAGTTGTCACAATTGAGGGAGGGGGTAGGTAAAGGGGTACTAGTAACATGACTGTACCGTTGAGTAGATTGAACTTGAATTTCAACAAAAAGTATATTGTCTACGTGAATTCCACATGGTCGCGCGTTATGAAAAATTAGCATACAAAATATGTCATGCCTTTGGTTTTAGTCTCAACTATCTGAACCTTGAGCAGTGGCTCATTAATTACTCTCCCTCTGGTTCTGGTAGCAACAGCAATGTTAGCATCAAAGTTGCATATTACACTTCCTGAGTTTACAAAATTCCTTCCAATTCCATCTTTCCATTGTACTTGTAACCCCTGATACCAAGGCTTACCTACTTAGGTTATTAATATCATAAGCGAATGCTTTTATCTTCTTAACACGTCGTCAGATCAACATTGGGATTTAAACTTAGAGTTTCAAGTGTTGGCAGCCCTGTATATGTGTGTGAGCGATCACGTATGATTTACCGTAAGCGTGTAGCAAACACTTCAACCATCATTAAGTCGATTAGAAATTCACTTTCAAAGAAAATTTGTCCTAAATTTAACTACATCATCACCAAAAAATTGAATTATAATCAATTCTACTGGCAGAATAATTTTTACTCATTTTTTTTACCCTCCTGAAGATAGCAGTTCTTCTATTGGGACTTGACCCTAAGTTGCATATGTTGGCAGCCCTGTCAGCATATTCATCGTATTCTTATCACATTAGCGTGAATAGATCGGAATAGATGGGAATAGATCACCCCAAACTGATAACAATACACACAAAACGTTTGCCTATGGTAGCGCTACCTAGGTGAAGTTTAAACCCAAATTTGAAAGTACATACACAATGATCAGTAATCACTCATTCGCTCTCACCCGCACTAAAGCTCTAGTTAGGAGAGTACAATCGTCCGCCATTTTGAATCCAACCGCGCCCGTCGACGCCGAATTAACTACGCGGTACGCTCCGCATAGTCGGATTCGGCATCTACAGACACGGTTGAAGTCAAAATGGTGGACGATCCGTACTTATCTACATGAAGTTTACAGAGCTCTACCCGCACTGGTAATTTTGCAGCGCACTCTAGTGCAAGTTTAAATTCTAATAGGACCAAAAGGAATCTTGAATTTTCATGCAGTAAAGTCTAGTTTTGTAAAGGTTCAAAGCAACTCCATCCCCCCCCCCCCCGTCTAAGACAGACTAAGAAAAGGCCTATCAACGTGGGAATCTTAAATAAACTTATGAGTACATATGGGATAACCTATTGAAACAGAGGTTTCCTGGGTAATCGGCAAGCGACATTTCCTCCATCTTGGCTAATATAGTCGTAGTGCTTCTTTATCACTTCATCCTAATGACACGTTAATGCAGAGAGCGGTGACATTCTATAATTTTCTAAACTAAATTGCTAAATTTTAAAAGGTAATGTTATTGCATCAGTGGACTACTTTTGGATTTAGAATAGGCCCAGGGCTGTAAACTGTAGAGGGAATGCATTCTCTGCTTTCTTGTACAACTTGGTGGAAGCCGGCTGCAAATAAGTTAGAACATCACTGTGTGTTGAGGGAATTTTAAAATCTACCTTACCAATATGGTAACTGATGCAGACGAACAGAGGTTACTAGAAACCCATGTACTAGGCCACAATATCTGAACAGGAAAACAAAATGAATATTAGCACTCACCAAAATTACACTGTATGACGATTATACACATATATGTAGGTAGATCACCGGTTCTTACATCATATCAAAACTGAATAAATCTCAATAAATAATGATACACTGATTTTTTCAACTTAGTGTGCTGGAAAGAAGCAGAGGTTATCAAAGTAACAATGAGGTAGGAAGACGGTGGTCGGGTACAATTTCACAGCTGTGAAATGTTATTGCTGGAACTGATAAGGCTATTACTCGGCTTCTGTTTGGTGTATGTGTATTTTAACATTTAATGGCATAAAAGTTTCGTACATTTGCCTATTGTTCTGTGATCCATGTCTCTATCTTAACATATTATATTTATGGTCATTGAGTATTGAGATAAAATTGAGCATAAGAATTTCATATTTTTTACTGCCTTATTACGTATGTTTTTATTTTTCACGCTCTCTATCTCTAGTCTCTACGCATGTTATACCTATAATAATTATACCTATAATAATGAAATTTATATTGAAGTTTTATAGAATTCATTAATGTAATTGAAATTAATGAAAACTGCGAATTAACATTACAATTTCCATCAGAAGTAGGCTCTTCCATCCATCAAATGGACGATTTTAAGCAAAACAGAACCAAGTGTTATTTTTTAGTACATGTGATTCGAAGAGCCATGTAGATATGACATAGGGTTTACTGATAAGCTTTTTTCAATGTGAGTACACATTTTTGAATCGGGGAGGGGGCAATTTTGAAAAATTCTACTATATATGCTCTTTTCCAAAGATACTAATTATTAATAACTCATTTTGTCAACAAATGTCGCTTGGTTCTGTCTCGCTTCACTGGGTCCAAATGTAGATAAGAAAATCTGGCGTTTGGCAACACTGATTTGTCGTGAATTTGGCTTAAGAAAAGGACGCTATTCAGGGAAAGGGAACCAACTAACATTTGTACACAAAATTAGTTATTAGTATCATTAGAAAGAGAGCGTAAAAAGTAGAATTTTTCAAAATTGGGTCCCCGATTCAAAATGTGTACTCATCAACTCACGTTGAAAAAAGCTTATCAGTAAACGCTATGTCATATAGTTTCTACATGACTCTTGAACTTCAAATCACGTGTTCTCAAAAAGCGGATTTTGCTAGTTGGTTGAGCGTCCATTTGGTAGGGTTTGCAAAATGACAGTTATTAGTTATTATAACATATATAACTGTTATAACTGTTAAGTTAACCAAAACAAAAAAATTTTGTTCACCTATAACTGTTGACCTTTAAAAAAATAAAAAAATAAGTTGTTGACCCTTGACCAATATAGTTCAACAGGGTAAAGGTGTTCTGACCAATAACCGATAACCGTTTAAATTGCTGAAGGAAATTTGACTGATAAGTGATAACTGTTAACCGTTTCAAATTATTTCGGTCAAAAATAATGCAAAAACGTCTCAAGAAGTATTGAATCTCTGAGCAGACTTTTGGTGGAGACTCTGCCTCTCCCCTTTAGTACGCTCCCGATCCGATCCCTGTCGTAAGCAATCAACAGAGGGAAGAAAGATAATACAATGAACCAAACAACCAACATATATGATTAACGTAAGATTTAACACTGTTAGCGCTCCAGTAGAACAAAAGTAAAAGCTGAACGTTAAAAGTTAAAATTATTCTGGTTCATCTATTCGCCTTATCAGTTCTATGATTTCCTTATCATATCAAAAGAAATTCGGCAGCATATTGCAATAAAAATTCCAAACTGGTAATTGGCTACGCGTCAGGATTACAGCATCAGAATTCAGATATACCAGCAACTAAATAGCATACATAGTGTCTACAATCATGCAATCTTTCGATGATTTTTGAAATATGATTCTGGTATATAACTAGAACTGGAAGAACACCGTCTGTTATTCAGATATACCGGCCACGGCACGAAATTTCATCATTTCACAGCGGCGGAGTTCTATTGAAGGTAATTTTTATGGCTACCTTGAACGTCAATAACTATGTATTAACTATATACAGCGACGAATGTAATTTCGTTCTCAATATCGACGATACGAAATTCAGAAATTTGAAGTGTACACCTCCGTCTAAGAAGCAGCAGTCTTCCCTAGACCCCTACTTAGGTTTAACCCGATACTGTGCCGCATTATCTCACGATGGGAAGTACTATGCTGTCGCTGATGAAAGGAATCTCGCCGTATGGTCGACATCTAACTGGGTCGAAAAATGTTCTAAGGTTCTAGAACGATCCGCCAGTAAGATTATTTTTACACCTTCGAATCAGACTATTCTCGTCGCTGATAAGACTGGAGACGTCTACATATTTTCCTTGTCAGATGATGCCGCTGTTAAAGGTACTTTGATACTGGGACATTTATCAATGTTGTTAGATATGCTCATCACTCCTGATGAAAAGTACATCATAACTTGCGACAGAGACGAAAAAATACGCGTCACATGCTATCCGAATACCTACAACATCGAACGCTTTTGCTTGGGCCACTTGGCCTTTGTTACGAAAATGTTACTTGTGGACGATAATGTATTGTTATCCAGTTCTGGAGACGGAACTCTTAAATTTTGGAATTTCTTGAAAGGAGACTGTCTGTCTACTCATTCAGTGTTCGAAGATGTTAAAGATCTTTTTCCAGACAAAGCAAACCAGTGCATCATAATGAATTTAGCTTTCACGCCTGATGATAGAATCATTTGTTTATCTATTCATAAGTTCAACGGTATTGTAGTGTACAAATGTAATAGTAATTTGAGTCTCACCCTAATTCAGAAGATAGACTGTAATGAGCCGCTGGATTTTGCTTTACATGAACGTACTCTGTGGGTTCTCAAGCCATCTAATGATTGCCCTTTGAATGCATTTCTGTGGAACCAGAACACGGGTAATTTTGGTAGTCACACCTCAGAAAATGTAAAAAATGTGTTAAATGTTGTCAGATCCGAGTGTTTTCATCTACTAAATTGCTCGTATGTAGATTTATCCGTGCTATATAAAAAATTCGACCTCAAAGAAAAAAGTAAATTAGAAAAAGGTGTTGAAAACCCCGGAAAAAAACTCAAGATAAGTTGATTGTTTTCTTTTATATCATAAAAAACATGTGTGTATGTTTTTGTCATATTTTTTACATTAAAGAAAATTCTGGATCACACGTGTTCGTCATTTCTGTGCTGTTCTCTCCAAGGAGCTAGGTAGTTCTTCGAAACATACCCTATCACGAAGGGGACAGATATTCGAACATATTTCGCGTCTAATTTATTTTCGTAATATTTGCAGAAAATTGCCACGAAATTAGAATAATCGAATAACGTACAAAATGTTCATAATTAACTTTCTGTTTCTTAAATATCGACTTAGAAAAAAAGAAAACCTGTACAAAAAACTGAGCGAACATTCCGTTAAACCGGTTTATAATCTAATTTCGACTCCAACTTCTTATTGTCCGCAACTTTCCGTACCGCCTTCATGAAGTCCTCCTGTAGCACGTACTCTCGTTCTGCTCGAATCGCGAACAAACCAGCTTCGGTGCACACGTTTCTCAAATCAGCTCCGTTAAAATTGTCCGAGAGCTTGACCACGGCTTCGTAATCTGATGAACGAAAACAAATATAAGTTACATTTTGTTATTTAGTTTGGGTAAGGGTCGATCGTTCTTGCGGCAGGGACGAACCGAAGAGTTTCTCCTGGAGAGGGGGGGGGGGAGAGGTTGTAAAAGTCCCAACTGACTCAACTCAAAATTACCAAATATCAAAGAAAGAAAAAGAACACTTTTGCCTTGTTGGATTTTTCCAACTGACTCAACTCAAAATTTCCAAATATCAAAGAAAAAGAAGAAAAAAAAACCTTTGACTTGTTAGATTTTCCTAACTTCTCAACTCAATTTCCAAGTACATCAAAGTAAAAGAAAAAAAGGGGGGAAAACTTTTAACTTGTTGGATTTCTCCAACTCTGCCTGACTGAAATGGTAAATTTTCCCAACTGCTGAGTGAAAAATTCTTATGGGGGGGGGGGGGAAGAGGCAAGGGTAAGTTACCCTCCACATCGGTACGTCCCTGTCTTGGGGTCAGAATTCAGACGAGGTTAAAATCATTGAAATAACAATAGCTGAAAGTTAAGATCAAATTTAACAAGATCAATGCCAGTTGTGGGAATGAGAGTGGAACAGAGGAACAAGATCAGTTCAGCAGGAACTAAAAAATACAAATAACGATGAACGCAATTTCGATGTTTTTCGAATTTGTTATTTAGTACGTGGAAGCATGTACCGAACCTCCAACAAACACACACACACACAAAAAAGCGTGAGAACACTGCCAGTCATCGTCTGTTCTGATAAATACTGATACAGAATTCTCAAAATATCATTAGAATTCAAATGAACTTAATATATTGAAATAATATACCGAAATCAATAAATTGAAGAACTTCACACGAAATCAAGATATTGATAAAAGTCAAAATGATGTCAATGAATTGATTAAATTCAAATAAAATCACTATAAAATTAATGCACTGATAATATTTTAATAATATCAATAAACTGGTAAAATTTACAAAAAAATAAAAAATAAAAAAAAAAATTGATATGTCCATGGAATTAATGAGTTGATCAAGTTGGAATATCAATACATTTATGAAATTCAAATAAAATTAATATATTGTTATAGTTAACGTTGAAGGAATGTACTACTGAAATTTAAGAAAAATCAATGTATTGACAAAATTTAAAAGAAATCTAAGTATTGACAAAATTAAAAGGGAAATTTAAAATTTAAAACAAATAAATAATTGACAACATCAAGAAAAGTCAATGCGTGGATGAAACTTGAAAAACATCACAATATTGATAAAATCCAAGGGAAATCAATGTACTGATGAAATTTGAAGGAAATCAACGTTTTTGTTTTTTGTCCCCCCCCCCCCCAAAAAAAAAACATTTTACAAACAAAATTCAAAATAAAACACCGTATTTATGACATCCAAAAAGAATCCAGGTGTGCTGATGAAATTTGGGAAAAATTCGCAGTATTGATAAAATCCAAGGGAAGTCAATGTATTGATAAAATTTAAAGGAAATCAATATGTTGATGAAATTGAAGGAAATCAATGCATTTTTCAAAGAAACCATTTTGCCAACAAAATTCAAAATAAAACACCGTCTCTATGAAATTGAAAAAGAATCTCATGTGCGGATGAAATTTGAAAAAAAATCACAGTATTGATAAAATCCAAGGGAAGTCAATGTACTGATGAAATTTAAAGGAAATCAATATGTTGATGAAATTTGAAGGAAATCGATGCATTTTTCAAAGAAACCATTTTACCAACAAAATTCAAAATAAAACATCGTATTCACAAAATCTAAAAAGAATCCATGTGCTGATGAAATTTGGAAAGTATCAATTATTGACAGAATTCAAAAAAATCAATATATTGATGGAATTCAAAATAAAGCAGTGTATTGATGAAATTAAAAAAAATTAATGCACTGATAAAATTCAAAGGAGATTAACATATTGATGAAATTCAAAAGAAATCCAAGTATTGACAAAATTGAAAAAATTTAAAAAAATTGAAATAAATAATCATTGATAGTATTAAAAAAAAAAAAAAAAAACCAACAACAACAATGTATTGATGAAATATGAAAAAAATCACAGTACTGATAGAATTTGAAAGAACTCAATGCATTAATAAAATTCAAAAGAAACCAATTTACTAACAAAATGCAAAAGAAATCACTGTCTCCATGAAATCCAAAAGGAATCCGTGTACTGGTGAAATTTGAAAAGCATCAATTATTGACAAAATTTAAAAGGAATCAATTTATTGATAGAATTCAAAAGAAAGCAGTGTATTGATGAAATTGGGAAAAAAATTAATGCACGGATAAAATTCAAAGGAGATCAATGTATTGATGAAATTTGGAAGGCATTAATGTATTGATGAAATTCAAAAGGTATAAAATTCAAAAGTAATAAAATTCAAATAAAATCAACAATTTTTTGATTGAAACGGGGCGACAGAATGACCGTCTGATGAAACTTGACTATAAGTAAACGGAGTTAGATAAAATTTACACTACAAAAATCATCAACCCCCGCCCCTCCCCTCCAAAAAAGTTCATATCCCTTTTTCATCTACTCTGCCTTCATATGTAATATTTTCCGACCGCCACTTTCACAGGGCCCCGTCGCATTTATCCTCATCCCTCATGCTCTTTCAAAGAATCTAATGCCGTTCAAGACTCTTTCAATTCATATTTGAAAGAGTTAAAGACTTATTTGAGATCATCTGAGATCCTCTAAGACTTATTTAGGTTCTATGAGACTTCAAGATTCTTCAAACTCTTCTGAACATTTGTGTGAGACTTTTTGTAATGTTCTAGGATTCATCTTAGACGTTAAGAACTCATCGGGATCATACGGCCCGTTATAATTGTTCAAAATTTTTCAAAATAATTCCAGAGTCATTTAAAATTCTTGAAGTTCCTTCAAGATTGGTCAAACCGTTGCTAAACTCTCGTAGACTAGTCTGAAACTTCCAATGACTTTCCCTGACTCGTTTAGTACCCTTCCGAACCTGAGTAAGATTCTTTAAGGCTCTTTCAAAATTAGGTTTTAAATGAATTAAGACTAGCTCAAAATTGGTGAAGATTCAAGCACACTCCAGGTTAAATTAAGAGTATTTAATAAATACTCTTCAGGACATTTTCAAACCTTATTAAAACTCCTTACAAATTAAGACCATTGCAGATTTGTTCAAGATTCTCAAGAAATGGTTGAGAAGACTAATTTAAGACTGTGTTGATTCATTCAAGTCCTGTCAAAATTTTTCGATACTCTGCAACTCGTTCAGACTTGCTGAAGACTTGAAATTTCATTCAAGACTAGATTAAAACTCTCTATGGCTCTTCAAACTCTCCCAGACTTTTTGGAAGGTCTTCAAGAATCTGCCATACTTGATTTAGACTCTTGAATACTCGTGTTATCGTTTTAGCCTTGCTTAAAGCACTTAAAGATTGGTCCGAATTTTACAAGACTTCCAGGGATGTTTAGCACTTGATAAGACTCATTACTCGACTCGTCCAGACTAATTTAAGATACCTCGTGACCACAGAGCCAGTCACTGGACATGGTCTGACCTCCGTTTCTTCTTCCTTTTTACCCTTTCCCCCCAACATCTCTCTTCAGCAGAACGCTGTCGAACATATGTTCCGTTCGGCTCCGCATATAAATCTAACGGTTTTCAGAAAAAGTTTCGCATAATCTGAAACACCAAACGAAGCACTAATCGCGTTCCCATTTCCTATGTCCAGATGGTGCAAAGTTCGGCCGAAAAGAGCATCGAAGAGGAGACCCAAAAGGTAGCCGCCCAGGTGAAGCTGCAGCAGTACGGCGCATTCTTCGACGACTTCCGCGCCAACTTACGGCGCCTCGATCAGTCGCTGCACGAGCAATCCCATTTTCCGCCGCAAAACCGCGTACACGTCGACTTCCACCCGGAAGAGCAAATCGACACGACTCAGGAGCTGATCAACAGCGAGAACAAGATCATCGATAAGGTGCTCACAGTATTCTGCACGCTATGCAACGAAGTCAGTTTTCTGAAGGACGAAGCCGCCACCAAATACCTGGACCCGATCGCGTACTACGGCGAAGGTCTGCGCGACAACGCGCCCTACGAAGACTGCCAACTGCTGCTGAGCAAAACGCTACCCCTGTTGCAGAATCTCTCCAATTTCGTCACGCACTGCGAACGCGTCGCCTTTGACATACTGTCCCAACTGTCCGCCTTCTACCGACTACACTTCGAGATCACCGACGCCAACTTGTACAACGTTTTCGACACCCTGGCTGACCTGCTCCTCACGCTGATCATGCTGGAGGAAACGCTGAACAACAACAGCGCGTTGACCTATCACTGGTCGCTGTATAAACGCACGATCCAGGTCGCCCAGCACAAGGCCTCCGAATTCTCGTACAACAGCGCCGAGATACGCCAACTCAACAAACTGGTTTCGCGCATCGAGAACCAACTGCTCTCGCGGACGATCTTCGAGAACCTGCTCAACACCAACTTCGAGAAGAAGCTGCCGGTCAAAGAGAATAAACGATTGGAAGAGGAGTACGCCAGCTACCTGAAAGCGCTACTCAACGAGCTCGATCGCCACATCAACAAGGAGAACTGCACCAACATGACCAAGCTGGCCAAACTCGTGCTCGCCTTCCTCCTTCACATCAACTTGTTCGGCACGTACGATAAGAAGATACTCAAGAACCTGGCCGAGATACTTAAAAAGTTTCCGCTGGTCACGTTACGCTGCAACGTGCTCCTACAGCTGGATACGTTCATCGTACGCCACGCCGGCTCGTTGCTCAAGCCATCCGAGAAGAAATGGTTCGAGAAGGACCAGCAGCAGTGCTCCAAGTCGTGTCTGCAGGAGGTGACCGTGCACATGAACCGTGACGTGCAGTTTTACACCGTCCAGGTGCTGCTGTGGACGCTTCGGCTCGAGGCCAAGTTGCGGACCGAGCCGCAGTCGGTCAAAACAGAATACCTGGAGGAGATCAGCTCGCTGCTGCTGGACGGCATCAACTTCTGCAAACAAATCAAGGCGCTGCTGACGACCGTCTCGAACCTGCACATCAACGCGAACAAGCCGATGAACAAGGCGTCCGCGTTGTCCTTTTGCAAGCTGGTCGAACTGATCAAGTGCATCGATTCGACGTACGCCCGCCACCAGGCCGTCATATTTCGGCTGCTGAACTCCGTCGTCCAGTACATGGAGTACCAATGCCTGTCCGTGCTCAACAACAGCAAGAAGAACGTCGGCACGTCGGCCAAACGGTTCAACGAAATCCGCGTCGACGCCATGTCATCGCTGGTGATCGCCGAAAACTGCCTAATCGGCTCGCCCACTCAGCTGCGGCTGACCGTCACTACGCTCTGCCTCAACCTGGCCAACCAGGTCAAGTGTTTGAACGACGGCGAGCGCCACCGGCTGTACGACATAATCGACCGACTCACCACCGTCACATGTCTGCTTCGCAAATTGGAGGACGTGACCGAGTGCAAGTTCATGTTCTGGAACAAGAGCACGCTGCCGCTGTACCTGGAGGACGTGACCAAGCGTCAGCTAGACTTCAACCGCATCCAGTACATGTTGGGCGCCCTCGAAAACGGCTACATCAATTTGCGACCGCTGTTCGAGCAGAAGCTCCCCTCCCACATCGCGGCTCCGTTCGCCGACATCATCGACACGTTCGTCGAGCACGTCACCCGACCCACGTGCGCCAAAATGGAGGAGAATCTGCGACTGCACGCTCTGATGAATCTGCAGCAGGGCAAACGTACGCTGCCGCAGTTGCGCTACGATCTGAAGAACTTTCTACCGAGCGAGAGGCTGCAGTTCGACGACAAGCGTATCGACCTCAAGCACCAGGTCGAGGTCTACCTGGACAAAACGTTCTACGATCTCACCACGGTCGCGCTGCACGACTGGCAGATCTACGGCGAGATGCGCACGCTGGCCAAACACAAGTTCCGGCTGAACGTAGCCGACGACGGCCTGCCCAACCACACCCTGGAGCAGGGACCGGATCTGCTCGAGATCACCCGCAACGTGCACACGTTCGTGGCGAACCACTTTTACAACCTCAACAACCAGATATTCATCGAGGCGGCCAGCAACAACAAGCACCTGAACGTGATCAACATCAAGCACACGGCCAACTCGATACGAACGCACGGCGCCGGCATCATGAGCACGGCCGTCAACTACACCTACCAGTTCCTGTGCTCCAAGCTGACCTTGTTCTCGCAGTTTCTGTACGACGAGCAGGTGAAATCACGGCTGCTGAAGGAGGTGACCTTCTTCCGCGAGCAACACCAGTCCAACTTCAAGTACCCGTACGAGCGGGCGGAACGTTTTCACCGGGGCATGCGTAAGCTTGGTGTTCAGGAGGACGGCACCACGTGCCTCGACCAGTTCCGAACGCTCGTCTCGCACATGGGCAACGCGCTCGGCTACATCCGGCTGATCCGGTCCGGCGGGCTGCGGTACTTCTCGAACGCTATTAGCTTCGTGCCGAATCTGAAGCAGATCGCCGATTTCGAAAGTCTGTGCACGGAAGACTCCGGCTTCGCCAACTGCAGGCAGGCGGCCGCCAACCTCGGCAACGTCGTGTATAACCTGTGCCACAACCTGACCGAGGGAACGAATTACTTCAGACTGCTGGTCGACGTGTTCGGCGCGGTCATCGAGGATCCTAAAAACGAGCATCTGAAGAATTTCTACGCCGTTGTGCCGGCGCTGACCATCAACTTCGTCGAGCACATGATCACGGCGAAGGAGGGACTGTCGAAGAAGAACAACAAGACGAGGATGACGTTCACGGACGACGGTTTTGCAATGGGCGTCGCCTACCTGCTGCACACGCTGAAGCAGTACTCGGATTTCGATTCGTTCCAGTGGTTCCACAGCGTAAAGGAGCGAAACGAAACGGTGCGGCAAGATCTGACCACGCAGCTGGCGGCCATTCCGAAAGACGATCTTAAGCTCAATCACACGCTAAATTTGTCGTTGAAACGGTTGGACGTGTACCAGCGAGAGTTCCAGAATCTGTACTATAATCTGTATAGCGCTCAGGTGCTGTTCCAAGGACATAGTAAAGAGGAAGAGAAAGAGGAGACTGACGGCGAGACTGGCTGAAGAGCTGAGAGCGGTTTCATGTTTTTAATTATCTTGTTAAAAAATTTTTAAAATAAAGAAAAATTAAAGAAAAAAGATATTTTATACTTTGTGATAAGAATAATCGAAGCTGTGTGATATTTTGAATAAATAATTATCGTTATTATTTGATTTTAGTGACACTTCTTGAGTAGATATAATAGTTTGAACTTTCTCGCAGAGATTTCAATACAACCTACATGGAAACCGGAACTCAACCAAGAACCTCCCGAGTCCACACCTCCATTACTTCTGGTTTCTGATTCACATTTCGCAAAGTTATGTGCATTCAAACACCCAAATTTCACTGTCAGTGAAGCATTAATAAGTAACACTAACCGATTTCTCCGTGTTTCGTTATAGTACTGGCATGAATCTTCAAGATTTCCAATCTTGCTTGCTCATTTGGTAGAGGAATTTCAATTTTTCTGTCTAAACGTCCAGGACGCAATAACGCAGGATCTAACGTATCCGGTCGATTGGTAGCCATGATCATTTTAACCTTTCGAGAAACGGAAATTTGAAGTTAATAAAATATAATTGAAGGGATCTATCACTTTCAAAACAAACTCATTACCTGCCCTAACGAATCAAAACCGTCCATCTGATTCAGAAGTTCCATTAGTGTTCGCTGAATCTCACGATCCGCCGAAGTACCTTCTGAAAATCTTCTTCCACCTGTAATTCAAGTTAATACTTTAAAATATCCTTGCCACAATGAAAGCAATATAATCCGTCCGTGAATATCAGTCAAAAGGAGCCCCAAACGATTCTCGAATCTATCAATCTAAATTACTAGAAATCTTCACTTCAAAAACCATAAGGTTCTGCATAATTCAAAATAATTCATCACTCACCAATAGCATCGATTTCATCCATAAAAATGATGCACGGCTGATGGTCTTTAGCATAATTGAACATCTCTCGAATCAGCCTCGCGCTTTCACCGATGTACTTATCAACAATAGCACTGGATACCACCTGTATCAAAAGTACATTTTAAACTCTACCCACTGACAGAACCGGGGGTGGTCAAAGAAAACGAGCATCTAACTCACTTTCAAAAAATTTGCATCCAACTGACTAGCAACAGCCCGAGCGAGTAAGGTTTTACCAGTTCCAGGGGGACCGTATAATAAACACCCTTTCGGAGGAGTAATGCCAACACGTTGAAACAGTTCTGGATTTAGCAGAGGTAATTCAATTACTTCGCGCAATTCGCGAATCTGTTCGCTAAGTCCACCGATAGCTGAATATGTAACTTCTCCTGGATCTTCGTGAGACATGTTGTATACTAAAGGATCAACCTCTCTAGGGAGGTAACGCATGATTGTCAGCGTAGTCATATCTAGAGCTACTCGAGTGCCTGACTTCAGTTTCGTTTTGTCGAGTTGTCTCCGACATCCCACGACATATCTCGGACCATTGGTTGCTTTCACGATAACTGCAAACAGAATCAGGCTTTCGATAAATACGATCCCAGTATTTCGAGCATCTGGATAGTTATGGTACACGAGATTTGATTATGTATACTAACACTTATCTTCAGTGAGCTGTTTGAGAACTTCGCCAACAATCTAGAACACAAAATAAAATAATACTCGGACGGAATTCATTCGAAGTCTTAGAACATCAAATTAAAAAGGTATAGGTTTGTTAACCTGGCCAACACTTTGTAAGGCTTTCAAATCATTTTCCGATTTATCGTACTGTTTTGTAATGTGCTTCAGTTGCTCTCGCACTGGAAAAACAAGAAAATATAAGCTAAAATCATGTCATATGAAATCGATTTAGGTTCTAAGCCATTCATTTCATTTTAGACAGTCTGATTACATTTTATTTTCAAAATTGATGCCAGACAACATCTACGTGAAATTCAAGTATTCGAGAGATGAATATTAATCGCATATGCTTGAGACAATCCCAATATTATGGTGCAAGAAGCGTAATGACTTAGCAATTTGAGCTGATTACTTACTGTCTTTTAAGCGACTTTCTACTTCCTTATGTTCCATAAGTTTGTTACGGTAGTCCGCGAGCGCTTTCTCACGAACTCCATCAGTAGTTCCGTTTACAGTCATCTTGAAAATATTATTTAAAATTAAAGCTTTACAACACCTCTAGCGTACAATGAGCCGATAACACGGATGATTTTCAAAATTCTTTCCAAATTTGTTGTGAGTTGCGAAAAAGTTGTCAAAAACTTATTTTGGCTTTTTTGATGGACAACTTCGGAAACTGTGAACTGGAGGCATTGAAGTTCAACAAGATAAGAGTTCTTAATTACAATACAGTTAAGATCCTTTTTGATTGCGAAATATTCTTATCAATAATTACTTAATACCATATTATATGGAACGCTACAATCGTGATTATTCATGGCATGGCGCTGTTCCGCTGACCTCTATAATGCTGACATAGATAGGTACAAATCAGAGGGAGCTTGAATGATTGATGCCCCCCCCCCAACTCATTGAAAGCCCCCCCCCCTCGAAAAAACATGAGAAATGTACACGTGAATGAATTTTCCACGCTATTTTGATTTTGATACCTATCAGCCCGTCCCTACTCAGGAATGAATATTTTTTGCACCTATGCTGATCCTGAAATTTCGAGCCACTGAAGGCCAGGAATCCAGGTCTCTCTTGTAGGGACATTCTTATGCTGTCGACCTCAACTGCCATGGAACCTAAGGACAATGACTATACACATGTTACTAAGCACCTGACAGCCTGACGCTGAGACACAGAGAAGTCTAGACGTCCCACAGACCATACATGAGGTTCAGAGTAAGATCATTCCCAATCACCCGCATGAGAAATGGTAACGAAACATTTCCAAACGATAAAGCAACGGAATCATTCTGCATCAAACCCTATCCATAAATAACGTCTGAATACTACTCCCAAGTTTTGTCTTCCTTGAAAAATAAGAATTACGATTTTCGCTGAGTAAAACAATAGAATTACTAGAGTTGGGCACTGGCGATGATTTCGGGACAGTTTTGATGACCACCGCTGATTACTTCTCATTTCGGCAGCATTGTGCCGCTGCTGATAATTGGTCAAATTTCAATGTCGTCGTCGCCAATCGAAACACCGGCACCCTAGTTTGACTACTACGCTTTAAAAAAAAAAAATTCAATCGAAAAAGTTCTTCAGCATTAGGCAGAGTTAGTTCCCGTACATTAGAGTTGGTGATGCGATGAAGTTCTTGAATAGACCCAGAAATTTATTTCAAATCTCTCGAGAAATACAAACATTTTTCATTTATCACAAGCACAATTTAATAGAAACAAACACAACACTTATACAATTAGCAAAATATGAAAATAAACCGAGGAAACGAGATCTACCGAACTCTCACTTTCTTGTAGGGCGCTGGGCGAATTAGACTTCTTCTTTCTTTTTGATGTTTCTTCAAGTCTTTCGTTTTCTTTTCGTGTCCTTTATCCTGCAATAAATCAAAATTTACCTGACATTAGCGGCAGTTTCTAAGTATCTTGGTTGAATTGACGCACCAACGAAACTAGGCGAACATCATGCTGCAAAGTGTTCCTACAACACTACTTGGGTTCAAAAAGCTATGGAACAACCGGCAGGCAAAAGGAAACATAAGTTGATTTGCGCACTACAATATCACCTTCGATTCACCAAATAGAATTTCAACCACAATTATTTTCAAGAATTTCAGATATCACGCTGCTTTGAGACTAAATTAATTCTAGATTAATTCCACATGAAAACTGAGGTTGTAGTTTTGGAGTTGTTTCACGTGTTTCATCACGAAAACTATTTTCAATAATACAGAACTATACAGTACTCTATATACTTACATCTGATGAGATGAACGAGTACGATCTGTTCCCGTATGGCAAGACTTCAACATTATCTTCGATATTATTTTTTATTCGTTCTCCCAATGGTTTGCTGAAATATAAAACAATCCAGCTTCAAACTTGGACACAAGATCAGCGATTTGAGCTCTGATTCAGTAAACCTCTCGACATAATACATATTATACATGTAATGATGTACAGTCTCTTACCTTTCTTCACCGTTATTTATACTAGAAAAGTCTTGACCAGCTTTAAAGTGGAATACTTTGGTTTGCCTGGAATCATTTGAAACACGATCTGGTTCGGTTCGAGTTTTTCGATTCGATTTAGGTTTCTTCTTTACTGGAGTAGGCTCTGGAGACTGATCATCAGATTCATCTTCATCGTCTTCAAAGTCGTCACTACTTTCATTATTCGATTCTTCCTCCACATATTCACTAGACTGGACAAATAAAATAAAAATAGCGATCATTTGAAGATAATATTGAATAAGAGGCACCATCAATTACTGCAGACATATTGCAAGTCAACAACATAAAACTCACTGTAGCATTGATTTTGTCGGACTGCCTTTTCAACACAGGAGTGAGTAACCTGTAACATCAAATACATAAGGAGCCATTTACTACACTGATTGTACATTAAAAAAGCATCAAGATCCGTTTTTATTGGCGATACAATATTTTAATTTTCTCGCGCTTGATACGCGAGTGTTGGACTATAATTCGAACGGTACCAACTGTCACAGTGGGACTTTGTCGAACAGACCGATCATAGCTAGTTTAAAATGTTCAAAAATATATTCTCATACCGATATTCCTCAGTATTAGGATCGACCTCAAAATCAGGATTCTCAAACAGAGGTTTGAAACGTTCATCGCTTAGAATACTGGCTGCTTCCTTCGCTCTCTTATGGTTTTTATTCTTTTCTTCAAGAAGTTTCATGGCTAGTGCTTTATTGACAGGTGGCAGCGCTTTCTGCAATTTAACAAAGAAATTCGTAAATACTGAAATTTTCAATCAACAGCGAAAACAAGCAAATATCTAATAACATGGTATATTCGTACTTGAATCTGAACACGATTGGTCTTTTCTTCGTCCAACTTTTCTTTTATCTTTTTATTTTTGTATTTTTCGAAATCGAAAGGCTCAGTGAGAGACTTAGCTTTTCTGTACAGCCTAACATCCATGAAATAACCATGCATGTACGCTCTGAGCAGATCAGAACCTGTAACCAAATATACCAATTACCATCCATCATTAGCAAGAAAGTATGAAAAGATGGATTAAAATGTTCAATACAAACCGATCAGGTGAGACAATCCCAATTCGTCTAACTGTTTTTCGGTGACAAATTTGTAATCATCATATACAGTTTCTGTGTTGCTCTCTTCCAGTTCTTCAGTGAGAGCATCGAGAAAGCCGCACCATCTGGGCGCTGGACCAAGACTCTGAAAGGAGAATATGAAGGTGTTACTCCTACTCTCAATGAGCAACTCGTATAGGGTGACGGATACAAAATTCAGTTTACCGGTATGTAATACGTCAGGATCTTCACATTTTCGTTGGCAATGAAGATCAAACCGCTGTTTGGTACAACACATAAATTATTGAACTGAGTGATCTTGCCGGCATCAATAGAAGTATACAAATCGCCCTGCAGCATAAAATAACAGAATGCTTAAGAGTGATCAACCTTACAATTCAAGAACTAGAAAAATTAATTAGAGTAAAATACAGAATTACTAACAGCTTCTTTACTCCAGATTTTCACAATCGATGAATCCATTGACAATACGTAGTCGCCAAGAAACTCTACATCCCTTATCGGTAACTCGTACATGTGATCTTTTATTCTAAAAGGCTTATTCATCCTGATATCGTACAACAAAACCTGTCCAGTAGACATACCCACACCGTACGTCAAATTCCCGTTGAAATTCAAAGCAGTAACGGCTGGCACTTCCTCTGAACTGTTAAATCAATTAGACAAAATAGAGTACATTCCAACACATACACTGGTAATGTTTCTAATATGAAAAACAATTTACCTTCCTTTCTCCAGTAGGCATGATAACGCACAATCCAAAGTACTGATACACGAACCGGATCTGGGATCCCAGGCTTCTAATTTACCTTCTTTACCTCCACACAGCACTAATCCATGAACTTGGTTGATAGCAACTTTATTCATTTCAGACATCTGAGACGAGGTGAATGAAGTCTGATACTGTCCTCTTTCCAGATTCAATCTATAAATGTCTGCACTGCAAGCAATTAACAAAATGAATACACAAACTAAATCATAAATTGCAATATTATTTCAATATACAAATTCTCCTTTACCTGGCACCAACTAAATATAAATCAGAGGTGTGGCTGTGGTATTTCATGTCGTGACCAAATTTTGGCATTCGCAAACGGTAATACCTGCCTTCGGCCGAATGAAATTCGATGTATCTATCATTTTGTAAGAAGACCATCTGCGAGAAAAAGATAACTGAATGTTAAAAAATTGTGCAAGTGGCAGAAGATTATAAGACGTCGATCGTGGCCGTCAACATACTTTGCTGTAATCGTCGGATAGCATCTCAAAAGTTACGACTTCTGAATCAAAGCATCGTTCGAATTTCATTGCTAAATTATCGACATCGTAACAACGTACACGAGGTTTGTAGATACCAGTGGCGATAATGTAATGTCCGTCAGGAGACAGCCTAATTGTAGAGCTCACGGCAGGCATTTCAAAATCCTGGATCAGTTCTATCCGTTTTCGGAGATCTAAAACAGAAACAGAAAATGAATATTGGATCAGTTGAATGATCCAACAAAACTATTATGGTACCGTTGATAAGAACTGAAGTTTTCTGAAATACGGTGAATGGTTATTTGTTGAATTCAAGAGCCCTATCTGGGATCGACTGTAGCATTCATGCAAACAGTAGTAATTCAAAACCGAAGTAACTTATGCTATGTACCGGTTTGTACTGACCACTCTTTCAGTAGAAGGAAATCGTAACAGTACTTACCAACATGTTTTTTCAGCAGTATTCTCTTCTTTCTGTCCGACAGCCACTGTAACAGTACCACACAGACGATTTACTTTTAGAGATTCGGCATAGAGCTCCGTAAACATCATAGCATCTCTGGTAATACTCCAGGTATATTATGGTATTCGTAAATTGTAACGAATCATTGTAGCTAGCTAGAGGAAGATACGATGACATGCCGATCTTGATAAATTGGGAATGATTGTGATATGAACTTACATCTGGAATTGATTTACCGCTGCTAAGGTTGTATATTTTCACGTTATTTGGATCAAGGATCTGCATGGTAGATTTTGAATATTACATTTGCATTTTCAAAATGAAAACCTTCGAAAACACGAAACTCACAAACCTAGAGACGTATGTTTTGAAATTAGCTACCGTCAACACGTGATGGCTGTTATCTGCTGTTATCAATCAAAACAAAAGATCCGCGATAATATGACGGTAGTGACAGACTATGCTAAGCGCTTGAATTTTAAATCCAGGGCGAAAATATCCGGAGAGATTCACTTTCGATATTTTTTTTGATTTTCAAGCTTCGAGAAATTTGAGGATTCAAGCTATCACGCACTAACCATACTAACTCCGACAGATCTTTCTATAATCTCCTCCCTCAGCTACTTTCACATATCTGCAAATTGTTATACATAGTTTAAATGCTGGAAGAGAATCCCGGAAGAAGAACCATATGATCGAAAATGCAAAATATTTCCGCACGGTGGCTTCTCCTCAAGCTTGGAACTAAAAACTCATTTTGGAGGCGAAGGGCGAAGATATCTCAAGCTGATCGTAAAACGATGAACATATGGTTATAGTTTGGCATAGTTCATTACTTGACCGGAAAATATAGAGGAAACTCTACTCCCTCCCGGATTCCACCTCATTTCATTTTATCACATGAAATAACGAGCAACCGCATGATTTGCAGAAAATTATTCAGTAGTTATTGGAATAAGAATTTTACACTCGTCTCAGATCGTGTTCTAGGAAAGTTTCGGGTGTTTGGTTGCGGTCCGTTACGTCTTCTTGTTTGGAGGAACCGTCACAGCATAGTTGGATTGATCAAGATTCAAAATCTTGGCGTTCTCTATGAAATAAATCAGTCTACCGGTTTGTCATTTTGCCTTAATTTTACAAATTTTCTGTAATTTTGTCTTGTGTACCTATAGGTATATATAGCTACTTGACTTTCCTCCTCCACGAAAACAGCTCTTTATTCAATTCTACAGAGCAAATGCGTAAAACAATAGAATGAAAAATAAATGAAGCCAAACACTCCAGTTCAAGGATCCTACCAAAAGGAAGAGAATGCAATTCTATCCCTGTTTATTACAGGGAGTTTAAGTTCATAACTACCATCGTACCCCCTGTCATATCGTGAATATTTTGAACTTGGAATGAGCAGTTTGATAATTAAGGTTTTTTCAAATACGCACTTTATTATACATATGTATTTAATTGGTTGTTAGCATCATGATAGTATGTGAACCTGAGCCTTTGGACTCTTCATATCGGTTAGATAAACGATAGGTACTATATTTTCATAATTCTATTCATCTTACTTCTATTTTCTTCTATAATTTCATGCATAATAATTTAATGATTGAAATTGAATCGAAGCAGAGGCGGATTTAAAAAGCAGTGAAAGGAGTAGAGGCGAGTTTCAGATGGTCTCAATTTAATGCGTGAAAAATTAAAAAACGAAAAACTAAGTATGTATATTATTTCTCTACCGATTTTTGATAGAAAATGGAGTAAGAGTAGTTATTTTACAATAAATTTTACATTTTTTATCTTCTGTTGTAAACTTAAATACAAAGGGGTAGCTATAGCCCTTGTGTCCTTTAAATTCGACTCCGAAACAAACAGTCGTTCAAAGCATAAACAAAAAACAACTTTTACTAGATTTCCACGTAGACGCACAAATAGTCGGGGCTTGGCGGGGCTTAGCCCCCCAATCTTCTGACAGCCCCCCCCCCACCGCCGAAAAAACTAAAAAATTATATGAGCGAAAGAATTTTTAGCATTATTTCAATACTAGTTACCCCCTCTCCACTCGGTCAGCTATTTGCGCTTATACATCCACAGATGATAGAGGTTCCCGTAATTGGACGCTATTAAGTGAAACAGAACCAAGCAACATTTGTCGACAACATGGACGCTGTTCAACAAAAGGGAACCAACTAACATTTGTAAACAAAATGAGTTATTAGTATCGTTGGAAAGAGCGTAAAACGTAAAAATTTTCAAAATTGCGCCCCCGATTCAAAAATGCGTACTCATGTTGAAAAAAAACTTATCAGTAAATGCAATGCCATAATAGTTTCTACATGGCTCTTGAACTTCGAATCACGTGTTCTCAAAAAGCAGATTTTGCTAGTTGGTTCCTTTTTGCTGAACAGTGTCCAAAGGAATTATTAGTACCTTTGGAAAGAGCATAAAATATAGAATTTTTTTAATTTGGGCCCCCGATACAAAAATGTGTACCCACGTTGAAAAGAACTCATCAGTAAACGTTATGTCATGTCATATATAGTTTCTATATGGCTCTTGAACTTCGAATCACGTGTTCTCAAAAAACAGATTTTGTCGCTGGATTCTGTTTTACTTAATAGCGTCCAATCAGACGGTATAATTAGAGCTTTACCCAAAATAATTCCCGTTTTGACATACGTTCCAATTTTTCAGACTTTATCATCCAATGCTATTTGATAAGTGGAAATAACGGAATAAAATTTCCGATGAACTAGTGTACGAGTAATTTGGACCCCTTCAATTTGTAATATGGACCCTCAAGTTGCGAACTTCAGCTCTTCAGCTGTGCTTTCCCCACAGAAGAGAATGTTACGCGCATGTTTTGCTGTGAAATATATGCGTCAGAGCACGGTGGAGAATTCTGGATGACGTGTCCACTGCCAAAACTAGACACTGGACTCACGTTGCCTGCGCTGACTGCCAAAATGACGCGTTATCTTACTTTTTTGATTTCTGCAAGGATAAACGCGGACCCGAAAAAGAAGAAATAACATGCTTTTTCCGAGATTTTTCTTTTTATGGAACGAGTTCACACTTGTATCCAGTTTGTTTTTTCAGTCCTTTTACTCTTCTTGGCCAGTGGGAAAGTTTTGGAGCACGTGTTGTTTGGGTTTTTCAACTTCCAACCTTCAGGACATGAGGTTATGCCTTATGCCTATCATTTTCTGTGTCTTCTGGTCGCCCATCGTCACTGTCCTCCGAATTAGAGATAAAAACAAGGATTGGAGCCACATTTGTGCCGTCTCCTTTACAAAAAAAAAAAGAAGAAAAAAAGGAACACACTATATTTTTTAGTCATTCAGTAACTTGATTGTGATACAGTTTTCTGTTTCTTCCCTTCAATAACTCGACTGTAAGATTGTAATACAATTTCTAATTTTGGCTTTTTGTTTTCCAGATATCCCAAAAAATGACATCAACAATCGCGATTTTCATCCTAACCTTGCAACTTCTGGCTTTCGGCAACTGTTTCTATCGCTTCAAAAATCCACCCATTGAGCCAACGCGATACAATGGCGAGCCGCTGTTCATCACTCCTTTCCTCGAGAAAGGACAAATAGACGAAGCTAAAAATCTGTCAAAAGTTAAATCCTTCGTCGGATCTGTAGAAAGTTACTCCGGTTTCTTTACCGTTAACGAGACCTTCAACTCCAATATGTTCTTCTGGTTCTTCCCAGCGGTAAAGTCTCGCGATCAGGCTCCTGTTGTGGTTTGGCTGCAAGGCGGACCTGGCGTATCGTCTTTATTTGGCTTGTTTGCTGAACACGGTCCTTACCAGATAAGAAAAAACATGCGACTATCCCTCAGAAAATACTCTTGGACTAATACGTTCTCTATGTTGTATATTGATAATCCAGTTGGCACCGGGTACAGCTTCACCGACGCTGATGCTGGCTACGCGAACGATGAGAAAGATGTAGGTGTTAATCTGTACAAAACGGTGGTCCAGTTCTTTCAGCTCTTCCCAGAGCTGTCGCAGAATGAGTTTTACGTTACCGGTGAATCGTACGGAGGGAAATACGTCCCGGCCCTGGCATACGAAATTCACGAGCAGAATGCGAAAGCAACGAAGAAAATTAATTTGAAAGGCATTGCTTGTGGTAATGGCTTCTCCGACCCTGTGCACATGCTTAATTACGGCGATTATTTATATGAAATCGGTTTAATTGATGTAAACGCTAAGAGCATATTCAACAAATATCGTGATGAAGCGATCGCATTTATTCAAAAAGACCAATACGATGAAGCGTTTAAGATTTTCGACGGAATTCTCGATAATGACCTTACCAATTACTCTAGTCTTTTCACCAATCTCACCGGTTATGTCAATTACTATAATTACCTGAATCCTCAGCCTTTAGATATCGATGATACGGCAACATTCGTTCAGCAGGATGCAGTGAGAGAGCAGATCCATGTCGGTAATTTACCTTTTCACGTCGATAAGACTGTTGAGATGCATTTGAGAAATGATATAATGAAGTCGGTCGTCCCGCTTTTCGAAGTTCTAATCGAGAATTATAAAGTGCTAGTCTACAACGGCCAACTGGATATCATCGTAGCGTACCCATTAACTCTCGAATTCCTGCAAAATCTGAAATGGAGTGGCTCTGAAAAGTACAAAACAGCACCCCGAAAAATTTGGAAGACAGGAAATGAGATCGCCGGCTATACAAGGACCGTGAACAACTTTACCGAAGTTTTGGTTCGGAATGCGGGCCACATGGTCCCCGCTGACCAGCCGCTATTTGCTTACGATCTAATCAACCGATTTGTTTTCGACAAAGGTTACAATTAAGAAGTAAGGGGGAAAATTAATCAGGTTTTAATCTGGAGATACCCGCCATATGCTCGTTTCTGCAGATCTGTCAGGGTTAATGCCGTGATCTGAATAACATAAAAATTCATTACTCGTGCCTTTTAGCACATAAGTTTTACACCATGATCTGTTTAATACAAAAACAAATATTCGTGCGTTTAGTACACGTGTTTGCCATTATTTTTATACCAAGATCTGATTTATAGAAAATTAAATACTCATGCTCTTTTTTCTTTTTCTGTATTACTGTGATATGTAGATATTCATTTGTATGCTCGTATTTTATATTGTAAAACGTAGTTTGTAGAAAAAATAATAAATAATACTGTTGGGCGATAAAAATTATGTATTATGACACTGCACAATTTTTAGCTTACATTTGAAATCCGACGCACTGAGGCGAATTTCCACAGGGGAGAGGGTTGAGGAGTACCAATTTAGCTAGCGTACAAACACGATGCAATTCACAACAATCTTTTCAGTTTCATCAAAATCACGAGGAGAGTGTCCTTAAAAACTTCGATTCAATTCTCTGTATTAGGGCTCGTCACACAAACCTTATCTCTTGCTCTATTCACAAGTATCGAGCTCAATCTACCATTCCACCGAACATTCGCCCTTTGAGAATATGTACATCCAAGGGGCCGTAGCTTCCTCAACCGTCACTCACCGAACTTAATAATAATCTCATTTCATATCGCAGATGTTTAAAGACTGAACGAATCCAGCAGTGTTCATGTCAACCAAGGTAATATCTGGTTCTTAATCACTGTCAAATTACGGTACCATTGATGATGGCCCACTCCTGCCACGGTTTCCAAATGCAGAGCTCCTCTCTTATCTAGAGTGCGCAGTCCGAACAGGTCTTTCTTGTATATCTTCCTACGTCTCATGGGAATTACTCTTTCATCGGCATCGTAGACGCCAAACTGACTGTAAAGAATGTTCACATAAATATAATAGTAAAAATCACTGAACAACTAGAACATGTACGTAATACTGGCGTTCATTAAACTAGGCCGAATGAACACTTCATTATCTTCAATTAAATAGAACGCAAGTGGTTTGAAAATGCGATAACAGCTGTCAATAATATTTGAATAACAGACAAGGAAATAATGAGGGCATATTTCCCTCTTTCAAGAGTGCTGACAATCGTGAGTCTTTTGTAAACACTGCAGTGTGTATTTATAGGGTTCAGTTGTTTCCTGTGCGTACACTGTGCTACGTGGAAACACTTTTCCTCGCTCAACTTGGTTTCAAAGAAAGCATCCATCTCCAATTGAATTCACGAACAGAAAACGATACAGTGAAAAAATGCGACCGTACACCGAGTAGTCATCATTACTATTAAACTTGTAGATGGGCTGTAGACTTTTCCTCCCCGGACACACTTGAATCACATGAATTTCCTCACGTCGCATCCCGATCTAGATCAGACTATTACGGCTCTAGTTTCACAATTCAGAGTCGATGTGTTGTATTATAGCAAGCTCAATACACACAATTTCAAGTTTTCGCAAAAAGACAACAGAAATATTCCCATATTTCAAACTCCTTATTCAAAATTTTCTTTGTTCCTAAATTCGGGAAGTATCATGCCCATAAAACTACACACGCAGCGTTTCATGAGCTCACATTGAACCTCAAGAACTTTCCATTCTTATCCTTACATGTAAATTCGTTCATTACCTAGATTGCCACGGAGCAATGGTACCATCATCGGGTCCTCCAATCAACACCATGTTTTTTAATTTCGTGATTCCACTTTTATACGCTTGGCTAGTGTTATCCGATGATACTTCGTTGTTAATAACCGGCAAAAATTTACTGTATTTGTAGAACAGTTGTTGGTGATGAGGATCGTTCCAATAATTAGCCACAGATATTTCTTGGCCGATCCGAGAGTAGAACAGTTCGTAAACTTTAGTTCTTACCAAACCAGGAAAAAATGGTTTTATCATTTCCGCTGAAAGTTGAAAAAATAAACGTAAATTACACGCATTAATCTGAATGCGGAAATTATGGAAGAAATCACGTTATCAAAACTTACTACCATATTGACCAGCCTGAGGAGAACTGAGTGATATGAATGTGTGAACTCTATGCTGATAGAACACTTCTAAAATGGCTCTAGCTAATAATCCGCCTTGAGAGTAACCTAAAAATCAGGCAGTCATAGAAACAGTAAACCTGAATTCATATAAAAAGATTATAAATTCATCATAATTTCAAGTTGAATCCATCACTGCAACAGGGGCGTATAGTGAATACATTCGCCTTCTTTACAGCAATGGGCTCAATTTGTAGGTTAGCCCGATATCCAGCTCTCTGCTGGTTGACATAAGCTACATTACCTATTAGGTGGAAGCCTTCTGGATGTAAGACAGAAACTTGCACAACATCAGGGCCGATATGTTGCACTTGATGCATCATCGGTTCCAAACTTCTGAAACCGCAATATATAGACGATACATATACCTTGGTGCCCGGATGATACTGCGTTGAAATGAGGCAGAATTAAGTAAAAACTGGTCGAGAAAATTCCTCGTAAAAATCCGCGTACTATCTTTTTTAGAATCATGGTAACAGCTTACTTGTTGAATTGCATTCGCCAACTCGATCATTGTCGAGTTCTCCGACAGAATTCCATGGATTATAAACACTGGCTTATAGGCGAAACAGCTCGAAAAAGCGAACAGAAATGCGTAGAAATTAATTCCGATTACCATTGTGCTTCATTTTCAGCTGTTCGTTCCATTGGTGTTCAATTCATGATGAGTAGGTCTATTTTCAGCAGGTGGGAACAGCTACTATATTGACGCTACATTGCCTTTTTCATAATGGTGACGGATTTCATACACGTCCAAGGCGACTAGGAACTGTTTTTCAAATTAGAGTAAAGACCTAAATTTTATTTCTTCAAACCGATTTGAAACTTCATGAGATCATGTTTTTCCTTGTTATCGTCATCGTTAGAGAAATTTCTACATTTGTTTTGTTTACATTTTTTCTTATCTAACTGATGCAGTTTTTATCAGCAAGTTCCAACCGTTCGAAGTTCGAACGGTTCGAACCAAACAAACACAAACAGAAACACTATGGAAATGTCATATGAAAAGAACCTTAAGCACGAGATATCTAAGTCCTTTGTTCTAGAATAATAGGTGGGTCACGTGGTTCTTCTAGTATCAAAGAATCAGCAATCAGCTCATGAATGCTCATGAACGAAGAACGACGAACGACTTATTTAATATTTTTTATCCGGAATCGAGATAAAAATAAATTTAACACTGCTGATATTAGATATTACTGTAATGATTAATTTTCAGTTTTTTCATTAATTATAACTGTTAGATATTACGTGATAAATACGTTGATCTCAGATGCTGGTGCTGGCCAAATAACGTGCCTATTCGCCTAATCTATTTCGAACATTTCCAACCTCTGTTTCCATGGATGCTCACCGGTAATCTTTAATATTTGATCGGATTGAAGACACGGATGTTTTTTCGTCGAAATGAATATTTGCAAATTTCTCGTGCCGACTCGGCAATTTCAGCGGGAGCTGCTCAGCAGCACCTTGAAAAGCCAGTTCATTACCAGTAGGTTATATGCGACAGCTCTTCGTAGCAAGAAAAAGAAAGCGCCAGTGAAGGTAATACCCACTCACTTCTTTCGGCTGTTTCCAAGCCCAAATAAATATTGAAACTCCATGGTGCTAATCTTTGAATACATGTATTGCAGGCAAAAGACTTCATCGATGCTCGTGTGATTCGTGCTGTCGCTGGTAAAGGAGGCAATGGATGTATCTCTTTCTTGCAGATCTTCGCTAACGCCAATGCAGGACCCGATGGTGGTGACGGGGGCTGTGGAGGACATATTATCTTCGAGGTATTAGTCCGGAAAGATAATTCATTAATTAGATCCATTTTCAAAGTACGATAAATTCTATCGCATGTTTTGAAATTCAGGCAAATCCAGGTATTCGTGGACTAGGACACATTAATCCCCTTGTACAGGCTTCCGATGGTCAGAAAGGCTACAGCAAAGATTGTCACGGCCGCAATGCTAATCACACCATAATTCAGGTAAGATTACTCAGTTTTTGCTGAGTAACTATACTTTATAGGTTCAACATTACTGTACTGATGTATTATAACAGGTTCCAATTGGTACAGTATTCAAAGATGATACTGGACGGGTGGTAGCCGATTTATATGAAGAACGTATGATGTTCCTAGCGGCTCGAGGTGGCGCCGGTGGCAAAGGAAACCATTTTTTCTGTTCCGAATCCCAGCCTGTGCCAAGAATAGCTGAATTAGGTGCTGATGGTGAATCCTTCATCTATACGTTAGAACTTAGTAGCATGGCTCATTTTGGATTGGTGAGAATCCGAAATTAATTTGATCATTTCGTTTTCCAAATTGTGTTTTTGCCATGGAAAATAAAACCAGCCTTTATATTTCAGCTGGGGTTTCCGAACGCTGGCAAAAGTACTTTACTGCAGGCAACTACTCGAGCAAATCCAAAAGTAGCTTCGTATCCATTCACAACTCTTAAGCCTCACTTAGGAGTGGTCCAGTTTGACGATCTGGAGCAGATAACGAGTGTGTATTCTTTTTGATTTCATATTTCAAACCAAAAAGTTGAGTTAGTATGACACTGACTAATTGATGTTTTAGTTGCCGATCTGCCCGGTATTATTGAAGGATCGCATCGAAATAAAGGCCTCGGTATCACTTTCTTGAGACACGCGGAGAGGTGTATGGGTTTGTTAATTCTACTTGATATGTCTCAGCCGGACGCGTTTGATGCTTTGAGCATTCTGCGAAATGAAGTTCTATGCTTCAGCTCGCAACTCTGCGAAAGACCTCAGATAATTGTTGCCAATAAAATGGACTGTGAAGGCAGTGAGGTATAACTTCAGTATTTTCTCAAATATCGTGGTTATTTAAAAGATCAAATTAATGTATGTATTCCTATTGCATCCTGTTACAGGAAAATCTGAAAGAACTGAGACAGATAGCAAAAAATGATTTGATTGTAGCGATATCGGCTAAACACGGACACAATTTGACTGCGCTTCTAACAGAGATGAGGAAAGTTTACGACGCGCAAATGGCCATTCGTCGGAAGCAGATTGACTCTGATACTTCATCGAGTACAGCTTTTCTTGCGTAGATTGCGAAGCAGTGACGTCTTTCGGATACCAGGATAGAGTAATTTGTGCATTCTAACGAACATTATCATTGTGATTTATTTATTACTTCGTACACTTGAGTATATCCTCGGAGAAGAGAGAACTAATATTAAAATGTTTTTGTTTTTAAATACGTCTTGCTTATTTTCATGAATTTTCGGGTTGTTTTATGTGAGAAGTTTAGAATGGGTTCAGAGGTTACTTTTTCCAAAACATTTCCTTCCATGCTTCCGTAAAAAGTAGTTCAAAAGATGAGAGAAATGTAAAGTTCCTTGAAGCATTACTCTGCTAGGAAGTAGTTTATTGGACAGAACGTTTTCTGCGTTTCCGCCATCAGTGTTGTGAATACTAAATCTGACGAGTTGAGATTCGGAGTGGTAAGGTAGTACCATATGATTAGCTTGGTTGCTGAGTGCTGACAGCCATGTGAGCCAATCGCTGGTAAGTTATGGCGGTCTGTTAGTTTCTGTATTCTTGTATTGGCCGTTAGAAAGACGAATCACTTTTGCGTGCCAATTGATAGTGTAAAAAGTGGTTCACCAGGGCCGAATTAACATGTAAGCATGAGAAGCATTTGCTTATGGTGCACGGCGTAGATAAGAGAAGGGTACCATCAGGGGGTGAAACATTTTTTTCCAACATAAACGCAGGGCAGCATAGTGCCTCCGTACCTCGTATTATCGGCATTTTGCAATTCGCGCCGATAGAGCTCGCCGAGGGTGCCAATTTTGATCTTGCTCTTAGATCTTGCTTCTTACGCCAGAAAGGGTTAATCCACCCCTGTGGTTTACTATCACACTATCAGTGGTATCAGTATTTATTGAAAGATTATTTTGTTTTGTTATCTTCCTGAAACCAGAGGCCGCTCTTATTCCTCCAATTTTGATGATGAAATATACTTACTATGGAAAAAAAATTCTGTATCACATCACAAAATTTTTTATTTTGGACAAAACGGTCATTTGCTTTTACAAAAGAGAAATTTGACTTGAGGTAGGCAAGATCATGAATCCAATGATCTGCAGATCATTTAAAATAAAGAATTTTAAAAAAAGGGAAAAAAAGAAGAAGAAAAACGGTGAATTCGGATTAAAAGATTATCTTGGAGAGAGAAAAAAAAAAAAAAACTACCTCAGATTATGATCTTTGAGTTATTTTGTCCCATTTTTGTATTTTGTGATCTTTTTGATTTTAGATCATTTTAGAAACCAGGAAAATGTCGAAATGGCATACCTACTTAATTTATTATTCAACCTAAAAATTTTTTGGTTATCTTAGAGATCATAACCTGTTGGATCAAACGATAAATGAGGAGTTATAGCATGCCAGCATGGATGTAAACTGTAACAAAAAAATAGCATGTCCATTCTATTAGTCATGATCTCATGAAAATGTGAAATTTGTTCATTAAGGCTTATAGGTATACCATCAGTGGTAGGGATCAGAATCGGAGTTGTGTAGTTATGAACTTGTAGAATGAAAACACAAAAATGACAATAGCGCTTCACTGGATGAAGTTAGAAACTTCAAACAGAGAGCTGAGAGCATGATGTTGTGGTGGTGTGTGAGGTTCCTGCGGTTTCCTTTTTTCTTAATTCGTCCGCGTTTGTTTGTAGGAACTATACAATTAATCAGTCATTTCTATTAATGGAATCACAGTGAACACTTTTTATGATAACATATTTTTTAGGTAAATCATCAGTCTGAAAGCAGTAATTTCAGCTTGAAAACTTTGAAGTGGTTTTCTCAAAATCATCATTGCTGACAGGGGCTCTTTTGACAGATAACTCTTCTAGGGGCTCCTACCTGCTAGCATTATTTAACAAAATGGTAGTTTTGTAGTAGTTTTTGGCTGCCGTTTCAAAGTTTTGCAAAAGGAAATAATATACTAAGGCAGGTATTCTAAGTCTGAAATGATTTTGATTAGTTAAATAATACTTTATTAAATAGAATCTAGTTCATTCAAATTTTTCGTTATAGATGGAGGAAATTAAAACTGGCGAACCGTGGATGGGGTGAAGACGGTCACCGAATTTCAAATATACTGAACGTCCTTATTGTCCAGGTATAGTTTCTACTGTTTTCAATGTTATTTGTGGAAATGGGAACCATTTAGTGATTACTAATGCTGTTGGATAAAATGCTTTCTTGTCTATTTGTTCGATGAGCATTATTGTATATTTTTATGTTAGGTCATCAGAGTTCTGTCATTTTGTTTTGTCTTGACAAAATTTGTCATAATACCTCTAGTCGGCGTGTTTGATTAGCTACCCAGCATTATGGGTTATGGTCAACTCGGTGTAACACAGTGATACCGAATTTAACCCTCCTCCAGAGGAAGATTAAAATTTTCAACTCCAGTGTTCATACCAGTAACAACAAACAATTAACTCAGAAGTTCAACATATATAGAACAAATCGAACGGTAATCCCTCTCGGTGTAACTCTCACTGTTAAAAGTGTCAAATTTTGTGCATGACACTGAATAGGATTTAGGTATATATGTCTCCCTTTTGTTCATGTCGCTTAGCATAGTGTGTATCATCAGTGGCAATGTCCCTTATAGAATATAAGCTATCATCAATTACTATATGTCATTCAGCATAGGTAGACAGATATATAGTTAATCATTTAATTGTTGATGAATTGTCATAACTTGTAGGGCAAGTTCTTTATGCGCTTAAAATTGCGACCCCCTCCGCCCACACTGATGGTATTTTGAAAGCGAATGGTGTTCCATTACTTCACTCCATATATGCTCCGTTCATGAGCGGCGGATGAAATCACATAATACATTCGTTTCTTGCTCATCTTCAAAACATAGAACTATATAGTTAGAAAGTTCAGAAATTGTGAAAATCGTTTTGTTTTCCCAGAGATATGTGTTTTAGCCAACAGCTCCCCCACTTTGTTCTCATTCTGTTCCGCTCATGTTTTGCCTAAAATTTTGTCAAATTGATTCCTTTGTTCTGATTTATTGCTCACTCAGATTCTGAAAAACAGAAATGATTCGCCAAGTTCTTGAACTTTCTTTTCAATCACTCGGTATTAGGTAATACTCATGAACAAATCAAAATGAATCGGCTTTCTTGTTACTACTGTTCTGGTGTTTGTTGCGATTATTGCAGCACTACTGGAAAGTAATTTCTTTGATAGAACGTTTTCGGCAGTAGGTATCCCATCATCAGTTCTTAAATATATGCACTTACTTGATGTTACCTACCAAGTTGAATAGTTCAGGTACTACCGCATATGGTAGACTAGTATATCTCTGCTCCTATTAGTTGTTGGTTATAGCACGTGGGTCAGTTTTTATATGAAGTAAATGAGTTGTCCCTCTTTTTGCTTTTAGACGTAGTCAGAGGAACCAAAATTACTGTTAAGTTGTTAATAACCCAAAAAGTGGTTCCCTGTGAACTTTGAAGAGGTGTTTATTAACGTACCGTTTTATTTTGTCTGTTTTTTTTTTTGTTTTTTTTTCAAAACTAGGGTAAATTCTGTTATTCCTCCAATTCTGAATATTATGAGTATAAATTCTGAACATGTACCTACCTATATTTCAGGAAATTTCAGTTTTGAACAAAATTGTGGGTGGCTTGCAAGGAAAAAAGTAGAGCGCAATCAAAAAATTTCTCACAAGAAGGGGAAGGGCGAGACTCTGTTACTCTCCTAGTTATAGATACTTACGTTAAACTTTCCTTCAACAATTATCATTGGTAATCCAGTGGCTTGTTTACAATGTCCTCAGAAAACCATTTACATAACCTTGAAACACAATTGTTACAGAAATGGTTTCTCATCTACATCCTAAATCCGTTACATTTTTGGCACATTGTGTCAAATTTGATGTAGAATTCGATATAACAGTCGAATTACCACGTCGACATTAACGTTTTGATAGACTCGTACAACAAAGTCGATGTCAACATAACTTTATTTATTCGAATGTACCTCTGCAAATAATAATTCGTCAGAGTATCACGTCAATAAAACCCAATGTTTTACAAACATCTTTTATTTTCAAACCGTATCAACATAAACTCGAAACGTTACTCTTCACACACGGATGATTGAACACGGTGAAAAACCATCGATAAATATTCACGAACACATTTTCTATAATTTCCAATCCAGCGTCCACTTTCAATAATGGTAATAAACTCGTAAACGCCGCCACATCGGCCAGACTTATTCTATCTCTTACCAAAAATGTTCTATCCTCTAATACATCGTTCAGGTATTTCAACCCGCCATACAGGTTTTTGTGCGAGTCGGCGCGTATATCGAACTTCGGCGACTTCAGCGTCGAATTCGCAACAGGCCACAGGGTCGAATCAGCCCAACTGACCCACTGCAACACGCTGGCACGATTGAAAAGATCTGCACCGCCTAGAAAGCTCTCATCGCCGACGTAATACGCTGCTCCGTTACCATACAACGTTGGCGCAGTCGGTTTCGAACCGGCGGTCGCTTGCAGCGTCGAAAATTGCTGTGCAATCAGTTTCCTCGTGTTGTACAGGTCGGATAGCGATAAGGCGGTAGATGGTGCACGATTCGGAATAGCTTGAGGCGTTGATTTCGTACAGCTGATGGACTCTAGAACAAGTGATATGAACAGTGGTATTCTGAGTCGTGGGCAAGTAGGAGCGTCAAACAGACGCAGAAGTTATCCTAGTCGGAATTTTCGCTCAATTCAGATAACTATTAGCATCTGAGAAACTAATCTAGTGTCAAATTCTGTAAGACATGATGATGAATGAATTTTCTCCTCTGGGAAAAAAATACGTTTCCAGTGCAGAAACATCGAGTAACAGATTTACATCGTTACATGGGCAGGGCGTGTCGAATTTTCAATAGTTCACGAATGTATCTAATTACCTCGCGCAAACCGACGAGCTTGTTCCATCGCCTCTTCGAGTTTGGTAAAATTACTACCGGAGGCTTGAGCACATTCAGCTTTACCACCACCTTTGCCACCGATCACTGGTTCGACACTTTTCATCCATTTATTGGCCGTGAAGCCCCGTTTCACCGCTTCCTGCGAAACAAACGAGAGTAAAGAACGATCAAGATCAAGTTCGCAATCAGATCAAGCGCAAGTACGAATGCAGAAGTAACAAACCGGAGACACGGCGCAAAGAGCGTAAATCTTCTTGGCGTTTGCATCGACGCTGAAAAACATGACGGACAGATCTTCCTTCAAACTGCGAACTTTCTTCAGTGCAGTATCGATGGCCTGCGGGCAAATACGAACGGGTGAGTGCCACATTCGCAAGAGAAAAGAGTATCTCGTCAAGGGGCCAGCGAGTCATTACGAACACAAACCTTGGTATTGCTATCGGCATCCAGCCGCGTCACCATGACGGATTCCGAACTGAAATCATTGAATAAGTCGACAGCCTGTTGGACCACTTTCGCACTCTGAGCCAATTTCGCATTTTTCTCCTTATTATCGATATTCTTTTTCAGTTCGTTTAACTTTTTCCGCAGATCGTCCTGCAATATGAATTGACGAATTGCGGTACATAGATGAAACAGGTTCGCATTCGAGAAATGGAGGAAGTATTCACCACTTGAGGGCCGGTGGTCAGAGTTGATAAATCAACAGAATTTTTGATTGTAATGATTGGTGCGGAATTTCATGTTACTCTTTTCCTGCACATTAAAAAAACTTGGTTTTCCCTCCTTCTAGCCCCCTTTGAAAAAAGTTCGGGTGTACTGGACATAATGTAATTATCAACTGATCTCCCCCTCCTCCACGAAGAAAGAGCTGGTATGACATAATCAACAATCGAAAATTGGAAGGACGTCACGAGAAGAAGAAACTAGATATTGCTGCTGGAAGATTCCCAAGGTATTCCATGATGACGTGACCAGGAGGGGAAAACGCAAAATCCCGCGCCACACAGAAGGACAAACAATATAAATTGCTGTACTGGTTACCTTAACACAGCTGGAAATCACAGATCTAGAAACGGTATCCATGAAATCAGTCAGTTTTTTCTGTAAGGTTCGCGTGTCATCGTCACTGGCTTCGACGGTGGAGAAATCTTGCATTTGTTTTCTCAGAACCTCTGCTCTTCTCACAGCCTAGACAGTAAATAAATTCATTACTCAGAACGAAGCGAGAATAACACAATGAATTTCGTCACGCGAATAACAATTGAGTTACTTTCAGAGCTTCTGGTCCGGTTAGTGCGATTATTCTTCTAATACCTTTGGAAATGGCTTCTTCGCTGGTGATAACAAATTCTTCGATATGCCCGGAACGATGAACGTGTCTAAATTGAAGGTAAACATAAACGTACCATCTTATTACTATCGAATACACTCGAATACAAGAAAATATTCCAGATGTCAACGGTTTCAATATTTTCCTCTCAATGCACGATATACTTCACTCGAAGGTCTAACAGATTTGACCTTCAACAGACAACGCATCCGAAAGAAACGAGGGTACTCTTTCACGATACTCACGTTCCCCCGCAGAATTCAACTGAAGTCAGCAGCGAAGCTTCACTTTCCGGATTACTCTCCAAATTGTCAACCGGCTCTCCTACAGAAACAACCCTCACCGGGTCCGGATACGCCTCGTCGAACATGGCTCGCAAGCCGATGATTTTCTTCGCTTCCTCCAGTTTACACTGTTTCGTGTATACGACCGCGTTGCGTCTGATGATGTCCACCACGATTTGTTCGGTTTTACGAACCTGCTCAGTCGTCATCGCAGCCTACAAAACGTAGCCGAGTCAACAATGTAACCCACGAGTGCCGAATCCAAGCTCAAACATAACCCCGCTACTGTCACCTACCTTGCTCACAAAATCGAAACGCAATCTATCCGGAGCGACCAGCGATCCTTTCTGGTGCGTATCCGGCCCGAGGACGGCGCGCAGCGCGTGATTGAGTATGTGGGTGCCAGTATGATTGTTCATAATCAACCGACGTCTGTTCGTGTCGAATGTCAACGATACCGTATCGCCGCATTTGAAGCGCCCGTCGACCACCAACCCCTGGTGTAGAACGTACCCGGCCTGCACCATCACTTTCTGCACAACCAGCTCGCCGGACAGGCCATTCTGCCCTTCGAGATTGATGTATCCCTGATCGTAAATCTGGCCTCCCTGCTCGGCGTAGAAACAGGTTCGGTCAAGAATCAGACTGCATTGCTGTCCATCGCCGACGGTATCTACAAAAGCGCCGGCGCAGCGAATGGCGACGATTTTGGCTGGGCAGAATTCGAAACCTGAAATGAAGCAAACGTGATTTTAGTCCAATCATGGAAGGAGGAGCAGCAAGGACATTGGCCGCTGGATGTTTTAGGTAGAGATATACAGAGTGTCTCTTTTGCAATGACCCCTTTTCCACCTGGTAAGTAGGTAACCTACCCCGACAGTGTGTGAATGTCTGCATACTCTTACTTTTGAAGGGGCTGAGTTATGGTCAAATTTTGAAAAGTTTTCTACACGTTTGAAAGTATTCTTCTTTTCACGACTGGAGATAGAAAAATGGTATCAGTAGGTGATAGTAGAGGGCCGTTGTGGTAACCACAAGAAAAAATGGTCGGAATCGGTTCCACAGGGTGTTCATGAAATCAATTTTAGTACAAATTATATCAGAAAATTTTCACATTTTTCAATTTCCCGTGAAACTCGCCGCATTGAGCTACTGTTGCTTTATTTGCAATAGATTGTACATTAAATTCCCCATTAAAAAGATCGTTAGCAATTTTCTTGTAACTGCTAAAAATAGAGTTTAAGATATCCTTGTTAGGAATTGAGGTAATACCACCGAATAACGGACACCTATGGGACCAAAGAAAATGTCCGCTATTGGGAGGTGTCCGCTAAAAAAGGTTCGCTGTCTGGTGTGTCCGTTATATAGAGTGAAAGAATGTTCAAAATTGTATTTCACAAAAAAAAAATTACAAGTTGTACATGTACTCGTATGTGTACTTACATATGTACTTATATATGGAAAAAGTCGGTAATTTTAGTTTGAATTTTATTTTCACCAGTTATCTTTGAATTTTCAAAATGCATGCGAACGTTTTCCAAACACAAGAGTATATATTGGTTTCTCCTTTTTCAGCAGTAAATTGAATCAATTCGCTGACATTGTCAATTCACTTCGAAAGACATTTTTGAAGATGCTCACTACTCATTCTGTTCATTCTACGCTTATCTTATCGACTCGCAACCCGTACTTCAAGTAAAAATCACGTTATTTCGTGTCCGCTATTCGGAATCGTCCATTATAGGAGGTTACGATGTATTTCTCCCATAAGACACGACGGGACCGAAAAAATTGTCCGTTAGTTAGAGGTGTCCGTCCTTGGGAGGGGTCCGTTGATGGAGGTTCTACTGTATTTATAATTTCAATCGATTCTTAAAAAGTAAGTTGGTATATTGATACAACAATGTTTGGGAGATACTCTCACTCAGACTGCACCGATACAGAGTATTACTATGGTTCATGCGGAGGAAATGGCAAGGAGGCAGCTTGATGTTATGCAGAAGAGTTTCCAGAATGGAGCCACGTACATAGTAGAGTATTTAAAGAAATTTTTATCCGACTGAAAGAGTTTGGTTGCTTCTACAACCTGACCCTTGAGAGGCCTACCAATCGCCCTGTGAGCAGATACCCGATGTGATCCGAGAATATTCAACGTTAAGCACCTGTAAATAAGTATCATGACGGGTATAGATTGAATCGTGGTTTGGCGGGTGTTGATTACCAACGGGCTTATCCATTTCACAGGAACCAATCGCTACACTATTCTTCCCGGAGATTGCCACCCTCGAAGAATATTCTGCCAATGGCTGATTGAGCACAGATTATTACAAAGTAAGACATTATACAGACTGTACATGGGTGAATCTCTGTTCACCTTTAATTGAAAATTTTTGATCCGTAAAGCAAGTGAAATATTGGGGTGCCGGAGAAGGTGCATGAAGAATTGGTTGCTAATTAAAATTCAGCATCTTGAGAGAGCAAGTTTTATGGGTAATAAAAAAATATGTGTCAATAATTTTGTGCTAAGTGAAACTTATTTTACGAAAATCATGTTCAACCACTCTCCGTGATCTTTAATTTTTTTCTATGTGGCTATCACAACTGTCATCTTGCACCTCCTTCCCATCGGTATGCGCTATAATTCGGGGAATATGGCCAATATGTTACCAAAACCGAGTTTAGCGACGTTTGGAACCAATTATTGGATACCCATATTAAACTTTACAAAATACAAGAACCCCCCTCCCCCATTGCATGGATGGGGTAAATAGATAAAAGGAGGGAGGTGAATAAGCCCCATAAACGATGTAACTCTGTGAAGTGGTAAAGTAGCTGAAGAATATGATTATTATCTTCATAAAGTCTCTGCATCTTCTTAACGGGAACACCTTAAACTCCATTTTGAGCAGTTCTAATCTAGATACAAGAAAATTGCTAATGACCTTTTTTATGGTAAATTTAATATACAATCTATTGCAAATAAAAACACAGTAGCTTAAATGGGCAAGTTTCACGGGAAATTGAAAAAATGTGAAAATTTTCTGATATGATTTGTACTAAAATTGGTTTTATGAACACCCTGGTGAACCAATTCCGACCATTTTTTCTGTGGTTACCACAACTGCCCTTCATTATTATCTACTGGTACCATTTTTTGGTGTATCTTCGGTCATGAGAAGGGAAAAAAACTCAAAAATAGAAAACTGTTCAAAATTTGACCATAACTCAGCCCCTCTAAAAGTAAGAATATGCAAACATATCTACAGTGTCGGCATAGGTTGCCTACTTACCAGGTGGGAAAAGGGTCATTGCAGAAGAGACACCCTGTATATTAACGTAGTTTTACTAACTAGAAGTGTCGCCGTCCGGACCTAAAGAATTTCATGAATTTCAGAGAATTAAGAAGATTCAAATGATGACAAAAATTCAAGAGCATTGATAATACCAAAATCTTTCAGAGCGGCAGCTTACCACACTGATACAAAATCGTATAAATACGTAGAAACTTGAAGTCACCTAATACGCAGATGTAAAACTAAGGATTTACAGAGCCATGTTCAGGCCGGTGTTTGAGTTAAAGCACTAGGACACACCTTAGCGAAGACATACGCCATTCTCTATCGAGCTTGCTTTGTGGAACCAAAACTAGTCACGCGGTGGTTATCATTCAGCCGATTTTCTTTTCACGGAACCGAACGCGATAGAAAGTGATGTATGTCTTCACTTGAATAGTGAAACCAAGCCATGAGTTGAAGAATCATTACTGTCCGGTGTCAACCTAATCTCGCAATATAAAAAAAAGGAGAAGACTAATTTGTGAAACATCCAGATGAAATTAAGTAGGTCGATTCAACGAAATGCACAGATCCATTCTACAGGGGTCTGGCTGGCTGAGTGGACAGCACGCTGGTCTCGGAATCCGGAGGTCCCGGGTTCGAGCCCACGTAGCAGCTCGCTACATTTTCGACCTAGGCCGGTTTTTCGGCAAGTAGAGAAGAGGGCTACAACAGCCTAACAGTTTCCCCGACCTCTCTGAGGTAATACTCGAAAGGGCGAATTCCAGGGCTCGGGTTGAGAGCAAAAATGAAGAAAGAGATCCATTCTGCAGCAGCGACAGGCTCAACGAACAGAAGTTATTTCAGTATCCCATTTTGGGATGGTCACGCGAAAAAATTAAGATACTGCTCCAAAGAACTTCTGTTTCTCTTTGAGGTATTTTAGGTTTCCAGCATAGCCTAACCCAGGGGTCTCTAACCTTTTTTTCCCCCAAGGGCCATATTGAAAACTAGTGATGGAAAATGTTCGAGCATGTGCTCAGCATGAGAATATGCTTAAAATGACAGAGCATTTTCTATTGGATGAGCAAATGCTCAGCATTTTCGAAATTTATACTAGTTGTATCTGTATAAATGAGAAAGTGATTGAAAAAATGTGAAAATGCTCGACAAAATGTAAAAATGTTCGGAGAAAATGAGAAAATGCTCGGGAAAATGCTCATTATTTCAATAATTGGCTGATCATTTGCTCATTGAGCATATGCTCAAATTTTGAGCATTTACTCAACGAGTATATGCTGAGAATATTCTCAAAATGCTCAGCATTTTAAAAATTAGCATATTCTTATTTCCATCACTATTGAAGACTGTAGAAGGACTGGCTGGCCAGCAATATTCCGGGGGTTTGGGGGATATGGAATGTTGCTGGCTGGAAAGAAAATCACCACTGCCTGTCAACAGCTGATTTGGAGTTGACGTTAGGTAAAGGCGGGTATAAAACAGAAAGGGCGAAAAGTAGACGAGTATAAATCCGTTTGTAGGTTAAAGACCCCTGGTTTAACTTTTATTGACTTTTTTTTTTCGCCTAAGGTAAACTAATGAGGGTATGTTAGGATCCCCCAAGTATTTCAATTCTTCTTACCTTCTTTGTTTTTTCACTTTCTATGTCCATATTTATCGGATTTTGTTTCCATCTACTGTCATCACCTGCGTTTTATTTTTATTAATCTTCATTTTATATTTTATTTTCAATTTTTTATCACGTTTTCTTTAGTTCTTCTTTACTTCTTTCCACTATTGCAATGTCACCTGCAAACCTTATTCTAATCGTCTCCGGTTGGATTTTCACCTCTGATTCCTTTCATTCATATTTTCAATTACTTTTTCTACAAATAGGTTCGAGAGACTAAGGAATATTACATGTTAGGACGACGTCTGGTTTTAAGTCATGTACCTTTCATATTATTAGAGCTCGTTTTTTTTGGGGGCATTGTAGAGGGAGGTTTTTGGAATTGAAGTTGAGAAATTAGGCACTTTTGGCAAAAAAAAAAAAAAAAAAAAAAAAATTGGATCGACGTGATCCTTTGTCTTACTACCAATGCTTTTGCCACAAACCAAGCACGAAATGGTGGAACTATCGGTCATTAACACCTCGGATTTTTCATTATATGGTCGTACCCACTGACGTAAAGACGAACTACGAGTAGTTTTCAATTTTGGCATAATTTCGAGCATTAAAACGAGGTCGATAAATAAACAGCAGGCGTTATGTAGCACATATAAGAACGACTGAATGATTTTCGAGTGTTGCACATAGACTTGCATATCTAGGTACGCCTCGCCCTTCACACAACCGATCATGCATAAACACGTGGACAGCTAGGCCTAGCGTATATTTCGATTATTCACTTTCGTCTTCGTTCAATATTGCTCATGGTACAGGTTAGAAAATGAAAACACCTAAAGAATTGGTCTACAATTCTACATACGCTTTTTCGAGATAAAATCTATCTGTTTTATCGCGAAATATTCAAATTTGAACATTTTTATGGCATTTTATTCAGTTTTTGGAAATTTACTCTATTTTTGGCATTTATTTCATTTTTGGAAAAATAAAATTTTTTTCTGGGGGTCCTTGATGTCTGAAACGTACTCATCTTTGATCAGATCTCATCTGCCCTAATTAGAACAAAATTGACAATTTCCAAGGAATGCGAGCTCCACATATTATACAAACCATTGCCATACTTCTCCGGCAGTGTACACAAACTTCCATTAATTGAAATGAGAATATTCGTAACTCACTGTAACTTCCATCTTTTTCTACCGTAGCTGCTTTGTAATTATACTTTGGCGAGTCGTCAGTAGTCGGCGTGTTTTTCGACTGTAACTCCGATATCGAGTGAACATCCAATTTACAATCCTCACTGACGACATCACTTTTCGACTGGCTTATCTCCTAAACACAATCCCAAATCATAATTCATAGATTACTCATATGCGACGTACACGAAAATGTTCCCTGAAGTCTTTGAACAGCAGAACAAATATGTCACCGCACCCGCAATCAGCCCCTGCTTCATTTTCATCCAAAAGCGTAACGATGAAAACTTACCTGAGCTAATTTCCGAGCTTTTTCATACGCGGCCATATCCACCGTGAATCCTTTCTCTTCGACCATCAGCAGGGTTAGATCGATAGGGAACCCGTACGTGTCGTATAATTTCCACGCAATGTCACCTTCGACACAAAGCCCACAAATTAACTGACAATCGAACAAACCGAAAGCTGAATATTCATCTCAAAACTCACCTGGAAACACCGACGTCTTTTTAGGGTCTAATTTTTCGATTGTCCGATTCAGCAGATTACGGCCTCGTTTCAAAGTCTTCAAGAACTGAGCCTCCTCTTCATTTATAATGTCGGTTATACTCTGAGGATCTTTACGTAACTGAGGAATTCAAAATTTTCTCAACAATCAGAGAGAGAGAGAGAGAGAGTGAACGTAGTCGTTCGTAACTGATTTACACCTACCTCGGGGAATGTATCACCCAGTAAATTGACAACAACGTCGACAAGAGAAGCGAAAAAGCCGGGACTAGCGTTTAATTTCTCAGTGGCATAACGAACAGCTCTGCGGAGGATGCGTCTCAGCACATATCTGTAAATTACATTGTTATACAGGGGTGCGTTCAGAGGTAACACCCGGGCGTTTCCGAGGGCTTCCACGTCGTTCATAAATCAAATTTTTCTTTCAGTTAACTGTTATACTGCGTTTCGAAATGTAGCAGGCCAGCGCTTCCACATCTAGAGTAGGAAACGATGAAGGGACCTACTACCACCGAGGTAGTACTCCCAAAACCAGAGACTCAACCGGGGGAAAATCAGCCATGAATTCGGATGTAATCTGTTACTCAGCCTTGTTAACATATAGTCCAGGCTCCGGTTCTAAAAAATACTAAGAAACTATATTTACCCTCGGCCGGTGTTATCCGGACATCCGCCATCCGCAATAGCAACCGTCAACGTACGTATATGGTCAGCGACAACTCTATAGGCCATGTCAATACCATCAACATCATCTTTTCCCACTTTACCAGAATACTTTACCTTGACGCCACAGGTCTAGGACAAATCAACATCATTAACTTTTTCGAATTCACTCACCTCATAAATCAAAAAGTAAACATCGATTGGAGTAGAAACAATCTTTAGACAAAATTTTCGACTCATGCATTTTCTCGAATTATTACTCGGACAAAAAGACTTACAGTTTCAAGTAACAAAAAACAATCTCTCAACTCGTATCCTGCAGTTGTTTACTCACCAACTGTCAGTCAAATACTTCTGAGATAAAATGACGAATGAGAGCAGAAAATTTCATCACCGAATTGTTGTTTTTTTTTTTTTTTAAAGAGATGTGCATACCTCAAATATACGATCGAAGATCGGAGTGAACACGTCGGTATCATAATTGGAACGCTTATTCTGAATGACCGAGACTAAACGTTCGAAGCCTAAGCCGCAATCTATGTGCTTCTTTGGTAGCAGTTTCAATTCTCCGCCTGTTTCTCTGCAACCCAATACAAATCAGTTCAACATTCTTCAGATCTATTATATACTCGTACTTCAAGATGATTGAAATTACCTGTTGAACTGTATGAACACCAAATTCCAAATTTCTAGCACATCTGGATCATCTTGGTTTACTAGCTCGGGTACTTCTCTTCCTCCAATTCGATCGAAATGGAGTTCTGAACACGGTCCACATGGGCCAGTTTCCCCCATTTCCCAAAAATTATCTTTCATACTGCCGGGAATGATGTGCGATTCTTTCAACCTAGAACAATATCTTCGTTAGAAACATTTGAACTTCGGACCAATTTCGAGTTTCGCGCGGTTTATATGTACCCCAAATCGAGCCACAGCTGCCGACATTCCAAATCTGGCTCCAAGCCCGCATCGGCATTTCCTCCGAAATAAGTAACATACAACTGCTCGGGAGGAAGCTTGTATACGGTCGTCATCAATTCCCAAGCCCAAGCACATACCTCTGCCTGCAATCAGAGAGTATATCATGAAGACCAAAGTTCACGTAGGAGCACTTTCGTTGCACGACGAGAAAATTACTTTGAAATAATCTCCGAACGACCAATTCCCCAACATTTCGAAAAACGTGTGATGGTATACATCTTTGCCAACATCATCTAGATCATTGTGTTTGCCTCCGGCGCGAATGCATTTCTGGGTGTTCACTGCGCGTTTCAGACGACTTAGATTACTGTTAGGATCAGCAATGCCCAAGAAAATCGGTTTATACTACAGAACAGAAATCATTTTTAGACATGAGCATTTTTTTAAAAATAAGATAATCCGGTAATGTTCGGGGAGATCATTTGAATCATTTGAGAACACCACTTTAGATATGAATTCGAATATTCTCAATACAGCTCAAGACAATCGTCGGAATAAAATGATAACCGTGATACCTGGTTCATTCCAGCATTAGCGAACAGTAATGTAGGATCATCGTGAGGAATAACTGACGATGAGTGAACGTATTCATGATTCCTTTTCTCGATGAAATAGTTGATGAATGTATCACGAACTTGCTTAGCATTGAGAAATGGTATTGCCATTTTGAAAATAGCAGCTAATCTAACGTCATCCACCAGGGAACAGAAAAAAAAAACTGATGATGTATCAACTATTTGAAACCGATGAGATGAGGCCGAAACTTGCAGTTGCTCCGGTTACAGCATTGCAATGCTCTACAAGTTCACTGAACTTCCTCTTCAACTTTGTTTATATTTTGAACAAGATTTTTGACTTTTCGGGCTGTTCGACGTGTTCATAGACCACGTGATAGTAGTTGTTCGTCATGATGCTGTAAATTGGTCTAAATCTCAAATCCCGAGGAGTAACTTTGTATAATTATTCTCGTGGACATGAGCCAAAATCAGCAGAAAGTAGCGAATGTGCTCCCAGCAAAAGGTTTGATGTCAGATGTCATTGCATCCTTATTGAAATGAGGTCATTTCAGATGAAATGAATATCCTCCTCGCTCTTTCCAAAAGTGATCTTCATGCTTGAACAGTACCTACCTGCTACTATTACTGCTACCCAGGAGTTAAATACGATTCGTCTTTCTGGAAACCCGAAACGGAATGTTCCGTTTATTTTCCAATAAGCGACAATGTAAACTGAATATTCTATTTTGAACCCCTGCTGTTAGCTAACTGAATAGCAGTTGCGGGAATTAAATTCAGGAGTTGATAGAACGATAGCAATCGCACCTAGTAAAATGATAGGTACAAGGAACTACATACTATGTAGGAAAAATTACTGAAACATTTGTGGCGAGTCTAGTGATACGGACAATCAAACACTTTATCGCAAGTAATGCAAATCCTGTAGGTACATATAAAAACAATGGCAGGAGACAGAGATTGTCAGAAATCACTGAAAATCATGGCAATGTATATATGTACCAGTATAACTAAGCCTAGGTACCTGAGGAAGAAAAAATGAAGGGCATCGGGTTCTTAGGAATCTTAAAATCTCGACTGTAGAAGAAAAGCAAAAATTATACACTCGGATTAACATAGGTTTACCTATTGAAAACGCATTAATTGGATGCTTTTTGTATTTCCTAATCAAAAGTTAATTGAATAAGTATTACAAATACTTCGACACTAAGTCTCGTTTCAATAGTCCATCTTCATTAAGTACATTCCACTCGTCCAGTCCTTTTTCCAAAATCATCAATCTTCTTTATAACACTTTATTGCACTTCAAATTCAGTCATGAATTTCATATTCGATTACATATTTCAGTAACATAACACACAACTAGATTAATTAGGTAGTTCTTTCATCAAAAATAATAACCGCTCGGTTAAAATAACGTTTTCGATCGACCACTTCTCAGCGTCTTCGCGCACTGAGGTCGCATGGATATTATACAAGAATATAATTTGGTGCATTACAAATCAAAAATATCACAATCATCACAAGCAGGACAAGGTTATTTTATACGGTAATCAGCTTGCCAGAGCAACAAGGACACGATGGATGGTGTCCACTGTTGTCATTTTGCACTGGAGACTGATAGTACGAATATGATTCTCCGTTACTCCAACTACTGCCGAAATTTTGAGTCAGCTCGTCACTCAGTTCAGAAGATAAATTACGCTCAACTGAAAAGCAAAAACACTAGCGTTGAGAGCACCCATATGAACTACTTTTTGAGAGCAAGTAATATGTATGTACCTCTAGATACATTACCTAATTGTTTAACAAAAGAACAGTCGAAATTATTGGTGGTCAAGATAGAGCGAACGATGTTCAACAAACGTTCCTTTTCTTTACTGACGCGTTCCATTTTCAAGTCTGTCTCGCGAGCTCTCTGTTGCAGCGCAGAGCGTTGCTTCTGATACAGAGCAACGTATTCCTCTGTAACAGAACAATATTTCGAACGAATGAACAACCATAAGGCGAGCCAAATAAATGATCTATTGTAGAGCTCCGTGCAAAAAGCGACAAGTCCATTTTTCAACAGCAATAAACTACTCTTACGACGATTATATCGGCTACTGGTTAATACAGTCTGTCATTAGATAATGAACTTGATCACTTCTTGCACTGAGCTTTCTAATTGGAAAATGCGTTTTCTCACCTATAGTTTCAGTTTCACATTGTAACTGCAGAACTAAATGTTCCAGCTGTTGTTTCTCGTCAGTTAGGTCAGCCATTCTATCGAGCACAGACTTGAACTTATCTTGTAACTGGAGCATGGCTTCTAAATTGGCTGAAAAATATAAATATAGAGTGTTTAAGACATATTGAAATTGGATTGCATTATCCAGAACCATTCCACGACGGCATTACTTTTGGAAGTAGTAAATAACATCAATAAACATAAAAACTGACTTACCTTTGCCATTCACGTTTCCATCTACCTCGTTTTCAGTCTCTGTATTTATGGCAGCATCGTTAGTCTGGAAGATTCAAACAGAGGAATTAGTCTCAGACTAAATGTTTGAATTTATTTGGATAACCCGCCATTTGATGTAAAAACAAAACTGATTCACGGGTTGCGGCTTACAGATTTATTTTATACCGATGGGTTTACCTGTGTGGATAGTATCTTTGAGAAAAATTAAAACCTGAAAGTCCTCTTTCCAAAGGCGCACATATTCACTTGGGGGAAGAGGGGGGGGGGGTTATTTCGAATTATGCAAACATTAACAAACATAGGTCGGTAAAGCAGCCGGAAGGAAAGACTATCTCCATATTATGGGGGGAGGGGGGTTCAATCCCAAAATACCCTCGCTGTACAAACTTTTAATTCCACCGATCTATTCACAAAGACAGACTTACACGAGGAGTAAAACCTGGGCAAATGCTTTACCGCGCTCGGATCGAAAAGGGTGTCTGAATAGACGAGGAAAAAAAGAGAATGAAGAAAACTCATAAGTCTGACACTACTTTGAAAAGACTTACACAAGTCTGGCAAAGAGGTTCTACTTTCTTCACCAATCTAGAAGAGTCCAACTGAGTTTTAAACAAGTCTTGGAGGGGTTCAGAGTCCTACGCATGTATGAAAGAATTTCACGTCCAAGACGGATAATGAAGAGTATGAAGTCTTAAGCAAATCTAAAAGGCTATCGAGAGTTTTAAAGAGCATTAGGATGTTTCAGACAAGTCTTATGAATTTTAAGTGAGTCTTGAAGAATCGTAGTGAATTTTGAGGAAGTCTTGAAGTACCTTAAGCATACTCAAATAAGTTTGAATGGATTATTAAAAAGTTTGGAATAATTCTGAAGAGCCGCAATGAGTCATAATGAGTTCTAAACAAGTCTGTAAGTCTCAAATCACCCTGGAAGTGTTTCATGCATCCCTGCAACAGTTTTAGAACCTCAAATAATTTTGGAAGAGTTGAAGCCTTAAGCGCGGCTCCAAGAATCTCAGTGAGTTTTAAAAAACCTGTAATAATCTCATACGATTTGCAAAATTCTTGAGTAAGTCTTTGAAAGCCGTGTGGAGTCTGAAACAAGTTTCAAGGAGTCATGAAGTACCATAAAGAACGTCTGATTCACAGGAAAGAAGGAAGAATTCCTTGTAGCACTCAGCCGGAGAATTGTGTTTCAGAAAACAAGATTGAAAACGGAAGAATAAAAACACTGAGGAAATACACAGAGAGAGAAAGAATGCCAGTAAAGGTTTACCATATGGTACTACACATTACTATAAATACAGGACCAACAAAATGAAACGGTAAGGAACTCCACTTAAGATGGCGTAACAGCCGAAAGCGCTATGGACCACAGAAGCAAAAAACTGAATTGGCACACCTTACAAACAGGGAAAAGTTTTAAGGCTCTTTTTTTCAATAATTTGTCGCTGAATGTACTTCGCCATAGCCGAAGATCATTTACAACGATTTTCGAAGAATGAAAGAATCGATGTTCCAACAGAATACTTATTAGCGAGTATCATTACCATTATATCTGTGGCGCCATTTCTCTGCGTTTCCGCCGGTGATGAAGACAATTTTTCGTTTCTAATTCTTTCTTGTTCCAACATTTCAGTAAGCATCGCTTTTTCATTACTCTGAAAAATTCATTATTCGGTTGAAGAAAATGCACGAAACTCGCTCACTTTCTTCATAATAACGCTGAAGCAACTACTCACTTGGAGTTCAATGACTTCGTTCAGTCGTTCCAATTCGGCTTTCAGTTTATTGTTCTGTGATATAGCTTGAGAGGCTGCGACTTTATTACTCTCAACAGCCATTTGCAGTTCATTGGAATCGGTCATTTCGACCTTCATATTTTCTAATGCACGTTCTAATTCGTAAATTGTCTGCTTAGCCATATCATAATCAGCTAACTACAATTAAATTTATAAATACATTTTGTTACTCAACAATTTCATGCAGACTAGGTCAGCCACGCTACAGGGAGGGATACAAAATCGTAAATTACCTGCATTAGCAGTTGCTCATGCACTTGTCTGTTGTTTTCTCTTTCTTGTTTTAGAAGTTCGATTTCTTCTCGAAGTTCGGCCACTTCATTTTCTTTACTCTCTCCACCCGAAGGCGGAGGTTTCTGCAGTTGTTTCTCTAAATTACTTATGTGCTCTGTTTGTGACGACATTTTCTCGACTAAAACTTGGTTTTCGGCAGATACACGTTGTAACTGAAATCATATCAATGGTTCAAGTAATACAATACGACTGGAGCCCACCATCCAAATTCCCTACGGTTCCACACCCTGCTTACATCATCCTCCACAAAAATTATAGTAGACAAACCTCTGTATTTGTTTGTTGCATTTCCGCTTTCAGATTGTCCACATATTGACGGTACTCATCATTCGTATGCTCTCTTTCAAATATCATTGTTTTGAGGCGTTCATCGAGTTCGGCACATTTGTGCTTCCACAATTCGCATTCGTCACTAGCGGCGCGATTATTCTTCTCGTCGTTGCCCGTTTCAATTCCCAGCTATAGAAAACAATCGATTACACAGTCGAACTTTTTGGTCCAAACGATGATAGATTCATCTTGCACTTTACCTGCTGGAATTTCAAAGACAGCATGTCGTAATGGGATTGCGATTCCTCAAGCTGGCTTTGAAGAAGGTTATTTTTTTCTTTCTGGATTTCCAAACTCTGCCTTAGCTCGTCATTCTCTTCCTTCAAATTGTTTATATTCTTTCTGTAAACGAACCCCGGAATGTCAACATACGTTAAGATTGACTAAATACACGATTCATCTCATTTCATTACTTACTGCAAGGCGAGATCTCGGGTAGAAGTATCTTCTTTAAACCGTTTCAACTCGGCGATTGCAACACCAAGCTCTTTTTGGCAGTTCAAACTTTCACTCAACTGATCTCTCAATGACGAAACGGTCTCTGCGACATTGAAAATTACAATTAGCATACTCAATCCTTTTCCGACTACGTCAATCAACTGTGACACAAACCTTTATAAACAACCATTTCATCTAGAGCTTTGTTTAGCTTCCCCTGCAAATCTTCTCTCTCTGCGGTGACAACGTCCAAAGCATCAGCTTGCATTTTAATTTTCGATTCGGCCATTTGTAGTTCGTGTTTCAATCGTTCCATGTCTTCGTTTGAGACAGCCGTCGTTTCTGATTCCTAATAATAGAAGATATTACACATCCGAATGACTGAACTACTTTGAGTACCATGCAAAATACATATGATCTTACAAACCTTAAACGTATTTTTTCCAACTATCAATGCATCGGAGCTCGTCGGAAACAAATTGTAATTCGAGGATGGACTATTGTCCACTGTTTGGTTGAACAACGAAGATGCCAGAGGCACTTCGGGTTTTGTTGGCAAGAATACTTCTGTCGATGCATTATTTATATCTCCATTCATATGTTTAGGAGCGACGTCAAAGATGGATTCATTTGGATTCCAATTTTGAAAGTAATTTGCTAACGATGGTTGTTGCAAATTATTATTATCTTGACTGGCTTTCGAACTGTCTGAGTTCGACTCTTCTGGACAGTTCTTCGCAGTTTGAGTTTCCTATAAAATGATGTTTAGTTTTGGTAAAAATCCTATAAGAATCACTCGGCGGTGAATAAACGTGCATAATACTGATGTAAGCTGATACTGGCGTACTTGGAACATGAAGGGTTCAGTTTGAAAAATTGGTTCATTGATTCTAGTACTAAGTTGAGACTGATGCACAGAATGATCGGAATTGTTCTCTTTACTTTTCAGCTGGTTTTGAAATTCTTTCAACTGAAACGTAAGAAGTAAACATGAAATTAGTCGTTACAATTAGGCCGGAAAAATACAATTAAAAAATACGTGATTGTCAGGACTGGCAGCTGTCTTGGATGTGATGTAAGCATGGAATAGCAAATACACAAACCTTTTTTCTGGCTGCAGCCAATTTTTCCGCTTTATTTATATCGCTCATATTAATGTAGGGCTGGTTTCAATAATGAATTACGTAAACGAGAACGAGAGATGATAACGTCTGGAGCAAACTGCCAGGGAACAATCAACGGGTACTTCAGAACTGCTGGTTAATTAGTAAGGAATATCCTTACTATGTGGATGTAGAGTCATCCAACGATCTAACACTTTCATTGAAGCATCATGCATCAGATTTTTCAATAATTATTAATTCATTAGCTGAATTACTACAACATACACACTGATTTTCTTCTAGTTGTAACACGTAGAGTTTTACGATTCCACAGATGAACTGCCACAGCACTGGGTTCTGTGATTTTGATAATAAATAATTAAGTTGTACAACTGCGTCTAGAGACATGGACCTAAGTTTTTAGATATTTAAGTCTCTTTTTCAGGATTTATTCGACATGGCTTACAGAGGTATAGATGGGTACTAGAATAGTGAAGTTATAAAGGACCTTAATTGTGGATGAGATCGGGTTATAAGGTCTTTTTCTTTTATTAAAAAAAATGTTGATGCCGTTCTTAGGTACGTGGTCGTGGTAACCTGGTAACATTGCATAAGGATTTTGGCTTTGAAATTTTTGAATCGAAATGTCAACAACAGTGAATATTCAACAGCGGATTGGTTGGTTGGAATTCCCGGTTTTTAGAGCTTTTGCGAAGCTTATCTCTCGGCAGTTTTCGTAACGGATTTTTCATGATCATGATCTTGTAATTTTTAGTTTTATTTCTTACGTGAAACTTCGTGATTATTTAAATTGAATTTAGTGACAATTTTTTCTTTAACATTGCTCGGAATAACATCTCAAAGTTTGAATTTCCAATTTACGGTCTGCTTCAATCTCTTTCATCTTAGCACATTCGCCTTTATTGCGTTCTAAATAACATTCGAACGGTATGTATCCTAGTTGGAATTATCTAACATTTTCTCGTTTTCTCTGTTTATTGCCCGCTGAAAAATTTGACAAGTTAGTTTCTGATGCTGTGACCTAGCGAGTTGTTGCTGAAAAGACTTTCTGAGGTTATTGCTCATTACTGCGAAATTTCAACTAGTCCTAGCGTTGTAGGTGCATGAAATAACTAGTTCTGATTACATTTTCCAATTGGGTTAAGTAAAAATGTCCCCCATTGTACCATCGAGCTTATTTAAAAAGATATAGCGAGCCACGGTGTGAAAAATCGTTGGCATTTCTCCTGTCACGCATTTGTTGATGCGGGTTTCAAATACGTTATTATGTTTCTCAGACAGAACAAAGACTTTATTCTGTGAATTATAGTATATCTGTGTTTTGTGCAGGAATTGACGCGTCACTTGATTTGAATTGGATGTTTTGTCGGTCGGTTAGAGAATTATCTGAACATTTTTACCAATGGCTAGCAGAAAGGAATCGTGCAGTCAAGAGAATTATGATCCACTTCGCAAGAGTAAGAATCAGAAAAACTTCATGTTTCTAATTACATGTTAATTGAATTCAATGTACTATCGATTGCGTGGAAACCCGATTGAATATCCAGATATTCTGCAGTCCGCTTATTCATGTCTATATCCAAAAATATTTTATTTGTATTTATTTATTCTTTTCTTTATTTATTTTAGACCAGAGCCCGAAGAATGACTCGAACAAAACGGTCCCGAATACCAGCGACAGTACCCTGAACAATTTGATAGATAAGTTGCATGGTTTGAATCTCGGTGAAGCTGCTCGTACTTTCAATCAGCGATTCAATTTTCAGGCTTGGACTACACCTTTGAAATCGATAGAGAATGTCAAATTCGAAACAGATTCCGATTCAGCTGACGATGATTTTAGTACACCACCAAACAGCTACGCCGAATTGGATACGTTCTTAAATGCGAGTAAGTCCAGCAAGCAGAGATTGTCCTTTATATCCGAGAGCGACTCGATTGTGAGCAACGTTACCACTCCCGGTTGGCTCAATGAATTAGTTGCTGATGGTGAATCAGACTGTTTGAAAAATATCAGACCCGATGAAGTTTCCAAGTCACTGAACATGAGCGCAGCTAATACTACTTATTGTATCGATAATTCACTTCTTGAGACTCCCTTAATACAAGAAGACGATGAGAAAAGCCCGTGTCGAGACGAAGATGAACGTATGAATGGTGCTACCAAAGTTATGGAAGACGACGTGTTTTTAGATAGCAATGAAGAATTGAATTCACCGGAAATGGAGGATGATTTCAATATCAATAAAGACCATTCTATTACAGTAAAGATGCCTGCTGACTTAACTGAACAAGAAACGCTTCCTACAATTTCTGAAGTAAAAAGTGAGCCTGTCGAAGGCGCCACAGGTGATACAGTACAAAGAAATTCCGATGACGGTTGTACAAGTGACGTCGTAGATGAAGCCATCGATGTTGAAGTAAATGAATGTAGAGTTGACTTTTCCAATGAAAGTGAACCTACAAATTCAGAAATTTCGAGGAAATTTTCAGATAATGAGAGAGATTTATCGAACGTACGGGCCTTAATTGACGGCAACGTATCTGAGCTTGTGACCGAACTGCTCGACGGCGTCGAACGAAATTCGCTTTCCTCTGCTAATGATGATCGATGTATAGAATCATCGCATCCTGAGACGACGCCATCCGATAGCATGGTTCCCGGTGAATCCTTGAATGTAGATGATTCCAGTATACAACATTTCCAGTCAAATGAACTGTCGCCGGAGTTCGGAACATATAGTGTCGATTCTGAGGTAACGAGTGACGCTAACCTCTCTTCCTCGATGTCAACGAAACTGAATGTCGAATGTTCAGACATGAACGTTTCTGCCGAAGAGGAAATTCCAGTTCACCAAAGTGATAATAAAGTATCTCCAAAAACTTCCACTGTGGATAGGAAACCCCCACCGACGTATCCGTACATCCGAATAACAACTCCGTTCAAAAAGAACGTCTACATCAGAGTTCCTGACTCCCCCGATGAATCGGATTACACCAGAAAAAGAGACGAGCTCCTCAAATGTGACAAGAAATTGTCTGAAGACAAATCAAACACCGAAGATGCTGATTGCGAACGTCCCGTTGAGCTTGTTGATTCGATGTTGGATATTTTAGAGACCGACAACCCAATAGAAAATTCTGGAAAGAAAATGCAGCCGCAGAATAAAGGTGAAATATCAAACTCAGTTTGGCTTACTTAGTTCATAAGCTTATTTTGGCTTCCTGATGTAACTGTGATTGTTTCAGATTCCACCCAAACTTCACTTTTTTCGAACAAGTGTTCGAGGCGCAAATTTCCGACTTACGACATTTTCAACATGGACTACAATCCAAGCGGAAATGCAGACCCATTTGCCAAAACAGACTCGCCAAAAACAGGTAATTTATTATAGTAGAGCTCAGACGTCTGCCCATTCCCTCAACTGAGGGCCTACGTAAATATTCCTACCGTCTGTAGAACGCGTCGAATGCGTCATATTTCTTCCCCCTCATCCCCATAATCCACAAGTTTTTTTGCTTCGTCAGTTAGGTTAGGCTTTCGTTAAAGACCGCAGGCACATTCAGGCGGTGTTTTTCTAACACAGGTATGGATATGGTGGGAATGATTTTTATATTCCTTCAAAAAATTCAATACAATAGTTTTACTATAAATGAGCGAAAATTCAAAATAATGTGAAAACATTTCAGTATAATCTTGAAACTTTGTTGGAATTTGATTCCTCTGTGTGCTCTTCTAAGTCTTGGATTATATTGGGAATGTATTTTCAGGTAGATCAATATCATAACTATTTGCATTTCCTAATAAGAAATGCAAGTTGAAGGAATACTATTTAGAGAATTTTGGATAGGAAATCCTCGTGTGCAGATTTTACCCCCCCCCCCCCCCCAATAAAAATAATAGAAAGAAGAAAAAAGGACAAGAACCTAAACCTAAAAACCAAATTCGAACCAAGAAACAAACATAGCAACTAGTCATATCCGAATGATCTCAAACCCAATCAAAAACGAACTCAAACGCAAACCCAAACCAGAATTTCAATTGAAACGAAAACCCCGTGACACGAAAACACTTGGATCCAAGGGAAACAATGATCTTAGCTGAAGACGTGAAGTTCAAAACATCCTATGTGCCAACTTTTGTGCATGCAAACTGTTCTAAGAACCGCCGCCCATACAATACTAAACATCCTAAGTACCCATAGAACCTCCAAGTACTTTTGATTTCAACCCAAAGAACGCAGCATGCACATGTGCCGGCGAGCCATCCATGCAAAACTTCCTAACTGTCCAAAGTGGCATGAAGCGTTTCCATTTTTTGACTCTATTATAAAAAACTGCTTTCGCTTCGCGAAAGCAGTACAGACTTTTCGGCCTTCGGCCGAAAAGCACTCGGAACTCGCTCGTTCCTCGCAGTAGTAGCGAAAAGTACTCGAACTCGCTTCGCTCGTTCCTCGCGAAATCAAGACACTGTCGACACGTTTTAAGTCGTTAACGTTTTAAAAAACGCAAATGTCGACAAGGACTAGTGGTATTCGGCTGAAATGTTTAAGGCCATTCACGTTTTTAAAAAAACGCAACTCTCGACAGGGAATAGTATTATAAAAATATAAAACTACCCGGCTATCAAAATTAGAGTTCGTATAAATTTGAAATCGATACATTCAAGGCGGAAACATGTAAGACCGAAACATTTGTATAATACAACAAAACTACGCGGCTATCAAAATTTGATTTCGTATAAATTAAATCCCAAACAACATTGAGTACATAAGTCGCCTTGCGCTTCTTATGCTGAACTTAAATTGAGGAAACTCGTGAACGACTCAACCGATTGTCATCAAACTTTCACCAATACAACTTCGAGTACTTCTCTATAATGTACCAAAATTTGGAATCAAATGATTCGATAGTTCCTGAGAATTTTGTGCCACAAATTTTGTCCTCAAGGAAAACTCACGAACGGCTCGACCGATTGCCTTCAAAAGCTTATTTTAACAACTTCGAGCACTTCTCCATAATATACCAAAATTTGGAATCAATTGATTCAATAGTTTCTGAGATTTTCTTCCCACAAAATTGCGCTTCTTATGCTGAACTTAAATTGAGGAAACTCGTGAACGACTCAACGATTGTCATCAAACTTTCACCAATACAACTTCGAGTACTTCTCTATAATGTACCAAAATTTGGAATCAAATGATTCGATAGTTCCTGAGATTTTTTTGCCACAAATTTTGTCCTCAAGGAAAACTCACGAACGGCTCGACCGATTGCCTTCAAAAGCTTATTTTAACAACTTCGAGTACTTCTCCATAATATACCAAAATTTGGAATCAATTGATTCAATAGTTTCTGAGATTTTCTTCCCACAAAATTAAGGTGATATATATATATATATATATAAGGAAACCTGAAATTCAGCCACTATTACAGTCGTGTTCTAAACACTCTGAAACGCAAAAAAAACATTGCCCCGCCCCAACTTCACAACTGTGACGAGTGTAATACCTCCCTTTTCTTCGAAAAGTCGGTAAAATGCATAAATGTACAAGTTGGTACTTTTGTGGATAATAAAAACCTCGCATTTGACTACTTCATTTTTTTCTCATTAGAGTTGATGGCACTGAGGATGCTTTGCTTTGTCTTTCCCACGGACTTAGAATGTGCGCAACGTCAACCTTCATTTTCTCAGCTTAGGCATGAATGGGCCCCAAAATTTGTACATGGACAGGCGTATAAAGCTTTATAGAATTGGCTGAGCACCCACTTTGCTGAACCCGCTCCCTTCACCTCAGCTGAAACAGTTTTTGCTTCTTCTGTAAACTTTTAATATTGCTACATAGCATGTTTTGAACTTAACGCCTTCAACTTCAGATTTAAAACGAATTCTATATCTAAAACCTAAATTTCATCCAAAGTGTAAATGCGAAAACCAACCCGAAAACCGAAAATCATACTGGTTAAGAGTCATCGATACTCATTAGAACTCTGTGGAGATTCAGTTAAGACTGATAATACGATTCATGAATATCTGACAAGATTCGATGAAGACTCATTATGACTGTTAGGAGGTTCTAAGAGTCGTTAAGACCTCATTATGCTTTCTTAATACTGATTGAGACCCGGTTATATCTAAGCATGGCTCAATAAAGTCATCAAGACTTGTTAGAACTTTCTAAAAATGCATTAGGCCTCATTCATATCTGGTTAACATACAATATGAGACTCGTTAAGACCTATTAAGACTTATTATAACTATGCTGAGACTCTGTAATTCTCGTTAAGCTTCCCTAAACTTTTTAAAATTTATTGGAACGAGTCAATATGACTCGAATCACTATTTTGTTTCAAGGGAAATTCATGCTGAATTCCCTAGAAGTACTATCGAATGACAGTGACCGTTGTGCAGAACTCATTATTTGACAAATGACCCTCCGCTCTATAAACAGAACTAGGCGACCATATTCAGCGACATCGAAGCTTGTTACCCAAACATATTGAAGAATGACAACCCCCACGTACTTGTTGAATGGGTAGTTTGCTGATGCTCTTAAGCGACAGTGAAATACATGCATCCCCAAATACTTCAGTTTTGTTTCCCCCTTCTGTATTTCCGAAGTGTAATTTTTACTATTGAGTAATGGACTAGTCCAATATGTGTTTTGCAGAAACAACGCTTCTCAGCGGATCGTCAAGCGGTACCTTCTTCCGAAAGAAACCCGCCAAAGTCATCGACATCGACGAACTATTCTTCGATAAGGTTGTGGACATTGCATGGGACGACGATGACTTCAAAAGCATATCGGAGTCGGTCAAAAAAGACCTCGGTGTCGCGAACCCAGCGACGGTAATCACGAAAATCGAAAATATTCAAAGTTCGACTTCTGAGCTAGGGTTAGCTGATGAGGCCAGTGAACCCTGCAGACTTGACATTGGAACTTCGAGTGTAGGAGTTGTGGGAATCTCTATTGGTGAAACTGCAGAAATACCTCAGGTATCAGAAAGGAAGATCGAATCAGACTTCACATCTCATGTCGATGTCCACGTGGCTGCGATTTCAAACTCTGAGAACGATGAAAGAAACTCTGATTCCCACAGTTCGCCAGAGAAAATTACCGTGACAAAGAAAAGTGTCACGTTTGCGTTAGTCGATGAAGTATACGAGTTGAACTCGAAAACACCTTCAACTGTACGAGATAGCGACATCGAAACAGCTCCACATGAACAAATAAATGATCACTGCGATGTGAGAACTTCCTCCACAGACAGTCAGATATGTTCAAAACAGATGGAAGAAGCCACCGATATGACTGATGACACTAAAGTCACTTCTTTTGAGCCGAAATCTCCAACCGTTACAAAAGAGCGTCCTAGTTCTGTGTTGACGCGTGAGACTCTTGAATTTCTCGCCCCCGAGTCCTCGCGATGTACGCTGTTTGAGGCTGACTGTTTACCGATTGATGAGACGTCACTGTTTATCCCAGAAGTCCTTGAATCATCATCACTCATATTACCCTTCGATGTTCCAGCTTCCGTGGAGGCCTCCACGGATCAGGTTTCACTAGAGAGTGCTGTTGAAACTTCAGAGCCTCTTGAAACTACACTCGATGCTGCAGTTCAAAACATTCATACGTTAGAAATGAACGATTCTTTGATTGCGTCAAATTCATGTGAAAGACTTCAAAGTGAGCGAATGAACTCCAGCATACAGGTAGCCGAAGCCCCAGAAAATTTGACGTCTCACCCCTTTGAAAGCCTGCTTCAAAATACAATGGCAGAGATTTCACCATCTTCTGAGGATCTCCCGCAGATAGATTCGCGTTGTTTTGATGATATGAATGTTTGTGTCATACCCGAGACTAGCGAAAAGTTGGATGGATTTGAATTGCCAGTCACAGAAATTCTTGAAACCTCTACAAGCCGTGTATCCTGTGAAGGGCTGCTGTCTGAGAAAACCGCCCTCACATCCATCGAAGTGACGCAGGCTTGTGTTGTAAACAAAGATGTGAATACTTCAGCCCTATCAGCCGAACCACCAGCTACTGTTGTGTCAACTCCGAAGAAACAGTCGGAAGAAATGAGTCTGTCCGTCCAGGAAGCAGTAACTGTGAGTGAACAGAAATTGGAGACTTACAATGAAATGGTTTCAGCGGACATTTCGGCTGAAGATATTCATTCATCGGAAGCTGAAGCAGAAACCGGCGCTCGGTTACTTTTAGAATACTCTGAAGATCAGAACCAGGTTGTGAAAATAACTGTGCCAGAACCTTGCGACCAAGTGCTCTCACCTAAGGTCCATGATAAAGATAGTTCAATGAAAATCAAAGAACATACCAATGCTGAAACAACTTCACTAGTAAGACAGCTATGCGAAAACACTGGCCAGCTCGTGATTACTGAACCTCGGGTTCTTCAAGTCATTTCACCTGAAACATCAGTTGAAGATGCTGATGCACAAATCACTGCAGTAACAACTTCACCAGAAAGGCGATCATCATCAGAAGTAAGTCAGCTTATATGCGAAGACATCAACGCAGAGATACCCGAGACAGAGGCCGACGATAGAGCTCCTTCACTCCAAGACTTTCACCCGTCACAGATTGTGTCTCCAACTCCTAGGACGGAATCATCTGAAAAAATAAACGGGTTTATGCGAGAGGAAGCCTCTGCTATTAGTTCAGTAACTCCGGAGAAACAGCCATTTGAAGAAAACAGTGACCCGTTAAAGGAAACCATTTTTTCAGTTGAGCCGGAGACGGGCAAGGTCATCACACCTTCTGGAGCTCCACTTGAAAGTACACTGCTTTTGTCAGCCGATACAACCGTTTTATCTACTCCGGAGAAACGGTTAGCTCAGGACAGAGAAAATTCACCAAAGAAAGCCAACCCTGAAGTTGAGCAGTTGACGCATGGCGAATGTCCTTTGCCCGAATCACCAACTGTGAATATTCACTCACTGGAATCTGAAGCACAAGTCGGTATTGTATCGTCGTCAAAAAAACTTACATTTATAGAGAAGCTGTCTTTGGATGAAGCCTCTTCCACAACAGCCGAGAGCCTTGCGCCAAAGCTGCCATTTGAGTTGCAGTCTGAATCCCAAAATAACATTATGCCTGAAGAAACCGCTGAGATTGTACCAAAAACAATGTTCCATGAATCAGAAACTTCTGAAGCACCTTCATGTAAGGTTTCTGGATCACTTATCGATGCTGTGTCGTACCTAGAAAAGCAATCCGAAGATATGGATAAGCTTTTGGACGAAATTGCAACTTTGAAGATAGTCGAAGCAGAGTCGAATCAAAAAGTTGTCTCAGTTGAGAGTTCAACTGCGGACATTCCCGCATCACAGCCTGAAATAGAAACTGGTTCTGTATCGCCGTTGCCAGCTAGTCAGACTGAAGTTTCAACCTTGGAAGTAAGAACAGCAGTGAACGCACTCGAGCCTGAAATCTCTGAAGAGTCCTATTCTGGAACTCCACTCAAAGACTGTCAGCCATCCCAAGTTAACATTATGCTTAAAGAAACAACGGAGACTGTTCCAGAAACAATATCTCACGAATTGAAAATTTCTGAAGCGCCTTCCTCTGTGGTATCAAAATCGCTTGGCGATGCTATGTTGTATCTGGAAACGCAATCCGAAGATATGGATGAGCTTGTGCAGGAAGTCGCAACTTTGAGGATAGTCGAAGCAGAGCCAAATAAAGTTCTACCAACTGACACTCCAATTATGGACTTTCCCGCGTCACAGCCTGAAACAGAAACTAATTCTATATCGCCGTTGCCAGCTAGTCAGGCTGAAGTTTCAACCACGAGAATAAGCACAGCTGTGAACACACTCAAGCTTGAAGTCTCTGATGAATCCCATTTTGAAACTCCACTCGAAGACTGTCAGCCGTCGGAAGCTGAATATTCATTCACCCTGTATCACGTGCTGAGATTAGTCCCACCGAGAATTTATCACAGCCTGAAATGAAAACAGCTGTTTCGCCGTTGCGAACTAGTCGGGTTGATACTGCAGTGGTGCAGGAAGCCTTAACTGTGGAAACACTCGAGCCCGATACCTCTGGTGCAGCTGATAATTCGGCAACTCCTGTGGAAAGAAGTCAATCAATGCAAGTTGAAACATTCACTGACAATTTACGATCTGAAGAAATTCATTCGGCTGATAAATCATCACAACTTGAAACAGAAACCAGCACTGCATTACTGTTGCCAGTTGATCTGTCGGGAAGGCCAACCATGCAAGCAGCGTGTACCTCTGAATTAGTCAATCATTCTGAAGCTATGCTCGAAGACAGTCAGCCATCGCAAGCTGAAACAGCCATTGGTGATTTGTCTGCTGACTCACCACAACCTGAGATAGAATACACTGTTTCACCATTGCCTACCAGCCCGTGTGAAGTTTCTGCTGTGCCAGCACCCGTACTTGTGAACACACTGGAGCTGCAGACTCCTGATGAAATGAACCAGTGTGAAACTCCGCATGAAGATTCAATACAACAAGCTGTAACAACTGACAATCTACCTTCTGCCGGGATTCCCACGAGTGATGAAGTATCAAAACGTGAAATCAGAACTAGTACTGTATCACTGTCGCCAGATGAACCGTCTGAAGTAGCAACTGTGCAAACAACCATCGAGCGTGAGTCCTCTGATGTGGTTCGTTCTAAAACTCAGCTGGAAGACAATCAGCCATCGCACAATGAAGCATCAGTTGACAGTTTCCCGTCTGTTGAGATTTTCCCAGCCAGCCCTGTATCAGTGTCACCAGCTGTTCGGTCCGAAGTAGCAACTGTGCAAACAGCCCTCGAGTCTGAGTCCTCTTATGTGGTTCGTTCTGAGACTCAGCTGGAAGAAAATCAGCTATCACCTGATGAAACATCTGTTGGTAGTTTACCTTCTGTTGAGATTCTGGTAAACAACTCTCTACCAGTGTCACCAGTGCAAACAGCTATCAAGCCTGAGTCCTCTAATGTAGTCCATTGTGAAACTCCACCAGAAGATAATCAGCCATCGCATGCTGAAGCATCAGTGGACAGTTTTCCGTCGGTTGAGATTCTCCCAGCCAGCCCTGTATCAGTGTCACCAGCTGTTCGATCCGAAGTAGCAACTGTGCAAACAGCCCTCGAGCCTGAGTTCTCTGATGTAATTCGTTTCGAAACTCCGCTGGAAGATAATCAGCCATCGCATGATGAAGCATCTGTTGGCAGCTTACCGTCTGTTGAGATTCTTGTAAACAACTCTGTATCAATGTCACCAGTGCAAACAGCTATCGAGCCTGAGTCCTCTAATGTAGTTCGTTCTGAAACTCTGCTGAAAAACAATCAGCTGCCGCATACTGAAATATCAAGCGAGAGTTTACCGTCGGCTGAGATTGCCTCAACTGAAACAAAATCTGCTGTTTCGCTGTTACCTGCTGGTCAGCCAACTAAAGAACGTACTCCATCACTGCTAGATACCACAACATCTCTAGAGTCTTCTGGCACTCCACCCGAAGATGACCAGCCAGTGAAAATTACAAACGCTCCGACTTCGTCTATAATCCAGTCGGAAAATACCCAACCAGCGCAAACAACCGTGACACTTGAAGCCGCTCCAGTTTCATCGAAGGCCAGAAGACCCTCAAAGCTGTTCTCTTACTCGAAGTCCCCGGTCGATACGTTGCATTCACCCACCATTGTACCAGTCGAAACATTCTTCGTATCGCCCGATCAACTCGTGTCAACCGAGGGCGCTACTGGGAATCGACCGAGCAACGCGATTTCACCCGCCAGCCCCTCGCCCTGTGTTCCGGATTTGCTGCAAAGTACTCCTCGACAGTTTATGGCCAACAGCGATTTCGACGTTTTCTCAACTCCAAGAATGGCCCCGCCTTCTGATAAGCACCTGTTGCGATCAACCAAGCAAGACAAAATTCGCGAAAATATCAACAAATTACTGTCACCATTCCGAGACAATCTCGTCCGCTTGTGCACGCCCCGAAATGAAAGACACACTTCCAAAACTGAAGCAGCCGCCGCCACCTCCAGTCTGTTCGAATACGAGACCATTGAGGACTCGAATAAAACCAAAATCACGTTCGAATTACCAACCAATCTTTTGGACTTGAGTATCGATGTCCTGGAGAGTATGACCAGCGGCGCTAACTTCATTTCCACCAGTCGGGTATGTTTTTATATTAATTATATTGCTGAATCGACAAGATTTTCTATTGTGTTCTCAAAATATTGTCAGCAACTTGGTAAAGACGTTAGAACAAATGATCTACCGTTTGGGAGAGGAACAATGTAGCGAGGTAGTTAGACAAGAGGCCATAAATAAAAATATAAAATTGGTGGCACTAGTGTCAATAATGAAGTACAATTGTGCCGAATGCTGCGTTCTACAATCTATGCTACCAAATACATTTCTTATCCCCCCCCCCCTCATTTTCGGTTTAAATGTGCAACTGATTGAAGTTATTATAGTGCCACCTAGTGAAAATCTCTTAAAATATGTTCTGTCTTGACACCAATGATGGTTCTGCTGGCCTATGCTGCTGTGCAATTTGTGCTTCGAGATAGACAAGTAAACCCATCATTTGAGGCTAAAAGCAGTCGAGCTATCAACGTTGTTTTCTTGTTTTTACATAATCGAATGATGGATCTTCGTATGGGTGCTGAATGCCGTTGCAAATTATTGATGATTTTTGAGAATAACTAGAACTGAAAATCTTGTCAGATTGTGTTGAATTCAATAAGCACGCTTGTTTTATAGTTGTAACAGGATATTGCAACATTTTGTGAATTTAGGTGACAGCTCAGGAAGAACAAACCTCTAATGCGAAGGTGATTGCCAACCTCGAAGACCCCTGTTCGGCGGAGAATGCAACCAGTGAATCAATAGTGGCAGATCGGTTACGAGAAGAATTAGCTGCTAAAACGAAGTAGGTACTTTGGGTTAATTCAACACTGAATTGGAGATGGAAATGGCTATGAGACTGTTACAGTGTTTAAACGTTGATTGTGATTTTATACATTTCAGACAATTCGATGAATTGTCAAATGAGCATGAAAAATTATTGTCAGTCTGCCACGCCTTACGTGAAAATGAACGATTGTTGAAAGAAGCGTTGCATGGAGCCGATGATACCATTCGTGTTCTTACTAATCGATATGAGTTGCTGAAAGAATACTCAAATCAGTTGGTTATTCAGTAAGTTCGAGAATGTTCGATTCAGAAGTAGTCGTTTTATTGGAAATTTCGAAAGCTCTGCTGCAACTATTTGATGAAGAGTTTCTATTTTGTATTAAACATTTCAATTTTTCAGGTTAAACGAAGAACAGGATGATCTTAGAAAGAAATTGCAGTCTGCGGAGCAAGAGTTGAGAGAACTAAAAAAGCATTCATGTTAAAACACGAGCAACCTTAGGTATCTACATTTTTAATATTCTTTGAATTTATGTGAATTTTGATCATGGATTCTAATATTTGTATTCCTCTGTGTTCTCAGCTACGGTGCACTACCATTGAATAGTTTTAAGTTTTTTACCTGTCGTTGATTGTCTATTTACGAATATTTTTTGCGATTCTCGGGTTTTCTACATTTTTATTCTGTGATTTACAATAACTAATACATTATTTTAGAAAATGGAAACGTGTGTCTGAAGATGCATTAAGGGACCAGAGAGTACAGATGAACCATAAAAGTGAACTAATTTGAAATTCGTATTTGAGTACTTTGGCAAGAATGATGCCCGTTCTTCATACTAACGTGGAACTACACAATTTGCTCATTTCCCACCAGGTAATGTATACGTTAACACCTTTGAGAAGCCGGAACTCTTATCTAAATGTACCCATCCGATTTGCGGAAAAGTTACCCATTTGTTACCCTAGGGTTACCTTCAGATTACCCTTGTTCCCCTTCAGTTACCCGGGTAATTGATGGGATTTTGAGCATCGGGCAGTACTAAATCTTCAATCTTAATTAGCTCAGTCTAATCGGCCTGTCAAGTTGAGAATCTCCACTCAGCGGATGAGGAAAAACTAGTTAAAAAAGCGACGCGTGCCAAATTACCTGATAAATTATACCTACGCAATTTCAGAATTCTGTAATGAATTTTCCATCAAATGCAGGCGAATGAAGTTGGTTTACAGTTGAGAAACCAAACTAAATTACTGTAAGCCAGAGGTAGTCCACGAAAACTAATTTCAATTTTCAACCATCTACATTTTAAATACTGATCAGATATTTCAGGTGCTAGATATGGAGCCAAAGATTAGCGTACTGCTGTTTATAGATATAGAGGATTTCAGGTGCCGATTTTTAAATCCAATTTGCCTTATCAAAACCTTAAATTTTCAGTTTGGGCCTATAGGTACCAGAATTCTTAGCTACAGGGGGTGCTCAGCCACAAGATTTAATGTCAATTAAGTATTAGTTTGCTGCAATTTGGGTATTGGGGATTTTAGTAATCAAATTTAGATCTAGAAGTGCTCACTGGAATTTGGACTTTAATTTTTAATTTGCTGCATTTCAAGTGCTAGGGATTTCAGGTACAAGATTTTGAGCTTTAACTCAGGAGAACCTATTTTTCAAGAGCCTTCAGTTTGCGTATTGTGGATAAAAACACTTGCACATTCCGGGTCATCCCTTTCATTCGTTACTTATTCACGTATGAATAAAACTGGCAGAATTAAAAGCTTCAAATGAATAATCTAATTCGCGAATTTATCACCAACAAGATTTAATCCTAATGTTGGCACCCACTGCACTCTTTTTCTTCAATTCGTGTATACGAATCGCGCATACAAACGTTAACAGGTATTTCAGTCGTTGGAGCGACCCAGCAGCCTTTCAATCCCGTGGCCCGGGGGGAAATTCACCCCTTTTCCCCGGCCCTATTCGTCACTGAATAGGGTTTTTCCAGTACTTCATATTGCATACTTGTTCGCCTCTCCCGTTATCATGTTGGTAGTGCGTGATAACAGAATTTGATGCGCGAAACGGACCCGAATGCAATGTCAGACTTACACACCTAAGTTGCATGTGTTGGCAACACTGTCAGTATTTTCATTGTATATTTATCAGTAGGGCTAGGGGAAATCAAATACGTTTATATGTACTACTACACTAGATACCTAACTTCAGCCTGCTAGTAGTATAAACCCTTCTCACCCTCCCCGCATTACTTACCTACCCACGCATTTATGTAATAGTTCTAGTAAAAAGTATGTATGTAAATACTCGTGTATAAATCGCAAAGTGTTAGGTACTCGCAACGTTATTGTAAACTACAACGGACACAGCGATGGCGCCGGCGGCAGATGTACAGTACATAGCGTACAAAACGAGTAGATACGCTGCTGCGTTTTAGTATCCCATCTGCTAGCCTCACCGGTACAGGAAATCGGCCCATATGCATTTTAAATGGGAAATTGGTCATTTTAAAATCGCGCTTATTACATTTTGCCTGAGTAAAACGATCTGAAAATTTGACAGACCATGCATTCACATCTTGGGAGCAGGAAAATACAAAAAAAAAACAATATGCTACACTTTAATTTCGTATATTTTTTTTTTTTAATTTGAACGCCGGCACCTCCACGCGAAATTCACCATGTATTTTAAATGGGAAAATCGACTATACCGGGGACTGGCGAACGCTTATGCAACATTCGCACAAATTCTGGGATACGCTTATTTTACAACGGTAGATAAAGGAAGTTAGATATCTAGTGTAGTAGTATAAACGTCTTTTGGGGGGGGGGGGAAATATGCACTTAAAATGTCGAAATATGCGCTTATAATATATGCAGTTATCTGACCTCGAATATGCAAAAATATGCTCTAAAAACTCCGAGTATGCAAAAATATGCTCTGAAAACTCTGGATAGTGACATGGGTATCAAATTAAAGTGCTTTTTAAGCTGAATAGAAGACAGGCCTGTAGCCAGGAATTTTTTCAGAGGGTGCAATTGAACTTTCAGGGGGGTAGTCATTGATGTCGATAAATATAAAGACGATGTTTCATATTGAATTTAAAAATTCAAAGCTTTTTTGAAATGTTATTTACTAAGATACTGAAATAAACAGTCGGCGGATTCTTGCCGGGAGCTAAACCAATAGCGAGGGGGGGCAATGCCCCCCTGTTGGATACAGACCTGGCTGAATAACATGGCAACACTATGAAACCTTGAAAACTGAAAAAGATTTACATCAGTTCTGATTTATGAAGAAAATTAAACTTCCCTCGATACAAATTTGAAATCTCCTAGTTTTGTCAGTTGTTTTTACTATAATTTTTATTTATTGGTGAAAGTATGCCGTAAAGAAGTTCAATGCAAAACACTTCCGAAACGTCCTAGTTGAAAAAAAAAATAGGAGTATAAAGGGGGCAAAATTAGGTAACCCCCCTTCTAATAAGGGTATTAGAGTCCTGCACGGTCACGCGTTTACGAGTAAAACGAGTTAACTCGTCAGCGCACGGTTACGAGTTGACTCGTCTGATAAACGAGTTCGACCCGTACTACCAGGGTAAAAGTGTATCCGAAAAACCCGTGATTCATTTTTGTACGCCTTTCGTTTGTACTTTGCTAAGATTGATCTCCACCGTTTCTCTAGTAATTTATACTTTTTCATTATCACACAAATTTACAAATTTTAACAAACACGTATTCTAAAAAACAGTTCTGAGAAAAAAAAAATGATGTTTAAGAATTACGAGTAGTTACGGGTGCACCCGTAATTTTACTTCAGAAGTTACCCGGATAGGATTTTGCCCGTCCACTCGAAACTCGTATCCACATGCGGTACGAGTAGTAATCGGATTCAACCGGATTACGGGTGGAATCGTGTAGGACTCTAAAGGGTACCGACATTTTTTATAGCCTAAAACCAAGTCAGAGTTCATACGAAGACATTCAGAAAATATGACCCCCCCCCCCGCCCCAGCTCTTTGGGTTCACCCGCCAACCCCGAACAAACAAACACTTCTATATATATTAGAGATAACTACTGCCTGGTATAAAAATGTACAAATCATCTACAGGCGCGGATCCAGACGACCATTTTGGGGAGGAAGTGGCAGAAGGAGGTGAAAATGTTTTGCTGCCCCCTCCCCCGCAGATATTACTCTTCCAGCAGATTTTTCTTTTTTGATGGTGACGGGAGGAGGGGAGCGTGGATCCATGCCTGATTTTTTAACACTTTGCATACAACATTCTTAATTCACTGGACATCAAGAGCTCAATAATTTTCGGGTATTGATGGTAGAAAATTAATATAAAATCTTCTAACATTTGTAATCCTAGTTTCCCCATCACACTTCTCAATTTTGCACAGCAGATGTGAAACAATACAAATATTTCAGAATGATTTTGGTTTTGAAATTATGATTTTTAATTAATTCACTTTTTGTTTTTAACCACCTCGGGGCTGAAGTAGCAGTGTTCAGTTTTATTCTGTTATTTCACTATAAATTAAAATTTCCAAAATATGCTCTTAGATTATGTTTGAGCATGCTCTGTCAAGAAATAATGCCCAGCTTTCTCATCTCTGGTCCTGATGCACTTGAATCGTGGTGACAAACTTCCTCAAAGTGGGCGAGATAGTCCCAGAAAGGGACAAACTCCTTTTTCAGGAAAAAAACATTATTTTTTAAACAAACTGGTACATTTTTGGAAAATCCGGAGGGAGTTTTTGACGACACTCACGAATTAAATGAATTGGATGTTGATTCCCAGTGTTCAATTTCGGTTACTAAAAAACATGAACTCGTATGAATGGAACTATGAGACCGTTCCAGGTTCCAGCGAGATTCCGGGGAGTTGAGGTATGGAATGTTGCTGGCTGGAAAAAGAAAAATTTCCACTGCCTATCAACAGCTGATTTGGATTTGACGCTAGGTAAAGGGGGTTAGAAAAGAGAAAGGGTGAAAAGTAGGCGAGTATTCCATCTGTAGCTGACCTTGAAATTTCTAAACTAGGGATACATTTTCAAAATGCCAAATATTCTATTACCTAACAATTTTCCCGCGGGTTGCTTAAAATCCATTAGCGGGCCGTAGTTTGGAGACCCCTGCATTGGATAGTAAAAGTTCAATAATTTTCCGGGTACTGATCTCTATAGGCTTATAACGAGTTTAATGATCACAGCGCTATTCTTAGGATCGTGAACGACTGAACGATTGGCACGATCGCGTCCAGGGTTGCGATGTTTTAAACAAAATTGTTTTAAACATCGTTTTAAACATGTTTTAAACACTGGAATTTTGGAATGAAACGTTTTAAACATTTTCACTGTTTAAAACGTTTAAAACAGTTTTAAACATGTTTTTTTAAAAAGTCGTTTGTTGGACAAAAAAATGTTATTTCTTGACGAATTTTCATGATTATTGCCTATTTTTATAGCGGATACACCTTATGTTAATAAAAATATCTTGTCAGTATTGGTTGCCTCCAACAAAATTGAAACTTTATTATTTTCTCAGTCAGCTTAAATTTCAATATTCTTCTATCTTCAATGACATTTTATGACATCCCTTGCTTCACGAGTCTGAAAAATAAATCATTTTCGGTTAAACGAACTGTATTCTTTATTTCATACTTTATACAGCATGTTCTCTTTTCATTGAAAAAACTAAAACTGAACTATTTTAAGTTTTGAAATAATCCGAAAAAGCGCTAAAGTCGCTAACAATGCGCAGATGCGCAGACTATCAGCTGTAACTCGCGAGGTCGCCGCGAGGTCCTCGCGACACCTTGAAACAACGAGAAAAATCCTTGTTCTCTTGAAAGACACAATGAAAGCTTAAACGCTTAAAGAAAGCAATCACCTTATGAGTTGAATGATTTTTTCGCCAGAAAAAAAAGAAAAAAAGAAAAAAAAGAATAAAGCTTAAAGCTCAGGAGACGGAAGAAGCTAGAGAGATTGCAAAAAAAATGCCTTAAGAAAAAGCAAAAACTATAAAAAACAACAATTCTTTTACTTCAATACAAAAGGAACATTTTCCTTTTAATCATAGAATTAAACAATACCATAATTACTAATGTTGTCACAAAAGGGTAACTACTACCTAGGTAACAATTCAACAGCCAATACTCGAATATGGGAACATATTAATTATTAATTGTATTCTTTAAAAATAGTTAATTTCTTCATCCAACTGTAAGTCACTGGACACAGATTCAAAATTAACTTCAAATAGGTGAGGATGATTTTTTTCCAAATGAGTTTTCATTTGAGCAACAAGAGCAGCTATCGTGTTCGAACAAATTTTACACTTTGCTTTTGCATGTTTAGCCTGCAACCCAGTAAAATTATATTTATTACGACACTAAAATGAGAAGGTATCAATTGATAACTAAAATATATGAATACTCGACTTACATTTGCTACTTCTACCCTTTCAAAATGTATCCAAACAGGGTCTAATCTTCGTCCAGTGCCACTCATCATCATGTTTGAAATTATGAAATTCAAAGCGCGGAATAAATACATACAATAATTTCTTTTTGAACTTGGAGTATGTTGAAACCATCGGAGAACACGAGAACATCAGTAGTAGTGATAGGGAACTTCCTATGACTGATAAATCTTCAGATTGCGCGCGATTTTACATTTAAAACACTCTTTGATGAAAAAAAAAAACCATCTGTTTTAAACTCGTTTAAAACACCGGTATTGAACATTCTAAGAACAACACGTTTTAAACAAAAAAAACGTTTTAAACTAAAAAAACGTTTTAAACTAAAAAAAACACGTTTTTGTTGTTTTTTTTACGAAAACTGTTTTTTTTTTTGCAACCCTGATCGCGTCGCGGCGTCGCCAAACGATAACAAAACAACAACACAACGAGCTGATAACAGTGGGTCTCGAAAAAATCATCTCAGGAGGTAGACGTTCGTGGAAATGCGAGTCTAACAGTCTATAGATGCTTAGTCACCGTTCAACCGCCCGCCTGAGCGCCCGATTTTGTTTCTCAGCCGGTACGTCGTAATTTGGTAGCCGCCTAGCCGCGTGTGATCGTAGATTACCTAGTTGCTAGTTGTGATTCAGTCGAGATAATATTATGGAAATGGAACTGCAGAAATACCATCTTGAATATGAATAGGTATTTATTTTTAATTTGTTTCGCGTATACAGTTATCCTTTGGTTTAGTCGACGTAATATTTTCGCGAAATAATACCGAATTTGAAACTAATTCTCAACGGGCAGCCGCGTACGATTTAATCGAGATATGAAACAACCGAATGCTATCTTCAATGTACATGTTTTTGAAATCTGTTTCGCGTATACAATTGACCTCTGGTTTAATCGACGTTATAGCTTAACGAAACTATACCTAATTTGGAACCAATTCTCAACGGGTAGCTGCTTACGATTCAATCGGAATATGAAACTACAGAGTATCATCTTCAATGTGAGTATTAAAAAAAAATCTGTTTAGCGTATAAAGTTGTTCGCGAGATAATATCTAAGTAATTTTTTCAATACTATCCTTCAGTTTTTGCATTTTAACGAAATGATACGACGTAATTTGGAACCGAGTATTGTCATAAAACATATACATATGTAACGTTGGACGAGAAAAGGGACCTAGTGTCCAAAAAATTGGTTTGGGGTTTTTGCAGTTCCTGATACTTTTTGAGCTGTTATTTCACGTAAGCTAATCAGAATTCGTCCATCTTTTAAATTCGAGTAACTATCAACCTTCGAGGTAAGCAAGTGCCTGATCAAAAATGTCAAATTTTGTAGTACATTGATGATGAATTAATGGATGTTCATTACGTTCCATTTAGAACTAGTTACCCCAAAATATGAACTAAAAATGTTCACAACCGGCTCTCTCAGTTTAACATTTTTTTGCTCTTCAGCGGACAAAGGAGGCAGTACTTAGTTAGATGGTCTTGGTAGTCCATCAACCACTTGAATTCGCCGCATGGCTTTGACTGGAAGTCAACGAGGTCAACTTGCCCGCAAATGTTGAAGTCTTCAGACATAATTGGACGAACTACAAGTATCTTATGAGGCTGCGCCTTCTTTGAATTGCAAAACTTACATAAGGCTACAAAAACTTTGACAGCGGTTTGCGTCACGTAATACTTGCTGTTCAATGCGAAAGTCATTTTATCTCGCCCACCATGACCAGTTTTCCGATGATACTGCAGTAGTAAGTCGAAATACTCCTCAACGGGTACTATAGTTATGACTGGATCGTCGTTGGACTTCCCCTTCCTGATGAGCACTGTCTGCTCACCCACGCTCATGGTACTGTATACTTTTTCTCTGCAGCACGTTGCTTGCTACTTTTCGCAGTGTCACAGGCAATGCTCTTCAACGTCTCGATGGTCGCTGTAACAGAAGCAATAGTTCATGGCTTTCGCACAACATTCGTGCAGTTCGTTACATACTATGTCATTCGTTTGTGAAATATCTCCTGTTCGTACACAATTACCACGTTAGTACTAACTTAAGCTTACAAGGGGGGGGGGGGGGCAGAAGCTGTAACCTAATTCACCTTCATGGCGCTAATTTCATCATTGGAAAAGTTGTAACCGTTGGCTTCTATCTCACTTTCCATTATACTTGTCCAAAACGAGAAACAATATACACTGAAACGATGCACTGCGCTTGACTATTAGGAAATATGTACTGCAATACATTGTACAGTACAGTACGCTGATTCATTTTTCGCGGGCGGCGTTTGAGCTCAGACGTGCTGCAAACCGGTGATAAGGATGAATTTGTAAGTTATGTTGAGAAACCACTCCCAGATTGGTCGGTCGTCGGTGGATTACAATATACGAGATTTGCTTGTCCCGGACCTTGTTTCGCACCACCGTTCTTAGTTTTCTTTTCTTCATCTCGGTTGTTTTTCAGATTTCGACGTTGCTTATATGTGTGTCCTATTCTTTTGCAGAAAGAACATGAGTTATTCCAGTATGGATCGTTTGATGGCCCTGTAGGTTTCGTTGCGTTTCGATTGACATAATTTCGTTCCCGGAAACCCCTCGTTGTTGACCTCCACGACCTGTTTTCGGTAAAATTTAAACGTTAATTGTAACGGTGCAATTTAGTAGCCTTTTCCAATAGTTCCAATTTTCCCGCATTCTTTCGATTTTGAGCGGTTCTTTACAGTTTTATTGATATCAGTACATAAGATATGCTTTCTCATAACAAGATAAAATTGTATAATGTACCCCATAACTTCGCCCTAGTGTTGGTTGTAGCCGATTCGCGGTTACTACAGGTCTTGAGGTGAAACTCTATGTTGAAGAAGGTGTCTGGTCGCATCTTTGATACCGTATTTCGTTCATTATTGTATTCTCAACGATCTTTAATAACTCAGGGAGAGCTGCCCTAGGTTTTCAGAGAGCTCCATAGTAGTTGTGCAAGTCGATGAAAGCCATTGGTTGGGTGTGGTCGCTTGTTAAAGACGTGCTACATTCTGTGCAGCATTTAAATTCTTGCGCCTTTTTCCATATGTACCCGGCTACATACTCGAGAATGCTCTCGTTTGTATTGTTTATACTCGTAGATGCCCCCATGCAAAAAAATCGCATGGTGTCATGTCAGGTGAACGCGGAGGCCATGGAACTGGACCAGAACGTCCTATCCAGCGGCTTGGAAAATCCTGATCCAGTTAATTTCTCCAAAATGAGCCGGTGCGCCATTGTGCTGGAAAAATTCACCTCTCCTAGTCCGTAATGGTACTTGTTCTGCTCATAGGTCAGGTAGTTTTGTGTGTAAAAAATCACGATAACATTCTGGATTCAAAGTATCCGAAAAAATGTGCGATCCCACGAGGTACTTCCCAATAACTCCACACCATAAATTCACACTGAATTTTTGCTGAGTACTGCGTTCATAAGTAGTGTTAAGAAAACTGAATTTCATTTAAAATTATCATTTAATTTCTTCATGACTACATCTTTTCAATCTGCCTCGTTCACACGGTAGTTATTTTGTTAGAAATGCGTTAGTTATACTACAAGAAATTCGAGTGGGCGGGGCCATAGTTGCTAACTAACGTTCATCTTGGAAGTTGAGCATGTTCAACATCATAGATAATAGAGTTACATATACTGACATAGATGGGAAACTCGACCAATTTTTCATAATACAGTTACAGCGCTCATGTGTTGCGGCGATGAACTACTCGAGGGTGGCGCGCCTTGCGGGGCAGGAGGATTTCTGTTTATCAGTACTTATGAGTGTTTTTATTTTCTTATCAGAGACGAAAAGACAATACAATTGAGAACTAAACTTTCATTTAAAGTTTTATTACCTACAATTACTTATAAAATATTTCTAATTTACATGATTCTTAAATTATATACAATTTACAGTAATTACAGTTCAATGAGATAATTAAACTTTACGAGTAAATTATTTAACCAACTGCTTGGTCTGGCCGACCTTCTTTTTACGACCTCTCAGGGTTTCGAATTTTTTCCGTGCCAACTGTTTGATTTCGTCGTTCACGGATCGAGTGTCTGTACCACGTAAAATCTTGTTCACATTGTTTACCCAAGTAAATATGTAAAACTTAACGAATATCTCTAAGAAAATGTCAAACAGGTCATGAACATGACAAGAGAAAGTATGAGAAACCAACTCCTTCAATTTACCCTTCGAATTTTTCTTCAGCTGGCGTTCCAGGCACATCAGCGGGAGAAAATGATGCATCACATCGCAACATTTGTTGAATATTAGAACAAATTGTATTCCTGGTCTTAACAGCAGTTTTGGTCGATAATCTCGAGCAGTGATAAGACGACAGTACTCTGTCGTGTCCATGATCAGATCATCTTTAATACACTTGTGTAGAAATGAATCCATAGTATTCACAAAACATAATCAAATTATAAGAAGAAGAAAAAACTTAAAACAAGACACAAATAATTCATCTCTGAAGCTTTATTCCAATATAACACAGTGAGAATGGTTCATTGTAATTTTCAAATAATACAAGAATGATTTTAACTTGATAAATTTTAACTGTATGAAATATTCTAAAACAATCAGGAACACATAAACCAACATCGCAGTCCTTACACTCGTAGCGTGTATCCCTTTGTACTTTTGATTTCAAGCATGTGTGGGCACATACAGGACACCCATGTTGACCGTTTTTCCTTTTGGCAGTCCCAGGAACAAAACTAGGAAAATGCCAATCAATAAGTCTCTGCGGAATATCCGCCAAATTTGACCGTCCTCTTGAAATGTTGGCTGCGCACTCTTATATTTCTCAATTATCTGTCTGATCAGTTCCAACTGTAATGTAGCTAAAGGTATATGTTCACCTGTGTGCACTTTGTACATCTTATATGAATTCAAGAGAGCGTAGTCCATAAGAGAACAAAATATTTTCTTATACCACTTAATTGGTGATCAAGGATGTACTAACTTGTAATACCTGAAATAATACATTACCGATTATACAACTAAAATTATTATTATTGACAAATACTTTTAAAAAAAGGTTTGAATAATCTCACCTATTGGTTTCAAAAGCTATTTTACTTTTCATCTCTGGTGCGACGAAACACTTGAAATAATCCAATATTGAACTCTCTGGGGTGATGGAACAAAATGCGGCTTGAAACACCGAATTGGCATTGTCAAAATTGTGAACAACTGGCTGGAACGCGCTCTTTTTCCATTTGATAACATGTTTAGGTTTCTTACGTTGTCTAGTCGAAGGTCCTGGTAAAGTTCCAAAATCATGTTCGTTTTCCTGTTCCATTTCAGTTTAAATTGCAGTATCTTCTTCCGTTTCTTTGTCAAGACTATCAGCTGTAGTAATAATTTCTTCTTTAATTTCAATGTCATCAAAATCATCATTAGAATCATCAGCCATTATACGAAAATAACGAATTACAATTACAAAATACGAATTATGTTACAACTGATTGATTGTAATCTCAGCTTTATAAATTATAAAAGAACTACAAATAATAACATGAGAAAACCACATAAAACATTTATATTACTCTACCCGGGACTCAAAACAAGGGATGGAAGATGGAACTCGGTATCTCAAGCAAAAAGATTACACAATTACATGCCGGCTGCCGAAGGTAGTCTGCCGTGATCTGCAGTGTTGATGAATTCACAAGAAAATTTGCAAAGACAGCTAATGCGATGTGTCACAGGAAAAAGGCCTCAAAAGTAATGGAACTCTAGGGCCTTTTCTCTTATGCCACATCACATGGAAACATGGAATCATAATCGCAGAATTTCATCCCTTTTTTGTCCATTTCAATAGCTACATTAGCGCCTGCAGCGGGACTTTACTTTGCGAATGCCTTGTGCTGAGTTATAATCAATTATTCAAGATTTCACAAGTTTGGCATAATGAGACTCGCCATTGTGGTAAAATAAACACCTTGGGGACTAAATGATCAAGAAAATACATTATCTACTTTTCTATAGCAGTGTCATCAAGTATTAAAACCTCCAAGTCCTCTTCTAGGTAATAAAGATACTAAAAAACAGAAAGAAATTTGAACCTGTAAATATACGGGCATGGCATATAAAGGAACACTTCTGAATCCTGTGTATATATATACACACGGTCGTAGCGGTGAAAGGGTTAAGTATACACATTATGCGCCGCAGTGAGCACTGACTTTAAGGTTTCTGCATGTTCGCGTTGAACACGTTCCAGAATACTATTCACATCTTCAGACATTGTGTGATACATTAAAAAGTGACTTGCTGTAAAACTGAAATTGCGTACAATGGAAGCAAATAGGTAATTTGATAAAGATTTCATGATAATGATAAGAGAATCCTGCAGCTTAACTAATCAAAAATGATGCAACCCGTCTGAACATACAGTAGAGAAATCGCATTAGATAGGATAACTAACTAATGCGCGCGCATGTAAACTAATGAGATACGAGTAAAAAATAACTACCCTGTGAATGAAAGAATAACTACCATGTGAACGAGGCTTTAGTTAATTATCCATTTTTCTGTAATCTAACTAACTTAACCATTCTCCAGTGAAAAAAAATTTCATCATCCACACGCTGCACGTTGTCAATTTGGCCAAATCAGGCGAGTGAAAATTCCCTTTTTCTTTTTTTGTTGTTCAGTCACATTTCTCAGCAGCCCCCCTTGCGATTAACAAAGCAAAAAAACTTGCAATGAACTTCAGCTTACTATTGGATTTACATAACATAATAGAGATATCTAATTACTCTTTAATAAACATTCAATTTTTGACAGAATTCAGTAAACTTCATATTACTTAGTGATTTAGTTAACATATCGCAATATTACTAATACTTTCAATTTTTATAGCCTTAATCTTGTTTTGGACAATAAGGTCAGTATGTAAAGCAACATCTATATAAATGCTTTGAGCGTTTAAGAAAGTTTCCATTATTAGCTAATGCCATGGCACAATTATTGTCTTCAAATATTTGAATATTATTAAGGTAGTCAGAGGGTACATTTAAATCAGATAAGATACCCTTATTAATGAATAACACCTCTACCAAAGCATCCGTTAAGGCATAGTATTCCGCATGTGTTGTAGATCTGGAAACAGTTTTCTGCTTTGTAGTTCTCCAAAGAACTGGGTTACCAAAATCACATATTATAACAATACGAGTGATAGACTTAGCATCTGTTATATCACTTGCCCAGTCAGAAACAGCAAAACAGTCTATGGCATTCTCAATATTTTTTGTGTTAAAATTTAAGGCCATGTTCCAAGTGTGATGCAGATATGTGTCACAATCTAACGAAAGATCCCACTTACAACACGGAGAAGTTGAAGTAGCAAGAATGCTAGTTTTGAGAAACAAGTATTTAAAGTTACGCAACACAGTTTGGCGCTAAATGATATTTAATAAAAGAGAACAATGAACAACTTGACCCTTAACCTAATTCCCTTCACTCTTCTACCGCAACATTGACCAGCACAGCACCTGTTAGAGAAAAACACAATTGAGCACCCTCTTCCAACTGGGACCTCTAAGACTAATCTAGGCGCAAAACTGCACGCCCCTTCTCTCGCCAGGTTGGCCCCAATCCTTTCTCACCCTCCACTCTAGTTGTAACTGTACTTGTGCTAAGCACATGTAGCACTTCTACCAGTGCCAGGGGAACTGCCGCCCTCTTGCGCCCTCCAAGCAGAGTTGATCAGACTTCAAACTTGGGTCTGTAATCCACAATCCTTCTGCCGGCTAGACTCTGGCAACTGTTGAGTAATTCCTCCATCACCAATTGATTCAATTGTTCTGCTTGGCCATTTGCCCTGGGGGTGGCTACCACTGCTTTTATGTGTCATATGTAGTTCTGCCCACAAAACTGCTGGAACTGTTCAGCAGTAAAGGCTGTACCCTGGTCGGTAACAATGTTCTTGGGAATGCCATATATGTAGAACAGTTCTCTGATATACTCTACCACTGCCTTGGTGTCAGTTGTCTCACAGTCTTTGGAAAAACCATCTTAGTAAATCCGTCAAATACTGCTACTATGTGCTTATTCCATTGCTGAGTGCTGAGGAAAGGACCCAGGTGGTCAATAGGTATGGTGGAGAATGGCACCTTACCTTTGGGGATTGGGTTGAGGTACCTCTCCATGCCCTCATTTTGAGGAACCAGTAGGCTTCATTGATAATGGTTCTCTTCAGTATCCCATGGTCGGTAGCCTTGTGCGCAATATGCCCCACTTGATGCCACATTCCTCGAGGCACTACCCACAGCAGTCCTCTCTTATTGATCCAATATACTCTTCCTTGCCTCAGCTGGTAGCTGTCAGGTAGGTAGCGTTTCCACTCAGTTTTTGGGGTCCTACTCAGTATCCTTCAAATCTCTTTTACTCGAGGATCCAATGCCTGGGCTGTGACTACCCAGTCCTCTGCTTTTATCTTTAGTACAAAGTCTTCTCTTTGCTTCTCTGCACTCAGGGGTGGAGGATTTCGGCTAAGTGCATCTACTTGAGCCTTTTGACAGCCCAGTCTATGTTTTACTTCGTAGGTGAACTCCTACAGGCAGTTCATAGTTCATCCTATCTTAGTAAAATATTTGTCAATATTGCGAATGTTTAGAATCATGCGATAAGATGAAGTAGTAGTGTTGAGACGCTTAAGACGTTTACTTTAGTTATTTGGTAGTCCAACTATGGCCTTCCATTTGAGGCGCTGGATGGATGAACTTTTGAGGAGCTTGAGAGCTTCTGTGTTTGTGTATGTGTGGAGTCGTTTGATCTTGGATGTATACGTATTTGGGTTGTAGTTCGCGTAGCAATTTGTTGGACTATTTTGATGTCTAGGTCTTCATGCTTCTCCAGTTTCAGCTTCTGCTGTTTCATCAGCTGCTATCGTTTTTCAGTTCATTTCTTAATATTGGCCACGAACTTTGCTATTGTAGCCACAGTATAGTCAAACAAATATCTGCTCTCCTATTTGTCTTTTGTTATTCAATAACACGTAGCAATTTACTCCAATAATATTCAGCATACCACAGAAAAGGCAAAGATGCCAGCGTTGTGTTTTTCTATTGGTAGAAAAGTGTTTGCTCATTTGATTTAAGGTATTGTCGGCCTTTGTTTTTGTTGTAAAAACTATCATTTTTGGGAGTAAAGTGGTACAATCCTTATTGGGTAAGTCGTGTGTTTGTTGATAAGACAAGAATCACCTTTTACTTCTTCTTCTCTGGCATATAAGAAGCATCAGTTCTTTTTGATGGACAAACATAGCAGTATTTCGATCTCGGGTTCTTGATATCCAGCAACATTATAGGAATTTTTACTTTATTGTGTTGCCAAGTTTCAACTGTAATCTTTTTTTTCTTATAATTTTTATGCTCAAATATTATGCGCCAGCGTACTTGTATTATTGATGTCATTTTACTCAGTACCATGTGAAACGAATAAATGTTATTGACATGAATATAAAAAGTACTTGGGGGAAAAAAAACCATGCGCTTTTACAAAACTCTAAGCCCTAGTAATTATTGAATTATTCATATACTTTTACATATTGATGATTGAAATAATTGATGTATTGGTAATCGAAGTAAATGATACATTGATAATGGAAATAATTATTATAATAATACATTAATACTCAAAATAATTGATATACCTACTGATAATGAAAATAATGAATAATCAAAACAATCAATATATTAATAATTAAATTAATTATTAAATGAAAATCGATGATCGAAACAATTGTTATATTGATAATTGGAACAGTTGATGTATTAGTAACTTTATTTATAATTATTGTTTTTTATTTTTAATATTGCGATTATACATATTTCTTGACCTAGGGAAAACTGGTATTTTGATTTTTTCGAATTTTATAAATTTTTTTTTTAACAGCTCTTCCTTGTCATTCTGTAACATGCAAAATACTAGTATTATTACAAGCACAAATACATTGATGAATATGTTTTAGTTTCTACATATGGCACCGCCCTTGTGAGTTCCAACTTACATTTGATTTGAAATTTGATGAATCAAAACATTTTCAAATGGTATGCGGTATTGGTTTTAGTTAGTTGATACAAGTTCCATTTGGTATTGGTTTTGGTATTATAGTAGCAAAATGCACCGGTATTACTGGTATTGGTATTTTGGTATTGATTTGGTATCCAAGCCTGCATAGAACATCGCCAGGGTTGCCACTTTGTGGAAAACCGAGAAAAGTCAGGGAATTTGGTCAGTCAGGGAAAAGTCAGGGAATTTTCATTTAAGTCAGGGAAATTTTCTGAAAATAAGAAACGAGTTCGTATTTTATCAGAGTAAACTTTTTTTATTTGTATCGTAAAAAATTTCTGTGACTCTCCTCCCTCTGGGCTTTCTCGGAATCCTGTAAAAAAGGTCAGGGAAAATTAAAAAATTTGGCCTGGAAAATCGGGAAAAGTCAGGGAAAACCAATCCTGAAAAAAGTGGCAACCCTGATCGCGTAGAACCCTTAATTTTCCATTATTTTTGTCAGCAATATTTCCTTCTTGTTTCACAATTAAGTCTGCTGACTCATTATTATTTGCACAACCTATTCTCTTAATGCTCTTTTAGTTTCTTAGTTCCGCAAAAGCTTCCCTTTCTTTTACACAGTACTTGGTACTCCCACTGTCAAGAACGTCATCTAATTCATCCCATTTACTTTTCTTACCTTTGTATATTGTGTAGGCAGCTTCTTTGCCTTCTTCTATTTTTTTTTCTTCGCATTTTTGAAAGAGATACATTTCTTCTTCATGTTTTGACTCCAGATATTCATCTTCATCAACCCAGACAAAGTGGTCCTCTTCATTTTGAAAGTCTTTAATCTCGTCATCATTGAACAGCACAATGTTTGCCATGCCCATTCTTTTTTGGAAATGTGATAACCAGTTTACTTCCTTTCTTTGATTCCCTTAAGGTTCTCCCTAGCCGTATTCTTTGAGTTATTACCAGCGCTGTTTAGTATCATGTTCTTCTTCATCAATAGAGGGTGGTGGTGTGGTAGGACATATGGCGATGCACGCGTGCCAAAGTAGCCCCCGAGACACCGCACCCCTGGCACTGGAAACTACCCTTTCTTTAATAGGGTATTTGTAAAACATCTTAATTGTTAATCTTATTTATACGAGGTTACAAGCTACACATCATTGGTAGCGTCTTGAGCGGGTGGGGGGGGGGCTCCCCCATCCTTTTACCGTGTTCTCTACCCTCCCAACTTTGGGCATAAGCCTCCCGCTGATTATGACGTTATTCTTCCGACTATTTTTCTATTTCCTCTACTCGATCTTCCAGATTTTGCCCCACTTTGTTCAGTCTGTTTATTTCTTCCTTGACCTGTCGATTGTCTATTTCTAGGTTCACCACCCACCCAATAAGTGGAATCCTTTTGTCACGAATAATTTTTCTCGGCTTATCGCATAAGCTTGCGGTAGCTCGGCGTTTCAAAGAGCTGCTTAATCGCTGACGACGCAGGTCGGATTCGCTATTACATGGGTGGTTATGGCAATCCGTATGATCTTCGACAATGGTCCCGTCAACACCAAATTTGACGTAGCTCTTGCATGAGGTACGACTACAGGTCCACCATTGTATGCCGTTGTGTAAGCGTTTATGAAACCAAAATTTATAACCCTCGAAGACGCTCAATGGCTCGCCTCTTTCACTCGTCATAACCATGTACTGTGACATAATGGAAAAATAAATGTATACGACACAGGATAATCTTTGAACCGATACAAACGGAGATTTCAACTTCACCATGCACCAAATGAATAAGTACTGATGGACAGAATGTAAGGGAGGAAGCGAGTGGCAGCGTGTACTTGTCTGCCCTACTCGATTACTCATGATGTAACGTGTTATGCCCGTACCAATATGCAATTAACAGCAGATAAGCCTGAACAATAACAATCAGCTGTTGGCAATGGTGGCTTATCTTCGTTCGTTAGAAGAAATTCATGAGTTGTATTATTAGGTACTGTAAATTGCCTACCATGAATAACTCGGGCAAAGAAGGTACGCTTCTTCCGACGGGACTCAATCCGAAGCGGAAGCGCCGCTACTTCACCTTGAGTACCCCGCAAGAACAGGACTCAATCCGAACACGTTCATTAATTACCGCCGCACCCGTGGGACTCAATCCGAACACAAATATTAATGATCTCCGCAGACGGGACTCAATCCGAAGACGCCCCTGTTACAGTAGTTTCGCCAGTCATCGAGAAGTTCTTCAATTTCTCCAATTTCTTTTAGTGTTAATTGAAATGTATTTTGATCGCAAACATGAAACGCATATTTGGCATCGAGTGCCGCATTCCAAGCAATGTGTTGCTGTAACAAGTACATAATGATATATAAGTTATAATGTGTTTGGCAAACCGTTGGTTGGATAGTCGCATAAACTTACTTTCATTTGAAGTATTTCGCTAGGCGAAAAATTCCAATTTTTTTTACACGCCATCATTAGTCACTAACTAGTTTACTAGTAAATCAAAAACATGAACAACGGAATTCATCACCAATTGTCCAATTCACACCGCTTCATAGATAACGTACATAGTTGTACGATGTAAGAAAAGTCTGAAAGTGTTTGTAAAGGAATCGATTCTCCCGTTCATATTATAGATTTGTGACGCATTCCGCGTGCAAACAAAAAATACGCGTTCATCCCTGCTAGGTCCAACTGTGTGGTAGTCACTATTGAGTTGATTTTACGTAGCTCAAGGAATAGCATTTTCATGTTGATCTGGTTGTCTTGCTCCTCTGCATCGAGATTCTCATCAGTACCGTTCATCTTTGTTGTATGTAAATATCTTTATTTAATTATGTTGCACAGGGAGCCCCGTGCGTTGTGGGTTGTGTCTGGCTTTACCATTAAGCGAGATCAGTAGAGGGTATCTTGGACCTTGCAAAACAAATTTTTCGAATTTTTGCAGCCTCGCTGGAACCTGATAATTTCTGCAGTTTGTTGAGATGTGATTACCGAATGATTGACACTTGTAACAGTATATTTTGCCTTTATAGGGGCCCTGATTACCCACGTGCCCAGTTACCCCACATTTATAACCGGTGGGTTTGTACTTGTTTGATGAAAACATTGCAGCATCATGTTCCTTCTTTTCCAGTACTTCTTATAAGCTTGATTCACTATCTTGTCTCTTTTGTTTACCTTGTTGGAGTTCTTCCTCGCGCATCAAAGTGCAAATTTTTTCTACTGTTAGGTTTTTTGTTGATGACATCTCCTATCCACAGTATGAAGAGTGCATTGCTTGCGGCTCCCTCCAAAGTGAAAACGTTGAATCTCTTCGGCGTATTTAAAGGAATAGTTTTTTCTGAAGTCACAATGAATTAAAACCTCATTTGGGAGAAAGTCGTTTTTTAAACTCATCAATTTCTCCATATTGGTGTTGGTAAACACCCTAATGTCTCATAATATATGAAATCATTTCATCTTCTAAGATGTCCACACATACTATAACTGTTGACTCGATCTTCTTCTTTAAGATATGAGTCGTTCTTTTGATTCTTCCATGAACTAGAACGTCATCTTTTACATTTACCCACTTCTCATAAATAAGATGCCCATCTTCAAATAGTAGGAATAGAATTGTATAATTTTTGCATGCCGTGCAAAACCGTTGTTGTCTCAACACAGATAGGCTAATAATGATTTCTCATCTGGTTTATCAACAATTTGGGCAGCATGCATTGCCTCAGCCAAAAGCTTAATGTTGGGGATTCCAGTAACAGTGTATCTGGTGAAGATGATGCACGTAGTTCCCTCTTCAACTGTTTGTACCACCTATACTTCTTCACGTGGAGACGTTTCGCCAACCTGCATCAATTGATCGGATTACACCGTAGTTTGACTTAATATAACTCACATAGGTCGCAAGTGTTGGTTTGTGGCTTTTGGATGGCAAATTTGGTATATTGGAATAGCTTGTAGTGCTCTTTTAAAGTCAGCGGGCAGGCCTTGTCCTTCTTTTCTCTGTAGAAGCTTCGAAATAACATTTACAGTTTTTTACAGTGAGATCAGGTTTTGTGAAATAAAGAACCTGCCAGTTTGTATAATGACTCTTCCTGTGTGGTATCATCAGCAAGTGGGCGTTCATTAAAGCTTTCATCTCATCGGTGACGATTTTGACGTTTGATCGATCATACTTTCACGTCATTCACGGAAGCTTTTGTTCGCTAGCAACTTTGCTTTCAAGACATCAATACGCTTCTTTGTAACCTAAACATTCATTACAATGGATCTTACATTGGCAGATTACAGATTCAGTACTTCAGCGAGCTTTCTTACCTTGAAAAGATTCATGAAGCCAGCTTTACATAGAATGATATCTATGTTACTCTCATAGGACACGCTATATATCCAGTTTCTGGTTCTAGCTCTCAAAGGGTTTGTCAAAGCATGTTTCACATCTTCCAATCTCATACAACCTGCCAAATATTGATCTTTGGCTTCCTTCAATGAACAGTTATCAAGGTGGTTATAGGGTTCACGCTGTACGTCTACGGGGAGCAGCTCATAGCATTTCTTCTGGCAACATGCCATAACGGGTATGAAAGGTTTCACTGATGACATAATAGTCCGGATGGATTTAATCAGTTTAATGATCTATTATACTGAAGCATAAAACGAAATGGACTTACCTCACTGTGACTTTGCCTCTCTCTTATTGACCATACAACTCGAATCTTTGATATTAGTACGTTTCTTTCTCACTCTACTCATCACACATCAATATTCACCAAACAATAGTCGAAATATTCGAAAACTACACTTATTTTAGCCGATATTTACCATTCATATTCATTTTATGCAGTTAAAAACTCAATCTACCTATCACCGTAATCACACTTTCTGCAAAATCGCCCAAATCATTATTTTGCCTGATCTTGTTGACTTTGAACCTCATTCTCCAGCCAGTAAATGAAGCCCGGAAGGTGCGGTGAACGCCATCTGGTAGTTTACATGTTGTAGATTCTGAATATCAAGTCGTCGCAAAAAGGACCTATAAGAGGCTATAACCCCTTTTTGCTCTGACACACTCAATTTTCGTATCTTTCCAAGTCAGCAAGACCAATAGTGTTGCGTGAAAGTAAGTAACAAACTCTCCATATGAGCCTCTTGGAAGTATATTCATCTCTTTTTCAGACAGTAATGGATTGGCTGGTACTCGGTTGCGTCAAAGTGTGCCTAATGCCAAAATACCTCTTTGATGTAGGTATACCATCAGGGGAATGTAAGAATAATAATTGTCAAAGTAAATTTTTTGGTTAGGTCCTTGGAGAATGCTGCATAGTCGAACTACAATGTTACCGCTCGCACCCAAATTCACTCTATCATCATCAACATTTTCATGACCTGTGTAAACTTCAAAATTATGAGAGAACCCATCAATTGCGCTCAAAACAAAAATTGTATACTGTTTGATATGGATGCGAGCTTTAGTTGGACATATTTGCTCATCCAAACTAACCTTCTCACCGACAGGTATAGTCTGAAATCTTTCCAAGAGGATATTTATTACAGGTCGAATACGAAATAGTCGATCACGTTCAGGATTTTCAGTGTTGTAATTTTCATTATTGTTGAAATGAAACAACTAATAATATCTTAATAACTAATTACAATCGGGAGGAACGAAAAACTAGAAAATTAAGGAACAAAGAAAAATATTACTTCTAATGGCAGGATAAAATGAAGATCACATTTGTTACGGGTATTTTATCGTGGTCCATGGATCGGCGCTTTCGGGATCCGGTACAAGGAATTTGTGCTCTCGAGGGTATTCATTCCCGGTATTGACTACTTGTAATACTACGTAATCCGAGAGAATTGGCTTGTAATTTTCTTTCTCCAAGGAAACGTGCGTATGGTATAACGTTGCAGAATGTTTCAGGAAATAGTCGTAGCCGAGTATCGCGTGGACATCAGGTTCCGTCCATCGATCCGCAATTTTAAACGTGTGCCGGAATATATCCTTCTGATCTCGATACTTAATGCGAAGCTCCGCTTGAGTTAACGTATATTCTGTCGTGAGTTTACGGTCTAAGAACCAATTGACATGTTCGCCGCACGGAAAAATGGCTGCGATCCCATTTGAATTCACGAGTTTAGGCAGGTTTGGATGACAAATCGAGAAATGGACGTTTGGGTCAATAACTACGTTTACCCACGTGTGTCGATTCGTAAAGATGGGAAATTTTACTAGCTGACAAATACGATATTTAGACGGGTACGTAGGTCGTAAAGCGGCATATGTACGATTGTCAAGGTTCATCCGCTGATCAATATTTGGTGTCTCTAGCGGTGGAGCGTTTGGTGTTAATGTGGGAAGAGAGTTCGTGGAAGATCTTTTGCTTGAACTTTCCTCTTCAATAGTGTCTAGATAAGACGCTGTGCTAGGGCCAGGAACCTGAGATATGTTCTCTTTCAACAGAGATCTCGTCTGAGTCTCGGGTTTGTTTCACGTTTTGGGGAGATCGTTTTGATTAGTTTGTACATGGCATGCGCAATTACAAGTTCTAAAAGTCTTACTATCGAGGAGATCGGCTAATTCCTTGCGTTCTTTTTCTAGTTCCTGGATGCAACGTATCAGCAAATTAATGTTCGCATCTTGCCGGGTGAGCGTGTCGATGATTCCGGGTAGCAAGTTTCGGGCTGGAAAGTTTCCCTCGATTTCGATGTCGGTGATCATTTGGTGCGTGATTGGCGATGGCAATATCTCAACGGGATGATAGTGGTTCCCAACGCTCCGTTTGTAGAGTTGGTTGAAATCTATGTTGCATTTATTTACATTTTATGAAACAAGAAGGTCGTGCCCCGGGTACGGGAAGGACGGGAGTTAATTTAGGATAACCTTTGGAGCACTTACGGATTTAGTTTGGAAACGGTTTGGTATGACTATGTTCGGTGATTTTGAGTTGTGAAAAATGAACGATACGCATTCTCGAGCCTCTGATGTTCTTTAGGCTCCGCATGGAAAATGAGATTTTGGACGTTCTGCGTTTTGGTGTGATTATCCTCGACGTCTCGCACGATATAACAATTTGGCGTCTTCTTGCTCACGACACAAAATGGTCCGCGGGCTTTGGGGCATAACTTCACTGAGATGCTCTGGAACTTTGAAGACACGGGATGCGTGACAATGTAAACATAATCGCCAGGTTGTAGTTTATGCCCTTTCTCCGTGAGACGACGATCGCGGTATTCCTGATCAGATCTTTGTTGATTCATAACTTGAGTATACACTTGGTCAGCTTGTATCACGGGAGGCGGGATATTTAACATGTTGACTAGAGGCTTGGTGATGGGAATCAAGTGTTGGACCGTGATCGGAGCAAAGCCTGTTGTTTGAATTTCCACTTTGTTAATCGTATTTTCAATCTCGGGGAGAAGCTCAACCCATTTGCCCGGTTTATCGGGAGGGACATACATTCATATTAATTCCGCAATGCGAGACATTCTCCGTTCTACTACGTTGGCATTCGGTGAATGTGGTGAAACGCGACGGACGTTGATCTGTTTCTTTTGCCAGTGTTGAATCCATTTGTGACTTGTGAAACACAATGCGTTATCCAATAGGATTGTCTCAGGTTTGCCTTCCTGCTCAATGTACTTCTCTAACGCTCGGATACTAGACTTAGTATCAGTGCTCTTCACGGCAAAGAGTTTCGTGAATCCACTAAATGCATCCGTGATGACAAAAATGCGATCAACACCTCCCCGGCCTTTTGAGATGGGACCAAAGTGATCAATAGACAAGAGTTTGCAAGGTTTCGTCGTTTAAATGTGCGCCGGTTCGAGTAAGACGTTTGAAGGAGTGTTCTTACTGGTCGCGCAAACGTGACAAGATGAGACGACTTTCTCAACAATAGATTTAAAAGCACTCGGAACTCGCTTCGCTCGTTCCTCGCAAAATCGAGACACTGTCGACACGTTTTAAAAACGCAAATGTCGACACATTTCTGTATCGTTTCTTCATATTTTTGCACACTTCAGTATCAGGAAACAAAATAAAGCACGCCTGTAATTGGTTAGAAATTTGTATTAATATGTAACAATCTGTTTCGTATATGTTGAATGGTGAAGACGTGCTCATGCTCGTTTGATATCTCGTATTATTTGTATAACATTATTCTATCGAAGTGTGAATTAGACACAATACGACTAAAAATAACAGAACCCTACGAACTATAGTTTAGTTAGTCTGGCAGTTCAATAACAATAAATATAAAAAATAAAAATAAAAAAATAAATATGTAACAGAAATTGAAAATTTCCCATTGTACAAAATTGTATCAATTTTGCAGATTGGTCATTAAACTGAACTGCCAGCAGATCGCGAACTACGTGTAAAAATTTGTGATTTAATCGTACTCGTTTTTCTATTTGACGAGCGGGACCCATCTCGCTGACGATTATTATATGCACTCGTACGATGAACGTGGCGATCGTAAACCATTATTTTTACGTTATCAAAATGAAAGAATTTTTTTTAACAAATAATTGTTTGTCATCCTGTAACATCAACAATACTAGTATCATTACACGCAATATAGATTAGATGCATAATATTTTTGCGTATTTCCTTACGGAAAACGTGTTTCTGTGAATTCTAACTTACAACTGAATTGAAATAAATAAAACCGTAGGTTTTCTCCGGCGGAATGTAAACCTTTTGTATGCGCTTATAATTTTGGTACAAGTATGCAACACTCGGGAAGGTAAAAGTTCTCAAGATAATGTTGGTTGTCTTGGAGATTCCTACGTGTCCGTAATACACGTGATAATATCGGCAGATATCGGTTTGTAGCGAAAGCGGCACAATGATACACCATATTTGGTCTCGGCCTAGACATTGGACAAGATCGTCTTTAACACAAAATTGTTACGGGAATTTGCTTTGTAGGTTTTCAATTTCCACGTTGGATTCCTGAACTTGTCAGAGATTACCAAATTTCTCCAGTAAGTTAGGGCTCGGTTTCGCGTCAAAGTGATTTACGACGTTGTCTTGCAGCATTTCCGTTCTTGATGGAGGTTCTACTGGCTCTGGTGTCAAAGGTCGAGAAATACCTTTGTCAGTTTTGTCACTCAGAAAACCTTGGTGGTATTTAGCTAGCCGTGTGACAGGAGATTGCAGTCTAACAAATTCGACTTGGTAGAAAGACAGCGTCAGGGCCCATTTAAGCAAGTCTGGGCGAATGAGAGGGCGACACCTTAATTAACTCGCGAGGCAACAGGCGGGTATGAACTTTAACGGGTCTCATGGCAGTCAGGTAAGAGCATCTCTTCAAGGTATAAATTACGGCAAGTAGATCGAGTTCTCTGACAAAATATCAGCTCCGCTCCTCTGAGGGCACAAGAAACAAAGGCGAGAGGAATCGGATTTCCTTCGGCATCAAACTGGAACCCGGTCCCTGCAAGACCTTTCTGGCCTCCAGTGGCCAGGATGTGAATGTCTTGATTCCAATCTGGATGGTAGTGCAAGATTAGTTCTCTCAATTTCTCTTCCATGTTACGTTTTGCCTCAACTTGTTCGTTTTCCCACATGAAAGGCGTATTTCCCTTCAGTAAACGAGCGATAGGTTCTTGAATTTGGGCACATTTGGGTATATGGGCGTGAAAAAATATTACGGCGCCCAAATAACTACGGACTTCTGTGAGATTTTGTGGAGTTGTGTGTTCTAAAATGCCCTGGGTATTCTCTTCACTGGGTTGAATACCAGTCAAACTCAATTCAAAGCCAAGGAAACGGATTTTTGATTGAGCGAATTTACATTTGTCAGAGTTAATGGTAAATCCGGCAGTCTGAAGTCGCTTCGTGACTTCCAGTAGGTGTAGATGTTCAGCAGGATTCTTTGAGGCGATTACGATGTCGTGGACGTACCACTGCGTGTATTCTTTGGTTCCCCGTAGCGCTTGATTTAACGCGGACAAAAGCCCAGCCTAGCTTTTGGTTGTCCCAAAGGGCAATCGCGTGTATCGCCACGGCTGTCCCTTGTGTACGAACATGGTAAACATGGACGACTGATCAGTAAGTTCTAACTGCAGGAACGCGGCTTCCATGTCCAATGCGGTATAGATAGTTGTGCCAGTGAATCGAGTCTTCAAGATTTCAAGTTTCGGGACTTTGTGATTAGACGGGATGAGATTCTTATTTAACTCTCGATAATCTCCACATATGCGCCATTCTCCGATTGCTTTAGGCACGCATACCAGATTGTTTCGATGAGGCGCATATGACTTGACAATAATATACCGTCTTTCTGATATTTGTGAATAATATCGTCGACAGATTTTTCGGCACTCTTTGGGATCGGGTACGGCTTCACACGGATTGTTTTGGTGGGATCATTCAGGTGGAAAGAATAACGAAACGGTTTATATTTCCTAATACGATCAGTATATACGTCTGGAAACATCTTGATGATCTGCTGGATAGATTCATTAAGTTTGGTTGGATCTGGAATCTAGTCGGTAGTCGGTTTTGGCCGGGCAGGAGCATTCGGCAATTTTATACCCGGTTGGATCACGTTGACATGCCCCGGGCAAGGGTCATCCGCCGGACAGATTCGGATCCGTGGAACTTCGTCGGGAATAATAGCGTCCTGATACTGGGAACCAAATAACAGTAATCCGGTCCATGATACAACAGGATTTGGCCAATGTTCAATTGGGATCTCAAACGTTTGACCACGAGCTTTGATGATAACACGGTCAGTGGCGGAACCAGGTTTTTTTTTTGGCTGGGCACGGAAGGGCCAAGATGAGGTTGGGAGTACTATGAAGGTACCAGTGGCAAAATAATTTTTGAAATGAAAGAAAAGTTGAGGTTTTCATACAAATCATTTATTATTTTTTTAAAAATAATAGGTACGAAGGTTACACCTTTACATGTCTACTAAATAACAAGTAGGTAACTCCCATATAATCATATTTAAAATTAAAAAACAAATGAAAATTATAAATGAATTGAAATTAAAATTTTAATTATTTCAGAACACCTACTTAATACAAAATAATTCGGCTATTTTTATGAATTGAGGCAAACTGTTCTACTACATCATCTAAATTTAAATTTTTTGCCAATTGTTTTTCTATATAAAAAAGACTTAAATCGCTCAAACGGTCGTCAGTCATCGAATTTCTTAAATAATTTTTAATTAGTCTCATCGAGGAAAACGTACATTCACAAGCAGCACTTGACACTGGTATGGTAACACTAATGACACAAAGGTTATATGTTACCATAAATGCGTTTTTATATTGCTCCAAGAAATGTAGGAACGTCATAGTATTTCTCACAGCAATATTTTTTTCTTTTGAGTACTCTTTGATCGCATTTGGTAATAATTTGATTTCGGCCTTTAACGTGTCTAAATCTAAATCAATAATATAGTGTTCCGCATATGGTACTATACAATCGTAATTTAAAAAATTATCGCTTAAAGGAGATTAACACTCAATACCGCGTAATATGCCTTCATTTTCACAAAAACGAGATCTTAGTTCACTAATTATTACATGTAACACCGGATACAGAACTTTAACTTTAAAATCAGCTTTCGAATTTATAACATCGGATTCTAAACGAGATAAAACTATAAACTTTTCGAATTTCTTAGGCATTTTTCGGACACGTTTTGCAGATTCTTGGGTTGATGTTGGAATTTGAATTTCATTTTCATTACATAAAATAACAGTTTCGTTGTACAATTCATCAAAAAATTGGTCGTTCTTTCTATACTCTTCCATATTTTTAATTAATGACTTTATAAGAATTAGAATTTGGCTCATTTGAGCGTCTACCGATTGCAGATGATCACTTACACGTTTTAATTGAAACAGTAACTTATAATGCATACATAAGTTGAAAACAAATTTGAAATCTATTTGCACTAGAATCCCTTTCGCTTCAGACATCCTATCGTGTTTATCTGATATTAATTTGTTCAAAAAACCCAATATTACAGGAAGTAGTTGTTTAACGGCCTGTAGGGTGTTGTTTAGCCTTTAACGGAGGACCATTGATTTAATAACGTAGAGATCTTTATTAAACAACTAAAAAACCATATTCATAACTTTTAACAAAAAATTGTACGAGAAATATACATGCGAGCGAGAGAAGAAAAACGGTAGTAGTGCCACGTAAGCTAAGGTTACAAAATAAACAAAGCTTATCATAACCTAAAAAGGCTGATAGCTGCATGCTGCGGCTGTATACCAAAATAGTTCACAAAACAACCATAGGGAGAGCTAACACCGTCAACACGGCCAAACAGGCTGACACCTGTGCAGACCATCGGGTATAACATATACGTTTCAACTCCATCTTTCGTTGATCAGGACGAACTAATTCTTGAATAGTCATAAAAATGGAATGCATTGAAGAACCAGAGACAAATACATAAATACACTCTAGTAAACTGAAAAATTCAACTCCGTTTTCAGTATTATTACAGCAGTCGGTTAAAACTAAGTTCAGTCGATGATTGTAACAATGAATATAAATAGCTCTTGGTACATGATCTCGAAAAAGCTTTTGAACCCCGTTTAAATTGCCGCTCATCACGCTTGCACCATCATATGTTTGTGCGACACATTTGTTCATATCGATGGAACACTTTTTCAATTTGCTTTTTATGTATTCAAGCAAGGAGAGAGCATTTAATGATTTGGCTGCAACAAAACCTAAAAAGCGCTCAAAAATCTTTCCATTTAAATAGTACCGAACTACAATGGAAAGCTGTTCAGTTTTTGTAATGTCTTTACTTTCGTTGACCATAATGACAAAACATGACGATTCCTTCAACTCGGCGCTAATTTTTTCTAGCATCAAACGAGCACCAATTGAAAATATTTCATTTTGTATTCTAGGACTGGTATATTTTGCATTGGAAGGCATCGATTCCTTCTTTTTTTTCAAAGTTTCATTGTTTTCCTGTACAAGATCGAAAATTTCCAAAAAATTACCTTTATTCAAGCTGTCATCATTCTCTATGTGACCTCTTTGAGCAATTCCTTGAAAAGCTGTCAAAAATAAAACTTGCACTACCGCTCGAAGGTACATTCGATTTTCACTTACCAAACGTAGGTGGCTTTCACTAATTTGTATTGCAACGTTCATTTTCTGATTCGGATTCGACACTACTGGTAAATTTTGATACGCTGTCCATTTTACGCTATTGTTCATATGCTCTTGGCTTTGTTGATGTTGAAGAAACCCGATTTTGCTCATTGCGTTTTTCCAGTTTCTAAAACCGATCTCAATGAATTGCTTGTTATTTTCAGTGAGGCGAGTGCAGAAAAATCGGCAGGGGAAACAGAAGGCAGCATCCGTCATGGAACTGTATTCTAGCCATGGATACGTTTTGTTCCATTTTTCTGAAAACGAGCGATATCGTTTATTAGCACCTGTACCACAGACTGTTTTAGGAAATTGTTGAAGTGTCGGTTGCTTAGGGCCTTCATTAACAGAATTGGAAAGGTCAGAAGGACCATATCGCTGGATATTTTTTTCTGCTTCTCTGACTGAGCTGGAAGTCGTAGAATTAATTGTATGAGAGTTCGTTTCTTCGTGGGTTTCAGAATCCGAAAAGTCGAAGTCAGATAAATCAGAATCGTCTGTTTGAGGGTCAAAATTATTTTCGTTGACATTTTCCAAACCTATTAAACATGAAAATTTGAATAATTTTGGACATTCGGACCAGGACTTCTGGCATAAAACCAAGATATGTATCATAGCAAAAAACCTACTTACTTTCGATCAAAAACTGATTTTCTTCATTACTGTCACGTTTATTATGGACAGAAGGAATAGCTTCATTTTCGGATGGTTCAGAGACAGTAGATGTAAAGGAGGAAATTTCCCTTTTTTTCCGAGCTGAATTCGAAGCCGCGAAAAAGTCTGACTCAAATTATCAAAACCAATTAATCATCATCACAAATCACAAAAAAGTGTAATAGGAAAACCAGTATCGCATTTGCATTAATTTAACACACCAGTCAAACCAGTAATAAAACCACCTGCTGTGTTGCGGTGAGTAGCCTGATACAACACGACTTGACATTGCATCATCTTTTTAGACCAGGGCAGTTACAAGTGATGGGCGGGGCGCGTTCATCAAACCTGTCTACTAGAAGTAGAGTTGTTACAGTTACTATACCTTGAACAGGGAAAATCGACATCAACCATCAACCAGCTGTCCGTTTTTATTTCCTGAGAAAAAATTTACAACTATTTGGAAAAAAAATTGGCCGGGCCAAAATTTTTTTTGGACGGGCCTAGCCCTGTCGGGCCCGCCCTTGGTTACGCCACTGAACACGGTTCTCGGGAATGTCGATGACAGCTAGAAAATGACTAATAAAGTCACGGCCTAACAGGCAAACTGGTGCTAGGTTGGTCCCAATGGTGAAATCGTATTTGAACGGATCGTGATATGGAGCATTCTTAAATGTGAATCTCAAAGTCACATCAGCTTCCGCATCAAGTGGATCTCCTGTAGCATTCACGAGATCATTGTTGTGAGTAGGTCTAGTTGGAAAGTCGATCCCCGAATTGGCTTGTTGAAGTTTTTTGAAAGCTGTTTTCGAGATGATCAATGATGGGGAACCAGTGTCAAGTAGGGCGGAAAGAAGATAATTTCCCACTTCGAGATACACGATTCCGTTGGAACACATCTTTTAGTACTCGTACTTTGCGCTCCAGGTCTGCTTGATCATGCTTACGATTGTTTGGTCTGACTCATTTAGTAACAGTGATGACATCTTCTTGAATATCCAACTCTTTATCTCTCTATCGAACATCTTCATCACGTCCGGTTGAGCTTTATCACTCCATGTGAATGGACAGGCAAAACCGCAAGCGTCGATCTTAGGGTATTTATTGAAATTCAATCTTACGTTCTTCTTTGGGATTGATTGGTCCCATCGTTGCTGGCCAATGTACAGTCGAGGAGGTTCGGTTCTAGCCATAATGTCAAAGGTTCGCATGACATACGCTGTACCAGTCATCGCTTCTTTCAGATCCCATAACATCTTATTGAAGAAACAAATTCGGGACCAGAGATCGTCTGATAAATCTCCGTACGGTGGAAAAATCTCAACGAAGATGATTTTCTGGCATTTTGTTTTATTCAGCAGATTTTTGATGAAGGTTTTGAAGTTCAATCGGAAGGTTCGTAAATTAATGTTTGGCCACCGCGTGCTGGTGAAAACGATTTACCGCACGTGAAACTTTCTGGGCTTTCGAAGATGTCTCGAAGTTCCAGTCCATTTGTCGGTTGGTAAGCATGGCTCTCATTGGTCGCGCAATGTTCAAACACCAGATGTTAGACTTGCTTTCTTATCTCTGGATGGACTCGAAAACGTGGCACGTCCGCCAGAGGGCGTCTCTGTTTCGCTTGATACGATGTGGCAATACGAGGAGTTTGATTAATCGGAACACAGTACGAAGCAAACAGAAAATAATATCACGATACTAATTCACGGAAAATTTACGTTGATTGGGTTCCTAATTTACGGGATCTTTCCGTTCTCAGAGCCTCATTAGAAATTTAGAGTCCGTAAAAGGAAGGAAACAGTAAAAGAAACCGCAAAAGAGAATCACCAAATTATTACGAAGCGGCGATGAATTAGATTTTACTAATTTTGAGTCTGACATTACGAAGAGACAAAATGACATAGAAAGAGAGAGTATCCAAATGAAAAGAATGAAGATCTGAAGTTAATCTTCGGATAAAATTAACTCCATGAATTTTGAAAAACAGGGATGTTGGACGCCACAGACTTTATAGCCGGGAAGTCTGAACTTGTTAGTGAGTTTTTATTAAAGTTTGTACACTTTTGTATTGAACCTGAACTGTCCCTGATGTATACTATAAATACAACTTATAAGACAAGAAGGTGATTGAGATACCTCGCGGATAAAGAACTAGGTGGTACCTTCGGGAGAAAAGAAATAAAGGATTATGTTTTTAGGAGACGGTTACTCGCCAAATGCGATATCAGACTTACGATTTCGTATTCGTGAATATCCGTAGGAGTCACTACAAGCAAGGATAACACAAGCCCCATGTTGGGTGCCAATTTTATGTGGTAACCAAGAAAATGGGTTGACGCACTTGGGATGGGAAAACACCTCACCCGCGTTGCTCACGACTAGCTCGAGCGATGAGTTCCACAGGGGGTAGAGGACGGCTCTGGACTTGTAGGATATACGCAGCAGTAACGAGGTAACCCAACGGGAGAGAGACACTAGGCGTTGAAAGATCCCGTTTAATTAGTAGCCCGATCAAATCTTTAACCGGTACGCTAAAACTAAAGAGAAATTAACAAAGTACAATACGAGGAGTTTGATTGTTCGTCGGGTAAAGTTGTCTCCGTCAAGTTGAAAAGAGTTGAGAGATGATGGGCTGGACGATTAACGATCGTGCTGTAAGAGATTCACGTGCCACGCAGTCACTATGGACTACTCCGCGTGGTACCAAAGTAGACCGGTGTATTAACTATAAAACAGAGAACTAATCGACGATTCTCGAACACGTAGCAGGCACTCAACTCTGTAGGCGCTACTCGGGTTGAAATCTCGAAAATAAACTTTTTATAAAAATATGAACACGGAATTTTATTAGCAAAAATGCAAAAGAAAAGACACGACGCCATCTGATCCCGAGCCCCCTCCTCGAGGACTAGACGTTACGGCTACCTTTAGGGGAAAAAATGACGTCACGAAGTCAAGGAAGAACAACGCTAGATGGAAAAGGTTTATGGAAGAAAGAAAAACGAGGAAAATAGGAGTTGACTAGTTATAGGATTTTCCGGTAGGAGCGTGACAGTGGAGAGGTTCAGGAGCTGCGGAATTAAGATACCACAACGTCCATTGAGTTCATGTCTTCATCCACATTTTCATCATCTTTCGATAAATCGGCGGTTGATCCCGTGTCCATTGTTACCAGCGAAAAAAAAAACACAAAAATTTAATGGTTGAAATGGGATCTCAAATCAATTACTACAGATATTTGTTCGAAAAACTCGATTACTCGAAGAGAAGCATGCGTTGCGTCAACCATTAAAATTATAGTGAATTACTTCTGGTTGATTCCACACGTTGCGAGCAGAAAGGTTTGTGGTCTTGGTCGAGGTGGCGTGTAGTTTCAGTGGGCACCGCGTGGCGGTGTACCAGTTCCAACAGATTAGAAGTTAAAGGAAATAAGCACGCTACAGCATAACAGATATACAATGCCGCTACACTCAGTATCCCGAGCGAACTTTACTCGTCGCATGCTGCTCAAAACAGCTTTTCAAAATGCTAGTAAATTTGTTGACTTACCATTAGATGTGATGGCCACGCTCAACGTGGGCAACCTCGCGTTAGCATATGAGGCGACCCGCTCCCGGGAGGTTCATTGGTCGGACTATAACGCCAGGTCCGCGGAATGGGCGACATGTCCAAGACCTGGGAATATGCTTCAAGCGGTAAGCCAACGGCCATCCAAAAGGCTTGCGGATTATTGGTGTGCGAACACGTATCAACAACAATAACACGAACCTGCGTAAAGTCTTGACATAGGTTTAAGTTCGATGAGGAGCGTCGACACGGGACCGCGGTGGAGCGTCCTGTGAGCCTTTTCCTATACAACAGAAAACTTGAATACAAGATCACGGTAAATGAAGAGTTAAATACTTACTATCAGTCATTCTCAAGATATAAAAAATAGCTTTGAAACTCGAAAATTAAAAAACGTAACAACAAATATGAATGATATAAAACTCGAAAATTAAAGACTGTAACAAAGAAATGTAACAATAATCCGCAAACAAAAAACAGAAAATTAAAAGTTACTCCGCGTGGGTTGTACTTCACATGAAGCTTCATTTTCCAAACTAAGCTAAGTCACATTTTGTCGGTTTCGTGATAATAGCGCAATCGTGTGGTGGAAGTAGGCACTCATGCGTTATTTTATACAGAATCACAGAAAAAACGCAGCAGTATCTAGTTTCTTAAATATTCTAAGGAAAATAATAATAATATTTTTTCCAAACTAAGCTAAGTCGAATGTTGAACTGATAGTAATTTGTGATTATGATTACCGGTAAGATATTAGTGATACTATGAGCAATGGAATATGGAATGGTGGCATAGAGTAATGTGAATGGTGTTTGTTTTAAATAATAATAATTATTTTTTCCAAAAGTGCGATGGATGATCCGGAAGAGGTATGGGAATACTTGTATTTTCGAAACCTTTGATTACTAAACTGTATGTTGCATTATTGTCTCTGTACAAACACTGCTTGTAATTCTTTAGAACGAATTACCTACGGAAGTAGAACGTGCTAGGCAGTATGTCTCCAGGCCTGATAACTGGGCTAAGACCAAAAAAAAGATCGCTAGAAATTGAAGCTTCATTTTCCAAATTAAGCTATGTCAAAAAAGCACGTTTTTCAGGAGGCGAAAAAAACTGCGTCAATTGCATACGTTGCACATGTAGCCGATTCTGTTGGTACATTCATGTAGAGGAACCCTACTCTTATAAGGGACATTTTATACAGCAGTCTTAAATGCTGCCGTAGCTGCACAATAGTTGGGTAAAGATCGACATTTCCGTGACATAGCTTGGTTTGGAAAAAATTTTCTCAAGAGCAAAGTGACAAAATATGCCAAAAACGTTTATTATGAACATCAGATGCCGTACAAAAACATTTTTATACGTTTAAGCTAAGAAACTACATTTTTACTTTAATAAAGAATCGTAAAACTCTTTCTCAGCTTCGTTCAAACAAACGAAGTCCAAAAGATGGCGAACATCTTTTTTTTCGGCAGCGGACATATGACTTTTCAGTTTTATTAGTCGTGGTTTTGTGTGAATGCTGCAATTGGGATCTCGGATACAGTGAACCGTCGGGTTCATAAAATATCCAGTTCTAATCCCTACACTATCTGAGTGCTTCTGAAACGTCCAAACTCTGCTATCTCGAATTTTTAGTTTTGATAAATTTCCTTTTAGCATTTTTTCCGACCAGTCTTTGTAATTAAACAGGTGCCAGTGTTTATTCAGGACTTTTACTCTACCGAACTGTGAAAAAATCTGGTAGTATTTATCTGGGCTAACAATAGTGTCCTCCTTTCGTAATATCTTCTCGATGTGGGCGAAAACCCGGTCTGAAGGGAGGAAACTATGTCCACGAATTGGGAAATAAAGAGATACTGAACTGATGAACTGCCTTTGATGATGACAGAGCTGCAAAAGAAAAGCCATCATGGCACTATTTTTATTTTGGCAATCTAGATTGAGTTATTTTTTGCAATAATATAAAATATAAATCACTCAATTTTGAGGTTACTTCCTGTCCTCTAAAACCTATATAAATTCTATACTTTCTTAAATAGTGTTCTATTTGTTTTGTTGTTTTATTTGAATAGAAGTTATGGACTTTGAAAAACTGAAACCATTGAGCAATATTTGGGTCTTGTCTTCTAGTTTCATTTCTTATGACACTTATTGTGATCTGATTTCTTGTATTCATTTTTCTTTTAATAAGATTTTACCTTTCTATTTATTAAAAGAAAATTTTTAAAGAAAATTATTTTTTTAACTGTTGTATTAGTTCCAAGAAATCCTTATGTATTTTAGTTTTTAGATGATCTTTGAGTGAAACTAAAGAAATGGTTCTTCCACATTCACAAACAGTTTTCACTTGCTTACGTTTATAATTTTCTTTAGTTACTAATTTATGGTTATCTTTATTCTTCTCATAATATTCTTTCATTGATTTGCTCTGACACTCTTTGCACCATTCTTGATTTTTATTGAAATTCTTTTTATCTTTTACAGACTTACACCCTACACAATATTTTTCATTTTGAGACAAATCTATTGTTATTTTATTTTTAACATTAGCACATTCCTTACACATTATTGGAGAGGTATTTTCAATTGATTTAAGTGTTGAAGATGAAAATTCTTTTTCATTTTTCACTTTCTTACACTTAGTACAATATCTTTCATTTTGTGAAAACTTGATAACCCGAGATTTGTGTGTCATCTTTCTCTTAATATATTTCAATTATTTAAGTAGGAAATTTTTTAAGAAGAAATTTATTTTTCAGAATCATATTTATAAATAGTCAACCAATTAACAAAACCATCAGAAAACCTTCCCAAATCCTGTCCAAAACCTTCCAAAATCCTGTCTATAACCTTCTCAAATCCTGTCAAAATCCTTCCAAAAATATGTTTGATCAATAAACCTCCTAAAAACTTCCTAAAATATCAAAATATGTTCAATCAATAACCTTCCAAAATTGACAACCAGACAACATAATCATGTTTAACTTTTTCAATATCAAACAAAAAAGATAGTTGAAATTGACATAAAATTAATTATTTAAAGGAACTGCCACAGTTTTATTTCCTCTAAATATTGGTCTTCTATTACTATTTCTTCTATTTTTTAATACAGCTCTATCATATAATGCATTACTACCATCTTCTGATAATTTAGCACCATCTTTCTCTGCTTGTATCCTATCTTGATCCAATTTTGTTTTGAAAAATAAAAGTAACAAATTTCCAGAAAACCCTCCAGATATAAGTGATGAATGGGAAACAATTAATCTGAATGAATCAGATAAAAAGAGTAATAGGAATAAAAGCATTGAAGATAAAATTAATTCAAACCGACAGAAGGAGCAGCGTGTCAAATAAAATCATAAGAAATAATTGAAAAAATAGTACAAATCATTAGATATGGATTAACAAACAAACATGATGGAAAACTTCAATAAGATATTGTTGGCCTTGTAATAAAACAACTAAACATTCAATTACAGAGGAAGAAATTAAATCTACTCTAAAAAAAGAACTTAGAACATGTACTCAATGTAAAATCACCCTCTCTAGAGTAATAAGTAATGAAGGTAAAATTGCGCTTATCTGCTATAAATGTAAAGAAAAAACCTGGCATTTCAAAGAAAAATGGCATACTCAGTGTACAATATGTGGGGATTTTAGGAAAATAGGATTCTAAATATTATTAGATTACTTAACTCATTTAATTTTTGAAAATGAATAACTGTTTTATATAGAGAGAAAGATGAATTATATGTACTATATATAAAGATTTATCAACATTAATATACCCATTTTCAATATTAAAATCAGAAAAACAAAGTCCTAAATTTTCAATAAATTCTGCAATGCTATTAGTCTTAACCTCACCAAAATTTATTGGAGTCACAACTATTTGATTTTTCAAGTCAATTATTTTTTCATTTTTTAGTTATATAGATTCTATTGAAATTGGTATGAAAATAAACATCTACATAATACCTATGTTCAAAATAGATCTTTTCTTGAAAATATATAATGTCTCTAAGTTCAAGTTCTAGGTAGACTATTATTTTTTTGTTGTTTTAGGTTTTTGGTTTATAATTGATTTCTCTGACTCACTATTCTTTGCATAAATTCTTTCTATTTTATCTTTTGATGGAATGTTTGAATCTTTGATAGCAACTCTTGTGAACTTATTACCAAAATCTATTTTCATTTCATCTACCTTCTTTTGTATTTTCATTAATTCTGAAACTGGTAATAAATTGAATTATTTTGTTGTTACAGATATATCTAAACCAGAATCATATTTAACAGGTTTAATTTGAGATTTTTCGTTATATTTTTTTAGCAACCTACTATTCTCTTCCTTCAATTGATAATTCTCTTCTTCCAAATGTTTGCTATTATTCAAAAGATTTATTAAATCATTTGATAAATTTTGATAGAGTATGTTATTACATCTTGCTTCACAAGCAGGAGCAAAAATTGCATTAACAAGTTTTCTGTAATTCTTTTTAGTTTCATCATCAAAATTTTTCTCATTAATTCCTTTATGAAATTCTTTGATCAAGTTCATATATGATTTAGCAATATCTGATGTTGATTGATTTTCATAATAATGTTTCAAATTTTCTAAATTAAAACTTATCATCTCTTTTACATCTGCGCTAAATGAATTAACTATTGAAGTTAATGTAACTAAAGATTTTTCATTTGCCATTTATATATAAAATTTTTCTATTTTTTTTACCATTTACCATTCCACTTTCCATTCCCTTTTCCTTTCCAGTTACCATTATCCTTTCCCTTTTCCATTCCATTCCAGTTACCATTTTCCATTTACCATTTTCAAAAAATTTTATAAATAAATAATAATGGATCATGCAATACTAATCAAATTGATGAGGGAATATGATTTTATAAATAATACAAAAAAATCTTTTAGGGAGAAATACAATATAAGCTTGAAAACTATAAATAAATATCTAATAAAATATGATATTCCTCACAGAAGAAATCTGAATATTATAAAAATTAATCGAGATAAAAACGGGAGATTCACTTTTGGTATTTTTGAAAAACCTGAAACGAAAGTTCTATCACATTGCAATGATAATAGAATTGATGCATCCAAGAAGAAAGAAAACCCTAAAGATACTAGAACAAGAAAAGTTTGTATCAATTCAAATGATAATCTAGTTATAAAAGCAGATAAACAAAAAGAAAAAGAAAATCAGAGTAACAATAAGTTTGATTATAAATCATTCATTGATGGCTTAGAAGGATTTGATTGAATACTGTTGGAAGGTATGATACATTGGCCTAAGCCACACCCCGGCTACACTACATTACTTCTCAACCTTCTGACTCACCTTTGTGACTTGCTCCCCTGACTATTGTAGCTTAGTCAGTATGCTACCATTGGTTGTTTGGTAAGCTCATAACCTTTGATAGATTCTCGCCCTCTCGCCTAACACTCAATTGTGGCTGAGTTAATCCATCGGCAAAGTACTCCGAGTTTATCTCTGGACTATACCGTCCAACAAATAATACTCATAGTTTCATAAAATCAAGGTTTTTTAGTGTCATAATATTTACTATGTCAAACTCTGTTCCCAAATTAGATTATAGAATTGTACAAGTTTGTTCTCTTAAAGTAATGAAAGTATTTGAGACCTATAATTAAATCTCATGTTTGCAAAAAGTGTTGATCACATTCACCCACATTTTATTTTGATTTTATTAGAATGTTTGCAGATGAAGCTAAGCCAACACTTGCAGGACTCACTAATCTTGACAAAACAACACATCAACATATAAAATTATTCAAACAAAAAATTGATAGTTCATTAAAAATTAGATAGCAGAATAAAAAATATACAAATTATCAAAAATCGATTTATCACAGTTGAGTTGCTATGTCACAGCTGTAATGAAGCTCAATAATGCATTTAAAAAAATCACAAAATTAAATTATCACAGTTCAGTTGTTTGTCATTAACAAAATATTATGTGATATATTCTATTTCTAATCATAAATAGGTACCTACATCACCACAAAATCTAGAAGATTGCATATTGAGAGTTGAAAATTTAGATTAAGGATAAATATTGATAAAACTGAGGTCATGCAGATTGAAAAGAGTAAAAGTGGAAAACCTCTATGTATTGAAATAGGTGAGAGATATCTGAAACAGGTCAACTAATACAAGTACTTGAGCCCCAAGATAGATACCCTTTTTGATAGTTCCTGTAAGACCTGGTACACGGAGGTGACTCCATTCCGTGGCAATAAGAGAACACCTAAACCGGTACACTGATCATTCCATCCGAATGTAACATGTGGAGAGCATAAGCTAGATACGTCCAGTCTTGTACAGGGTGACCCAATAGTCCTGCATCATGCGAAAATTTTTCAGCAAAAATTAACAAACAATGATCGCGAGAAAAAATTATCCTGTCTCGCTTCAGTAGTCCTCTAACAATCTAAAGGAACCGACCGCATTCGCTCTCTGAACGTAAGGAATCTTCAGTGAACGAATGAACGAAAAAAAAACAAAGTGTCGTAATACCTAAGCATAATACGCTGCAAATAATGTTGAAATTAAAGTTTAAAAATGCCGAATTTAATTTTTTTTTTTTTTTTTGCCAAAACATTCTAAGCCTAATCACCACTAAGCATAGACGTATGCGAGTGAATTAAAAGTGAGAAGTTCACGATCAAGTGCGATGATTTACAAACGGACGAGTCAATGGTCAGGTCGTGGTAATTGAAAGACTCAGTGGAAAAACGACCTTTGTATTGAAAAATAAATTTTATAGGGGAAGAAAAAAACAGAGATCAACTTTGCATAGCTTTTGCAGAAAATAACATTAAAAACTTTCAAAATTCTCACGCATTTCGCAACTGAGGTAGTAATCGTAAATACATAGAAACATCCGAATCATCTATATATTGTAAATTTAACAGTCTATGCAATTTCGCAGTAAAATCTTCTACGTTAACAGAGTTTAATCCTATAAGAGGATGTCCCTCTAAATTTCGTTTCTTCCTAAATTTTTTATCGACTTCGGTCAGTGCTTTCTTATCTTGTCCGAACTGCGTATAAGCTGCCAAAGTGGTCGTTGATTTTTGTCGATCTTTAAGTACGTGAGCAAATTGCGGAAAAGTCTGTATTTTGCTAGCACTTTCTTGCTTGGCGTACACAGTCTTGCAACTTTTCTAGCACGTGATAGTAATACCTAGCGGCTAGAAGACTTGCGTCGTGGAGACGCGGCTTTACTAATGTTTGTAGAGGGCGTATTTTTTTGCGGATTCAGATTTTAATGATTGTGATTGGTTAGATATCGTTTAAATAAAGAGTTTGATTGGTTATTATACTTAAATAATTTTTTGAACCATTTCTAAAATGAAGTTTTGAATTAGGTGTCGTATACGACACTTGACGCAGTGAAGGGTTAAGCGAAAACATAGATCACTTGTAATACTACTGCGCTAAATAAGTGGCTTGGGCCAATAGGAACTACATACATACAAATAATATTTCACTGAATGATTAACAATTTATTTACTTTAACCCTTAAATTGGTAAAACTCTATGGAGGGTCTTAGATTTTTTTCAATGCGCTTTTATTGTTGTTTAGTATCATAATAATTCAATCCACGTTCCAAAAAAAATTGATTACCCCAAGGGGCTGATTTAGCAAATGTTAACTGTAGTTCACGTTGCCAAGAACTATTAAAAACTAAATATGACGCAGTAGGAATTCAATGTTAACTGTAGTTAACATTACCAGGCTCGTTGACTGTCTTGAAAAGTGACTGTTATCAGCTCTTTACAACTCCAGTAGTATGAATAGGTTATTCCTCCAGGACGAGAGGGTTAATAATTAGTAAAATAACCAACAGAACTTTTTTTTTTTTGTTACTCGTACTCACCCTACCTGTATAGGAAAAGGATAATTACCGCAAAAACTAGTTTTTATTTACATGATAATCCACAAAACAATTAGATTTTGGGGTAAAGCACAAATTTAATCTACACTTGCTGCAAAACACCGTTGTTATCCCCTTAGTACAATGTTTACAGCGGTTTTTTTTTAGAAAAAATCGGGAAATGGTTCATTCCATCGAGACGGACATCGTCTGTTGGTCGTGCAGTGCGCATTTGTCTTTTCTTGATCACGTGTCGAGGTGCAGGAGCATTCATACTTGAGGGCCTTCCTTGCTTACTTCTGAAGAAGAGAGAGAGAGCGATGCGGATTCGGAATTGTTTTAGAGACCAAGGTTTCACATTACCGGTGGAAGGAACAAACTCACGGCGATAGAGGAGCCAAGCATTATTGACAGAAATATCTAGCAGCTGAGAGAAGATCGCCATATAATATCGGTGCGTTTTGAAATCTGTTCGATATAAGGCTACCAACATGTCTGCTAAATCGACACCGCCCATGTGAGCATTGTAATGCTTTACAATTTGGGGGCAGGTTACGTTCTCCTTCGTCTTGGTTTTCTTGTCGTACCTCTTGATGCAATCAACTGGTTTATGACCAACGTACGAACTCAACAGAGTCACAGCTTTGTTATCCGCCCATTTCACAATGGTTATTTTGCGTACGTTGTCGCTCTTGAAATCGAATGACCCGCGTCCTTTCTTCAAGAGAGCCTTGTCTGACAAAATACTAGTTTTGCACCGATTTTCTCGGACAGTACCAAGTGACAAAATTCCATATCGGTTTCGTAAGTGAAAGATCAGTTCTGGTGTTGTAAAAAAGTTATCGAAAAAGATCACAGACAAAGGTTTCTCTGGAATTGACTGTGATAATCCGAGAACGACCCGTGCGCCGAGCCCAAAGTGCAATTCATCATCGGGAAACTGAAGAAATTGAAAAGTCGGTTCTCCACAATAGATGATAAAATCGTATACCAAACCCGAAATTCCAGCGCGGACAAAAATTTTGAATCCCCACTTTTTCGGTTTTTTCCGCATGTACTGTCTTCGGGAGCCAGGTAGGGAACCATCATCTCGTCCACACTCATCCTTTTCTCGTGAGGAATCTTCAGACAATTTTGTCGAATCATTTCTGACAATGCACGGACTTAATAAAATGGATCGGTGCCGTTGTCAAGGGTATTATCCGCGAAATGTAGGAATCTCCTCAATTTTTGATACCGTTTCAGAGGCATTTTATCGCTGATCAATGGAAAGTTCAATTCATTGGACCAGTAGTCGGTGTATGCTGGCATTTTCACAATTCCTCTACACAGTTCAATACCTAAAAACTCTTTGATTTCTTCCTTATTGATATTGACTGACGAAACACCAGAAGACTTCTGCACCGAATACAAATTGGTTTGCTCAACAATCAATTGAAGGACGTTTTCGGAAAAAAATAACTGAAAATAATCAGCCGGACTGGAAGACGTTGCAGATGGCCGGTTTACAAAGTTGTCAGTTGGCAGATCAACACAATGCCGAAAGAATCGTTTCTTCCATGTGAACGTCAATGGAACTCTCCGTGGAATTTTTGGGCCACGTTTTTTCTTGGCTTCCATAGTCACTGGAAATGCTGATGACGGACCTGGAGTTTCTGAAATTCGGAGAGATGCACCTGGTGTCACAAGTGCTGGAGGTATGTTAGCCTTCGGAATTTGGGGGACATCAAATGTTGGAGACGTTTTGGGTTTCACTTTCCTAGATGTTCGCCGTAATGTACGTATAGAAGACGTGGTATCGATACCATGATCAGGGAGAAGTCCGGGTTCATCACTCGATGTACTAAGCAAGTCTAGATTAACAACATCCAAAATACTGGTACTGGTCGCAGGCAAAGCGAAAGCTTCAAATGGCTCGCTTTCACAGGGAACAGAAGCAGGAACAGTATTAGAACTGATATCGACAAGGTTACCAGGTGAATTCGTCAAGTAAACATCGTCATCAGTAGTTGATAGGACAGCTTCCAAAAACAGTATGCTGCATTGTGCAAGCATTATATTCATCCAGCTCGTCCTCTTCAACTAGTTTGAGGAGGTCTTCAATGTCGGACATTGAAGGTGCTACTGAAGCAACTTCACTGTTGTCAGCAGGAAACAGCCCCGGTTCATCCACATCAGAATCATCAGAATCGCTGTAGCGCGGTGGTCTAATTACTAGTGCGCACATGAGCTCGCCCCTCGATTTGATGGATTTTGGCAGTCTTGCTGCCATCTAAGTATGAGAATAAATCACATACTCGCATCAGTTTCAGTATCTTGATGATGAACTGAGGAACTTTGATGTGGAATGAAATGAAAAAGTGAACTTACCCTTAAATTCCTTCTGTAGATTAGGTACCACGCAGATCTCAGTGTAAGAAAATGCTTAATAATTGAATATAAAACTATTGAACACAGAACACACATGCAAATCACTGACAGTAACAGGTGATACAAAAACAGTGATAACGAATCGAATATTTTTGTCAAAGTCATATAGATACACCAAGTTAGACGACTAGCGCGTTTCCGCGTTCTGCCGTCATGCCAGCGCGCTGCTATCGCTGAACTCCTTTGTTTGCATTGCGCTTATATGGACAGTTTTACGTTTTTGCGGATTAGCTCAAAAACTATCAATTTTGATGAAAAATTGGAAAGAGCTAAATTTGTTCACCTTGGAATTTCCCATCGAATGCGAGTAAATTCGAAATTTTTATGGGTAAAATTTTGAAACTGATCTTACCTGATAGAAAATAACAGGTAGAATAAATTTTGTTCTTTTCACTTTTTCATAAAACTCGACCGTTATTGAGATAAACGCAAAACCTTGTTAGGGCTCCCAACGTTTACATTGATTTCACGGCAGTCGAACGCTGCCAGCGCTGCTATCGGGATAAATTATCGTAACATACGAAGTTTAACATTGGTTAAATGGAGAGTCGAACGACTTGGTGTATCTATATGACTTTGATTTTTGTTTTGATCATTCATACTTTGTGCAAATTTACTGGCCAACTATTTCTCGATGCTTAGCAATATCTTGGCAATGTTAACCCCAGTTAACATTGAATTTAGTTAACGTTGTTTTCAAATACCCATTAAAAGTAGTAAAAATTAATATTTCAGAAAATTAAATACAGCGGTCGATTCAGGAAACCTTCTTCTTCATTTCCCCCAATTTTTATGCCAAAATACTAAATAGGTCATTCATAAATTGAAAAAATGTAAGCCCAAGTCTTGCTTTTTTTTTGAAAAAGCAAAATTCTGCAAGTACGTGTGATTTCATCGCTCGTGGTGGTTCATAAAACTTCGGAAAGAGGTCGTATTTGGTATCGTTGGATAGAGAAATGTTAACTGAAGTTAACCTTGCTGGATTTGTCGAGATATTTCAATTCGGTGATTTTTGGTGAATTTTTAAAGTGAATGTTAACTGCGGTTAACATTGCTAAGTTAAGGGCTAACAGGTAATATCCTTTCCAGGGGAATGAAATTCGGTAAACACGCGCTATAGTTATTCGGCCTTTGAAAACGACTGTATCACAATTAAAAATTTGCAGCACAGAACTATGTGGATAACGTCACACCTCAAACTCTACAGGCACATTGCTAGGTCTTTCAAATAAAATTCAAGTAACCGTTCTTCTCCCGTAGTGTAACTCATAATTGATAGGGGAAGGCAGTTCAAAAGTGACGACAGGTATAAATCGTACCGCGTTATCAGTTAAGGCTACATTCAGACGGATTTCTCGGTATTATCTAAGATAGACCTTGCTACGCTATAAAAAACATTTTCAATGTCTGGGGAAAATACTCGCGATAAGCATTATGCTTCTTCGAAGTTTAAATCCGAGAATTGGCGACACGGCAGGGGAATGAGAAAATGAATATTTTTCGCTATATGAGAGGGGGTTACAATGATGTTATGAAATCAAAACGAGAACTGTTTCATGTTTTATGATATTTCTCATCGAATATGAGTTTTAGAAATGCGAAAAGCCTTTACGTGGCCTCAGGATAGCCTTTGGACGCAGAATGTCATGTTTCCAGAGAATGACTGGTACCTGTGTAAGAACCAAATTTCGATAATCATAAACGAAACATAAGTATACCTAATAAAATAGTAACGGAAGTACAAAAATTCGAGGTAACGATTACAGCATCATTCCTAAACCATAAATGAAAGAAGTCATCAGTCTGATTTTAATACTAGAGTTAGGTACTTAAAAATAACATTGGCACAGGTAGATTTTTTTTTGTTAAAAAAAGGGAAAAATCGGGGTAAAGATTAGGGTACAAAAGGTAAAAAAATTAAGGAATCAAAGTCCGATACCATTAAAGAAAACCCAGAATAATAAAACTACTGTGGGAACAAAAATTCGAATTATCACAAGACGAATAGGTATATTATCGATTAAAGTGTTTTCAATCAAAATTGGCGTAGTATTTTCACCAACCAGATTCATTGCAATTGCACTTGCATCATTTTCTTTGGAATCTTTGTTTTTGTTAAGTCGCTCCAGCGGTGGAGTTCCCAATAAGCACAGTAGGCAAGTGCCTAAGGTGACAGATTTCGAGGGGCAGCAAATTTTTGTACAAAAACAGCGGGAAAAAGGAAGGAAATTCGGAAAAAGAGAAAAAGAAGAGGCAGACAGATAAAAGGAAACAGTTGCAGCAAACATAACTGGGAAATAATCAGGGGCGGCGAAGTAAATTTTTTTGGCGTGGTGCTCAATTATATTTCAACCCCCTCCCCCTACCTCATAAAAGTCTACACATTTTTGAACACTCCCCCCCCCCCAAAAAAAAAAAAGCTTATCCGTTGTTATTTATAGAATTCTCCCCGTTTCCATCTAAAGACAAAGAAGCACACTTATTTTATAAAAGAAATAAGAATTTTATTATTATTCCATTTTCTATATTACAATAGCAAATGTTGCCATTCTGAGAGGATTTTTTTTTTAATCCAAGTATTTATTATGTCGTTTAAATCTATTGTGGCATTGGTCTTTTTATGCATATGTAAAAATGCATAATTATTCAAATTTTTACCTTTTTTGGTCACACAACGACTCTAAATTCAAAATTATACGCAGCTCTACTCGGGGTCCCCTCTCTTCCTGCTCTGTGGGGATATTGAGGGTTTTGTAGAGGGTGCTTGTCTCGGCATTCACTGGTCTTCCAAGTGGTTGGTTTTGCGTTCTCCGAGGGCCTTCTGCCTATGGTGGTTTTAAGGAGGCTACTAGTGGGCCGCCGGAATGAGTGTACGGGAGAAAAATATAGGCCGTGGTTCCTGTGGATACCACAGTACGGCACGGCCGCATTGGATCGGGTGCAGCCGGTGGTTGGGATGGGCGCTGCAGTTCAGACCGGGCTGTAGAAGCCCGCCGCCGCCCTTCTGCCTTAGTCAAGGCGACTGATGGCTTATTTGTTGGCCAGCTGGTATGGGTACGCGTCAAATCGCTCTCCCTGTGGCGTTTTTGTGCCTATCAGGGTGGGATAACGCTGAATCACACTATGTTTGGACGGGGGCGTTGCTCCTATTCGGGCCTATAAGTGGCATCAGGTCACTTGGTGCCTTGGAACGGGGCGCAGGACCCCGAAAAACAGGAGATCTGAAGCAGTCCTGGGTCTTGAGCAGTATGTGGTGTAAGATTATGTGTCGCTCTGTGGCCGAGTGTTCAATGTGCCCGCGTCGTAGTTTTGCGTCTCGGGTTCGGGCCCCACCGGCGCCAGAAGGTAGTGATACTTGATTACCCTTTAACATTCTGGCAAACAGAGCGACTACAGTACCAATAGAGGTGGAAACATAGCACACCCTGTAACCCCGCCAGTTCATCCGAACAGGGCGTGTGGGCGTGTGCAAGGCGTGTTACCACCGGTGTCAAAAGATTCGGTACTGGTACGTGTGCACATCGTGGACAGCTTACTCAACGTTGTGAAAATACGTGGCTAGTAAGCGAGTCGCGTCTGCACACTCTTTGGTACAGAGAAGGAAAAACTAACGCAAAAAACCGTGGGGGGAGCAAGAGCAAGCTACTCCAACTAACCTTGCCCAAGAAGTCGCGCGTCTGAATACGGCGCTTAAAGGTGTGAGAGTACGTGGCCGTGGCCCAGTGGGTGGCTCTTCCTGGCGCTGCCTTTGGTGGGGGCTCTGGGGGTGTGTACCTGCTTCTGGAGGACTGGTGGGTGCTGGGTCTCGCTTCCCTTTGTTGGTGCCTCTGTTGGGTGGGGGAAGTGGAGGTCCCCGGGTGAAGGGCTGTGCACATTTTTGGCGGACCCAAGGGCAGTAGAAATATGGTTGGTATTCACACTCATGGCCCAACTGTCCTAATTTGAAAATTGTAATTCCGACCACGCTTGGGAGCGGGCTGTGGAATATTCTCAAGGTGCTATCCGCCTGTAGTAAAAGGCGAAAAAAAGAAAGCCGGTCATGAATCGTGATGATAATATGAATATGCACAGAAATAATCAACAGGGAATGTATGCAAATAAATGAAAAAACTTGTTCTATTTATAAATGAGCAACATTCAAGTTTTTTGCCGTTTTCATTCCACCTTAATATTTAACACAAGACCCCGTGTGGCGCTACAGAGACAGCGATTACGTTCCAAACAACGTTAAAAATTAAATAAGCAGCCCCCAAAAGGTGGAGGTGTATGATTGACGCTATTAACTGAACACAAATTGTATTTGTATCGTAATTGCACCCCCTTTCCTAGTTTGTGCCAAATTGATGAAAAATGGACATTGCATATCCTAAATATTGGAAAGGGATATATTTGAACAGGATATTGCCATCCATACTGTAATTTCATTTGCATCCCCTTTCCTAGTTTGTGCCAAATTTATGAAAAATTGACATTTCATATCCTAAATATTGGAAAGGAATATATTTGGAGAGAATTTTGCCGTCTATAATGTAATTTCAGTGAACCAATTGACTGCCCCTCACGACCCCATAAACGTTAAAAATATCATAACCATTAATCCTGGGGGAAAAAAAGAAAAAAAACTTGTCAAAAGTTTAACAGGACTTATGGTTCGTGAAATAGAATTTTTTGAAAATAATCGACGGCGCACTTAACCACATTATGATTGTGAAAGTTCGTAGTAAAACTTTTAGCTGACTATATCCATTACAGATGACTGGCTGGAACACCAGACGATGCCAGAAAAAAAATCGAATGAATGGAACTTCTAACATATAACAGTCACTGAGTGCAGACTGCAGATTCTTGAAATACTTAATGGATTCTTCCGTTAGCGGCGGAGGGGGAAGGGTGAAGCTAGGCCCCTTTGTTTTTGATCTTGATTCTGAATAATCCTGATGTATTGTACAGCAAAACTTGTCTATAGTGAACCTGTGTAAAGTGAAAAATCTGTCACTATAGTAGAGAATTGCTTGGCCGTGGGGAAAAGCTGTCTATTCCAATGTATAATCCGGAAAACCTGTGTCGTGTATGCGGCTGCTTTATGGATATGATAGATAAAAGAAAACAATATTGCATTCGTATAGGTTCCGTAACTATGTAAGTAGGAACACCGGTCAATTTTCTAGGTAGATTACATAAAATCGAATTTGACAACCCTAAATAACCTATGAAATGACATTTTGATAGTATTTCATGAAAAATTTGAGCTCTGGCTTCCTCCAAGGTGCTGCAGAGTACAAATTAGGTCCAAATTCTTATTGGAAATGAGTTCAACGACCCGAAAGTACCACAGTTTGCAAATTAGGGTCGAATCGTTATTAAAAATGAGGTCGTATTACACTCCATGAAAATCTTGAGCCCCTGTCCCTTCATAGGTGAAATAGTTTGCAAATTAAGAGCAAACATTTATCAGATATGAGTTCTGCGACCCTGGAAACCTTACAAATATGTATTCAGATGTGAAAATTTTGAGCCTCCATCCCCCATCTTAATGTCACAATTTTGAATTGACAGCCTATCATCGAAACCGAATTCTACGATCTTGAAACTTCTACAAGTGGTATCCTGATTCAGTGACTCAGGCCAATGAAAGGTGTAAAAAGTTGTTATAAAATAGTCATTCATGATCTTATAAAGTACGAATTTTAAGGAAAGGTCTACTGATTGGTCGCTAGGGATCTACAGAAACTGATCTGTGAGAGATTTGCACTCCTTATGTTCCTTGAAGGTGATGAGATCACAAAAATGTCAAAAATTTTGTTTTCACTTATAAGGCCTGCGTTCAGTGTTGCATTATGTAGGATCTTTGTTGACCTGGCGTTTCGGGGGTTGTAAGATAGATATGAAGAATTGCAAGAGACTAGTTTTACGATTTAGTATAGATTAATTTTTGTTGCTTGCACTTGCAGCACGTCTCACTAAAGAGGAAAACTGAAGCATGAGATACTTCTGACCCCATAGGGGCTCAGTGTAGGGTCCAGGGTTGGCAGAATTGAGTATGTTGGCTACACTGCCAATCTCCCGTTCAAAGTTTCGTAATACGCCGGCATTTTTGTTATGTATAATTATAGTCATGCCGTGTAAAACAATTTTTTTTAAGTAAAATAAAACGACATATTTTTGCACCATAATAGCCAGATTTACTTAATAGGTTATGGGGGTAGTTATCAAAATTCGCGCATGATTCAAAAAATGGAAATTTATTTTGGAATTATGAAAGTTTGAACTTGTTTTTACATTTATTGTATGGGTGATACCTCCCAGATTACAAATCCAAAAAGAAAAAAAACATCCATCCGCAATATTTAGTACACAGGGGGAAGATTGAAAAAACAGGTAGCCACGCTAAAGACAAGACTTCACTTTTTTTTAAGGATATGATATATTTAAGTTTCAATTACATTTTTCTTTCAAGATTTGACGACTAGCCCACACATAAAGCTCAGAAATAAAACTTTGAAGTCCCAAAATTGTAAGTAATATAATTCATATTTTTCAAATCCAACAATTAAGCCTTAAAATATTGGTAAAGTACATTTTGCAAAACATTTAACAAATAGATAGCACTTAAACTGAAAAATGAAAGTAATTTGAATTGATTTTAATTGGCATTAGGCTTTGGATTCACATAAAGTAAAAACTATATGGTAAAGACTTAGAACTTTTTTTTTTTTTCAAATCAACTTATACAGAATAATTAAAACTATAATTATTATCTGATCAATACAAAGAACTATTAACAATATTAAAATAAAAATTTGTCAATACAACTGAAATCATACTTCCCAAATTTTAAAATACCGCGTCGACAAACTATGGGGTGGGGTAGGACATCAGTAATGTCCTCTCGAGAAATAGAAGATTTATCTACAGCATTGGGCCATACAAAAAATGGAGACCCCTTCCGAGATTTTCGCAGAAACTGCACAGTTGGGTCCTCACCCATTTCTATTATTTGGCCGATATAATATTTGACTTTGAGCGTGGCATAAGGAAATTTAACTAAGACAAAATCGCCTGAAATCCTTTCTCCCAATGCAGCACTGAAGTGATTTACAGAAGATTCCACTTGGTCATCATTAGCCTCGACAGACTCCACACATGCATCCTTATTAGGAACAGGTTCCCTTCTTCCTTTACACTGATAGGTAAGGACTCCCATATCAAAGTGTTTACATTCAACATTACAAAAACAAGAAAGTGATTTAAATTGAATCATATTTGGTTTTTCTATCACCCATTTCAGATGGTGGACTTTCATTGTCTCTACAAATGGCAGAATACTTTTTTTCTCTTCTTCTGACAAATCCTCCCTTTCTATATCCTCCACGGAAATAACCTGTATCTTTATTCCATGTATTTCTTTAATAACAAGGTTGGAGAAAGCTTCAAAGTTATTTATATCTGTATTACAAGATACCAATCGGTCGGCAGTTCTCTTAATAGTGCCACCCACCCCATCAGCGGCACCCTTCCCATGGCCTGCTTCTGTAAAGTTCCATGTCATAACATCGATATTAGAAAAGGCCTCAGGAAATTTGTGCGCTATCAAATAAAACATAGTTGTACTGGTGCAAATCGACACGCAACATTAGATAGTTTGGAATAATTTCATCGAAAATGTTTGAAAAAAAAAATGCCGATAATTTCTGAAGAATCTCAACGGAAATTTTTAGAATAAATTTCCAATGTTTCCCAAAGAATTTCATGAAAATTTTTCGAGAAAATCTTTCGCTAATTTTTAAAGAATAATAGGAATTGGGAAAAAACTGAAAAAACGACGACAGTTTTTAAAGGGTTTTATCAACAAATTTCAGGTAAAATGTTCCCCGAAGAATTTAATCGAAAATCGAGAAAAATATTCGGAAAAATTCTTTGCCAGGAATTTCATCTAAGATTTTTGGAGAAAAAAATTCAGTTATAATTTCCGAAGAATCTCTTCGAACATCTTTAGGAAAATTATCCAATGTTTTCCAAAGAATTTCTTTAATAATCTTCGGGAGAATTTTCCGATAATTTTTGAAGAATTTTGTAGAAAATATTCGGAGAAACTGATGGTTTGAAGAATTTTGTGAAAAATCTTCAGAAAGAATGTTCGATGATCTCCAAAGTTTCATCAAATGTTTTCGGGAAAATTTCTAACAAGTTGTAAGGAATTTCGTAGGAAACTTTTAGGAAAAATTTTCGATATTTTCCGAAGAATTTCATGGAAAATCTTTGGAAAAATTTCCAGTGCTTTCCAAAAAATTTCATCAAAATCCTTCGAGAAAATTTTCCGATTATTTTTAAAGAATTTTGTGGAAATATTCGGGGGGAAACTCGGATGGTTTTTGAAGAGTTTTTAAGAGACAATCTTCAGGAAAAACATTCGATGATCGAAGAATCTCATCGAGAATCTTTGGGAACAATATCCGATGATGTTAAGAAATTTCATTGGGAAGTTTTGAAAAAAAAAATCCCATCACTTCCGAAGATTTTATCGAAAATCTTTAAAAATAACTGAAATTTCCCGAAGATTTTTGATGAAATTCTTTGGAGATCATCGAACATATTTTGTCCTGAAGATTGTTTACTAAAAATTCTTCAAAAACCATCGGAGTTTTTCCCCGAATATTTCTGTGAAATTCTTCAAAAATCGTTGGAACATTTTCTCGAAGAATTTCGATGAAATTTTTTGGAAAAAATTGGAAATTTTTCCGAAGATTTCCTATGAGATTCTTCGGAAACTATCAATTTTTTTCTAAAAATTTCCTACAAAATTTCTTAAAAATTGTTGAAAAATTTTCCCGAAGATACCCAAAAATTAAAAAAAGAAATTCTTTGGAAAACATTGGACATTTTTCTAAAAGATGTTCGAAGCGATTCTTCGGAAATTATATCTGAATTTTTTTCTCCAAAAATCTTTTTCTATTATTCTTCAAAAATTAGCGAAAGATTTTCTCGACAAATTTTCATGAAATTCTTTAGGAAACATTGGAAATTGTTTCTAAAGATTTCCGTTGAGATTCTTCGGAAATTATCGGTTTTTTTTTTCAAACATTTTCGATGAAATTATTCCAAACTAGCGTAACGTTGCGTGTCGATTTGCACCAGTATGAAGTTTTCCACAGTAGTACACAGCAACTGGCGCTGTATAGGACTTTCCTATGTTGCGTGATGATCTGTTCCACACTATACATATAGTTCCTGGAGTTTTGGGTTGAGGAATTTTTGTAGTTGTTGGAATTTTTGTTCTCAATGAAATTATGTGGGCTTCGATTCCTATTAAACGATTGTTTCCCTTGTTGGGAGTCGTGGTATTATTCCCTAACGTGTAATGTTCTATCGGTCTTCTCCTCTTTCGAGGTAGCTGCCTGGTTTTCTGTTTTGCTAAGTTTCAGGTTTTGGATTTTTTTTTTAATGTCCTCTAGTTTTTGTCGAGTGTCTCGAAGCTTTCTAGCTTTTTGGAGTTGTTCCGCGAAGTGCAATTTGCGGATGTTGGCTTCTAGTTTTGTTAGTGTGTTAAGAGTCCGTAAAAGTCAGTGCTTGGTGGGTTTCTCGGGGGAGTCCTTCAGTACGTGGTGACATATCTGATTCTCCGGCATGTTGGAGTCTACTTTCCGGCAAAGAGATATGACTTGGTCGAAGTACGTCGGGGTACTTTCCCCTTCTTTTTGAATGCGGTCGTTTAGTTGGATTACTAGAAGGTCATGTTCCATGCCGAATTTGCCCAGAAAGAGTCGTTTGAGTTCGGGCCATTTAGGTTTTGGGGTTGCTTTCATGGCCGTGATGTAGAAGCTGAGTGCGAGGTCAGTGAGGTACACTGGGAGCATCTGAGTCTTTTTGTCATCGATCCACTTACGAATTTCATCTGTCAGTTCGAAATTTTCTAGAAAGTTATATACGTCTCTTGTAGCAGTCTCTGAGCCATCGAATTTTTCTGCGACGATTACACGCCTAGTGTTTGGGGTATTTCTGATCCTAATAAATTTTCTGTTATGTTGTCAGTGTCGTTTTGGCTTAAGGGGTTTGGTACCGATCTCTGAGGCTGGCAAAACGTGCTTTGTCCAGAAATCAAATTTTTCAGGAAATGGAAAAAACTGTGTACATTGATAACGTTGATCTCATTTTATTTTATTTTTTCATGAATGGCAACACTGAACCTTTCTAAATAAGATCCCTAATACTGCATCAGCTGTACTACAAGCATTTCGGGGATATCAAGCCATGAAGCACGCTAAACAATGGACTAAGTACTTTTTGGAACCAAAAATTAATTTATGAAAACGAATCAACGAAGGAAGAATGGAAGACGTTTATTTCTCTGTCAAATACGGATTGCATAAATCTCGACGAATCCTTGTATTGTTCATCACCAGATTGAGAGTCTGGAAATTGGAAGCGTAGGTATTGGCTAATGGGACTGCTGAAGAACCCTTCTTGAACTTCCAAACCCTCGAATCCCGAAGCTTCAGTGCTTTAGTAGAGTGCTGTCGATTTTAAAAAAAAAAATCGATTAATCGATTTTTAAAAATTGAATCGATTAAAAAAATCGAAAATCGGCAAATCTTATAATTGCGATTATTTTAAATCGATTACAAACGTTGAATCAATTTAAAAATCGAGTCGAATAAAACATCGAATTTTTTAAATCGTCGATTAAAAAAATGTATCGGATTTTATAGTTCCGGCACGTATTTAGAAATGGATTTAATTTGATTGATCAATCAAGTTCGCGATTTTTTCCCCCTTTTTTAAAGCATTATTTAAGCAAAAACAGGGGGAAAAAAATCGCGAACTTGATTGATCTATCAAGTTAAATCCATTTCTGAATACTCCCCTCCCCCTTCCTCCCTTAAATATGGCTTGACGACAACACGACGCAGCATCTCAGTAGAAAATTTAATACTGATCGGCGACTTTAATCTGCCTCAGATTGTCGACGATGACGGTTCTCCCGTTAGCTACATCTCAATGAACGAAAATAAAATTCAAGACCTGAACAACTTTATGCACTTCCATAACCTAGTCTCGTACAACAGGGTCCCTAATAAATACGGCAAAACTTTAGACCTAGTCCTGAGCAATATCACGTCTTTAACGGTCAATCTAGGTCATCCCTTGTCAACACCTTCCGATAGCTATCACCCTCCTTTGGAAATAGGTTTATCACTCGCTCGAATTTTTCATAAGATGAACCCCCCCCCACACCTCCAGTCGCTTCTCCAGCCTATAACTTCGCCAAAGCAGACTTCTTTAACATGTATCTGCTGTTGAAAGAGACATCCTGGGAAGAATTGTATGAAATTACTGACAGCAATGAAGCCGCGAGCTATTATCAAAAAGCGCTACACGATATTATAAAGAGAACCGTTCCCCTTAGAACCTATCGAAAAAAAAATCAAGTATCCTTCTTGGTTCTCAAAAGAAATAATCAATAATCTTAAAATAAAAGGGAAATTGCACTCTAAATTTAAGAAAACATAATGTCCCAGTGTACATCAACAGTTCGCCATGTGCAGGAAAGAAACTAAGAAGTTAATCAAAGAGGCATGGGAGAGGCATAATCGTAATGTAGAAGGACTACTCAAATCCAACCCGTCACAGTTCTGGAGATACGCAAATAACTCGCGTAAAAATATGGGCTTAAACACTACTAGCATTGAGTTTAAAGGGCAAATACTTAGCTCACCGAATGAAATCTCAGAGGCATTTGCTTCACATTTTGCCTCAGTGTTCCTCGCTGATGAGGAACTCACTATTATTATTACAGCTTTATGGGATTATTACATAATACATGTTTTTTTACTGCCGTCAGTTGGTACCACCGTTTCCCGCCCACTCTTGGGCATAAGCCTCCCCTGTTTTTCTCCAAGTACTCCGATCTTGCGCGCTCCTTACCCATAGCACTCCGGCCCTGTTTCCAATTTCGTCTCTCCATCTGGTTTTTTGGTCTGCCTATTTTCCTTGTTTCCCCATATGGTGTCCATTCATATAGCTTCTTGTTCCACCTCCCTTCCTCTGACCTTATCATATGTCCCGCGTATTTGAACTTGGCTTTCTTAATGATATACCCTATGTCTTTCGTTTTCGTTCTCGCTCTAATCCTATTATTTTTGATTTCTTCGACCTTTCTGATGTTCAAGATGCTTCTTTCCATTGCTCTCTGGGTTATGCTTATTTTATCCAGTTGGTTACTCGTGAGGGCCCACGTCTGTGCACCATATGTTAAGACCGGAAGTGTGCAGGTTTCCAAAGTTTCTATCTTTATTCTTATTGGGATCTTTTTGTTTTTGTATACGTTTTTCAGTCCCCAGTAGGAGTTCCATGCTGCTTTCCTTCTCTCCTTCAGTTCCTTCTCCATCCCCTCTTCAAACGACAATCTTTTCCCCAAGTATTTGTAGCTATCGACCTCCTCTATCTCATTATTTCCTATTTTTTTTTGTTCTCTCCCCCTCCTCTCCCTTTCTGTTACTCACTAATTTTGTTTTCCCTATATTGCATTCCAGCCCCGCCTCTCTACTACATTCTACAAACTTTTCTGCCATTTTTTGTAGTTCCTCTTTTGTTTTCCCTATTAAAACTACATCGTCTGCGAATCTTAAATTGCTCAAGTATTTTCCATTAATTTTTATTCCTCTTCTCTCTTCCTCCCAGTCCATTTTTCGAAATATTTCCTCTAGTACGCAGTTAAATAGGTTCGGCGATAGCGGATCCCCCTGTTTTACCCCTCTTTTTATATCAAACGTTTGTCCCTTAACATCCGTTTTCACGTATGCTTTTGCTTTCTCATATCCCTTTTTTATAATTTCGATCCAGTTTTTGGTTACCCCCTGATTCGCCATAGCTTGCCATAGATATTTGTGTTTTACTGAGTCGAATGCTTTGCTAAAGTCTATAAATAGTAGATTGGCTTCTATGTCGTACTCGTTTACCTTTTCTATTAGCTGTTCTAATGTAAATATATGGTCTATGGTTGAATCGTTTTTCCTGAATCCCGCCTGTTCTGCTCCTTGGTTATGATCTAGCTTTTTGTATAGTCTGCTTTTGATTATTTTTGCAAATATTTTGTCCATGACTGATGTCAAGCTAATTGGTCGGTAATTTGCTATGTTTGTTCTCTCTCCCTTCTTAAATAGTATCCTTATTTCCGCTGTCTCCCATCTCCTTGGTGTCTCTTTCCTCTCGATTATCCCATTTAGCAGTTGTGTTATGATTGGTGTTAAGGATGTTTTCATGGCTTTAATTGTCTCTCCTCTTATTCCATCCGGGCCTGGAGCTTTTTCTTTTTTCAGTCCATTGATAGCGTTTTCTACCTCGCTTTCCAGGATTGGGGGAATTGGTTCTTCGTTATTACTTCCATACCTTGTATTTTCCATCTCTTTATTTTCTTCCTTGTATATTTCTTTGTAGTATTCCGTTGCTACCTCCACTATTTCGTGCCTGGCTCTCTTTTTACCTAACTTGGTGATTAGATTGTGCCCCTCGCTTATTTCCCTTCTCATCTTACGTATTGATTTTTTTCCTTCTATTAATGGTTAGCTAGCCATTCACTGGCTTCAACTTTCAACTGTTAGCTTTCCCCCATAGTCTCATCAGTCAAGGTCATTAGTTTTGGCTTAAGCTTTAGCCTTTCCGAATACCTTAAGTACTACTTCTGCTTCCTCCCCTTAGAAAAGGGTTCATGCTATCCTGAAAATCGCTGAGGTAAGAGATTTGGAATGTGAGGGAAATGATCCACTGAATTACATTATCATTGAAGCTACCGAGATCCTTGGGAATTCAAAATATTTCTAAGAACCTACAGAACGCTAAAATCAGACCTTCGTCCTTCACTTTTGCATCTCCGATTTTCGGGTATTGAAATCAACCCATTGTTATCAAAAACTTCTTTCATTGTTTGGAAACTGAAGACGTGTTCGCTCAGCTGATGTCATCCACTGTCTATATACATATAAACCAATAAGGGCAACTTTGTAACACGTTCATTCTCATCTGTTTTTGATTTCCCATTACTTTCTTATGAAGTGAATTTCGGCAGGGATGAGACGGGAAGAATTGTTGCAGGTTGCCGACCCAAGTGGACCAACCTTCCCTCTAATAGCCTTGAAATTTTACAACAAATAGTGGAAAAGCAAAAAAAAAAAGCTCTTCTTAATTTTTCTGAGTTCCCATAAATTTTCTAACTTTCTCAACTTTCTAATTAATAATGACTAATGACTGAACGCGTCTATCTAATTTTCACTCAAAGACGTTTATACAACTACACTAGATACCAAACTTCCTATACTACCATAGTAAAATAAGCTTATCCAAACTTTGTGCGAATGTTGCATAAGCGTTCACCAGTCACCGGTATATTATTTTTCCCATTTAAAATACATCATGGTGAATTTCGCATAGAGGTGCCGGCATTCAAATTTTTAAAAAAAATAAGAAATTGAAGTGTAGCATATTGTTTTTTTTTTATATTTTCCTGCTCCCAAGATATGAATCACGTTTGGGCACGTTCGGACTACTCTGAAGCTAACTAGGACCCAGATTGCAATGGAGAGGGCTATAATCGGAGTAAAAAGAAAAGACAGACTAACCAATAGACGGGTAAGGGATACATCAAAAGTCAAGGACTGTAGATTTGTCATGAAAAAACTGAAATTTGATTACGCGGGTCATGTTGCAAGAGGGGGGGCAGACAGGTGGGAAAGAAAAATTTTGGAATGGGTACCCTGGGGAACACAAAGAAATGTAGGGAGACCTACTACCCGATGGGCTGATGAAATCAGGCAACATGCCGGGGTCGCCTGGGGAAGAGACGCCAGGGAAAGGGGCCGATGGAAAAGAGTGGGGGAGGCCTATGCCCGTCAATGGGCGCACTAAGCTAGAAAATTTTATTTTAAGCTAATATTTTAAGATGTAAAAATGGGCTGCAAAATAAAAAAAATAAAAAATAAAGATATGAATGCATGGTCTGTCCAATTTTCAGATCGTTTTACGCAGGCAAAATATAATAAGCGTGACTTAAAAATGACCTATTTCCCATTTAAAATGCATTGGAGCCAATTTTCTATACCCGTGACGCTACCAGATGGGATACTAAAACGCAGGGTGGGTGAGAAGGGTTTATACTAGTAGCAGGCTGAAGTTAGGTATGTAGGTCTTTGCCTACAACATGTGCACATTGGGCAGCGGGCTCGCACCGTGACAGGTGACGTCACACTCTTCTCATAAAAATCGCCAGTGCTCAGTAGTGACCAAATAGGTGGCAACAAGAACCTTGCACTGCATACGGGTAACAGCTGACTGCAATGATGTAATGGGTACTTTTTAGAATTTCGCTACGGTTTCCGTCTTTCCGTCGATTATTCTCATCTTCGTCGAGTGAGAGGGTGTATACTACTAGCAGGCTGAAGTTAAGTATCTAGTGTAGTAGCATGAACGTCTTTGTTTTCACTATGGAAGGTGTCGCCCTCTTGCATGCTGTATGTAACCAGTTTGAAACTGAAATGCTACCCCTTTCTGAACTGACATAATTTAATAAAATGGACGCTGATAAGGAAAAAGCGCCCAAGCAATATTTTTTGACAAAATGAGTTATTAGTATTGTTGGAAAGAGCATAAGTAGAATTTTTCAAACTTGGGCCCCCGATACAAACATGTGTATCCTCGTTGAAAAAAGCTTATCAGTAAATACTATGTCTGTAAACCGGCATTATTCATTGGCTTTTAATGTTACATTTTCTCAAAAAACAGATTTTGTCGCTTGGATGCTTTTTGCTTAACAGCAGTGTCAAGTAAGCTGCAGTTTATCTCCGTTTTCCAAGCAGTTCACGCGACATAAGTCGTTTTTCTGACTAGGATACTTGGATGCTGTTAAGCAAAGAAGACTTAAGTGACAAAATCTGTTTTTTGAGAAAATGTAACATTAAAAGCCAATGAATAATACTGGCTTTACGGATATAGCGATTACTGATAAGCTTTTTTTCAACGTGAGTAGGTACACATTTTTGTACCAAGGACCCAATTTCGAAAAATTCTATTTTTTACGCTCTTTTCCTGACTCTTTCCAGTTTCCAACAATACTAATAATTCATTTTGTCAACAAATGTCGCTTAAGTTCTTTTTGCTTAACCGCGTCTAATTGGACGCTATTCAACAAGAGGGAACCAACTAACATTTGTAAACAAAATGAGTTATTAGTATTGTTGGAAAGAGGGTAAAAAGTAGAATTTTTCAAAATTGGGCCCGATTCAAAAATGTGTACTCACGTTGAAGAAAGCTTATCAGTAAACGCTGTGTCATATAGTTTCTACATGGCTCTAGAACTTCGAATCACGTGTTCTCAAAAAGCGTTTTTTGCCAAGTTATTGGTTCCCTCTTGTTGAACAGCGTCCACATGACTCCTAACAAGAGGTAACTTAATCGCAGAACCGCACTCGCGAAATGGGTTAATGCGGTAGGCATCAACGAACGACATGAGTCCCAAGGGCAGACGAATGATGAGAGTAGTACAGAAAAAGTGTGATATAGACACACATTTTTTTTTCCGACGAAAAAAAAAAATGTGTGGATATGTCATACTTTTTCTGTACTACTTCTCTCATCTTTTTACTCAAATAAACGCTTTTTCAACGTGCTCAATGAACTTCAACAAACTCAAAATCGATTCAAGAACCGATTTTCAGCACACTCAATGAACTTTCAACAAACTCAAAATCGGTTTCAAGAATCAATAATCAGCATTGAGCAGCTGCGGAGCACCATAGGTGCGACGCAGCTGCTTGTAAAAAATTTTGGCTCACATTTAATTTTACGAATATTTAACCAAAAAACATGTATCATATTTAGTTTACCATTACTCAACCGACATCACATTCTTTACCGGTTTCAAGTCCGTAGATCCTCTTTTTCGGTGTTTCAATGGGGACTATTTCAATAATCAGAATAAGAACTGATAAAATAAATACGCTTATAAATCCAACAAACTCGATACGGTAACGAATCCGTAATTTTTCCAAGCTCACATTTTTTTTTCAACAGGTTCAACGAATTTCAATGTCTGTAAATGCGTAATTTTCCCAAGCTCACATTTTTTTTTTGCGGTGGTCGATGAGTAAATTTATTCTCTACGTGCTCGGATGATCGTCATTGAGAAATTCTCAAGTCAACTATGTAAACATCGTTCGTTGAAAGCGAGGAATCGTACAAAAAACATATTATTCGCATCCGATTGAATATCCAACTCAACTAAAAAAATGCCATACCTCGATTACCAACAACTAAAAAAATAAATAAGTTATTAATGAACAGCTTATTTTATTCTTTCAAAATACATTCGATTTATCACGGTGTACGAAAAGTCGCTGGTGGAGCGCTAGGATTGACTATAGGAACAACAGCTTTTAAGAATGGCAGCATGTATTTATCGTTAGTCCCGAAAACGTTTAAAGACTCCAGCTCTCCTTGAAATAGCTGGAGTGCGGTGTCCCCGTGAATCAAAAAGCTGCCGACCTCGTGAATTTCACCGATGGCATAGCAAAAGGCTTTCTTGAAATCTTCAAATTCTCTGGTTTGAGTAGCGTTTAACGATCTATTTCTTCGAATGCTATTGAGATTTCGAAATTGTAGATCAAGTTCTTTCAAAATGTCGCATATTTTCGGAGAGGTTGAATGATGAAGCAATAACCAGATCCACTTTTCAGCTCGACGTCGTATCCTCTGTGCCTTAGGATCGCTAGGGAATCCACTATAGCGAACATTTTGACTCGCTGCTCTGAACTGAGTTTCATATAGGGCTTCTACGTCATCAATGTAGACGCGAGGTGCAATCTTCCACTGAAGGCGTTTCAGTGAGTCGATTTCTGCATTTTTAGAATCCTACAAACAAATACTGACAAATTAATACAAGTACAAGACTATTGAACTGTTGTAACTTCGTCAATATCGAGAATTTTTGCTTGCATCGAAAGTGGTCCGATCGGACCGTTTTCTTATCACATATGTACGTCAAGAAAGCTGAATCATGCACAATTAGCGTCGCGCATATTACGAACGAATCGTATCTCGAAGATGACGACGTATGTGATAAGAAAAGCGTCTGATCGGACCACTTTCAAGGCGCGAAAAGAGGAACGAGTTGTGCGTACTATAATACATCTCAGGAAGTCATCATTGAAGTCGTCTCTAGAACCAATCACGGAACCAGTGAATGAACAAGCGCTCATATGAGAGCGTTTCGTAACACTCGACTACGTATGTATACGTCGTTCATCGAAACGAAAAAGTCGTAGAATTGATCGAGTTTCGTTAAGTATCGAGTTAGCTATGAATTTCCAGTGTCTACTACTATCGAAGAGAACCCAGATTTCGAAGACTATTCTAGGTTGAATCTCGACTACGTACGTATACGTCGTTCATCGAAACGAAACCGTCGTATAGCAATCACGAATCAGTTACAAGTTTTGAACGTCTACTACTACTCGAAGAGAAGCCAGAACAACACTATCGAACTGTTGAATGGTGATAATTTCAAACTATTTCGCACGTGTGTCTAAAGAAATTTCGATGACTTCGAGACTGAGCTTTCTAAGAGCACACCAGCTAGAACGTTTTGAATCTATCATCTGATCTCTGAAGAAACAACTTTTCAGCGTAGATTTGATGAATTCGATGAACTGATAAGACGAAAAATTTGACGAACAACTTCGTACAAATTGATGATTATTCCGTATAGTTATTCGTATGTACCCACTTCGTAAGAGAAACGTTGGAAGCTAAGAATTATTAGTTTGAACAGAATTTTCTCACTATTGTTAGAAAAATACTGACAAAATATTCACGAATTCAGAACCGTACTGCGTCCTACTCACCAATTTGACATCACGTAATTGAAGCTGCGCATCACGTAATTGAAGCTGCGGCTTCAATATGGCAATTGCAGCATTAAATCCCGCCACATATTCCCATTCGTATGTATCGAGTCAGTAGTGAATTTTGAATGAGCGTCTACCATTATCACACCATTCCTAGTTACACTTAAATAAGAAAAGCCAGAACAACGCTATTGAATTGTTGAATTGAGATAATTTCGTTCTATTTCGCACGTACGTCGAAAGAAAGTTCCACAAACTCGAGACTACGCTTTCTGAGAGCACGCCAGCTAGATCGTTCGTCGAAACAAAAGAGCTTCGTAAGTATCGAGTTAGTAACGAATTCTTAGCAACTCTATTTCAAGTTCGAAGGTTCAAATCGGAATTATGAAGGACGTATTACGATCGCTACTGAATTGTTCCAGGCATTGAGAAATCGTTGAATGACGAAAGTATTACGGGAAAATACATGAACGTGGGAAAACATGGCGTCGTTCCTTAACTGAATTTTGTAGTCAATCGAAAAATATCGAATTTCGTAAATAGAACTAATTTTGAGCGTCTGAATTTCTCAAAGAGAACTGAGGAACACCGTTGTCAAACTAAGCTATAGTTGTATTCCGAAGCGATCGCCACTGGGAATTAATAGTTTACTTACGAGTTCAGCATGTAATCTCCCAATTTCGATCAACGCACTCTGATAGTCTGCAGGAACCTTGAAAAAAAAAATGGATCATCAACTTCATAAATACATAGCAGACAATTGATTCGAATCACCGAGAAATATCGATAATTACCGGTATGTTGTGAGCCATTTCATTTTTCTCGTGATGAATGGAAATGCAGCGGAAACTAGAAACTAGAACGAACAAGCGACCTCGCGGATCGCGAGGTAGTAACAGGCAGTGAACTCTAATACACTAAACTGGAATGTGCGCGCTCCACTGTACCCGTACAACGAAGAACGATCCACTGCGTTAGAAAGAGAGGGAAAGCGAGTTACGGCAGAAAATGTTTTCTATCCTTGTTTATTGCATTATACGAGGTGGGCGCGTATATAATATTTCTCGAATTTCACTAACTTCGGAAATTTCTAGCGATTTTCTGTCTTTTTCCCGTTAATAATTATTTATCGAGTACTACTTACTAATAAATGAATTGAAGGATGGAATTATTGAGCGTTTTCCTATGAAATAAAATATGAAATTAGAGAGGAAACGAGATTTTGGAAGAATCCTGAAGTCAACTCGCAAGTAAATTGTAGATGATTATTGTTTCATTGGCTTCGTAATTTTTCTCCTACTATTTGTTTTGATTTCTCGAATAAACGTGTGAATTTTTGTTTTGCTTCAATTCTAAAAATTCATTAGATTTGTAATTTAACGTTAGTTAAAATACGGACTTATATATGCACGTGTAGGAAGACACTGAATCATTAAAAAGAATGTATCCAGTTACTCATCTTAATTCAAGTTTGTAAAACTATCCTCAGGTATTCATTCATGTTCTGAATACCCAGGAACCTTAAAAAAGTACATGGACTTCAATAGACTGAGTCAAAAAAAAAAAATTCCCTAGGAATACAAATAAAGTACAGCAATATGTAAATAAATAAATACACAGGTCCAGGTAAATAAATAATATAATGGAAAAGTGAAATACAGAAATTAAAATAAAGTCACATTAAACATTGGAAAATAAAATAAGTTTAGTGCACTTTTGTCGCAAACCTACTTTACTCAAGGATTGTTGCAGTGTGAATTCTTTACATTCACGGAAAATTTTGGTGTGGCAGTAAAATGTTGCTATATACTTGATTATTTTAATTTCATGTAAATCATCGCCTAACGTACTGTCAACGACTGGATGATCTGAATACTGTTTCAGAGAAGGAATAAATTCTTGTACAACGCATAAAACAATTTTCTTCTTGAAATTTTTTGACTCCGAACTAATAATGCTAGTGCGAAGCATTTTTTCAGTAAAACTAATAACATCGAAAATGAACTTTGAAACAAAGATTAATTTTCCATTATTCTTGACATACGTCAGATGTTTTTCAGTCCCTACAAAATTATTTTCACAATACAAATGATCAAAGTTTTTGGTGTCATACATAATGTCTTCACAGAATTGGCAAGGATACTTCTCCAAATATTTCCTGACAGCCTTGCCTGCAGCAAAGTAAAGCATGTTTTTGCAGTGATATGATAATTCAACAGTGACTGTTTCGCTAGAATTATTACTTGGCAAAGACTTCCTAACAACTGAGCTAGCGGCAAATTCATCCGATAACTTCACTGCGGAGACCTCTGTAACTGTAGCCAATTCAAAAGGGTTCTCTTCATGAGCATCGTGGTATGCCAATATCGAAAAACAGGGTGCAATATCACCTTCTTCTTCACTGCGGCAATTGGCGTTTGTACTAGGCGTGACAGAATTGCGAAATAACATTTTCCGTAATATATATCGAAACTGTGAAGCATTAGGATTATTGTTCCAACCGCCACACTGTCGAATACATGAGAACGTAAGTTCTAGATGATCTTGTGAGCATTTATATGGTAGGAAATAGTTCAGTCTCTTCTCCTTCAAAAGAAACATAGCCAAGTTATTCAATGAAATAGTGTTCACAAGAAACCCAACAGCAAATGTTTTCCGGCTATGCTGAAAAATTGAGACACCACCCACTTTCAGAGTTTTCATATACTCTTCACTCTCTTTAAAAATTGTTTCCCATCGAGACTGATTTTTCAACGACCAGGGAGCTTTATACCCGCGTCCAAATATGCTACGCGCATTCTGGACATCAAATAAACGATCGAATATGCGAATAAATTTGATTGTGGCATCTACATTCGCAAATGAATTGTCAACATCTTTCAAGTATTGCAGCGCATCAGCCACACTCGACGAAACTGTTTGTGCTGCGAGGCTTACATTCATTTTCTTATTTTTAAATTGGATATGTGCAGCAGATAGCTTGTTTCCCAATTTTAATTTCTCCTTATCCTGAATTGCCGAGAGCATTTTCAGATACTTATATTCAATTTGCCCCTCGTCTGATGAAATTCCTTGACAATCAGCGAAAAAATTGCGACATAGTTTCAACATATGTGGAGGATCGAAAATACACTGTACCATCACTTCTTCATTAGACGGGTGAGGGAAGAAACAGCTGATATTTGGCAACGAAAAATCATCATCATTTCTACTCTTTCTTCCATTCAGCTCGTGAACAGAATTGTAAAACTTATTTTATTACCTTGAAGCTCAAATCCTCTACCCTTCTGAACTAGTCTTGAAAAAAATAATTATTTAATTACAATTTTTAGCGCAAATTTATATGTGGCATCGCGTAGACACGCTCTAACATAATGCTTCTGAGAAAGATAGAAAACAAGTTTCTGCCATAACCTACTCACTCTCTCTTTCTAACACACAGTTTCGGCCTTGCGATGAGCGCGCACATTCCAGTTAGTATATTAGAGTTCACTGGTAACAGGGTGTTTGCCATTGGGACCATGCAAATTGTAGAAGCGCTAGTGTAGAATAGGTATTTTTTGATAAGCGAATGATGCTCAGAAACTTCGACCATCCAAATTAAGGATACTATAGTTACACACGGGTATAATGAGCCGCCATTTTGATTCTTCATGTTTATATTGTTATCATACAATGCTATACGTTTTAATCATCCGTGATTATGAAATTATGGTATTGTTGCTTGAATTATCGTAAATGTGAGAAATTAAGTAAATTTTCTTGCTGTTAACTCATTTTTATTCAAGTTATAGTACCTTCAGTTGAGTCTCAAATACTCAGTCCACGGTAAAACTATGGTTGGAAGTTCAGTTCAAGGCAAATGGTGTTCTCATAAAAATACGATAATGAAGGTATCCGTTTCAGATCTGTATAATAGCATTTAGAATTTCATCTGGTCCATTACTTAAAATTTATTATTGTACCTGCCAGGAAAACGATCAGGAAGGAACATGTCCTGCTTGCGGTACCAGAATAGATCGCAAAACCCAGAAGGAAATTGAAAAACTGTATTGGCAGAATGAATGGTTAAAGAGAAAAATCGCGGAAGCAGATTTAGTATTAAGTGCTATTAGTAAACGGGAAGAATGATGACAAGTTACATCAACGTCTAGGATAGTACTATCGATACTCGATATTTATCTCGTATTCTATTCTATTGTACATGTACTTTTAAAAGGCAAGCTACCATGTTAATTTATATTATTCAAAATGTTGATAATTTTTTTTTCCAACGGACAGGTTGCCGTTATCGAAATTTGAATCGGGAGTATTTAATAAGATTTTTAATTTTTAGTGGATATGTTCATTCCCATTTCAGTTTTATTGTACTGGTTACACTCGTCTTCTTTCAATGGAGAATTCCTTTTTTTACGCTTGGATTGTATCTAGGTAATTTTTGTTTTCCATAGAGTGATATTTATTTTTTTGTTTTCTAGTCGTCGTATCATAAGTGATTAGCTGATCACGTCTCACAATTTCTTACCCTCAATAATGGATGTACAATGCTGTATTCTAAAAGTATTTTAATAAATTGTAAATGAATGTTTTAAACTCATAAAGTAAAAATTTAATACGAGAACATTATCACATTAATGCAGCTTCTTCTTCTTTGCCGACGCACTACCATATACTGCCTTTCTTTTAAGACTACGCGAGTAATTACAGAGAGTATAGGCTCTCACTTTAAAAAAATGCTCGACAATTTTCAATTTAAGATTACAGTATTCAGCACAGATCGGAAAATTTATGTCAATATCACGTACAACTTTTTGGATTAGATAGTCGTATGGTTCTTTTAAAATACTTAGACGATACTTATTATGAATAATTTCACAATTAAATACCAACTGCAATACTTTCGGAGATGGATCTTTTAAACCACCCTTGGTCAGGCAGTTCTTATAAATCCTCATGGGAAGATGATCATTATTTTGTTCTTGAGTTTCATGCAACAAGAATGAAGTGCATGTTTCACAAGCATTTTTCAAGATGTAATTCATTACGCTGCCTGCAATATGGTAAAATGCATTCCATTCTAGATGTGAAAACGCTTCTTCCTGTACGACCAAAGTGTCGAATTTCTCTGGAATATCACATATCAATGGTTGAACTGCACAAAATGAAGGACTTGCATTTAATTGAGACTTTTTAGCGCAGTAGTTCAAAAGAAATTCATCACTATCATTAGTATAATTGCTTCTCTTGACGTTTGAAATATAGTTGGTCAAACAAATTGCCTTCAATGCCTGCAGGCATTGGAATGCACTTGGGGTCTGTCCAGCCTTTCGTCGAACTTGGGAATTGATGTTCTCGAGAGCATCTGTTCCAGATCTGTGTCCCAAGTAGAATTCATACTTTTCTTCAAATAATGTCTCCGCTGTCTGTATGAATGATAGGCAACTCATTATCAACCCAACATTTAGCGGCTTCCAGCCCTTATTAAAAACGGTATGATCGATCAGAATTATAAAATTTTCCAAGAAATCATACTTCTTCTCACGATTTCGAACGGTAATAGATGTTTTACGACATCTACTATTGACTAATGTGAACCATTCCTGTATTACTCGAATAAAGTGAGCTGTAGTCAAAGCTTCGTGCGGAAGAATTTTAAGTTGAACGCCAGTTTCTAGAGCAGCAGCAGTCTTTAATGAGAGAAATCTAACAGCCGACCCTACATGCATCTTTTGATAGGAATCAGGTTTGATATCTTCCGGATTGAGATGATGAAGGAGGCGCAATTGATGATTCGCTCGTAATTCATAATTATATAACTTGATTACATATTCTCCTTTGACCAAACTTGACGGCAACAAATGTGTATCACAATACGATTTTGGCAGAGAAATAATATTGTGATCACCCAAAAAACAACCCCAAAGATTTTTAAGTAAGTGACATGGATCGGGAACACAATTGATTGTTAAATTCTGATATTTAAAAGAAGTTCTTTGTACACCGTACTTCTTGACAACAACGTCCAAGTGTGACCATAATTTGCGATTCTCTCCTCCCACATCTGAGGCAATGACAATGGGTTTTAAGCCAACATTGACAGAGAAATCAAGGCAATCTGAGACAAAATTATGAATGAGTTTCGGCGATGTAGACGTCCCTGTAATGTGGGCACCAATTATTTGTTTCCACGGGTTCTTCAACCCTCTCAGTAATGCCACTAACATTTTCTTTCCTTCTTTGGGCAATTTGCCTTCATTTGGAAACGGTTTTGGTGTTATATCTTCTTGAGATACATTGTTCTCAGCTTCTGTACAAGAGATTTCTTGTAGTTCTTCATTGATTTCAGCTCCTGGAAGAAGGGCACTGGAATCATCTGGGTTTTTTTCTTCAGAGTCACCATCCTCCACTTCTTGAGAAGAGCAACGTTTTCGTTTTTCCACTCGAGCGTCGTATTCAGGATCTTCTCCAATAGTTACGTGACCTAAAATGCATTTCTGGTTCTTATCTACACTCAAGACGCTACTGATTGCCATTTCATCGATACACAGGGTACAGAGCTTATCACTATCTTCCATTTGTTCAACCTTGAATTGTAGTAAGGATGTTAGATTGTGAAATACACCAAACTTTAATTTGAATTCACGAACTCGGCCAGTCAATGTAGAATAGGCTGGAGTTGGGTACCCTGTATCATACAGGTATATGTAGCCGTTGACACCCAAAGCAAATCGCAGCTTGAAACCCTTAATTATACTTGATTCTGACCATTTCCTCGGTGGCTTTTCCAATGCTGAAATTTGGTCTTCATTCAAGAATTTTCGTAACTGTTCTTCTCTTTTCTCGTACATTTCCTTTAACTGACGATATTCTTCCTGTAACGCTTCAAGTTGTGGGCAGGAATGATTCTGGACAATGAATAATTTAGTTATTAGTACAATTGATGACATTCTGAGACAACGCTTACATAGTAAAAATAGTGTTCTTTTTTCGTTTCATTCATAAGTGCTATTTTTTCAATTCTATCTCCTTTCACTTAAAATTTAAAACTTTACGAGTACATAATCCTTATATGAAACAAGAAATGGTTGCGTAGCTATTATTCAATAAAAGAAAAAAGAAACAAACTAAAAGAATACAAAGTAAATTTACTTTCTCCTAATGTACTCCTTGTAATAGAGCGTTTCATTTTGTGTATTATTTCCTTTAAAAGTATTTTCATTTTGTTTGGTTTATCCCTGACTGAAGGTGAATTCAATGTCTCAATTTATAAACTGTTTTTAAAGACATGAGAAACCCAAAACGTTCGTGATATGACCGAATATACTGAGTGACTAATGTACTTACTAATGAAGAAAAGTCTGTATCCTCAGACTTGGATGTTGAGGATGGTTCTGATGGTTCCAATAAATCGAGCATCTACACAATTAAAACAGATTGCGTCATAATTTTCTATGGTATAATAATTCATCAGCCGCTAATAATAAGTAATAATCTCAAATGTATCACCTGTGTCGCCCTGTTATTAACCGTCTGGCTGGTGGGTGGCACGTTAAACCAAATCAAATAAAAAAATAAATATACTTACTAACGAAGGAGAGTCAGTATCCTCAGACTTGGATGTTGAGGATGGTTCTGATGGTTCCGATAAATCGAGCATCTACACAATTAAAACAGATTGGGTTATAATTTTCTCTAGTATAATAATTCATCTGTCGCTAGTAAGTAATAATCTCAAGTGCATCACATAAATGATAAATATACTTACTAATGAAGGAGAATCTGTATCCAAACACTTAGATGTTGAAGATGGTTCGGACAGATTTGATGGATCGGGCATCTATACAATTAGACAGATTGATACATAATTTTTTATGATGATTCATCAGTTTGTAGCAGAGATGGGGCGATTCCCTGGTGTTGGAGAAACGGATTCCCAAAATGCGATTGTCAGATTTGAGAATCGGATTCAGTCATTTGCGATTCTTTGTTGTGGAGAATCCGATTCTCAAAGCGGTTCCCGCAATTCCATTTTTGCGATTTACTTTTTCGAATCGCCCCATCTCTGGTCTGTAATAATCTCAAGTATAGTCACGTATACCTACTGATGGCAACAGAGGAATATTTTCATTGCGTTCCAGGAAGATTTTTCGATATTGCATAGTCGTTGGAGCATGCTGATCCTTTAGAAATAGAATAAAAATTCAGTAATTTCCATCAGAATTAAATAAATGAGCTGATCATGTACATTGACACAACACTAACTTGAACCACAGGTGCTTCCTTAATTTCCTTTCCTTCATCATTTTTTCGAATCTAAAATGCAATATAACCAATGAGTAAGTGATAATACAAATATTACGTACTACAAGCTTATACTAATTGCACAATCCTCCTCACTTTGTATCTAGATTTACGTTCGATAGCAACCGGCTTTGGAGGATTTGGTACATCGACTCTCGTTGGTATCGCGTTTGGCTTCAATTTTTGCCAACCATCTTTCCTGTTTCCTTCAAACATGTGATCTTCAAAATGCACCTACATATAACAAATACGAATATAATTAGGGATACTATAGTTACACATAGGTATAATGAGCCGCCATTTTGATTCTCAGTGTTGATGTTTTTATCATACTATGCTATATGATTTGTATGTCCATTATCACGAATTTTGAAGAAATTGTGTAAAATCTTATGAATTTCGGCGTTTTAAATAATTCTTAACTTTTGGGTCAATTATTCATTTTACACCATGGTGGGTTGTACAGCCATGAATTGTACAAATTCCACGAAAAAAGGATTCAGATGTTTTCGCTTTCCGGCCAATGAAGAAAGGAGAAAACGGTGGCAGTGGAATTGTTGTCGCCAGAATTTTGTTGCAAATTGTAACATGTACATTTGTGAGGTAAATAGTCAATAATTTGTTTCCTGTACTGCGTTCCGCGGTGATTCCTGGCCAGTTATTAGTATACGTGAACGTTACTGATAACTGGAAGGTACCTGAGAAAAATGATGAATAGCGAGTCCAGTGTTCCTATCTTTGTGCATCTCACTTATTTTCTTTCTGTTGGGTGATTATATTCGTATTTGTTATATGTAGGTGCATTTTGAAGATCACATGTTTGAAGGAAACAGGAAAGATGGTTGGCGAAAATTGAAGCCAAACGCGATACCAACGAGAGTCGATGTACCAAATCCTCCAAAGCCTGTTGCTATATCTCTGCTACAAACTGATGAATCATCATAAAAAATTATGTATCAATCTGTCTAATTGTATAGATGCCCGATCCATCAAATCTGTCCGAACCATCTTCAACATCTAAGTGTTTGGATACAGATTCTCCTTCATTAGTAAGTATATTTATCATTTATGTGATGCACTTGAGATTATTACTTACTAGCGACAGATGAATTATTATACTAGAGAAAATTATAACCCAATCTGTTTTAATTGTGTAGATGCTCGATTTATCGGAACCATCAGAACCATCCTCAACATCCAAGTCTGAGGATACTGACTCTCCTTCGTTAGTAAGTATATTTATTTTTTTATTTGATTTGGTTTAACGTGCCACCCACCAGCCAGACGGTTAATAACAGGGCGACACAGGTGATACATTTGAGATTATTACTTATTATTAGCGGCTGATGAATTATTATACCATAGAAAATTATGACGCAATCTGTTTTAATTGTGTAGATGCTCGATTTATTGGAACCATCAGAACCATCCTCAACATCCAAGTCTGAGGATACAGACTTTTCTTCATTAGTAAGTACATTAGTCACTCAGTATATTCGGTCATATCACGAACGTTTTGGGTTTCTCATGTCTTTAAAAACAGTTTATAAATTGAGAAATTGAATTCACCTTCAGTCAGGGATAAACCAAACAAAATGAAAATACTTTTAAAGGAAATAATACACAAAATGAAACGCTCTATTACAAGGAGTACATTAGGAGAAAGTAAATTTACTTTGTATTCTTTTAGTTTGTTTCTTTTTTCTTTTATTGAATAATAGCTACGCAACCATTTCTTGTTTCATATAAGGATTATGTACTCGTAAAGTTTTAAATTTTAAGTGAAAGGAGATAGAATTGAAAAAATAGCACTTATGAATGAAACGAAAAAAGAACACTATTTTTACTATGTAAGCGTTGTCTCAGAATGTCATCAATTGTACTAATAACTAAATTATTCATTGTCCAGAATCATTCCTGCCCACAACTTGAAGCGTTACAGGAAGAATATCGTCAGTTAAAGGAAATGTACGAGAAAAGAGAAGAACAGTTACGAAAATTCTTGAATGAAGACCAAATTTCAGCATTGGAAAAGCCACCGAGGAAATGGTCAGAATCAAGTATAATTAAGGGTTTCAAGCTGCGATTTGCTTTGGGTGTCAACGGCTACATATACCTGTATGATACAGGGTACCCAACTCCAGCCTATTCTACATTGACTGGCCGAGTTCGTGAATTCAAATTAAAGTTTGGTGTATTTCACAATCTAACATCCTTACTACAATTCAAGGTTGAACAAATGGAAGATAGTGATAAGCTCTGTACCCTGTGTATCGATGAAATGGCAATCAGTAGCGTCTTGAGTGTAGATAAGAACCAGAAATGCATTTTAGGTCACGTAACTATTGGAGAAGATCCTGAATACGACGCTCGAGTGGAAAAACGAGAACGTTGCTCTTCTCAAGAAGTGGAGGATGGTGACTCTGAAGAAAAAAACCCAGATGATTCCAGTGCCCTTCTTCCAGGAGCTGAAATCAATAAAGAACTACAAGAAATCTCTTGTACAGAAGCTGAGAACAATGTATCTCAAGAAGATATAACACCAAAACCGTTTCCAAATGAAGGCAAATTGCCCAAAGAAGGAAAGAAAATGTTAGTGGCATTACTGAGAGGGTTGAAGAACCCGTGGAAACAAATAATTGGTGCCCACATTACAGGGACGTCTACATCGCCGAAACTCATTCATAATTTTGTCTCAGATTGCCTTGATTTCTCTGTCAATGTTGGCTTAAAACCCATTGTCATTGCCTCAGATATGGGAGGAGAGAATCGCAAATTATGGTCACACTTGGACGTTGTTGTCAAGAAGTACGGTGTACGAAGAACTTCTTTTAAATATCAGAATTTAACAATCAATTGTGTTCCCGATCCATGTCAATTACTTAAAAATCTTTGGGGTTGTTTTTTGGGTGATCACAATATTATTTCTCTGCCAAAATCGTATTGTGATACACATTTGTTGCCGTCAAGTTTGGTCAAAGGAGAATATGTAATCAAGTTATATAATTATGAATTACGAGCGAATCATCAATTGCGCCTCCTTCATCATCTCAACCCGGAAGATATCAAACCGATTCCTATCAAAAGATGCATGTAGGGTCGGCTGTTAGATTTCTCTCATTAAAGACTGCTGCTGCTCTAGAAACTGGCGTTCAACTTAAAATTCTTCCGCACGAAGCTTTGACTACAGCTCACTTTATTCGAGTAATACAGGAATGGTTCACATTAGTCAATAGTAGATGTCGTAAAACATCTATTACCGTTCGAAATCGTGAGAAGAAGTATGATTTCTTGGAAAATTTTATAATTCTGATCGATCATACCGTTTTTAATAAGGGCTGGAAGCCGCTAAATGTTGGGTTGATAATGAGTTGCCTATCATTCATACAGACAGCGGAGACATTATTTGAAGAAAAGTATGAATTCTACTTGGGACACAGATCTGGAACAGATGCTCTCGAGAACATCAATTCCCAAGTTCGACGAAAGGCTGGACAGACCCCAAGTGCATTCCAATGCCTGCAGGCATTGAAGGCAATTTGTTTGACCAACTATATTTCAAACGTCAAGAGAAGCAATTATACTAATGATAGTGATGAATTTCTTTTGAACTACTGCGCTAAAAAGTCTCAATCAAATGCAAGTCCTTCATTTTGTGCAGTTCAACCATTGATATGTGATATTCCAGAGAAATTCGACACTTTGGTCGTACAGGAAGAAGCGTTTTCACATCTAGAATGGAATGCATTTTACCATATTGCAGGCAGCGTAATGAATTACATCTTGAAAAATGCTTGTGAAACATGCACTTCATTCTTGTTGCATGAAACTCAAGAACAAAATAATGATCATCTTCCCATGAGGATTTATAAGAACTGCCTGACCAAGGGTGGTTTAAAAGATCCATCTCCGAAAGTATTGCAGTTGGTATTTAATTGTGAAATTATTCATAATAAGTATCGTCTAAGTATTTTAAAAGAACCATACGACTATCTAATCCAAAAAGTTGTACGTGATATTGACATAAATTTTCCGATCTGTGCTGAATACTGTAATCTTAAATTGAAAATTGTCGAGCATTTTTTTAAAGTGAGAGCCTATACTCTCTGTAATTACTCGCGTAGTCTTAAAAGAAAGGCAGTATATGGTAGTGCGTCGGCAAAGAAGAAGAAGCTGCATTAATGTGATAATGTTCTCGTATTAAATTTTTACTTTATGAGTTTAAAACATTCATTTACAATTTATTAAAATACTTTTAGAATACAGCATTGTACATCCATTATTGAGGGTAAGAAATTGTGAGACGTGATCAGCTAATCACTTATGATACGACAACTAGAAAACAAAAAAATAAATATCACTCTATGGAAAACAAAAATTACCTAGATACAATCCAAGCGTAAAAAAAGGAATTCTCCATTGAAAGAAGACGAGTGTAACCAGTACAATAAAACTGAAATGGGAATGAACATATCCACTAAAAATTAAAAATCTTATTAAATACTCCCGATTCAAATTTCGATAACGGCAACCTGTCCGTTGGAAAAAAAAATTATCAACATTTTGAATAATATAAATTAACATGGTAGCTTGCCTTTTAAAAGTACATGTACAATAGAATAGAATACGAGATAAATATCGAGTATCGATAGTACTATCCTAGACGTTGATGTAACTTGTCATCATTCTTCCCGTTTACTAATAGCACTTAATACTAAATCTGCTTCCGCGATTTTTCTCTTTAACCATTCATTCTGCCAATACAGTTTTTCAATTTCCTTCTGGGTTTTGCGATCTATTCTGGTACCGCAAGCAGGACATGTTCCTTCCTGATCGTTTTCCTGGCAGGTACAATAATAAATTTTAAGTAATGGACCAGATGAAATTCTAAATGCTATTATACAGATCTGAAACGGATACCTTCATTATCGTATTTTTATGAGAACACCATTTGCCTTGAACTGAACTTCCAACCATAGTTTTACCGTGGACTGAGTATTTGAGACTCAACTGAAGGTACTATAACTTGAATAAAAATGAGTTAACAGCAAGAAAATTTACTTAATTTCTCACATTTACGATAATTCAAGCAACAATACCATAATTTCATAATCACGGATGATTAAAACGTATAGCATTGTATGATAACAATATAAACATGAAGAATCAAAATGGCGGCTCATTATACCCGTGTGTAACTATAGTATCCTTACTTCAACGAATGCGGATAACGAATATCCCCGTAAATCAATTGTGATTGCCTCCATCCAGGTAGTGAAATTTTGTCTACCCTGGAGCTTCTCAGCTTCTTGATATGTTCGAGTTGGTGTAGTGGTTTCGAATGCTTTATCGAGAGCAGCGAACCGTTTCTCTTCTTCCGTCAACGCTTCCACTCTTTGCTCAGATCGAGACATCATTAATTCATGAATTAATTGCCGAATTAATGCCTCAGAAACTTGAGGATTCTGAAGTAAAGTTTGGGTTGGAACTGCAATGCCACTTTCTATGATCGATGTTGTTTGATTGGTAACGCCAGTACTTACGGGAGTTTCGTGTGGTGGTGTCTGGGCCAGAGCAATCCCATCATCCCCTAAAATCGCGTCCTCCTGATCAGTGTCCAATTCTGGAGCAAGGGAAGCAGCTGGTGGGTCATCAATTTCGGAATTTATTGCCGGCACATTGCTATCACTTGATTCACTTTCACAGTCGAGTTGAGGAAAACGTTTTTTCTTGGTTAACAAAGGTTTTTCGGCTTGTTTCTTTACAATTCTTTGTTCGCGAGCTTTCGCTTTCTTCTGTACGGGTTCGTCACCTGCCATGATATAGTGTTCGAGAAAATACACGAGCTACACGAATAAATCAAATGTTTTTGCTCTCCGTTAAGGCCACGATTCGAAAAAAAACGGAATTTCGGCACCATGTAATTCAATCTAGCAGTTCTACCTTTTGCCACGAGGGAAAACACATGAATACTGCAACAAAACTAACCGCCATTCTCGGTAACAACCAACTGAGAGCTCCACAACAACAACAACGTGTTCTCGAAGGAAGCTTCGGCCAGTTCATTGCATGGAGGTAACACAGCAATCATGTAGTTTAGTCTAGTTCAAGATTATGTGGTGTGAGTGCGCTAGTGTGAACATCACATAATAACAATTTCCGATCACTCAACCGCCTCCCTCCCTTCCAAACTGCGAACTAATCATTCAGCTGACACTTTGAATTCCAATTGCTACGCCCATCATCGGTAGAAATTGCTGATTTTCTGTGTGGAACTGCATAATAGGACTATGAATCCAGATTCGTTTCCAAATAAAAAATTTCCGGCCACCTAACCCCCTCCATCCCTCTGAACTGCGAACTAATTATTCAGCTGACACTTTGAATTCTAATTGCTACACCCATTATCAGTAGAAATTGCTGATTTTTTGTGTGGAACCTCGTCATACAGCTAAAAATCCAGATTCGTTTCCAAATTGAAGATTTTCGGTCACTTAACCCTCTCCCTTCCTTCTGAACTGCGAACTAATAGTTCAGCTGACACTTTGAATTCCAATTGCTACGCTCATTATCGGTAGAAATTGCTGATTTTTTGTGTGGAACTTCGTCATCATGCTAAAAATCCAGATTCGTTTCCAAATTGAAGATTTTCGGTCACTTAACCATCTCCCTTCCTTCTGAACTGCGAACTAATTATTCAGCTGACGCTTTGAATTCTAATTGCTACGCCGATTATCAGTTGAAATTGTTGAGTTTTTGTGTTTAACTGCCTCATGGGGCGACAAATCCAGATTTGTTTCCAAATTGGAAATTTCCGGCCACCTAACCCCCTCCCACCCTCCAGAACTGCGAACTAATCATTCAGCTGACACTTTGAATTCCAATTGCTACGCCCATTATCGGTAGACATTGCTGATTTTTTGTGTGGAACCTCGTCATCCAGCTAAAAATCAAGATTCGTTTCCAAATTGGAAATTTCCGGCCACCTAACCCCCTCCCTCCCTTCAGAACTGCGAACTAATTATTCAGCTGACGCTTTGAATTCTTATTGCTACGCCCATCGTCAGTAGAAATTGCTGATTTTTTATGTGGAACTTCTTCATGGAGCTGAAAATCCATATTCGTTTCCAAATTGATAATTTCCGATCACTCAACCCCCTCCCTCCCTTCCGAACTGCGAACTAATCATTCAGCTGACACTTTGAATTCCAATTGCTACGCCCATTATCGTTAGAAATTGCTGATTTTTTGTGTGGAACTTCGTAATCCAGCTCCAAATCAAGATTCGTTTCCAAATTGGAAATTTCCGGCCACCTAACCCCCTCCCGCCTTTCAGAAGTGCGAAGGAATTATTCAGCTGACACTTTGAATTCCAATTGCTACGCCCATTATCGGTAGAAATTGCTGATTTTTGGTGTGGAACTGCATAATAGGACCAACGATCCAGATTCGTTTCCAAATTAGAAATTTCCGGCTATCTAACCCCCTCCTTCCCTTCTGAACTGCGAACTAATTATTCAGTTGACACTTTGAAAACATTTTACAACACATCACGAAACTATTCTTCAACACTGTAGATCCAAATTACTTCCCCTACAGGTCATTACTCCCGATACACTTAAATCCGATCTCCATAAATTGAATAAACGCCTCGAGATGACCAACTTGCAACTCGCAGTTCCACTCTCCCGTCTCTCTGATTACTACAGTATTCAAATTCTGGACTGCTCCCGATCACAAGACACTATTGAATTTAAAATCAATATCCCTTTAATCTCACTTCACTCTGTATGGACTACCTTCCGATTTAATACACAAATATTCCGCTACAAGGACACACTTTGTGAGATAAATGTACCCTCTGGCATATTCGCATATGAAAAATCTAAGTCACTTTTTCGAGCCTTTGCCATCAATGAACACTCTAGCTGCAACAATAGAGACCCACTCTGTTACGTTGATTTGTATCAACAATCCAGTTTCAGCCCTAAGTGCGTAGAAAACATCTTTCTCCGTCGAGACACTCCCTCTATTCTGAATACATGCCCTCTCCGGTGCCAACCGAACCATAATTCCATTGTTATTTCCAGAATACAGAGGAATCTATACTCCATAACTAATCCCCCGCCGAACATATATATAGAACAGGCAGGTACCACCAAACCCACTGAAGTTATCATTGACAACACTTTTCCTTGCTTACTAGATGACACCAACTTTCTCCCGGAAATTACTCACGAATTACCGTTACACCTTACTAAACTTACTAAACTGGACCATAAAATAGACGAATTGGCTGCTAAAATACATACTAATCTATCCGCCCTGTTCAATTCTGATTGGACTCATCATGCTACTATAGTATACTCCCAAATCAACGATAAGGATTTTATTAATAAACTTCGCAATATCTCAGCGGAATATGTAGACATGGGATCTAACATTGAGAATATCTGGAATCACTGGATATTTTACTCTATCCTAGGAACGTTATTGTTTCTTCTCTTTACACTCTCTGTTGTCAACTCTTTTCTTATTTACAAACTGACAATATCCCTTTACAAAATAGAAGGCTACATGCAACACGATACAAAAATAAGAGAATCTAGCCTGTAACCTAGGCTTATGTGTCGTGAATATTGCCTGCTGGTTCTGAACCTGTTTGATCGGATTTACCATCCTTTTCCGACATGACTTGTTCACCAGTCTTGTGATATATTACGCTGATAAAATTAGGTGAAAGTCAGTCTCGTCCTTCATAACTGCACACTTCCTATAGCTTATGGTTTTCCCCTTTAGGTACTAATGGAGAATCGTTCATCTGTCCCAGAACGAAACGTCCATCCCCATACCGGTTCCATCTCCTGACTAGATACAGGATTCATCAAACAGCTAGCACACCGCCTATACCGATTCTTCGAGACAAGTTTCGACCCTCTGGAAATCGCCGAAAGAATACATTTACGCGAAATATCCTCATCCTCTACAACAAACAAACTAATACTAGACATGTACAATTTACTCCTTTTCCCTCCTATCAGCATCAATGGAATTCCGCTGTTACTAAGAAACAACCTCCGCTTTCTTCACTCACTTCTGGTTTTCATAAGCTCTCACTCCACCGGTAATTAGATACCATTTCAGAGACAATATATTGATAACTTATGTAATAACCGTTTTCACGTTCAATGTGCATATTATATAATTAACCTAAATTAAACCGTATCTACTTCACTTTCGATGTCAACTGCTTTTATTCAGCGTTGTTTACTTTTTATGCGTGTCTGTGCGGTATTTTGATATTTGTTTATTTTTCATGTATGCTGACGAACCAATTGTAAAATTTTTCTTTATCAATTATTCGTAAATAACGGAATTATGTGTACTACATGTATTTTTTTTCTCTCTCCTCTTTCTAGCGTCCACAGTCCACTCGTCCTTCCGGGTGCTTCCCTGGGAAATGGTCGGGAGACCATTTTTGTGAACAGGGGGCCGAATATGTAGTATCTAAAATTCTAAAATTCTTTTATCGTAACTATTTAGGTCAAATTCAGTTTCACTTCTTCCGTAATACACTTAACATTTTTATTATTACTACTTCAGCAAAACAGTTTAATACTATTCAGCAATACTCGAGTTCGTAACCTCGTTTCGAAGGAACCGACGGTTACCTGGTTGGAGGTTTGGACTGGACGATTTAGAACCGGGATAGACGTCGCTTAGTGAAGAACGCGAATTACACCAGTACGAAAAAGGGTTGAATCGTTTTTATTTCGTCGAGAACGTACGCAGCTAGTCGGCGGTAGAGTGGTAACTTAAGGAACCAGAACCCACTCTACAAGCGGATGATGTCTGGCAGAGAGCACGATAGAGTTCTCTGCCTTTGGTTGTAGTGAGACGAGAGCCCCAGGCATCGTGTTTGGCGTTCCAATCTCCCCCAGCAATCCACTTGGTTCCTAGGTGGGAGAAGAGGTTGAGATAGTCGTTAGTTGATATACTGTGTTTGGGTGGGCTATATACAGCTGCCATGGTGACTGATGTTCCGCAGTGAAGCTTGGCCGAGATGCATGCCGCCTGGAATTGCTCTGAGCAATAGTTTGGAAGTTCATGGGGACTAAGAGTACGACGAATATAGACCGCTGCTCCGCCGTGAGATGCATCTTTCGGATGGTTACAAGTGTACATTTTGTAGTTCCTGATGTCAGCGACGGATCTTGACGTGAGATGGGACTCAGAAATGAGTGCCACATCAATATCTTCAGTCTGGAGGAAGTGTGCAAGTTCGGTTTTGCGTAGGAGTATACCATTGGCATTCCAGGTCAACACGCGAAGAGGCTTCAAGTGGTGGCCATTTTGACTAGTAGAACTCGGCTGTGGAGACAAACTCATTTGACGAGTCTGGAGATTAGCGTAGTGATCAGATCAATGAGTTTGGCTGTTTGTTGTCTGGCTTCATCCTGCTGACGTAGCATTTTTTCTAGAAGAGTTTCTAGTCTAGAACTAGATGAGGCTGGTGCAGGGGACTCTGATTTTGCGGCTGCTACTTCGGCAATCGTACCTCTTGAGAGACTAGGAAGTTTGGTTGGGGCAGGAGGTTGGGGGTCTTGAGATGCAAGGGAGGGTCTAGGACGGCGGATCTGCAGCTGAGGACGTTTTGTAAATTCAGGACATCCACGGTAGTTAGCTGGATGCTCTCCATGACAATTAGCACACTCAGGTTTGGCATCGGCTGGCTTTGGACAGCTTCTATTGTCATGGCCACCTCCACAGCGAACGCATGCCGGTGGTAGGGTACAGTAGGCATGGGTATGCCCAAGGTGCTGGCAACGTTTGCACTGGACTTCGGAGCGTTTAGGTTTCGGAGACTCAACAACAATGCGCATGTGGAGGAGCGTTTTGAGTTGGTAGATTTCCTGGTTATTAGACTTTGGCTCGAGATCAACGAAAAACATGGACAGAGGAGCTTTCGTCTTCCAGTGACGAATATTAACTATGTTACGCACTTCATGGCCTTGAGCAGATAATGCCTCTTTTATCTCATCAGGGGTTAGAGAATGATGCAAATTACGTATTACTATTTTAAACGGTTTTTCTGTTTTTAACTGGTAGGTATAAAAACAAGTTTTGGACTCACGTAGATAGGTGATAAGCTTACGGTATTCTGCGACGTTGGTGATGGATACCTTAACCGAACTATTGGCAAGTGCCTTTGTTGTGAAGTTTCCAGGATTGACGTGTGTAGAAATGCACCGGGCCAATTCTATAAAGTTAGTCACATCCTTGATAAAGATCGGTGGTGGTAATACATCTTTTACCGGTTGCTTGCTTTGATTTGTTTGAGCTTGATTGGAGAGAGGAGATACGTTCCCGTTCGTTTTTTCTGACGTCAAAAATGGAGCAAACCTATTTTTCACTGTAATTGGTGTAGATTTTGAAGTGGACTTGATCTGCTCCGGAGAGTCAGAAGCCTTGCGTTTTTTGACGACTTGGAATTGTTGGTTCCCATTAGACTCGCTCTCGGGTACATTGGATTGAACGAAGTCCACTAGAGTTGTTTGGACTGAGTTTGCTGCGGAGCCTTTTGATTTACCAGGAGTAGGCATTGCGGTTTTTGTAGACATGATGAGCACAAACCGAGTATACTGTCATTCTGGGCCAAAGCCCGCCACTTTCGAGTGAGTTTACACCGTATAAAGGCTGGCGCACAGCTGAACACGTACGCGAGTGTTTACAAAGCACTGTATAATAGGCGAGATAACGAGACGACGACAGCGTATGAAACAGAAACGTTAACCGTACATGTTCACTCGACCGCATACAGATAAGAACTGGCGACATAAACTGAAGTACTTCTGTTTAGCGGTTTTATCTTTACCCATACCTGTTCGTAAGCATTGTTTGGTGTTTCTAACCAGGATATTCTCTCTGCTATGAAATTATTTCTCACCGCTACCATTACTCCACCTCCTGTAGTTTTTCCTACTGCCCCTAAATTTCTGTCCTTCCGAAAGACTCAGTATGTATTATCAAATATTTCGTAGGTATGGATGTCTTCTTGTAGCCACGTCCAGTGGCCACGTCTCGGTAATCACGATAATATCGTAGTTGTTTGCGAGAACATTTAACTTAAAATTATTGACTGTAAGCCACTCATCCTCTCTCGGGAGTTTTCGTTTCAGTTGGTTTTCAAAGTCCATTGGTTCTGGCTGACTCATTTCAAACAACGGAACTGGCCTGCCTTTGATCTGTAGAACAATGTCTTTTGTAAACTGCAAGCCTGGATGCAAGGTGGGGAGCTTGTCTCCGGGTGAGTACGGGACTGGTCTTTTTGTTGTGCGCGTTGTGCGTCTATCGAAAGACGTTTTCTCCTTAGCTTTAGTCTGGCCTCCATCGGCCTTGCTACGTCCTTTACGTTCAAGCGCTCCAGTCTTACTGCACTCACCGATCCGTTTAGGATCGTGTGCATCACCCTTTCCACCGCTAGGTACTACTTTGGCTATTTTAGCTTGCTTAGTTCCAGCTTTAAACATCGTAAGTGCTGGATCCTTTGGTCCTTCATCTTCATCGGACGATAATGGTAACCGTTCAGTGTGGGATCGTAGGTCGGCGATTGTGGAGTATACAATGAAGTTTCTCTTCCTTTTCTAATAATCGTCTCATTACGAAAAGGTTTGATATCAAAATCATACCTATCTTCATGACCCTTTGGAATGTCTTCTTCGTCCCATATTATTTGTCTAACGAACGGCGCTTCTTAAGGAGCTCTTATGGTTGGCTCATGGACTATATCTGACTTTTTCGTGTCTTCTTCTCCATCCGACACATCGCGATTCAGGTCAACATACATATATTCCGGTATAACTCAAAAATTCTTGTACGAAATCGACCTGATAAACCGAACCCCAGACCTCTATCTTGAGAATTCAGAGAGATATTGCAGTTTTAGGTGAGGCAAGTCTAATTTATTGTGACAGGTGGAGGTCTGTCTCCACAATTTCGTGAAACCAAAATTAGTTCTTCGCAAAACTATGTTGCGATCTCTCTGTGAAGCGCTCAAATAAAAAATTAATCACTCATTTATCGGCATTTGAACTCGTTTCCGTTGTGTCGCAATATGACCATTGATACTCATAGATAATGTACGTTGCTATGTATATAAAATGACATTTTTCTTATTTAATAATTTACTGAATTCCAAATACCGATGTATTGATACATTATATCGCTTGTATCCGATACCATTGCTTCTTTTATTTTATTTTTGGATCAGTCGACTATTTGACAATTTGTCTATATATTTAGTAGCTGCTGGTGGGCGAGTTATCGCTATCGCAGGCAGTGAAAGATATTTGCACTCAGGCTGGTTCAGTCTTCGGCAGGCGAGTTATCGCTAGCGTTAGAGACTGATCTCGTCGATAGCCTCGCAGGGGGAGCGGTGAAAGATCCACCACCCCTTGTGGATAAGAGACTAAATTGAACTTTTTAATTTCTGCCTATGTAATAATGATCGCCGTTATGGCTTAATACTATCGAGAGTAGTGGTAGGATGGACCATCGTGGTTTCGACCCCGGTGGTACCAGACAGGGAGATGGGCTTATTTCTATTTAGCAAATTTAAAGATGATCTGGCTAATTAATGTGTGGAGTTATGGAGTAGTGTGAGTTCTTTGTCATATGGAGTAATCTACCTGTCGTAGAAGATGACTGCTTATTTTCAGATTTCATTAGTTGACTATTCTGCATCGTTCCTACTGTTTCGAGGAGATGTACCCCCTTTCAATTGTCTATGCTCTGAGTCCGATTAGCTATGTGCTATGTTTACTCACTATGATGATACCTGTTCATAGGAATATCACCGGACTCACCAAAGTTGCGGTGGAGCAGGTCGAAGTAGGGTTATTAATAGTTTTATTCCCACCTCTCAATCATACCTTTCCTTATTTACCCTTTTCCCCGGGAATTCTGTCCGAAAGTGTTGGCAATGAGCTTGTACTCTGCCCCCTCGGTGGTCCACGTAATCCTGCTGATAGATACCACGATTCGTGTAGACTTGATCCTGATGTCGAATTTTCCATCACGATCCAGAGCTGTTATTAACTCCGAAAAGCCACTAGTGTGTTACTCCACAATACCAGAAGTGTCTTGTTATATACCTATGAACTAATATCTGAATAGAAGACCGTGTGGTAGATTGTCCTTCTAGGGCATCTACACCATGTTAAACAAAACATTTTTTTTTCATTTTTTTTTTTAAATGAACGTGTTCAACCCTTTTTGGTCGTTGGACCGAAAGGATTCTGGGCACACGTCTCATTATTATTTCAAAAATTTCAAAAAAAGTAGGAAAGGAAATAGCATGTTCATATGCAAGATTAAATTATTCGAAAACAATTTCCATGAATACTGGACATATTTTCTTCTTGCCCTTTTAAATATGAGAGCAGGCAAATACATTTCCCCAGTTCCAGAATGAGTTGCCTATGTACCTGCTGAAGGGGAGTCCCGCATTTCTTGCTGGAAACTTCCAATTATAATGTTGGCAACGTATCCTGCTGCATGAATGCCTTTTTACTTTTACTGTTTAAGGGACTCGGATCGGATAATTTCCGATGAAATTCCTTGAAAATCATTGGCGAATTTCCCCCCAATCTTATAATGTAGGCAATTTATCCTGCTACATGAATGCCTGTCTACTCTTACTGTTTAAGGGACTCGGATCGGATAATTTCCGATGAAATTTCTTGAAAATCATTGGAGACTTTTTCCCCAATCTTATAATGTAGGCAACTTATCCTGCTACATGAATGCCTGTCTACTCTTACTGTTTAAGGGACTCGGATCGGATAATTTCCAATGAAATTCCTTGAAAATCATTGGAGAATTTGCCCCCAATCTTATAATGTAGGCAACTTATCCTGCTGCATGAATGCCTGTCTACTCTTACCGTTAAAGGGACTCGGATCGGATAATTTCCGATGAAATTCCTTGAAAATCATTGGAGAATTTCCCCCCAATCTTATAATATAGGCAACTTATCGTGCTACATGAATGCCTGTCTACTCTTACTGTTTAAGGGACTCGGATCGGATAATTTCCAATGAAATTCCTTGAAAATCATTGGAGAATTTCCCCCCAATCTTATAATATAGGCAACTTATCGTGCTACATGAATGCCTGTCTACTCTTACTGTTTAAGGGACTCGGATCGGATAATTTCCAATGAAATTCCTTGAAAATCATTGGAGAATTTGCCCCCAATCTTATAATGTAGGCAACTTATCCTGCTACATGAATGCCTGTCTACTCTTACTGTTGAAGGGACTCGGATCGGATAATTTCCAATGAAATTCCTTGAAAATCATTGGAGAATTTGCCCCCAATCTTGTAGCGCTTTTACAATGTCTACATTTTTCTTATCAGTTTGTAGTATGGTGCAGTTTTCGCGTTTGTATTTTGGGAAGCTAACGAGATCCGCGCATCAATTTTTTCTCGGCAAGTTTGCATTCAGACTTTTGAAACAAAATAACTACTAATAGAGTAAATTATTGTAAAAATTGATTATCATGAAAAAGATTCAGTGTACTTTCATCTATTAAAGTCCTGTTCATTCCCGGGGGGGGGGGATGAGAAAGAAAGTTCCTCGGAGCTCGTTTTTGCATCAATAGCAACGCGAACTTTCTCATCAACCATTTATATTCAAAATGTAATTTCTCCTTTAGTGTCCCCAGTTTCTTCAATTTTTTCGATGTCTTAAATACGTATATAAAGTATAGCTAACGAAATATTTCAATATTCTTTGTGTATTTATTAACTTGATGATTACTTTCTATTGACTGTATCAAAATACAGTCGTTGAAAAGTATCATCGTTCTTCTTTCTTTATGAAAGAATCTCAAGTGGACTGGTGAACAATCTTATAATGTAGGCAACTTATCCTGCTGCATGAATGCCTGTCTACTCTTACCGTTAAAGGGACTCGGATCGGATAATTTCCGATGAAATTCCTTGAAAATCATTGGATAATTTCCCCCCAATCTTATAATGTAGGCAACTTATCCTACTACATGAATGCCTGTCTACTCTTACTGTTTAAGGGACTCGGATCGGATAATTTCCAATGAAATTCCTTGAAAATCATTGGACGAGGTGTCTACAGGTTTGGAAAATTTGGAAAGTTTGGAAAAAGTCAGGAATTTGGAAAGTAGGTCAGGAAGTTTGTAAATAGTCAGGAAATTCAACAATATTTTTAAGAAGTTTAGAATTTTTCATCTCGTACACTTAGAGAAATATAATTCATAACTTAGTTCATCGCTTTGTTTATTTATATGTATATGTTATGGTCAAAGTAGATAATTGCGACATTTTACATACTGCCCGGTCATTCTGCATAATGGCCACCTTTTTTTGGATATTCTGTATAATGCCCGAGACCTAACGGTCATTGTGATGAATCAGTGCAAGTTATTTCATACAGAATCAGGTTCCATACAAGAAAATATGTTTTTACATGAAATTGGCAGCCCTAGTGATGGGGAATAGTGTAACAGTATTTTTTTTCTTCCATATGTCTGTATAAGAGCAGGTATTTCTTTTTTCCATACGTCTGTGTACTGCCATGTCTGATATGTTTACATTTTGATATACCCGGTATCCGCTAATTTTGATAAAACTGTAGTTTATACGTTGTACCAAAAGATTTTTGGGTCCATTATTTAAAAAATTCTGGATTTTTCCAAGCTAAATGATTACCCTATCAACTTTTTGGCAGTGTTACACTGTGCCCAGGTACTAGGGTACAGTGTAACAAAAAAGTACATGGATAAAATAATTTCTAGATTCTTCAGGTTTTAATATTTTCAGGCGGTAATAACACCAAAATGTAGCCAAAGGCTGTATCTTTCAGGTGAGGTGTTAAAGTCTGAATCCAAAATTAATTTGTAGTCCAAAGATCGAAATGGACGGAGAGTGTTACACTGTTCCCAGGTCTCCCCTATGTGAGGTTAAGAAAGCCAAAGAGAATTTGCGAAATGCGACCTGTAAAAAAGAGCCTGCACATTATTCATTAGTGAAGAAGTACAACGTCGTGAACATTGCTGGACAGGAGAGTAGACTTACTTGATTTTTTGTTTACTTTTGTACATCAGTGTTTTCTGATTTCAATTTCATTCAATTTTTACGTGTGCATTGACCAATTTTTACTGGATGTTCTATAAAATGACTGTGGTCATTGTGTAGATTGACAAAGGGATTCTACACAATGTCAATTTCTCCTAGACATTATATAGATTGGCCGGGCAATATGTAAAATGACCGATTATTTACTTTGACTGTAACATATATCTGTGAACACCTTCCTAATGCTTTCACCCAAAAATCTACTTCAAATTTCTGTTCATTTTAACCATAGCATCTAGTAGTATAAACATAAATATATACTGTCTATACTGTAAAGGTTTAAAGAAGGGGAAAAAAGTTTGGAAAAAGTCAGGAATTTTTATTTTTCCATTCTTGTAGACACCATGTTGGAGACTTTTTCCCCAATCTTATAATATAGGCAACTTATCCTGCTGCATGAATGCCTTTCTACTTTTACTGTTTAAGGGACTCGGATTGGATAATTTCCGATGAAATTCCTTGAAAATCATTGGCGAATTTCCCCCCAATCTTATAATGTAGGCAATTTATCCTGCTACATGAATGCCTGTCTACTCTTACTGTTTAAGGGACTCGGATCGGATAATTTCCGTTGAAAATCATTGGAGACTTTTTCCCCAATCTTATAATGTAGGCAACTTATCCTGCTACATGAATGCCTGTCTACTCTTACTGTTTAAGGGACTCGGATCGGATAATTTCCAATGAAATTCCTTGAAAATCATTGGAGAATTTGCCCCCAATCTTATAATGTAGGCAACTTATTCTGCTGCATGAATGCCTGTCTACTCTTACCGTTAAAGGGACTCGGATCGGATAATTTCCGATGAAATTCCTTGAAAATCATTGGAGAATTTGCCCCCAATCTTATAATATAGGCAACTTATCGTGCTACATGAATGCCTGTCTACTCTTACTGTTTAAGGGACTCGGATCGGATAATTTCCAATGAAATTCCTTGAAAATCATTGGAGAATTTGCCCCCAATCTTATAATGTAGGCAACTTATCCTGCTGCATGAATGCCTTTCTACTTTTACTGTTTAAGGGACTCGGATTGGATAATTTCCGATGAAATTCCTTGAAAATCATTGGAGAGGCAACTTATCCTGCTACATGAATGCCTGTCTACTCTTACTGTTGTAAGGGACTCGGATCGGATAATTTCCGATGAAATTTCTTGAAAATCATTGGAGACTTTTTCCCCAATCTTATAATGTAGGCAACTTATCCTGCTACATGAATGCCTGTCTACTCTTACTGTTTAAGGGACTCGGATCGGATAATTTCCAATGAAATTCCTTGAAAATCATTGGAGAATTTGCCCCCAATCTTATAATGTAGGCAACTTATCCTGCTGCATGAATGCCTGTCTACTCTTACCGTTAAAGGGACTCGGATCGGATAATTTCCGATGAAATTCCTTGAAAATCATTGGAGAATTTCCCCCCAATCTTATAATATAGGCAACTTATCGTGCTACATGAATGCCTGTCTACTCTTACTGTTTAAGGGACTCGGATCGGATAATTTCCAATGAAATTCCTTGAAAATCATTGGAGAATTTGCCCCCAATCTTATAATGTAGGCAACTTATCCTGCTACATGAATGCCTGTCTACTCTTACTGTTGAAGGGACTCGGATCGGATAATTTCCAATGAAATTCCTTGAAAATCATTGGAGAATTTGCCCCCAATCTTATAGCGCTTTTACAATGTCTACATTTTTCTTATCAGTTTGTAGTATGGTGCAGTTTTCGCGTTCGTATTTTGGGAAGCTAACGAGATCCGCGCATCAATTTTTTCTCGGCAAGTTTGCATTCAGACTTTTGAAACAAAATAACTACTAATAGAGTAAATTATTGTAAAAATTGATTATCATGAAAAAGATTCAGTGTACTTTCATCTATTAAAGTCCTGTTCATTCCCGGGGGGGGGGGGATGAGAAAGAAAGTTCCTCGGAGCTCGTTTTTGCATCAATAGCAACGCGAACTTTCTCATCAACCATTTATATTCAAAATGTAATTTCTCCTTTAGTGTCCCCAGTTTCTTCAATTTTTTCGATGTCTTTAATACGTATATAAAGTATAGCTAACGAAATATTTCAATATTCTTTGTGTATTTATTAACTTGATGATTACTTTCTATTGACTGTATCAAAATACAGTCGTTGAAAAGTATCATCGTTCTTCTTTCTTTATGAAAGAATCTCAAGTGGACTGGTGAAGAAAGTACATAGGTATATAAGAACAAAATGCATCTTCATCAGAAATACAAAAGAAACAAATCACACTCAAATTACAGTGAGAAGTGTTCAGTTTTGAGGGGCGTATTGGTAAGTACAGTATTGACTGATAACACTCGAACCTTCGAAGTCCGACAAGTGAGCAACAAACATTGGACCCGAAAATGAGAAAGAGTTCCTGTGAGTAGTACTTAATGATTTACTAAGATAGCCGACTAGAGATTGAAGAATCCAAAAATCGAAATTTCGCTAAAAACAAGCTCTGCCAGGCGGAACTCGTTCTGCCGGAAATTTCCTCACTGGTAACACGATTCAGTTGAATTTGAGTAAATTTCAGGGTATAATAATGCAGGGTTCATACTATAGAGAAATGGGGGTTTTCTGCTGTATCTGTCCTAAGACAGCGAGAATAGGTATTTCAATGCATAGAATTCTGCATGTACATTGTCAAATGAAAGGATCAAATTTACGATTGTTGAAAGAAAGAAGGAAATTGTGGATACAAGAGCATTAGAAAACACTCAAGATTCTGTACTTCAACAAGTTTTGCAGTATTTCGTCTTCACAAATATCTGGCAATGTAATATTCAGATTTCTTCAGATTACTCAGTTTTTTCTTGTCCCACAATACATATTTATGGATCAACGTTACACACTTTTTATTTTTTCGATATACTGTACAAAAACGAAAGGTTTTTGTGGATGTAGACCAGCTAGATATTCAGAGATCTCATGGTCAGTGATAATTCTCAATTACAAAAACCTTATTGCAAAATTTTGAATGCTTAAAACAGTGAAATTTGGCCATCACGGTTGAATTTGTTCGATGTTCAATTTCAGTTTTCCAGTTTCTTCTGTCAGAACACTCCGCGAAAACTGCACCATACTACAAACTGATAAGGAAAATGTAAACTTTGTAAAAGCCCTATAATGTAGGCAACTTATCCTGCTGCATGAATGCCTGTCTACTCTTACCGTTAAAGGGACTCGGATCGGATAATTTCCGATGAAATTCCTTGAAAATCATTGTAGAATTTTCCCAAAGATTTAAAGATTTTCGATGAAAATTTTTGAAGATCATTAAATATTTAAATTCTTTGGAAAACACTGGAAATTTTTTCTGAAAAGAACGGACAAGAGATTAGGGAAGCGTATGGTAGTGTGTAGGACCTTCATGGTTGAAATGTTGGTAACAGAACAGCAATTACAAAACAAGCTACCTCGCTGATAGCAAGGTAGTCAGAGGGTGTTTGCTACTGCATTCATTGACTAGCTGATAGTTAAAGTCAATAAAGTGAGCTTTTCGCTGGCTTCATTTTTAAAAGGTGTTGTTCAGGGTATAAGTGATATGGAAGCTGAACGATACAGCTTCCGCTTTCGGCTTCTAGCCTCCAATTCTCATCTGGCTTCTCGCTTCTAGCTTCCAGCCTCAGTATATGTGAACTTCTAATTTCCGATTTTTTTCGGCTTCCAAAGCTTCCAGCTTCTTTTACTTATTCTCACCATTTCACTTTCATTAACCTATTTTTCTCTTTTTCTTCTAGTTTTTTAGATAAAAAAACATAAAAAACACGTTTCATAAAATTGTAAGAAGCCGATTGGAAGCTGAAAAACTTTCAGCTTTCGCCTCCAGCTTCCAGCTTTTAACTCATTCAGCTTTCAATCTCTGGCTTCTCAGTATTATCCTAAAGTCTAGTTCAGTTAAGAAACATAATTTTTTCACGGCGCTGATAACATGTTCTTGAACTTGTCTTTCCCCTCCAACTTTGAAATGCCCATTATCGATGTATATTGCGGATTGCAAATTGTGTTTCTCAGCTGAACTAGACTTTAAAACTGCAAAAACTTCCGGATTCTGACTTCCAGCTTCCGGCTTCTCCGCATCCCTGGTGTTGTTGCGCTTTCCTAAAGTCTCGTCCAGTTAAGAAACATAATTTTTTCACGGTGCTGATAACGTGTTCTTAAACTCGTCCTTCCCCTCCAACTTCAAAATACCCATATATCGATGTGTATTGCGGGTAGCCAGTTATGTTTCTGAACTGGACCAGACTTTGGAAACTAAAGTCTGGTTCAATTAATGTAAGAAATATAACCGGCTACCCGCAATACACATCGCTATATGAGTATTTTGAAGTTGGAGGGGAAAGACGAGTTCGAGAACACGTTATCACTTATCAGCCATCAGCGCCGTGCAAAATTGTTTCTTAACTGGACCTGACTTTATATGCTAGAGATTTTACTGATACGCTTTTTTCAACGTGAGTACACATTTTTGAATCGGGGGCCCAACTTTGAAAAATTCTACTTTTTACACTCTTTCCAATGATACTAATAACTCATTTTGTTTACTAAATAATGTTGGTTGGTTCCCTTTTGCTGAATAGCGTCCATATGTACCTCCCTACAGTTCAAATTTGAAGCATATCCGTCATTCCTTACGTTAATTTTATAATGATTTTTGGAAAAACCCGTATTTCCCATTTACGGCAATGTTATTTCCGTCTGTGATCAGTGATCACTCCCCTTTCTATTAGGAAGTGCACATTAGCGCTCCTACATTCCGTTCCACATCCCAAGGTATTTGACACAAAACGTCGAATAGTATTTCGACACGTCGAAGCCTATCCTTTTGTCTTCATTTGACTCAGCGGGCTGTTTCTTTGTACTTTGTACTGTTGCAACAGTTTTCAAGTTTCAACGTTGTCTTGTTGTCCAGTTAGCTCTTAGCAGTTAGCCAGTCTCTATTTTGTCCTGCTCAGTAGTGAATGTTCTCGTTTTTCTTTCAAATGCCGGACGTAATTCTCGGTAATTGTCATCAATATTTCTCTAGTGCCTACTTACTAGACATAGTTCACAGTTTTATTTTATTTTTTATGTTTTCCGGCTTATGTTACAATTGCGTCTTAATTTCCTTGCCGTGACCGCGCAAAATGGCGAATGATGCATGTTGATTGTAATACGAGTTTTCGAAGTAACTTACAGAATCAAGCTGAATTCATCTCATTGAACGTGAATAAACGGTAAGATTGATTATCTATACATACCCTGTGGTGTCATGAATCGAAGTATTTATAATTAAATGAAACTCTTAGAAATGATCGGATTGTATTGATTCCTGTCTTTCACGTTGTAAGATCTCAACGTGGAACAATAATCGGCGATCCGAAAGTTGATTTGAATAGTAATTTGTCGGGCTCAATAATTTACGAAACTGTGTAGTTGCATTTTGCCAGGAAACTAAAAATGCCCCTGATGTGTACAGCACTGTGCTCTGCTAAATTTGAGTTTTACTATGGAATCTGATTCGGAGACCTTTCCCTGCCAAGAGTGACACCAAATATCACGGGAGGTAGAAATCAGTAGTTGTCCGCTGTATTAAGCAATGTATCATTTATTTGCCGTTTCGGAAAACAGCTATTGAATTTATTCATGGATATGATATAATCAAGGGTCGTTAATGTGCAGCAATACACTACACTTGTACCGACGAATACTCTCATGTTTCCTTTTCGGTTCTAGAGCTCCTGAACATCCATATGTTAAACTTTGAATGGAGTATGGTAATAGCAGCAGCATCCAGTACTTTTGACTCTGTATATTCCCAGCTAAAGAATTCAACTCCAATTGTCCAAGAAGATCATTTAAGTCTGTGGCTTCTTTGAAGGTATAGTTACCTACTTGTGATCAGTGAACAATATGGAATTTTCAGTTTCTAAATAGAAGAAGGATAAAAGTGCTAGCGTACAAAATTTTCAATTTGCAAACTGAAACAAGGTAAAGATGAGTATCGAGCACGTTTATGGGTGTGATGTAACCAAGGGTTGTTCGTCTGCAGCAATATACTATACACTTGTACGGACAAATACACTCATGTCTCGTTTTCCATTTCAGCTCCTGATTTTCCATATGTTCCTGTAATTTTGAATGCAGCATCTAGTAATTTTACTCTTAATGTGCGCCCAGCTAAAGATTGTTCAACTCCGATAGCACAAGCTGCTTCTTTCAAGGTATGTGCTCTGTTATATTTTCGATCAGTGAATGTAACGTATAGAATTTAAATTTTAAAATTTCTGATTATCTGAATTTTTTTTGTTGAAAATATAACGTGCGGATTTTTGATTAGTTGACATTCACTCAACTGTATGCCAATACTAAATATGTATGCAACAAGTAAACACTGATATGAGGAAGGTGAAAGTGTGAACTTACATATTTTAAATTTGCAGATGGTCGTTCAACTGGTATCAGGTGTCGGTGCTGACAGCTGAGACAAAAACTGAAGATGCATGCTCAGTCAAATGCCTACTGAAGGATTAGTTTTGGTCTGTAAAGATTTCTCTTATTGCGTTGCTATTAGCAATATTATTGCTGTTTATCGCCAACAGTTTGCTATATTGTTTTGGAGTAACGAATGTGCGTGTGCTAGGTGATTAATGTTAAAGGCTCGTTTCAAAATGATTGTAATAGAATGTTCATTCATGTTCACTTTTGGTTGAAACATGAGTTTCTTCGTATCTCTGCGTGTTAGTGGCCAATAGTCAGGGAACTTGAAAAATGCAAATGTCTTTTGAGTATGTATAGGAAAATAGTTATCAATGAACACTCAATGGCCATGAGTTTTCAAAAAGTTGCAGCTCTTCATCTGTCAATATTATTGTCTGAATAGCTCAGTGAGGAAAGTCTCACAATAAAACGTTTTTGGTCTGAATTGAGTTACTAGCACACGAGTTTGTCTAGCTTATGCAAAATCATTGGCTTGGTATTGCCCTTGATGGCAACTGTTTAGGAATGGTAGTTTAGTGGTGCTTCTAGCTCCAATGCATTAGTATGTGGGCTCAGATTTCAGTCTTTCAATAGGTATACTAGACTCGTTCGGTAACACAGCTGAATCAGACCCTTGGGAATACTCTAGGCTGTAGGCATCCAGCGCAGCGAATAAACTGTCAACCAAATCCGCTTCATCTCGCAACCAGCAAAAGAAAAATACTTTGCTTTTGTTTGTTGTGGATCTAACGTGATTGGTTGAATGGTTTGCTTGCTGTGTATGCTGGCTCCAATGTTCAGCCAGTCCTGATTCGTCGATCCAATGTACAGTCTTCTCTGCCTTCTTGATTAGATTTATTAAAACGAATTTTTATTTCTAAGTTCTTAATAAACCTAATTGTGTTTTCCAGATTTTTTTTCTCCTAGGATAGTGATAGTTACCTAATTATTCTAATGTTTATTATAGTTCGAGAGTTGACATGGGTTAGCGAGGGTCTGGAGAAGTTGCAGTGCCATCTCCCCGCCTGCGTAGTGCTGTCGTATCCATGAATCTGTATTTCTTTTGGACAAGAGGGCCGTGGGAAGTACAGTTCATGGAAGCGATAAGACTATTTGCCCTGGCCATAGGCGCAAATAGCCAGTGTGGGGGCCAAAAATTTCTTAGAAACACCAAAATTTACCTGCTTATATTATTATATTTTTGGCAAACCTGGGGTGCTGTTTGGGGTGTCAAGTCCCCCAACCCCCACATGTTTGCACCTATCGCCCTACTCTATTCCCCGCATGATGGTACCTACACGTCCTACTGTAACCCACTGATCTGCAGCTATGTTCTAACATTGGGTTAGTTTGAAAACTAACGCAGGCAACAGTAATGTCTGTGGGGGACTGCCCCCCTTTGCAGTGAACGGGCGGTCAGTGGCGAATGTAGTGGAGACCAGATTCATAGATTCTTGATGTAGGTTCTTTTCCACTGATTTGGTCGGCGCTGATTGAGACTTTCCTGCCACAAGAACGCCGTGGAGGAAGTCTATGGTGGCTATACCCTCTCAGTGCTGGGTCAGTGGTTTGTGTGTTCGCCTAGGTATACGTATGAGTAACTCAAGGTCCTTCCTTCTCGTCTTCTCTGTTACGTTGCCTCTAACTAGGGTTTGGGGCTGATCCTTAACAGAGTGGAGCGTACTGGATATGGCGGCTGGGGATTAGCGCCAGGAGAAGCGGGCTGCAGTTTTTGGCTGTGATGGCCTTAGCTGTTGTCTCGTGGAGTCTGGGGCCCTACTATGGGTAACGTAACAGCAGGGAAGACAATGGGAAAGGCTCATTTCGGAAATTATCGTCCTTTTTTCTTAGAGGATTGGTCAGTCTCCCCGGACTTATCCTTTCGGAGAAAAGTACGAAAGTTTCTCAGTCCCTTTTGTGATCCACCCCGGTCTTCTCTGGTAGTTTGGACCTGTTTTGTTGGTGTGTCGACGACGCAACAACCCTACAACCAAACTGACAGGATGAGACTCGAGTCAGGGAGTTTTTCCCGTTTCCTAAGTGATAAATGCCAGGCACGTATTTTACCACTTCGGAGAACAGGAAAATAATTTCTGAGTTCGTTAAGAAAACTCGTTCTCCAAATATTCCTAATTCCTTGGAACTATTCCTCAGTTTGTGAATTCCTTAAAATCATACTACACCGGCTGCAGGCGAGATCCGGGACGAAGCAGGTGACCCTTACACCCGCCTGCAGCCCCTAGGTTCTAAGTAGGAGAGTTAGCTTCAGCTGAGCTTGTTACATCCTGCGAACTGTTAATGCTAACCGTTATCGTATTTCCCCAGTCAAGCCTTTATAAGTTTAATGTCTAGAGTAGTTAAGCTGTCTCAGTTCTGACTTTAATTGCAACTTCGATAGCAGCAGATGAGGAAGTCTCATTCTATAGGTAGAGTCTCGAGCAATAGGCATGTCAGTCTGGCGTCTTGATTCCTTGTGAACCAATTAACTCTCTAAGGAAACGCATAGGAAAAGTCAGGGTCAGTGAGGCTCACGATGTAAACCTTCTGGGCTAGACCTTGTTCTCGCGAGTCCTCGTGCCCGGGGGCAAGGTTCCCAGGAGTGATCAGCGGATCTGGTTCTAGACACCCCTGGCCCCAGTATGATGCGTGCTCATTAAAGAGTTAAATGAGTATCGAGCGGATCAAGAAGCTTCGTTTAATCTCATTCTTATTTAGTCCCCAAAGGTCAGTGTTGGAAGTTGCATGAGGATCCGAAAGGATAACTGATTTACCTGTAATCATCCTCCTTCTCAGTTCTTTACTTATACGTACTCGAAAAATAAAAAAAGAAAAACGAAAATGAATCTGTTCTTGCTACATTCAGGTATTAGATATTAAGAGTACCCGATTTTCTTTTCTAGTGTTACAGTCTTATAAAACCCTCAGTTTCGTGGCTTTTCTGGATTATAATACGGTCTTACACCGCCTAACAGTCATATCTGTATCCTCTGTGAGGAAATGCTCGACTGTAAGCCTGCCTGGTAGATCTATGCTCTCCCTTGATTTGAGGCAGTCTTTTCAGTGAATCGGCCAATAGTGAACCGTGTGCGGTTGAGCTGTTATGGCTCTTCAGTGAATCGGTCACGGTACGTGTGCGGTTGAGTTGCCTGGATCATTGCCGGATCATAAGACTCACAGGTAGCGGTAGTTTCCTCTACATGGCGGGGTGTATTTATATGCTTCTTGAAGATACTAGCGAGGGTTTGAAACGTAATATGAATTTATGTTGGCTTAAAGTGGAACAGAGTATTCCTCTCCTCTTTGAGCCAATGTACATACAGATTCCGTTTCAAACATCTGAATTCTAGATTCGGATGGGGCGGCAGTTAGGATGATCATTTATTTTCTAGGTAGAGGTGCTTGGAAGTTAACCTTCCTGGTAGCTTTATGCTCTCCCTTTGTTTGGGACTGTCTCTTCAGTGAATCGGCCAATAGTGAACCGTGTGTGGTTGGGCTGTTATGGCTCTTCAGTGAATCGGTCACGGTACGTGTGCGGTTGAGCTGTCCCGATCATTGCCGGATCATAAACTTAACAGGAAGCTGTTACTTTTTCGGCACGGGGTATACGTATGTATCGAAGGCAGAAACACTTCTCTGTAGGTCACTCAGTAGGGCGATTGGAGGGACAGTGTAAGACATAGTTTACTCAGCAGATCTGATGGTTTAGGACTGTAACACAAGAAAAGAATCTCGAGGTAATACATATTTTAGTACTTACTTAGAATATCTGAATTTCAAAGTGCAACTCTACTCAGTACTTAAGTTTTTGAGTAGCGGCCTCGAGTATATCGATTGTTTTGTTTTCAGTAATGTAATTCTACTCCGAGATACCTCTTATCAATGTACGCATGCTGTTAGTATCAAACATTTTGACAGCTGGATGAATGAAGAATGAGCGCCAAGGATAAGTATTATTTGCCGCTCCAACTTTGAAACTGTAGGCGGTCATTTTGTCTCCAAGAACTATTCATTAGTTCGACCGCAATGACCTGAACACTATTAACTCTGAATTATAATGGTACAGAGGCGTGACTTTGCTATCGTGGAGTAACTTGGCACATATATATTTTCATTACTCATAGGAGCGCGATTGAAAAAATAGAACATGGTAACACTGAGTTGATTCCTCATAATATAGGATGTTGTAGCTATCATGTAAAACCAACTCGATGTAATTACCTTATTTCCAGGCAGTCTTTTGCGCAGAGCTTTAAAAAATGTATAGCAATTACATTACAGAAATCGTTTTAGATAACGAGTGAAAAATCAAAGGAAACCGTATATATTAGTAAATTATTGTGTAATAATCAGCAGAATGACGTAGCAATTCATCTTAAAAAAATGAAAGAAATGTAATGCGGCGGGGGGGGGGGGGGTTAACATGGAATTGTATATTTGTTCTTCATGAAAGTAAGTGATCATTTTGATGTTCTGTCTTATTCAAATCGGATGTCTAGGACATAAGTTCGTGTATTAAGATCTCGGCCTTTCAAAGGGAAGGTCTCATTTGAATTTTTCTTAGGATTTTTGAAATTACGGAAGGGTACAATTCTTACGGTTAACATTAGTTGGTGTTTTGCATACTTCTGTATGCATAGTATATCAATTTGAGGTTACTTAGAGTTGTTAATGGGCAGCACTACAATTACAACTTCCCCCCCCCCCCCGTTCTTTCATGAACATGTGCAATGTCATCCCCACTGCCGTTCTACTTGGCCCATTTATTTCACAATTCTGGGGCAAAATTTGTGAGTTAGGGGGTGTCATCATCTTTTGGGCAGTATATTCTGCACTGTCCCATCAAAATTGCAAAAATATCCCGATTCTCTGACTCAATTTCTGTGGTCTGTAGAGCACATCAGTTATAAAAGTTACAGAAAAAGTACCCCCCCCCCCTGTTACAGTACTAAGATTAACTGTTGACTTTTGATTTGCAGATGTTCGCATATCACCAAATATGTACGAAACTACTGAAGATACCGAAGATGAAGGTCTCAGTTTACAAATTTTCATTTTGCAGAAGATTGTTCAACTGGTATCAATAGCAAGGATAAAGCTCAACCAAGTGCTGAAAGATTGATTGCGGTCTGTAGAAATTTCTCTTGCTTTTAAGATATTAGCAATCCAGTGGTTATTCGTCGTCTTCACTTTTGGGTGCAAAATCAGCACCAGTCTCTCGATATCTCCGCTCATTAGCGACCAACCAGTATAGTCTGGCAATGTAAATTCAGTAAAGGTCTATTGGGTAGCAAGGATTTTCAGTAGTATGGAAAAATAACGATACAAAATTTGAGATTTTTTAAAAAGCAGTGACATTAGAATGTATGATTCTACTTATATGTGTTTTCAATGAGGAATTTTATGTCGATCCGAATTAGTTCATTTTCTTTCCTATCTCCCATCTTAAATGCAAATTTTAGTGTCATCAAAATGATGGCTATTCGTGAACAACAAAAAGGAATAACAAGTGAAAATTTTGATGAAATTTTTATTTTGACTATGAAAAACGAGAGGCTCTTAAGAAAAATGGTTATCGCCATTTAGCATTCAGATTATAACTAAAATGATTTTTGGTCTCGTCCCATTGTTTCTTACACTGTTAGTGTAATATGAATACTCTCAATAGCCGTGGGTTCTCAACAAGTTACAGCTCTTCATCTGTCAGTATCATTTTGCTAGAATAGTTAGGTAAATTGCCAAAATCTCGATAAAACATTTTGAGTCGCTATGACAGATGTTCATGTAGATGGATCAACATTTTAGGCTTGAAAGTACACTTGCTCGCAAGTAACTTGAAATTGACTAGTTAGTGAGATCCACAACTTCAAAGTATTAGAATTCAGGCTCAGATTTCCATTTTGTAGTATGTCAGACACAGATTAGAGTCAGGTCCTTGGGCTTGTTGTAGGCTGAGGGCAGCCAGCACAGCGAACAAACTATCAACCAATGTCGTTTCATCCAGTAACCAGCAAAAGTTAATAATTTTGCTTTTGTTTGTTCTGGATCAAACGCGATTGGTTGAATGGTGTGCTTGTTGAGCAAGCTGGCTCAGGTGTACAACCTGTCGTGATTTGCCGATATAATCTTCCCTGCTTTCTCGATTAGACTTATATTTTAAAGTTGTATTTTAAACTAACTATGTTTTCCAGCTTATTTTAGTTCTTACCTAGTGTAGTGCTAGTTACTATAATTATCTATTCGGAGTTGACATGGGTTAGCGAGGGTCTGGAGAAGTTGCAGTGCCATCTCCCTGCCTGCGTAGTGCTGTCGTATCCATGAATCTGTATTTCTTTTGGACAAGAGGGCCGTGGGAAGTACAGTTCATTGAAGCGATAAGACTATTTGCCCTGGCCATAGGCGCAAATAGCCAGTGTGGGGGCCAAAAATTTCTTAGAAACACCAAAGTTTACCTGCTTATATTATTATATTTTTGGCAAATCTGGGGTGCTTTTTGGGGTGTCAAGTCCCCCAACCCCCACATGTTTGCACCTATCGCCCTACTCTATTCCCCGCATGTTTGTACCTACACGTCCTATTGTAACCCACTGATCTGCAGCTATGTTCTAACATTGGGTTAGTTTGAAAACTAACGCAGGCAACAGTAATGTCTGTGGGGGACTGCCCCCCTTTGCAGTGAACGGGCAGTCAGTGGCGAATATAGTGGAGACCAGATTCATAGATTCTTGATGTAGGTTCTTTTCCACTGACTTGGTCGGCGCTGATTGAGACTTTCCTGCCACAAGAACGCCGTGGAGGAAGTCTATGGTGGCTATACCCTCTCAGTGCTGGGTCAGTGGTTTGTGTGTTCGCCTAGGTATACGTATGAGTAACTCAAGGTCCTTCCTTCTCGTCTTCTCTGTTACGTTGCCTCTAACTAGGGTTTGGGGCTGATCCTTAACAGAGTGGAGCGTACTGGATATGGCGGCTGGGGATTAGCGCCAGGAGAAGCGGGCTGCAGTTTTTGGCTGTGATGGCCTTAGCTGTTGTCTCGTGGAGTCTGGGGCCCTACTATGGGTAACGTAACAGCAGGGAAGACAATGGGAAAGGCTCCTTTCGGAAATTATTGTCCTTTTTTCTTAGAGGATTGGTCAGTCTCCCCGGACTTATCCTTTCGGAGAAAAGTACGAAAGTTTCTCAGTCCCTTTTGTGATCCACCCCGGTCTTCTCTGGTAGTTTGGACCTGTTTTGTTGGTGTGTCGACGACGCAACAACCCTACAACCAAACTGACAGGATGAGACTCGAGTCAGGGAGTTTTTCCCGTTTCCTAAGTGATAAATGCCAGGCACGTATTTTACCACTTCGGAGAACAGGAAAATAATCTCCGAGTTCGTTAAGAAAACTCGTTCTCCAAATATTCCTAATTCCTTGGAACTATTCCTCAGTTTGTGAATTCCTTAAAATCATACTACACCGGCTGCAGGCGAGATCCGGGGACGAAGCAGGTGACCCTTACACCCGCCTGCAGCCCTCTAGGTTCTAAGTAGGAGAGTTAGCTTCAGCTGAGCTTGTTACATCCTGCGAACTGTTAATGCTAACCGTTATCGTATTTCCCCAGTCTAGCCTTTTATAGGTCTACTGTCTAGAGTAGCAAAGCTGTCTCAGTTCTGACTTTAATTGCAACTTCGATAGCAGCAGATGAGGGAGTCTCATTCTATAGGTAGAGTCTCGAGCAATAGGCATGTCAGTCTGGCGTCTTGATTCCTTGTGAACCAATTAACTCTCTAAGGAAACGCATAGGAAAAGTCAGGGTCAGTGAGGCTCACGATGTAAACCTTCTGGGCTAGACCTTGTTCTCGCGAGTCCTCGTGCCCGGGGGCAAGGTTCCCAGTAGTGATCAGCGGATCTGGTTCTAGACACCCCTGGCCCCAGTATGATGCGTGCTCATTAAAGAGTTGAATGAGCGGATCAAGAAGCTTCGTTTAATCTCATTCTTATTTAGTCCCCAAAGGTCAGTGTTGGAAGTTGCATAAGGATCTGAAAGGATAACTGATTTACCTGTAATCATCCTCCTCAGTTCTTTATTTATACGTACTCGAAAAAGAAAAAAAAACCAAAAAAAAACCAAAGTGAATCTGTTCTTGCTACATTCAGGCATTAGATATTAAGAGACCCGATTTTCATTTCTAGTGTTACAGTCTTAGAAAACCCTCAGCTTCGTGGCTTTTTAGGGACACTATTGTCTTACATTTCCGAGCAGCCTTATCTGTATCCTCTGTGTGGAAATGCACGACCTTAAGTCTGCTTGGTAGATCTATGCTCTCCCTTTGTTCGAGGCAGTCTCTTCAGTGAATCGGCCAATAGTGAACCGTGTGCGGTTGAGCTGTTATGGCTCTTCAGTGAATCGGTCACGGTACGTGTGCGGTTGAGCTGTCTTGATCATTGCCGGACCATATACTCAACAGGGAGCTGTTAGCTTCTTATGCAGGGAATACATGTTCTTATCAAAAGTAGAAGACTTCGTTGTAGGCCACTGAGACTGTTTGTTTCAGTGGGAGGTTGTAGGGTTTATGTAAGACACAGCTTAACTGAGCAGATCTGATTGTTTGCGACTGTAACACGTGAAACGAATCTCTAGGTGAAATCTAGATTGTAAGAAGCTTCGCACTTCGAGGTGCAAATCTACTCGGTACTTATAATGTTCTCGAATGGCAAGTTTGTGTAAACCTTTGTTTTGTTTTTCGGTAACGAACACCAAGAGACTCGGGTCTATGCCTGCTGGTCAGTATCAAACATTCCAGCAGCTGTATGAATGAAGAATCAACGCTATACAGCTGTACTCCCCGTCACTTGGATATCTACTTTAGAAGCCAACAGCTAGTTCGGCCCCAATTATCCTGGATGTTGTGTACTCTTACCTCGGAGTTACTCTGTTTTTGGTGCTGGCTCAAGACGTTTGATATTGTATTTTCAGCTTGTGTTCTTTATTACTTTTGTATTCCGTCGTTATTTCTTTAATTTTTTATATGCTTCGGTATGGATATTCGATTTATTGATAATTAAACGAATCAGTTTGTTTCCATTCACTGTACTGTTAAAATTACCGATGTACACAATGCAACTTTTGGTATCGCTAATATTTAATTAATGGCATTTCTAGAAATATCAGGGGACGTCTTTGTAACTATAGAATTGTAAGTACATTTATGAGTGTTGTCAGCCGAAAAAAAAGTGTCCCCTGAATGTTGGTTAATTAAAACAAATTATAAACTGTACAAACGGTGACAATTCTTCACAAAGAAGCTCTCTTTAGCTTGCGAAACGGAAAAAATTGAATTATTTTTATGATAATAAGGACGCGTTTACCTTTCAGAATATACTGCAAGCTAAGGAACTCTTGTGGAGATAGTCACTGAAGTAAGCTTAGATGAATCACTTTCTTTTCATTGTTTTATACTGGTACATGATTTTCTGGCATAATAAACGATTTTACTGGATTTCTGCAATCTTTCATGAATGACAGAGCGGCAATTAATATCATTATGCGAACAATAATTTGTTTGGGGTTCCTTCAAAGTTCGACTATGCAACTCATTAAACACATCAAATTCGAGTTCCCGCGAGAGGGAAAATATGCAACTCAATTAACACGCTAAAATTGCTACAACTCGTTTCAATAACCAAAAAATACACTAGTTTCAATAGGAGAATAGGAGTCCTAAAGAGGTTCTATGTTCCTGGTATTTTTCAGTACATGTTACTCAAAACAAAGGGCGTGGCTAGAAATTTAGACCACGCCCATCCTGCTATTGCATGGAACAAAACTTACGAAATAGAAGCAAAATCGCTGGTTTCATTAGGGGAATATAAGTCATGGAGAGGTCCTAGGTTCCTGAAATTTTGATTTGGAGCTGTTAATAAAGTTGCATACCAGTGCACATTGAAGGAAGCGAATGTTTCAAGAATTATTTCCCCAATTTCAGCTGTTAGTTGGGGTGCATATTGTTGGTATGAAGGGGCAAAAAATTTTTTTTGATAAACATGCAACCTTATTTTTGATAAGTTTTGAAGATTTTAAACTGTTAAATAGGTTGCATCATATCAGTATGAAGGGGCATGAAATAGGTAGAAGCAGAAAAATGAAGACTTCAAAATCGAGTTCTGCAACCAAAACGAAAAACTGTGGGCTGTTGTTCGCAGTGGTCCGCAATCGCAAAAATCCCCGGACTGGGGATAGCTAGAGGAAAACGGTTTGAAATTTTGAGAGCAAAATGATGTCCTCTTTTGAAATTGTCAACCCGTTTCGCAGTAGCTGCCACCAATCCAAAGATTTTTGCATTTTATTAGTTCGCCCCAGAGAAATAAGCGATTTCGAAAACGTCAATTGGCGTATGAGAAATAGTATATTCAATTCTTCGAAGGCGTCACAATTGTATTTCAAGTTTTCTAATATTCTGGTAATGCCTTCAGCACGTCGAATATGCAACTCAACCTACACGAATTGTCGTTTTCGAAATCGCGAATTTCTCTGGGGGGAACTAATAAAACGCGAAAATCTCCGGACTGGGGATAGCTAGAGGAAAACGGTTTGAAATTTTGAAAGCAAATTGATCTCCTCTTTCGAAAGTGTCAACCCTTTTCGCTGTAGCTGCTACCAATCCAAAGATTTTTGCATCTCGAGAAAAATGAGCTTTTTGAGGTGAAAGCGCAATGAAAACGCTGAGTTGTCACAAATGATCTCCTCTCACCAAAATTTCAAACCGTTTCGCTCTAGCTGTCTCCAGTCCAAAGTTACACGCGTTTTTCTACAGATTTTTTTGCCCGGGTGGTCTAAATTCAATATGGGTGGCCTTGAAACTCAACCCTTTCACTGCCTTGGTAAACACTGTACTCGCGATTTCATTTTATCTCCGTCGTTTGACCTTCGGACTCTACTCTTTCGCTCTGTTCATTTAAATTCCGCTGCTGTAACCTTTGGACTCAACCCTTTCACTACCCTTTCACTACCCTTTTGCTATTTTACTTGCGATTCTGTTTCGTCTCCATTCATTTGACCTTCGGACTCTACTCTTTCGCTCTGGTCGTTTAAATTCCGCTGTTGTAACCTTTGGACTCAACCCTTTCACTACCCTTTCAGTACCCTTTTACTATTTTACCTGCGATTCCATTTCGTCTCCATTCATTTGACCTTCGGACTCTACTCTTTCGCTCTGGTCGTTTAAATTCCGCTGTTGTAACCTTTTGACTCAACCCTTTCACTACCCTTTCACTACCCTTTCGCTACCCTTTTACTATTTTACCTGCGATTCCATTTCGTCTCCATTCATTTGACCTTCGGACTCTACTCTTTCGCTCTGTTCATTTAAATTCCGCTGCTGTGACCTTTGGACTCAACCCTTTCACTACCTGGGTAACCATTTCGTTCTCGGAGTTCATTTTACCTCCTTCATTTGACCTTCGGACTCTACTCTTTCGCTCTGGTCGTTTAAATTCCGCTGTTGTAACCTTTGGACTCAACCCTTTCACTACCCTTTCACTACCCTTTCGCTACCCTTTTACTATTTTACCTGCGATTCCATTTCGTCTCCATTCATTTGACCTTCGGACTCTACTCTTTCGCTCTGGTCGTTTAAATTCCGCTGTTGTAACCTTTGGACTCAACCCTTTCACTACCTGGGTAACCATTTCGTTCTCGGAGTTCATTTTACCTCCTTCATTTGACCTTCGGACTCTCTCTGGTCGTTTAAATTCCGCTGTTGTAACCTTTGGACTCAACCCTTTCACTACCTGGGTAACCATTTCGTTCTCGGAGTTCATTTTACCTCCTTCATTTGACCTTCGGACTCTACTCTTTCGCTCTGTTCGTTTAAATTCCGCGGGTATAACCTTTGAACTCAACCCTTTCACTATCTGTTAAGCATTTTACTCGCGATTCCATTTCGTCTCCATTCATTTGACCTTCGGACTTCATTTCTTCGCTTCGGTGGTTTAAATTCCGTCCGTGTGGCCTTGAAACTCAACCCTTCCACTGATCTGTGAACCCTTTACATATTAGTTCGCCCGAGAGAAATTAGCGATTTCGAATTTTCTGGTAATGCCTTCAGCACGTCAGATATGCAACTCAACCTATACTAATTGGGTTTTCGCAATCGTGAAAATCTCCGGACTGGGGATAGCTAGAGGAAAACGGTTTGAAATTTTGAGAGCAAAATGATGTCCTCTTTCGAAATTGTCAACCCGTTTCGCAGTAGCTGCCACCAATCCAAAGATTTTTGCATTTTATTAGTTCTCCCCAGAGAAATTAGCGATTTCGAAAACGGCGGATTTTCTGGTAATGCCTTCAGCACGTCGAATATGCAACTCAACCTACACCAATTGTCGTTTTCGAAATGGCGAATTTCTCTGGGGGGAACTAATAAAACGCGAAAATCTCCTGACTGGGGACAGCTAGAGGAAAACGGTTTGAAATTTTGAAAGCAAATTGATCTCCTCTTTCGAAAGTGTCAACCCTTTTCGCTGTAGCTGCTACCAATCCAAAGATTTTTGCATCTCGAGAAAAATGAGCTTTTTGAGGTGAAAGCGCAATGAAAACGCTGAGTTGTCACAAATGATCTCCTCTCACCAAAATTTCAAACCGTTTCGCTCTAGCTGTCTCCAGTCCAAAGTTACACGCGTTTTTCTACAGATTTTTTTGCCCGGGTGGTCTAAATTCAATATGGGTGGCCTTGAAACTCAACCCTTTCACTACCTTGGTAAACACTGTACTCGCGATTTCATTTTATCTCCGTCGTTTGACCTTCGGACTCTACTCTTTCGCTCTGGTCGTTTAAATTCCGCTGTTGTAACCTTTGGACTCAACCCTTTCACTACCCTTTCAGTACCCTTTTCTATTTTACTTGCGATTCTATTTCGTCTCCATTCATTTGACCTTCGGACTCTACTCTTCCGCTCTGGTCGTTTAAATTCCGCTGTTCTAACCTTTGGACTCAACCCTTTCACTACCCTTTCAGTACCCTTTGACTATTTTACCTGCGATTCCATTTCGTCTTCATTCATTTGACCTTCGGACTCTACTCTTTCGCTCTGGTCGTTTAAATTCCGCTGTTGTAACCTTTGGACTCAACCCTTTCACTACCTGGGTAACCATTTCGTTCTCGGAGTTCATTTTACCTCCTTCATTTGACCTTCGGACTCTCTCTGTTCGTTTAAATTCCGCGGGTATAACCTTTGAACTCAACCCTTTCACTATCTGTTAAGCATTTTACTCGCGATTCCATTTCGTCTCCATTCATTTGACCTTCGGACTTCATTTCTTCGCTTCGGTGGTTTAAATTCCGTCCGTGTGGCCTTGAAACTCAACCCTTCCACAGATCTGTGAACCATTTACATATTAGTTCGCCCGAGAGAAATTAGCGATTTCGAAAACGGCGAATTTTCTGGTAATGCCTTCAGCACGTCAGATATGCAACTCAACCTATACTAATTGGGTTTTCGCAATCGTGAAAATCTCCGGACTGGGGATAGCTAGAGGAAAACGGTTTGAAATTTTGAGAGCAAAATGATCTCCTCTTTCGAAATTGTCAACCCGTTTCGCAGTAGCTGCCACCAATCCAAAGATTTTTGCATTTTATTAGTTCGCCCCAGAGAAATTAGCGATTTCGAAAACGTCAATTGGCGTATGAGAAATAGTATATTCAATTCTTCGAAGGCGTCACAATTGTATTTCAAGTTTTCTAATATTCTGGTAATGCCTTCAGCACGTCGAATATGCAACTCAACCTACACGAATTGTCGTTTTCGAAATCGCGAATTTCTCTGGGGGGAACTAATAAAACGCGAAAATCTCCGGACTGGGGATAGCTAGAGGAATACGGTTTGAAATTTTGTGAGCAGATTAGTCTCGTCGTTCGAAAGTGTCAACCCGTTTTGCTGTAGCTGCCACCAATCCAATAATTTTTGCATTTTATTAGTTCGCCCCAGGGATATTAGAGAACGGCAAATATTCTGGTAATGCCTTCAGCACGTCGTATATGCAATTCAACCTACACCAATTAGGTTTTCGCAATCGCGAAAATCATTGAACTGCAGACAGCTAGACGGAAATGGTTTGAAATCTTGGTGAGAGGAAATCGTTTTGCAACAATTGTGTCTATCCACCCGAAAAAACTTGTTTTGCTAAGGAGCGGCTGGAGATCGTGGCAACTTTTTTGAGCATTCATTACGTTCATTTTGTCCGAAATGACCTCCTCTCGCCCAGATTTCAAACCGCTTTGCCCTACCTGTCACTAATCCAAACATTTTCGCGTTTTACTAGTTCGCCCCAGGAAATTGGAAATTTCGAAAACGCCAATTCTCGTATGTGGTATTGCATACTCAACGCGTGGAAGGCATCACCACATTACCGTTTTTATTTTCGTCTACACGCCCTCGAATTATTGTGTAATCTGGTCATGCCTTCAACACGTCTAATATGCAATTCAATACACACCAAATGACATTTTAAAACTTTCTAATTTCCTGGGGGTAACTGGCTCAACGCAAAAATCTCTAGATTGGTGAGAGCTAGGGTCAAGCAGTTTGAAATTTTGAGAGCAGAATGACCTCTTCTTACGAAAATTTCAAACCGTTTCGCTGGAGCTGCCCCAATCCAAAGATCTTCGCGTTTTATTAGTTCGCCCCAGGAAATTAGAAATTTTGAAAATGTCAATTGGTGTGTATTGGGTTGCATATTCGACGTCTTGAAGGCATTACCAGAGTATTCGAAAATTCGAGCGCGTCTCGACGAAAATGAATGCGATAATGTGGTGACGCCTTCAACACGTTCAGTATACATTACCAACAACACGAATCGACGTTTTCAAAATGTCCAATTTCCTGGGGCGAACTAATATAACGTGAAAACCTTATGATTGGAGGCAGCTACAGCAAAATGGTTCGAATGTTTTGATAAAGAGGGGCTCCTTTTGCTCTCAAAATTTCAAACCGTTTTCATCTAGCTGTCACCAGTCCAGAGATTTTCGCGTCTTATTAGTTCGCCCCAGGAAATTAGAAATTTCAAAAATGTCAATTGGCGTGTATTGGGTTGCGTATTCGACATGCTGAAGGCATCACCAGATTATTCGAAAATTCGGAGTAATGTGGTGACGCATTCAACACGCTGAACATGCAATTCCACGTACGGGAATTGACGTTCCTCCAATTTTCCAATTTCCTGGGGCAAACTGATAAAACGCGAACATCTTTAGATCGGAGGCAGCTACAGCGAAACCGCTTGAAATTTTCGTAAGAGGGGCTTATTTTGCTCTATAATTTTGCATCTGCTGAGTGCCCCCAAGAACTATTTAGCATCCCGCGTCTAGATGATAGAGGAAAACTGAGAAAATTTTGCTTCTCGCAAGAGAAATTCTAACTTTTGATAGTAAATATGCCAAGGTTCTGACGAAATTTCCATTTTCGACCTCACTGTTGCATTTTTTCAAAAAATTTAGTCGCGCCTTCAACACGTTGAATATGAAATACTACAATACACACCAATTGACATTTTCGAAATTTCTCAGTTTTTGGGAGGAAAAACGCGTGTAACTTTGGACTGGAGACAGCTAGACCGAAACAGTTTGAAATTTTGGTGAGAGGAGATCCTTTCTGACAACGCAAGGGAAGTCCTAGCTTTTCATTACCTTTATTTTGATAGTATATATGTCAGGGTTCTGACGAAGTTTCCCCAGATCCGCAACTACGAAGTAGAAATTATACCGACGATGCGTACAAGACCTTAATTTCAGTGTCACTGTATTTCAGTTTCAAAACTACGCCTTCAATGGTTGGAACCGCAATTCCAATATCGTAGGTGTTTGATAGGTTGCTTCTCTGACCGTAATCGGGGCACACACAACCACCAGGTGTCAAAACTGGCCAAAAAATTTTTTCGTCAAAAAAAATACGTGACGTGTATTATGGAGAAATATTCATAACCTCAAAATACGAAGACATTTAGGTAACCGCGCATTTCTGCTTAAATTTGGTCGCTGAGTTCGAATATCCGTAGTCCAAAACGGACTCGTTTTTTGACTAAAAATGGTCGGAAATGATTTTGGTCAAAATTTCCTCGTTGTTGGATTGAAAATCGTCGATTCATAATTCTTGTTCAACTGTGACGCTGCATTACCGAGGGATGCTCAGACTCCGGATTAATATCAAAGGCGTATTTGAATTTGTCTCGAAAATATAAGTAACTAGTTCACCCGTCGCGCGTTGCTGGGACCTCAGAAGAAATGAATAAAATTGAACGCAGTTACGCAAAAACCGCTCAAGCGACATTTGTTTACAAAATGAGGTATTAGTATCGTTGGAAAGAGCGTAAAAAGTAGAACTTTCCAAAATTGTGTCCCGATACAAAAATGTGTATCCACGTTGAGAAAAGCTTATCAGTAAACGCCATTTTCGTGATAACAACAGTTTTGACTTATTTTTGGTCGCTCTTGCGCGTGGTGTTATTGAAAAAATTCTAAAAAATTTTCCCAAACTGCGGTAAGTCTTGAAAGGCGAGTGTCTTATAACTCATAACGTGATAACGTTATCAATTTGGTTTATCCGCTCTCCTGTAAAATTTACATTTTCGCGCTCAGGTCCCTTTCTTTCTGGCAGGTCACATTTTGTCGCTTGGCCAGGTTTTGCTGAACGGGGTCCAATTGTTTTCATTAATTTATTCGTTTGTATTCGATTATTATTTGTGTATACACGCGCGCCACTTATCGTAAGATGGATGTACTATGCCAGAAACCTTTGTGGAAGTGTACTCCACATCTTCCCAAAGTTTCATGGCGATCGGTTGAATGGCGATGGCTTAAATGGAAAAGGTAGTATGTCAGTTTTCAATTTTTCAACTTTGGTAGCCCTTCCTGGACAAGGTCAAGACTCAACTTCCCCGTAAACAACTGTTGTACGTCAGATGACTCTGAAGCTGAATGCTGGAAGCTGCATAATTAGAAAAACGTATTTACCAACGTTATAGTTGATTTTCTCATTGTCAGAGAAAAATAAATGTGATATACTGCCTTTTTCCTGTGAGCCATCGAGTGCAGTAATGCATGAAGGACAAACAGGAAGACTACATTCGTCTTTATATGTGGCAGTTTCTATTTCTATAAAAAGGAGTAACTTTGTCGATCGATTGAAGTCTGAGAAAACGCGAAAAAAGAAAAACAAAACTTTTTGGTTAAAAAAAAATCAATTTTGAGATTTTGGTCGATTTCTGTAGAAAAAACAACGCAATAACGAAGAGACAACATTTACGTGCCTGAGAGAGAAAGAGGATTATGAGAGAAGAGGGAGAGAGGGAAAGAGAATTATGAAAAAGAATGAGAAAATAATGCGAATGTCTGCGTTCGCTTCTTCGTGGTTTTTCGGAGCTCACGAATAAATCCGATGTTCTGAAATTGTTACCACGCAGAAGAGCGAAAAATTACCTTTCCAACAAGCCCTCGCCAAGGGCGGTAACGTGATTCCGCGGCGAGTTAGGGCCGCTTGACGGAATGGGAGAAAAAGGTGTGTCTAACTTTAAACGCGTTTTCCCCAACAAGCAGCAATGCTGCATGACTAGGGTCGGCAAATGCTGCAATTCGTATCGTCTGAATTATGCTTAACATTAACGCACTCTATATTCATCAATAATAAACATCCTACAAAACTAGGAACTACGACAGAATCGCCATCCATATTACCACTTGATAACGTCTGAGTACTGAACAACTTGAAGAACATGAATAATAACAAGCAGCAATGCTGCATGACTAGGGTCGGCGAATGCTGCAATTCCTGTAGTCTGGAATTCTGCAAACTCAACAACAGGAACGCACTCTGCAATCAATTCAGTAAAACAATACTGAATTTGATTTGAAATGGTTAAGTGCAATTTTTAGAAAATCCGTTATTAATTCTGGATTACATATATTATCCAAAATTAAAACGTAATTAATCGCGAACAATGATTATTCGCTCTTTTCTTACTTTTAATCTCAACCCGAGCCGTGGAATCCGTCCTTTCATAATTAGGTACCTACTCATAAAATAATCAAAACAATGTAATTCAGAAATGTAAATAAATGGCTTCGACGACCCTAATAAAAACTTTCACGAAAAATACCCGATCAACACAGAACGACAGAACACACGAAAGACGAAACACAAGGCGAAAAGGCAGAACCAGAGCATTGCAGCCAGCCGAAAGCCGAAAGCTAAAGCAGAAAGCCAGCCGTATTTTTCATGAAAAAGTCGAAAGCTTAAGCTGATACATGGGCAGCTGTATTTTTGGAAAAGCCGTAAAAAGCCGTATTTTTTGGCTAGCTTTCGGCTTACAGAAAAAAAAAATTCGCCAAGAATACAGAAAAATTCGATGAAAATGATGGAATTTGCAGTTTTTTGCATTGGGAAGCTGACTGGCTAACGCCTGACGCGCTGTTTCTAAGTTTTGAGTTTCATTCTGATGCTTGTTTGCAGATGGGCGTTGTTCACTATTTAATTAATTTGCTCTTGCTCTTGTTCTTTTCTATTTTTAGTGAACTAGTTCTTGCTCTTGTTCACTTGGTCTTCCAAGTTCCAACTGATCTAGTTCATCGTTTGTTCATTAAAAAGAACCTTTGCTCTTGGTCTTGCTCATTTAAAAATAGGGGTTTTGTACAAAAAAATTGCGAGCAAAAATTTTTTCTGTGTAATAGCCTACAACTGAAAACTAGGCTATAACCCAAACATTATCGAATTTCTATGAGATTGTTGATTAAAATTTAATCAAATAAAAATTCAATAATGTTATAATTCGTAATTGTAACTCTGAAACCATTATGAAAGTTGAAACTAAAGTCTGGAAAGTGGAAATATACAAGAAAAAGCCCCGCCAAAAAAAAAAGAAAATTACAAAAAAATAAATGAACAAAGAATGAACAAGTTGATCAGATCTAAAAATCGTGAACTTGTTCTTGTTCCTTTTTGGGGGGAGATGAACTAGTTCAGAACTAAGTTCACCAAGTAGTGAACAAGAGCAAGTGAACAACTTGCTCTTCAAGAGCAACGCCCATCTCTGCTTGTTTGCTAAATTACGAAAACTCAACTTCCAAACTGGAATGAAGACTCTAGAGGGCAATAGACTGGTTCATCTCAGGAACAAAGTAAACCAGTTGTGGGCCAAAACAATAGCTCCAGAGCAGAAAATGAAAAAAATTGAAAAACTTGAAAGCCAGCCATAAAGAATCCGAAAGCTAGCTTTATTCCCACGAAAGCCGAAAGCCGAAAGCTGAAGCTGTTTTTTTGGAGGTCGCAAGTTTAAGCCGAAAGCCAAAGCCGTATAATACGGCTGCAATGCTTTGGGCAGAACAACAATAATAAACTATTAACGCACTCTATATTCATTAATAATAAACATCCTACAAAACTACGACAGAATCGCCATCCATATTACCACTTGATAACGTCTGAGTACTGAACAACTTGAAGAACATGAACATGAACATGAATAAAAAGCGATTGCAATAGGGTCTAGCCGACCCTAAAAACGTGTTTTCGCGCGTTCTTGTTACACTCATCTTTAACCCCTTGTATCTCCGCAACAAAAAACGCTACAAATCACTCCGATAGCTCGTTGGAATGGGCATTCATTCCTCTATTATGTACTGTCCATAACTCAAAATTCGTCGGATCAATAAAGTTACCCCTTTTTATAGAAACTGCCACAATAGATTTTTACATGGTTTCAGTATCGAAGCTCTCTTACATGACGTACACTTCGATCAGTTAGCCACAGCTCGATTATTTTCCGGGTTTTCGTAATTTTGGAGAAATTTTCAAAAATCAATTGGAGACCCAACTGATCGAGACAAATTTAATAAGCCTTCGAAACTGAGCTGAGTCTGTTCGAGCATATCATAACGGAGCGTCGGTGCTGAATTCGAATTCAGCGACCAAAATCGAGTAGGAATAAGCGATTACCTTCATTAATTTCGTACAATTTCTCCATTCCAGGCTGTCTCCATGATTCGAGGTGAACAGACGAGTTCCAGTGATTGCATTCCTAATCAACGGAGTGTTATATTTCTTCTCTCTTCACCGCCACATCCGCCGCAACAGAGACGTCACCCTGAAATAACGTCCACCAGTATTTAAGCGAGTGTTTCGTCTGCGCCAAGACAGCCGACCAAATTCAAACGTAAAATGTATTTCAAAATGATAACATTATGTACAGTACTATTCTTAAAACTTTAAAACATCCATTTAAACGAAGATACACATTCACACGCACTCACAATCTCATTTAAAAAACGGTTGTACGATAATTGTCGAATATCGAGTCGCCGCTGATAACGTCGAATCTAGTGGAGGACGGGGGTAGGGGGTGTAGATTAAACGCGACATCGCTTCGCTATTACCATTGTAAATAATCGTGTCGCGATGAGTGTTTTCACGTCGAAAAGTCGAAACCCATCGTGGGTCTCATTTTCTCCTCGCATTCGGGATCTCGCGAAAGATCGCATCTTTCGAGCTCTCGAAGGAGTGCAATTTTGAAACGAAGACGAGATGGGAGACAACGAAGATGAATTACCATCCGAATCTGTCGTTTCACGGCCGTTTCAGCGAACGCGGTACGCATCGACAATTAAAATATTACAAAATACACGAACACACGGAAAACGTACAGGAAAAGAAAAAAGAAAAACAATTATCTACATTAAAAAAAAAAAAGGACATCGTACAGCGTGAAAATTTAAACGATACAGTCTAATTTGCTTAATACATAGGATATGGAAAAAAAAAGAAAAAAAAAAGTTTTGAAACTTTCCGACGAAATAAAATTTTGTATATCATTCGCTACATTTTGGATTTCTTTAATGTAAATAGGTTAGTTAAAAACGCGTTCACAAATACCAGGTTACCAGGTTGACTTGACTGCTCGTATTCGAGGTCAAAATTGATCCAATATCGAGAAAACGTGCGTCTTCTAGATGACTTAAAAATTCATCGAGAGGAAACGAGAATAAGGTGTACAAAATACACACACGAAAAAAAAAACAAAAAAAAAACGGTAATACTATGAATGTTTTTCGAATACAAACGTAAGTTGAAAAAACAGAGCATTAAAAAATAAGTATAATAAAGATTGAACAAAAAAAGCGATACATTTATGTTACGTATGATACCCGAAAATGTTGAAGATACTATTCGGCGAGAATAAATAAATGTAAAAAGAAAAAATATTACACACATATAGAATCTATAAAATATAAAACACGGTAACGTAATGTCTCAATTTAGAATAGAGAGTATGATTTGTTGTATCATGGCGTTCTCATGGAAATACTTCGCAGATCGAAAACGAGAAAAGAAAGAAAGTAAAAAAAATGAAAACGTACACCGGTTTTCTGTAATCCGATAAACTAATTATTGTCATCAGTAATACCAACTTTTTCGTTTTTGTAATTTCATAAATCGTTTCTACTTAACAGCTGATCCCATAAACAAAAAACTTGGTCGAGGTGATTGCACACGGTTTCGTAAATCTTTTTTTCATCCAGTGAAGAAAAGGGGGAGGAAAAAACAAACAGATAATAAATAAGGGGGGGGTAGGAAATACCTTAACGCGCTAATAATGGTACATAATAATTTATAAAACGATAATTATAAACGATGTGAAACGATTCAACAACAGAGATATGTTAAACAATTATCAACATTAATGCGTTTAGTTCCGAAACGACGACACCATTGCGAATACAGTCTCGTTGCCATGAATTATTATAAACGTCCTTAGGAACGTTGTATACGAAAAAACCTGGTCGAATTTTTTCTGTCATTTTATTCTTCGACACGAAATCGGAGCTCCTTATCCGCTACGGGCACGCCTTACTCGCGTCCTCGGATGCATTTTCGGTGCTGGAATTCTGCGCCGTCTGTGCATAAACAGAAGAAGCAGCAACGATTAATCGATATCGAACACGCTGAAGAACACACGCCATGTGGCAGATGTGCTCCAGAAGCACCTAATTTGGTTTCTTCCCAATGGAGAAATTCTGGTCCTCCAACAGCGGATCCAGGAACGATGGGACCTTTCTCCAGGGATGAGAAGTTAGTCGGTTTCGAGCGAAATTTCAAGAACCCGGGAACTGAGAAGCGGACATAGCTGGAAGTTGGTAGCCGGTAGAGATGCCAATTATTTTTGGCTTAAGCAGCTTCTCGTGATTTATGACTTCCGCTTTTTGTCTTTTCGGAATTCGGATATGTATGATCTCCTCTTTCCAATGAGCTATCACATATGTGTGATAAAGTGTGTACCAATACATTGCATAACATAAAAAGTTGAAAAAATTCTGAACGAGTTTCGTCTTGTTCCATCCTGTCCTACTGTTACTCAAGGTCATTAGACTTCATAGGAACTTTCTAAGGCGGTGGCGCGCTAGTATCGTTGTTACTGATAAAGCAAACAACAACAACAGTGACGCAGGATCAAATTTATCAGTTACATTTAGTTTGCACAGAGTAAATTAAGATTTTAGTTCTTCCTCTTTTCTAATAGCTTCGTCAGTACAATCAACGCGCGTTTTATTACGTCCACAGCACGAATCATAAATAATTAATTAATTACGAATAAAAAATCATAATGCAATAAATTCTGGTGGAAAACTGTGAAATAGTAATGTAAAATTGACGAAGTATCCTGCTTCACTGTTGTTACTTTTTATTTTTGATGATAACGTGCGGTTCATAAAATAGCCACCAGATTTTGCCCACTCCGTTGGAAAGTTCCTATAGATAGTCAAAAATAGTCGTCTCCTTTGTCATTCAGTTTTATAATTTATGCTCCTCAAATTCACTGTAGGTAACTTATAAGGAAGTACACTGTTTTATACTGAATTACAAAAGGCAAGAAAACAATTTAAAGAAAATTAGGCAATTCAGGCCAAAACAAATTTTAACATTGTTTGCAAAACTTTTTAAGACATATTTAAACTTAGAATTGAAAATTTTCAAAGAACAAAAACTAATTATTAATAAATTTTATCAAGTCCATTAGATAAAATCAAGTTAAAACTCATTGGACTTCGTGGTATTAGCAATTTTAACTTAAACTACGCTACTTGTTTTATTTTACCATCACAATTTAAATAATTTCATCTCAATTATTATTTATTTCATAATTCCTTTTCAATTTTTCATTCTCATTTCTTATCATTATCATCTAACAATCATCAATTATTTATTTTTCTTACGCATTTTAGATCGATTTTACATTTTACATTTTACATTCATTTTAGGTACAATTTAAAATAAATCATTTTACATGTAGAATGCCAACCCTGGTAAAAATTGCTGATACCACAAAGTCCAATGAGTTTAAACTTATTATTATTTTTTTAAATGACATTTATAAAATTAATTATCATTTTTTATTAATTTTTTTCATTGAAAATTTTCAATTTTCAATTTGAATTTTAAAAAGTTTGGCGAACGATGTTAAATTTTTTTGAACCTGAACTACTCATTAAAAATAAATTGTATACTTGTCTTTTATAATTCACTTTCACGTTTCACAATAAAATCATATACTATAAGACATCAGAGTTGGCATTTTACATGTAAAATTATTTATTTTACATTTTATGTGAAATGAATGTAAAATGTACATAAAATGTAAAATGCGAAAAAAAGAGAAGAAAAAACACATAATTGTGATACATGATAATAATATGATAAGAAATGAAAATAGAAACTTGAAAAGGAATAATGAAATAAATAATTGAGATGAAATTAATTAAATCTTAATAGTACAATAAAACAAATAGAATAGTTTAAGTAAAAATTGCTGATACCACAAAGTCAGATATGAGTTTGTTTTTAATGGAATTTATAAGATTTATTAATAATTATTTTTTATTAGTTTTTGTTATTCGGAAATGTTTAATCAGAAGTTCAAATTTTAAGAAATTTGGCAGAAAATGTTAAAATTATTTGTTTTGACCTGGATTCCTAGTTTTTTTTTTTTAAATTGTTTTATACTTGTCCTTTTGTAATGCACTTTCTATAAAACACTCTACTTTCTTATGAGTTACCTATAGTTAATTTGACAAGTATAAGTGAATGCTGTTAAGCATAAGGGAACCAACCAACATTTCCAAACCAAATGAGTTATTAGTATCGTTGGAAGGAGCGTAAAAAGCAGAATTTTCCAAAATTGGGCCCCCAAATCTAAAATGTGTACTCACGCTGAATTAGCTTATCAATAAACGCTATGTCATACAGTTTTTACATGGCTCTTGCTGAAAAACAGATTTTGCTGGTTGGTTCCCTTACGCTTAACAGCGTCCAAATTATAAAATTGGATGATAAAGGAGGCGACCATTTTTGACTGTAGTTCCAGTTGTGTAGAAGTTTTCAAAATTTTAATTGAAAAATTGAACTTCAATTTTTTTTACTCATTTTGATTCATTTTAAAAGAAAAAGTTATTTTACATTGACTATTTTATATGTAAAATGAGCATTTAAAATGTATTTTACCTGCCAGCCCTGTAAAACATTTTACTTTCTTATGGGTTACTTATAGTGAATTTGAGAAATCCTTAGAAATTATAAAATTGAATGATGAAAGAGACGACCATTATTGACTGTAGTTCCAATAGCGTGCAAGTTTTAAATTTTATTTTAAAACATCAACTTCAACTCTTTTTTTTTATTCATTTTGACGCATTTTACGTTCATTTTACATTATACATGTAAAATGGAAAGCTATTTTACATCGACTATTCTATATGTAAAATATGATATGAAATGTATTTTACCTGCCAACCCTGGACCACTATTCTCGAAAAGTTGTTATGCGATGTTATGATGACAACCGTTGTTATAAAAAAGTTGTTATGAATTATTACCGGTTGTTACCTATTTACCGCAATGTTGAATAACATCTCATAACCACTCATAACACCACCTTGGGACTAGTTGTTATGAGTGGTTACCGTAACAACTTTTCGAGAATACCGCTCCTGATTTTCTCAGGGATGAGAAGTCAGTCGAAAGTCGGATAGTCGGCCGATTTTGAGCAAAATTTTAGGAAGCCAAAAGCCGGGAAGCCGAACAGTTGGAAGCTGGTAGCCGGTAAAAAAGCCAAGTGTTTTCGGCTTCTTAATCGGCTTCTTGTTATTTGTGACTTCAGCTTTTAGTCGTTTCGGATAATATTTATGATCTCTTTCCAATGAGCTATCAGCCCTCGCACTGTACCATACAAAGTGTCGACTAGTACATTATTTTGATGTCTGAAATGGTATCTTATATAGTGAGAATTTTGGCACATTATCTTTAAAACACTCTCATCCTGTAAAATAACGATTTTAACGGACTTACAAAGACTTACTAGCCCGGAAGTCAGAAGACGTTTAAAATGGTAACTGGAAGTTTTTTAATTTAGGAAGGAAGTCGGAAGAGAATCTTTTACAATCGGCTTCTCATCCCTGCTTTTTTTCCTTCAAAAGTCATCGATAGCCACATGCTCTGAGCATCCACTCACAGTATAAGGTTGTTCGCCTCTGCAGAGGGCACAGCTACTTGTGTAGTAAGTGAATTTTATATTGGTAGATATCAAAGGTCAAAGTCATTGGATTAACTTTGGCGAGCAATTCATTACATCGGACTCCGAATAAAGACTCTAAATGAATGAAAAATAATGTCACTCATTATTCTCACATTCGCGAACGAAACATTCAAGAATGGGCATGATTCCCATTCGTTTCATTCTTCATAAAAGGGTCAGTGTTCATTTCTCTGCACTCAAACACAACTCATATCGATAAGAATTCGAAGATCTGACGATTACTCCGATTTGAACATCGCCCTCAACACGTACTTAACGCAACTCACCTCATTCGGAGACGACGTCTGGTCACTGATCCGCTGCAGTCGCTGTTGCGTTTCGTGCATCGCGTGCAGTTGCTCGCGCGATCTCTGTAACTCCTGTCGCAGTCTTTCGCGTTCTTCGTCGCGTTCTGTCATCAGCGTCAGCAGCACCGTCAGGTGATTGCTCAGCGACTGCGTGATCGGTCGCAGCTTGGACACCGGAACGCCCGGAAACGCTCGTAGGCTGCCGCCGACACCGGACGGTTTTCCAGCGCCGCCACCGACACCGACTTCGCAGCCGGCCGCGATCGCGTCTTCTTCGGTAACACGCAGGCACTCGTTCAGCAAACTGGTTAACAGGTCGGCTGAAATCCGAAGAACGAGGGTTATAGCATCTGCTCATGTGCCTGGCTGCGATTAGCCTTTAGGGAGACTAGAGATGATCTGGACCCGAGGATGCGTCTCACATTATCTCCGTCGTTTTGAGGAACGCGTAAGAACTGACATAAGACATAACGAAATGAGTATACGTACTTTGATTGACCGCAGCCAGCACCAGCTCGGAGGCTTCCTTATCGTAGGCGGGCTCCGCAGCTAGATCGGCGATTGTATCGAACTCGTCCTTCGGCACGTGCAGAATATCGGCTACTAATTTCTGTTTTTCTAACAGAGCTTCTTTGATTGTCTCGTCTTTTCGACGCAGTCTTTCTGCAAAGATAGAAAAGGAACAACGTTTAATACACGCGTGTAAAAAGAGTTGCGGGAGTGCGAGCGCATCAGAACGTCGACACAACCGAACTTTTTGCAAGCTCAGAGTTCCAAGTTCCAACGGTTACTCCTTTAAGAAGCTCAATATTTTCGACATAATAACGGAGTTGAAGACCTTAGCTCTCTGCATTCAAACTCGAACTAGAAGTCTCTTCCAGCTGGCCTACAAAATTCCAGCTCCCGCTCTGTTTCGAAGACAACAAAAGGCAGATACCGCGGCGTTCGATAAATTCTACACGGTAACTCGGAAAGATCAACACACAGAGGTATATAGGAAATTCTGGAGACATCGCTATCTGAATTTTCAATTTCAAAAACTAAATCAGGCAGGACTGAGGTCACGGTGTGTTTTTGAATGGTTATATGGAGGAAATTGTTGACCGCGAAAAAATCGCTGGGTCCAGAGAAAACAACTTTTATTGAAAATTAAAAACTTTTGTACGTAGTTTCTCAACAAAATCAATTTTGTGAACATCATGCTGATCGGGTTGTGGGAATCTTCCTTTTCAGTAGTTGCCGTAACTGCCTTTTGTTATTACCGAAAAGTTTCACCAATCCATTAGTAATGCTGAGGAAAACATTTGAGGGCCTGCTTTGGGAAATAACCTACATTAGTTTTGTAATTTTGACTTAGCCGCCAGATAGCAAAGTAACTGCTACTGTTCTGCTGGATGAACTGCTGCGGGTGAATTAACAGATGTTACTCTATTCTATGTGCGATAGTGTTAAGAGTGTAATAGTTCCAGATATAGCGCTATCTGGCAGCAAAGAAGGAATTTCAAAATTGACTTAGGTCATTTTCACAAGAAAGCCTTCATTTCTCCATTAATGTTGTACATCATTACTTCAAACGTTCATATCGTTGCCCCTTTAAATGTACGAGCCGGCAAACATATGTACACGTCGTCAGGGTGAGTTGTCGACGTATCTGGTTGAGGAGGGAAGGTCACGTGCATTGAGACACCCAGTATACCGTACCAACCAAGGTGCAGGTCGATGATACCACGCCAACCCTACCCGAATTATGGTATCGGAATGAAACAGGACTAGACCAAATAAATCCAATTTTTATGACTCGGAACCACTCCGAGACACGCGCAATAATTCGAGACATGTGATACTTCAAGACTCATTCGGGAATAGGGAGCTGCAACTTGAAACGTGCAGTCATTGAAAACTGCCATCTCGTGGGGTAACTTGGAGCACTAGATGTCACCAGAACTTCATAGCAGCGAGCAGCAACTCGAATAGGCAAGCACATCCATCCGGATCTCCACTGAGTCCAGAAGCTCCACTTCAGAAACTGACACTCAAGCTTCGTACTCAATTCTGTAACCCTTCCTTCTTTGAAGAAGCTGAAAACTGGAATACTACATCAAGTAAGTCCGTACCTAAAGGTGTAAGTACTGGCTCGGCGGTGAGCACTGCACTCTGCGAGATTGATACTTGTGATGGTTCGATTAACGGAACTTCCGTTGTCAGACGAGGAGGTTCGGTGGGGATGGTTCGTTTCTTCCGCAAGCCCGGACTGGTTCCTCCACTGCCGCCGCTACCTGTAAACCAAAAAAAGTCTCAATTTAGTCCAGTACGTCGATCTGTGTTTTTCTGGCTCCCAAGCCCCGCTCTGACCACGTTAACGTACATAATTTTCAAAATTATGGGTCGCTCGATTACTCACCTGATTTCTTAGCGGCGGATTCGGCTCCGTGTCCGGTGATTGCTGCCTCATCCTGAGGCTGTCGATTCGCATTATCGTTATTCGCATTACTACTTTCGTTTCTACGAAATCAGAAAAGTAAATTAGGCGATTAATTACAGCTGCAAGTGAGACGGAAAACGAAAAATAACGATTAGCATTATCATACGCAACAGCAACGGCCTAAAACTGAACACTGTTATGTACGATAATTGTGAGAAAATGGGAATGGAAGTACAGCCACAGGCGAGTACACGTTCGCAGAAAATACATAAATCCACATCCACATATACAACCAATAGGAGGGTTACTCGCAGCAATACGAGTACACAAACAGGGTGTTCCAGCTATAAGCGGTCAGCAACAGGAATAAGAAAGATTATGTACATAGATGCCCCATTGGGATTTAAACTTAAGAGTTTCAAGTGTTGGCAGCCCTGCACATGTGTGAGTGATCATGTATGATTTACCGTAAGCGTGTAGCCAACTTCAACTATCATTAAGTCGATTAGAAATTCACTTTTAAAGAAAATTTGTCCTAAATTCAACTGCATCATCACCAAAAAATTAAATTATAATCAGTTCTACTGGCAGAATGATTTTTAATCGGTTTTTTACCCTCCTGGAGATAGCAGTGTTTCTATTTGAAAGTACACATGTGGGCTGACAGGAAGAAAGGGACCTCAGGGCAAACACAATTTTGCTGATAACAACTGTTTTTGACTAATTTCACTACTGAACAAAATTAAATATTTGGTTTGCACAACGCATTTAAGGAGGTGATCCTTAAGTACTTTTCAACGCTGAATACAGTACCGTCGGCCATTTTTCTCTATCACGTCTAGTTTTTCTGATCAAAAACTATAAAAACTTCAACTAAATGTGATCAAAAAGAGGTTTAGGAACTGAATGTGGTCATACTGATTCGTGTTGTTGTGTGTTGCGGTCGTGTGTAGTGGTGTGTATTCCGTCTGTTTGTTTTCTGTTATTGTGGTCTGATAACACTGATAATATCAGTCAGTGGTACCGCTTATTCCACTGCAAAAACAAAATGGAAACGAATTTCAGTCGTTCAGAACTCCGAATTGTGACGTGATAGAGAAAAATGGGTCGCAGTATCGTGTTCAGCGTTAAAAAGTACCTCAGTATCACCTGTCGAAATGTATTGTGCAAAATAGTTGTTCAGTAGTGTTTTTGGCCGCTCTTTCGCCTGGTGTTGTCGAAAAAATTCTAAAAAATTTTCCCAAACGGCTGTAAGTCTTCAAAGTTGAGTGTCTCCGTAACGTGATAACGTTATCAATTTTGTTTATCTACTCTCCTGTAAAATTTACATTTTTGCATTCAGGTCCCTTTCTTCCTGTCAGCCCACGCATAATGACTCACTCATTTTCACCCGTCAACATCCGCGCAGGTAATTTTGCAGCGCACTCTAGTGTGGCTTTAAATCCCAATACTCAAGATCGAAGCTTTGTATCGAAGGAACATCGAGTCTCCACATTGCAAGCCTGATTACTAATTTCAACTTAGAGTTTTTCCCCATTCTGATCAATGGGTAGAACATCGAAAGGTAATTAAAATTTACCCAACTGAATTTCCTACCTAGATATTGAAGGGGCTACACCAGCTTTTATCTTCTATATTATAAAAATCCAACTTCAACTGAATGAATGAATGTGTCCATCACGCACATAGCCTAAGCAAACTTTTTTTGGCTTTTGTATTGAAGCGAGGCCGAAGGCCGAGCGACGGTTTGTTTTAGCTGTGGAATGTGATGCGAGGCCGTAGGCCGAGCTACCGTTCGTTTTATCTGAAGAAAGGTACTAAAACGATTTTGATTATACGGTCCCTTTTTCTGATTGGTAACACTACTGAACAAAATGAAATTTTTTGCTTGCCCAACGCATTTAAGAAAGTGATTTTTGAGTACTTTTCAACGCTGAATACAGTGCCGTCGACCGTTTTCCCCTATCACGTATAGTTTTTCTGATCAAAAACTATAAAAAATTCAACTAAATGTGTTCAAAAAGAGGGTTAGGAACTGAATGTGGTCATACTGATTCGTGTTGTTGTGTGTAGTGGTGTGTATTCCGTCTGTTTGTTTTCTGATATAGTGGTCTGATAACACTGCGATAATATCAGGTAGTGGTACCACTTATTCCACTCCAAAAACAAAATGGAAACGAATTTCAGTCGTTCAGAACTCCGAATTGTGACGGGATAGAGAAAAATGGGCCGCAGTATCGTGTTCAGCGTTAAAAAGTACGTCAGAATCACCTGTCGAAATGCGTTATGCAAAATATGTGTTCAGTAGTGTAATTTATTACTTTGCAAACCTTGCCCAGTTATACTGCAGTTGCAGTCTTACAGTATGCAGATATTAGAATGGTGATTAAAGGAATGGAGGAATTGTGATGTTGTTGATAACAGCCAGATAACTTTTTGGGAAGAAGAATTATTTCCCGACTGGTTTTTCATTTTTCAATTACGTTGACAGTTTTTACCATCTTGACCACACTTTCCTGTTCAGTTTGAGTGTAATATAGCAGATTCAGAACCTCAAACTAAACCTTGATTATTATATTAGCAAACTAACCGGAAGTGTGAGTTGAATACTATGCAAGACAGCAGTTAAATAGCAAAATTTCAGTAAGTCCACCTGGTTTCCTACTCAAGTGACTCATAAGAAAACGATCTAATTTATCGGTTTCAATAGTATATGGGCCCTAATTACTAGTGGTTTCTCAAGAGAGCAGCAGAATACCAATGAACAGCACTTTCAGTGCCGAGTGATGACCAAATACTTCTGAATGATTGGAAATCATCGCAAAATAATTGTTTTGATATTTATTACGACGATTCCATATTAGCCAGTGATTTGTTTTGTTTCGATGTTTCGTTTCACTGGGTATTTTGTTTCATTTCTCCGGAGTATTTGGTTGTTATTGTTATAATCATTTCATACACGGAAGCTCATATTTCATTTATCTTCGTTATGCCATTTCTTTTCATAATTTCAATTTTGTTTTTAATTAGGTACTTTTGGTTTCTTTAAAACAAGTTTTATTTTGTGAGCTATAATTACACACTTTCTTTTTAGCATTACCTATTAATGTTATCAATTTTGTAAAATCATTTTCAAAGCTGAAATATGCCTCAGTGTTACCTGGGAGAAATCAGAAGCAGGTAATTCATGCCTATTGTAATGCGAAAGGAAAAGTTAAAAAAGGAAGAGAGAGGGGAGAGAAAGAGAGTGTGTGTGTGTGTGTTAATTTTTGTCGACTGGTGTAGCTATGGGGATTCAAACCTCAAGCAGGTCACTTCGCCCCCTCTACTCTAAACGCGAAGAGAATTCTCCGAACATTGCCGCACAGGCAATAACTCGACTTAAAATTTGACAGCAGATTAAAGTATTTTCATTTTTAACGTAAATAAGAAAAAATGTGAGCAGTACAAATTGTTCAAAACTACAAGTATTTCTCAATTACCTCATTAGTCAAATACCATAATGATGGCAGAAGATTATTTTCAAGTACTCTAGTCCAGGGGAATTAGCATTTTTGATGGAATTAATTGCAGCACAGCTGAAACTTGGTATGATTGTTTAGTACCCTTTTCGGAAAAGCCCCGTAATTTCCCCTCCTCCCCCGGTGTGAGCATCACCCCAAGAATCCAAAAAGTGCCCCCGGAAACAGTCTTTGGCTTGTATCTAGCTTAAAATTGAGTTATAGGTAAAAATATTCCTTACCAAAATTAAAGAGCGTAAAATTCTCTACAAAAATGATATCTATGATTTTTTTTTTCGTGAATCCCATACCAACCAAGATAATCATTCAAGATCACACGAGCATGTAAATATGGAGTAACCTACAACGTACACGTATACGAACGCCAAACTCGTCACTCTAATCATGCGAGAAGCGTTGAACGCTGACGCTGTAATTTTAAATCCCTATACTATATGGACCAGCTTGTTTTAGAAACCGGATTGAAGACAGACAATAGTTATGGAGCGACATGACTATTGGCGTTTGGACACTCCTGTAGGTGCACTAGTGTAGTGGACGAAAAGATGATCCGGGTATTTTTACTACAAAAACATGTACAGGTGAAATGAGCTCTAGCATTTTCAGTATTGAAGAGAACTAAAGTGTCAGCCCTTATCATTTCCTTTCAGATGAGCCAAGCTTGAGGTTTTTTACAGAACATTTCTATCCCTAATCATCTTTTCGTCCAAATACACCAATCAGCGCGCCACATCTCATTAGGCCGCTAGATAGCGACTCTTTAGCGTCCAATCGCGAATCGAACACTCATGCGAATTATGAAGAGTGCAGGCGGACTGACTCATCGACGCGGTGTTACTTCTAGCGTTTTGCAGCAGTGAATTCTTAGCGCCCCTGTCATATGCTTCATCTTTGCCAAGGTTTGGAAAAGTTCACAAACTGTCAACCAGAAACGAGTGCTCTGCACAAAGAATTGAGGGAATCACGAGTACAGCATGACAGAAGGGGTGTTCAAACGTTTTTAAACTGACTGAGAGCCCATAATCCCTTCCCATATGTATCTGAATTACAAGAGTGGATCTACCCAGGTTTATGGAGGGGATTCATGAAGGGGATATGGAAGGGCTATACGACGGGTCTACAAAGGGGATTCATGCTAGGGGAAACAGATGGGCTATACGACGAGTCTACAAAGGGCATACATAGAGGGTATACAGAAGGGCTACACGACAATTTACAAAGGGGATACTTAGAGGCATACAGAGGGGCTATACGACAGGTCTACAAAGGGCATACATAAAGGGTATAGCACGGGTGTCTCAACACCGGTGTATAGCTCGGGTAGTGAGAGGGCTACACGTATATGAAGCGCTGTGATTGGCTAAACTGATGGCTCCCCTCGAATGGAGTGCTCTAATTGGCTGCTGGAGGGGAAACATACCGGGTTGAGACAGGGCTAACGAGGGTCGACTTTCCAAGGGTCTCGAGCGGGTGTACACGAACTTACGTTTTCCGCATCGGGATCTCGAGCTTGTGGTTGCCGTAAAGTGGGTATCTCTTGTAGCCATGCATTTGTAGAGGAGGTTGTTTAAACGTAGAAAATTGTACACATGTAGATTCGGATGAAGATGAATTCTTATAATAATAAAGATAATAAATTGAAATTATATCATGTAACATTCTATGCATCCAGTCATGTGTTTTCGCGATTATTTCAGCGTTTATATTAGTGCTGTCGATTTAAAATAAAAAAAATCGATTAATCGATTTTTGAAAAATGAACCGATTTCAAAAAAATTGAAAATCGGCAAATCTTATAATCGCGATTACTTTAAATCGATTACAAAAGTTGAATCGATTTAAAAAATCGAGTCAATTAAAATAATCGAGTCGATTAAAAAAATCAAGTCGATTAAAAACATCGAATTTTTTTAATCGTCGATTAAAAAATGTACCTGATTTTATAGTTTCGGCACGTATTTAGAAATGGATTTAATTTGATCGATCAATCAAGTTAAATCCATTTCTGAATACGTCCCCTTCCTCCCTTAAATGTGACTTGACGACTTTTCTTTTAATGTTACATCTTGCATGTTAACAATAGAAATGCCATGATGCCACTTCGACTTCCTTTGTTTATCTTGTGTTTTAAACTTTTGATTGAATCAAATCGAGCCGATTTAAATGGGCCGAATCGATTCGTGTCTGATAACTGATAACTAATAACTACTAATAAGTATTCTAACTATTCAAGTCGAATCCAGTTGAATCGCGTCACGTTGACTCGATGAAAATCGGTCGATTAATTGTGTAAAATTGAATCGATTAAAATCGGTCGATTAATCGCGTCGAGTTGATCGATTAAAATCGATTGATTAATCGATTCAACAACGTAGCCGATTAAAAAAATCGATTAATCGATTAATCGAGTTGAATTGACAGCACTAGTTTATATACCGCGTGCGTTGTTGGTTACTCCATATTTACATGCTCGTGTGATCTTGAACGCCAATTATCTTGGTTGGTATGGGATTCACGAAAAAATACATGGATATCATTTTTGTAGAGAATTTTACGCTTTTTAATTTTGGTAAGGAATATTTTAACCTATAACTCAATTTTAGGCTAGATACAAGTCAAAGACTGTTTCCGGGGGCACTTTTTGGACTTCGAGGGGTGATGCTCACACCGGGCGAAGAGGGATCACGGGGATTTTCCGAATAGGGTACCAAACAATCGTACCAAGTTTCAGCTGTGCCGTAATTAATTCCATCAAACACCTCTCTTTTTAGCTAATTCCCCTGGACTACTCAGGAAGTAAGAAAGGGGAATGGAAACAATAAAATTGTAACATACCTCGAATTTTTCCCCTTAGGACTGTTTCCTGGATACGTTACCGTTTACAATAACCTCAGAGAATTTTACAATTTGCTCACGACACCTAATTCCGACAATGTTGACAATAAATAGGTGCCTATTCGAGTTCGTAAGACCTGATATCAATAAAAATTGTCTTTACGATGACGAACGCGCGCAATTTCAACATTCCATCTAACGTCAAACTTGTTTTAAATTTACTGACAATGTAATTACAGAATAAAGAAAAAACGGAAAGGAATCGAAATTAACTGCTTTTACATAAACGAACAATAAATCACACAGTTGTGGCTTGAAAAGTAAGCGTAAGACGACCTCCATCTAAGTTTATATAATTAGCCAAATTACGGATAGATTTTATCTCGCATAATTCCCCAGTCAATTTAACACTTAAATCAAATAACAGTTGGCAATTTAAACGCGTTAACTGCAAATGACTCAGAGAACATGAAAAAAAAACGAACGATGAGGGAGGGGGTACGAATCTTGAACCTAAGCTGCGCTTTCTGTTTCAGTTTGCCAGAAAAATCCGGGGTTGAAAATCATCCGTATTCCAAGGGAGACTACGAGTTAAGGACAGCACTGCCACTTTTTTTTTTTCAATAATGATTTTCCACGAATTTCTAGGTTTTCCAGATTTATTTTTCTATTTTTCCATGACTTTTTCTTTTGATTGGGGGAGGAGTTATGGATTTTGGCAAGACTTTTTTCCTTCATGATCCAGATCATAACGCCAGGAAGAAAAAAAATACATGATTGATATTTTCTAAAGGGGGAAATTTTTACCTTTTTTAAGCGTGATTATCCACTGATAATAAATTTTGATGGAATGTAAGCCATAAATCGAGTTTGTCATTCAGAGAATTAAAATTCTATGATTCGGAGGAAAGTTCCATACAAGGTTTTCCAGAAAGGGAGAAATCCGCAAGGATAAGTGACTCAGAGGGTAACAAAACTTCAACAGGAGGAGGATCGATAATAGTGGGGCGTATGGCGATGCACGCATGCCAAACTGACCCCGGGACACCGCACCCCCTACCCCGGAAATGCCCCGAATGGGCCTGCGTCAGGATCTGGGACCTACCGATGAGTTTTTTCTGGGGGAGGGGGGGGGGGGGGGTAAACAATATGAAAGTCCAAACTGACTCAACTCAGAATTCACAAATCTCAAAGCAAAGAAAAAAAACCTTTTGACCTGTTGGATTTTTCCAACTGACTCAACTCAAATTCCCAAGTATCAAAGCAAAAAAAAAAAAAAAAAAAAACCTTTCAACTTATTGGATTTTTTCAAATCGCTTGACTAAAATGGTAAATTCTTCTTCACACTTTTCCTACAGTGGGGGGGGGAGTTGCCCCCTACCGGTACGTCCCTGGTCAGAATAGGGGAACCAGGGGGAGGATACAAAATGAGCCACAAACTCGAACTGAAGAGCTTCGTATTTTCTAGTTCTAGTAGCCCCGCGGTTTGGAAAACATATTCCCTCAGAAACTTGAGTCCTTCCATAATTGCCCCCTCTCCCCACCGTGAGCAGAAATTCAGATCCGAGCAGTCCTCACCATTTCAACAAATGTACCAAGTTCCTAGAGCGGGTACGAGACAACGTAGAGACGACATGTTTGGAGAATTTCTCGACTTACAATTTTACCTAATTATGAGTGATCCGAGAGAGCCTCCTCCCTCCAAAATATTTATTTTACTACTCCGCTAACCAAGTATACTAATTTCCATTTTTGTATTTCTATACTCAGTATTGCTCGCGATGGAGCTGACCGCGAACACTCAAACCGCCCGAACTGATTCAGTAATTACATAAAGGATATTTCATGAATTAGTCTCCCACCCCCTCCGTTTTTTCCGAAGTTGAACTGCCACGAAACGAAAAAGGTTCAAACGACGAGATCTAGTTTCATTTTGGATGAAACGGTAGGGGAAGGAGGATTTTGGAAACTTAAATTGAAAGGCATCACACAGAGCATCGAAATGGGGTTAATTTGGGTAGCTGATTCCGAATACTGCATCCAATTTTTGATCCGGTCTTGATTTTAGCATAAGAATCCAAATTTCGGATCAAATATGGGCAAAATTTACTTGGCTTGAAAAATCAAACAGGAAACCAAAAGAAAGTTTTTCTTCGGGTCACTGATTTTGAGTATCCCATCAGACAGGGTCCAAAAAACCAAATTTCAAATCAAAATGGGCAAAATTAACATGGCTTGAAAAACTGAAAAAATACATCAAACTTTTGGGAAGAGCAGCCGATTTTTAAATATCGCAATGGATTTTGGATCCAGCCCTAATATGATCTGAAAAATTTTCATTTGGGATTCAAAATGGACAAGACTGACTCGCGTTTGAAAATTTGAATGAAGGGCCAAAATAGGTTTTTTCTTGGATTGTTGATTTCAAAAACCCCATCAGCTTTTCGACCCGATCTTAGCGTACCACCCTTTTCTAAGGGGCCAGTCTGACTTGGCCGAAAATATTAAACGAAGTATCGGAATAGGCTTTTTGGGTTGCTGCGTTCGAAAGGTTATTCCCGTTTCTGATTCTACCCAAATTTGGGCCATAAAATCTAAACTTAACCCTCTAAATGAGTCAACTTGACTTCGATGAAGAGCTTGAAGAACGTATCGGAATAAGGGGTTATCGTTTCGCTCATTTCGGAAACCAAATTAAATTATTTAATCATCTCTAACTTGGGCTTCAAAATCCAAATTTGACTCCTTCACACGAGTAAAGTGTACTCGACTCAAAAACGTGAACGAAGTATCGAAATGAAGGTTTTTAGGATCACTGAATTCGAAAATTCAATTCGATGTTTAATATCCAATTCTAACTTGTGCACCAAATGCAAATTTTTCTACATTTGAAGGGTTAGGAACGTACAGAAGAGTTTTTCCTGGGGAAAGGGGGCATGTGAAAGTCCTAACTGATTCAACGTGAAATTCCCAAGCATCAGAGCAAAAAAAACTAAAAACTTTTTGACTTGGATTTTCCCAGCTCTACCTGTGGTGTGGTAGGACGTAAGGCGATGCACGCATGCGAAAATAGTCCCTGAGACACCGCACCCCCAGCACCGGAAACTACCCTTTCGGGCATCGCATCAGTGCCGAGGGGAACGCTTTGGGGCTGGCCCCGACCCCCATTTCTCCTGGCCGGAACGGTGCGCGCGTCCTGCCAGGGCCCCCATGGGGTTCCCTACTGACCGAGGTCCGCACTCCCAGAGCACTCGCCTGGAATTCAGGTCCCCCACAGCCGGACGCGCTGCCTCTTCCTCTTCACTCGCTCATCGCGTGAGACTCGGTGTCTGCTCCAGCCCTTGCACTGCGGGTTCCCAACTCTACCTGACTAAAATGGTAAATTTTTCCCAACTGCTGAGTAAAAAAAATTCGTACAAGGGGGGCTCCCCTTCACCATATCGGAACGTCCTGCGAAGGGTGTTCCATGAAAGGAAGAAAAAGAAAAATTTTTTCCGTTTTCAAAATAACTTGGATCCTCCTTCCTCGAGAAGGGAGAAAAAAGTCGCTCTTTGACTTTCTCGAATGAAAAGCTTTGAGTTAGAAGAAACCAATTTCCTTTACAGGGTGACCATTTTTTTTTTCGAGGATAAAATTCCCAGACTTTTCCAGATATAGAGAGCCTGACAGAGAAAATTGTACAATACTTTCACATTATAAAATTTTCTTCAAAATTCACCGACTTTTCCACGTCCTACAGAATTCTCTGACTTCCAGGATTTCCAGAAAAGTGGCCACCCTGCATTAAGACAGTATTTTCGTTTTCGGGAAAAGGGACTTCGTTTACACATATGTTCTTCAAGAATGAGAAACTTTCCTGTCTTTGGAATAAGAAGAAAAAATTCCCCCTTTCCTCCCTTGAATTTCGGAAAGCTTGAGGCAAAGAAACTAAAAAATTTTATTCGAGACAGTCAATTTTTCTTTTTTTGAAAAAGAACTTCATATATGTTCTCCAAAAATAAGAAACTTTCCTTTTATCTTTTAAATAAGAGAAAAGAATCCTCACTTGCCTCCCTCGAAAAAAGTCTTCAGGAAGGAAAAAATGTCCTTTTCCTTTCCCGAATAAGATGAATTTCATTACGCGCTTCGTCTTTTTTATATTTTGTGAATGTTGAGGACTTCGTTCCTATTTTCCAGGAAAAGAACCCGTTCCTTTTCTCAAGAAAAGGATAAAACTTGTTCCTTCTCAATCATAAAAACTTCACTTTATTCTCATCGCGAAAAGTAAAGCCACAACATTTCGTCAATTAAAGAAAAGAAGAAATCAACTTTTCTTTTTCCGAATAAGAAGTGCTCAACGGGATTTCCTTTCTGAGTAAAAACAAAAAAAAAAAAAGAAAAAAAAAAGAGCTCTTTCTGTATGAAAAAATGATTTTTATCTACTCAGAAGAGAAAAGGGGCTATTATTTCCTTATTAAAAATGGTGTCCGGTACGAAAATTAGAATACTGGGAGTCGAAATGATATTTATCTCAAATTTCGAAGCTGATGAGAAGTTCCAACCATCCTTGGAGGGGGGGGGGGAAATCCAATCATTCCGTTAGTTGACCTTAGCATCTAAGAATATCTGCCCATCCCATCTCGATTTGACTTTGCAATACAAAAAAAATTTATTTGATAAGTCGATTTGATCACTTTAATTTCGAGATTTGAGGACCCCATCGAGATATGATCAAATAAAATCTGATTGACTTAGTACAAAACTATATCAAAACCTTCCCACCAAAAAAGGAAATCTCCAACAGACTTGGGCAAATTTACGTTCATAAACAGTGCTCACTCTTTCAAAATTCATTTTTCCAGTGAACTAAATGAACAAAAGTGATATTTTTTCATGAAGTGAACGATGAACTGAATGTCGTTCATATCATTTTTTGGTAGTTAGCTCAAAGATCTAAAGCAATATTCAGCATCTGCAGCCGAAGAACCCCCTACTTTAATAATTATACTTAATAGAAAAAATAGAAAAATTTGAGAACGAACGGAACAAAATGTACAAATGAAACACGTCTGTCCCTTTCTATTTTTAAACAGATCACAATGAATAACGAAATAAACTCGCCCATAATTTTTGAACTGGACTTGAAGATTTCCCAAATCTGATCTTCAGATACTCCCTTCAATTTTTCGACAAAGTTGAATTTGGCTTCACTAAATTAGGCAAGTCGAAACTGGGGACTAATTGGGGTCAAATCGAAAATACTATTTCCGAACTCAGCGAAACAGAAAATCACTATTCCGATGCTTTATTCAGTTTTCGAAGCTGGGTCAGTTGTGCCCATTCGAAGGAAGAGAATTCGAATTATAGGGTAAAAATCGGGGTCGGAATAAACATCTGATTGACTTTCAGAAATCTGTGACTTGTTCAACTTTATCAGTAAAGTCAAAATTATTCTGTTTAAACTTGGAATTTAGAGCCCAAATTGGAGTTGGATCTGAAATACTATTACCATCTCGAGCTCAGCAACCCAAAAACCTTCCTACTCCGATATCTTATTCAATATTTTTAACAAAGACTGGTTCGTTGGAAGAGGAAAAAGTTGAATTTGGATCGGATTCAAATTCTGATGCAACATTCGAAAGCAGCGATCCAAATACCTCGATTTTGATCGCTGTTTAATTTATATAGTCAAATCAATTCTGCTAATTTTGGACTCGATATTCAAAATCAGTAACCGCCCTCTCCCTTAAAACAAAAACAAAAAAAAAATGGTTTTATTTCAAACTAAATCAATTTTGCTAATTTTGAGTTCGAAATTTGGTTTTTTGGGCCTAAATCCAGGCCTGAACAAAAACCTGAAGCGATATTTGAAATCCGCGACCCAAAATAATTATATTTTGTTACATTGTTCCACAACGTTCCGTTTAATATTAGAAAGTTGGAGGTATACGTTATGTGAGGAACTGCAGGTATGCGCACCATAAATGTAAACAAACGATTATGAAGAGGTTGGATGGAAATCGCATGGTTGCATCGCGTAACTAGGGTGCTTGCCGCGCGCAGCGCTGTAAGCACCCTATTGCAAACCCATGCCAGTCCATGCAACCTCTTCATTATTGTTTGTTTACATTCACGGTGCGCATACCTGCAGTTCCTTAATGCGATGCATCCCCTCCTCCATCATGAGGAGAGAAATTTTTCACCGAGAACAAAACAAGTGCTTGCAACTTGAAGACTATTTTCATCTCGTGAGTAGTGATGTGTTGAAATATCAATAATATCGATATTATCGATAATTGGCATAATCGTTTATTATCGATAATGACTGGGTCTTATCGATAATATTGGTTTGATTGTTATCACATCTTCTCAGGGTGTTATGTACATGCATTTCTAGTGGTTTCAGTGTAATATGGCACTACAGTGAAGGTACTCTCTTTTTTAGTAAGAGTAACAATCTTTCCGCGCGTCGTCGGCCTTTTCTTCTTGTCATGATCATCAGATTATGCAGAGTCTAAGGCACCTTATAACACTCATTCCATGCAAAAGAAATAACCACGCTCTGCGTTGCCATGAATGTAACACTTCACAATGGAATATTTCGAAAACAGCTGTTTTCACTATGGTACCTTATTGCAATAGAGTAACGAATTATTCCCGACACTCCAATCTGGCACTTAGCGAAGAATTGGGTTCATTTTTTATTTATTCCATAATTATTGATAATAGGAGAATTATCGATAATGAAATTTTCGAGTTCGACACACCACTACTCGTGAGGAGCGGCCCTCACGATTAAAAAATCAAATGTGGAACACCCAGTATGTCAACCCCATATGCTACGTGGAGAAAGGACCTTATGAATACAACTTTTTAGGTCCCTTTTCTGGGACGTATTTGATACGCAAGCCGAACAGGCCCCATTTTCATGGAATTCTGGAATTCAACAAATTTCCATTTCCACTTCCCATTTAGGCCACATAAACTTCGCGAACGTCTGCCCAAGCTTGTCAGCCTCCCTTCATCCACAGATTCTAGCTTCTAGCAAACGGCCATTCTTTAGGGCGGTGGCGCGCTAGTGTCGCTAATTTGTTATCAGTAACTTTTTGTTATCAGAGCAAAGTCATATAGATACACCAAGTTAGACGACTAGCGCGTTTCCGCGTTCTGCCGTCATGCCAGCGCGCTGCTATCGCTGAACTCCTTTGGTTGCATTGCGCTTATATGGACATTTTTACGTTTTTGCGGATTAGCTCAAAAACTATCAATTTTGATGAAAAATTGGAAAGAGCTAAATTTGTTCACCTTGAAATTTCCCATCGAATGCGAGTAAATTCGAAATTTTTATGGGTACAATTTTGAAACTGATCTTACCTGATAGAAAATAACAGGTAGAATAAATTTTGTTCTTTTCACTTTTTCATAAAACTCGACCGTTATTGAGATAAACGCGAAACCTTGTTAGGGCTCCCAACGTTTACATTGAATTCACGGCAGTCGAACGCTGCCAGCGCTGCTATCGGGATAAATTATCGTAACATACGAAGTTTAACATTGGTTAAATGGAGAGTCGAACGACTTGGTGTATCTATATGACTTTGTATCAGAGTTAGGGTAACTTACTGTAAGAGAAACGTTCAGTAAAATAGGTGATTCGTATTAATTAGGTATTAGGCTATTATGCCGCCTATTTTTCGACTGGGGCAAGTGATTGGTCATGTAGGAATCGGCAAGAACCTTGACGATCACAATGGAGTCGAAAAAGAACATTAAAATGTACTGATAACTTATACAGGCTGTACATGGTCGATAAAAATTATCATTATTGAGGGCTACGTCAATAATAGTGAACGTGTACACAGAACAATGTCATCATCATGATTAGAGATCATAAGAATGATACAAGCGTCATTTAAAAACTCAAAACTATTTGAATTTTCTATGTCATTTAACGTTCCTCTTAGCAGATTATCCCAACTATGATAACATCAACGTATGTGCGTGTGCTTGTAGTGGGGTGTTATCGGATTCCACAATCTTATAGAGTCCGAATAGCGCTTTTGTGCGCCCGAGTATCAGCAAAAGTATCGTGAAGAACCGAACTTACTCTTTGGTTTTAGCGGAAGATTCGGATCCGTTGGCGCAGCTATCCAGATCCTGAGTGGAAGCATTCGATACGTCCGACGATCTGCTGTTCCTCTGCTTGCCCTCCTTGGCCTTGTGCGCTTCGGCCGCATCTGATATTCGTCTGAACCATCTGTAAATTTCGTACAACCGTTAATTTCGTCTAGCAGAAACTAAATAATATCCGTAATTACCGGGTATTTGTACGTAAACAAAATAGCAGAGCGAATGCCAAACGTAAAACATCGTGTGCAGGATCAGCGACAGCTATCGCACGAACATCGCGGTCTCATTTACGAGTTCGCCGCTTAATGGGCTCGGAAAATACGCAGACAGCCCGGGCACATCGTACGCCTACGTGAACAGGAAGTGCATTCAAAATGCCAACAAACGGCGCGCAAATTTGTCGCAATTTGCGAACAGGAAACTAGAATTGAAAGTGTACACGGGGAGGGGGAGGGCACACAGAAACATAATATAGACCGAATCAATGGTTCGCATTGGAATTACATAGTACTTAAGGGCTCGCGTTCGTGAATCATTTGGACCAATTACGATTTCGATTAATCAAAAATACCTATCTCAATACAGGCACGAGTGTCGACTTGGTAAGTTCATGCAAATGAAGCCATAATTAACAGTGAATTTGAAAAAACTCGGGAAGGGTTGAAATTCGATACACAAATACGTTTCAATCTCCCTAATGAACATACTAAAGTTCCAAAGAATTCAGGGGTTCCTTCCTCAGAAGGCTTCACGTTAGGGAAGGTCCCGAGTCATCTGTGACAGCTATGGGGCGAGCAAGGAGTCAATCGTCCTTGAACTCAAGTTTGATGACCGTTTGATTGTAGGTAATAATATCACAAACATAAACAAGTTAGACAAAACAACGTTGATGTTGATGAATCTAAGAAGCCACCCTGCGAAGGGCAATTGAAAATATGTAAGAGCAGTTGAAGGGTAAAGAATCAAAACTCAAATTTGCCATTTTACTTCAAGGGCGCAAATACGTAAAATACTGAACACGGGTGCAGGAATATCTTTGCTGCGCCTGCGAATGTGCGATATGTATAACATACTTCACGTTCACAGGGGCAGCAAAGATATTCCTGCACCCGTGTACAGTATTTTGCCTATTTGCGACCTTGAAGTAAAATAGCAAATGTGAGTTTTGATTCTTCACTCTTCAGTTATACTTCTATCAAACTTCCGAATTCTTAGAACAATTTACCGCCATCACGATGGTAACTCAATAATTAGATAAGAAGTACTAGTAGGCACTTGGACTATCGAACGATTATGCGGGCAGTTTTCTTACTGACGTTTAAAATGAAAATTCCTCACGAAATGTGCCGGCAAATTTTTTCAAGGTAGTGGATTCTTGAAAGGACAACTATTTTCGAAGAATTTTCATCATCGCAATACCTACTAGAGTAGAACTTGGCTAACTGCAATCGCAAGAGAACACAATTTTTGTTACACTTATCGAATGTTTCACTTAACGAAGTTGCACTTAGCGAAGGTAGAAAAATATTTCTTGGACAAGGGCTGCCTCAGTCACTTTTCGCGACACAGTACGGATGTCCTTTTCTGCTTTTATTTCTTTTGTACAAGTAAATGTGGAAAAACTTGCACTTACAGAGGTAAGAAACCTGCTAACGATTTCATGTGCAGAGGGAAAACGAGTAGGAACTTGTAGTAGTAGATGTAAATAATGACATCCTTTCTCCTAGGAGTGATGGAACTCTAAAGGTTTTGTTGATAGCAAGGCAAAATAACGGGCAAAATTTCTGACCGTGAAGGGAGCACAATTTTCATTGCACTGATCCAAGGTTTTCACTTAACGAGGCTGCACTTAGGGAAGTTCTACTGTACCAACTTTTTCCCTCAAGGGAGGCGAAACAGTTCTCAAAACTGGCTAGGATTATTCGATTATCCATCCTCACGATCCATCAATATTCTACCTACATATCTTAGTACTCGGCTAGTTCGAAAACAATTTTTTTTTTTGCGACCAAGTTGACTTCCGCGCCCAAAAATTGTCACTCTTTAGCGCCGGAATATGACATGTGTCCAAGGGAATGTGCACCCTATCACACATGCGCCCGCCCTAATGTACTAGACTCGGTCAAAAATATTGCTTGTTTGGTCCATTCGGGAAAATATTCATCGAGTGCGTTTTAATACTTCCTCGGGTATATGGACTGCTAAAATTAGGACCAAAAAGGGGAAGGAAGTGACGCGTATACTACTTAGAACATTTCGAAGGAAATTATAAACGAATTCATAATTTTTCCAAGTAGAATTTCAAGAGGAACAATTTTTGTTTGTATTCCCCCCTCCTCAAATCTGATATTTAAAATAAAAAAAAACAAGCTGATTTTTGTGGCAGCAGAAAAGAAAGCCTTGATTTTTTTTGACTTCCAGTTACAAAGTCCTCCTCCCCCTCCACTGAATGTCTACATTTTAATACGTAGTACTGTAAGGATTCATTCTGAAAACTTCATCTAGAGCATTTCGGAAGAAATTACGAAAGAATTGTCAAACATTCTCAAGTAGAATTTCAAAAGGAACAATTTTTATTTGGATTTTTCTTTTTTAATTTGATAGTTGTAAAATAATAAACTGATTTCTGTGACAGGTTTAACTCTCTGAGAAGGAAAGCAACGCCTAGATTTTTTTGTTCTTTTAGTTAGCAACCTCGTCTCCCCGCCGCCGACGACCCATGCCAAATGCTTGTATTTATGCATAGTACTGTGAGGATTCATTGTTTACAGACTCCATTTAGAGCATTTCGGAGGGAATTACGATAGAACTGTAAAACTCTCTCAAGTAGAATTTCACAAGGAACGATTTCTGCTTGTACTTTTTTTTTCCTCCTCCAAATTGGATGGTTCTCAATATTTATGTAAAAAGAACTGATTTTTGTGGCACGTTTCGTTCCCTGAGGAGAAGGAAAGTACCGTCTAGATTCATTTTTTTTTTCAACTTTTAGCAGGCAAAATGCCCCGCCCCACCGACTGCTTGAATTAATAAATAGTACTGTATGGATTTATTTTTCTAATTCCCCATTTAGAATAATTCGGAGGAAATTAGGGAAGAACTGTACAATTTTCCCAAGTAGAATTTCACAGGTAACAATTGAAGTATAAAGAATCAAAACTCACATTTGCTATTTTACTTCAAGGGCGCAAGTAGGCAACATACTGTACACCGGTGCAGGAATATCTTTGCTGCGCCTGTGGACGTGGAGTGTTATACATATCGCACATTCACAGGCGCAGCTAAGGTATTCCTGCATCCGTGTACGGTATTTTGCCTGTTGGCGCCCTTGAAGTAAAATGGCAAATGTGAGTTTTGATTCTTTACCCTTCAATTTTTGCTTGTATTATTTCCCCCTCCAGTTTGATATTTGTTGAAAAAAGAACACTGATTTTTGTGACACGTTTACCTTTTTGAGGAGAAGGAAAGCAATCAACGCCTAGATTTTTGGACTTTTAGTTAACAAAATCTCCCCCCTCCCTCACCATACCGACTTCTTGTACTAATACACATATAGTACTGTAAAGATTTATTTTTTAAGCCACCATTTAGAGAATTTCGGAGGAAAATACGAAAGAATTGTACAGCTTTCTCAAGTAGAATTTCATGAGAAGCAATTTTTGTTTGTATTCTTTTTTCAAATTTGATGTTTTCGTTAAAAAAAAAAAACTGATTTTTGCAGCACGTTCAGCTTTTCTGAGAAGAAAAACAACTTCTAGATTTTGCAGGACTTTCAACTAGCAGCCCCCCGCCCCCTCTACTGAGTACCTTCGCTGATACATAGTATTATAAGATTTCATACTGAAACCTTCATTTAGAGCATTTCGAAAAAAATTACAAAAGAATTGTCAAACTTTCTCAAGTAGAATTTCACGAGGAACAATTTTTGTTTGGACTTTTCTCTTAAATTTGATACCTCGCAATATTAATGTAAAAAAGAAACTGATTTTTGTAGCATGTTTAGCTCTCTGAGAAGGAAAGCAACGCTTACGTTTTTTTGGACTTTTAGTTCGTAAAATTCCTCCCCCTCCCCGCGCCAAATGCTGGTGCTTATGCATAGTACCGTAAAGATACATTTGTTGCAGCCTCAATTTAGAGCATTTCGGAAGAAATTACGAGGCAACTGTAAAACATTCTTAAGGAGAATTTCAGAAAGAACAATTCAACCTGACTTCCAAAACGCGCTACGAAGTGTTAGGAAATCGAAAAAAACATAAGTGGCAACATTGATTCAATTGCGTGGATGGGAAGAGGAGGGGTCCATGTTAATACCATCCAAGTATGAAGGTTGGCCAGCGAACAGTCTTCGAGCTACGGGAGGGCAAAGTGGGGGAGGTCGTGGACTTAGCTCGTTTTGACAAACCATGTCATACTTGTGAAAGGTCAAAATTCGTACATCTTGACCGAGAAACTGTCAGAAATCGGAAGATACAACTTAGAGACGACCATTCCGGTGAACGAGACACACGTGAACAATGCCCCCCTCCCTTCATCTTTCAGACATCCTTGTATATCCCTCCCCCTCCGAACAGGACAAAGCAAGTACGGCTTACAGTCGTAAGAGTCCTATATTCATAAAATTTGAAGAAAGAAAAAAAAAGTGAGTATTATAAAAACGAACGAAAGAAAGGTTTAACTGGCTATAAGTCGTGATAAAATCGGGAAATCAACTCTGACAGAGGTGCCTTTTGACTTCATCCGCCAGACTGCGCTAAAAACTCGATTTCCGATTAATTGGACTGTGCGCGTTTTGAAAGTCAGGTCCTCAATTCTTGTCTGTATTTTTTTATTTCAAATTTGATGGTTCTTAATATTTATGTGAAAAGAACTGATTTTTGTATCACGTTCAGTTCCCTGAGCAGAAGAAAGCAACGGCTAGATTTTTTTGAACTTTCAGTTAGAAAACTCCCCCTCCCATTTATTATTATAATGCCCCCATTTAGAACAATTCGGAGGAACTGTACAATTTTCCCAAGTAGAATTTCACGAGGAACAATTTTTGGTTTACTTTTTTTCTCAAATTTGATATTTTTGTTTAAAAAAAATCTGATTTTTGTGGCTCATTCATCTTTGTGAAGAGAAGGAAGGCACCGCCTAGATGTTTGTGAACTTTCAGTTTAAAAAATACCCCCCCCCCCTCCCCTCATCTGAATGCTTGCACCAATACATAGTACTGTAAGGATTCATTCTGAAACCTTCATTTAGAGCATTTCGGAGGAAATTACGAAAGAATTGTAAAACGTTCACAAGCAGCATTTCACGAACAATTTTTATTTGGATTTTTCCCCCAAATTTGATAGTTCTCAATATTCTAGAATGATAATAAAAAAGAAACTGATTTTATTGTCACGTTTAGCTCCATATGGAGAAGGAAAGCCAGACCTAGAACTTTTTTTGGCCTTTTAGTAACTTTATTAAGCAGGTCAAACCTACTGGCATACCAAATTCTCGAATTTTTGCAAATTCATTTCGTAACTTATACGGACTAAATTGCGATCGTTCCGAGTTCACCGGAACGCGTGTAAATCGATTCGAAACAAAATAAATCATTCTCGAATCGCGGGAACCAGAGATACAATTATAATTCAAGGGCACGAAAGTCATAACTCGAGGAACGTGTGTACAGATGTAGTTGAGAGTACAATTTAGATGATCGCTCGCCGAATTACTGGAGCCAGGTTTTTCGCAGCGAAAGGGTTAGAATTAGAGATATTGGCGCCCCAACCCCCGTTTTCATCGCGATTAACCGAAAAAAATGATTTATCTAGTGTAACTCGACGAATTATCTCTAAATATAGGCATTACCTTAGACTGGACCGATTCACGGTCAGCCGAAACTTGGCACTGCCTCACCGATGGCCAAGAGTGACTGTTTAACCTAAACTCTTTCCTATTTGTGTACGTCGTATACCGGACGACCATGGAAAACTAATTTACGCGTTTCTAAATTAACGGAAGATTCGCAGGCCGGAAGGTTTCCGTTCTGGAAACGATCAGCACTTCGTAAGGAATTTTTTAAGAAGTCTGCGTACTGCCGAAGCTTCACTGGAGTGAGCAACATTCGCAGCGTTAGCATTAAGCTGACATGAACCGCAGCTTAAAATGCTGAGTGTCACATTCCACGACGGATGTGTTGCTTACGCTGCTGCGAATACACTACGATTTATTGCGATTTACTAAATAAACGTCGGGCTCATAAAATTCGGGCCATTTTTGACACTAGAATCGTTTAACCTTTCTGGCAGACGAAATATTTGTCAGCTTCGAAAAGAGGAGGGAGGGGGAATAGACCAATATCGATCATCATATTCGAAATAAGGTTAACCTTTTCTACTGCCTCCTCTCAATGTCAATTTCACAAGTTTCCATCAATTCGCAAAACTGGATCCTCGCGCAAATCTACGGGGGAAGAGGACACCCCCCCCCCACAAAAAAGGGGGGAAATAGAAAAAATCTGTGTGAGGGAGGAAAAATCAGTGGGGAAATCTGTGAGGGAGGGGCAGCAAAAAATTTCCCGCTCAACTGAAAAAATTGCAATTTTTTTCGTTTCTCGATATTTGCTTGACTCTGAAAATTTCAAAAAGTTGGAAGAATTACATTTTCGTATTGGCAAATTTTAATAATTGGTGATTTCTGCTCTTTTACTTCTTGCCTTGTTTTGAAAGTTTAACATGTAAGGTGGGTAAAATTCGTCCCCCACAATCTAAAAAAACTGCACGTCTAAAAGCCCCTAAACTATATTCCGTTCCTTTCACGATTCTCAACTGATTTGCTAAGGTGTTCAACATATGTTTGAATCTAAAAATTCACGATTCCTAACGATACTCAACTTTTTCTACTTATCGAAACCATTCGACTCTATTAAACATTTTGCAATCTCGACTTTTTTCTTTCAAGTTTATAAGGAGCCCAAATTTTCGATCTCCTAAAATCATGACATTTACTGAGAAATTATTCAAAATCTTTTGTTCTTTTTGAATTGCCTTTTTGGAGTGATACTACCATTCAAGGCCATTACCAAATCAAGAAACAAAATGTGCTCCATATGCGCTACTTTAACGTATATATGCACCCTTTTACTTGAATTCAAACCAGTAACCAGTATGTTCTAGCACCATGGGGAGAGGGGGAGGCTTTCCCAACACGGAAAAAACAATTTGGAAATCATTTTGTAACCCTGATCTAAAAAGAAGACGAAGAATCTTAATATTTATTTCATCCTACGCACCACGAGATGGTATCAGACAACAGGTCTGCAGTCATCGCCCATTTCGAGAAGGGTTTTCCACCGCACACGTGTCCAAGAAAAAGTCTGAGTCAGTGTGACTATATCTGCCCAAAATATTCGCCATTATACTTTTCTTCTTGCTCTTTTTTACACGATTTCTCTCACCTCGTAGTACGTACATCATATAAAATTAAAAGAAACAGAAAATATAAAGTTCCGCGGGCTTTCACATCCTCGCATTTTTTTTTTCTTTTTTTGCAATTTAATGTTTCTTGGCATTACGATTACACAATAAACAGGATTTTTATTTTTAGTATGTACGTACAATGTTTCGCAAATCGTCAGTTTCTACAATTTATCAAATTCTATATTTTGACCGCGCGATAATAGGTACTCGGTTGACACACATGGCGCGAGAACGTAATATTTGTAGCACAAAAAGTCGGGCTTTCATCAGTTCCAAGGAAACACTTCTGCACTCGAGACAAAAGAAAAGAGGAATTAAAAGAAAAAAGTGACCAACTGCTTCGAAAATTGACGTAGCATTGACCCCGTGCCCTTTAAACAAAGACTTCTCCAGTTTAGCCGCGTGTTAGAAGAGGCGTCTCCTAGAAACAACGAAAACTCACACATGGTGTCCTGGTGTGTTGATTCAACTCCAAAGTATCGTATAAGTCTAGATAAGTATACCGAGAGATATAGAAAGGACAAAGTTTTGAGATTTTTCCCCTGTGAACTCCCTTACCTCTCCCAAAAGGAGTTAAAGTAAGTGTACTGAGAATTTAGCTAGAATTTGTGACCCTGGTTGCCAATCCTTTCCTTTTACCTGAAATGAAGAATGTCAAAAAAATTAAAAATTTACTCTCCCCTGTCAGGGTGTCTACAGAAATTGAAAAGTAAAAATGAAGTATTTTTTCAGGACCCACTGCAGGACTATAGCCGGCATATTTACCATCTTTTCCCGGAGCGGGCAAATCTTTTTTTTTTGTTTTGTTTCCAGTTGTTGTATCCCCTTTACCATTCCTTCCTTTTGCCGCCCCCCCACTTTCCCTACATTGTGAATATAGATCCTGCGCTACACTTTCTAATGACCAATCATAGGAATCGAAAAACATCCATTTCTGAGTATTAGCAACAAATTTATTGAACGTTGATTTTTGAGAGGTGTGATTTTAAAAATATGTATTAACATAATGACAGACTTTTCATTTCTTTTCAGGACTTTTAGGACCTACTTTCACTATTCAGGACATTGACTTGAAGGACTTTTCAGCACCTGTAAACACCCTGAATGTTAACCAAATGTTCAATTTAAATGTGAGAACACGCCGTATCAATATAGAATATTTTTGGGTGGCTGATATTTCGAACATCCAATCAGACGATTTTTTGGCTTCAAATCCAAATTTGACGATGAAATGGGCAAATCTAACTATTTAAAAAATCGAACTACGTCTCAAAAACGGGTTTCTGGATCACTGATTGACAAAATCTGTATCAAATTTCTGATCCAAGTTCTATTTGAATCTTGAAATTTAAATTTGTTAGGTGAAATAAACGAAAGAGCTTAAACTGGGACCGGATCAAAAATCTGATGAAAATTTCAAAAGTGACTTGGAGATCTTTTTTTTTTTTCTTCCAATACTTGTGTTCGTTTTCCAAAAAAGTCCATTTCGTACATTTTAAGAGCGAACTTAAAATTTTGGGTCCGAATCGGGCTCGAGTCAAAAATCTAATTAGATATTCGAAATCAGCGTTCCAAGAAACCTCTATTTTGATACTTCGTCGGATATGTTCTTATTTGAAAATCCAAACTCGATGGACTGTTTCAACCCTCTCATTGTAGCGATATAAAGAGAATTTCTCACTCAAAATTGAGCACAATTTTCAACTTTCACCCACTGTAAGCCCAGAAATGCAAAATTCAAACTTTAGAAGGCTCGTATTCAATATAGTAATAAGTAATTCAGATGAATCCTTTATTTACCGTTCTCTAATATGCCCCTAAAGTTGCACAAACGTCGATCTGGGCACTAGCACTGAGAATTTGAAACGTCAACAATTATAGGTAACCCACCGGTGTATCAAATGTAGATTTTGTTTAGTGCGAGTAAATTGTACCCAACTGATATAGATTTACTTTTCTTGCTAATTCCAAATTCGGGTTCGGATTTTACTCAGTACTCTTAATTTTTCGGTAAATAATTATTACCATTTACAAACGCCTTAAATACCACTTTTGGTGCTCACGAAGTCTGTTTTTGAACCTTGTAAGAAATCATTATAAAAACAAAATTATTGATTACCTTTTCAGTAAGATTTTGAGTCTGGATTTTTTCCTATAATGACCAATTTGTACAGAGAGAAGCCCTAGTTTACACTTTTGACACCACTGAAATCAGAGTATGACTTCGAATGTTCGACATCAACCTTTTTCAAAATCAAAAAGAGCGCTGGAAAGCCAAAAACGCCAGAATTTTTACATTTTACAGAAGCTAACATAGCACATTTGCTGCATACCAGCTTCTAGCATTGATTCCGAATTCGAACATAGAATCCGAACACAAGCCTCCTACGTGCTTTTGAATTTTCGAAGGCCTGTTTGGAAATCCAAAAAAGCTAGTTCCAAAACACGGGGTGACTTTGCTCACGTTTATCTGTACTTCCAAGTTTGACGCGCTCTACCGTAAAAGCTGGATTAGACAACAAGGATATTTTTTGTATTTGTAATTTTAACGGGACATTGTGAATACCATGTCCCAGGAATTGTGATTCTCCAGGCCCACAAATTTTCCCATAGAATTATAAAATAAGTGTGCCAAGTGGTACCGCGATGGGGTGACATTGCACATGTTCTTAAATGAACGGGGGAGAAAGTTGTAGTGTTGAGTATTAAAAGGTTCAAGCAGGGCCGTACTGAGGATTCATGTAAGGGAAGGGTTTTCGGATTAAAATAAACTTTTTCTAGTGGGGGAGGGGGGACTTAGTACTGATTCGCCCTCCTCTCTGTCTCGACCCATTGTTTTCTCGTGTTCTAGCCACGGGGGGAGGGGGGGGGGTAAATCTCCAAAATCCTCCCGTCAGTACGGCCCTGGTGCCAAGTAACTTTCAATTTATGAACTATACTGATGTATGCGAAAAACAAACGAATGTCAACTACAAGACTGCACTCCTCCTTCATTCCAAAAATCATGAGAAAAACACCAAATGAGACCTTTCCTTCGACAGGTCGAAACCCTAACACACAAACGTATATCCTCAGCATCTCTCAAATGCATAAACACCTGGTCTGTACTTTCTTCATTCACGGGCAATAAGACTGAATACCGAAATTGATCACTTACTGACTTGAAGAACAAATAAACAATTGTGTGCCAAGTCACCCCCCTCCATGTCCTCCCCAATTTTTTACCAATCGCTACATCACGATGTTGATTGATACACAACAGTTTACTTTCACCATGACCGCAATAAGATTCTGCCTATAATGGCACCAAGCACAGTACAGTTTCCTTCGATTTTTACCTATTATCTGAAACAATTTCTGTAAATGTAATTTTAATCCACTTTTGAGTCTTTGCCCAAACGACCAGATAACGGTGCCTGGAAACAGCGGAATTACACCGAGTTGATTCTATACAATAGACGGTGGTCCTACATTACGGCCACACGTTCTATTATCTCCCTCGCATTCCTCGGAGTAATGAAAACATACACGTGCAAACTCACCCCGTGATTGCAAAGTCACCCCAGGTTACGTTATTCTTTCGTTATTAAGTTTTTTGTATGCAGATGATGGAACTAAATTTTTAGTCAGGAAAAGCTATACCAGGGTGTCTACCAAATTTTCTAATAGTACGACCTTTATATGACCTTTTTCGGACCATTTTCAGGCATGAACAGAAAAACTTCACGAGAAAAAAGACAAGCAAAAATAGGATGAGCAACTTCCAGTTTCAAAATTAATTAAATCAAGGTAGGCATGAGGTGAAATGTAGAAATGGACATTCGAACATAATTTAAAATTTTTTGAGTTGTGTTACGTAGAAAAAAAGCTAAAACCGCGGTTCTCAAAGTGTGGGTCGCGACCTGTTTCCGGTCCGCAAAAAAAAACCTAGGTGGGTCGCGGAAAATTCTGAAAAACTCAACTATTGCATTACTACGATTGATCCGAAGTGGCTGTTCATGATCATGTTTTCATTTATTTATCTCCCTACTTTTGGAAATGGGTCGCGAAAAATTGGCTAACTTCGAAATTGGGTCGTCATCCACAAAAGTTTGAGAACCGCTGCCTTAGAATATTTGAGACGTAATTGAAAATGGGTGAAATACATAGACTTGTGAAGTTAAAATATTCAGTTTCTTCACTTTGTGTCATAGCGTAAAAAGGGTCTGCGCTCAGGGAAATGGAGCTTATGGTCGACAAGAGAGCGTAGCCTAGTCCTACAAAAAATATTGGGTACCATCTCTGCATAGAAATTGATTAAATCGACTTTTTATGATGCCTGTGACACAAACTGTGACCTGACGCAAACCGGGGACACACCCTATTTCATTGCGAACAAAAAATCTTTGAAGAAACTTAATAATTAAATAACGAACAAATTATTGCAGAGAACACAAATTTTTAATAAAATTTTCATTTAGCCATATTTTGATAAAAAATATTGCAAGTAATCACAAATGCTCACGAACAATTTCGTATGTTTAGGAGGACTTACCAAATTTATAAGTAATTAGAGGCAATTGTATGACTTTTGTATGCCTTGTATGACTGGTAAACATCCTATATACCTACTTTTAAGGTATCATGCAGGCAAACTTGCAGAAAATAACAAGTATTTTTTTCTCATTGGAAATGTATGTGTGCCAAATCACCCCGTGTTACGGTAACAAAATTTTAAAAACTGAGTACGAATCAGCGGATAAAACTGGGTTTGAGACAGATACAGTAAGTTTGGTTTTGTCAAATCCCATCATTGGCCCTTTCGTCTTCTTGCTTTCATTTGTACAAACAAAAAAGTACTGTCGAAATTGTACGGGTAAATTTAGAATCAGCGTGAATCTTTTACGAAACCAAAATTCAAAAATTCGCCAAAACTACAACTTTGAACCCAGGAACATGGTTTTCTGAACATGTTCCGAATTCCATTTCCTTTCAACACTTGTTCATTTCAGTCGTCTTATTATCTCCTTCAAGTCATTTTTGACTGGTTAAGTGTTTCCTGAGGAATCCTTACGTACATTACATGTTAAAATTCAAGTCCTGCGGTGCACGAGTTATTAATGAAAATCACTTGTATGATTAGAGAAAGCTTGAGAGAGGGAGGGGGGGGGGCTTCTTACAAATTTGACACTGGCCTCGAAAAGTTCTTGACACTCAGGCGGAATCTCTTTTATATAGTCTTGAATAAATCCAGAATCGGATTAAAAAGTCTGTTCATAAATTTGGAGGAAACTTGAAGGGCTTTGGCAGGGCCGCCAAGAATCAAACCGGGCTCGGGGGAAAAATCTGCGGGCCCACACTGAAATTATTTGGCATATTGTCTATTTGATAATTATAATTTCTGTGACTCAGCGGGCCCCCCAAAAAAAAACGAGCCCGGGAGAAAAAGTACCCTTTCCCCCTCCTTCTCGGTGGCCCTGGGCTTTGGAAACTCGAAAACCGTTTCAAGTAACTAGGGACGAGTTTTAAAGAATTTGAAACAAGTCAGTACGAGCCTCAAAGGATCGTCAACAAGCCGAGAACAATCTTGAAGGGTTTTGAATGAGTCTTAAGTAGCACATATTAGCGGATCTTATCAAATCTTACAAACATCTGACAAGAGTATTAATAAGTCTCTACAAATTTTGAACAAAATCTGTAAGATCATGCGGACTTTAAATGAGATCTGTTCTGAAGTGTATGGAATGAGCTTGAAAGAAGATTTTTTATTAAATGTCTTTAAAGAATCTTAAATTGTTTCCTGCAAGTCCTGACGTTTTCCGGAACATAAAACATGAGTTCAGTCGAGCCTGGAAATGTTATGAACAAGTATAGAAAAGTTTTTAGGAGTTTCGAATGAGTTTTAAAAGTCTTAACGAAACCTGAGAAAGTTCTAGAAGAGTTTTAAAAGGTCTTAACGAATATCAAGTTCGCTTTGATGAGTCGGAGTAAGTCTAAGTAAGTGTTGGAGAGCACTGAACTAGCCCAGAAGAGATTGTAAGAGTCGGAAAGGGTTCAACATGTTGTCTCGGAAACGTGTCTGACAGAGCTTTTAAAAACCATTAACACATTTAGAAGCGCCTTACTGAGTCCTAATGATCAGTACGGAACAAGTCCTAGTCTTGAAGAATCTAAACCAAGTCAGGAAGAACCGCAAAGTATCTTAAATAGACTTGAATAAATCTGAAGGTTTTCACGAGTTTTGAACAAGTCTAGAGATGGTCATGAGCATCCTTCGAAGAGCGTAAGGAGTCGTGAACAAAGCTAGACGAGTTTTTGCAAAGTCATAAGCACGTCAAGAAGAGATCTAAAGAGTCCTAAGCTGGTTTGAAAAGGTATCGAATGAGTTGTGAAAAATGTCTTAAAGAAGTTCGAAGTCGTTTTAACAACGAATCTGAGAGAGCTTTCAAGGACTTTCAACACGCTTCAAAGTGCATTTCAGAGTTCTAATAAGTTCTGAACAAGTCTATAATGTTCTTACGGAATATTAAACAAGTCAGGAAGGGTCTTAAAGAGTCCTAAATAAATCTGAGTGAGTTTTCACGAGTGTTTAAATAAGTCTAGAATGATTTTAAATTCTTAGTAAAATACGAAGGGTCGTGAACAAGGCTAGAAGAGTTTTCAAAATGTCATAAACGAGTTATGAAGACATTTAACCGATTTCAAAAGGTTTTAAATGGATTTTCAAGGTTCTCAAACAGTTTTTAAAAAAACCTGGAGCGGTCTTAATGAAACTTTTGAAGAGACTTTAACATAATTACATAGGAGTTTTGAATAAGCTGACGTATGAAGGATTTTCAAAATATTCTAATCAAGCTCGAAAGCAAAAGGATCTTGAAAAGTAATTGCAAATTCATAGGCGTCTTATCAGGTCTAGAAGTCTGGAAAAGCCGAAATAGGCATGACTGAGTCTGAAGACTCTATGCCGCACCAACAACATCTGGAAGTACCCTCAACCCTCGGACACAAATACCAACGCGAACAAAAACACAAGTTCGAGAACACTGAGCAAAAAGGTTAGCCTCCGATTACGCGCTGTCCCAATCAACCCTTGAGCCCGTGAGCTAAAATCTCCCCGAAGACTATCGCAGTGCCCCCTCCCACCGTCACCAGTCAGCTACCAGGGCTTCGAAAGCCCAGAAGTCGGTGTAACTGACTCGGCTTCGCGCCGTACACATTCCTCTGGTACCGTTTGTCCAGCGCTTCGGCACGAAAACAATCACCTCGGGACCGCAGCATTACTCGGCTGGACCGACGGTGTAATGACCACGAGACGAGCGAGGTACTAACAAATGTAGAGGAACATTTCTCGGCCAACCGGCCATCATCTCCGGCTTCGGTTTCTCACCCATACGAGGCGGGAGTGCGACGAGCACCGTAAAAGACGACGACCGGCATCCCGCGACGCCCATTAGCGTTCACCCATTACGAGCATATCGATCTGATTCCGTCGTTAAATAATTTCCACACTACATATACATACAACGGTACATATATACAATTCGTACATAGATAATGCGACATTCATATCTGCAACCGCATGCACGCACCCACACTTGCACACTGTGCCGCATTCGCGTACCCAGTACATACCAATGGGTGCCCTTCGAAAGTAGTACACCATTTTACGGGAAGACAGCCAAGTTAGAGTACATCTTGATGGTAGGGAAAATCCAGCAACATCAACATAGGTTCCGGTCTGCATTTCCTTCCTCAACTGAGCACCGGCTGGGGGTTCCCAAAATACGGGATAAGACGACTTGGAAAACTACATTTAACGACCAAGACTGAGAGTAAACACAGGGACGAAAATTTCCGACTAACCGGTCTGGTTTTCGGTAGTATTGGCTCCAGGGGTACTCCAGGCCGAGGAGCGAAACTGATCTTGCTTTGGGTTTCCTGAGAAAGAATACTACTAGAGTCCTATGTAAAGTTACACACTTCGAGAGAGAAATCAAAATAACTGATAGCCACAAGGGGGATGAGCCAAAGATCAACAAAACGCAACGTTACATGATGACGTGAGACGTTTCACGTTGCATCACGCAACTTTGAAAGACGATTCACAAATCAGAAAGCTCGTTAATCAAGTAAACAGAACGAGAACATTATTTCCATCAAGCAAGTTAGTACGGATTCCTTTACGAAGGTCCCCCTACGGTGTATTGTAGCGAAATTTTCCTCGCGAATAGTGACGGATCATCTCTGTACTTTCAACCAGTTCCAGAACACTATACTTTGAAAGCCTGATCTTCAGAGAAACATGATTTTCACACGAGTTTGGGAAACCATGACTTCTGAACGACTAAGTAAGATAAGTTCCTTCAAGGTCGGTACGCGTGACTAGTATTTCTACACCAGTGATTATAATATTAGCATTTATTCCGGGTAGATATGTTACATTTGAGTTATCTACGATAGGTTTGTTACAAATCTACGAAATCCCTTATTCTGGGCAAATGCCTCCTTCAACCTCTCCCATTCGGTCCGGTCTGCTGCAACCCTGTGATAGAGACGGTTTCTGATGAAGTTGGTGATATTGTCCGACCACCTAGCCCTCTGCTTCCCCGGCTCTCTCCCTTCTTTTAGAAACCAAAATGTTGTTTTTATAGTCCATCTGTCATCCTTCATTCTGCACACGTGCCCTGCCCAGTCCCATTTTAACCTTCTGACAAAGTGGATGATATTTTTGTTGGATTTTAATTTGTTCTTAATTTTTGTCAGATTCACTTTGTCTTTCAGTTTAATGCCAAGCATTGCCCTCTCCACAGAGTTTTGTGCAGTTCGAAGTTTTTTCCCCAAATGTTTGGTCAGAGACCACGTTTGGCAGCCATAAGATAATGCCGGGAGGACACAACTATTAAATAATTGACTTTTGAAAGAAATAGGATATTTGTTTTTGAATATAAATTTTAAAGACCAAAATTTGCTCCATGCTAATGTTATTCTTCTGTCAATTTCTTTTTCTGTTTGATTTTTGAATGAAATTAATTGTCCAAGATATATCTTCAACTGTATCAATTGTTTTTGTACCAATTTTTATTATACGAGGGTCGTTCAAAATGTAAGGATACAAATGCAATAACTCAAAAACTAGAAACCATAAAAAGTTTATTTGCAAAAACTCTGAAAGGCACATCCTTACTCTACTTTTCGACATAGTCACCTCCACAGTTGAGGCACTTATCCCACCTATGGATCAGCTTGAGGATACCCTCTTCATAGAACGTCGCCGCCAAGTTATTGAACCAGTTTGAAACGTCTTCCTTGAGTGCCTCGTTGGTCAAAAAACGTCTACCACCCAAGTAGGCCTTCAGAGAAGGGAAGAGGTGGTAATCTGAAGGTGCAAGGTCTGGTGAGTAGGGTGGGTAGGGCAAAACTTCCCATTTAAACTTCTCCAGTAGCGTTGTTGTTACACGTGAAGTGTGCGGCCTCGCGTTGTCTTGCAAAAACACTACTCCTCGTGACAGTAAACCGCGTCTACGATTCTGAATAGCTCGTCGTAATTTTTCAAACTGATTGCAGTACACTTCTGAATTTACTGTCTGGCCATAGGGTATGTAATCCACCAGCAAAATGCCTCGACAAAAATTACGACGAGCTATTCAGAATCGTAGACGCGGTTTACTGTCACGAGGAGTAGTGTTTTTGCAAGACAACGCGAGGCCGCACACTTCACGCGTAACAACACCGCTACTGGAGAAGTTTAAATGGGAAGTTTTGCCCCACCCACCCAACTCACTTGACCTCGCACCTTCAGATTACCACCTCTTCCCTTCTCTGAAGGCCTACTTGGGTGGTAGACGTTTTTTGACCAACGAGGCACTCAAGGAAGACGTTTCAAACTGGTTCAATAACTTGGCGGCGACGTTCTATGAGGAGGGTATCCTCAAGCTGATCCATAGGTGGGATAAGTGCCTCAACTGTGGAGGTGACTATGTCGAAAAGTAGAGTAAGGATGTGCCTTTCAGAGTTTTTGCAAATAAACTTTTTACGGTTTCTAGTTTTTGAGTTATTGCATTTGTATCCTTACATTTTGAACAACCCTCGTATTTGTCTGCCCTGAGTTGTTTAGAATTTTTGTTTTTATCAAATTTATTTCCATCTCTGCTTTTACACTTTCTCTGTTGAGTTCTTCCAGCATTTCCTGGAGCTCGGATGCACTCCCCGCTACTACCACCATGTCATCTGCAAACCTTAAATTGTTCAGAAATACCCCGTTAATTTTTAGCCCTTTTTATCCCAATCCAGGTTTCTGAAAATTTCTTCTAAGGCGCAGTTGAAGAGTAGCGGTGAAATCGGATCTCCTTGCCTTACTCCCCTTTTAATTTCGAAAATATTTCCTTCTATGTCAGTGACTATTCTTGCTTTTAGCCTCTTGTATATTTCCTGGATTAATTGAATGGAGTCCCTGTTAATCCCCTGGTTTTGAAGAGCTTGAATCATGTAGTTGTTATTGATAAGATCGAAAGCCTTGGTGAAGTCGATGAAGGCTAGGTGGACGGGAATCTGATATTCGGATGATTTTTGAATGAGTGTATTTACCGTATGGAGGTGGTCAGTCGTGGAGTACCCCTTTCTGAAGCCTGCCTGGCAAGGCGATTGTATCAGGTTAAGCTTCGCTCTCAAACGATAGTCTAGCATGGAGGAGAAGATTTTGGCTAAGATTGGAATTAGGCTTATCGGTCGGAAGTTTTTGATGTCGTCTTTTGATCCCTTTTTAAATAATAAAATGATATTTGATAGTTTCCAATCAGCTGGAATGGTTTTTCTTTTAAGAATAGTGTTGTACATAGCTGTAAGAACTTTTATTAATTTTGGTCCTCCGTGCTTGACATGTTCGTTGTTGATGCCATCATGACCCGCTGCTTTTCCTGGCTTCAGTCTTTCGACTGCCCTCTTCACTTCGCATTCCAAAAAGTCCGGTTCGCAATCGTCACTGCTTGATGTTTTAATACTAAGAGGTACGGAATCGTCTGAGTATAGCTCTGAATATAAATCGGTAGAAATTTTATTTATTTATGTACGGTTGTATACTTTTCCGCCTTTTTTTGTTTTTTAAACATGTCATAAATGTTTTTCCCAAAATTCTGTCTTTTTTTATTGTTTTTGTACTTTTTGTAGACTCCATAATTTGATGAATCAAATTATCTAATTTATCTTGTTTAAATTTTCGTAAAAGTTTTCTCACCAGTTTGCAAGTTAGGTTGAATTCAATTTTATTTTTTGTTGTTTTCGGCTGTTTTTTTTAGAGATTCCCTTTTTTTTTTTTTTTTTTATTAAATCCAAAATTTTTTGAGGGAGTTTTAGCTCAGACTTTCCTTCCGTGGGAGGTAACCTTAGATTCGCTGCCTCTAGAATCATTTTTTGAATTTGCTCCCAGCTAGGTAGTTCTCCACAGCTCCCCACCTCTGGCAAGTTTCTGTCTAAAGTTAATTTGTAATCTTCTTGGGTTTCTGAGGAGATTCTGGGAGGTAGTTTTTGAGTATTTGGACGGTATCATTTACTCTTTATGGCTAGTTTGCAAAATATAGGTCTGTGGTCAGAGTGGAATTGAAAGTGAGCTAGGGTATCACAATTTGTTATATTATTAAAAATAAATTATTGGGGGGGGGCTATTATATAGTCGATTTGTGATTTGAACGTTTGATTTGGGGCTAACCAAGTCCATCTCTTGCCTTCTCTCTTCTTGAAAAATGTGTTTACTAGTTTAAAATTGTTTTCCTGACAGAAGAGAACCAGTTTAGCTCCCCTTGGATTTCTTTTTCCATAGTTGAATTTTCCTACAGTTTCTTGTTCGTCTGTTTTTTGGAGACCTACTTGGCTATTAAAATCGCCTAGTATTAGCAAGTGGTTTTTAATGTTTTGTTTTCGCTTGTTCAGAATTTCCTTCAATTGTGAATAAAATTCGTCACAAGTTTTTTCTTCAGTAGTGGCTGTTGGTGCATATATTTGGATTATTGTTAATGATTGTTTTTCAAGTTGGAATTTTATTATGGCTATTCTGTCTGAGATTCCTCCGAATTCAGTGATTTTGTGACTTATATTATTTTTTATTAAGAAGCCTACACCTCTCTGACCACTTTGAGAGCCTATATAGCAAAAAGTATTTTTTTCTTTTGTGAGGATCATGCTTTCGCCATTCCTCCTGATTTTCGCAAGGCCTATAATATCCAATTGTGAGTTTCGGAAAACTAATTCTAGTTCGGCTAAATTTTCATATTTTTTTAAAGTACGAACGTTGAGGGTGGCAATTTGAATTGATTTTGTTTTTTTGGTTGATTTGTTTTGTTGGCGATCTTGTGATTTTTTAAAGTTTTGAGTAGAAGTCAGGTTTTGATTGATTTGAATTTTTTGGATGATAGGGTTGCTTTGCTGAAGGGTGTGATTGTATCGAGTGTGTTGAGTGTAGTTGGGGTTGTGATTTATTTGAGGTTGATGAAAGGGGGGTGGTCTTGAAGGCCCTAGATGACCAGACTTACCTGGGCCCGAGACACCAGTGATTAAGACTTTACTAATAACTGTACCGAAAGTTAGGAATATATGGAGCAAAGGGCAGAGGGGCCCGCCGGGCAACCGGGAAAATTCCCGGAGGTCTAGCACAAATATAACCTGATGATCCGAGCATAGATAGCGATCTTTCTCCCGTTCGTTTCTCATTTTTAGTTTTTTTTTTTTTTGTTCATTTTTTTTGTTTTTTTTTTGTTAATTTCATTTTTTGTTTTGCTCAGATACGAGTATATCATGTAACTTTTTTAAATTTTTTTCTTTTTTTTCTTTTTGTTTTCAAATTCTGTTAAGTTAAAGCCCCCAGTCGTAATTGGCAATTTTGGCTGTGACCGGAGGATTATTATTATTATTATTAATCGAACATCTTCAAGCTTCTTTAGTGCCTGTTTATGACCCTTCACGACTTCCTCGGCTCATGATACGCTTTAGATTTTTTCTTTTTTTGAATCTCCAAGACAAGTTTAAGACTCTTTAGAGATCTTATCGAATTTTTCAGATACCTTGATATTTTTAAGGTCGGCATAGCCGAGCCTATTTTGCAATCGCTATTCTTCTTCTTCTCATTCCAATTCAGAGTCGCAGTTCAGTTCAGTAGGAGAATCTGGAAAGTGCCATTAATTTAGTTTTAAAGGATGGCTGGTCTGAAAGACAAGCGGCCTTAAACAAAGGAATTCCTCATAAAACATTAAATCGGTAAGTTTTTGCCTTAGTATGCCTACATTTTGTATTCCACCTAATTCTGAAGACAAATGTAACAACTATTTCCTCATCATTTTGTTCTCAGGTATGCGGAGAGACAAAAACGAGGCTGCCCACAACAAAACTTGATAGTAAGCGTGGAGTCCAAAAAATTTTTCCAAAAGCTTTAGAAATGGCATTTGTCGACCATATAAAATTTCGAGCCAAAATATGCTATGGAATGACAGCAATAGAAGGTCGACAAGCCGCTTATCAGCTCGCAGTAAAAAATGATATTGAAAACATACCAGAGTCCTGGAGTAAAAATGAAGCAGCTGGTATGGAATGATTTTTAGGTTTCCGATCACGCCACCCAAGCCTAAGCCTTCGTAAACCTGAGCTATGCAGTTTAGGTCGTGCAACTGCATTTAACAGGCATAACGTTGACCTATTTTTTAATAATTTAGAATCTATACTTTTAAAACACCCCGAGCTTGGCAAAGGTACAAGAATTTATAATCTTGATGAGACAGCGTTACAGACAGACCAAACTCCCGAAAGAATATTAGCAGGGAAAGAATCACGCAGATTGAATAAAGCTGTCAGTCAGGACCGGGCATCTTTAGTTACTGGATGTTGTTTTATTTGTGCGAATGGTACCTTTTTACCACCAGTACTTGTGTTCCCGAGAATGAATTTCAAACGGCATATGTTGAATAATGCTCCAACTGGTACACTGGGACTTGCTCAACCAACAGGATGGATGACTGGTAACCTTCTCCTCGAAGTAATGGCTCACTTTGTGAAAGAAACTCAGTCATCAAAAGAAAATTTATCTTTGTTGATTTTTGATAATAATGAGAGCCATTTAACAATTGAAGCTATTGATTATGTTCGGGAAAATGGTGTCATCATCATAACAATACCTCCTCACTGCTGAGGAAAATTACAGCCTTTAGATGTCGCTGTGTATATAAATCCCTGGAAAATGCATACAATCGTGCTATGGACTCGTGGATGCTAGCCCACCCTTCCACACCGGTTACAATTTATGATGTCACTGGTATTTTCAATTCAGCGTTTACTCAATCAATGACTCCCAAAAATATCATTTCAGCCTTTAAGGTGACTGGGGTTTTTCCATTTAATTAAGATATTATTAATGATGACGTCTTCTTAACTAGTTTTGTAACGGACAGACCTGCCCCTTTTCAACAGGCTGCTAGTATCTCCGCTTCGAACACAAATGTAGATCGTGCACCTCTTCAACAGCAGGTAGTGAATACCACAGCTTGCAGCGTAGATGTAGATCCTGCACCTCGTAAACAGCAGGTAGAGAATACCACTGCGTCAAGCGTAGAGGTAAGTCCCGGGTCTTTTCAACAGGGAGCCAATATCTCTGCTTCAAGCACAAATGTAGATCTATCAGCCTCACATACAGGTCTAACAACTCCAGTGAAAGAAGACGGAAGTAGATCTACACCTACAAGTTTCATTTCTCCTGAAAAAATTTTTGGCCTACCAAAAGCTGAACCAAGGAAGCAGACTAGGAAACGTAAATCTGGGAGCAGTAAAATTGTTACCAGTACACCAGAAAAGATGGAACTTGAAGCAAAAAGAGATGCAAAGCTTTCAAAAATACAAAACTGCTCTCGCATCAAAAAAAAAAAGAGGAAGGAAACCGTCTGTTACGGGGCCCAAGAGAAGAGGACGCAAACCGGCTGTTCATGAAGACGTTGGAAACTCATCCAGTGAAGATGACCCCAAACCCCTTTCATCTGACGAATCGGATTTGGAGTGTGGTTCATTTGAACCGGATCTGAATTTTAGAAAAGATGATTTTTGTGTTGTGAAGTTTGAACTGGATGAGACAAAGGGACTGAAGCACTATGTTGGAAAAATTTTAGATCATGATGGAGATGCTTGCCAAATCACATTCATGAGGAAAACAGTTGGCACTAATAAATACATATTTCCACAGATTTCAGATGTTGCTTGGATAGAAAAGAAAAGAATTCTCACAAAAGTTGTACCCTTACAAGGAGGTTTAAGAACATTACGTCAGAATAGAACCTATTCGTTTGACATAAATTTAAATCAAATCTTCCAAAATATGTGGTAACTTGTTTGACATAGATAGTAACCTAAATTTATGGAATAAATGCTGTTTAAACTTAGATTCGTTTTCCTCATTATTGTTTCATTATGTGTCACAATGCAACATCATTTTTCTATCATGTGTCACAATACAACATGCGGCGTGTCACAATACACCACGAGAAAGTGTTGTTGTATTGTCACACATTGTTTTTTCAAGTGCTATAGCTTGAGAACGGGTAAACCAATCGTACCTTTCCAGGTCTCTTTTTGTAGCTGTAAGTATGTCCTCTCAGCTGGTAAAGAGTAAACGATACTAGCAATAACGAGAAAATTCAGAAATTTTTTTGAATTTTTTGCGTCACAATACACCAAGTGCCCCTATACTTCATTTCTATTCGATTAGAGCTTTAAAACAATTCCCATATCGGTGGAGAATATTTTGGAATATTTCTGATTTTTAGGGAATTTTTTGGGAATATTTTCCTTGAATAAGGGAATTCTTTATGCGCATATTTTCCCAGCTTTGATGGAATAAAATTCACAGCCCAAGTCAACATCACCTTCGAGTGCGAATTTTAGAGTCGATGTTCAACCGAGATGGAATTTCATTTCGCAATGCGTATTTACCACTATCTATTCTTAGATTGCGACGCAATCGTTCCTTTGTTATTTTTTTTCTTACTAGATTTTGAATTCTATCAAGGTCAATCAAAGTGGGATCTCAATTTTTCATTGTCCAATTACTGGTGGGTGCCTATTCCGGGTGCCTTGAAGGAACAGGGTAGTATGTTGCATTTCATTTTCTTTCAGTTAATTAACTATAACGTTGGTAACACTGCGTTTTTGTAATTATGCAGCTTCCGGCATTCAGCTATTTGTTTATGGGGATGTTAAGTCTTGACCTTATCAAGGAAGGACTGCCGAAGCCGGAGAACTGAAATATGATATACTACCTTTTCCCTTTAAGCTATCGCGTATGTAAGGAGTTTGAAAGCAAGTGCTGTGAGCTCGTATGAAGAACATTATTTCGGTTCTAAAAAATTCGAAAGTGGTCTGATTCAGCGTCGTTCATCGGGCAACCCTGGGTAGGGTGCTATAACCCCCATTTTTACTGTACTAGAATTGCGATTGAGCGAACAGGCCAAAGAAAGTTACACCATGAGGCAGTCAGCTACCAACACCATAAACATGTGTCGCCAATAAAAGCCTAGTTATCACATATCTCAGTCCCTTCAAATCGCACAATCCGCAAACTATGTTACACATAACTGCACTAAGAGCGAACTTCCAATCGCAGGCGAATTCACTCATTCCGAAACACCTTCCTTCGCACACAGACCGGCGAGGCCGTAGCTAAAACCGCCTCCATCGAAGGTACAATTATCATTACCTCTGCACCAAGCTACCGCGTCGCGACGTCTTAACGTCGTCATTCGCGGGCAGCGTATCCGTAGGCAGGTACGAGACATCGTAACTGGCCCGCCTCACCTCGGCGGCGTTCTCGGCCACGCGGTACCGGTCGTAGCTGGCCCGCCTCTGCTGCATCGTGTAGCTGGAGAAGCTGTTGCGGCGGTCGTGCTGGAACACCGAGTCCGGGTGAAGCTGATTCTTCTCCGAGATCTTGAAGATCATCTCGGACGACCTCTTCTTGGCGTTCTGCTTCGACTGCTGCTGCTTCTTCGTCGCCTTCGGCTCGGACGGCGGATCGCGCTGCACCTGCAGCTCGCACTTCAGGCTGGCGCTGCCGCCGCCGACACGGCCGTTACTTTTCTCGTCTTTCGTATCGTCGCGATTCACAACCAGGGCGGCGATTTTCTTCTTTTTGCCGCGCTGCATCGAGCACCGACGTCGCACCGAATCGAACGAGACCGGACCGGAGCCAGCCACCGAGGGTACACTGGACAACCGCACAGTCGTCGCAATCTCACATGGGTTCACCTGCGGCCACTACATTCGCGTTCGCACCGCCGCACCGTCACCACCGCGCACAGCGTTAACGTAAATCGCGGTTTTTCGACGAAATATAAACGAAACGTGTGTGCCCCGCGGCTACCTGCGTAATAACGAGGGTGAAAAAATGAAGAAACAAAAAGAAAAATGAATCGGGCGTATTAATACACGAAAATAGAATAATTCTAGAAGGTACCGCGACGAAAGACGGATATCAGAGAAATTACGCAAAAAAAAAAAAACACCGCACAGATTTATTCGATTCACCGTTTAATTAACCGCCGCGGCAGCCGGACCGACCCAAATTGGCGTGACCCAAGTACATAATATTATAAAATTCGCGTACGCACGTTAAGCGATTTTTTGTACGACTGCCCGTTCCTCGCGAATGGTGGGCGGACGACGAACGAACACAGGCCGCGGAGACCCGACTCGTTTCGTCCGTCCGCGAATATGCGCCATCCGCGCACCGCAAGGTTACCGGCGTCGCGACGCGCCGCGGAAAGGGAAACGCGCGGGCAGACGCGACGCATCGCGAGCATACCCCAGCAGTTGTCGTCGCACGGCGGTCGTGTACGCCGAAAACGCGTGCATCAGCCGGCGAACCGTGTCGACCGACAGCCGTCGATCCGGCTCCGCGGGCAGACCTGGCACACTCGGACAAAAAACGGCTAATGACGAAATTCCAAGGGAGCTGAATTTTAGGGCAGAGGATCGGATGAGAGAACTGAGTGGTAGTTGAAAATTCAAGTGTGCTTCAAGCTCACCTCCTCTATGAGAAATCAGTTTTTCCGAGAATTACGGAAAATATCAAAGGTAGGATAAAACTTCTCAACTTAGTCCAGGCATTTTAGAAAATGAAAAATGAAAAATTGCTGCACAGTTGAAAACTTGGCATGATTCTCAAGGACAACTCCCTAATAAACATAGTAAAACCCTGTGGCCCGCAGGGGTGAGCGTGACCGCCTAGAGCGGAAAAACCGTACCGCAAAACAGTTTTTTGACCATAGCTCCACAAATATTGATTTATATGCGAAAATACTTCTTCCCTAAATTAGAGACCATAAAATTCTCTATAAAAAAGGCCACTTCTACTTTCGTCCTAGGATCAAGACTGACCGAGATAGTCGACCAAGAAATATCACAAAAGTTTGTAACTGAATGCTACGACACTTTTCGCGAGTATCTCCCAAATGTCACAAAGAAAAGCCCTTTTAGGACTAGGGGTCATTTTCCGGAAACTAAGAATATTAAAGTGGCAATTTTTGTTGTATTTTTGTTTTTTTCTTCAACCCTCCCCCCCCCCCAAATAGTTAAACATAGAATTGTTCTCACAGATTTTGGCGAATAGTAAGAATGCGGTTCACTCCCTCTCCAAACTCATCTGCTAATGAAATGGTTCTCTTCCTCCTGTCCTTAGGTGCTGCCAGAAGCGCAACCTACATTTTTTTCGGCGAGGGCTAGAATTTAGAAAAATCGTCTCTCTCCTTAAATTTTGATGCTCCTGCTTTGTAAGCTTGCTGAATATTCTTTAATACATATTAACTAAATATTATTGGGGGTGGGGGAAGGGTTGAAGAAAAACACAAAAAACAACAAAAAATGCCACTTTAATATTCTTAGTTTCCGGATAATGACCCCTAGTCCTAAGTAAAACGAGGGTGGTTCCGAACTAAAAGACCAAGGAGAATCTCTTTCCCCTACCACGCAAAAAATAGATCTGAACCGATTTATACCACCAACCACAAACAACAGCATAAAAACTACAGATGGCGGAGAAAGAACGAAGGGAGAAGGACGAAAAATCAATCTACTCCTTTTCGCGAAAAATCTCCAATGATTTCTAAGAAATTAATTAGAAATCTTGGAGAAAAAGTGTGACGATTTCCGTTGAATTTCATCGGAAATATTCAGAAAAAAGTCCAGTGTTTTCCAGAGAATTTCCTCGAAAATCATAAGGAAAATTTCCGATAATTTTATTAATTTAATAAGTGACCCCCACTACAGCCTTGAAGATCATTTTACAGTGCGGTGTTCTATAATTTTTGAAGAATTGCATCAGAAATTCTCGGAAAACAACTCCGATAATTTTTGAAGAATCTCATCAAAAATTGTTAGAAAAAATTCCCAATGTTTTCCAAGAAAGTTCTTTCTGAAGAAATTTTCAAGAATCCTAAAATTTCTCACAAATTTCTCCTGAAATCATCGGATAATGATTTTAAATGATATCCGATAATATTCATTGAGAATGATCGGAAATGTACCCTTAATTATTTTCGATAAAGTTCGTCGGAAATACAAAGCGCGGTCCAAAACAACTGCGACCAGTCGCGAAAAGAAAGGAACAACGCCATCTAGCGGCAAACGAAGAACGCACGATTGAAGTTCATACTTTTCCGTGTCGATAGAGCGCTCGCCGAGCGTTCTACGTTCACTAGCGGCCGAGCTACAACGAGTTAATGAAAACATGTTCGACAAACCCCTACAGCCTAGACAGGTGTATTCGGAAAACAATGAAATAAAATACAAAAATCATTCGTCGCCATCAGATTCCATTGCAACATCATCTGGGTCATCTACATCAGATGAAGACTCATCTTCGGCGCTATCCGTTCGCACATTTTTGAAATATCGTCCCTTGTGAGCAATGCAGCGACGCATTTGTTCAGGCCATTTTTCAAGCAGTGTTTTTCGAATTCTTCTGCCGGAATGGAGTTCAAAACCGTGAGCAGCGCCATTAAAATTTCTAGCACTGAATGACTTTTGGTTATATCTGACCATAAAGCGGCACCGGCGCGGCCAACAATTTTCAAGCTGACACGAAATTTTGATGGCGCTGCACACGGTTTTGACCTCCATTCCGGCAGAAGAATTCTGAAAAACACAGCTTGAAAAATGGCCTGAACGAATGCGCAGCTGTATTGCTCACAAGTGATGATATTTTGAAAATGTGCGAACAGATAACGCCGAAGATGACTCTTCATTCGACCTAGATGACCCATGCAATGGAATCTGATGGCGACGAATGATTTTTGTATTTTTTATTTTATTGTTTTCCGAATACACTACCTGTTTAGGCTGTAGGGGTTTGTCGAACATTTTTTCATTAGCTCATTGTAGCTGCGTCGCTAGTGAACGTAGAACGCTCGGCAAGCGCTCTATCGACGCGGAAAAGTATGAACTTCAATTGTGCGTCCTTCGTTTGCCGCTGGATGGCGTTGTTCCTTTTATTCGCAACTGGTCGCAGTTGTTTTGGACCGCGCTTTGTAATTGAAGGAATTATCCCGAATATTTTTCATTATGTCATTCCTTGGAAATAATCGAAGATTTTCGGTACAATTCTTCAATACTCTTGGTGTTACAATAAAATTTTCCAACAATTATCAAGAAATTTTCTCGAAAAATTTTCATGAAATTTTTTGGAAAGCAATGCAGATTTTTTCTAAAGATGTCTGATGCGATTCTTCAAAAATTATTGTGAATTTTTCTCGAAAATTTACAATGAAATTGCATCCAAATCATCCGAGATTTTTTCCGAAGACTTATGATGAAATCTTTTGGAGATTATCGAATATGTTTCCAGAAGATTTTTGATGAAATTCATCAGAAACCATCGGAGTTTTTCTTCGAAAATTTCCCATGAAACTCTTCAAAAATTGCCTGGAAATTTTCTCGAAGAATGCTGATTAACATTCCTGGAAACATTGGAAATTTTTTCTAAAAATTTTCGATGAAATTCATCGGAAATTATCGGAGTTTTTTTCTAAAAATTTCTGATGCAATTCTTCAAAAATTATCGTAAACTTTTCCCGAAGACTTTCGAGGAAATTCGTCGAATTTTTAGAAAATGTTTCCCGATGATTCTTGATAAAATTTCATCGAAAATTTTTAGAAAAATTTTCCAATGTTTTCCAAAATTTCATCAGCATTCTTCGAGAAAATTTCCAGACAATTTTTGAAGAATTTCAAATGAAATATTCGGAGAACAACTCCGATGGTTTCTGATGAATTTCCTCGAAAATCTTCTGGAAAAATGTTCGATTCTCGGATGATTTTGAAGCAATTTCATTGTAAATTTTCGGAAAAAATATCCAATAATTTCGGAAATCTTTGTTTTCCAAGAAATTTTATACAAATTCTTCGAGAAAATTTCCTGATAATTCTTGGAGAACTTTATCGAAAGCACTCGGCAAATAACACCAAGTGTTTTGAAGAATTGTACCCCGAAAATCTTCAGAAAAAAACCTTCGATTATTTCCAAGGAATTTCATGAAAAATATTCGGGACAATTCCTTTGATTTTCAAAGATTATTTCCGCCGAACTTTATCGAAAATATTAAGGGTAAATTTCCGATCATTTTCAATGAATTTTATCGGACATCATTGAAAAATATTAGCCCATGATTTCAGGAGAAATTTGTGGGGAATTTTAGGAAAAGTCTGCAATTGATCTAGGAAGGAGTCCGTTTCCCTTGTGGTGCGTCCATGCGCATTTAAGGTTATCTGGTACACTCGTACATCCCTTGGCTATTGAACCCCTCAGTTTCTGAGCCCCTTGGTGGTGACCTTGGACCCTCTCCGCAGCCGATCCCGTTCGTCTGTTTCGATGCCAACCTCCCCCCTCTATAGTTTTGTTTTAGTTTTATTTTTCATTTTTTATTTTTAGTTTCTGTTTCGATTTTTGATTTTCTAATCCATACTGTCCCTCACCATTATTTGGACCTTCGCGCACCTGTCGGGAGAGACACAAATAGTAATAAACAAATAAATAAATTATTCCAAAGGATTTTGTCGGAAATTATTTAGAAGTACCTTCGATGATTCTTGAAAGTTTTTTTCAGAAAGAACTTTTTTGGAAAACATTGGAAATTTTTTCTAGAAAATTTCGATGAAATTCTTCCGAAATTTTCCGACGCAATTCTCTAAAAATTATCGGAAAATTTTCCCGAAGATTTTCGATGAAATTCTTTTGAAAACACTGGACTTTTTTCTGAATATTTCCTATGAAATTCTCCGGAAATCATATCACATCTTTTCTCCAAGATTTCTGATTAATTCCTCAGAAATGATTGGAAATTTTCCCGGAACATGTTTGATGAAGATCTCTGAAAAGCATCAACATTTTTTCTAAGGATATCCTTCCAAAATCATCAGAAATACTTCTCGATGATTCTTGATAAAATCGTTTGGAATCATTGGAGATTTTTCCTAAAATTTTTGACAAAATTCGCATGGAATCATTGGAGATATTTCTCAATGATGTCCGATGATATAGTTTGTATACAGGACGGATTTTTTTAGTTTTATGGAAATCTTATTTCCGTCCAATGGAAATCAGTTTTCGCTCAAGTATACCCATGACTGGAAAAAAAAAAAAAATTTCCACGGAAATGTCAACCACTGAACTGAATTGTCATCATGAAGAGCTAAATCATACGGACTGGCTTCGTTTAGGGGAGGAAGGGGGGCGTTACAGTTTGCGCTCAAGTATCACATAAAACGCTAAACCTCATGAAATTGTCCTAATAAGCCGTGATCAGTGTTGACAGTCCTAAAGGAGTTTTGCCGATTTCAAAAAGTTTTAATCAGTTATAAAAAATCATCTACTATATAAAAGTGTAAGTTTGTCTGTGCATTTGTTTGTTTGTTCGAGGTTGGCGGGTGAACCATAAGAGCTAGTGGGTTCGTACTTTTTGGATGTGTTCGTATGAAGCAGGAATAGGTTTTAGGCTATAAAAATTTTGGTACCGGGTTAGTTACACCATTTATAACTCAAGAACGGCTGGACCAATTTTTATGATCTTTGATTTGTTGGATTTCTTCATCAGGTAACATTCAGTACACCCACCTACTGACTGATGTTGCAACTCACACGGTGGGAAGGGAGCTTCGCTTCTGTCTCATGCACCCCACCGACACTTCACGTATTCGTGATCATTTGAATTAGAATATAACTGGTTTGGATATTGTTTCGCACTCATTTATGTACCACACGGCCCATTTTCAGTTCCATATCTCTAAAATTTCAGTTTTTGGAAACTATGATCAGCATTTCTTGTAATATTATCCACTTGAATTTTAGAAAATACTTAACATCGTCGGCTGAATAACACAAATATGAAGCGATACACGTTACATCGCCACCCATACACCAACACATGCATACATGAAACAGACGCTGCGCCCCGTTTCGGCCGAGAAATCGCTGTGAACGTTATGGGCCAGCGCGCTGTGAACCAGTTGATGGCTGCGGCGATACCTCGCTGAAACATGCTTCCCAACCAACCGGCGGTTCTGAGCAGAGGACTAGACCGCTCAAGGGGACCAGCCCCCCAAATGGTCGACCGTAATCACGGTCCTCCAAGTGGCGACCTCGACGGTTACGCAATATCCTACAACTATATCTGTAACATACTTCATAAGCGAGTATCGCCACAGTCTCTATCACGTTTTACATATATGAAACACGCGTCGCGCGTCACGACGCTTACGCATTGCCGTTTCCACTGATGACCAACTCCGGAACGTTTTTATGGGGAGGCTACTCGGTACACGTGCGCGGAAAGGGACGCGAGATTTATGGTCGCACTTCGGGTGATTTAAGCGAGCAACGCGCGAGTGCCGGCGGGAATTATGAATGTTAAGGTTACGACGCTATGAAGAAGACACGACGACAGACATGAGCCAACAAACGTACAAGCGTAATGACAGCGCGAATTACACATACAGGAGACGGCGTGCATCGATACTGCGAATCATATATTTCATTTGTACGTGCGTGCGCCCGTCCACACACGGGCGTACTTACGGTTGACGAACGTTGACGAAACGAAATTAATGAGCCCCGCTGGCCGCTTTTTTGTTTCAAAAACGAAAACATACATTTTCGTTTCCGCCGCAGCCCCGCACCTGTACGCACGCATGCACACGACACACACAACGCGTCGAAAAACACGCCGCTTAGGTAGAAGCGTGAGAGCGCAAAATAACACATAATACACAACGTACAGAGCTACAGACCTAATATACGAATACATTTTTATAAATACGCCAGTTATATGCACAAGGCACCCGTACCAGCCAGCCACACCGCGACGCACGAGGCTCTGAACCTCCCCAAAAAGTGCTCCCTATCGATATTCGCGGCCATAAATTGTCCCTAGTCTCTCGAAACGGCGACCGGGGACTATCCTCTTGTTTTATAGCCTAAGCCGACGAATAAACAGCGTTTTTCGATTCTTTACCGGCGTAAAATAAATGGGCAGCTAGGTCGAAGGGCAGTGAAATTGTTCTCCTTTAGTACCGCGTTTCCACTGCTCCGTCCCACTCGCACCGAAACTTTGAGCCATCGCGATGGGAAACCAACAAACGCTACCGTTAGCCCGAATTCGGAGCACAGAGCAGGTGAGATCAAAGGGAAATATTTTAATTACGAACTCCGTGCCGGAGCGTGACGAGTGACGGCTTCCAGTGAATTCAGTCGTTTTCGAAAAGCGACGATAACCGCAGAAACGGCAGCACAGGGACGGTTGGATTTAGAAACTTGAGACTAGAGATGTCAACCTATCAAAAAATCAATATTTTTCTAATCGATCTTAGAATAATCTATCATCCGTGTACGTCGAGGACATGTCACTTAGCATAGTTTCTCATAAACCTTTGTTTACCGAGTTTTCCCACGCAACCCACCACGTATGACGTCACTGAAGTGAAAGGTTTTTTTTTCGCCCATAAGAGACAATGCACGGCATCTGCAACCAGCATCCTTACTATAAAGAAGAGGGGATGATTCTGACATTTCCAAACCAGAAAAAAAGCTGAGATCGACAAGGGATGAACATTAACTGTATCATTTTTCTGTGCCCTCCCCCAACCCCCTCACTCATCACGATCTCTAGCTAACTTTTTTCCACCAAGTCAAATGAATTTTTGACAGACTGATATTTGGATTTTGGTGGCCAAATTGAGGTCGAAACAAACATTTGACAACTTTTTAAATTCATCGACCCCAAAAACCCCTATTCTAATATCACTTTCAATTTTTGGGCGAAAGTCAAATTGGTTCCTTTGAAGAACTCAAATGTAGATTTTGCGGCCCAAACCGGAATCGGATCGAAATTTGGATACAATTTCCGAGACGAAAACAAACCTACTTCGACACCCGGTTCAATTCTTTTGGCAAAGTCAAATTTGGCCCTTTGAAGGGAAAAAAGTCTGCTTTGGTGAATCAGTCGGCAACGAATCAAGAATCTGATCAAATATTCGAACTCCGAAATATTCCGATAATTTGCTCAAGTTTTCAAGTTGGGCTAATCTTACTCATTTGACGGGATAAATCTTGAATTTTGGGACACAAATCGGAGTAGCATTAGGAACCATGGATTTTTACAACAAAGCCACAGCAAGTTCGGCACTAGATAAAAAAGGTGAAAAATTTCCGATCGAAAAAGGCGTATAAGGAGAACCTCTCTCTTCCGACATCTTTAACAGTGTTTTGGAAGAAGTCTTTAGACAAATGAAATGGGAAGGAATGGGTATTAGGATGGACGGAAGAATGCCCACCAAGTTAAGATTTGCTGACGACATCGTATTATTTGGAAAAATCATAGCTAGAATGCTCGAAGAATTAACTGAAGAGTGTGAGAACCCAGCCTAACAACCAACACATCAAAAACAAAAATTATAGCGAAGGGGGCGGGGTCGAAAGAGCCGAGGAAGCGGATGCAGGGAGGTTAAAATCGAAAGAGCGACCGCGTATAGATATTTGGGGCAATTAGTCAGTTTTTGTAAAAACAGAACGGGAAAAGAATTACCAATAAGAACTGGAAACGCATGGAAGACCTTCTGGGCGAGTACACGTCGCCTGGCTACGCGCCCCGTTATTGGTCTTTCTCTATTAAGCGTCGGAAAGGTCCTATGAGACTGTTTCGCCAACAACTACTTAGCAGCTCTCAGTATTATAAGATGTTCCTTATGCGTATGTATACACGTTCATGCTTGAAACTTGATTTTCTGCAGAGTTAATGTGGAGATTTTTCTTAATTAAAACACTATGAACATTTATGGTCCTCCGGGCCGGATAACAACTACATAACAGCTATCAATATAAGATGTGCTTAATGCGCATGTATACCCGTTCATACTTGAAACTTCATTTTCTGTAGAGTTATTGTGGAGATTTTTCGTAATTAAAAACAATATGAACATTTATGGTCCACCGGGCCGGATAACAGCGACCTAGTCACATTTTCAACGGTAAATTTAGCACATCAAGATGAAAATTCTCAACAGAGCAGTAACGTCGGTTCTAACGTATGCAGCCCAAACATGGGCACTCCCGTTGAAGCAAAAGAAAAGGCTAGAAGTTGCACAATTCGCAATATCACGCAGTATTCTCAACACTGAACTAGAAGACAAGCAAGGTAACAAAAATAGACATTGTAAAGAAACCCGGATTCACCGATATGAATTAGAACTATATAAGAGCTGATAGATGGAAGTTGATTGGGATGACACTACTCACACACTAAAAGCACATGGCAAGTTCAAAAGGCTTCAGACTGTGAAGCTGCGGACTCGACAACATTCGCACTTCGACCATCTGGTCAAAGATTTCATGTGATTTCTAATTTCTGAAGAGCAATTCATCAACAGATAGAAGACCAACACTACTTCTAGCCGACGCTAAAAACATCAAATGATTAGCAAACAATTATCCATTTCCAAGGGAATGAAAACAACATAACATTCACGCTAGCAGATTCTCTGTTTGCTTGATAATAATTACGCATAGGTACAACATACATACGTCCTATGACTAATTCGTCTGAATAATGTTACTCAAGACATCGGTACAAACATAATGTTCACTTCAACATACTGATTTACTGATACCATCTTTACATGCTACATATTAGAACTCGTTCACTTCTCGCTACTACTGGTAACTGGCAATAGAAAACACTCTTCTATATTACGCAATTCAACCAATTCAGGTGGCATCTTAGGATGAGGAAATTGTAACTCTTCATGCGCTAAAAACTCAGCATTGACATAAGAACACGATAGAAAGTCGCTTGATAATAGTTCTAATTAATCATGAAATAATCAAAATAAATGTAATTCGGGAATGTTAATGGCTCTGACGACCCTAATAAAAACTTTCACAAAAAATACTCGATCAACACAGAACGACAGATCACACCGCTTATTTGGAAACCCACAAAGATAACGAGAATTCCTTTTCTGTATTACTCCATTTAATGCTTTCAGAATTCGTTTTCCAATTTAATGTGTTCTAAGCGGTAATCAAACAGAGCACTAAACATATAATGCTGAGATGCCCAGTAATATGTTGTAAAACTGATCCTGAGATCAAAGATCATACTGGACAATACAATGCGTCCTCTCGTGAGGTCCGGACAACTGGAGAATAAGAAGAAGAAAAAAGTGATTGCAATAGACTCGGCTACTCGTAGCCGACCTTAAAAACGACTAATCTATCTTTGTCTATTCTTTGTATCATACATAGATGATCGAATATTGATCTGATTCGCAGTTCAGTTCAGTAGCGTCTTATTTCGGCGAAGTTAATTAGTTCAGAGTAATAAAAGTAATTATAATCAACAATATCGATTTTATTAGGGTCAATATAATGAGCCTCTAGCAGTTACTTTTTTTATTCTTATTTTTTCTATCTTCTTCTTCTTCAGACATGCTAATTGATCTTGATCTTTATTAGGTACTGTGCAACAGTGCGAGTGTGTTCAATGTACCAATGAGCCAGGGAGATGAAATTAAAAGTGCGATTATTTACGTTTTATTAATTATTATTTTGAATTACTCTAAAGAAGAAATTAACTGGATTTAGAAGAGGTAAGTGTGTTGTTTGTTAAATGTATGAAACAGGTTCTCAGTTCAATTAGTATAGAATTTTGTTGTATTGAACCAAGTACAACATTCTGTGGTATTCTTATCAGTAGATTTGTAGAATTTCCGAGGAACAGAATGATGGGAATTATGTTTCATAAATACATATAATAAAAAGTATTAATGGTAATTTTGGTATTCTGTTTCAGGTTTCAAGTGGTGCAGCCTTTTAGATTTGTGGCTGTTTTCACTTGAAGATGAAACACACCGGCGTTCCCCGCTGTGGCGATTTGCAATTGTGGGAATATGCGCTGTAGCATGTGAACTAATGGCAAAATATGAAGTAGTAGCAAATAAGCGAGTAGAGCTATATTGGAATATAAATTAGAATTGCAAATGTTGGCACTATTGCGTCTTTGAAAGAGTGATCATGGAGATCTATCCATAAGCGTGTAGCAAACTTCAACTACCATTATATCGATTAGAAATTCACTTTCAAAGAAAATTTGTCCTACATTTGACTGCATCATCACCAAAAATTTCAATTATAATCAGTTCTACTAGTTTTTTCCCATCCTCAAGATAGCAGTGTTTCTATTTGAAAGTACACATGATCACTTTTTCATTTCCCCCCGCTAACACCCGCACAGGTGATTTTGCAGCGCACTCTAGTGCAGTTTTATATTCCAATAGTGCAGAAGTACAGGATAAAACCTAACTACAAAATGCACCCAAGAAATAATGGGATGTGAATCAGAAAAGTATCAATGGTGAAATTTTGGTATTCAGTTTCAGGTTTTGAGCGGTGAAGCTTCTGCTAGGCTAATATACCTAATAGTGTAAAATCTGTAATCTGTTGCCAATGATTACGAATCAGCTGAAGATTGATTATCGACAATTATTCTGTTTCTCAACACTTAATAGTTTTTATTTATTTCTAATTCAATTGCATGTTCATCAGAGACCAAGGTAAGTTGTACAGACTACAGAATATAAAAAGACAGATTATATGTGTAAGTTGTGGAGATCATCTTTTGATCATTCCATGTCAGTGCTGAGTTAAGAAATTATGAAAAACAGATGTACTTTGGATGTTTTCAAAACTATGTTTGTTAACAATTTTGGTTGTGCTTGTTATTCTTTTCTACTCAATTCAATGACAGTTCAGTTCAGTAATGCATCATTTCAGATGCGTGGTTTTTGGTAGTGTTCATTGATCTGAGAATAATGGGATGTGAATTACATGTCTTATACATATGATGAAAGAATTAATGCCTTATTTTCATATTCTGTTTCAGGTTTCGAGGGATGAAGTTTCAGCGTTGCGACTGTCTTCACCTGAGAACGAAACAACGGCGCTGCAGTAACGATGTCCAGAAATGTAACTGTAATTAGATAGCAGAAGAAGAACGATGCCGATGCGTAACTGGTACTGATGTTGTGTGGCATCGGCACTGGCATCGAAGCATGGTCATTTATATCTTATCGCCTTACTTACAGGATTGTTGAGTGCAGTATCCGGATAACTCGCAGGATGACGCATTTTTTACCTCATCGTTTCTTATCGTCAGTATAACTGTGAACTTTATTTGAATCGAAATACAAGTCTTCCCTTGTCTTTAGCGGATGAAGAATTACAATTTCCCAAGATGCCACCAATTAAATAATACCTATATGTATGTAGAAGGTCAGAAGAACAATTTCTAGCCCCGCGAATCAGTTTCATTCAAATTTTTTGTAATTTGTAGGTAGTTCCTTGAGAAAGTTGCTATTTATCTTGATCTTTGTTGCGCGACTGTAGGCTGCAATTTCAGTTTGAAGCTTTGATAGTAGAAGCACTGCCGACCCTTTTCGAGTAGCGTAGCCTGTATTGTATTTTTTGGAACATCCTACATGTGGTGCCACAGTCCTCAGCTTGGGGACAAACTAACATGAAAGTTAGTCAGACCTGCGAGCACTATGCTGTGCTAGAGCATCATTTTGCAGACAAGTCTGCAACCATGGGAGAGCATTTTCATGTCTTTGCTTCGCGGACTGCGCTGACATGAAGATGTCATCGTGTCAGTCCAGTAATTATTATTACTATCATTTTCGTAACGCTCTATTCGTCACGCTCCAAAGTAACGTTTTTTTCCCGTTGTGTGCCAAAGTAAAGACATAAAAGTGTAAAAAGTGAGCAAAGTCACCCCGTGTTACAGTACTAGGCTATCTGCGGCTCAATCTCCGGCATTGGCTCCCTTCTTCCGCAGTTGCGAATTCAGGAGAATCAGACAGTTGGGGTGGCCTCCAATCTTAAAATTGATCCTCGAACTTTGAAAACTCGTACGCCAAATTTCCCAACTTAATGATGCCGAACACGATGTTTCACCTATCGCCGTACTATTACACCACTCGACCCCGACCGCACCCTATTTGCGACGCTTGTTTTCAATTTCTGAAATTGCCTCCCGGTTTATCTCCTCGAAACGCGTGTAAGTCGCCGAAAAGGCCTACAGAACGGCCAATGCCCAAGTACAAATGTCGAATTAAGTCGGCGAACGAGCGAACATACAATAAAGGGCGGCCGGCTATATAATTCGAATCAATTTTTCAGCGCGATTTTCTCGAGAAAAGCGCGAACACGACGACGGTGCGGTGCAGAGACTGCAGACTCATACCTACCTATGAAAAACGTGATTACGAATAATGCGTTTTTCCAGTTCAAGGCCACGATAATATCCTTCGAAGCGGCCATAGCCATCGAAAAAAACTGGAGGGGGGAGGGAGAGAGCAACAACGGATATATAATACGAATTTTCCATCTGCGGTCGCGAGATAAATATACAATATACTCGACTCGCGATGTATTCCGCGGTATATGATACGGACACGCGCTGACGAAAAACCACCCAAGTCCCGGGTTTGCCGTTCGATGGAGTTGGCGCTTTCAATGCTGGGGAAACTTTAAGGGATATTTTAAACGGAATTTCGAAGCGGAGCGCTCCATTGTTTCGGTTTCGCGACAGACCAGGGGGGCGCGATATAATGAAGCTGTAAAAACCTTTCCAACCGCCAACAATAACGGTCTGTAGGTTAAGATTCGAATGATAAATGGTCGAGAGCAAAGCACTACATAAAACTTTCGAGAAACCCGAAATAAGAGTAAAAATTTATAAGAAACGCGCGTAAAACACCAAAATTGCGAAGAAAAAGCGTCGAGATCGCTGAATCCAGAAACACGTGCACTCTATAGGAGCACGATTAGAAAGTATACGGAGCACTAGCAATAAGAAATGCTCTCTTAATGGCAGGAAACATGGCAGGACAACGAGTAACTTGCGCCGTCTTCGGCAAAAGCTACGACAATTTATATCAAAAAGGAAATTCGTAAAATTAAAACAGAAACTACGAGTGCGCACAGCGAAACGAGTAAAAGTATTGTGGAACTGAAGAACGGCAAGGAATATGAAAGCTTTAAAGTTGCTAACAGGAGGAGGAGTGAGAAGGTATGGTAGCAGACCACAGAACACAGTGAGAGAATCCAAGTGCCGAATTCACCCGGCTTCTAAGTTGCTAAGAGAAGAGGGAGGGGACGGTAGCAGACTGCAGAACACAATGAGAGAATCCAACTGCCCAACTCTCACCCCTTCAAACTCGGCGACCATTTAGGAAAGCCGTAAAGAAGTCTCAAGTTCTTAAGAATTTGACTGAACCCACGGCTTCGATGAGACATCCACATCGACAATAAACTTAGGAAGAGCACTGATCTCCAACCGAAATTTGTCGGCATATTTGCAAATGTCTACTGGAGATAGTCTGCTCCGGAGCAGTCTGGTTGAACAGGTTCGAGAAACCGCTCTCTACGGATCGAAACTGCTCTCGGCTCCTTTCTGCTCCGAAATTCGTTGGATTCTTTTTCTCTCTTCTTGTAATAGTGAAGCGAAAGAATCAGTACTCAATTTCGATGCTCTCTATCACTCATCGACTGAATAACCCATTTGAACCTTTCGCTATCCGAATTCAAATCACAATTCTCTGGGTTTTCATCTTTTGCATCGAGGGGTAGTGTATCAGCTAAGGTATCATCGTCTTCTGCATCAAGTAGCATACGAGCAGACCTGGTTTCACGAAAGAGCAAATTTGCTCATCACTAATGTCTACACCTGATGTTCGATGCAACAATCGGAGCAACCCTTCGCTACGGGATACGTCTCTGCTACCCCAAATCACTCACGTTAAGCACCCACGCTAAGTAAGAAGACTGCACAGGAAAACGTGCATCTCTACTGCATGATTGTACCGTACAACCTCACATTTGGCAGCGACAGTCATCGCAAGAGACCCTCCCCTGGATCTTAGACTTGTCTCCGCAGGACTGATGGTACGTCTACAACACCAGTAGTGGGAAGTCCTAGTCCGCTTACGATGTCAATTGAAAACAGCAACGCCTAGAGAAGGAAGAAAACTTTAGCCATCACAAAAGGAATGAGAATCAAGCAGAGTTGGAGGCTGGACACACGAGTTCGAGCTCCCATCGAACCTCACCCTCCTGTCCATAAACTTTTTCGTAAACCAGCTTATTACCAAAAGTTGTTAACCATTATAACGTAGGTCGGAAAAAACGAACGTAATGACCTGCCTTCCCTTGGCTTTCTTACATACCAACTAATCTGAGCCGATACTTAAAAAATTCGGACTTCCCAGACTAAAGCACCTGAAAACACCCGACATGGACAAACACCATATTTAGTCTTTCCGTGCGTTCTGCGTATCGAATTGTAAATCAACGACACAAATGCGATAGAAAATGGCGGATGGTAATACTCAGGTGTTTTCGAGTGCTCTACCTAGACACTAGGGTACTACAGTTTTCACCAGGTATACTGGACCGCCATTTTGATTCCCAAGGTAGTCCGAGAATTTTCGGACACGCTCTCACCCGTATGCGAACGGGTGATCAAAGATATTTGGGCTAGTTGGGAATCAAAATGGCGGTCCATTATACCCGTGTGAAACTATAGAATCTTACCCAGACCAATGGCGCGCTAGCACCGAGCCTTTCTCCCTTACCGCACTTAAGGAAATGTTCCTTATCAATGATAAGTTCAAGGTTCTATTTACTTTGTAGATAAAGACAGCCGCCATTTTAAAATCCAGTTTGGTCTGTTAAAAGAAAATTGACTGAGCGGTGAACAACGCGCGACCAGTTCTCGTTTCACTAGAGCACCTAGAAACACCCAAGTATTCACATCCGCCATTTTGAGTCGCTTGGTGCCCGACCAAGGTGCCCGACGATTCACAATTCAATACGCGGAACAGTCCGCGTAATGAATTACCTGAGTAACTGACATCCGCCATTTTGAGTTGCTTTGTGCACTACGATTTACAATTATACGCGGACCGTTCCGCGTAGTGAATTACCCGAGTACTGACATCCGCCATTTTAAGTCGCTTGGTGCCCGACGATTCACAATTCAATACGCGGAACGTTCCGCGTAGTGAATTACCCAAGCACTGATATCCACCATTTTGAGTAGCTTGATGCCCTATGATTTACAATTCAATACGCAGAACGTTCCACATAGTTAATTACCCGAGTACTGACATCCGCCATTTGAGTTGCTTGATGCCCGACAATTCACAATTCAATACGCGGAACATTTGCGCGGTGCATTACCCGAGTACTGACATCCGTCATTTGAGTTGCTTGATACCTGACAATTCAATACATGGAACGCAGAGCGTATTCTAAGAAAATTTTGGAGGTGCGCAAACATAGTTCCATTAAGAAATTTTTTACTTTTTACTGCCCCCTGCAATACATACACATTACACATGTATGGACTGACACACATTGACATTTGATAATGCGTCTTGTGCACTGCGTAGACAAGTATAGACTCGCTCGCTGACACGCTCAGTTGCTCAGATTATGTTACGTTTGGTTTATGATGCCAGTACTAGGGAAATGGGACCCACGACCCTCCGTAATCGCTTGGCTTAACGACAAAGAACGACGCTCAAAACTGACATCTAAAGCGGGGGAGTAGGAGTGGTATAAGTACATAAGTACATTTTCGAGGAGGCGAATATAGTGGGAGAAGAAGAGACGGCTGATTCTAAAATAAGAAAAAAGGCGGAGGAAAAATATTATTCGTTTAAATTTTTATATGTTATTAACTTACGTAATTTTGTGAAATTGTTATTGATTCATTTTTGTTGATTGAGTATCATAAAAATTGTTTAAATGTTCAAATTTTTGAAACTGCTCAATTTCTTTTTGGAGCTGCACAAAATGTGCGGAGCTGCGCGTTACAATATTCCCCTGATGGAACGTTTAGCGTAGTGAATTACCTGAGTACTGACATCCGCCATTTTGAGTCGCTTGATGCCCAATGATTCACAATTCAATACACGGAACGTTCAGCGTAGTGAACTGTGAATCATTGGGCACCAAGCGACTCAAAATGGCGGATGTCAGAACTCAGGTATTTCTAGATGTCCTAGTTTCAGTTTCACGGGACAAACCAGAAAGAAAATGGCGGTTGCTTTACCTGTCTTTGCATAGAGCCCTACTAATAGCAATGAACAATGCTGTACTTTTCAGTGGTGAAACGCGTATTTCTATTTCGTCATCAATGTGTCCAAAATTTGTTTTCAAGGTAAACTCAGACAAAAACCGATACCTTATAGACGTTAAAGTAAAACATAGGACAAGTTTTTTTGCAGAAATGAATAAGAACTATCAGTTGAAAGTCGTAAGAAAATCACAGTTTTTACACTATAATGAGTGCCTAGCATATTAGTAATCCTGCTAAGCCTCTCCATTCGGACTTGAAAGAATAGTGGCTGACATCTGGTGGAATTTTTTTGCACCTTCGCATGTAGGTAAAATGGAGCGCTATTATACGCGCTACTACTAACACACACCCATTTTACCTACATAGAACAGTTGCGACGCTAGCGCGCCACCAATCCTTCAAGTCCGAATACGTTGTACAAGTAAAGACGGCCGCCATTTTCTTTCCAGTTCGGTCCGTCAAACGAAAACCGGCTGAACAGTAAACACCGCGTGACCAGTTCTCGTTTCACAGAATAAACTGAAAAGAAAATGGCGGCTATTCATACCTGTCTCCGTTTAGAGCCCTATCCCTACAGTTGCTACAATTGATAGGATTGCCAAAAACATCCGCCAGATGTCAGCTACTCTGTTGTTGAACCTTGTAAGGTTCGAATACAAGGGAAATAGGGCATCAAACTAGAGCAGCATTAAGAAAAAAAGAGAGGAGAAAGAGAGAGAAAGAGAAAAATGAAAGCTGTGATGAAAATTGAAAGCCGGTAACTGCAAGGAGGGGACAAAATTTCGCTCCACGCGAAAAAAGTGAAAACCAACATTTAACAAGAGACCAAAAATGACTAAATCTAAAGAAAACAAGATCTACAGTAAACGGCAAATAATAGGACTTTCGCCTTATTTAAATTAAAAGCAAAAGTTAAAATTAATACGTTCGAGTTCCAACCGGGGACAGAAATTGAGTCGATACCTATTAGTACCAAAACTGATAGGATTCCTTTGAAAAGGGCTTAAGTGCAAAGTTATCGATTTGAGAAAAACGCCTTTGAAAATTCAGAATAATATAAATAGAATATGAAACAAGTTGGCTCTGTAAACTAAATTTATTCAACTTTCCTACTTTTCTGATACATTTCCCCTCCTTTTCGTACGAGCTGAAATAGATTTATAAGCCCTCTCTAAGGCGAATTCTTTTTGTTCGAATATCAATTGACTCCAGCGCAGGCCCTGTACCAAAATTCTTTCATGGGGAGGATTTCATGTTGTTGACTCTTCAAAGTGATAAAAAAACACACACTGGCGAACGAAGCCAGCTACGAGTAGATATCTTCCACTTTTCGAAGAATTAAAAAAATTTCTATTGGATGGTTGAGGACATTACTCTCCGAATCCTCCCTCCCTAAAACTGACTATGCTCATACGAAATACTTAGACAGTTTTGTAAATTTACGACTCGAACGGTACAAAAACTATCAAAAAGAATCATATAATTAAGAAACATGAATGCTGTCGCTAATTGACGAATATTTCAGTTGACCGACTAAATCATCATTTCAGGGACACCCACCCTAGTATAATTTTCCGGCACATGCCTAGGACTTTTGACCACGTCCAGGAAAAATTACAAAAAAGCATGAAAACAAAAAACATCAGATTTGCGGGTAAGGGAGAGCAAAGAATACACGGTGGGTGGGTCTCTTCCGAAGATTTTCTCCGGCTAATTTTCGACTAAAAACCGCTAATGATCAAAATAATATCAAACACGAATCCAATGATCGTTGGAACCAAGCATATTCGATATCCACATCGTGTTTCACAAAAATTTGACCTCCTCGGGAGTTGACCATCTTCCAATTCTGGTTAAATTGGTAGGTATCGAAAATTAAATCAGCGAGTCTGGAAACCCCACTAATGACGAGTCGATTTCATTTCATCCCAGTCTAGAAGTTCGGGAATCAGTGTTCTTACAATCCTGTCAAAAGCCAAAGGAACATGAAAATCGTAATCTTTCAAGGGCGGTATCGAGGGAGTGGAGACACGGGAATGAAAGAAATTGAAGGGATGCAAAGGTAAGGTGTTACGGAAGCGATTCTTAAGGAAACTGACTTCCCAATCTTTACCAGACTTAAAGGAATAGGTGCGAATCCAGACACGAATATTTTGGGGAGGGAAATGGCAGAAGGAGAAAAATGTTTGCTGCCCTTTCCCCCGTAGATTTCCCCCTCTCTTCTACAGATCCCCGAAAATTTTCTTCTTTCCCCCATAGACCCCCGCAGATTTTTTGGTTAAGGGGGGGGGGGGGTTCTCTCCACCATATTCTCGTAGATCCGCGCCTGTAGTGGAAGGAAGAAAATATCACAAAAATCTGATACACTTCCTATGAAAGACTCCGGCTCGGATCCAAATTTGCCAGGATGAAGAAAGAACTGACTAGATCTTAAATTTCTAACCAAACAAGGCTCATAGAATGTCGAAGAACGGATTTGGTCCATCCAACTTCTGAAAACGAACGACACCCAAGAGATCCGACCAACTCACAGTTAAGCGTCGCAGAAGGATCCGCATAGTTGAAAAATTACGCTGGAACTGCTGGAACCGACGGGATCAGATGCTGGGCCAGGTTTTACGAGGATTCAAAGCAGAAATATAGCCGCCTACCTCTCATCCACGTCGTCGACGCCTATCACATGACGAACGGGAGGGTAGGTACACCCTGGGATATATACGGCGAAACGAGGAAACTCAGGCCACACGAGACAGCCGTGAAAAGTTGGAGCCCATTTTTAAAGCTGCGAAAGTGTCTTTATTGGTTAAAAAGTTTTCGGGATTAAAACGCGGCTCGTTTCGAGTCGGCGAACAAATTTCTCCGGGAACATCTCGGGATGGTTTTTTGTCGAAGAAGGCGCCAGTGCGAGGGAGGGGGCTCCTAAGTCGAGGTTATTAGCCCATCGATCGCGCGATACGCCAAGAATGTTAAATGGGGGGACCGTACTGACTCGGCGAATGCCGGGGGGTACACTGGTACGCTCGAAGGCTCGGAGGGTTGGGAATTCGTGACAAGGGTAATCGCTTGTAGGTAACGAGGAAAAGGTTTTGCCAAAGAAAATGATATACACGTAAATCGAGTCGACGAAAATGGAATACGAAACAGAGGACGGACGGCTTCTAATCGAGAGACGGAGCGCCTATAGGGCTCTGTTCAGTGTCCATGTTTAGAATACGGAGGGGGGGGGGGTGTCACCAGGGTACTTAAATAATTAAGCGCTTAAACGTTCTTGCGTACATCAAACACGGCATCGGAACCGTTTCGGAAACGTAATTTGTTTTGATAATGAAGATGGGTACTATATACAAGGTGGGGCGGTTCATTCCCCCAACCACGTTACATCCGGTAAAGAAGAATAATAAAATTGTGATTTTTTATTTATTTTTCTCGATTTAGAGATCGGGAATTAATCGTGGATGGATTCAAAGGCTTTCAGTACAATTAAAAAAAATTTTGGTAGTCCTGGTCCGAGCTGAGGGTGCAAAACTGTCAATCCGATTTTCTCGCCACCAAGAAGAGGTAGAGACAAATGGTAAACGAATCTGTAACCAGTGGTGAGTTTTCTGTAAGACGAGGGAAAATAATTTCTCCAGAGCTTTACAACTGTTGCTGGACTTTCAAATAGAACATGAAATCGTACATAACATTAAGCAGATTTTATACTAGATGCAGGCGAGTTAAGATTTCCGAATTATTAAAGTTTTTTAGAGGCAGTTTACCTTCGAAAATTGCAATAGATTTTTCACCGGATCCTGATTTGGATTGTGAAACTAAATCGTCGATGTTCTGCTAAATACCTGCTATGTGCAGAAAACATAATTTTACAGGAGAGCGAAAAAACTGCATAACTTTGTGCCTACCTGACTCAGACTGTGGAACATAATTTTAAATCGTAGTTTAGAAAATTTAGAATCGAGTTTGAATAAGTTTTAAAAGTTTTCCTCTGAGTAAAGTTCGTAAAAAAATAAAATAACCATTATAAGCATAATATAGGAGGTATTTTCATCAACACATAAGAGATATTTCCGAATGATTAGAATATTCAATTTCGTACAAAAACAAAGTTTTATTATTGAAATAATAATGTGGCAATTTCTATAAAAAGGGGTAGCTTTGTCGATCCGACGAATTTTGAGTTGCCGACAGTACATGATAGAGGAATGAATGCCTATTCAAACGAGCTATCGGCGAGATTTGTAGCGTTTTTTGGTGCGGAGATACAAGGGGTCAAAGATGAGCGTAACAAGAACGCGCGAAAACACGTTTTTGGGAAAAACTCGTTTAAAGTTAGACACACCTTTTTCTCCCACTCCGTCAAGCGGCCATAACTCACCGCGGAATCACGTTACCAGCCTCGACGAGGGCTTGTTGGAAAGGTAATTTTTCGTTCTTCTGCGTGGTAACAATTCAGAACATCGGATTTATTCCTGAGCTCCGAAAAACCACGAAGAAGCGAACGCAGACATTCGCATTCTTTTCTCATTCTTTTTCATAATTTTCTTTGTCTCCCTCCCTCTTCTCTCTCGTGCGTACAGATCTTATCTCTTTGTTATTGCGATGTTTTTTCTATAGAAATCAACCAGAATCTCAAAATTGATTTTTTTGACCAAAAAATTTTGTTTTTCTTTTTTTGCGTTATCTGAGACTTTGATCGATCGACAAAGTTACCCCTTTTTATAGAAACTGCCACACTATTATGAAAGTGAAAAATCAACTTTCATATGAGAAAGTCATGGATATTTGAAATTGAACTTCATACTTAAGACTTAGGGGAAAAGTCTGAAAAGGAACTTCAAACTAATTTAAATGGAAACATTAATTATGTAAATAAATAAATAACAGAAGCAGTGGCGAATCTATTAGGGATCTATTGGAGCGGACACCCCTCTTCGGGCCGAAGAAGAAGAGAAAACAGTTTGAGTTTTGCGTTTTTCTCTTGTTTTTGAGTATCTGCAGCACTACAATCTACAATATTCATTTTGAAACTATTTAATCACATTATGAAACATTTCTTCACAAACTATTTAAAATGACATCCATCTCGTTTTTTTTTAGGGGATGGAGATGGAAAAAGTTTTACTTTCAAAACACCCTCCTCAGAAAATTTCTAGATCCGCCACTGAACAGAACAGTACTGAATGTAAACAATCTAATAAATTATCATCTTGGGTGGGTAATAGAATGTCAGTACTGGTCAAAAGTAAATATCTGCGGCTCAAAGCCACAACAATCCAATTCCAAATTTCAAGTTTTGAAATCATCACAGTTAGTTTTCAAAATATATCGTATTTCCCTGTATTTGGAACTTTTAGTTTATATTTTGGAGACAATGAATAGTTTTCTTACAACCCTGAGTTTGTAAAATAGAAGTTCAATCCTTCAGAGACGCACCGATAGGTAGAGGGAACTTACCCCGTAGAAAAATTTCACTCAGCAGTCGGGAAAATTTACCACAACGACACACTGCATGACTCCATGTACCGTTCGAAATGCCAGCAATAATGTCAGTCAAGCATTAGAACTTATCGCTGGAGAAATTTAAAACTGGAGATATTTCCGAATTTTATGAAATTCTGAAATTTTAACGAGCGTCATAGGGTGCGGCGACCCTTTCCTCGCGAATGTATATTTTTGTATGAATTGTCCGGCCTGGCTAGTTTCCGGGTAGCACGATGCCAGCGTCTAATACATGTCTCTTGTCTCCTGTATTCCTGCACTTCTAATACGTGATCTTTTCAACACCACGTTTTTACATGGTATCTTCAGACTCCTCAAAAAATTTTTCCTTTTCCTGATCTTTTTTTTTTTTGTATTTGAAGAATTCACACATTGTTCGGATTATTGTTAAATTTCAAACATAAAGCCATGAGTATAAATTTAAGGACAAAAGTTCCCTGTACGATTTCATTACATTCATACAATATTATTTCTTCATTCTCATTCAATCATATTGTGGAATTTCCTACAGGAACTTCCACTGGATGGTAATTTACTAATTTTTTCCTGACCTTTCAGTAAATTCCTCAAGATTTCCTGACCTTTTCCTGACTTCCTGTCCTATTTTCAAAAACCCCGACTTTCCCGGACTTCATGACCTTGTAGACGCCCTGAAATTTTCCTCTTCTTATTCTCATGATTCACTCTTCTTTTTCTCCCTCGATCGGCCAGGTAGGACATCAGTTTAGTCACAGTTTATATGTTCTAGCACTCGCATCAAGATTACCCGTACTTTTGCTATTCAGTCAATTACGTGCACTATTTTTACACACTCTCGTTTCTATGATTTCGCTCCACTGCGGATTAAACTCACTCTCGTTCAAAACTCAAAAAAACCCGCAAGGGCATCAAAGCCCACTTCCGCCTGACGTGTGGCACGACTTCATGTACCGTTTGAAATACCAGCAACAATTCCAGTCAAACACGAGGGAGAAATTTTTCTCTAACGCCTTACAAAAAATTTAACACTGAATCTAAATTCGTTGACAGCATCTCTCTAGCTTCTAAGGCCAGGAAGTCGGATTAAAAGCATGGCAGCTTCAACTTTGAGCCCTCAACCCTCGCGCCCGGGGTGATTCAAGACTTTTCAAATTCATCGGAACCATTCGAGACTATCCACTATTGATTCTCATCTCAAATCGAGACAAAAAATGTCCGGTTTTCTTCCCCTCACAGAATCAACCACTCCACCCTGAATACAAGGATTCGGTTTGCGACTAATAAATCGTATGGGGAGACATTTCAGTTGAGTTACAAATATGAGTCGAACTGCCCCTGCTCGCCCCTTGACCTTCGTCATAATTAAACGGAATACCGTCGATTGTATTCCACCGGCGTGCTCGCAAATTTATCCTATGATGAATAAAACTTTTTCCAGTTGAAAATTACCCCAGTGCGGAGGAGCTCCCGGATTAAACGAAATTTTCATTCAAAAACAATATCAACTAATTACCGGACTTCACGGAAAATTTCATCTGATTGGCTTCTCTCTGCTTCGAGAGAAAGAAAATTTCTGCGACGCAGAAGTCTTTAATGGAGAAACAAAAAGAGAATGCGGGAGGAAGAAAGGGAGAGGGGTGATGAGTTATTATAAATTATCATTACAGGTGGTTTCGACAGACACCGAGCCTTTTGTTTCGCGGGGGTAATCTGTTAATTAATTGAAAAATCGGTCAGCCATTCTTGGCTGCAGAAATAAATTGTGTTCTATCGAAATATTAATTGAAGGGATTCTATTATCGCTATATACAGGCGAGAGATACGGAGGCTGGAAAAAGAGAGAGAGAAAGAAGGGAGGGGGAGAGAGAAAATTGCAACAATAATAACTCGATGATGTAATATGTGCGAGATGGAAATGAATTCCGAATTTTATCGATCGTCGACGTATGTACTCGAAACACCCAAAATGAAGCGACCATGACGAGTCAACAGTTTGTCTTTTTCATGCGCGAACGATACACATAAAATTAGGTTCCCGATTAAAAGACATTCAATTGGTATTATAAAATTTCGGGCGAGTGCGAGCGCAAGAAATTTTTACGAGTGTATGGTGGTCAGCTTTTCTTGGAAAATGTCCGGATACGAAGGCGATAAGAAGAAAAAAAGAAGACGAAAATAAGACATTAAATGATGGGAAACCGTCTCTTCACGAATCTAGAATGTAGACTTATGATCAAAGGGCACGATGACTTGTGTGTACGCATTTCACTCGTCTGTAGACTTTTGTAATAAAGTTTACATTGAAAAATGTTTTTCGCGAGGTAATAAAGAAAAAAATTATGTTCTCTTCTTGGTTAAACAAGAAGAAATTTCTTCTTTTTTTAACGGTATGAAAAATATTTCACGAACATTTTTCAAAATTCTGCTGGAAACTTTGGTGCAGCAAATATGTACCATTTATTCATCCGTTTCTCGGTTGTGTATTTTTTGACTGAAAAATCTATACACAAAAACCTACAGTCAAGGCCGGCCTCAGGTGAAATGTGCTCCGGGGCATTCAGAGGTCCTCTCTCCCATATAGACCTTTTCAGATCGAATGTTTTGGAGCCGTTCATGAACAGGGTGTTCCGCCAGAAACGAGTCTCTATCAAGCGAGTGAACCGGCAACTTATCCGAACGAAATGTTAATGAGATTGCTGCTTCTAACGTTTGCAGGCGCTGTGGTGACTGAGTTTTATGGCCAGCGAAAGTATTACCCATTTTTAAAGAGAAATTTTCACTTCAGCGGATGTAGATTAGGATGACAGTTATTTCACTTTTATCCAATTTTCGAGCCCACAAAATCTGATGTTAACACCCGATAGCTCAAATTTTTTGAAGGGGAAAAAATTGTAATAATTTCATGGGTGTAGCCAGACTTTTTACCATAGTGGGTCAAAAATAGAAGTCAATAATAATATACGTACAAACAGGGCTGATATTTTCATGATTTTGCATATTTTTTGTATCACTCTAAACGAAGTCATTTCAAAATATCTCTGTGTTTCAAGTAATTTCTAGTAACATGAGCCCTACTTGAAAAAGCATACCTATTTCGAAAATTTTGAAAGTCTGAGCATATTTAATCATTATTTTACCAGTTTTCAGCATATTTAGACATATTTTACCATTTTTCAGCTTATCTAACCATATCTTACCATTATTTTGTTCCCTTCAAAATTTTCGATTTTTAAAGAAGAAAAAGTGTATTGGCAACCACAGCAGTACAGCAGCTTCGCAGTTAGGAAAAAATTCGAAATGCAGAAGTCAAAAATCGAAATAGCAAAAAACGAAAACACGAAATCAAACGTTAATTTTAATTTCGGCTACAAGAAAAGGTTCCTAAACATCTTTTCACACCCTGCTTCACCTGAGATCGCTACTTGTAGAGGTTTCTTTGTTCCTTTAAAATAACACCCATATTGCAAAAGCATACTTCGGCATATTTTTTGTGATGAGAGAATATTTTCCGCATATTTAAGCAAAATTAAAGAATGTTCTATGCGCTTATTCAGCTAGTTTTTAGAGCATAAAATTATCAGCCCTGCATATACTCGTAAGTAATCACGCGGCAAATGGCAAGTAGCCATATTTATATAATTTCAGTCGCTGTCTACTAGAGCAACCATCCCACATGGCCCCCTGGCTACGCCTATGAATCAGTTCGAAAAGAGTTTCAAGTTCACCTATGATTCAAAACATCTACGAAGTAGAATTCTTCTAAAAAAACTTCGTTCTTCTCACAACAAGAAATCGGCAGGTAAGTTTTTGAAAATAATTTCATGCAGGAATTTCACGGGGCTCCAAAATAGGGTTGTTGGACGTCTGCTGATGAAATGACTTTCATTCAATATTAATCGAATGAATAGCAAGTAGCAACAGGTGTAAAGAAATAGATTTTTCTTTTGAGGAAAATAAAATTTGCTGAACATATGTGGCAGTGGAGAGAATAAAGTCCCATTTTGTCAATATGGAGTTGAGTACCAAAATGTACTAGATAAAATTTCTGACAAAATGAGACCTTGTGGAGCTCTCCAGCTCCCAAATTTCCCGAGATATGGCTGTTTAAAGTTAAGATTTCAAAAAACCTGATTTTGAGAGAAATGAAATTTGAAAAAGGTTCAAAAAACGAAAAATTACCAATTCAAAGTGGCATATCTTCGAGACAAATAGAGCTAGAAAGCTTCGCTAGGTCTCATTTTGTCAGAAATTCTATAGAAAAGATCATCGACAAAGTGGACCATTTTCGAAATATTACTATGAAATGAAGGAGTTTAATTTTCGATGATAATAAAACTGAGTTCAGGAGGGGACAAAACAGAGAGGAAGTGAGCCCACGTTTTCGTCTGTAATGAACGAACGAAGACAAACAGAAAAAAATGAATAACGCCATTTGAAAGAGAGGGGGAAGGGGGTTATTCTACCGAAATCGTCTCGAATCCAGATTTCAACAGTTTTGACCTTGTTTTATAAAAAATTGCTGTATTTCGAAAACCAGGATCAATTCCTTGCACTGCCATAATACTGACACAAAAAAACAATTCAAAATTTTCTCATCAAAACCGCACATATCTTGAAGTATGGATTAAATTTGAATGACAACTAATATCATACGAGGAATCAAAGAAACTACTATATATTATTTATTTTTCTGATAAAATTATACATTTTCCCGATTTAACCATTATCAGCTCTTGCGTAATAACTAACTTCTATGATTGACTAAATCCATTTTCAACATTTTCTCGACTCACCCGTACCCCCCGGACTCCACAAGAAGGAACACATGAAAATCGGGGTTCGTAGCTTTCATTGCATGAGCTGCCAAGTTCAATTTTGAGGGTATTTTAAATGTAATCCTTACCCTTACTGTTCCATACGGGGCAAAACCCTGAAATACTAGGAATTGAAGATGTGAGCATCAATGGTATCAAATAAACGGGTTTCTCGAGTCTCTGGTCAGTGCAGCTGTAACTCCAACCAAGAAGGTTCTACAGGGAACTACAGCCTGAAATATTGAAATTTAAACATGTGGACTCAGGTTTTTAGCTCCCTATGGAGCCCTCCGGGCAGCTGAAATTTTCTCAAAAATGAACGTAGCAATTGGAGAAATATCACGTTCGATATCACTGAAACTCACATATTTAACTTTCAATACTTCTGACTGAAGCCCTTTGTGAATAGTTGGGGTAGGAATTGCTGCTTTTAAGTGAACTCAGAAATCAATTCGTCGAAACCAATAATCCATGTATCGAAAGCTACTAACCTCAATTTTCATGCGATGACACTACGTGGATTTTCTCAAGATGAGGTATATCTATAAAGGCCGAAGAAATGAGCTCAGCAAATCCAAAAATCGCAAAAATGGTTTATCACGTGACATTTACTTCATTCACAGTAAGTGAAGGACATCAATTCATTAGTAAATCCGAACGGCCATATTTTGGAGCTTCTGTGCCCCCCTTCAAAATATTCCCGGTCGCGTTGTTCGCTATGCAAGAACAACATATTTTTAAGTCGAGTCAATTTTTCTATTTTAAAAATTCTGCTTGTAAAATCTTTTAAACGAAAATTGATTTTTTTTAAAATGAGGAATCCTATGCTAGATCTGCTTGCGTACCGGTTAAACAATCAGGACGGCCACTATTTTCGGTGAATTTTTTCCCCTGACTTTTCCAGAGACACATTTTCTCCATAAAATAATAAAAAATATGTATTATACTGATAAGAACCTCTCCTTACCTAAGATATGAGATTAACTTTTTTTTTAATACAGTAAACTCATTTTTTTCTTCTCCTTTCGAACATAGGGAACGTCACGCGAAACGCATTTTGCATCAGGATTTTCAACTTCATCTAAGCAGTTTTGTTCTTTCTTAAAAAATTCTCTAAATTTACTGAAATTTTCAAAATTCCCTGACTTCTCCTTGACTTTTCCATGATGGACTAAATTCCCTGACTTTTCCCTGTTTTCCAAAAAGTGGCCACCTTGACAATGTTTCTTTAGTTTCTGTTCAAAAAGATTTTTTCTACCGGATTTTTACATCATTCGTACACCATACTGTCTCTACAAGTAGAAGTCAACAGGAAGAAGAAAAGAGCTTTTTAAATGAAAAATAAAATGATGAAATTCTCAGGTACTAACAGGGGAGAACAACTACTGGAAAAGGAATCACAAAAATCTGTTCGACTGGGTGTTTATAACATTGATTCCCAGCTCGATTAAGAATCAATATGGGGAGCACTGAAATTAAAATTTTTCCTGCATCAATGACAAATTTTTAAACTAAAAATCCAAAAAATGATAGAAGAATGCAGATGCTCGACGGAATTCTTATTCGTGATAACTGCGAGTCGGAAGGTCCTTTTTTACTAGAAAACTCCAACATTGTGTTTTCAATCGTGGAAAAAACTTGTTCGGAAAAGTAAGTAAAATCATAAATTTTGGTATTGATATTAACCGAATTGGTTCTTTCAAAAATATGGGCTGGTAAACCTACCTACACATGAATAGGGCACATTGCCTATTTCTTTGGTCGAAGGAGGAGTACCCCTTGCGAGATAACTTAAATATCTTGTATGCTATATTAACCGATTTAATCAGGTCCACCTTCCACATCTAAACAGGTACAATCGAATGCCACCTCCTCATCCTCACTGCGATGACTACATAATACACGGATAGCTCTTTCCTCCATTTTTTTTGTACCTCGATCTGTGAGCACCTAGGGGCATTTTTCCCCTTTCCTCATTATATAATTCTAACGTAACTTCTAATTTTAAGATTCCACGGGCTCCATTTAAGACTCACAGCGTTTTTTAGATCCCTAGACAGACTCCTACACAGTTAATAAAGGTTACGATTTCCTCTAAGACTCTTCAAGGCACATCTAGACTTCCATAAGGTTCACTAAAACTTTTTGAAATTCATTCAAGAATCCGGCAAACTCTTCCAAGTTTTGTAAAAACTCTTATCGGCTCCATCAAGACAAACTAAAACTTTTCAAAACTCATGTCCAAGCACCTCAAAGACTCTTCTCGGTAGTTCCTGACTCGTTCAAGACTATTGAATTAAGGCTCTTTGAGATTCGAGGATATTCGCAACGTCTTCTTTTCAACATTCGAAATCATATTCGGACTGGGTTATGACTCATAAGTAATGATTAAGACTACATTAATCAGTGTTAATATTCTTTCAGACTTTGATACGATTCCTCCGGCTACATTCCAACTCATTTAGGCTTTTGTTAAGACTTATTTTGTTGTTGACTAGAATAATTATTTGGTTTATAGTAAGACATATTCCGTTTAATTATGACTCTTGAAACACATTCAAGCCAGGTAAAGATTAATTCAGCTTTGATATGACTATGATTTAGTCCTTGGTAATACGTAAAACGAAAGCAGACTCATTCAAAATTCTTCAAGATTCACTCATACTCGGCTCAAATTAATTCAGACTTCCTTTCGATTCAGGAGAAGCAATCCGACTCTTAAAATGACCTATGTCATTCAGACACCCTCCCAACTCATTCAATTTATGTTGAGACTTCGGCTTCGACTCCGGCTCCGATCCTTCAACATCTCATTTTCTCATTCATTTTCCTCCTACCGCTTTAGCTCCAACTTTCAACAGCTCATTTCTCATTCATCTTCCTCTCACCGCCATATTTTTTAGAAAAACCGGAGCCGGAGCTGAAACCACAGTTTTGGCGGAGCTGCAACCGGGACTGTCAAGAATTTTAAGGCCGGAGCCTGATAAAAACGATTCCCCGCGGCTCCAAAGCTAATTTCAAGAATTTTCCTGAGTCAGAGTCAGGTTGGTTCCGGGGCCCCTCATCAACGGAATCGAGAATCCGAAATCACCAAAAACTAGTGGTGTAACGTCTACCGGAGAAACGCCTTCATCAAGGCGCCCTGCATTAACAGTGAAACACCTTAGACGAACGCCACGGTAACCTTATATTAACGCAAACGCGGAGAAAACTGCGAAGAGATCACGTTTTGCGCCATTTTCCCGCGATCGGCCCCCGCCAGTCGAACCTTGAAAATCACCGCATCTTTTGTTATACACACAGCATGCATATACCCTGCGAAAATATGCAGCCTGATAAGTGGCGCAGTTTTCCTTCGTGTTTACTTTCGACTCCAGACGAACGGAACAAAAAAACAAACTAAAGGGTTTCACCTTGGCGTAAATAAAGAGTGCCGGAAAAAGAGGAAGAGAAACCGACGGAAAAAATAGTTGAAAAACTTTTTCGCCGTTAAAACGTTGTTTATGCTTCCACGCAGCACACACGCGGACTCTGCTATGTTATATTTACAGCCATTCGCATTTGTAACGTCGTTTTCGCGCACCAACGAATTCCGTTGAAAAAAAACAAAAAACCAAAGACAAAAAGAAAATGGAACCAAATCAAAGCTTGTTAATTCGTTTCTCACAATAAATCACAGTTGTATACAGGGGTTTCACTCCGCTGTTTTTTTATCGCAAAACCTGATCCGGATGAGACGAATGGATATCATCAAGGACTAAGGTCTAGTTTAATCCAGAGTGAAAAAAATACTCCGGCTCCGTCAAGAAGTTGGAACGTGCCACCAAGTTTGAAATTTTAAATGGAAACATACCAACAAAAATATCGGTATTTTGAGTCGCTCAACTCAAAAATAAAATCAGATTTTCGATCTGACCCACATTACATCTCAAATTCAACTTACCTCCTCTCTGAGGGACTAGAACTGAACAGGGGGATAGGGGTCTTTTAGGTCGCCATTTCGAAATTTTAACCAACTTTTTGATCCGATCTTGATTTGGATCCTCAAATTTACGTTCGAGTCCTTTGAATAAGCCGCTGAACTTTGCTTAGAACATTGAACAATTATCCGAATAGGCGTTTCTGGAGTCTCCGATACCGTCGTCGCAAACGGGTGACGGCGCTCTCTTTCCCCTGCTCCGAAGACCGATACTCAACAAATTTCTCCGGCGTTTCTCGTCTCCGAAATGAGCCCGTACGCCTCACAAACTGCCCTGTCGGCAACAGTCGATACGTATGACACGAATCCGGGACCCGGACGGGACCGGCATCGCCGAACGATTCCACCGAAAATTTGGTTGACACTGGCGATTGTTGATCAACACGGCGACACCGACGACTACTCTCCATAGGTATTGCAGTTAAACACGCACCTCCTCCGGGCAGGGCTGACAAGCTAAAGCGAATGATTGGCTTAGCAGAAGAAGAAGCCGTATTTGATTGGCTTGTGAAGCTAATCAAAAGCCAATCCTTCAAAAAGCATTAAGCCAATAAAAAGCCGATCAATTTATCGAAGCAGCACAAGCCAATGAATTTTTTTTTTCCCCCCTTCAAGAAAACGGCTCGTGCATGGTGCATCGTGGATCGTGCTCGACCGGGCGACTACATCATGAACGGCTGGAAGCAGTTGATGAAATTATGAAAAAGCCATTCCCAAGCTAATCAAAATCGGCCATTGGCTTGTAAGCCAATCGTGAAGTTTAAGCCAATGATGATTGGCTTGTCAGCCCTGCCTCCGGGTATCCGAAACTTCAATCTGATTTTGACCAAAAATAAACACCGGAATGCTTTTTTTATACTTCGTACAGCCTGACACAGCCTGTTCCTGTTATTTCGTTTGCCGACACCGCGGAAGGCGAAGCATGCGCGCCCTTTACACGAGCGTTCAATAAAATTGACAAAATAAATTTCCTCACGACCGCACCCGTCTGCGAATGTATCGATATCGAATGCCATGCATCAGTTCACACACGTCGAATCATTAACATGTATACCAAGTGCACAAAAGACGAGGAAACGGAACAATGATACCTCTCTGACAGCCCCCGCCCTTGCCCACGATACAACAGCGAACCCTCAAATGCGTGAGCAAAGTGCTGGAACGGTTTACTGGAGAACTTTTTCACTCTTCGGTGATCATGTCTGTACATGCGTAATGGAAGGTAAAGCGTGGACACTAGTAACTCGAATTAAAAGGTGCCTTCATTCGCACAGACGTAAGGTTCGAGTTATCAGAAATGAAATGATCATGACTGCCCAAAAGGTGTTTCAAAAAATTAGGCATACCGCATAAAGGAGCACACATTGCCATCATTGTTTCAGGGGTCAACATCTCCGCGGTGTTTTCTCAACTGCATTCTCTAACCAAGATTCCACCCGAGTACAGTGGCGCAGCCATCCTACTGTTCTGGTTAGGATCAAAAGTTCAGAGGAGAGAAGGGTTGGCGGGGGTGCTAAAATGATAAAAACCACTACTTGACTGCGGTGCTCTTCACCAGAATTGACTTTTCAACATAGCTGACCTTTTTTGTACATAGTTTTTGTTGTATATATGCATGATGTTACATAATAATGTCCTGCCTGGCTACTTCCTGAGCACCACGATGCGAGCGTCTCAGAAACGTCTTTTGTCACCAGCATTCCAGTACATCTGGTATGTGATCCTTTCAAAACAACGTTCTTCTTCTTTTCCCCGTTATTAAGGTCAGCTACGAGTAGCCGAGCCTATTGCAATCACTTTTTTTCTTCCTCTTCCTCTCCAGTTGTCGCCGACTCCGCGACAGAGCGCAATGTATGGTCCATTATGATCTTTGATCTCAGGGTCAGTTTTACAAGGTATTGCTGGGCATCTCAGCATTAGTGTTGATGTTCAGTAGTTTAGTGTTCTGTTTGATTACCGCGTAGAACACATTAAAACGGAAAATGAATTCTGAAGCATTAAATGGAATAATACAGAAAAGGAATTCTCGTCATCTCTGTAGGTTTTCGAATAAGCGGTGTGTTCTGTCGTTCTGTGTTGCTCGGGTATTTTTTGTATAAGCTTTTATTAGGGTCGTCGAAGCCGATAACATTCCTGAATTGTTTTGATTATTTCATGATTAATAATTATAATTTATAACTATTATCAAGCGACTTTCTATCGTTCTTATGTCAATGCTGAGTTTTTAGCGCATGAAGAGTTACGATTTCCTCATCCTCAGATGCCACCTGAATTGGTTGAATTGAGTAATATAGAAGAACGTTTTCTGTCGCCAGTTACCAATAGTAGCGAGAAGGGAACAAGTTGGGTAGCATGTACAGACGTTATCAGTAATTTAGTATGTTGAAGTGAACATTATGTTTGTACCGATGTCTTGAGTAACATTATTCAGACGAATCAGTCATAGAACGTATGTATATCGTACCTCTGCGTAATTATTATCAAATGAACAGAGAATCTGCTAGTGTGAATATTACATTGTTTTCATTCCCTTAGAAGTGGATAATTGTTCACTAATTGTTTGACGTTTTCAAGGTCGGCTAGGAGTAGTGTTGGTCTTTTATCTGTTGATCAATTATTCTTCAGAAATTAGAAATCACATAAAACCTTCGATGGTCGAAATGCGAATGTTGCTGAGTCCGCAGCTTCGCAGTCAGAAGTCTTTTGAACTTGCCATGTGCTGTTTTTGTGTGTGCGCGCGCGCGCGTAGTGTCATCCCAATTACCTTTCATCTATCAGCTCTTATATTCCGGAACAAAAGGCCTTAAACACGATTACCAATAGGTCTTTTTCCTGATATATTTTCTAACGACCACCAATAAGAGATAGGCTAGTCTCTAATTTTTCAGTCGAGAGCCGACCCTCTTCCAGCAGCTAGCTGCTTGTTCTTTTTTGGACCACGAAAAATGAAACACCTAGCGCCATCCATCAGCAGTCAGTCAAAATGTTAGGGCAAAACGTAATGACAGTGCTACAAGTACTTTCATATCTGAAGGTTGCTCTGGGTAGGGGGGTAGTGGGTAAGTGTGTCAATTCCAATGCAGAACTAGTCAACTCACGCTTCTACATGTTTTTCCCAAATACTTCGATTAACTGCCGATGGATAGCGCTAGGTGTTTCATTTTTCATGGCCATATAAAACGAACAACCCAACGCACAACAAAATCGCGACGACATTCTCGCATTAAATCCATGTTTCATGCACTGGTTCACCATTCCTTCTCACTGTACTAACTCGATATTTCTCCAGTGTTGTCAGACAAGCCTACGCAACATTTTTTCCTTGTTCGCTACTCACTGTAGAACGCGTGAAATGAAAATAAGACGGTAGGGAACCTTACCTCTGAGACCAGAGCATTTAAGCCAGCTGAAAGTCGAAGGCTAGCTCTATTTTAGATGTAAAAGCAAAAGCTAGTTGTTTTATCAATTTCAGTAGCTAAATCTGAAAAAAGTCCAATTTTTCGGCTGGCTTTCAGAGCTTTGAAACTTTGATAAGGATTTGGTCATTTCTTGGAATTCTCTAAAATTAATGTTCTGATCGTGATCGTTCACGTTGTGAATTTTCCGATTTCCAGTTTCGACTATGATAACCCGGATTATTGACAACTAGAAGAAATAGCCCCTTATTGGCCATATTTCATATAATTTGCATGTGAAGGAATATGAAATCCCCATTTTCTTTTTAATAGCTCCCATTTGAGAATTTTATAGTTATATTTTATCACTTTGATCTTAGACGACGATCTAAACAATCTTGAATACTAGTCTTCACTAGTCTTAAACAAAAATAATAAGGCAAATTGTGTGGTTTAAATCACTTCAACACATTTACACTGAAATTACACATTTTCAAAAATCTCACGAGAGATATGGGGTCGGGGAGCGGGTCGAGCCAAATCTCACGACATCTCACCAGGGGGGGGGGGCAAGAAAATGGTTAAAAGCGCCTCATGTAATTAACAGATGCCCCCAAAGTAGAAAAAAAAAGAGGGAGGAAAAAAAGGTTAGTGAACGTGAAATGGTGAGAATTCGTAAAAGAAGCTGGAAGCCGGAAGCCAAAAAAAATTGGAAGTTAATTATACTAAGGCCGGAAGCTAGAAGCGAGAAGCTACGTAGACGAGAGTTGGAGGCTAGAAGCCGGAAGCGGAGGCTGTATCGTTTGGCTTCTACATCCCTGCTACAAACCTACAACCATACAAGGGCGGAAACCTGCCATTTTGTATCCAAACGTGCCCGTGGCCCGTGGTAAAGCACCAAATACCGGAGTATGGTCATACGCCATCTTAGGTCCAACCGCGCTCGTGGATGCCGAATTGACTACACGGTACACTCCGCATAGTTGGATTCAGCACCAACGGGCGCCGTTTGGGTCTGTAGCGCTCTACCCATGGATGCCGAATCCGACTATGCGGAGGGTACCGTGTAGTCAATTCGACATCAACTGGCACGATTGGATACAAAATGGCAGGTTTCGGCACTAATGCTATACATCCTAGTAGTAAATGGGTCACTTGAGGACACATTCGATAGGGGGCATTCATTTCTGATGCCAGCGCCACTCAAGTACCAATTGTATTATTTTCTTTTTTCTACTACTCACTTCAAAATATACTATAGTAATATACTTGATGACTAACCGCACTAGACCTCTTTTCTAAATATTTCTGCTAGTTTCCTCAAGTTAAATGCGCTGCCTACTTGAATTTTCATTTTCTTAGTATATTCCAACAGATTCCACATCGAATTTCAATATGAATAGAGGGGTATAATAAATTTTAATTTTGCAAGCTGAAAGCTAACCAAAAAAAAAAAAAAAAAGTCGAAAGCTAGTTGTATTTACAGAATAGCCGAAGACTGGAAGCTGAAGCCGAATTTTAAAAGGATGTAAGCTCAAGCCCTAAGCAGAAGCTGTATAGTTTAGCTTAAATGCTCTGTCTGAGACAGCCTATATAATGTAGATACACGGGGTTTTTACACTAACCTCGTAGTTAATGCAGCCCTGTAGAGAGAAAAAGAAGGCCTGGGGGAATTTCCACGACCCCCTCTCCTTCCAGTTCATTTTGTTCTTTTGTTAGATAGGGAAAAATTATAAGCTACGGAATAAGAGGTTTCTTTCATGGTGTAAGAGTGACTGCCAATTTAATGTACAGTATGACTGAAATCCAGGCCTTTTGAAAATGACGAGCCCCCTTGAAAGTCCGGGCCAGGGTATTTCCCTCTTTCTCTCCCTCTCTCAACAGGGCCGAGTTAATGACTTATTCAGAATGAACAGTACTACAAATTCAGTGCTGAAAACTTCTAAAATGTACACGTCTATTGGCTCGCCACGTATAAGAGTCTAATTCTGGAAAAAACGTTCCACAAAAAACGTTCTCCAGACCAAAGTTACTATTGTGATGTAGTTGCATATTCTTCTTTATGCAGTCATTCGTTCCATCATCACACTTCAACCAGCTGATACGGAGAATGCCGAGTAAAACCGAGAATGTACGACTACAGAAAGCATTGGAATGTGGACACGCGCATCAACGCAGTCGCTTGGACGACATATCCATGTAACAATGTCCGTCTTCCATGCACTGGTCCGACTCTTTCTTTTTGATTTTTTCATTCAATCATTTACCATACATTTTTACACTCCTGTCTCCCCACCCTAACTCCTAGAAAATTTATTTTATAATGTAATTAAAAAGACTCGAAGATTCTGAGTCTCCTTGTTTCTCATAATTTAGTCCCCTCCCCTAACACTGTTACTTGGGGGACAGGGCTGAAACTCGGAGGGAGAGATAAATTACCACTCAAGAGATCATTTCTGTCAACTGCGAGGATTCCCCAAACTTACAGATTTCCTACCCAACATGCCTTTCTATGCACTAGGGAGGAGAAGGGGTACTTATGTAAGAGATGATCTGACCCCCGAAGTAACAAGTCTGTCAAATACGGGAATTCTCCGAAGTTCACGATCCAAGATTAACCAATGAAGTCATTAAACTGAAGCGACAGGTACTTCCCTGCAGATACAAAACCCACAATAACAGTCAATAAACAAGGTTCCTTCGTAGTCCAGAAATACGGTCCCTTCTTGCAATCGTTTACCCTACAGTTCGGCATCAATTCCAACAATACACGCAATGACATGACTCGAACGCACCATTTTCGCACGTACACGTGTAATTATCTTTCTCGCGCTCTCTTTGTTAGTTTACGAAAAAAAGAAAAAAAAATCCGATTGCAACAACGCCGAATACCTGAGCAGCCCTTCGCATGCCATTTTTGGCGCGTCGATATCTCGATAATACTTGACGGCGTAGAATATAATGAATCGTTTAAACGTTTCCACGCACTCGCTATACAGTATTACCTACTCCATATTTGCTTCCATTACCCACTCTACATACAAGCAAATTCGATTACCGACACGGAAAAGATACATCTCGTTTCAAAAATGCTCCCATAAACTGGCTCCTAAATCAATAAAACTTCGTTTCCATTTTTGATATATGTGCCTCCACCTCTACCATAGTAAATATAGAGAAATTCCCGTCAGCATTTTCTCGGGTGTCCGCGTATACTAAATGGGGGGGGGGGGGGTGGGGGGTGGTGTACGTCATCGTCGAACTCGCAAAACACCGACTGTAAAAACGACAATAATGCGATTTTTCCAGCACGGCAAACGTTTCAACGTCGTACACATTTCTCGTCGCAAAGTTTATTACATTAAAAAGAGAGCGAAACGGAGAGACAGGAAAAAAAAGAGAGAAAAAAAACAATTCGCTCTAAAATGCTCGAAAATACCAGAGCCGCGCTGATCCTCCGTTTTATATACGACAACATCGGTAACAGGTAAAAGGTAAAAATGTTTCCAATTTTCAACTTCACGCAGTGACGTAACGAGAGGCCCTCAAATTCGCACCGACAGAGCGGATTAAACATTTCAAAAGTAATAACCTCTTTCTCATTTTCTGGCGAGGGCTGAAATCCGCCACCGCCACTTTTCATTCATTTCAACTGCTATTGAAGGGCATAAATTTATTAGTTTTTCCGGGGGGGGGGGAGGGAGGGAAAGGTGCTCCATAAAACGTTTCGAGAAAACGCTACATGAAACCTTTTGAAGACGCCAATTTTTGAGGGGAAAAAAGTATTCGAGGAAAACCGCTCACCACTGTCAGAATGAGACAATACGTTATTCGTATTTCGTATCAGGTTGTTGGTAACACTGGTCGGCACAAATACTCAATTTTCACAGAACATAAGAATTTGAATGGAACACACACACACACAACCCTGCCCTTCATACTGCACGATATTTGATCGAACAAATACTGACTAGACCTCACAATCTTATACATTTCAAAATCTCGTCAACCATAGATGCTACAAAAAAAAAAAAAAAGTAGTCCTACAGAGATCATGTAACTCTCGCCATTAAAAGTGCAACAGGACTTTCGATTCGCGAGACAGCATTCTTTGAAAAGAGAAGCCTCGATTTCACTCACGTCGAGTACCCTCGACTTCCAACTTGGACCAAACCGGTTCATCTGTGAAATCGAACCACAGATTTGGGAGGTTCACCTTACAACTTTCAGCTCTCCAGGTTAATTACAATCGAATACAGCGCTGAACGACCTAATTTCCTCCTCAAACCACAATTCGGCCCCTCGCCCTCTCCCTAATGATCCGACTGGGTCCATACTCGAACTCGATGTTCGTTTGATCGTTGCGAACAAATCAAATTTTTGGCTTCGTGAATTAATTACAGCTCTCATTATCCGGCTACTGATGCGATACTCAAAAGGGTAGTTTCCGGAACCGGAGGGAGGGCGGTGTCTCAGGGGCCACTTTGGCACGCGTGCATCGCAATATGTCACACAACACCATAATTGGATACAGGTCATATCAATTAAACAAAAACATAGCAATCATAAGGTGCTATATTTCGTTCGCCTAAACAATGAAACGAACAGTTACCAGCAAGACCCCGAAAAAACGGAAATAAGAGACCTTACAGAATGTTCCAAGAACTGTCAGTGGCGTAGCCAAGGGGAGGATTTCAGGACCCTCCGCCGGCGACTTCGTCAAGTAGTGGTTTTTTTTAGATTTGGCATCTCTCCCCCTTTGGTCAAGATCAGACCCCTCGAACACTAGACTGGCTACGCTACCGTGAACTGTCGTCCTTACTTTTCCTTTGCAGTGAAGGTGAAAATTAAGATTGGGACCACACTGTATCTTCAAGGTTTAGTTTCTTCCAGAGAGAAAAAATGTTCCCGCACCTTCTAGGGGAACTTCTCAAACTTCAGAATTTTAAAAGAAAACATATTAACAAAAATATCGACATAGGGATACTTTTAGTCGCTGATCTTGAAAATACAATTAAATTTTCGATTTGACGTTGATTTGGACCCCAAATTTGACGTTTTCTCCTACTGATAGGCTAGTTTCAATTCGGCGAGAAATTCAACGAAGTATCGGGGAAGCTTCTTAGGTCACCGAGTTCACTCAATTCGGTTTCTACTTGGGCTTCAAAATCCAAATTTGAATCCTTCAAGTGGACCAATTCGATTTCGCTGAAAAAATTCAACGAAATATCAGAACAGAAATTTTAGGGGCCCCAGAGTCCAAATTTTTGATCGGACCTAGATTTTTGCTCAAAAGTATAAATTTGAATCCTTCAACCAGATCTGTTTATCTCCTTCTGAGAGGCTAGTTTAAATCTAGCGAGGAAATTAACAAAGTATCGGGGAAGTTTTTTTTGGGTCACCGAGTTCACTTAATTTGATTTCTATTCGGGTTTCAAAATCTAAATTTAAATCCTTCGGGTGGACCAATTCGACCTCGCTAGAAAATTCAACGAGGTATCAGAATAGGAATTTTAAGAGTGATTGAAGTATCAAATTTTTGATCCTGCCTAAATCTTGGCCCAAAATCTAAATTTGAGTTCTTCAACACTTGGGGGTCGGGTGGCCGAGTGGATACCGCGCTGGTCTCGGAATCTGGAGGTCCCGGGTTCAAGCCCACGTAATAACTTGCTACATTCCGACCTAAGCCGGGTTTTCGGCAAGAAAAAAAGAGGGCTAAGACAGCCCTAACAGTCTCTCCGACGTCTCTGAAGTAATACTCGAAAGGGGGGATTCCAGGGCTCGGGGTGAAAGCAAAATTAGAAAAAAGAGATCCATTCAACTTCGCTGAAAAAACTGTACAACGGATCGAAACAAGGAATTTCGAAAACTCAATTAGATTTTGAAACCGACTCAGACTCGGGCTGCATAATCCAAATTTAACCCTTTCAAATGAGCAAAACTGATTCAACTCAGGAAATCGAAGAGAGAATAATACTTTTTTTTTTTATTGCCAACTTCGATTCGACCCCGTGGTGGCCCAAAGTCAACTTTTCTGTTTTCGAAGAGATCAGCTTGATTCTGGCGGAAGCACTGAATTGCCATTTCAAAAATTCAAACTAATTCTAGATGCAACCCCAATTTTGGCTCCAGAATCCAAATTTGACTCTTTCAGATGGATCAATTTGGCTTTGCCGAAAAAGTTGAACAAATTACTGGAATAAGTCTTCGAACTCAGTATTCCGATACATTATTCAGTTTTTCAAATTGATCGATTTTGCCCATTTAAAGTAGTAAAACTTAGATGTTAGGGTCCAAAACCGGGTTTAATCCCATAATTGATTTTCAAAATGAGTGACACGAAAATCCATTATTCAAGGTTGCTTGATTCAAAACTCGTTGGATTTTCCCAACTCGCCTGACTGAAATGGTAAATTTTCCCAACTGCTGAGTAAAAAATTCCTACAGGAAGGGGAGGGGGTAAGTTGCACCCCATCTCTGGTTTGATTTTCTAAAGTATAGTCGGCACTCTTTCATTTTTCAATTAAATGCGAACTAAAATTTCATAATTCCGTGAAATGTGGGAACTACTGACGCGGGGGAGGGGATTTTTAATTCGTCAAGTTCCATTTGTGTGTGTGTGCGATTTACATGAATTTCCAATTAGGTGATGCACTTGAGAGTTCACCGGTCATGTTCTAGAAAGAATCGATTTTGCGGATTTAAGGAAGTCAAATGTGGATTTTGGGACCCGAATCGGTGTCGGATTCAGAAATTCAGTTCAATTTTCGAAATCGGAGCCTCTACCAGAAACGCCTATTCCGACACCTCGTTAAATTTTTTCGGTAAACTCAAATGAGTACGTACAAGAGTCCAAATTGGCATCGGATCTAGAATTTGATGGGGTTTCGAACTCGCGGACGTAAAAATCCGTCCCTATTCAGATACTTTGCTTAATCTTCCAGGCAAAGTCAAACTGGTTCACTTGAAGGATCTAAATTTAGACTTTGGGACCCAGATCGGGACTAGGATAAAATTATTGAACTCAGCGACCCAAAGAAATCTTTATCCAGTACCTTGCTCAATTTTTTCAGCAAAGTTAAATGGGTAGGACTCGAATTTGGATTTTAGGGTCCAAATTAGAGTCGGATTGAAAATTTGAATGAAACTTTCGACCTCGCGGACGTAAAAACTCTCTCTCCATTCTGATACTTTGTTTAACTCTCTAGGCAAAGTCAAACTGGTTTACTTGAAGAACCTAAATTTAGACTTTGGGAGCCAAATCGGGGTATAATCAAAAACAGGATAATATTTTCGAACTCAGCGACCCAAGGAATGAATCTTAATTTGGTGCCGCATTCGATTATTCGGCAAATTCAAACCTACCACTCGAACCGTTAAAAAGTGAAATTCGTTGTCCCAAATGAGGTCGAGTCGAAAATTTAATTGCACTTTGGCATGTAACGACTCAAAATACCCCTATTTCGAAATTTTCCCTGACCTGTTTCCATTTAAATTTCCAACATTAGTGGCCCCTTCCAGCCTCCCTTTGCTGGGACAGAAAAATTTTCCACCCTGAAATAAACTTGATTTCTGGTATCTTAACCGATTTTCTCAACAAATTCGAGCCAGCCTCTGGGACGACGAGTAAAACGTTGAATTTATGCCCAAATCGAGATCGGATCGAAAATCTGCTTGCATTTTCGAGTTCAACTACTCGAAATACCACATATGTTTCCATTTAGAAATTCCCACATTGGTGGCATTTTCCAGCCTCTCTTCGGGGGGATGGAAAATTATTCAACCCGGAATAAACTAGAATTTGGTCTTTAAAGACAACCTTGTGTCCCATTTTAATCCAACTTCGTGATAAATAAATAAATAAAAAATAAGGAATACCAATTTACGAAACACTTTGGTGTACTGGATTGTCGCTTACATCCGGAAAGGATGGTGATCAAGCACGGTCAAGCTGCACAAATTGAAAACTTTTTGGGGGGAGGGGGGCGAGGGAGATTCTGCCCCAAAACTGCTGGAGGACCTTCAAGAAAATAAGTAAAAAATAAAAAAACCTGACTGAAAAAGTACATAAATAAAAGAATTTTTAGCATTATGCTAATATTTGAGGAAATGGCCCTTGATAAATAGGATTCCCATTCATCAGAGGCCCTTCTGACAGATAACTCCTCATTTATTGGTCTTTCACAAGCTCCTTGGAAGGTCGTCTATTGGCACCAGAGGCTTAAGTAGCCTATTGTTCGAGGGAGGTGTGGTCTTGACTAAGGGGATGGTGTTCTCTTCTAATTTTTGCTCTGAACCCGAGCCCTGGTATCCGCCCTTTCGAGCATTATCTCAGAGATGTCGAGGAGGCTGTTAGGGCTGTCTTAGCCCTCTTTTTTCCTTGCCGAAAAACCGGCCTAGGTCGAATTGTAGCGAGTTGCTACGTGGGCTCGAACCCAGACTCTCCGGATTCCGAGACTAGCACGCTATCCACTCGACTAACCAGACCCCGGGAGAGGGGGTTACAGGTAGTGCTAAAACGAAACCACTATTTGACGAAATCACAAAGGAAGATCCAGACTTCCTTGATCCCCTGGCTACATCAATTATTTGTGCTCATGGGGAAGGGCTGATGGGGAATTTAGAGTACGGCCTGCGGCATGTCTAAACTTTTCGCGTTTCTTGTACACAAATACTGAATTTGGCCCGTTCGAGACGTCTCAGGTGACATCTCTCCAGTCCCTCCGACTGCCACACGGGTTCCAACAATCTAAGCGGAAGATAGCGAGCTCCGCTGCGTGCTGATGTGCTGATGTAAAGCCCAAATAATTTCTGCCAAATACAGAGCAACCTGAACGACCGAGTCAGGTATGTAATACGAATATGGGAATAAATAGATAATTATTATCTCCGTTCGTACTATTGGACGATTAGCAGAAGATGGAATAGCGTCCCGGAACGTTTCGCCCGAACGTACACAATCGTTCTTGTCACGACGTGAAAAATTAATTTTCATGCGGTTTCCGAAGAATGCATGACAAACGTGATAAAACGTGTCTTTCCGACGTCCCGAAAATTCGATTATTTTGTTTTCCACAGAACAAGAGAGAGAGAGGAGTAATATACGAAATTCGTCTCTCTGTTTATGTGCGAGACAACAACAGAGAGCTACACACAATGACAAAGATAACGATGACAGGTACGGAGGTCGTTATCAGGTAAGTCATCCAGGTATGAAGTCTCACCTAATACATAATTCGCGGACGGAATTAGAATCTCCGATAGACGAACATTGCATATTCTGGCAACTCTACCACTGCGAAACAACACTGCTGTGCGAGATGGACTGTTGGGTTGAAAGTTAAAACACCATGAACAATATTTGAAAAAATCAAAATAAATAAGTGGATCTGCAAGAGTTGAGCCTTATCCTCCCCTTATTTCTGACCGAGAAGTGGATCAAGATACGACAAACCAGGATCTAGAAATATCAATTTAACTGTTCCATCTTCCAGCAGAGATGCTGGTAACTTCCACCAACTTCAGATTCGCCAATTTCGAATATTCCATCAGATCCTTACCCCCCCCCCTACATTTTTGACCGAGAAGTGGATCAACGTACGACAAACTAGGATCTGAATATGGTAATGTCCATTTCCTTTCCGGATGAAAAACTGCTCCATCTTCCAGCAGAGAGGCTGGTCACTTCCACCAACTTCAGATTTTCAAATAGGAACATCAAATGAAGAATTGAAATAGGGGTTTCTCGGGTCGCTAATTTCGAATATTCAATCAGATCCTTATCTCCCACCCCCATGTTTGACCGTGAAGTAGATCAGCGTACGACAAACTAGGATCTGAATCTGGTAATGTTCATTTCCTTTCTGTATGAAAAACTGTTCCGCCGTCTAGCAGAGAAGCGGGTAACTTCCACCAACTTCAGATTTTCAAATAGGAACATCGAATTAAGAATTGGAATAGGGGTTTCTTGGGTCGCTAATTTCAAATATTCAATCAGATTTTCGGATTCTGAATCAGATTCCGAATCATTTTTTCCTGGATTCATACCAGGCACAGTTTTAGTAGACTTGCGATCATCAGCCATCGGTTCATCTGCCCTCCGGATTATCCACCTCGAATTTATCCGCCTGCTCTTCCGGGTCATCCACCTAACCACGGGCGGATAATCCGAAATCTTAACAAAATTCCAACTTTAATTTGTAACACAGCTGATGATGATAGAAAAACTCGTAAGAAAAGAGTCAGTACACGTGGCTTATGACCTTTTCCAGCGCTAGAAAAGTCGGTGGTGATTAAAGAACAACATCCAGCAATCACTGCTCACGATATCATAAAATTCAGAAAGAGAAAAAATCATGCCGCTGGAAGAGCGGCTTATCATGAAGAAGCAAACAAAAATTGCAGATTTTCTAAAGAATCGACTTTGCTTCCAGCTTTCTTCTTTTACAGTATTCTTTTTTCCCTTCACTGACCAAAGAGGCCAAAATTGCAGACTATTTTATTAAACCTTTTTTATATAAAATAACGTATCCCCCCTTATTCTGATGCAGGCTCATTGGGGAGTTTCCGGGATAGGGGTGCGGTGTCCCGGGTCCAATTTGGCATGCGTGCCATACCCCCCTCTACCGTCGAACATCTAATGTATGCGATTCAATAAAAATTGTTTTACCCACTTCTCAACGTCTTTTGATCAAAAGTACATGTTCTGGAGTTATCCACCCTTTTCGTTATCCGTTCCCTCTTCAGCCCCAATTAGGGCGGATAATCGCGAGTCTACTGTACGTGGAAATGAGGTAAACTATACTATTCAAAAGAGAAAATTCTAAATTAGAAATACTTCAAAAACAGACAACCAACTGAAAAGTTATACAGAATTTCTACAACTCACAAAAGCAAATATTTCGACACGTCAAGGAGTTTCACAGAATTGCCAGAGTTCGCAGGCGTCTTCGAGTCTCCAGAAATCTTGTACCAGTATTAATAACTCTTGAAAGTCTTTAAATTTAGTCTCGAGACATCTTCGCAAGTCCTCCGAGTCCTAAATAGTCTTAAAAGTTTTGAACGAGGCTCGGATAACCTTAAGCACTCTTGGAAAGGCCCTATTTCCACTCAAATAAAGACTTAGCCACTTAAAATACCAAATTTCTTTACGTAATATATTTTCCGAGATATTATTCAATTATAGTCCCCCCCCCCCCACCAAAGACATAAGGGTTGGAAGGAAAAGGACTCCAGAAATGAATCGAGCAATCCACAAAACAGTGCTTTCAATACATGAAATATGAAAATTGAAGAAAGCGTAGATCGGCCCCTGTGGTGCCTGAATATTTATGGGAAGGAGGAAGGAATCCAGAAACAGATTCAGGAATTGGGGAAACCCTACTAACAACGCACAAAACTTCAATTCGACCGCGACTGGGCTCCTGAAATTCAAAACTGACTAGGTATTTGAATCAGAAAAATTTCATCAGATTTCGATCCAAACCGAAAAATCAAGCCCCTCAGCTCATTTCGACGGGGAAACTTAAATTTCGGAATCCAAATTCAAGTCAGATGAGAAACCTGACATAATTTTCAGGACCAGCGACGCAGAAAACCCCACTCGAGATACATTATTCGATTTGTGAAGAAAAAAAAGTCAATTTTATCAATTTTATGAGAAGCGTTTGAATTTTGGGCCAAAAAATCGAAGCTGGACTAAAAATCTGATTGGATATTTGTACAAGTCAAGAAATCCTTATTTCGACATTTTGTTTGATAAGTTTTCATTTGAAAATCAGAGATAATTTTCAACTCCAATAGAAACTGGCCATTACCAAACGAAGAACTTGTTTCGTCGTACCTTGATTTAATTTCTCAATTAAAGATGAGGAGACGCATTTAATCAAACATTCTGTACTTCTTCTCCGCACCCTCTCCACTTTTACGCACGAAGCCAGATTGACGCGGGTCACGTGACTAAGTCTAATTCATTTTCCTAAGAAAAACTGCTCCGCTCGCCCGTCTCTCTCCAAGGGAGACTACAACGTTTTCGAATTTTCAATGAGTATCGAGCAAACTATTGGAATAAGGACGTTTTGTTTCGCTAATTTTGGACATCTCATCAAATTTTTAATCTTTCAATTTGGGACTTGAAATCTATATTCCAGGAATGGAATTAGCATTTCCCAGGTACGGACAAGGAGCAAAATGGCGACCGGAAAAGTAAATTTTGCCTCATCTAAAGGTCAAGTCTCAAGAGGGGATTGCAAATTCATGACGATTACTTAAGAAAAATGACTTTTTCAAGTCAAATTTTTCCTACCCTAGGAATTTTAGAAATTTTGCCATCTTATCTCCCAGTAGATATTCCTTGTGGGCAGTCCGTCCATGTCTATCAAAATCGTCGGGTCAGTGCGATTTGGAGCTAAATCCAATGTTTCTCGAACATGAGATTTTGGTGTCAATAGAAAGGTAATTTTATGCTGCATCGAATAAAACACTGTATTTAATGCTGCTTTAATCATTTTCTTTTAAATTAAAAAAAAGTAAAGATGTCATATAAAGCTCCTCTCAATAAATTTGGGCGAAAAGGTGCTATATCCAGTAAATTGAAATTTAGTGGGAATATAACAATCTCACACATGAAGGTTCGTACAAAGACATACCACAATATTTTGTTGATCAATTGTACTTTTGTCAGTAAACTCTTGATGTTAAAACTTCTTTCTCTCTGTAGTAAAAATTATTTATTTTGGATACAGCTCCAAATCGCACTGACCCGACGAAATGATCTCCCTAAATTCCAGACAGTTTACCTAGATTCGGAAGATGATCTGCCCAGATGATCAAACTACACTATCTACATCAACAGAAATGATCTACAAAGATGTTCTATGAACTCAGATGATCAACCAACATGATCTTCAGAAATGATCTATCTACGCAAATGGCGTTAGTAATACATGAAGATGATTCATTTAAATGAATCACCAACAAGATCTACACAGACGCAGAAATGATCTACAACTTCAGACTCTTCATCCGATTAGAAAAGTGATGAAGGAGTTGAAACCTGCTGGATGGGAAAAGGAAAAGAAAAAGAACCAAAATGAAGAAATTCAAAACAAAGGGGTCGATCAGTTGCTTCATGGTCCAAGAATAATATATCTTCCCTCCTCACCTACCGTATGCTCTCTTTCTCTACAGCTGACAATACTGAACACGGGTCACTTTCCTCGCTGTAGAACTCATGCATCCAGTCTTTAAGAGGCACTTTAAATCTTGTAAGATTAGAATCCCTGAACTGAAAGTTTTCGAACTCAGATTTATTAAAGTTACCTTCCTTATTTCGATAGGTATATTTATTTTTCTCTCAGTGCCAAAACAATAGATTAATAAAGATAGATCAAAAATCAGAATGGTTTTTCCTCACGCATACCACTGCTGATATCTGAGGGGGAAGAGGGGTCATGATAAGCACGATTTCAGTTCTTAAAATATATTATCATGAGTTGACAAATATTATTACGGATAATTCACCCAGATGACCTATACGGACAATCAACAGAAGTTAGTTACAGAGATAATCTATAGCTGATTCACCGAGATGATTCATCTACATGATATACATAAATAGTCTTCAAAGATGATTCATCTAGACACCTAGATGATCTAACTAAAAGGGGATCGACCTACATGATGATCTACAGATATCATCTACCTATATGTTTTACCAACATGGTCTACAAAGATAATCTATCTCGAAAATAATTCATGCAGATGATCTATCCAAATGATGATGTACTTAGACTAAGTTGATCAACCATGATAATCTATCAACGTGATCTACACAGATGCTCTACTGAGGTGATCTACTTTGATGATTTACACAGGAAGATGATCGATCTTGGCCATTCACGGTAGAAAATGGAGGGCAGCGGTTAAGTCCAGTATTTTTAAATAACAGATTATTCTAAGCGATATTAGGTTGGATACCGGTTGACATGGTCTGTCGCTGCAATGAAATCTATTTGACAACTTCTCGCACTCAGGCCATCAAAGGATCTAGTTACACGATCCACACACATGATACGCTAAGGTACGTGACATCAATAAAAAATTATGCATGAAAAATCTGAACGTTTATAGCACATGTTAATTTCCTTTTAACCCAAATTTGGCCACTTACAAAATTTTATCGCCGAGGATTTTCCAAAATCTAGGGAAATAACAATTTTTCTAGAAGGGGCCACTTGGGACAAAATATCAAATAAAATCCGAAAAGCAAAAAAAGATCTAGGCCATCCTGATAGGAGAAAGAGGAGAGGTTATCATCAGCTCGGAGGGAATGCATAAATTGGCCCCTTTTCCCTCGAAGCTGCAAGCCTCGCCACTTATTGCCGAGCCGTTCTAGAAAACATTGAGGAAGCTGTCAAAATATAACTTCCTGAATCGCTGATTTCGATAATCTCATCAGATTTTTAACCCGGTCCTGATTTGGGCTCCGAAATCCGAATTTCTAAGGCGATGGATTTCATTTTACAAACAAGAATCACCACCTACCGACTCTTTCCGACCACGTGTCTCAATTACCCGACTGAATGTTTCAATTTCTCAATTTTTGGATACCATTTCACATTCACAAATATTTGGCCACGACACGATACAATTGAAACCCTAATTGTGAAAACAATTATAGTCAGTTTTGATTTTTTGAGTTAAATGACAGACTGCGCTACATCCGCAGTCATTACACAAAAGCATTGTAATTCATTTTATCAAGTCATCATCTGAGAATGAAAACAAGCAGGCAGTTCATCTATCTGAGTAATGGAAGCTTAGTCTGCCATTCAAGTCAAAAATTAAAACTGACTATGGTTGTTTTCACAACTAGGGTTTCAATTGTACAGCTTAATGTACGAAAACAATCAAGACAATTTGTTACTTTCGAACATATTTAATATTGTACGATAAGAGTTTCTCGAAACTGAATACTGGGTATATCATCATCCCTTTCACTTGCACCGGCACTGGAAGTGGAGGTAACAAAACGAAGTTTGATATAAGTGTAGATTCATTCCCTCAGAATAATGTCACCAGTTGGTCAAATTAACTGTGGTCATGTCGGCAAAACTAAATAAACAGATGAGTGTCCTTTGGTTTCTTCGCGAATCGATTCCAAAAGTTCCACCAAATCAACTCTAACAGTTGGCATCCTCAAGATCTCGGAATTGCGTGAAATGTGACCTCTCACCCTTACGACAGTAAACTGTTTCCATTTCAGCTCACCTTCTCGCCTATATAAGGCTCTTTTCAACCCACGAAAAGCCTGTACTCCTCAATTTCCTGATCTTTCCTTTCGTTCGCTTATAGCATTCAAAATGATGTAAATGAATGTGTCGTCTCGTACTTTCGGACGATAATATTGCAACTCTCAAATGACCCACCCACAGGATACTGAAACAAATTGTTCGCTGTTTTCGAGAATAGATGGCCCGAGAGATACAGTTTTTTTTTTAACGCCGGAAACTTACGTTTTCAAGTTGCGAAAGTAATCAAGAGCTGGTTCGAAGTTGTGATGTAATGAATTACTACGGTTTCACGACGCTTTTAAGAAGTTTAAAATGTTTAATAAAGTCTGTAAACGATGAAAGAAGGTGGTAGCTGTACACCTAGCCTTAATGGCTCGGACGAGAAGCGCACTAAAACACGCTAAAATGGCGTTTCGGTCTACAAAAATTTCTGCAGTCTTATTCTGTAGTTATAAACGCATTATACGGGACTCCTAATCCGAAATCAACTCGTTAAGCGGCGGTTTCCATTTAAGACAGTTCATAATAGTCACTAGTGAGAGACAGAGTGGGGGGGGGCGTGAAAACGAGGTCACTTTGCACCATATGATGCGCATTGACTCACTTCCTCGCTGCTCCACCAAAGGTGTGCTCGATAATAAAGTTGATGGACTCGATTCGTTTCCAGTTGACAACACAGATAAAAGAGAGGGTGAAAACGAGTTCATTTTGCACCATACAATGCGCATTTGTCTCTCACCGCCTCATCGAAGGTGTACTTAATAATCAAATCAATGGATTTGATTCGCTTTCAGTCAACAACACAGATAAAAGAGGGGGAACGAAAACGAGTTTGCTTTGCGCCACATGACGCGCATTTACTCACTTCTCACTCCTTTGCTGCTTCACCGAAGTAACCGAAGGTGTACTCGATGATAAAGTTGGTGGACTCGATTCGCTTTCAGTCGACAACACAGATAAGAGAGGGGGACGAAAACGAGTTCGTTTTGCGCCATATGATGCGCATTTATTCACGTCTCACTCCTTTGCTGCTTCACCAAAGATGTACTCGATGATAAAGTTGGTGGACTCGATTCGCTTTCAGTCGACAATGCAGATGAGAGAGGGGGTGAAAACGAATCCATTTTGCATCATATGATGCGTGCATTCATTCCTCACTGCCTCATGCAAGGTGTACTCGCTAATGAAATCGATGAATGCGATTTGCTTTCAGTCGATAATACAGATAAGAGAGGGGGACGAAAACGAGTCCATGTTGCATCGTATGATGCGCATTCACTCACTTATCACGCCTTTGCTACTTCACCAAAGGTGTATTCGATGATAAAGTTGATGGACTCGATTCGCTTTCAGTTGATAACACAGATGAAAGAGGGGGATGAAAATGAATTCACTTTGCATCATATGATGAGCATTCATCCCTCAGTGCCTCATCAAAGGTGTTACTTTATAATGAAATCAATGGATATGATTCGCTTTCAGTCGGCAACTTCCCTCAAGAGTAAATTCAAATTCAAGAGACCAGAAGATGCCAAGTATAATTAACCGTCCGCTAAGAGTATCGTGACCACAATACAACAGAACATTATGGAAGACAGGCTTCTAGTCACCACCACTGGGACCACAGCCGCGGCCGTCTTTGCGCAGAACTTTCGAAACTTTTCGGACATATTCCCAAAATCAGGCCGACTCCTTCACATTGTACAGCTCATTAGTCATTACCGCCTCTCAAATTGGAAAACTCCCACTCGGAGAACTTCTACGACTGGAAATGTACGCGAGTTACCGAGACTTGGCACTTGCATTACAAATTCTGTTTTGTCCAGAGTTTGGAAGAATTTTTCAGGAAATTGACGCAATTGTTGAAGAAGAAAAACAAACTTTGGCGGTCAGCTCAAAGTCTCTCGATATTTCGTGAGAAGATTACGATCAGATGAGTCACCCACGCTCGACTGGCAATGATACTCGCGATTCCTCATTTTTCGTATTTTTGCAACACATCATAAAATAATTACATTGTATCTGGACGCGAAAAATAGTACGAAAATTATGATTATTGTTAGGATACAATTCGTGGTTGGCCGTAACGCCTCATAGATTAATAATGGCGATATAATGCGGGTGGTCATTAAGAGTATCCGTTGTTTTAGAAAGAAGTAAATTAATGTTGGTTTCTACGGTACCATAAGATTAACCATATTAGATATTCGTTTTGCTTCGCTGAAAAAGTTCGAAGATGTATCAGCGGATGATCGAATGCTTCGTTTGTTTTGCGGCTTAACGAGTTCAATGTTATTGGTCCCCGATTGCTGGTTCATCGCCCACCGCCATTCCTGCCCAATTTCGACCGAACGGTAAACAAGGACACCCGCAGAAAGGAGCCGCCGAGTCAATGCACAAGATAAACAACCACAACACAGGGTGATTCACAAAGATGTGCAACATATTACGCTGTAAGTGCAAGCCTATGAAGGCTTTCTCTTTCTGAGCCACCCTGTACATTACAAGTAAATACTAAAGATTCTCGGATAATAAGCAGAATTCGTAGAAAGTTGTCGCGGAGGCCTTCTGGTTAACATGATTAAAAGTTCTAACTTCAGGATGTTTATGAAGGTCGAAAAATATGGGGACTTGGGAGCATCCATTTCCACATTTTGGGACGTTTTTCTCTTCTGTATGGTCAATTTTCATTTAGGTACTAAAAAAAAAGAGCATACTTTCTGCATTCATTCAGGAAAAATGTTTCCCTATCACTTTTTTGTTAGACTTTTGGGATATTAAGGGACTTATATTTTCCAACTGAAGACTTTCGGATAACTTGGGAAATTTGAAAACTGGGAGACACTCACTCGGTACGTTTCGAGATAGTCTTCGCAAGCCGTCTGAACCAATTCAAAATTTTCTTCCTCTAAAGTCTCAAGAACGTCAATATGAACATAGTTTCCGATTGAGTTCTCAGTGAGAACGATTCCACACTTTTCTTGTACCCTCTCAATAAAATTTACAAGTTGGAGGAGGAGGAAGGGGCTGAAACTTTTGTATATAAGTACTGCATTTCAACATAGGCCTTATCAGGAAAAACGCAGTTGTTGGGGTTTCCCCTTCCCCACTCAAATGGCAGTTAAGTAAGACGATTTTTCGTGTTTTATTAGTTTATGAAATCACTACAACCTGAATCCTTTTTGAGGCTTCTTGAAAATTTGATGGTCGTAAGAAAAATTTGATTTAAAAAGAAACAGTCAAGGAAAAAGTGTTTTCTCCCATTTTATGCCTTTTTATTTATACTTTAATACAGGTTTCAAACAATTTAAATCACTTGTCAAGGTGTTTTAAATGTACCACCGAAGTGCCATTCAAGACTCATAGCCTTTTATTGTTTCACTAGATAGCTCTTTCAGTTATAGATACTATCGTAACGTTCATTAGATGGGCCCCAGGAAAAAAGTTCAAACTAGACTGTTTCCTTTTTAAGCCCACTCCCCCCAGGGTACTTGATAGACGTCATGACGGTTCCTAATTGAAGTTTGAAGATCGAAGGTGAGAATTCGGGCAATAATAACGAAATATTACGACTGGGTGTTCCCTTCCGGTGGAAAGATAACCTCTGAAAATTTCAGCTCGATTGGATAACATCAAAAGGTGGCGGCTCTACTCAACCTCTTACCATGTGGAAAATTACACTGGATTTTGACATTTTTCAACTAATTTTTTTCACGCTTCGAGGGTTTTAGGAGCGCATAAATTTAGATGTTGATACGTTATGTAATACCAATCCAACATAATATAGATTGACTCCGCGATATAGATCAGTAACCTCAGTGACACCAAAAATCTACAAATTGAATATAATTTCAATATCATAATGATTATTTAGTCATAACCCTCTCTGGTGGGACCAAAACTTTCTTTGATGGAACCGCAACAGACTGGATCAAAATTTATTCTCAAAATTAAATTCAACGACCTCTAAAACTTACGTATAGATTATTACATCGAATTCCCCCTCCAATCTCCAAGGCTCCAAACTAGTTTCTGGAACCACCTCTTGAGGTGACGGCCCCATGCCGCAGAGTCGATTTTATTACATTTAGTTGGTATTAATATAACCAATCGGCGTTTGAATTTACATATTCCGAATATCTTTGAGGATTAATAATAAAAAAATGTTATTTAGAAACTGTCAAATCTAACATATTTTCTTATTTGAACAAGGGGTGGGTTCGACCCAGGGCTGTACCGACGGGGGGGGGGTGTTTAACCCCACCTGGTTAAAAAAAACACGAAATAACAATGGGTTGAGACGGACAGGAGGATGGATGTGTCACATTTTTTTAAAAAATGTTGAAATTTTCGTTATATACATGTGGGCAATAGGATAAATTTGGGGTATTTGTAGCCCCCCCCCCCACCAAGAAAAAGTTATCTTAATTGCAAAACACCCCCTTACTTAAATCCTGGGTACGGCCCCGATATTACCCAATCAAGCTGAAATTTTTAGAGGTTTATGTTTTCATCAAATGGAATAGTAATCCGCTCAATATCCATCAATGTTAAAATTTCAAGGGCTCGTAAAATCTGACCTGGGCCAAATTGAGAAAAATCCGGGCCCGATGCAAATGCACTTTTTGCACCTCCCCCCCCCCATCTCCCACCGTCCTTGTTCTTCTCAGACACAACTGACTAGCTGAAGTTGCGTTGAAAGTTTTTGCTGCAATTTTCCAGAAAACTGAAATCTAAATTCCATTTTAACTGCACAGCAGAAGCACACAACAAAGGAGAAAATAAGTTTTTTTCATAATCTTCAGAACTTGAAAGAAAAACTTTTCCCCAAAAATGACCTTAGATGGCTTAAAATAGAAGTGAACAAATTGTCACCCTGCAATCTGAGAAATAATAGAGACCTTTTCCCCTTGTAACGCCATTACTTTTGCAAAACAATGATTCCTATCCCAGTGCGATTAGCGATTACAGATAGACCATCGTAAATTCTTATAAATGCTCGCTGGCGTCGCAGAGTATGAGTCGTCCCTTCAAATATGACGCTTTATGAAAAAAATTACAAGAACTATTATTACAGAGAACCTTACAAGATATTTTTTTTGTAAGGTGACATTCTTAAAAATAATGCGTTGTTTTCCAAACAAGCACAACATACTTTTTTTTTTTTGGGGGGGGGGGGCCTGAAAGCCCCACATCAGGCGAAAAGCAAGGGGTGGGCGGGAGGGTTTTCTCCTAGTGCTGCAGGGATGATGTCCTCTAACTTCTACCAATAAAATAGTGGATGTAATTTTTTCCCTTTCACCTCCGATTTCCCACTTAAGCTCTTTCTAGAACAGATTAAGACTGAGGGTAATAATATAATCAGAAGAGCTGGGGGTGACAATGTAAATTCTAAGTCGTGGTACACGCCTCTCCTCAATATTTGTTACTGCTGGAAAAACGGATAAGCCAATGAATTTGCGAACTACTGGGAGACAATTTCAGGGTGAGCATTCGAAATTGGGGGGAGGGGTGGAACAAAAGACCAAAAAATGACCAGGATTGGAGATCATTCACAATTTTTTCTTCTTTTTTGTGCTCCTGTTTTTACACATTACTCGTCATCATATTTTTTTCACCCACCTCATCGCAAAAAACTTGAGTTTTTAAATAAATGGAGATACGTAAGGAAAATACAACATTCGATTTTCTTCTCATTTAGTTGGTTATACCTTCGAACTTAATTGTTTTATAATATTCGCAGCAGTGCCGAAGAGAGCCGAGCGGGGCCTCAGTGCAATAATTTCACGCCCTCCCCCCTCCAGTTGGGAACTTGCTTCTGGTGGTCCTTCACTTTTTTTCCCGGGCTTAGGCCAGATTTTACGGGTCCGGTACGAATGCACTTTTTGCACCTCCCTCTCGGCATCACTGATATTCAGTCACTTTCCTCACATACAACTGACTAGAGTTGCACTGAAAGGTTTGCTGCAATCTGCCGGAAAATTGAGTTTCACAGAAGCACACAACAAAGGAAAAAAATCTTCTTCATAATGAACAGAATTTTCAGAATTTGAAAGAGAAACTTCCCCGAAAATGACTTAAATGACAATTTTAGGGGGGAAATGACCAAAAATGACCTTAGATGACTTAAAATGGAAATAATGATCCAGCAGTCACCCTGCAATTTGAGACATGATAGAGGAGGGGGTGAGAGTGATAACACCTTTTTCCATGCAACACCATTACTTTTGTAAAACAATGATTCCTTGTCTCACGCTACTGTGCAGAAATGCAAGGATGGAGACTGAAACTGCCTTTGCAAGATTATAATAATGGATAAGAGGAATGGACATGCACGTCGAAAACTGTTTCTACAACTCCAGAAACATGAGAGTCAAGTATTCGGGTAGTTGTCGAAACGTAGAAAGTTAAGGATGTTATGAGAAAACGTCATCATCAATGCTAGTCAAACTCGGACACCTTTGTAATGTATGAAACGCACACACCACCAACGAGGGCATGTCACCAATACCAGCTAAACGTATACCGACCAACGCATGACATAACAAGGTCAGCTGACCAGCGTTATTAGAAAACACGGTTACGTGTTCCACGAACATAACGCGGTATCAAAGAATCTGAGAAAAAATGAAATAAATACAGTGAAAAAAAAACCTCATTTCCACTTTTATCAGTTCGAAAACGCTCGCACATGCCCGTACAATGTCCACTATGGAGTTAGTACCCGCACCGTACGCCATTCCTTTCGTCCAGATACATCTGTACACGGACGACCACATATCCTTTTTCTAAAAGGAAATGCTCGGCGCAACGTACGCTCGAGACATGTTTGGTTTTGTTCGTGCCACGTACAAACACTTTCATTATAAATTCAATAATAATTCCATTCGCCGGTCGCCGCTCATTACAAAACGGTACAACTCCGCACACCGAAATTGGTGTGTTACGCGGTCCGCTCTTCGCCGGTCTCGCCATCTCGCCGCTCGCAAGTTGTAACCGGGCACCCGAAGCCGCCCGGACCTTAGTCCAACCAATCCCAAATACCCGGCTCCACTCTAACGACGCCGAATGTGGAAACGGGAATCGAAAATAAATCTGACGCAGTTAGATGGGGGAAAACGATACAGACGGAAATGCAAAACGGAGACAAAAAAAACAAACAAACTAACCGCTAGAATTATTCGAGCTTCAAAGCTCAAAACGAGAGAGAAAAGATTGGCGCGAAAATTCGCGAATTAACCGCGAACGTGACGACGCGACACGACACGGAACGCGGCACCGATTCACGTCCGTCAACACCAAGCAACGAGCACGCTTTTCGCGGATACTCAGATAAATACTCCTCCGGTGAGAGAGCATCAGAGCACGGCCAGAGAGAGCGATTGGCTGGTACAGCCTACCGGAGTGACGCGGGAAAACTGCGGCGAGCTCGCCTTCGACGCGTTGCCGCGTGTGCGACGCCGACGCCGCGTACAAACGAAAACGAAAACTACGGCCGGCTAGAGAGAATTTTCCCGGCAGAGGCGGACTGCGGCACCCGGCACCAGAGCCACCACCTATCTACGGGTATTAACATAATATACGCGCCGATCATTAGTTTTGCGCGCGAAGCGATTCGTACAAACACGCACGCAGGGACATGACAGGGAAAATCGTGAAAACGGCAGAAGCCGATTACGGGAGCGGAGACACGGAGAGCACGAGCGTAAAATATTCTCGGCGTGTACGCGTAAATTCGTGTTCACGACGCGGCCGAGAGTCGAGGTGGTGGAACACGGCCGAGGGCAACAAGACGAGCACGCCGAAACCGAGACCGAGAGACAGGTGTACGTTAGTCGTCATGGAAACTGCGGAAATTCATTTTCTTTTAATCATTCACATTCGACAAGGCAAAGAAAAACCCGACAGTCTGTTAACAGCGGACACCACGTAATAAAAGTGTTTACGGAAAAAAGGAAAATAAACGATAAGGTGTCGACCCGTGTAATTAAACGCATTCCACTTTAGCTATTTAACGGACACACGCTTCCGAGTTGATCCTTTTTCATCCTCGGTCATCCTGGTGTATATGGGATTGTGTGTTAGTTTGGTTGGCTAACAAACTCGCCAGCTAATTAGTAAAATGGATCTCTAATAGCATAATAATATAGTCTAGCCAATATGACAGGGTGTCTAGCAGATTTGAAAATAAAAATGGACCTTTTTTGGGCGTTTTTATTGAGCCTTTTCATATGCCTGATCACAACTGAAAAAGGCGCGCCTATGTAAATGTTTTATCCATTCATTTATCATTAATTTCTTGTAACCTCTATAAGAATTTTATCTTTCCAAAAATTGACCCATTCTCAAATAACACTACGCCACAAACTGAGATTTTTTGGAAACCACATAAGTGACCGTGACCGAAGAAAGGGACCTTATGCTCACACACAGATGAGGTCCCTTTCTTCGGGGAAAATAGGACGATTCATAATGTACAAGCTGAATTACCCGTCCTTCGGACGGGTTAAAACATATGCATTAGTACATATGAAACGAAATAACGTGTAAATTCCCATACAGAAAAAAACAGGCTTTTGGGGGGAAAAAAATAAAGAAAGAAAATGAAGCATGAAATAGTTTTTTCCTAAAATTGATAAGCTTTGTAATCTTTGGAAATTAAATAGAATTACCCATTCTTCTCTATCTCCAAATGAGAAATGATCTAATTATCCTGTATATTTCACGTCTTCAATAGAAGTACTGAGGGGCACTTTTGCCCAAACATATGCAATAGTATGAAACGAAATTACATGTAAATTCCCATATAGATATAAACAGGCTTATACTTACACGTTCTGATAATTTTCTTTAATGAAAGAAAATGAAGCATGAAATTGTTTTTTCATAAATGTGTAAGCTTTGTAATCTTTGAAAATTAAATCGGATTAACCGTTCTTCTCTATCAAAAAATAAGAAGTGATCGAATTATCCTGTACATTTCACGCCCTAAATAAGAATACTGAGGATCCTTTCGTTCATTGTCACGCCCTGCTTCAACAGTAATAAATATTACCTATCATAAAGAACTTATTACTACTTGTGACAGTTACTTTTCAGTTTTAAGCATTTTTGGATTTTTGGTGAATTTTTTCCCAAAAGTTCTCAAAACCCAAGATTGAATGCTGCTCCCAATTATGGGTATTTTCTGATTCTCCAACAATTCGCTATAAAATATCCTCGCAAATGGCGCTGAGGCCTTCTAAGTTGTTCGCTAGAAAATTCCAGGTGGAATTTTTTCGATCCGAACAATAACTTTTGAAAATGCCAATTATGTGTCAACCCATAATTGGCAACGACGCACAATTGATACGAAATTTTTTGATATACCCACAATTGGTAAGTAGGTATAATAAATCAAATGAAAAATGATGTAGTTTACTTAAGTATTTCAAATTTATTTTAAAAACATGTTGACTCGTCTTCTTTGATTTCAAGTGTTTAAAAAACACATTAAACTCGAGTAAATTCACAGTACCAATAATGGGTCTGAAAAAAGGTAGTACCAATTGTGAGTCGGGCTAAAATTTGATTTAAAAAAGTAACTGAAAAAACGGGAAATTTGGTCTTATAAGTTAAAGTATCATTTGTACTACACTTTTCATCCGATGATTTTTCGCGATTTTTGCAAACTTTTCCCCCATTTTTCGAATCCCTTTATTCTTTCCGCACACACACATATGTGGACCGAAATCGAAAACTCAAGCAGAAAAATCTTTCCTAGACTCTCTTCTGTACAACCATATATAATACGCTGAGAAAATATTAATTTAAAGTACTTATCCATCGCTTTTCACAGAATTGAAATTTCACACATTTGAAAAATATGGCATGTTTTGATAACAATTTTGAAAAATAATTTCATCACAACAAACACACTGAGTATGAACTTGAAACCAACATGAATAGTGTAAAACATGTTCGTCCTTCGAATAGAAGAGGTTTCGCGATTGTCCGATGCCTCGATCTAGCGAGAAAACGCGTTTTTAAAAAAAAAACTCACAATTGATGCTAGGCTTAGAATTGGTAGTTTACCTTACTATTTTTATTTTTACTAAGATATTTCAGAATGGATCTCAGAGGATGAAAGTTCGAATGATGATGGTTTACATTATAACCTATTCGACGCTGGCGATTCTACAATTTACACAGTCCCAGTCAGAGGCTTTCAAAAACATTATAGATAACAGCTTTGATAACAGTTTGTATGTTTGTATCACAGGTCGCGCTATAATATGTTCTTCTTATCATTGTATGCAGTACGATTATAATTTCGCACATTGAAAATGCCTATAGCCGGTATAGTAATCATCTAAATCTATTTAATCTCTTCAATAAATGAAAACTGAAGCAAGAAAGTATTTGTAAAATAAAGATTTGACAGTAAAAAAAACACAAAAAAACGCACTAAAAGATTCGACGCTAGCGCTTCTACAGTTTGCACAGTCCCAGTCAGAGGCTCTCAAAAACATTAAAGATCGGCTTTGATAACCGCATTATGTACACTGAGACCCTTTTAGATGAAAGAAACCCTGATCATTCTATATTCACGATGTGTTATATGAAATACTTCCCACTGGTCACACTGATCACTCTTAACACGCGTTTACAATGACGGGGTAATAAGCGCGCGGAACACTCACACACAGACACACATGCAAGTCGCCACAATGGAGAAAAAATACCCTAAATAGGGCATTGATACCGTCCATGCGCATGCGCGAGCAAGTTCAACTTTTGATCGCTGTACAACTTCAACGAATATACTTTTTCATCATATTTTGCGCTATGAACACACTCGGGAACATGGGCTTTCATTTAAGCCATCATACAATTAAATCTGTTTTGTCTATCGAACATATATCGGACAGAACGATTGATATATAATACAGAATAAAATAATAATATAGAATAATAATAAAATAAAATATAGATTCTCAATGCTGAATTCAGAACATAATCTTGAAAATACTCAATTAGCTAATCATTAGGTCGACTACCGGTAGCCGAGCCTATTGCAATCATTTCTTCTCTTCTCATTTCCCAACTCACAGTGACGCGTGTGTGCAGTGGCGTAGCCAGGATTTTCCCAAGGGGGGGGGGGGGGCTAAGTAAGATTTCTAAGGGAGAAAAAGTCGAAACTTGAGGTATTTTTCAAAAATTGCCAATTTTATGAAAATGAAGGTAAAATTACTGCTCGAGCACAAATTTTTCGAAAAACACGTGTTTTAGAGGCGAAAACTTGCTCATTTTTTCATATTTTACATTCAATTTTAGGTGCCTTGGGGAGACATTCACCCCCTTCGCCCCCCTTTTCACTACGTCACTGCGTGTGTGGTTTTCAGTAGTACTGATTGATTTGAGTCACAGTTCAGTTCAGAGGCGCTTCATTTCCGAGAAATTAATTATCAGGACCACGCTGCTAGAGGGGGTCGCAAAGACCCCAGGAAAGCTCAATGCTTACTACCGAGGAATTCAATAGGAGGCGGCACAGTTGCCCCTTGGTAGACACTTGGGACTTTTCTGAGGTGGGCCATGGGGAAGAGAAGAGAGACAAGTTGCTAAAGCGGATTGCGGCGGCCAGCCGGACGGCAAACGACTTTTTCTCGCCCCTCAGCATTCTCCAAATACAGCTCCAGAGTGCTCGTAAGGGAAGACTGGGTCGGTCATGAAGGTAAAGAACATCCAACCCACAGCCTTCGAGGAAGACCTGAAAACCTGGAGGTTCTTCTGGGACAATTTTAATACGGCAGTCCATTCTAACCAAGAATACAACGACCAGGAACGATTCCTATGTCTCCTGATGACTTTGAGGGAAGAACCGTTGGACCTGGTGAATGGGTTCAGCATGGCTGATGGCTATTAAACCGCCACCCAGAAATTGTAATCTACAAATGGAGACCCTACCAAACTGGCGCACAGAGACGAAACTTGACTTTCAGTTGGGGGGAGGGGGGTAGAAGGAAAATTTGCCAACATTACTGAAAACTCGCCGATAAAATTATTTTAAATTTACCGATTCTTCAATTAAAATATCTTTAAATTTAAAATAAAAATAAACAAACAAACAAACACATTCTTAGAAAATGAAAAATTCAAATAAACAGTTTCAAAATTTGCCGACTGCAAAATTATTGAGAGCAGAAACGGTCGGTAAGGGGGCAGGGGGCAACGGAAAAATTTACCATTTCAGTCAGGCGAGTTGAAAAAATCCAACAAGCTAAAAGTTTCTTTTTTTTTACTTTGATACTTGGGAATTTTGAATTGAGTCAGCTGGAACTTTCACAATTTTTACCCCCCCCCCTCCTTCAGGAAAAACTCTTTGGTACGTCCCTGGACTCAAGAACTCAGAATGGGATCCCAAATTGGATAGACTATCGACATTAATTATGACCTTAAGAGTAGTTGAATTCGAACATGCGCTAAATTTTGAATCTGATTCAAGCTTAAAAGACCCCATAGATCGAAATGGACAAGCACTAATTAGTTTTTACAAATCGAGTAGACTATGTTGAAGTGGAGAGTTCTTACGATCTTAAATTCAAATTAACAGATTGTTTTTGAAAATGCTAAAGATCGCTGAGTCATTTTCATCATTACGAACATCCTAATCTCTTGAGAAAGGGTTAAATCATGAAATGCCAAATTTTCAAAAACAGCATATGATTTTATAATAAATGACTGAACTATCGAAGTGAAAGTTGTTTTATTTCCATTTTCTTGTTTGAGGTGGGGGGGGGCTGTTACAAATTAAGTAATGACCCTTGGACCTTTGATTGGACTTCATCATGGTTAAATGGCAATTTTTGCGTGTAATGGTGAAGAAAACACTCATTAAAGCTTGTATCTTTACGAGCCAACATTTGAAGTCCAAAAATTGACAAAACTTAATTAACGTTAAAAACCCAAGTAATCTACTGAAACAGCGACTATTATAATTCCTAATTTTGGTTTAATTTCATAGTTTTTGATTTTTAAAGACTTGAATGTTCCCCTTATAATAACTTATACTTGGATAATTTTGAAATTTTTCCTCCAATATGAATTTTGGTAATTTGATGGTTATGAAAATGTTGAAAGATTAAATCGAGTTCTCAATTTCTACTCTCATTTTGATGTTTGGGGCATACTCGAGAGTCAATATCGAAAATTTATCGCGTTGATGGAATTTCCAAACTAAGCCACTTCTCCTCTCCCCTTCCCCATTTCGATATTTGATTCGGTTACCGGGATGTCAATTTTAATCACTTCTGGAGACCAGTTTTGGCTTTTGAAGCCTAAATCGGGAATCCAAGAGGAATCTGAAGAAATTTTCGAATTCAGCAACCCAGAAAATTCTAATACTTTATTCGATTTCCTAAAAATCAGGGCCCAAATCGCAGTTTAATAAGAAAGCTCATAGAAGCTTTCGAATTCAGCAATGCGAATAACTGGTTGTATTTTGATTCGTTACTCAATTTTCCAAGAATTGTGGACTCTGAAAAGAAGGATCTTCTGGTGAAATTTTCGAAATTAACAACCCAAAAACTTCTATTTCAGTGATCTTTCCATAAAAAATTTCAAGTTTAGCTCTAGTCGTGCCTAATGGAAGGAATTTTTTTTTTTTTTTACTGAAAAAGAAACGAGACCCTGCCGTCAGAGATGCCGAATTAAGAGAAAAAATTTCATTCTTTTCCCATTCAGAATGGGCTCATATTCATTGTTTGCGAAAAAGAAGAAAAAAAGAGGAAAATGAGAGTGAATGCATTCCTCAGTTCAGAATTTCTACTTGCCTTTTGAAGACCCCAGTTTGTCCCACGTCGATCGGACTTTGGAATAGAAATGGGTGTGGGGATTATCATTTTACAGTTTGTATAAAATTTAACGGTCATTGTTTTTATTCACTAACAAGGCCTGATTTACCTGACTGGCTGCTATGTGCTAACTTTTTTTACCGCCCCCAAAAATATACGTAAAATAAATCCCACTTTATTCGTTTTCAATTTTTCATCCCCCAAGCACTTACATTTGCGCAAATGAGCACACCCTAATCTGGGAAGGTAAGTTGAAAGGATGTTAGAAATATTTGAGAGGAACACACAACTTTCCTTTACACATTAAGATGGTCGTTATTTACTCTTGGTGATTTTTTTTTTCTGAATTTCCTCTGATTTGTCTATTAAGTGGGTTCCAATAGAATCAAAACTACTAAGTTTCAAGTTAATTGGATTAGAGGAATCCGTGCCACAAGCTCCCTTTCGTTCTTATGGGAAAATCACATGGAGTTTTGATTTTTGTTTCGGACTAAATTTCCTTCCTATATTCACCAGGACCAAAGCCCGTAAAGTAAACAATAGAACATTATTTGCTATCGGATTCAGCTTGTGACATTGGAAAATAAATCTTTTGCTTTCAACATTTAAATGTTATTGAAATGTTCAACTTTCTCAAATTTCAGGCTCTAGGTCAACAGAGCATCTAGTAAAATCAAAATAGCTATTGAAATTCGAAATGCAACATTTGTTACCGACTTTCAGATTTTTGAAATGTCTTCCACATTTCAGCTTTGTTTCAACCTTTCAGATAACGTTCAATACTCAACTTGAAACTTTCGGCTTTTGACTGACTAGTCTCAGATAGGAGTCCAGGGTACTCCATTTTCAGAAATGAAATTTGACTTTCAGTTTGGACAGGTGGAGAAGAAAAATCTGCCGACAAATATTTTTTCAAACTGAAAATTTCCGACAAAATTTTAAGAAAAATAAAAATTTGCCGATTTTTTAATCGATATACTTTTAATTAATTAAAAAAAAAATAAACAAACAAACATTAATGAAACATTTAAATGAACAGTTTCAAAAATTGCCGATTGCTCAATTATTAGAAGGAGGCGTGTCAATTCTCACCCCCACAGTTTCGTCCTTGAAGTCCATATGTGTATTGTTTTTTAATGTATGAAATGGGTTCTCCGTTTCAATTAGTGTAGAATTTCTTTGAATCGAACCAAGTACATACAATGTTCTGTGACACTCTTACCAGTAAATTTTTCAAGGCATAATGCGACGTGAATTATGTCTCATAAATATAGAATGTGTGATGAGGCAAGTGAACAATTACATAGATAGCGAACAAGTACAGGATAAGGCCTTACTATATTACGATGCATAGAGAGTTTGTATAGGCAAATGTAGATCAGAACACCAGAAGCAGAATCGTATGTATTACAAGAATCATCGAGGAGAAATACTACAACAGATTACAAATTAATCAAGCAACAAGCGAATCGAAATTAAATTTTGTAGCCTGCTGTTGAATTCTCGAATATAGTGAAGATATTCATCCTGAGGATGTACAAGTTGCGACGGACGGTTTTCTGTTTTTTGATCATTCTATGTGAATACTAAAGTACATATCTATGAGGAACAAAAGATGTACTTCCAATGTTCTAAAAACTGGATGCTAGTATTGGTGATAATCTTGGTTATGCCTATTCAAATTGTAAACTTTATTGAAGCTGATATAAAATTTCTTCTTTGTCTTTAGCGTACGAAGAGATCCCACCTGAATGGTTTGGAATTGGTTGAAGAGTACAGTACCTCCCTGTTGATAGAGTGATAAGTGAGAGCTGCGTAACTGCAGTCTGCAGCTTTGCAATTTGAAGGTGTTGCCACCCCTCTTCGAATAGTTACGTTTACTGGGAAATGAAATAAAGTATTTCAAGAAGTTGTTTTATTTTATGTGGCGACACTGATGTGTATTAGAACTGATATTACTGATAAGCTCCTTTGATCTCTGTTATCAAACCACAAGTTCATACATTCAACTGTGTTGGTGAGTTGACGTTTCGTAAGGGCATTCAGTGTAGCCACATTCCTTAATATTTCAAACCAAAAGGGAAACAAGGGGCAATATTTAGAATGAATTTACGAGAAACGGAGAGGTAATTTTAAAACAAAGAACGGCATTGGATTTAGCGTGAAAAATACTACTAGAATCGGCTACTCTCGTTTTTGTGGTTTTTTGGATGTCGTGTAGAGTAACTGACAGGTTTTAACATATTTTCAAAAATTCACAGAAAACAACATTTGAGTTTGACATTGGCGCGTGTAAGTGAAACTCATTCCTGATGGCATATGATTACTTAAGTTTGACCACTTTTTCGCCGACGAAATCTCAAATGACAAAAACAGTATCGTCCCAAATTAATTTACAGGAAATTTCCTGTGAAACTGTATCACGGACCAGACCTCATCCACTATGCAACTCCTTTATATAAAGGAATTGAAAATTTACCTTTTTTTTTTCACAAGGCATGTGGTAATGTACTGGAGAGCAGATTACCCGAACTTTCTTCCTTCCTTCCATTTATGACTTGTATTTTATAAGAACACTGTAATATATCCTTTCTATGGGGATTCCAAGGATTCGTCCACATTACACGAGGTCATACCCGGCCAACTACAGCATAAGCTTTGGTTCCAATCCCAGTTTCTTCAGCTTTTAGTTCCAAAAAAGCACGTTATGTTGACCCCACTCTTAAAATGGATTCGTGAGCCACGCTGAGTTCACATAACGAAATCTGTCTTCGTGATAAAGGGCCTGTCCCCTGTATATTATAGCAACTATAAATGGGAACTTGTACTCTCGCCTAACTTCCAAAAGAAATATAAATCATAAAAATGTTACTTACGTCAAGTGCATTAAAATGGCAACAAGAATTTATATTATCTCTAATCAAAAATATAAACAAAAGAAGAAAAAAAAAACGCAAATAAAATGTATATATAAACTTTTCAATTATTCAATACTCAAAAACCGGTCGCGGTAAGTCATGAACACACTCGGTTACTTTAATTAGAAATCAGTGTACGTAAAAGTCACGGTCATTTTTTCCCTCCCAAATGTTTTGCCCACAGTTGGTGATAAATAAACACGTTCGAATGGTAAACTAGCCGTACAAATACAACACATGCGACCATTACAATATACACCGTTGTACTTGAAGTCGGTAAATATACGCGCTCGAAAATTTCATATAAGTATTCTCGCTGATACGTGATTTGGGTCCATTTGAATAACGCGCATCTCACCAGACGTTTTGCTTTCACATTTCCCCCCGTTTCACAATTACTTTTAAATTATAAATCCTCATCCAATACATTCATCTTCGCCGAAATAAAATAACTTTACAAACGCGAAAATTATCGCACCTAATGAAGAAATTACACAGATACTGAGAAACCGAAGGTTAACAATCGTTCTAACATTGTGAACATGTGTACTTCGCAACTACGTAACTCGCCGAGGAATGAATATTATTTTTTCTCGAGACGAATTACTTCTCGTAAAACATGATATATCGTGTTAACATTAAAAAAAAAAAAAATCTGGAAGGTCCCATTAAATAAGAAGGCGAATTCCAACTCGCTTATATACGAAAGGACACCACCATATCAAATAGTTTAAAAGCTTCGCGTTATATTTATACTTGGGAGGGGGAGGGAGGGACGATGTCATCATTTCGAACAATCTTGGTCATCGAAATTTGAAAACCCTCATAAAAGTCAAGTTTCCATTCATTTCTTGTCTAATAAAAAGACTAGCCAGCGGTATTCCCCGTTCAAACAGTCCTGGTACTTAGTGAGGCCTAGTTTACAACGCGGCTTTATCTTTTATTTTACCGTAAATTTTTACTGGAGGGCTTTTCCCACATCCAGCCAGACACGTTGCAAGTTTACAAGACATTTCCTTTTTCCAAGGTTGCGCTCATATCAAAATACGGTGGATATTGTCTATTCAAGATTAGAACCATTCGGCCTGTTTACATACAACTAAATTTCAGAAAGAAAAAGGCAACGAAAAGCCACAAAAGAATGAGAGGCGGTTTTAGCCTGGAACGCCTTCCCCTTCGTGAATCTGCCACTGATGCTTCAGTCAAGACGAACGTATCAAGTCCATTTCATCATCACCTTCACCTTCTCAAACATTTACCTCTGCTGCTCCAAATGAGGCACCATCCACCTCAAATGCAGGGTGCCTTCATTTTGATAGGCAAGCTGGAAGGTTACAGTACTCGTGGAGAGGAGTAATGTGACATGTGTACATATAAGATCTATTTTCAAGATCGAAGGGGCGTCAAAGCTCTAATGTTCGAATAATAGCACATTTTCTGAGCAGTTCTCATTCCATGTACCTTAAAGATGGCAATGATTAGTTAAAGGACGAGATAATGAACATTTTCATAAGTTTCCATCTTTCTATTACCTACCCTTAATACTGAAGTGGCTACTAAGTTTTTGCTTCTTCGACATTGAAGATCAACAACCAATGCGTTCACAATCTTTCTACTGTTGATGAAACACTTTGAAACATGCTAAAAATACATTTTGAACGATGAAAATTCCTATAACAATTTATAACCTCCACAGGATTCTGTAGAAATCTAGTTATAGACTGAATTTCATTCGTAACAATGTTTTCATATCATTTTTCTAACCATAACCACCGATAGTGCTATGAAAATACAAAAAAAAAGTTGTCAACACTCCTTGCCATCACTTTCAATATTGAAGCGGCAAACTAAGTCTACAGTTCTGTGGTTAAAATTTTTGTCTTCATCTCAGATGTGAACTCTCAACCTTGTATAACCCCTCCAATATTGCTGACAGGCAATGAATAATCATGAAGATAAGTTTTGGTTTTAATCTCAGATGTGAACTCTCAATTTTGTGTAACCCCTTTGATACTGAGGTTAGGCAATGAATAATAACTTTTGGTCGCATTTCACGGTACTATCCATTTACAAAAAGATATCTGTTATCGAATTTACGTTGAAAAATTCTCATTTTTTAGAACCTCTTTAATCTTCAAGAATAGGCCACACGGGTAACATGAAGTATTTAGTTCCTTTCGGCGAGCACTGTAACAGTCTTCCAACACCAGGGATTAAAAACAGCCAGCGAAATACAGCTTACCTAACATCTGCATAATAGAAACTAACGTTTCGCTGAGTTGATCTGAGCAAAGGCAGGTGAAATCCTCGTGTTCGTAAACAAACATTGGCGGGGTTGCCAGTTCGACCGCTTAAATCCCTTAGAGTTCACATACGTATTTTCCAATGCTCGAAATGTAGCGGGAAAAATGTTTGTTATTTCGCGCAGACCCAAGATGGCAGGACTGATCAAGCTGGTTCAGTTAATAACACTGATACAAAGATTCACTAATAGGACTGTTGAAAACTTTCATAACTTGATTCTTTTCCGTCTTTATGATCAGAACTAGAAAAACTTGTTGACTGCCGACAAATGTATGAATCTAATGTTTTATCAAGTCTTTATCTGTCTAATCATATCTTCATTATGTCGTACTATGTCTTACTCGTATTATTTGTTATTACGTATAGGTACCTCACTGTGTCTTAATTGTTCCATCAGTTGATTAAGACTGAGTAGATGTACGACCGAGACAAATATGTCCAAACTGAATGACAGCACCTCGACACGAAATTAATTCGTAGGCATTGTGGTATCGACTGACTGGACTGAAATTATACGACTATAATTTCTTATATTATGTTTTATCGATTTAGTTTTTATATTCTGTCTTCACGTTTCACGTCTTTCTGTCTTACTGATTCATTATGAACTGGCTAGTATACTTAATATACACAGGGTATCTAATGAACCCCTCCCCCCCCTCCACCCATTCTACATTTTGACCGAGAAGTTGGACTTTGGCGCGACGAAGCAGAATCTTCATCTGATAATGACCTGTTTCTTTTCGAGTAAAAAATTTTCTTATCCCCAAAAAGGGAGCTGGAACGTTCCATCAACTTTGGATTATCAAATGAGCACGTATCCAATAAGATCGGGATTCTTGGGTCACTGATTTTGAATATCTAATCAAATTTTTGACCAAGCTTCAACTTTTTGACCCAAATTCAAATATTACTCTTAAATTGGGAAAAATTAACTTTTCTTTTAGTCAAACAAAACATCAAAAAGTGTGTTTTCTGGAGCGTTGATTTCAAAAAATGTTACAGGGTGATCTGACTTTGATTGAGGCCTAAAAATTAAAATTTTCCGATTAAAATAAGCAGAGGCAGTTAAATTGAGGACGGATCAAAATACTGATGAAATTTTCGACATCAGCAACTCTCCGATACTTTTTTAGGTATTCCAAAACGAGTTAATTTTGCCCGTGTTATGAGTAAATTTTGAATTTTAGGACTGTAAGTAGGGTCGAATCGAAAATATGACTGGACATTCGATATCAGCGACGGAGAAGTCACTATTTTGACACGTCATCTACACGTTCTCATTTGAAAACTCGCAAATTGGTGGAATATTTCGGCCCTCCTTCGAAGGACAGAAGATTTTTCACTCAAAAGGAAATTAACAAATCCAGATTTTGCTTTGTCGCAGTTCGATCCGATTTCGCAGTCAAGAATAAAGATGGAGGTACACTATTTTAATTTTCAAAAATAATCGCAAGATGAAAATTCCAATTTTTATAAATTATTTCTTCATCGGACCGCATGATGTAGCTCAGGCAATCAGCATCCAGCATCGTACGTTTTAAACTGCAATCGATACAACTGTTTCGTCCATTTTCTTTTCAAACACGCGATTTGTCCTTTTATAAATAAAATATATAACACTTTTCTTACAGATCGACGCTCATCTCTCACTCCAACTGACCTATACACATAGGCTACGTAGTATTTCACTAATAGACATCGAAAGTCATTTCTCATTTTACAGATACAAAAATGTTTCCAATTTATTTTGATTTCTGCCCTTTCAGAAACTCGAGACAAGCAAATCAGTCCTGGAGACGGAAAGAGGTTAGAAAAAATATGCCGCTGGATATAAACGGACCGGAATGATAGAATTTGATCGTGAAAATAATAGTTGCTACTCAAGAAGAATGTGAAGTCAAGAAATAAATTAGTTTTCCTTTCAATATCGCAAAGCAAAAATTAGGTCTGCTACTAACACTTCCATTACATGATGTTCGTCTGCTGTCGCTGAAGCACCACTTAAAAACTTAGTAAAATAACTAAGAGGAGAAAAAAAAAAACTTACTCTTTCTTCTCGTTGAAATTGGGGGCTACTAGATCGTAAATTTGTCCTCCGACGGGAGATGTATCCACCAGATATAATGCTCTTTTATCTAAAAAATAAATAACATATTATATCAATAAAATCGTTTTCAATAATAAAAGAAAAAGTTGGTGCCCCACATCATTTCAATGGCTACGTAACTGGCGCCTGAATTATCAAAAGAACTGTATTTTTAGTCTCTCTAGAAATCAAGTTTTAAGGGCTTCTTAAAGAGTCACTGGGAATGAAAATTCAGCTCTGAAGTAACCCATCAGCAATAACAGGGTGTCTACCGGGTCCAAATTTTCCAATTCCTTGACATTTCCTTGACCTTTTCTCACTTTTTTCACAACCGTTTTACACACATACAAATATAATCTTATTCGTAGAACCTTACCAAGGTGGGGGGGGGGGGAGAGAGGCTCACAATAAATAGAAACACTAAATAATACTATGAAAAAGGATATTATGTAATTATCTGAAAATATTTACGTTACTTTAAATTCATTTGTAATTTTAAAAAAAAAATCGTGATAATAATTTTGAGGAAATTTAATTGAAAAATGTATTACTTTTCAGGACCACTATCTAAAATTTGACTTTTCCTTGACTTCCTTGACCGGTAGACACCCTGAATAACTACTATTGTGAAGATTTTATCGGAACATGAGAATAACTGCAGTACGTGTTTTCAAGTGCGGGTACAAAATCGAAACAACGTTTGATGCTCAGTTCATAAACTACTACTTGGCCAGACTAGGAGGTCATTATATGCGGACACAGAAATTACTTCGTGAAATTTGCCAAATTTGTATCAACTTGAAGAAGCAATTTTCTACGAAGCTCGATCTATTTGCCAAGTTCCTTAATGCCCATCAGCTAATACAGAGGCAAAACTGAAGGAAGTCAGAGCTTATTGCAGGGAGTAATATGGTAATCTACCTAGAATTTACAGTTCAGGAAAATTAGACTTTAAAATAGACATAAATAATATCAAAGCTTTTTCCCTAGGAATGTCTTTGAAATGACTCCCTAATTAACATACTAAAAGTCCACAGCGATCCCGGCGGAGCTAAGCCCCCCAGGGAGCTTCAAAGACCCCGAAATTCACTTTTTCAGAAGTACCTCGCGTGGACAATATTTTAGGGGAAAATGTTTCAAACAACAGTTGTTCCTTGCTAAAAATTTACATAAAAAAGGTCTCTTGTAAAATTTTCGTAGAGTTGAAAACAACGCCGTTAGAGCACGCTGAAGTTCGCACATTTTGTGCATGCTTATGCCGTTTACTGTACAAGCTGGCCAGCTTCGCGGCTCATCTATACCGTGGGCTAAAGTGAGTTGGCTTACGTGAGTTAGATGGAGGGGGGAGGGGGGGGGGTCGAAAAAATAAATTCGAACTCTCTTTTGACTTGTTGAATTTTCCCAACTTTTGATCCAACTACTAAAATTTCCCAACTCCGGCGAAGGCTTGGGGGAAGCTGCCCTCCCGTGCCCCCCTAGTTTCATCCTTATTCTCACAGTGGTAGTTAACCTTTTCATTTGCTTCTTCGTTAGGGCCCAGGTATAGGCTCCATAGATGAGGACTGGTAGAGTGCATCTTTCCAATATTTTCGTCCATTTTCGGCCCTTTTCTTGTCTAATTTTCCTGAACTATTACCAAATTCGCTAGGAATATTAGCTATCTTTCAGTTCTTAGATTTTACCATCACCAAGAAACAATCAAGCTACGACAAAAATACTAAGCGACAGTATCAATTTTCACGAAAAACAGATAAGAAACACTCTCACGCGCACTGGAGGAATAAGTCGAAATGCAGATGCCAGTTCTCCAGGCTACAGTTGCAAACAGTGAAAGAAAAGTCCTCGGCATTCACACGTTCACACAGTTCAATAATCGTTTCATCTCCAATGAAACAGCCATTCAGTCATCTCAATCATATTATACACTTCGAATACATCAGTACACGTCCAACAGTTCAACATTCGACCTTAGGAATCATTACCTCAACATACCGTTTCAAAATCCATTACTAATCATAGTGCTTTTGTTATTATGATACGAATTAAGCAAATACACGAACTTACCGACGGCATTGGGTCTGACTAGCACCGTAGACATTCTAATAACTGGACTAAAAACATGACCACGTTCATTTGTCCCACTATTCGTATTGAAGAACTGTAGCAGGTACTTTTCGTGCACTTTTTGCAGCAGTATTATTATGTCTTCCAATAATAATACGTGCAGCTCGACTAATTTCGTTTTGTTCGCTATCCTCCAACTCAGACTTCCTTGGTAGATAACTTTTCGTTTAGTTAAATCTAAATTCTGCAACAGAAAATAAAACCCACATGTTAGTTTCACGGTTAGTTTCTGGATAAAAATAAAGATTAAGATCATAAATCAATTCTTCGGAAATGAACACGTTGAGTATCGCATTTACGATCGCGCACATCTGCCCCATCGAGCAATCACCATTATCGGTTACTTTTGCTTTAGGATCAACGAATGAAATAAGAACCCCTTCATTTAAGTAAGACTTCGTGAACCATAAGCCAGATTCACTTTCGAAATCTTATCATGCTTCACTTCTTCGTTTACAGCGATGTTTCAAGCAGAAGCTTGCATCACCAAGGGCACGAAGATCTGAATTAGAAACCACGTGAATACGTACTCTAACTTCTGCAGTCACTGGATGGTCACTTTTATCGAATGCTGATTTATCTAATTTCTTTTGTATCTCAGTTAGTTGGTCTATATCAGCAGCTTCTTTAACCGCCTCGTCGATCCGATTCACAATTTCTCTACTACATTCGAACGCTCTCCGAACACATTTTTCCTCTTCCGGATTATTTTTACTATATTTGGCGAGATTTTCAAACAGTAACGGATATTTGGTTAACCTGAAGAAAATAAAATTTACGATCAACAAAATGTTAAATCATTAGTACTCTGGATATACACGGCCCAGAAATATATTTTCCTCACCTTTGCATTTCTGTAGGCAAAATGTCTTGTAACTGCAGTCTTCGACATTTGGGATGACATTCGGCATCCCTCAAAAAATTGAACAACGCTGAGTCTTTTTTACTTCTCTTCTCTTTAAACATTTCTAAAGCTACTTTTTGTCGACAGCAGAAAGTTGCGGCAGCCGTTTTGAATGTTTCTCCTTCGTTGCCATCGAACTGTGAACATAATTCAAGACAAAAGGTTGATCAGAGAATATGAATATAATGTCCTGTTCAAATCTATTTATTGACCAAGGTCAGCACAGCGAGTATTAATAATAACAGGAAAATGCATCGTGCTACCACTCAGCGAAAACTTAGTACGTCCACAACAGATGCTTTTGAGGAATGCAAAAATTAAGGTTTGGAAGGGAAGTAGAGAAGCTATGAGCGCCATCTGAAGGCAGAAATGGCAAAGTGAGAATGGTACAAGGAGTACAAGGGATACGAGTTCGTTATCAAATCTAGCTTCTCTACTTCCCTTTCTAAACCTTAATTTTCGCATTCCTTAAAAATATTCGTTGTGAACATGCTAGGTTTTCGCTGCGTGGTAGCAATTTTAAGACGTCACTACAATTTCAGATAAATACTAGCTGAACGACGGCATCGCAATTGCATGATGCCAGTTTTGGACCAAATAACGAAAATTTTCCCCGCAATGTTTCAGGCATTAAAAAATTACACAGGTGAACTCTAAGAGACTTCGGCGAGCTATCTGGCAACACTGCAATGTTTGTTTAGGTTGAGAAAGTCTCATGTCACCTAAACTCAGCGCACTCAGGACGGCCAGGGTTCACTTTTTTGCGTAGATAATCATGCTTGGTTCAACATTAGACAGCGTACATCAGCCAAAAAAACGGGGTTACACTTATTTTCGATACAAATAATAACAAGCCAGGTCGCTTTGCGACCTAGTAATAGGGTCGGCCTTTCAGCTGAAGTCTGGGCGGCTATTCCATTAACCAACTTTGAACAAAAATTACAAAAGTACAATCGTACTTCGATGCTGTTAAGAGTAAGGGAACTAACCAGTAAAATCTATTTTCTGAGAACACGTGATTCTAAGTTCAAGAGCTATGTAGAAACTATGTGACATAGAGTTTACTAATAAGCTTTGACCAACATGAGCACACATTTTTGAATCGGGGGTCGAATTCTGAAAAATTCTACTATTTACGCTCTTTCCAACGATACTAATAACTCATTCTGTTTACAAAAATAGTCAGTTGATTCACACCGACCCTAATTTCAACAAGAATCATACACAATATTACAAACCTCACAAAATGAACTCCTTTCATCGATTTCTTATGTTGATACCTCGAGTCACTTTTGCTGAGACTGTAAGCACAATGTAAAACCATCTTCCCAACTGTTTCTTTTACACACGATTACGTTCACTTTTACATTTAAAACCACAAGCGCCACTTTCAAAAGCAAACGCGATTCATTCTCATGTATCTCGAACATTGATTGATGAGAAAAAGAGCCACTGGAAGACAAACCTACACCACTGACGTTACGCGTCCCATAGAACTATTTTTCCATTGGTTGTGCCGACCATAAACCACTGACATCACGTTTCGCGTGGAACTATTATTTTATATTTTTCCATTGTATTCATCTAGGACACGACATGAGCGTTAAGCGTGAGCGTTTTGCTTAAAATATCAAGGCACAATATTGAATGGGTGCGGTCATGAGGTGAGTTCTGGGTGTAAGCGTTGAGCGTTGTCGCTGACGCTCGCGCTCATTATCAAACGTGTTTGATATTTGAGCGTCAACGCTCAGAGGACATTACATTTTCACAACGCTCTGCATTAACGCTCACGCTCATGTCGTGTCCGTAGCTTAAGGCTCGGCTGCGCCGACCCTAAAAACTGTCAACTGGGGTAATATCGGTCATTCATGACATGTTGTAGGAGCGCTAGTATCGGTATCAGTAAAGTCAACTGAGGTAATATCAGACACCGGTGGTAATAACAGCCACTTATGACTTGTTGCCGGAGCGCTAGTATTGTTATCAGTAAACAAGTCATGAGTGACCAATATTACCACCAGTGTCCAATATTACCCCAACTGATGGAATATTTAAAAAAAAAATCTTTCAAATACAAAATCCGTATAAAAATTATGCCACTCCTGAATAAAATACGAATATTTAAATAAAATCTTGATGGCATAAGTTTAATTATTAACCCTATAAACTGAACAACTTGATAGGCACGTATACCTCATTGAAATCTTATGGAATTGAGAGGGTCACCTAGAAATTGCTCTTTTCAGTTACTAATCTAAGTCGAATCACATACTATGCTAAGCTACTAATCCACGCGTGTAAATGTTCCCCTTTCAGGTTCTTCATGACCTGTTTAATCAGTTCCCGCTTCAATTCTACACTGCATACGAAAACCGTATCAGATTATCAGATTTTGGAATACGTGTTCTGATGTCAGGAGCAAGCCAATACTGAGACAAGGGTAAAAATCTCTTTCCAAACAGTCACTGAGGTAGGGGTTTCTAATGAGCTGAATTGGAAAGTTAAATTAAAAACTACTTTTTGACGACAGCAATCATACTCATGGCGAGAAATCAGTAGGACTACGATATTCTTCAATACATCGATTCCAAGAGTTCCCTGAATTACTTATGGTAAAAAAATTAATTTCGAGCTAGATTCTTGAACTTGATATCAAAGGTGGTGGTGAATTCAGAGGAAGAAGGTGGAAAGGGCACATGAGATATGATAACTTCTTTCAAATATTATTGTCAAGTGGCTAATGACCGACGTTGTATTTTCGGTCAGCAGAAATTAGAGGTCTCTATTCCTTGGCCAAGACGCATCTCTCGCTTTCTGACTGTATGCTTGCCGTTTGTCTCATTTATCCATTTTTTTCCTTTATTTATTTTTGTCTCTCTGTCCATTAGTTTCCCTGTTCATCTGGTGGTTTATCGATCATCAATTTGGCCAGCCAGCTGTCAGTCTAGCTTTTCTCTTTTACCGGAGGGGAAGGGGAGACACAGGTCAAGCTTTTCGTATCGTATTTCGCTCCTCTATTTACAACTGTCTTCCTGTAAACTGACAACCTGGTCTCCGCTTCTTCCTCTGAATAAAATTATCCTCTCTAAACAGTCAGTCCGCAACCCACGTTGCTCTCTAGCAGTCCAAGATCTCTCTCTTCCTCTTCAGCTTTCATGCATGTTCGTCTGTCGAAGATTTCTCTCGTTTCTCAGTTTTTCAACATGACTTCTTCCGTTCGTTTTTCAAAACTCTGAGATCGCGTTTGATGTTTGTAAAAAGTAAACACGTTGCGCAAATTGCACTCAATAAAAAAAAATATCATGAGACTATCTATGTTCATCTGTCTACCTACCTATCTCCGTGTTTGAAGTCTATCTAATATAATGAAAATCCATTCATTTTCAAGCCGATCTCTCAGACTTCATGAGGTTGCAGAGTGCCGAAGAGCCAGGAGTGTAAAGAAGTCTTCACGGGGGGGGGGGGGGTGTGTGCCAACTCTGCAACTAAAATAGTAGCGATTCAAAAAAATTTCAGCCCAAATTTAGACTTTCTACGTACAAAAAAAGTCTCTCAAGTTTGAAATGTTGGTTGACAGGCTTCAAACTCTTACTTTCCCTTCCCTATTTACGTCACTATGAACGTCGCCCCCCTCGTCTTGAAGGGAAAATTAAACTGAGATTTAAATCCAAAATCCGGCAACGAAATTCTTTACACGTCTCACAAGTACATCTAATACGTTTATAAGTTTATTCAGTTATCTGACGATCGGCTCCCTCCCTCATCTCTGAACAGAAAAACTTCGTCCCCGTCCAGACTTAAAACTGAACCAAGATTTCCTCAGCACTTCAACTGAAATGTCTTGTCAGTTTCCCCTTCCTCTTCATGTATTAGACAAGAAACTATCCTCCCCTACCAAGACAAACAGACCCAAGATAATGATTTAGAATCTGATAACCAATAATTTATAACTTTCAAATTTCCTTTAAAAACAACGTAACTGAAAAGAATAAAGCGCACAACGGCGCATGACCTTTACTTTATTCACTTGCGTAGAAATACATGTAAAAGTTCTCTTCTGTCGATAAGGCAGCAGAGTTTTATAATTCATAATGTACTTAGAAAAAGTGAACCAAATCTTGGCCCCTCCTCACACTGCTTTTCGGATCTACTTACGCAAGATAGTATGGAACAGTACGATTTTACATACCTTCTCACATATCTTATGCATCGGGTCAGTGAAGTAAATGACAGGTGATAAGGGATAGATACCATGAAGCTCTTTTCTCCGAAAACATATATGCATCGCAATATACAAGGCTGAACATTGGGAATGGCAAATGTTGGCAAATAATTAAAAGTCCAACAAGTTCCGCGACAAGGTTTTATGTTAAAACTGTTTTCAGGCCCCTCCTCCAGCCACAAAGAAATTTCTAATGGACGCAACGGTGTAAAATTAATATGCAAATCAGGTGCACATCATCGTTTTTGTTTTGACAGAGGAAGACGACGAGAAAGTATGAAACATAGGACGAAAGATTGCGGAAAGGTATCTTGATTAAAAGAAAAATTCTCCTCCCCCATCTATTTAGATATGGTCAATATTGGTCAAAAGAGACTTCCATCGTATTACTCCACGACTTCACCAATGGGACTGAAATATTACACAATGATAATCATGAATACAAATCACGGAGACAGTAACCCGCTTATTCACTGATGACATATTTTGAACCCGAGACGAAAAAACTGAGTCATTTTCAAAATTACGAATGATGCGATAAAACATTCTTTTTGATCTCTGAAATATACGGATTACTTTTTCCGCCTCAGCTTCATAATATTATTTCTAAATCAAGTGAAACCCGATTCAATGTAAGAACATGGAGGTTCAGGAACCCCAGCCCTAGAGCCACTGGCGTTAGACTGATGCAAATTATGTACAGCAAGTTCTTTGCTAACATCGCTATCAGTTTGAGAATTAAGCTCGAAGCTATTTTTTTCCGCTCATATCTTTAAAAGCTTTCGGGTAATCTCATATTCCGCGCCATTGCTGCATAAATAGGGAATTATTGACTTTCTAAGCAGCGGAGAAGGCCCCGATAAATCATGATTATTTTTCCATGTACCAATAAAGACCCACCGAACCAAGGGGGGGGGGGGTTCAAAATGTGATCACAAAGGAACCTTCTTAATTGAGGGGAACCACAACTATGTTGCATGATTCTCATTTCCCCTAACCTATTCCTGAGTTGACCCTTCAGCAACAGCTAAGTGTTTCCAGAGACACTTTTGGCCTCGATCCATCTAATTTACTGCAACTACCCCAACCTACACTATTCCTGAAGAAGACATTCGGTATACTTGGCGATTCGACAACTGATCTTATTCCTGGTCGAATTACAAATAATCCAGACAGCTCATTTGAAGTCACTACCTGCAACCACCCCAACCTACACTATTCCTGAAAAAGACGTTCGGATACTTGGCGATTTTACAACTGATCTTATTCCTGGTCGAATAGCAAATAACCCCAGACAGCTCATTTGAAGTCACTACAGTCGGTTGAGGAAACGGTGTGCTTTTTCAATCATCAACTCGCGAACTGGTCGAGAGTACAATATTGCAAGCAAACGAATTCCTGAGTTCTACAGTTTTTGAAACCTAAACAAATAACAGAATTTACCGTTTTTAATAAAATATCGCCGACGTCGCCGACAACTGGATTTTCTTTCTTCTTCGCCTCCATCAGGCTGTTGAACTGCAAATGTATTGTCAATATTTGCTCCAAATTTGGAAATAATAATTGTAAATAATCGTCTGGTAAAATCTGCTGCTCCTTCATCGGCTTATAAAATAGTTTATTTAGCACTTTGAGCGCTCCAACGTGAGATCTTTCGGTGTGAAATAATTCTGTAACACAACAACGTAACGAATAAATCTCGGGTTTAATATTATAATAAAAGTGAACTATAGGCTTTAAATACACAACCCAGAACGCTAATTACAAGAAAATTATCGTCTTGTAAAACAATACACGGTAGCCAGGAGACTATATTACGACCCCTCCTGCCGTTCGCTCGCCGCATTTTAAAATATAAAACTTTAAAGAGCGAAGTAATTCGCGGTAACTGCCATTTCTACGATCCGCAACAATCAGTTATTAGGTTAACCGTCTCAATGCCAAATTGATAAACAAAATAACACGGCGCGGTCAGCTGTAAAAATTTTTCAATATTTTACGAACGCAAAGAAAGTAGGAAGTCAAAATTGAGAATGTGCCAAAAAATTTGATTTTCTCGCGCGATGCTCACTCGTAAAACACGAAAATATGCGAGAAACACGGCGAAATATCGCCGCCGACTCTCTCACTCTTTCCCATTCGCTTTGTCTCCGTGTTTCACTCGCGGCCCTTGAATACACAGAATTAAAAAGCTATTACAAAATACCCGCCGTCCACATAGGTTTCGATATGTTGGTCTCGTCTGCTCGACAAAATACTTCGGAAAAGTTGTCTGGAAAACGAACGAATCCGAAATTTTATTTACTTTCCGAGAACTTCGAAATCGATTTTTCTGGGAATGATGGACAGTGCTCTCAGTGTGCCAAATTCACGAGCACATTTCGTCGATGAAACTTATAAGGCCTAGGTTCACCATCTTCAAATCCCAGACGTTGATAATTACATTGCACATGTCATGAACGACCTCATTAGCGCGGTACAAATTGATTCGTGTTAGACGAAGGAGATAACCCAGTTTCTCTGAGATATGTAAATCAAATGGTACAATTCTTTGAAACGAGTGCCAATTTCACTCGGAGTATTGTGGTCAACACTTTGAGGTATTATCCCTTAATCGACGACTAGTAGTTTCGTTACTGGTGAAAGGGTAACACCTGAAAATGTTCCAACAAATACTTCTTACTTCACGTGACACTGGCGTCTACTCAAAAAAATCATCAAGAGCAGTTGGAAACTGATAGGATTCAATATTCCGATCAACACTAAATGTAAACATGGCTGTTTCAAATTATGGGCTCGATTCTTTGAAAAATAATTCAACGTATTTTTGACAGTGTTCCGGAACCACCATGAATTTATAATCGCTGCCTACACAGAAAGACATTATGGATACAGTAATATTTCACAAATTTCTCTCATTTCAGCAAATTCTGATAACAGAGTAAATAAAATTTTCTACTCATGTCTTCCCAGCACTTAAAATCCTTTTAGCCCCCCCCCCCAATACTACAAATGTTTCTTGGTTTTGTGTTCGTCTGGTTTCGTAAGAAGCCGGAAGAGAGGTTCGAGAATTTTCAATGTACTTGTTCTCATTTCGAATGTTAACCCTTTCCTTGTCCCCCAAACGTGGAAAATCTTTAAAAATGAATCACTTATGACAAGTTATACTTTTCTCAGGGAAGAAGGAAAGATTAGTGAACGCAATGCCATTTGTGAGCGAAAATAATGGTCACTTATCGAGTATTTCAATCGAAAAGATGCCGTCGATCAATGAAAACAATAATTTTTCTAAGAGGGGAGGGGGCAGTAAGACAATATCGAGTATCTCATGCACACTTGACCTAAGTGACATTCTGACAAAAAATGAGTTAAATATATATATTCTTATAGATCTCGATTCCCTCTATCGGGCTACACTCGCAAATGACGAATTACTTCCTTTTTCAGCCCGCTAGATGGCGTAAGCCATTTGAGCCACGTATATAACACAACGTTATTTACAATTTTCAAATCGCTCTCCTGAAAAAAAAAAAAAAAAAGGTTTTTGTCACACAGGTCAAGTGTGCATGAGACACTCGATATTATCGCATTAAAACGTATTTGGATGGGAGTCACTTTTTCTAATGACCCGAAAACAATGTATCCTAAAAATATTGAAAAGGACAGTTTTACAAAAAGTTTGAAACGAGAATATTCGAAGACATTCAGGAAAAAAAAAATAGAATAATTACAAAAAAGCTAAAATTTTTAGGAAATTGAAAATAATTATAATAAGAACTTCGTGAAATTGAAAATTGGTGACAGAGCACAGGAAATCTCGCTATAGGTCAGAAATCAGAAGTTTTTAAAATAGAAAAAATTTCGTTATATCATGCAAAAGTCAATTTTTAAGTTCGTTTTACACGGCAGAAAAATGGCTCATCTCGAACTAGATGATGTAAAACATATGGGTGCAGTTAATTTCCTTCGATCAAGCTCAGAAAAAATAAATTTTTTCGACTCATGGACGGGTTTCCTCTGCTACATCACACTTACTGAAATATCACATTTATTCAACAAATCTGAGTACTTACGAAAAATTTTAAAAATACGAAGAAAAAAGGTTCAAAATGAAGAATCAAATTAATTGACAAAACTCATTCGCAAGCTTTCACAAACTAAACCAAAAATGTAAAACGAAATGTCATCAATCATACTTGAATTTCCAATTTTAGGATTTCACAACTCCAAGGTCACCCAATATAAAAGGTCAGGCGAAGGTAATTTTCTGGCTGGTTCCGGAAAAAACTGAGAATAAAAAAATCTATTTTTTTCTTCAAAATAATCTTTTGATCTAAATTGATAGGTAATATTTTTCTCAATTTTTTGAATAATCTGCAGGTTATATCACCTTGCCCATCCTTATTTCAGAAATACTGCGTAAAGAATTTGGTTCCTTCATTTACTTCAGGATAAGAAAGTTCCACTAAGTCTGCTCACAACAACTGTAATAATTGAAATTTTAAGCTTGGGACTACCAAATGGAAATATTATGCATAAAATTGATTCACGGAAGGATTTCTGAAGTCTTTACCTCAATCCGACCGTTAGACCTTATATCCTAAATAAAAGCTGATGAGCTGGATTTACCCAATTACAATACGCACTTTCGCTAGTTACAGGTCACTGAATTCGTTTCTAATACTACTGAAATGAATTCTAAAATAGAAACACCTGGGGGGGGGGAGAGATCGCAGAAGAAAAATCTATCAAAATACAGATCGCTTTTCTGTTTTTGGGTTACAAAATAAATTTTGGAATTATTATGGCCCCAATTTCAATACTGAGATACCTTGAAAATAGAGGTCCAAAATCAGAATCTATTTGAATTTTTTTCAATTCTTTCTTTTTTATTAAAAAAAAAGTTAGGTTCCATGAGAGTTTTTTCGCTTGTCTGCATGAAACAACGAAGTAATGAACTGGAAATACAAGGGAAATTCAAAAAATAAGCTCAAAAAATAAATGTGATCATTTTTTCTTTCAGAAATAAGTCAATTCCAAGACCTAAATTGTACCTCAGTTTGTAAAGGCTCATTCATGTTAACCTCAATTAAATTTGATTGCCAAAAGTTTGCCGTTTCTGATTAAAAGTTCATACACCATATTTTAATCCTCAAACTTGGAACGCGCTCATTCACGTTAGCCTGAATAGAAGGAAAATGCAAAATATGTGCGTTAAAACAGGTCAAGTCCATTTCTTAAATTGCGTTATGTTTTAGCAAGTGTGATGGCGATTAGAATTTCAGTCTTACCACGAAGTTTCCAAAAGTTTACACTATCTCTTCACTAGATATTTTAAGGTTCATGCAATTAGGTAAAACATGAAACGTTTTTCGTCCCCTGAAAAACAGGACTTACCCACCTCCTTCCCTCAAGCTAAAAAATATATCAGGTTTCGAAGGCCACCGAAATCATTTTCAACATCATTTGTACACTCACTCACCAGCAGGGATGCCCAAGCCAAGCGATACAGCTTCCGCTTCCGGCTTCTAGCCTCAAATTCTCATCTAGCTTCTCACTTCTAGCTTCCAGCCTTAGTATACGAACTTCCAACTTACATTTTTTCGGCTTCTAGCTTCCAGCTTCTTTTACTTATTCTCCCCATTTCACTTTCACTAAACTTTTTTCTCTCTTTTTCTTCTACTCCTTTAAAAAAAACTAGGGGCTTTGCCATGAAGGGGCACGGTAGGTAACCCCTCCTCCATCACAGTCACTTTCCCCCACCATGCTCCTCCTCACCCACCTTGACGCCCTTCCTCATCGTGGCCGTCCTCCCTCTCCAGGAGCTTCCACTTCCACCGAGAAGCCCCCCCCCGGGGTAGGGTACCTCTGGTGATACGCAAGATTAAGGTACAGGGGAAGCCGCCAGGAATTTATCCCCATGGAGGGGAAGGAGGAGGTGGCTTTTACTGTTTAGAATACAGAGAGCCCTCCCCCATCATAACTCCTCCTCGTCCTTCACCGCGACCTTCCTCCCTCCAAGCTCCCTCCCCCACCATGATCCCCTCCCAAGGGTAGGCTACCCCTGATGAAATGAGCAATTAAAGGGTAGGGTAGGCAACGCGGTGGTTTTTTTTCCAGAGGCGGTGGCGGTGGCGGATTTTACTTTCTTAATATACGTATAGAGAGAAAACATTGTAAACAACTTTCATAAAATTGTAAGAAGCCGACTGGAAGCTGAAGAACTTTCAGCTTTCGCTTCCGGCTTCCAGCTACCGGCTTTTTCGCATCCCTACTCATCAGATCTGAAAGGACCTACAAGCGATTCACAAAGATACTGATCGGTTTCGGCTTTCCTCGACACTTGGGCTCATTATTCGCTTACACTATTCCCTTACTACCTTTCATCAATTCAGGCCAGTGTTCCCGAGGAGCAACAAGAGCATTGATCTCCCTCACATCTCAGATCAACAGGGGAGAGTAGTTCTCCAGCACCTCCCCGAGGGTCTTGCGTAATTCACGCAACACACAACAAATTTTACAACCGAAGGAAATACCACACTTAGATGTCTGTCAAATTGTCTTCTTCAAAGGCTAATTTAAAAAAAAAAAAATTGATAATTTCTGCCATTTTGAAAGTTTACATTTCACAATTTCTGAACACCTAGACTTGCCAGTGGATCACAACAACGGTAGTCTTGCCAAACTAAAAATTAGTTTTACACCTAGAGGGAAAAGGAGCTAAAAAAATCTAAATGGAAATTCAAAGGAGCTGGACCAAAGAATCCAATCACAATAAACGAGCTAAAAGAGACAGTGTTGCCGCACAAAAAAATCACACTAAAAATTTGTTGCAGAGTTTAGGATTGCTCAAGAAGAAGCTGAAAGAGCCGCCAAAGAGGATTACGAACTTTATCTTGATTATGGAACTGAATTCAAGGAGGAAAGAAGCTAACAAAGAGCTAGGAGTCAAGTTCGGGCAAATCACCGAAAACATTATTCAGATCACGGACCTCGGATCGCTCATGAAAAAGTGAACCAGATCACGAAAGCAGAGAGCAAATAATTCGGATCCATTTTTTGGATCACTTTTCAAATCTTGGCCATTTTTCCAAAACATTAAAAAAAATTTTCGATAATATTTCAAATTTTAAAAATGTATGAAATATTGATCTCGAAAATAATCCAAAAATTTATGGCATGGATCATTAAAAATTGATTCAGATCACAGATAGTCTTGAAAAAATGATTCGGATCACGGATCAGACCACAAATTCTATGATCTAGAATTGTCCGTCTCAGTTAGGAGCAAAACTGAAAATGCTCGGAGCTGAGCAAAGTGAAACAGAAACAAGTTATCTCCGAAATAACCGAAATTGAAACTCCGTTAGCGTCGCTCGATCCTTCAAAACGACTAATTATCGTATTTTACTGCTATCAACTTCTGGTACAATCAAATTACGAAAAAACTTTTTCCAACTCCGTCGGGCGCGGACGATTTCATTAACCAGACGATCAGGAAGTAAAATTTTGTTGGCCCTAACACTCAACGATACAGAGGAGAGAACGCGAGAAGTAGCTGTAGCACACGACGTTGTTTTAATTCGATCGAGTTACAAATTCAGCTCGAATAACAAGCCGGGTATCGAACTTCTCTGAGCATTGACCCACATTTGCAAGGTGCACAACAAACACAACGACGGTACCAAGACGTGCGGCGTAATTTTGGCGCCTGAAAGTACACAATACGAAAATGGTGGTCGTATATACGAAATGACAAATGCGAACCAATTACCATTAATAACTTCTTGTCTTTTTCTTTCCAGAGGCGATAGGCTTCGCAAGGCTTCTGGTGGCACTGACTCGATCACATCTGGCGGATCCGCATCTCCTTCCGAATCACTATTCCACGCTGAAGATTTGTTCGCTGGGCATGTAGGATTACCGGAAGCAGATGAAAAATTGGACGGAACAGGAACGGTAGTATTTTCGCAACTTCCTTTGTTATTACTGCCAACGACTTCTAATGAGTTACTCGGACTATCTAAGCTTCTGCTGGACAACAAACAAAACAAGGTATCAATAGTGAATTTCAAATATCAATCGGCTCAAATTCGCATGCAATATCAATTAGCACGAAGACGATGACGATAAATCGAAGGGAGGGGGGGGGGGAGTATGAAATCAATACATCCTTGAATTCATGGAAAGAAACAAAAAGACTGAGTGGGAAATCGGAATTCTTTGAGTTAGGTTGGAATTAGTACGAGAAGTAAGGAACAAGGGTAGGTAAACAATTCAAACATTACCAGCAATATCTTGTACCTAAATGCAAGCATTCAATTTAGATTGCAAAATAATGTAATCAAAATTCCGTTCAGTTCATTCAGGGGCATAGTGAGAAGGGGATAAATCATTTATTTTCATTGCAAAGGAAGAAAGTAATCAAAATTCCATTCCATAGGGAACAAATTCGACATCCCCGTAGAGAGAAAACGAGGGTCTGGGGGGGATTTCCATGGGCCCCTCTCCTTCCAGTTCATTTTGTTCTTTTGTCAAATAGGAAAAAATTATAAGCTACGGGATAAGAGATTCCTTTCATGGTGTAAGGAGAGATTGCTGATTTGATGTACAGTATGATGTAGCCGTAAGCGTTTAAATTCAGGCTTTTTAAAAATATCGGGCCCCCTGAAAGTCTGGACCTGGGGTATTTCCCCCTTTTCCTCTCCCTCTCAACAGGGTTGAAACTCGTAGCGTGACCACTTCTCCAGGAAAGGCAACCACATTTCCAGGAGGAGGGAACAACTTTGGGCAAACTTGCAAACTTCACGTCCACGAAGAAGGAGAGGAAATACTCTTGGCCACTGGCCTTTTTGCCTGTGGAGATAAATCATTAGCTCGGAGGGGGTGCAATTCCACTATTCATCCCGCACCACCACAAACCTTGGTTTCCATTTTTTTGGCAAACTCAGTCATTTAGTCGGTATTTGGAGTAGCAGTAGTCGTATTTTTTTGCTGTTTGCTTGCATTGAAAATGTTTGTACCAAGTTAGCATTTCTGAACCAGTTTTCAACCACCTATTTGGCATAACAGTCACTAAATTTTATTTCAACGATTATATTGTTTTATTATTATTATTATTATTATTATCATCATCAGTTTTTCCTTCGTTTATAATTACTATTATTTACTTTTATTTTTATTTACTTTTTCATTTTTTATTATTTTTTACTTTTATTAGTTTTATTCCATTTTTTATTTCTCTTTTTTAATTTTTATTGTAACGGTCCCTCCTATAATTGACTTCGGCTGTTGGAGGGACCTAAATAAATAAATACATAAATAAATAAATATCATGCATAAAACCAAATAGTTTCATGATTAAAATTAAATTTCATTATTTTTTAATCTATTACCAGGGGACTCACTCACTGGCCCCATGGACTATTGAATCAGATATTTAAGTTCATATATTCTGTAAAATGACATCAATGTTACGCAAAATTACGATGACAAAACTGATGATGATGTCATTGCTAAGAAATTCATATGAGATGACGTCGTAACGCAGTTAGGGATTGAGACGTCAACTTGTCTGCCCATGCTGTATTTTTTGGATAAGCAACTTGTCGGATACGTCTCAAGTCGCAGGCCTATCTTAAGTCTATCTTCACGCCGAGATCAGCTGTCAGTGATACATATCAAGTTTCATGTCTGTTTTGATATATTATCAGTAAGGGAGAAGACGGTAAGCTATCAGTAATATTTACATATTATATTGGGTTCGTCCTAAGTCTCATGTTAATCTTCCGTCTGTCTCTACGTCTTAATCATCAGCAATATATAGACAAGTCTCATTAAAGCACTGGATACCCGAGTATAGTAATACGCTATCTTGTTTCCAAAAGCGCCCGTCGATGCAGAATCCGACTATGCGGAGCAGGGTTGTGCCGTAAAATTTTGTTTTTTACTTTACATGTTTTCTACGTGTAAAATACCAAGTAAAATTACACGTGTAGAAAACTGAAGTTTTTTACGTTGTCTGTAAAATATGTACAAAACTGTAATACATCCAAAAATCCAGAAGATGCCAGCACGCTACTTTATGTTTAAAAAAGGTTTTCTACGTTTTTTACGTATTTTACATATTTTACGTCAGTTACCTTCTTTACACTGAAACGTAAAAAACTGCTCTCTACGCGTAGAGGCACAACACTGATGCGGAGCGTACCGCATAGTCAATTCAGCATCGACGGACGCTTTTGGAATCAAAAGATGGCGTATGAATACTTGGGTCTGTAGCGCTCTAGCCTCATGTCTGTCTTTATGTGTTATGGATAGGACAGGAGAATTTCAGTTTGTCATAATGTCTTACCAAGGGTGTAAGAGAAGGTAGCTCTATCAGTTCGTCTATCTTACGAGTATATCTGTCTCTATGTCGTCATGTCTTATCAGCCATAGATAGATAAGTCTCATGTCTGTCTTTATGTCTTATCAGAAATGAAGGAGAAAGTATCTAACCTGCCCTTGTATTTTTCTGGATTTTTTTTTCACATCTTATCAGCGATATATAGACAAGTCCCACGTCTGTCCAAACAAACCTTAGTCCAAACACGAAAATGTTGGAAAAATTAAAAAAAAAACAACATCCTATATCCGACCAACACCAATTTTCTATGAAAAAATAATTCGATTTTAGACCCGAGATCTTGCGTTTTCTTTGCTTGCACGTCACAAAATGTTTACTTATTCTTCAAGAAGAGCTTCCTATTTACATGTTGAGCACAGAGACAAGAACACAGATTTTGGATCCGGACGCCGTTTTCCCGACGGAGGAGACGAGTTAGCGTGCATGTTTGTCGAACTGTCTATCTGTCCGCAACCTGATTCAGATTGAATGCCCCCTGCGACCAATTGTCAAGAGCAATCTCTTCAAGATATTTTGAACAATTTCCCCCCTATTTTCCTCTTTTTCCTCTCTCTCTTCTCCAATTCTTCCTAATACCCCTTTCTCATCGAGGACCATGGTTCCTGTGGCCGTTAGTGTGAATCCGACATTGAGAAAGCTAATCAAAAACGACCACAAACAACCAAACCTAATCAAAACCAACAACAGACTAGATTTTGCCCCGTTGAGAACAGCCAAAATCGACCACATGAGACCACAAATGAACGGAAATCAGGACACGTTCACTTCACGCGCCCAGGAGGGAAGGAGCCAAAACCATCAGTAAATTGATGACGAGTATCTACACTGCATGCAGATGCATTGGTACATGGATATGTCTTATAGCAATTAATCGGCTGCAGATTATAGCCGCGTAGCAAAGATTAAGATCAATGAGCACATGGCTGGAAGAATGTCGGGTGGAGCGACGTGCGTCGGGGGGAGGGGCGTTATAATGTTTGCTCAAGTATACCCTGTCTGTAAGATGTCGAAGTTTTAAGCATTGCAAATTAATCGGCTGTAGACAGAGCTGGATTAGGGTATTTCGCGCTGAAAAGGGGCTTGTTTTTTCACGCCGTGCCAATACCTTGGTTCGGGGCGGATACAGGGTGAGGGGTTCGGATCCCCACCCCTGAAATATCTAATGTATCTACCAATGCAACTTCTTTATTATCCTTTTTCTATAATATGTGTATTTTTCTGACATTTTTCATTCGGACCCCCCTCCCTCCGAAATTATTTTTTGTATCCGCTACTGCCTAGTTTTTTTTTGTTTGTTTGTTTCGAAAAAAATGTTTTCAGAAGTAATCACTGAAGAAAGTTTATTTTACATTTGCATTTTACAAAAAATCAAAAAGAACAGTACCTACATCGATTTTTTTGATTGTGAATTTTTTGATCAGTTTTTCGCGAAGGAACGAATTTTGTTATCGATTTTTTCACGGCACGAATTCTTGGTAAATTCTTTAAAATGTGGCGCAAAAATTTCGCGCCGCGAAATGCCGCGAGATTTTTGCGCTGCAGGCGGCCGCTTTGTCTGCCTAATGGGAAATCCGGCACTGGCTGCAGACTGCAGCCGCGCAGTAAAGATCAAGATCAATGAGCACCTGGCTAGAAGGAAAAATAATTTCCATGGAAATGCGGAACACTGAACAGAAACCGTGAAGAGCTAGATCATACTGACTGGCTTCACGCAATACGCACAGCTGAACTGAACTGCGAACTGAACTGAAATCAAGTTCCGTGTCGATCGGAAATATGATAGGAGAGCCAGCCAATAAGCGCTAAAACTTGGAATTTCCGAAGTTGGTAGCCCTGTCGTGAAATTTCCTAGTTTCACACGAGGACAATGGACCGCCATTTTGATTCCTAACGAGTCCAAACATCTTTGATCACCCGTCCGCGAACAGGTGCGAGTGCGTTTGAGAATGCTCGGACTAATTTGGGAATCAAAATGGCGGTCCAGTATATCTGTGTGAAAACTATAAACTATAGTACCCTACTCAAAAGGTGATGGTGGATGTTATCACCATAAGAATACATGTAACTTGAATTCGCTTTTTCTAGTGAATAAAACGTATTCTTGGATCATACGTATACTAGATGAATTCGGAGACTGAAGTCTCTATGAACTTGAAACGACTCCATTTTCCATGTATTAGTTATATACAAGCGCGTTTTGTACTAATGGTAAACTTCCATAAGAAAAACAGTAATTCGGAAATCAACTTATTCATCTAACTGGATCGAATAAAGTGCATTAAATTACCTTTCATCGTGAACTAGAGACTTCAAGCTTCAATTTGACAGGTTATATGACTTTAAAAAAAACTGTTTTCAGCATTTGCGAAAGCTTTAAATTTTACCAATTTTACACATATTCTCGTGGGAGCATCAACCTTGACCATCTTTTCAGGAGTCGACACTAGCGAACCTGGTCACGGTTTTATCGCTTATAGACAGTTCCTATTCCCAAACTATGATTGGTAACACTGAATTCTCTTCGAACGCCTATAACTCGAGTTAGAATTGAAGATACGGTTTCCAAACTGCCCTTAGTAAAAAAAAATCGAAATGCGGTTTTCAGCGCTACCTAGTGGCCAATGCGAGCACTACAAAAGTAACTTTATAGAATCTCGATACCTCGTTCGATGGTCATTACGCGCATTCAAAGAGCAGCGGTGAGCTGACAGGAAGAAAGGGACCTTCATGTATTACGTCCAGTGCCAAACTGCCCTTTGTCCACAACTTTCGATCACTTTTCCTTCAATAATTATAGATAGGCTATATTCTCATTTTTGTGCGTCTTTGGTAGTATGGTAGAGGATTCAGGCTACTCGGTTGTACCATTTACAGAAGTTTTAAATGAACTGGTACAGTGTAGCACAGTTTTTATCGATTTCCCAAAAAAATAATTTTTGTACTAAGGGCAGTTTGGAAACCGTATCTTCAATTGTGATGAAAATACGAATCCAATTCTAGCGTGCAGCTTTCGTCGTTTTCTGTCAGATAGCGCTAAAAATTCATTTTTGGAAAAAGTGGACTATGGGCAGTTTGGAAGTCACTTCAATTCTATTTTTATTATTTTTTTTCTATTTGCACTTAGCGAAAAATTGATATCCCGAGTCGGTATTTTCGTCCTATTTTCACGCACTCCCTCCCCTTCCCCCACCTATAGACCGAGTACGTGAGATTCGGCTGGTTCGAATATCTCTTTTCAATCAATAAAATCCCTTCTATAAATATCTTCAGAAGTTTTTCTCGATATGCAGGGCGTCTACTAAAAGTGAAAATCGAAACCCTCGACTTCATTTGGCCGATAAAAGGGCCCTCAATTTTCTCCAAGCGTGGCATTGCCAGCACTGTTGTACCACACTGATATAACTTTCAAACGTCTTACTTCAACTTAGTAATAAATACCAACCTCGAGGAGAGATTTGAATTTGAGGAACTTCCGGAATTCGTGGTAGGATACGGAAACTGAGCATTTGTGTCGATTTCCACATCACTGAAACAAACAGAAAGTCGAACGCGTTTACAATACACGAAATAATAAGACATGAATAACAATATTCTGAAAATACAGCCGTGTCAGCGAGCTCGAGATGAACGTGATAATAAATGGATGTAGACTATTTCGAGCGCACGTGCTCTCTCCGCTTTTCATAAATTCGAAAACGGAAAATTCTTGTCGTCAGGGCCGTAGCAAAGCAAACTTATGGAGGGGACTAAAAGTAAAAATTTTCCTACTGTTGAAGGGAATAAGTCGAAAATTTTCCATTTTTCAAGTGTTATGCAAAAAAAAAAAAAAAAAAAACCAACGAAGCGCCTGAAAAATTGCAAATCTCGAAAATGATTTGGGGTCGAATCACCCCCCCTCCACTACGTCACTGCTAGCTGCTTCAACTCTGTCTGATATCTAATTATTTTTGAAAAATGTTTCTTGAAACAAAGACCTTTATTCTAAAACTTTCCCCAGTTTAAAATAGATTTGGATTAGGAAAATATAATTTGAAGCGACCGACAATATAGAACTGCATGAAGTCACAGTCTATCAATTTCGACCTTTATTTTGGGTTGAAAACTACAGCGACAGCTCTAGTTTCAGAAAACCCTGCAGTATATGCAGATATATTTACCAAATGTAATATTGTAAGGCAGTGGCGCAATTCAGTCGGCCACTGACCACTTGCTGGACAGGTTCCGCCCACATTGGGTCAAAGAAACCCCACGACTTTCTGATACCATGTTCACATTCATTAGGACTTGGTTAAGACTCGTCATGTAAGGTTAAGAATCGTTATAAGTTCAGATGCTAGTCGAATGTACCCTGTATGTTTCGATGTAAAGTTGCCACTGGGCATATTTGTAGTTAAGACCATAAAAGGAATATTATAAAGGTCACATTCATGATTCATGTTAGCTACAAACTAAGTATACTCAGATTCGTGAACACCATCCCAGGCATTTTTAGAGAATCATGAGAATCGATATACTGACACTCGTAAGACCCGTCAAGGCCAAACCTCATTGAAAATCTCTGATGAGATATACCTCAACACAGAGCGCGGCACTCGGCTAATTCTAGTAGCCAGTCGGCTAAACAGGCAAAGCGAGTATTTTTTGAATTTCAAATATCCTCCAAAATTCACGTTACCTACAAACAAAGTATACTCAGATTCGTGAACACCATCCCAGGCATTGTTAGAGACTTATGAGAATCGATGTTTTGATACTTGTAAAGACCCTTCAAGGCCAAACCTCATTGAAAATCTCTGATCAGACACCTCAACAGAGCGCGGCACTCGGCTAATTCTAGTTGCCAGTCGGCTAAACAAACAAAGCGAGGATTTTTTTGAATTTATTTTTGAAATTTCTTACACTTGAGTCAGCATTGCTCTACCTTCGAAATAAAAACTTGCTAATTACGGACGCTACTCAAGATTCGTTCAAGACTGCCAGCCACTTCTTAGGACTCCGCTAAGACTCATCATTGAGAGTTGGTTACGACTTATTACACTCCTTGCGATTCCATTACAGTTCGTCAAGTCCACATAAGAATTTGTGAAGAATCGTCCGGATCCTGCTAAGATTCATGAAACCTCATCAATATTAGTTCACAGCTGGAAACTCCAGTCAAATACCAAAATTTTTCTTCTATCGAAGATTTCTCAACACAGCTTTTCTAGATCCGAGGCAGATCCAGGAAGTGATTGAGGGAAGTTCAGAACGGGTAAGAATTCCTAAATGTTCTCTTTCTTGAGAGCTTCGAACATTTTTCTGATCTTAAGAAGGTACGAGAGCAACGGCGCCAGAACAGTGGAGGGGATACAGAGAACCACAGAGGTACATCATACCTCAACTTCTTTTCTGGAGGGGGGGGGGGTAAAATTATTATAGGTACTCCCCACACTTAATAAAAATCAAGCAAAAACTTTCAGCAAGTTAACAGAAAACGTTCAGAGACAAGATTTATGAGATTTTTCGCTTCCTGATTCAAATTCCAGGAGCAAGAACTTTTCTTGTTCTCCTTATCGATTTACATTTCTAAACCCTCCTCCCACAAAAGAAACTTCCGATGCCTCTACTTGAGAAAGTAGATACGGGAGATATACTCAGAACCCTAAACGATTTATTTATTTTATTTTTTTTTTAGTGACGTTGATAATGAAAATACGTCTCAAGTATGCCATCAGAGTTTTTCGACTCATTGGATCATCGACTAGGCGAAAGTTTTTGAAAATTTTTAACCTTCATCACAAAACTACTCAAATTTTTCTCTCGTGAAAGGAGGTAGAGCAGTCCTCTAGCTAACATTCTTCAATCTTCAATCCTCACGTATGAATCTCTCAAACTCTCTCAAACTGGCCTGAAATACCACGACGTTTCTAAACATGTTTAATACAGACTAAAATAGTTTAGAACTTGTTATGACTCTTTACTACTTTTTCAGACTTGATTATGATTCATTAAAACCAGATCAAGACCTTTTCGAGCTCTTGAAGCTTTTCGAGACTCGTATAAAGTTATAAGACGCTTCCAAGCTAACTAAGACATTTCAGTACTTCGTTTAAGACAGTCTCATGCTAGTTTCAAACTTTATAATGTTTTCTTACTTTTCAACTGACTATTCAAGACTCGTTTCAGTCTGTTTATTACTCTCCCACTTGCTCAAGATTCTTTAGAACTTGATTAACGACGCCTCATCGGGACAAGTAGACTCCAGACTCTTTCAAACATGTTTTAATGATTTGCTAGGACTGTTCGAGACTTGACGACTATTCCAGATCTGCAAGAGAGTCTTCAGATTCAGGTATGATTAACACTCTTCTAAACTTGATCACGATCTCTCAAGACTTCTGAAGGCTAGATGGAACTTGTCAAAACTCATTGAAAACTCTTAAACACGTATTTGGGCCTCGGTAAGACTCTTTTAAACTTGTCTACAACTCGCCATGATTCTTCGAACTTTGTTCACGACCTTTGAGATTCATTCATACGTGCTTGTTCACGACTTCTTGAGACTATCAAGATTCCAGCAAGCACGTTTGATACTCGGTACACGTTTCTGTTTCAATTTTTCTCCCTGAGAAGGCAATCGCCCCATTTCCTCTCCCATGCATCCGCGCCTGTTCTACATCCTCCCAATAGTCTGTGCATCCACGAGGGAGCAATGCTCGCTAAGCAGCGTAGACGTCGTTACCATTTACCAACACAGCGATCGTGCGTTTCAAAATGAATTTCTGTCCGTAATAAAAGTTAATCCATGGACCATTAAAACTCAGCCTATACAGGAGATCAAATATAAATTTTGCGAGTGCCCAACGATGGCCCGAATATTGAACGGAAAATTCCGGCAGTCGCGGGAAATGTTGGAGCGAATTCGAAACAACAGGTGCCGGTATAATGGTTTATTTAGGATGGTAATCCCCCGGAGTAAGCTTCATTTCCTCGGACTTAATCTACGGGCCTAGATTACCTAGATTACCGAAGATCGGAGAGTATTATCTCGCCAATGAAAACAATTACAACCTTAATTCGAGGTCGAGTTACCCCTTCATTATATACTCCATCGCTTTCTATGGAACCTTATTCGCGAGTTGATGGAAAATTTTCAGCAGCTACAAGACAGTGGAGTGCCATAAACAGCATTTTTTTGTCATCGTGTTGGAATACTGTTGAAAATATAATAAAAGAGAAAACAAAGTCCATCATCTGCTCTGCAGGAAGTAGCGAAGACAATGCGAACAAGCATTCGTTACGGTTGACTGTTTCCGACATTTACGAAAAGCGCGGAAAGGATTCGCCGGTTGAAATGTTTTTCGGTGCAGAAAATGGTAATTCGAAAAGTCCGCACATCATTTATTCTTGACCTTTTGGCGCGAAGAACGGATAATGAAATAGTGCCTTCGGTAAATTCAACATTGTGAGATTTTAAAATAGAAACCGAGAGACACTGAAGTATCTCCTTGGCTTGGAAGGTAACAAAAAAATACAATAGTTTAGATCTGATTGAAAAATTCAGACTGGCACCCTTGCCAACAGTTTTCATCATATGAAGGGCACAGGGAAAGAAGCAGGTAAGTCAGTTTCGTGGCGAAGCGAGAAAAATGAAAAACAATTTTACACACGTGAATTTTGAAACTAGTTTCTCTGGACTGTATAGCATCCTTTCAAGCACCCTATCATAGCTTAGCTACTTCTATTCATTTCTCCGGTTCCAACGGTTTAATGACTCAATTTCGCGAAAAAAGTGACTTACCTGCTTCTTTCCCTGTACCCTTCATATCGGGCCTGACCTTCGAATTCTGTTCTAGTTTTGACCCCACACAGGGTGTTCCTTTCGCTGTGTGACCAAGTTATAACGTACCTGATTCGCAATCCCTGCGACTAGGGTTCGAGTCCCGCCAACGCCAAGAAGATAGTTATATTCGAATACCCCCTCCACACTAACATCTTAGCAAAGACAGCGACTACACTGCCAATCGTGGTGGAAACTTAGCGCGTCCTGTGACCTCCGTCCACGAACAAAGTATTACAATCGCAGGGTATGTCACAACCAGATCAGAAAGATTGGTACTGTGCGTGTGCATGTCATGAACAGCATACTCAATGACATGAAACACGTGGCTAGTAAGCGAACTACGGCTGCACACTCTTCGGCGCAGAGAAGGGAAACTCTAATGCAGCAAGACTGTGGGGAAGGCAACGGAAAACTACGCTGACTAAACTGGCCAGGAGAGTGACGCGTCAGAAACCACTACCGCCAACGTCCGGCATCGAATATAGCGCCTGAAGAAGATGAGGTGTTCCAGTTGAGTATGCTAAGTGGGTAAGAGGTGACAGTAGGACAGTACTCGGCGAGAGAAACAAAATACGTCATGTTGAATATATGTTCCAGAAACCATTGCGATGCATAAAACTGATATCGAAATGTAGAATCGACGTCGATTCGATATTAACAGTTCGACATTTCATCGATTTTCACAATAATTGGACTTTTTTTCGACGCAAGACTCACAGAAGTGGCCCAAAGTACTGCAACTTCAAATATTAGAAATTCGGACTACTTCACAAAAAAATGTAAAATTATACCAGAAATAATCAGTATTTTTACATTGCAGTAATTTCCTTCAATAAAGTCCCAAGGAAATTGAACATTTTTTCTGCCCTTTTTTCTAGTATAATGAACAATGAACAGGGTATCAACTTGAGTCGAAAACTAAACATGGGGTACCGTTGGGATACTCTTTATTCTTCATTTTTAATTTGCTCTCAACCCGAGCCCTGGACTCCGTCCTTTTGAGAATTACCTCAGAGACGTCGGGGAGGCAATTAGGGCTGTCTTAGCCGTCTTCCCTTCTGGCCGAAAAACCGGCCTAGGTCGAAATTCGACGAGTTGCTACGGGGGCTTGATTCCGGGCACCGGATTTCGAGACCAAAACACTATCGACTTGGCCAAACAAACCCCTTAATACCGTTGGGATACTCGGAGAATTAATTAATCTTGGGTAACGTTTTTCCAGGCTGCACGGTTGGTTTCAAATAACTTTCAATACTCGTAAGAAAATTCAATACTTTTATAGTTATATTTTGAAAAAATTCCTCCCTTTTGAATTCTCAGAATAATGTTTTCAAAACAATGCGCTCTTTGAGGAAAATTTTTAAACTCGGGTGATCAGTAAAATACTTTTTTGAAATCTAAAAAATTGGTCATTTCAGTTTCTCCCTCTCAAATTTTCTATTGTTTGGGATCCACCGACAGAGTATTCGTCTTAATTTTGTAGTTTAGAATTTTTGCAAGTTTATATTCGCATTCTTTTTGGAAGGAATTTACAATTTTTTTCTTGTTGGAAATTTCCGAATTTTTGAATTCAATAAATTTCTAGTTTGCTGTACATTTTGAACACTGTTTGTAAACGTAAGATTTTTGAAAACGTTCAATTGAAGAATCTTTTCCCAAAATGCGCAAAATTATTAAGAAATTTCAATTTTTTTCAGTTTCGTCAGTCTCTAGCTCTCGAAAGTTATGGCATTATTACCATTGTAGTGTTCGGCACATTCAACCTATATCAAGGTGTCTACCACCAGTGGCGATCGCTCATTTCATTACGGAGGAGAGGGAGACAAACCATTTATGTATCCAAATTGTCATCTTTTGTTGGCAAGTGGGAGGGATTAAGAACTTTGGATCAAAATACTCCATTTTTCGTTATAAACATTTCCTGTGAGGCCCATTTTTTGGAAGGGGAGAAGGAAAAAAATATGTCTTCATAACTTTTCGTTCTGGAAAGGGAGCAAAAATCCGCCCTAAAGTCCCCAGGATCACCACAACTGATGTCTACAGAAGTCGAAAACCAGAAATGGGAAACCATTAAGACTGGAAGAGGGGTTGATTTCAGGGAACTTTTTCTGTTTTCCACGGTCAATTTTCAATACGAGTAATTATCGTAAAAAATTAATCAGATTCACTTTATTTTGAAGCAATATTAGATTTTCAAATTTTTAAAACAAATTTCGACATACATAGGTTGCTTTTGAGAACAGATAGGTTTTCATTTCAACATCAAACACTTTTGAGAATCTTCAGGATTTGTAGACACATTACATGACCCTTCGGCGATAACAGAAAATACTAAATTTTATTGAAACAAAAGGCCAACAAAACTGTGAAAACTTTAAAATCTTAAGATGGACTTCGATGACTTTACGAAAAAACTTATTAATTCTGTAGTAAATTGCCTGTTTTTCAAGATTCCACGTCTTAATATTCAACCATCCAAACCTGAATTTCATTTTTCAATTTTGTAATGTGCATAGTTACACTTCAATGTTTTTTTGAAAATGACAGTTTGTTTCTTTGTTTTTTAGACAACTTTAACATTTGAATGTTCTACAAATCTGAATATTTTATTTAAAATTTTTATCAGTTCCAATTACAATTATTTCCAAAATAAACAATTAATTTCAATAATTTCAAAAGGTTTGTTAATTTTTATTCTTTTCAAATTTTGTAATCTCAATTCTTTGAAACCTTTCCCTCAAAAGAGAACTCGATTTTTCGCGAATCTTAATTTTTTGTTGCCACCAGTTTTCATTTAATTTTCAATATTCATATATTATCTAGGTACCGTCCGGATTTAAATTTTTGTAATTTTGAATTTTTATAAATTAAACTTTTACACAACTCAAATTTTTAATAGAATATCAAATTTTTCATGAGTTTTGACGATCTTAGAGAGCTTCAAATTTATTGTGATTTAGAGTTTTGCCTTTCCACAGTTTGGCTCCGAAAATGTCAAATGTTAGTAAATACTGATTTCATGTCGTTTAATTTTGATTTTTACAGTTTTTCTTTTCTTTTTCCTCCTTTGAGGTGGATACAGTTACAATGTCTAAATTTTCTGTAATATCAATTCACTGTTCTTCAAAACTCTTGTCATTCCAGATTACTTACAATATTAAGTTCTAAAATTTTCAACTTCGGTGACGTTCAATTGAGTTATACTTCTCCAATTTCGTTTCCAAATTTTCTGAGATTACAAATTTTGGACCTCCCTCCAAAGATGTCAATCTTTAATAGCATGTCCTCAATTTCGAAAATACTGACTTCAATTATAAATTTGATTAATTTTCTTCTAAATCAAGTTGCGCATGTTTCTCGATACAGAATAACTAAATTATTCGAAGTGGTTTTTACGTACAAATGAAAGTCGAATGTTATCAGCACAATTCGTGATTCTTCCCTTCGAACCCAAATCGACGTCGATTAGATATGGGGAAATCAACGCCGGTTTAGTACACTAAAATCAACCTTACTACTCACAGATGAAGAAGTGCACACAACAGTGCATATAAGTAGGACAGAAACACTGAGTTCGCAGTTTGTAAGTACATTGAGCAGTCTCACAACGTTTGGCATTTTCACTCGAATTGAGTTAGCAGTTTTTAAGATGAACACTGAGCAACAGTGTTGGAAGATATTGGGAAATTTGGCCTTCAAAGGGAAACATGCGGGGAAAGGGGAAAATACGGGAAATTTTCAGACGTAAAATAACAAGACTATACCAGAATGAGAACGGCGATTATTGAATGAAGTAGAACATCATATATTATACAAATGGGGTTCAGTCTTTTTTGTGAGATAATTTGTAATTACATATAGGACAACGTCTATTACATCTTCACAGCAGGGATGCCGTTCTGCCGAAAGTATTATTACGCAATTTCGTAATGTTCAACCGATTTGGAAACAGGACCAAAATACATATTCAAAAAATGTTCTTTTTTTGAGGTCAAACATGTTCTATTAACTGACAGCTACTGAAGATTCGAAAATCGAAACATCGATTGTCGATGAGAGAATGTATCCAGGAAGCGGATAAGCGGAAGCTTAGGGACAAATTATCGATTTGCAAGCAAAAAAATACGTTGGGAAAATGAGGAAATTTTCTACTAATCTTCATTGGGAAAAATTAAGTAAAAAGGGAAATTTCGAAATGCTATGTGGGAAATCCTGAAATTTAGATCCACCAACACTGCTGAGCAACCTCACACCTTTGGTATTTTTAATCTGACTTGGCAAAAATTTCAAGTTTATTCCTGCAAGGAGAAAACTAATATGCAGTAAATTCTCATGATAAGACTTTGAGTAAACAAATTAGATCATGAGAAATAGCGTCAAAATTGAATTAAAAGGACGTCGGTTTGAAAGCAATTTCCATTTTCAAATAACGTCGATTGAATAATGATTTTTTCTGTTAAATTGATGCTTCGCTCACCATCAAAACACGTTCATTTGAAAGCCATGAATCGTAGGGAGTCTGAGAGAGAAAGAAAACTTATCATCACTGCCTACTGCGTACCTCGAAAATTGAAGAAGCTACATCATACAAAAATTGAAAGGTGTGCACTTCAACAATTTTATAGTTAGAATTTTAAAAACTGGCAGAGCCCTTTCAATGCCAAAGGTAAGCAATTCAATTTTGTTAGGTTCTGTTAACTCTTCTATGAACTACCCCCTGATTATCTCGAAGAAATTCTGGATAAAACACGCTTAGTCAAATTTTTAATGAAATTTCACTACTTTCAAATTTTGAACACCAGTAGCACCTTCAATTTTGAGTACAAGCACATTTTGTATCTCCATTACTGAATCCTAGAGAGAACTCCTAGAAAGAACTCGACACAATATACAGAAATAAGAAAGAGGTTTCCACCAAAGCTGATCGTGAACTGATCCTACCGATGTCAATACTTTTTCATGTTGTCAGCTAACTAATACTTTTGTCGGGGAATTCCCAAGGCTACCAGTATTTGCTAGTCAATCATAATTTTGATACGTCGATTCAGAAAAAGCCTAACTGCTCGTATTATATGATCAAACACTATATCAGGCAGGGTTTGTTATGAAGTATAGGAAAATCTTGGTACAACATGAAATTGCACGTGCATTATCAGCTATAATTGAGAATGATTAAACGTTAATAAACAGGTCAGTGAATGGAATGTTTTCATTCATTGTTTTGACGTGAGCTACACACGAGAGCGTGGTAAGTTTTTCGAACAGTTAGCTGAGAATTTATTGAATGAAACGTTACCAATGGAATCGATTCCACATACTTCGAATTCGAATTATGGTTAGATTTTGAGCAGGAACTGACAGCTTTGATAAAGATTGTGACGAATATGCAAGCACGCAGGATTTCTCCCCTGATGACGAACTGGTGGAAAAACAAACATTGTCGTGATAACGCTTATTTTCCAATTATCAACTTTTCTCAGTTCCTGTAGTCTCCTTTATCTATCCGATTCGTATACGAGTCATGATTAGTCCTGAGTCCTGATATGTCAGCGTACACAAAGAGCTTCATGAATTGATTCCCTAATCAAGATTGGACACATAGGAGTATTTTGCACAAAAAAAGGCATAATTTCATTATTACATGATATTTATGTATATTATAAATTTTCAAAAGAATAATTTCCTCTAATTTTTTTTAATATATGTACTCCCTATATGATTTCTAGCGTTCGGCTTCATTTATTCCCACGGAGAAAGGGAGCAGGGGTTTTTCAAAATTTTGTGTCCACTACGTAAGAATTCCTTTTGTTATGGGTGAAAGAAAAACAACAACGAAATACTCAAATTGGTAAGTATTTTGATCTATTTTTCCAGGCGATCACACCGCCAACAGATCAGAACTGATAAGCCACTACCGAGGATATCGAAAATCGCAAACAACGCGATTTTCATAGAGAACTTCTCACAGAATGGATAAACTACACGTAATTCGAGATCTGACAGCCTATGTTTTTTAAAACAGAAGACTGAAGCAAAGCAGCTACTTTGCACCATGGAAGGTTCAATTAGGGAGTCGGTACAAGCGAACAAAAAATCGCCGCTGCGATGGAACCACAAGTTCGTAATCAACCTTTGACCTTATTTTGAGGACGTGTGATGCATATTTGGTCACCATTCTAGGTAAGGTGAAGTAGGGCAAGATGAGACAGTGGGTAAGATGACGCAGATGCTCGTTTCCTATATTAGAAGCACTGTAGAAAAAAAGTGATACCGTAATTTAGTAGTGTCTCAACAAAAGACCTTTTGCATGTAAATTCCCTTGACGGTATACTTTTTCATTCTTTTTCGATGATTTTTTTTGTGATTTTGATTTTTGATATAAAAAAAATTGCTCGAAAATAAATCGACAGTTTCTATTAAAAAAAATAAAAAATTGTTAATTAAGAATCATTTTTAATGTTTCATATCTTCAATTTATATTATTTTATCTGCTCTATCCGAACATTTAATCGATATTATCAGTAGTTGAGTTTTCACACACTTTTCCATTGTTGAAGTGGAAAAGATCAGTTATCAGCGTGGTAGGGTAAAATGGCCAAAACATTGGGCAAAATGGCGTACCATAATACGTGATAAATAATGACTAATTCGTGCATTCGTGGTTAAATCACTATGGTGTCAAACTATGTAGGAACGACCAATAGAGGCTCTATTAAATTACAACATTCTAATGAGAACTTATATTATTTTTTTGAAATAAAACAAAAATGTTATAGGAATTTATAGTATTTATCTTAACATGTATTTTCCATAAGCCATCTTGCCCTACTCAGAAAAGGCATCTTACCCACCCCATCGGGTAAGATGGCCAAAAATAGGAGTTTGGCAGATTAATTATTACTTATATTCTTTTAGAGTAGGAATGGAGGAAAAAAAAAAAAAAAAAAAAAAAAAAAAAAAAAAAAAAAAAAAAAAGACTGCAGCGAAAGAATCAAAGTATGCCAAAACAAAATTTTAGCTCGAAAGAATGCTTTACTTTGGAGTCACTGCTATTTTTCGACATGTGCGTCATATTGCCCTACCTTACCTACCTAATTAAGGTTCTTTGTTACCTTCATCAATGGATTCCCCCCCCACAGAAAATTAATTTATTTGCGCCATTTTGCTGGTCTGAAGATTCACGAATGTGATTAGTAACAGCCACTACGATGAATTTTTTAGCACGTTCATTGATTTTGTGGAATACGGAGGTGGGGGAGGGGGGAACACTCATGTTCATAACTGGGAAAAGTTGAAAATACAATGTTCGAAGCAAAAAAAAAAATCAGAATGCATTATTTGTCTTTGAAAAAATGTACTTGTAACTGAAATATGCCACTTAAATCTCCCTCCTTCTAAACCGGAGAGCTGAAACGTGCCATGTGGCTAAGTCTCAGTTTTGGGAGGGGGTTTTCATTTTTGAGCAATTTTTGGTACCATTGATGAATGTTGTCAGTAGTTAGAAATATTAGGAAGATATACTCGTAATACAGAATGACAAATTGTGTCAATAGAATTAATTTTATAGGATCATTATTATGATATCTAATACAGATAAGTACAGCACTATCTTAGACGTAATGTTCTTTATTTTTTTTTTTTCAGCCAGCATATCTGAACTAAAATGTCATCAACTGGAACCTGTACTTCTTGATATGCAGTGCCTCTTCTGCAATGGCCCCCTTTCATCTGGTAAGTAGGCAACCTACCCCGGCAATATGAAGGTATGTTTGCATACACTTACTTTTGAAGGGACTGAGTTATGGTCAAATTTCGAAAAGTTTTCTATTTATGATTTTTTTTCTTCTCACGACCCACTTTCCATGATCTTCAATTTTTTCTACGTGGTTACCACATCTGTCATCTTTCACACCCTCCCCATTGGTCTGCGCCACAGTTCGGGGAATATGGCCAAAATGTTACCAAAACCAAATTTAGCGACTTTTGGAACCAATTATCGGATACCCATACTAAACTTTACAAAATACTAGACCCCCCCCCCCCCAATTGCATGGTCTCAATTTCAAATATGGGATAAATAGAAGAAAGGAGGAAGGTGAATAAGCCCCATAGACGATATAACTCGGTGAGAAGGTAAAGTAGATCAAGAAGATGATTATTATAAAAGTAATAATTCTTAACGGGGGATATCTTGCACTCCATTTTGAGCAGTTCTAATCCAGATTCAAGAAAATTTCTAATGACCTTTTTTATAGGAACTTTACTGTACAATCTGTTACAAATAAAATAACAATAGCTTAAGAGGGCAAGCTTCACAGGAAATTGTGAAAATTTTCTGATATAATTTGTACTAAAATTGATTTCCGTCGATTTTTTTATCTGTGGTTATCACAACTATCCTCTACTATTACCTACTGGTACCATTCATTTTTCTATTTATTTCCAGTCGTGAGAAGAAAGAAATATTAAAAGATAGAAAAGTTTTCAAAATTTGACCATAACCCAGCTCGCCAGCTCCTTCAAAAGCGAGGATCTGGTTGGCCGAGTCGATAGCGCACTGGTCTCGGAATCCGGAGGTCCTGGGTCCTGGATTCGAGTCCACGTAGCAACTCGCCAGATTTCAACCTCGGCCGGTTTTTCGGCCGGAAGGAAGAGGGCTAAGACAGTCCTAACAGTCTCCCTGGCGTCTCTGAGGTAATGCTCGAAAGAGCGGATTCCAAGGCTCGGGTTGAGAGCAAATTAGAACAGAAGCTCCTTTGAAAGTAAGAGTATGCAAACATATTTACATATTGTCAGGGCAGGTTGTCTACTGAACCAGGTAGAAGGGAGGTTACTGCAAAAGAGATACCCTGTATGTAGATAAATAATGCAGGTCCACTTCGTCTATTTTCTCCTATGATACTTCTCAAACATGTTTTCGGACGCCGTAATATTGAAAAAGAGCGCTCATTCATGCTTGTTGTTATAGGCAAAGTTATTAAAATTATCAATAGTTTGTAAATGCTGGGGAATAATTCTCTGTCGCAAAATTCAATGCATGTAAGTGGATTGTGCTTGATTTCTCTACCACGACTACGAGCTAGAATCTGTCTGACGTGTCTGTACCAAAGAGATAATTCTTCTACTGCAATTTCTAAAGGACAATCTAGGTCATTTTTATAGAAATCGCATAAATTTTTCATGTTATTGATATCTTCATCTGTGCACTTCTCACATTGGTTTAGATTCATAAGAACAGTGAAGTTTTTTCAGAATTGAGGAATGATTAATGAAGCGTTCTTCCAATTCATTCATTTCAAAAAAGGATATGAAGATTGTTATTCTATAAAATTCTTCAGGAGTTGATGCACTGGTCGAGTGAATCCTGGATGTCGTACATTATTATTTTTTCAGAACTGCAATGCTTCAAAAGTATTTTTTTTCTTCAATTTTTTACCTGGGAGGAGGGGGGAATAACCCTAAAAACCCTTATGCTCCTACACCACTGCTACAATCCGGAAGATGATGGTTTTTCCAGTCTTAATATTATACTGTGTTTATAATAAATTTTAATAAACCTCGTTCGTTGGTATGATTTATTGTTACTTAAAATACCACACGTACTCTAGTGCTCATAGTTCCCCTCAAGTCCCCCCCCCCCACAATTTCAAACAAAACAACTTCCGAATCACGTTTCAGGAGGTCGAAAACATATATTTTGATACCCCACTGGGTATGTTGAAAATATTGGAATTTGGCTCCTTTTCCCTATGAAGCCTCTTTATTTCAAACAAAATAACTTCAGAGTCACATTTATGGCGGGGAGGCAAAACATATATTTTGATACTCTACTCAGTATTGTTAAAAAATTTGAGTTTTGCTCATCCCCCAGAAGCTCCCTTCGAGATCTGAGTTCTAGGACTATGAGAAATGGTTTCAGCGCCCTCATAGACCCCTATTAACCGAGTTTCAGAATTTTGGCCATCTAGAATTGAATGCTGAACCACTGCGGTCCGGCACCAAGCGACGGAAAATGGCGGCTGCAAATACTCGAGTGTTTCTATAGGTGCTCAACTCTCGGGCGACAGTAATTGATTGACTTTTTGGATTTCATGTTCATCAACTTTATCGTTTGTATAATTGCTTCGATGTTCGTTAATTGATCGACATATCGACATAATTCAAGTTTTAGATTCATTCATCTGGTATAATATTATTGCCTAATTATATCAGTCGGTTCAGCCTAGTACGTCACGACAGCCTGTTTTTTGCTACTTTTACATACAAGGATAAACCATTATCAACATCGCGTCAGATAGTTTCGACTTTGGAAGCGTTAACTGATCGATGTATCGATATGATTCATATTCATTCATCTTCTTTCGGACTCGAATGTTTCAATTTCAAAGCCACGAGGCCACAACCGAATTATTTACAATTTACTGTAAATCGTGTTCTTGTTCCACGTGTTCATTTGATACCTTTGCGCGCCACCTTGTTGATAATACAAAATGATATCTGCACCAGTGAATGAGTGATTCATATCGCAAGATCAAAAGTAACGGCATAATACGGGGCCAAGATACTACAAATTCTTCGACGGTTTTCGAATCAGAGTGTACACCTTACACGGATGCATAGATAAGGGCGTCTACCGCGGAATTTTATCATCTCAAGTTTTATTATTACGCAGATTTTTGGCACATTAGTCATTTAGAGTTTTCGACAATGTTTTCACGCGAACATACGTACTCAACGCGGCTTTATTGTTGTAAACCGTTTCAGTACAGTGGCTCCAAGTACCTTAATACTTCTTTTCTTGATTCGCGGCCAAAACGGGCTTTTTGAATTTAATTCAATTAAAATTTCAACATGAACGGAAATAATGATTCAACATCTCCCCCTCCCCTCGGTTCTGCGTTTCCTAAGGTCGAGCTACACAAGACGTGTACTCCCACTTCGTACATATACAACAGCAATGTGCAGCTATGGAGCGACTCATTTAAACGTGCACACAGTCACACACATGCCAAATTATAGATTCAATTCAAGATTTCCAACCGCAAAGCAGACGAACTCGCCGAGATCAAACGACGAGAAAGTACTCTCGGCTTCAATTCGATGAAGTAATTTTCATTCTTTTAACCTCAATTTTTTCCCCTTTTCGCTGCCTTTCGCTTCCGAATCATTCGAGTGCTGGGGCTGTCAAAGGCACCTCAAAAGCAAGCTTTTTTGAGCACATCATCATACACGAGCGAACAAATCTGGTTATCATTGGTGGCAAAACAATCAAGGGACTCAAATTCGCAAGTCAGATTAATATTCAGTACCAGAGACTCCTCGACACCAGGCAGTCTTCTACATTTATCAACTTCTTTTCCGTATTCCGGGGGGGGGGAAATAAAATCGAATTTATTTAAATTCTTCAGCGGCCGAAATTGATATCCCGCCGACGGTTATTTATATTCGCAATGCATCAACATTTGCCACTGCTGACGTAGCTAGCTAAACTTCAATACTGAAAAAAAAGAGAGACCACATTACACGAGCAAAATGAACATTTATGAGGTTCATTTTCCGTCGGCCTTCTACTAGAAACTTTTTTAACGCCGAATAAAACCGAAGGAAATGAAAAAACAACCAAATAAAAAACGGGGCTCCGTCCATACCGTCAATTTCGAAGGACCGGAGAAGGAGAGAGCGAAAGAGAGAAATAAAAAAATGAGAATTAATAAAGAGAAGGAATATAAAAAGAGAGAAAAAAAAAGGAAGGTCGTACACGATATTATCAACAGAATGTAAGATGGAAAATCGATTTTAATTTTGTTTAATAGCAGTCAATCAGCGAATGTTATCTTTTCTTTGCCATTCTGCATTTACCTTTCGCGTCAATAGTAAGATATATAGGGTGTTTGGACTGGGTCGTAATACGGAAATAGGTTCGTAAAAAGGGTAAAAACAAAAAAAAAAAAAAAAAAAAAAGCTCAAGTACGGTCTTGATAAAATCCAATGTGTAACGAGGAAATACGCAAAATAATGGCGGTCAATAGAGGAAAGGAATGATAGTGAAATAAGAGAAGATACACAGCGAATTAAATACTTCGCACAGAAATGTTAACTAGGTGCGTGTAAATTTAAGACGCAGTTCATTAAAAACGCAATTTAGAAAACGATTGCCCAAATTAAAAGATTAGTAAACGACGCCAAAATACCAGCCACAAAAGACTAGAAGTTTCGAATTGGTTTCCAGAGTAGTATATAGGTCACTTGAGGACACATTCCATAGGGGCAATGACCCCCCAGTAGTGCACGCATCTTCAAATGACTGGTATGAAAAAAAGCAGTTCTTCTTTCTTTCTAATACTAAGCTAATAATATATGTGGCAGTTTCTATAAAAAGGGGTAACTTTGTTGATCCGACAAATTTTGAGTTACAGATAGTACGTAATAGAGGAATGAATGCCTATTCCAACGAGCTATCAGCAAGATTTGTAGCATTTTCTGTTCCAGAGATACAAGCGGTCAAAGATGAGTGTAACGAGAATGCGCAAAAACATGTTTTTGGGAAAAACCCGTTTCAAGTTAAACACACCTTTTTCTCCCACTCTGTCAAGCCGCCATAATTCGCCGCGGAATCACGTTACCAGCCTCAACTAGTGCTTGTTGGAAAGGTAATGGTAATTTTTCGCTCTTCTGCATGGTAACAATTCAGAACATCGGATTTATTTGTGAGCTCCAAGAAACCGCGAAGAAGTGAACATAGACATTTGCATTATTTTCTCATTCTCTTTCATAATTCTCTTTGTTTCTCTCCCTCTTCTCTCTCGTGCACGCAACTTTTGTCTCTTCCTTATTGCAATGTTTTTTCTATAAAAATCAACCAGAATCTCAAAATTGAATCTTTCGACTAAAAAATTTTGGTTTTCTTTTAACGTTTTCTGAGACCTCGATCAATCCACAAAGTTACCCCTTTTTATAGAAACTGCCACCAGTTTCCATCAAAAGGTTTAACGTTGTCAGTCAGATAATTTTTGAGTTGAGCATATGTTTATATAGTAGACTCAATTCCTGATATAATGAGACCTTTCCAGCTTCCTATGTGCTATATTCATCTCTCTGCATCCATTAAAAAAGAAGTATACCTTGCAATTTTCAAAAAATAAGATTCTGAGAAAAATGTGTCCATAGTTTTTGAATACATTTTGTTAATTTCCTTATTAAAGATCAAACGTTTCATAGACTAGTATACAGAGTCTCAAGACTTTGTTCAAGAACCTGCTAAGTACACATAGGACTTGATAAAACTAAAAAAGTTGAGTACAAAAAGTTGCCTATGAGCAAATTGAAGGAGCTATGCCCTTACAGCTTCATGATAGTAATAAAAAAAAAATTACAAAAAAGAAACGCAACTTTCAAAATGATATACAACACATGATAATTGACGGAATAAATTATCCGACTATAAAGCTGGTAGTACTCGCTTGGATGAAAAAAATCATAATACAATGTATTACCTATTCTCAAAATTGAAGGCCTTAGAACATGTTAAAGTTGGGAAAATTTCATTTTTTTGTCAAATGGTCAAAAAGACCTTTTTCAGCCCAACCCTTGGTAAATGATTAATGGTTTCAAAGCTATTATGACCATGGGAACTTATTGTATACATAGATGAAAAAATTACTCAATGCAGGATAATTTATTTTTAATTCAGAATTTGGCAGATAGTTGTATAATTTTTTTGTCTCCTAGATACATACAAAACAAGTTCAATGATCAAACATGTAGCACTACTTGCTGTATTTCTGAAGGCTGCGATCTTCCTCGTGTGAAAGAGCATCGAATTTCACATAAGAATCCATAATAATCTTAAAATTGTTTTGTGTTTTGTTGTTTTTTTTTGCTTAAATCTTTACTTTTTAGTTTTTCCCAGTTTCCTTATTATCTTTTTCTTACCGACAAAGTTGTCCCTATTTATAGAAACTGCCACATATTATCCTTCTAATATTTGAGGACACATTCCACCAGGGGCTCTGCCCCCAAATGTGTACGTTATTCGAGTTGTGCATCCACCAATTTTTTTTCATAGTACTAAGCTAATATATTTTTTTCAATACTAACCAACCCGCATTACTCAATAGTGAGAAGAATTATTTTATTGCTGACCCCATGATAAATGATTTCAAGATTTTCTTTCAAATTCTAATTTGTGAGTTTTTCAGAGTTGTCAAAAAGTAGTTTCAGAATTTGTAGGGTAGATTGAACATGCACTCTTCAGTAACAACCATGATTAAGTTACTAAACATAGATATATATGACCTGGAAGATGAGACAAGGAAAGTGGTACCTGGTTCAAGAATGGTGAATTTTTTAAAAGGTTTGTCAACATTGCTGTTGATCGCATTATGCAAGGTTCTTAAGGAAGCATCCATCTTATACAACGTTCTAAGAAAGAATGTGGAAAATAATTTAGACGACCTATTATAGAGATTTTTTACCCAATAAGATTACCTGAGGAAGCAAATATCAAGTTGTGCACCCACCAAAATTTTTTTACCCAAAACCGCATGCATCCTCACCAACTAGTTGATAACCATGGTTCTTTAGCCACTTTTGATAGCTATACTTTTGTTAGGGCAGAACGCTGAAAGTTTAACAAAAAGTGAAACTTACATACTACATTAGTATCAATATGATCTATTTAAGCATATAAATCAACCACCTTGATTTTACTGTCTAATAATTTGTGAAGCCCTTAACAAGAACTACATCAGCGTGATTCAATAAATTAAGTTTTAATATATCATGCACATGTTTTCCTCATACATGTAAAATATTATTATTTGCATATCTGCTTCTGAAAGGAGCTAATATCTTGTCAGTATGCAGCTGAGACCAAAGGGACACACTAAACAGAATAAATCAATCTGGGTGAGTCTCAAAAAACCTAGTTTTCATCAGAGAGTCTCAAACAGACAATAGGAAGCCGCTTCTACAAATGTCTCAATGAGTTCGACAGAAGTCTTACAGAAGAGTCTCTGTCAAATATGAAAAATCTTAGAAAAAGCCTCAAACAGACCTGGAATAGTCTTGTACTCAGAGCCTTAACCTTATCTTGAAAAATCCTGAGCAATTCTAAAGTTTCTACTGGAGTTTTCAAGACATCTGCAATAATCTCTAGTCAGCCTGGGAGAGTCTTAAAGATACTGAATTAAGCCTGTGGGAAGAATCTCGAACATGTTTAACCAAACTTGGAAGACAAGACCGTAGTCATAGAGGAGGGGCCAGTAGAGTGGCCCGCCCCTTATTATCTATCAGATTTGACAAATTGGTAATTTCAGGGGCTCATTTGGCAAATTCACGTATCTTAAAAGCTTCTTTTTTTCTCTTCCAATTCTCACCCGCTCCCAATAATTTGCTTCACGCCGGCCCTTCTACAAGAGTGTAAAAATTATTCAAATCTTTTCAAGCATTCAGTTTCTCGGGGGCCAAACCACCATTATTCTCAACAAAGTTGTTCAAGAAAATGTTTCTCATTTCACCCTAATATTCATTTCATAAAATTGGAAAATGTTAATGCCATGAAGAGAGGGTACTGAGGAAGCCTAACCACTTACTATTAAAAAGGCCCTGCAAATACCATATAACGTAGATTGTGGCTCGGTGGCAGAGGAGTCAGTAAGGAAATATAGCCCCCACCCAAAAGTCGATGGAAACGTAAATTCTAGAGTTCGTCAATTAACATTGTAGAATCGACTTTTTTTACTGCTTGCCAAGTCCAAATTTCGGCAAAATTATGTAGATCCGCCACTATTTTACTTACAAAATTGTTACTAATTCTCCTAAAAGAAGAACCAATTTATGCTACTGTTAAACAGCTTTTGGTAATATTTGACCCAAATTTGAGCAGGTGGAAAATTTGATGCCTCTATCAAGATCAGCGGGTAAGAATTTTATTATTTCAGTTTTGAAATTTTGGACAAAATAATATCAGAATCGAGTTCATATTATAATTAATGTAAAGCTTGACCCCCTACCGCCTGCCGTGTATCAATTTTGAATTTAGAGTGAATGTAACAAAAATAAATTCGAAGGTCCCCATCTATTACCTGAAAAGAATACCCATACAGTATTATTAGAATTTTCTAATTCTAAACCCCCACTTAGGAGCCATACGTTTGAAATTCCGGACAAATTAATGCCGGAATAAAATCTAGGGCTATCAAGATCTACGAATTAGTATCCATATTGTATTTGACCCCATTTTCATTCCTTTTTTCCCTCTCACGGCGTCAACGTTTTGGATTTAGTGTGAAACTTTATACCAAAAATGAATTCAGCGAGTTCAAACCTCTCCCCTTTACCCTTGATAGTACATCGAAATGTAGCGAGTTGCTACGTGGGCTCGAACCCGGGACCTCCAGATTCAGAGACCAGCGCGCTATCCACTCGGCCAACCAGACCAAAAATATAATAAAAATCTGATATCAGAGGCTAAATCGATTTTTGGAGAAAATAGCCCTCCTAGTCCTCTCCAGACCATATAGCCAGAGCTCTCCTACGGTCAGAACAAGTATACACATGAGTCTTAACAGATGAAAAAGTCTTAACAAGTTTGAATAGTCACACGGGGGTCATTCTCCAGAAACTGAGAATATTAAGAAGGTATTTCTGTTTTTATTAGGACTTTTCTTCATAATACAAAGTTTATATGTAGTGGAGAGTATTCGAAAAGTTTTCAGAGCAGAAGCATCACACATGGGGGGAGGTAGACATTTGTCCACGACAACAGACATCTTGTCCATGGTGAAAGCACTGCTATTATCCACTGCTACAGACAAAACAAATTCAAGAATTTCCTTTCCCAGCACAGGCGGCAACCTTTATTTTTCTCATACGGTGCTCGACTTGGTTCGACTCTCTCCTCCCCCTTCATAGTCTTCTGAGATACCTCAACCTAACCCATCCGCCTAAAATATTACATTTCCCACGTGGTGCTCGAAAACTCTCATCTGGTGCTGGAAACTGTGAGCACCGCTGAAGTTGCTGCCCATGTTTTCTGGGGAGTTCTTGAAAATATGTGCTATCACATGCATTAATGACTACGATTTGACACCAGGATCGTGTTTAGGGATCAAAACTGTACCTTGCCCTTAGGTGTGCTTAAAAATGCATAAGATCTTTGCACCGGTCGAAGATTGACCACGGCAATCAACCCTGTCGAGAGGGAGGCGGGAAAGGGGGGAAATACCCCAAGCCCGGACTTTCAGGAGAGCTCGATATTTTTAAAAGACCTAAATTTCAACGCTTACGGCTACATAATACTCTACATCAAATCAGCAATCACTCCTAACACCATGAAAGAAACCTCTTAGCTGGTAGCTTATCATTTTTTCCTATTTGACAAAAGTAAAAAATGAACTGGAAGGAGGAGGGGGCGTGGAAATTCCCCCAGCCCCTCTTTCTCTCTCTACGGGCTGACCGCAATGAGCTTAAAACACTGGTAACAGAACTTAAAAGCATATCCCTTCTGGAAATGTCAAGTCGCTGACAGCAAATTGAACTTCTCAACATATACTCCCAATCTTTCTGAATTGCATTACTGGGAAAAAACTTGAAACAAACATTTAAAATAATATATCAGGTATTGAGACAAGATGGTGACATCCACGACAATGGACACCTCCCTGCACTTTTTCCACTCAAAAGATGGAGATGGTAACTGTCGTGTCTGATGAATTGGAATGGTGTGATTCATGCGGGATGTTAGGAACCCAAAATACCCCCCCCCCCCCCCCCACGCACACACACACAAATATCAAAAGTTAGGATTCAAATTTTGCTGGTAAAATATTCTAAGTTTTTAGAGAAAGACCCACAGCCTTAACAATTTCAACTCCGATCCTCACCGTTTTTCACGTTAGACTCAATGAGCTCAAAACCAATCTTAACGGGTCTGCATGGTCTTAGCAAACCGGCCGAGTAAAAAGTCCAGCGATCGCCGTCGCACAACGCGAAATGCTTTCGAAAAAGCTGATTAACCGACTACACAACGACGTCTACTGTCAACAATGTCAACTACACCGGGGCAATGTCACAACATGGCAAAGTTGAGCCAATTTTTTTCTTCCACACGCATTCATCAAATCGTTTTACGCAAATTAATAGAGAAATTCAACCTACTTTCGAATCAAATTAACGCACGCTAATGATCGCAGACGGTTTTTCGTCGATCCCAAGTTCAAGAAATGATTTTTGGCAACCGCTACCGAGTTCCACTTTCGCGTTCCTCAGACACGATTAGGGAGGGTTAGCGCATAATAACTTCTCATTTCAAGGCATCATGGACAGACTACAGAGGGACACGTAAAAAATGGTGGTGGAGAATAGATCACTCCTATGTATAACACAGTCGGCGAAATGACCTCATCACTTATCGAGAATTCATTAGCCATAACCTCACCCAATATCAGAATCTTGAACTGTTTGCTCACTGCCGAAAAAAATAATAATTACTGCATCCTGTTTCGCGATTTGTTATTCTACAAAACTTGAGTCAGTCTTACCATTCCTCTCCTCTTTCACCGTAAACTGTTTTCATAAAATTGTGCATTATATGATGGCATTCCACGTTCAAATAGGATGATGATACAACACGGTGAAAAATAGAAGAAAAAGGTAAACAAGGTATGCCACTGATAACTCGGAAACCAGACGCGGCTCACTGACGTGATACCGGAAAACAAATGAAATACCAATTTTGGAAGAAAGCTGGCCGATAAGACTCTTGGTATGCCCGTTGCGACGCCACAAACAGGATCTTATCAGCTCACCTATTTGAAGACCATAAGATTTCCTACTACAATATTCTTGTTACAAAATTATATTTCTTTTCGCTCCGACATCAAATTTTCATAGAGCAGACAACATTCAACAAGGGATATTAATCAACTTTTCTGAGGGGAACACGCAAAAGCACCGAAATGAAAACATAATTAGGGGAGGGAGCAGACCAAACTGCTGGAAATTTTTTGTTTTTAATATTGGTACATTTACTTTGATTATTTCAATTACCGATATATTATTTAGTTATAACTGATGTATCAGTTATTATGATTATCAATAGACCGGTCATTTTGATCATCGAGATATTGGTTACCAATATATTAATTGTTCCAATTAGATTATTTTGATTACTGAAATGTTTCTCATTCTAGGTATTAATACATATTTCATCAACATCATCTGTTTCAGTTATCGATACATCATCAACTGTTTTGGTTATTTGTATGTTAACCATTTTAAAATTATTAATACATCAACCATTTCAATTTGATATATTTTACTATTTTCACCATCGATACATTGACCATTTTAATTATTGATATACTGACTATTTTTATTGTCAGTACATCAGTTATCTCAACTGTTGATATATTAACTGTTTGAACTGTTGATACACATATCTATCAATTATTTCTATAATCGATTTATTGACTTTTTTGATTATTGATACATTGATAGTTATGATTATTGATACATTGACTGTTCTGATTATTCATATATTTCCTATTTTTATTTTCAGTTCATCAAGTAGTGTATCAATTGTTCATATTTATATTAACTATGTCAACCATCAATACATCAAACTACTTTTAAAATCGATATATCGACCATTATTGCTATATCAACATTTTGATAATTAATATATTAAATATTTTGACGGTTGATATTAGTTCAATTATTATGATATCGATTACTCTGATTAGCTACATACATCGATTATCAGTGTATCGATTTTCGATGTATTGAAAATGTATGAGGGCTATTTTAAACGGACTACCCTCTCCCTGATTATCGCACTATAAATTTACTTTCGCATGCATCAAAGGTTCTTACAAGAATAATGAATACGAAAATACAAAATAAAATGGAAGAAAGGGCGTGAGAAGATCAGTTTGGATTCTGATAAAACAGAGGAACTATAGGAAAGCAATTTTAAGTCTAATGCTGAAAAAAGGTTTGGGTATAGCACTTGTAGATTTAGAAAAAGCTTTAGATAATGTTAAATGGTCGAAAATGTATCAAATATTGAAGAAAATATGAGTTAAGTCTTAAGTAAAGAGAAAGAACAGTAATATGGAAATTATATAAAGATTAAGGGCTCAAATACAAATAGAAGATGAAATGGGAGAAGCGAAATTTCAAGAAGGGGTAAGACAAGGTTGCTGTTTGTCATCAGTACTGTTTAACCTATTTACAGAAAAAGTAATTGCAAGGGCGGTGATAGAAACGTGCTAACTCACAATTCTGTGATCTGAGAAACCCTCATTTCAAGCTTCGTAAATAAGTTTTCGATAGGAAATGTTCCCAGCTACATCCTGAAAATTTTGTCAATGATAAATACATCTTTCAGCTTCCAGATCCTGTATTTACTTTGTTCTAGAACTCTCCTATTCTACTTTTATAATCAGTTCAAAGTGGAAAGAACTTAGCACGTTTTCTTTGCCGATGTCCCCCCCCCCCCCCACAAAATGAAGTCTAAAGACTGCGTTATAAAGTTTGAAAAACTAATAATTAAAAATGATGAAGCAGTACTTTATTAAACATTTCACGACAGAAGTCGAGAAAGGCAAAAAATTTCCACTCTCGATTCGTTGACAAAATATGAACGCTGTTAAGCGAAACAGAACCAAGCGACCATTTGTTCACAAATTGAGTTATTAGTATCGTTGGAAAGAGCGTAAAAAGTAGAATTTTTCAAAATTGGGCCCCCGTTTCAAAAATGTGCACTCACGTTGAAAAATGCTTATCAGTGAACGCTATATCGTATAGTTTCTACATGGCTCTTGAACTTCGAATAACGTGTTCTCAAAAAGCAGATTTTGTCGCTTGGTTCTGTCTCGCTTAACAGCGTCCATATGAACATTACACTTTGGGTAACGAAAGTAAAACGCCGACGAAGGGGACAATAGCTCTGACAAGTGGGAAAATACAGTAAACATAGATCCCAAGTCTTCAAGGGTGAGCTCGACAACTTTGTGGCGCTCTCTACGGACGTGGAATGCACCTAACGTTCTGAAATTTCAACCACTGATAGTTTAGACTGTAAAGAATATTCTCCGACCAAGATATCATACACTTGTTAACTCGAGTTAACACGTTTCCGTCACCGCCCTTTAAATTGAAGAAATGAATGAAAGGAAATCAGGTGTTAAAATACAGAGGAAGGCGGTTAGAAGGATTAAATATACAGACGATACGGCAAAAGAAAAATCAAAGAAAACGTTCAAAGATACATGAAAAATTGAAAATAAAATATAAAATGAAGATGAATAAGAATACAATAAACGTGATGCGGTAGTCAGTAAATGGGAACAAAATTCTATAAACATTGAAATAGGAGGTGAAAATATAAAGAAGGTAAAGGAATTTAAATACTTCGGTAGTCTGATAACCAGGGCCCAGATTCTTAGGGGTTAAAAACTCAAAGAAGGCCGTATTGAAAATCTCTAGCAGTATCTAAATAGTTCATAAAAAGTCCCTACAAAACTATGGTCTTAGAAACCTGAACTAATTTTTATATTTCTATTCCATGTACAACGTCACAATTTTGAATCAAAATACTTTACTGCAGCAAATAAGAAGGTTGGTTGTTCCAATTCCCCCCCCCCAAAGTAAAATGGAGTTTCAAACTTTTTTTTCCTTTTTTTCCTTTGGAAAATTAAAAATTTTTCTTCTCAAAAAAATAATAAAAAACGGACAAAATAATTTTGAAAATTTAATTTATACCACAAATAAACCCAAAATGTCTCTAAAAACATCAATTTTAGGCGAAAATGTCATTCCTAAAGGGAAATAAAGTTATCTGACTGGTTTCTCAATTTCTTGATTCGTCCAGAAAATCTCAATAGAGTGAATAGGCTAGGCTAGGCTAGGAAAAAAAAAAAAGTTTTACCGGGCCCTGCTGATAACGTAAGATGGAAGAAGAAAAACATAAATAAAAACCAGAGTAAAACAAACTAAGAGAGCCTTTTTCAAGAAGGTGCATATGTAGGGCAACTATAGGTTTAGAAGACTAAGATTTCTTCGAACGTATATTTGGAATATAGCATTGTATAGATGTGAGACCTGGACAATAGGAACACAAGGAAGAAAAAGGATAGACGCTTTTGAAATGTGGTATTATCCAAGAGTGTTGAAAATCAAATAGATAGAAAATATCAGGAATGAGGAAGTATTTTGACGAATACGATGAGAAAAAAAAAAAGAATATAACTGTCAAGAGAAGAGTTAAAATGATAGCCATCCAGGGATGCTGTTATTACTGCCAGAGGAAATGGCCGAGGGAAAGAACTGCAATAGAAGGCAAAGAATGAGCTATGAAGAGCAGATAATGAAGGATGCAAGATATTTTGTACTTCTCAGAAATGAAAAGATTAGCACAGGCGAGAGAAAAGTGGAGAGACGCAACCTACTAAAGCTAGCGGATCTTCGAAGAACACTCCGCAGCGGTTCGACCAAGCGTCAAACATGTTGCTACGGGAGTCATCCATGCTCCTGGAATTTCCACGTGATACACTGCTGAAGATCTCCCTACCTTGGGAAAAGGATGCGATTCAGGAGTGCCACCACACGGCACGCACTTCTAGACGCAACCTCCTACTGGTCGAGAGACTAAGGAATATATCATCCCCTTCCCACTACAGAATGTTCGCTCAGATGATTCTTTACCAAATACGAAAACTTCCCAAATAGATAGATCAGACAATCCTAGTATCGAGTTCCTGCCAGCAATTGGGGCGTGAGGATCCACCCACTTTGGAACGTCCTTGTTTAGCACCCAATTTCTATCGTCCGAAGGTGTCAAAGCGACCAAAATCAAATCATGAAGACGTGCTCATCGCAAAGATTTAACTGACCCCTAGCGGAAATGCGCGCGGTAACTTGCAGGGTACTTTTTTGATACAGATGTAAACCTAATGGGACATCACACCGTCACCAATAACGCATTAAACTTCTTCGTTCACTTGCCCGGGGGACAAGATTCTTATATAGCAGTTTTCAGGTTCCGGAAGGTCGACTTGAGGTTAACGATGAAATATGACATCCCCCAAGTCTCGTACCACGGAACGCCTCAATTGATCACCTGACAGAACTTTGCTTTTAATCGGAAAGCAAACGAGTTCTTTACTCTGACCGAAGTATTTTGCACCGCACACGATAATATGTAAGCCGCAAGCGACAGCAATAATTCTGCCACATCTCAGAAACGTGCGGACAAGGCAGCATTTATTTCAAGATTCCCCCGGGACCCGGGTAATCTTACAACGAGAAGAACTACTCGACCTTTTTTCCACGCGTTTATTTAACTGAAAATCGAAGTACAACCGCCGTTAAAACTGAAACCACTCCGCTGGATTTTCACACGACGGGTCTCCAAGTCCTCCCGAAAAAGAGTGGCTCACATTAGTTTCGGTTCCGCGGGTGTCATTAAGAGTCATTAAAGTACAGCTTAAACTCATTAAGACTGCGTTAAGACTCAAGAGGCCTAGTTTCTACTAGTATTGACTCTGCTGTAAGTCATCAAGACCGGTTGTAAGACCCCATCAGAACCATGACTTTTGGCATGACTGTTCAGACCTATTCATACTTGATTCGGACTCTTCATCAAGTTTCAGCAGACTTTTCTTAAACTTATTATAACTCTGTTAACGCGGATCAAGACTTGCTCAAATTCATTACGACTTATCAATACTCCGTCAAACCTGGATAAGTAAGGCTCGTTAAGACTCAGGTTTCAATAATACTTGAAACTTCATTCCAAGTAGTTCAAACTCATTAGACTAAACTCGTATAGATTCGTTCAGATACAGTTATGACTTACTAAATCAGCATTCATATTAGTTTGGGCTTTGCTAAAGGTCATCAAGACAAGACAGAACCTAGTTAAGACCATCAAGACTCATTCAGATGTTCAAACTTAGGTGTTAGGATTTATTCTGGTGCTGCTAAAAACTCAGTGGGGCAGCATTAAGACTGGTTAGATGTAATTCTCATTTATTTGGGGTGCTGATTTCGAATCTGGTCACAGAATTTCTCTAAATATGTTCACTTAATCAACATTGAATTTAGAAATGAACATGATTGCATTTAATTATGCGGGTAAACTAATCAATCTAAAGCAATACTCTTGTCAAATTTGGAATAATCAAACTAAAATTAGCACAGATGATAAAACTCATTTCAATACTTCTTTAGTAGCTCATTTCAACATTCTAAGGTTTCTGTACGGTGGAAAACTTTCGATATTTTCCAATGAAATTTTGCACAGGTTCATCAAGATTCCTTGAAATCCATTACGATTAGTTCACACCAGGCGCAGATACACGGAGGAGGCGACAGGGCAGTTGCACATCCCATAGAAAGAAACCTAAAATGAGAACGTCTCATGAACGGTAAAGTCTCACTGAATCTCAGATAAGCCTGCTAAAATCGTGGAGTTTCACGGAATCCTAAACAAAGAAGCCTCAGAAGTTATACACGAGTCTTCAAGAGTCTTAGCTAGTCTTAAATAAAACGAAATCAGCCTTACACAGTTGAAATAAGTTTTCGAGAATCTTAAATAAGTCTTGAAAGAGTAAGACATCTTGAGGAATCCTAAAAAGTTGTGATCAAATTTCAATCATTCCGATCAAGTCTGGATGAATCCGGATGTGTCTTGAACAAATCTTGCAGTACTTAACAACGTCTGGAAGAGCCTTAGAGATTATTTATTTATTTTCCATACATTTAGATTGACAAAGGATATGTGTGGAGGGGAGGGGAAAAGGAAAGATACTTTTTACGTCAGTAGTTTTACTTTTTTTCACAGGATGAAAGAATTCTCAGAAGTTTCATAATCGAAAGCAGAATCGTTGATGAACAGATTAAAAGCGATTTATTCACAAAAAAACATGATTAATAAGAAAACAATCGATTAATCGAAAATAATCAATTTATTAAAACTGATTCATCGAAAAGTTGCGATCATAATCGACTGAATGAAAAATAATTGATTTATTTTGAAGAATCAGCTTTTCTAATGCGCGTAGTTGCGATACAGTTTTATTACTCTTAACCCAACCTATTGGAGTCTTGACAAAATCTCGAAGGAATGTAAAAAATCTCTCGAGTCTTGAAGTCAGTGATTCTTAAAAACGAACCTCAGGAGAGCCTCGAACAAGGCTAAATGACATTCGAATGGGTGTTTATAAGCTTTATACAGTTACCTTAAAGAGGTATTACAGCCTTATATGAGTCTCAGAAAAGCTGTTAATATTTCCAAAAAGTCATCTTGATGACGTTTAGAAAAGCTATAAAAGTCATAATGTCACAGGCAAGTTTAGAACAGTTTTAAGAAGTTTTACACAAGTTTGACGAAAGTTTTATAAAGTTTGAAACAAGTCTGGGAGAGTATAAAACACTGACACACGAGCATTGAAGACTAAAGGGCCTTAGAGTCCTCAGAACTGCCCGCGCCCTCTATGAAAAAAAAAATTGAAAGCATTGTTATGCTCAAAATGTATTCGAAATTGTCGTCCAATTGAGAATTCAGTGAGTTGAAAAATATGACATTTTATTTAGGAAGGGATTTTCATTTTTAATGTCAACAGAAAGTCAACCGAAAAGGAAAACTAAAAAAGGGGAGGCTATAGGTAGACTATGGGAGAAGGAACTTGAAGTTTCATATTCGGATTTTGCGGACCCTTTTTCAGTTTCTCACGGTTGATTCTTAATGAGACTTTCACAAGAAAATTCGTAAGTTTTAATTGTAGTTAAGAAAAATACATCCATCCTGATGTTTTGGGCTTTTGGGGAATTTTGGGAACTTGGAGAATTAGAAGATACCCTAGTCAATAAAGAGATCTTCAGAACAAATCGTTTAAACCACCGAATATTTGTCCTTTTTCAATTCACTCTATTACAATCACGAGGGCAAAAATTGATGAAACCATTCAGAATGATGAAAAGAAAGGGGTAAAAACTAACTTTTACCCTGTTTGAGTTGCCTCACCTAGGGTTGTACCATGGACTACAAGACTTCACAATTCCAACTGATTAGGACTCTGCCATTGGTTCACACTCTGTCAGACTCCAGTAAAGGTCATTGAGACTCGCTATGACTCCGTCAAGTCTCAGGGTAAGATTAAACGATTGCAAATAGTTGGGACTTCGCTATTGGTTCACACTCGATTTAATTTGGGTAAGGGTCATTAAGACTTATAAGGATTACTTTATCAAGTCTCAAGGTAAGACTCAGCAACTGCGACTAGTTAGAATATCATTCGTTCACTCTCTGTTACGCTTTGGTAAAGGTCATTAAGACTAGTTAAGACCCGGTCAAGTCTCGGTGTAATACATAATAATTCCGACTGGTTAGGACTCTGTCATTGGTTTACCCACTGTTACACTAAACTAAGGGTTATTAATAACACTGATTGGACAGACTGCATTATCACAGACAACAAATAGGAGCACACGACTAAACAGGTTCACCATACGGTACTACCCTCGACTATGACTACAGGATCACAAGAGACAAGTCTCATTTAGGGTACTCCACTTATGATGGCATAACAGCCGAAAACGCTCTGGACTACAGGAGGAGAAAAAGTGAATTGACACAACCCTACAAATGGAATGTTATCAAGGTATCTACTAGAATTGATAAGTAGAAAAATATGATTTTAAATAACCTCTATCTAACTTTTTAGTAGTCTCAAAAAAAATGTTTGCTTCCCCCTACTTTATATTGCATTTAAAACATCACTCCTATTCTTTCTTTCTATTTATTCTTAGTAATTTTTGAGCTAAATTGTATTTACTGGAACTGAAGTCTAATGGCGCGTCGAGCGTAGCCAGTGTATACACATGGCAAACGCAAAAACTATCCATGACTTACTATTTACTCATTAGTTAATGCCTGTATAGTAAATTTTCGTATTTGGCAGTTTTTTTTCGAAATTTTTTTTTAGATGACCTGCAGCGAAAAAATATGACCTTAGATGATTTTAGATGACCTCTTTTCAAAATAGACTAGAAGACCCGTGCTGCTCCGCAGCATTTAGTTGTTAATTGGAAGTATAATAGCTGAAGCTGAAAGCCAATCAGAATGAAGCAAGTGTTTTTTATTTATTTTTTATTTAATCTACCATTTTTCCCCTTCTAAAATTATAACAGGTGAAGTTGAATGTCCACTCACAACTGTCCTCAGACTCGACCGATTTGAGTGGTCACAAGCTCAAATGAAAGGTCTTGAACCACTGAGTGTTCTTAGAGCAAAACAAATTCTTTACCTCACTTAGAACCCTGGAGATAGATCTTTGAGTCAAGAAAAATCTTGAAAATATCAAAAGTTGTATGTCCACTCACATATGTCCTCAAACTAAACCGATTTGAGTGGTCAAAAGTTCAAATGAAAGGTCTTGATCCACTGAGTGCTCTTAGAGCAAAAAAAAATTCTTTACCTCAATTAGAACCTAAGATATAGATCTTTGAGAGGAGGAAAAACTTGGAAAAATCATGAATTAAGTCGCGTTTGAGTGTAACTTGAGTAGCGTCAAAGTTAAGTGAATTCCAATACTAGATGACATATCTACAAATAAATACCCTTCATTAAAAAAAAATGAAGCAAATCGGCCGGATAGAACGGCCGGACGCACTCGCATTAGTTTCTTTTATATAGATGACTTAGATGACCGTCTCCGCGTAAGACTTAACAATCCGTCTGGCTAGGACTCTGCCATTAGTTCACACTCTGTCAAACTTGGGTAAGGGTCATTAAGACACGTTAATACAGCCACATCTTAGAGTAAGACTTGCTTATGATTAGAACTCTGCCATTGGTTAAAATCTGTCACACTTGGGTAAGAGTCATTATGGCTAGGACTCGATCAAGTCTCGGTAAGATACTGAACAATTCTGACTAGTTAGGACTTTGCCATTGGTTCACACTCTGTTACACTTCAGTAAGGGTCATGAAGTGTTATGACCCGCAAACGTCTCAGTGTCAAGACTTCACAGTTCCGTCTGGCCAGGACTCTGCCATGGTGCACACTTTGTCAACCTTGGGTAAGGCCATGAAGCCTTGTTATGATGTCACGTCTCAGAGTAAGACTTGTACATGATTAGGATTCTGCCATTGGTTCAAAATCTGTCAAACTTGGGTAAGGGACATTCAGACTAGTCAAGACCCGGTCAAGTCTCGGTGATACTTAACAATTCTAACTGGTTAGAACTCTGCCATTGGTTCACACTCTGTCAAACTTAAGTACGGGGCACTGAAACTCGTGGGGACTGTGACAAGTTACAGCATCCTGAATATTCTGACTGGTTAGGACCCTGCTATTGATTCACAGTTCGTCAAACTTTGGTAACGGATCATTAAGATTCGTTAAGACTCGGTCAAATCTCTGTAATACTCAACAGTTCTGACCGGATAAGACTCTACCATTGGTTGACACACCGTTAAACTTGAGTGAGGGTTATTAAGACTCGTTAGGGCTTTGTCGAGTTTCAGTGTAGGACCTGAAAATTCCGGCTGTTAGGACTCTGACCATAATTTGGTAGTTTGGGGATGTTAGATCACGTGTTTTGAACTCTTTGGTAGACTGATGTGATAGAAGACTTACACTTATCTGACTTGAAAAAAAGAAAATTATTATTACTCTAAAATTCTTAGTTTTTGAGATAGGTACCAAAAGGTAACTTAAATATTGAGTTATTCGGAGAATGACCCGTATAAACATGACAAATGCAAAAATTGCCCATGGGTATCAGTCACATTTCACTCGCTTACTATTAACTCATTAGTTGGGGTCCGTAAAATAAACTTTTGGCAATTTTTTTTAGATGACTTACAGTGATAAAATATGACTTTAGACGATTTTACATGACCTGCTTTCAAAATAGATGACTTAGATGACCTTTTCAGCGTAAGACTTGACAGTTCTGTCTGGCTAGGACTCTGCCATGGTTCACACTTTGTCAACCTTGAGTAAGGCCATTAAACCTCGTTATGACTGTCACGTCTCAGAGTAAGACTTGTACATGATTAGGATTCTGCCATTGGTTCAAAATCTATTAAACTTGGGTAAGGGTCATTCAGACTAGTTCAGACTAGGTCAAGTCTCGGTGATACTTAACAATTCCAACTGGTTAGAATTCTGCCATTGGTTCACACTCTGTTACATTTGAATACGAGTCATGAAGTGTTATGACTCGGCCAAGTCTCAGTGTTAGATTTAACAATTCCGTCATTGGTTCACACTGTCAAACTTAAGTACGGGGCGGGGCATTAAAACTTATAGAGACTGTGGCAAGTTACAGCGTTCTGAAAATTCTAACTGGTTAGGACCCTGCTATTGGTTCACAGTCCGTCTAACTTTGGTAACAGGTCATCAAGATTCGTTAAGACTCGGTCAAATCTTTGTAATACTTGACAATTCCGACCTGTTAAGATTCTACCATTGGTTGACACCTTGTTAAACTTGAGTGAGGGTTATTAAGATTCGTTAGGGCTTTGTCGAGTTTCAGTGTAGGACCTGACGATTCCGGCTGTTAGGACTCACCAAGATTTATTCAGAAGCACCTCATTTAGACTTTATTAAGAGTCATGAAAACCTGAGTACCCTTCTGGATCCTGAAACTCGTCCAGATTATCAAGACTCCTTAAGATTCGGTTACAACTCATGAAGAGTCGTTGGGCTGATAAATTGCCGGGACTCGCTCAAGATCGACCAAGCTTATAGCAACCCGTTTTCGGGCGATTAGGAGAGCCTTGCGAATCCTCTAATCAAAAGATAACTTCGGAGGTAATCGAGGATTCTAGAATTTCAAAGTTCCGATATGCCTCATTAGCTGAACAGTGCTACATTGAACTCATTCGCCCGAATCAAACTTTCAGCTCGAGTTCGCGTAGTCGATTATGAGTTCTCTCACTCGTTTACTCCAACTGGATATTACCTTTCCGAGTGGCAGCGTCTGGAATCGATAAAGACATCGGCCGCCGCTATCTCCGGACTCCCTCCGCCGCTCCTGCTTTTGCCAGCCGGTATCACATTAGTCATGATATCGTTCGGAAAAGCGGAATTTCCACAGAACCGACACGCAGTACACACAAACACACACCCAGACAAAGAGTATTACACGAAATTAGCTTTTTTTTTCGCAACGAATTCTCCGTATATATATTTTCGTCGTTATTTCTTTCGCGTCTTTCTCTTCTCCTTTGCTCGTCTGCCTTTTAATAGAACGGCCACCCCGCGTTGAAGATGTCGAAATGGACGGCGAGCGAAGGCAATATCAACGAGACGCCACGATCGAATCCTATTAACTTTTTAATTCATTCTCGGCCCGAAAACGGTGTCGAAAAAAAGAAGACCGGACGGCGGCGATCCGAGCTGCACTCGAGCTCGGCGTACACCAAGAGGACGGCGACCACCTAAATGCGAATACCGATACACATTTTCCGGGCGACGCGCACGCGACCACCACGGCGAGGAAAAACGGATCACCACGGCGGCTTGGCCGAGCACACGAACTCGCGATGCCAATTACGGGGACGACGAACCACCACACAATATATGAGGACGCTTCCACTCGACGTAATTAATATCGACCGACTACAGACTGCGCGGGTGCACGTTCGCACCGTTTTCCCGAGGACTCTCCACGACGGCTCGTCAAGACATGAAAACACCCGGGTCGACGATCCTCCGTCTCCACGGCGAATCCACCTGCAGAATGCTCCACCAATCACGCTCGAGCTGGTCGACAGCACACGTTCTTGACCGAGCTTTTCAGACCGATGCCATCCAAGCCGGGAGCTATTGCGCCTGGAAGCGGCTCGAGAGTCTTCTGCGCTCGACTTGGGATGAGGGGTGCCAAAAGACTCGTGCGAGCGAGAGACTCACGACACACCGCGGCACCGGCTGCGAGACCTACGCGAGACGGACGTGATAATCGGACGTCGGACGTCGAAATGGCACACGGCGGACAGGAAGCTCACGTATCCCGCGAGGTCCGGAGCGGACGGCCACGATCGGGTTCGCACACGTTTACACGCGAATTCGATACAATCCGTTTCGTTTGATAACAAACGCGGAATGAAATGTACACCGGCGGCGACGTCCTCGTCAGCTGGACAGCATGCACGGCCGCAAAATTTTAGTAAACATTGTAAATCCGCATGATACACGCGCGCACACACCGCACCGCCGTCCGAGGAGAAAAGAGGTGCTCGGCCGAACTACGGACACACGTCGAATTTTACGGCGGAAAAACTAAAAAGGGTTCTCGCGGCGATCTGCTTGGCTGCGGGTTCGCCCGTCAGAAAAGGCGAAATGATGAGTGGGAGCCGAAGCGTAATGTGACGCAGGCGCTTTTTACCCAGAATTCGCGTATAGCGCCATTCAACAAAATTCTCTCGAGAATACGAGAGGAGAATGCAAAAAAAAAAACAACAAAATAAAACAAAAAAAGTAAAATAAAAGATAAATAAAAAGCGTCGCACGATATTACACATAGCATAGCAACACAGAGTTAACGACACCTACGGTACACGTATACATTAAAACTGGTCCTTTTTACTTTTAGCCGCCAAAATATTTAATTTTTTCGATACTGGTAACCCCCAAATCGGCTACAATAACTTTAAAAAAAATGTCTGTGAAGTTTGGGCGAATTCGATCACGGGAAACGAGTGCCCCTAGAGAGTTCAAATCCTTACCTATAACGCTGTTTTTAAAAATGTGTTTCATTATTCTCTCGAATCAATAACTGCAGTTCAATACATTGTTTTCTCCTTAACTGAGGAGTACAAATTTTGATCGCTGAAGCCAAACAGAGATCGTTTTGCAGTGGAACATTTTGGCTCCACCGGAAGGGGGGGCGGTAATTTTGAGTGGTGGCCATTAAAAATGTCTGTGAAGTAGAGATGTGATATCAAGCACTTTTTGGATACCGATATAATATATCAATATCGAAACCAAAAATATCGATAGTATCAACTAGGGGGCTTCGACCCCTGGCCGCTTCGCGGCCCAACCCCCCGCCGTCACAGTCCTCAATGTTTGGTCTGAAACTTTTGTTCCTGAGTTGAGGTTTGCTTTGTGCTTCTTTTGCTCCCCTTCTATCAGCGGTCCTCAATCTTCCACCATGAACCCCCTTCCATCCTTTCTTCATCACGAGCCTCCTCCTCCTCCACCACGACACCCTCGTTGAACATGGTTGCTCTCCGCCTCCACGGTCACACCTCAACAGTTGCAGCCCTCCTCCCCCTTCAGGAGCTCCCTTCTGAACCATGAACCCTCTCCTGAGGGTAGGCTACCCCTGGAAAATTGAGCAATTAAGGGGCAAGGTAGACCTGCAGTGACTTGTGATCTTGAAGATTATGGGTAATTATGTCATTTTATGTCTTTTTATGTCTTATTATGTCAGTTATGTCTTAAAACTTGGAGATCTTTTATGTTAGAACAAATTATGTCCTTGAAAGTAGTTGATCTGCCCCTGCAATTTTTCTAATTTTTATGTAGGCAACCCACAGTGAGTTTTTCAGGAGGGAGAGGAGGAGTCTTGCTTTTTAATACATAGAGAGTTACGTCATTATATGTCTTTTTATGTCTGTAATGTCTTAGACAAAGGCCGAGATTCACTTCGCTCGTGCCGGCCTTACTCGGCGCTTCGCGCCTCGTCCAACCGCCGCAGTCCTCTGTGTTTGGTCTGAAACTTTTGTTCCTGAGTTAAGGTTTGCTTTGTGCTTCTTTTGCTCCCCCTTTATCAGCGGTCCACAAGCTTCCACCATGAACCCCCTTCCATCTTTTCTTCATCACGAGCCTCTGAATCCTCCACCACGACCGCCTCGTTGACCATGGTTGCTCTCCGCCACCACCGTCACACCTCAATAGTCGCAACCCTCCTCAGCCATAAACACCTCCCCCACAATGGCCATAATCGTATCCTCCCCCCTGCGAACCCTTTCCTTCTGCACATTCGAGTAGGCCCTCTCCCTTGGACTTCCTCCTCCCCTCTACAATCATCGACCATCACAACCGACCTCCACCACCTGGGGCTTAATCTCTTCACATTGCCCTATCCCTCGCTCTATGACCTTCTCCATCCACAGTTTCTCCCCCACATGGCACCCTCCGTTCATCCCTCTGATCATCACCTAGTCCTCCACCTAATCTCCCCCATCACCCTCTTCCACCCCAAGTACCCCCCATTAGGACCACGTCCACCCGACCACCCCACACTACTATGGCCTTCATTTCTGATCACGTACCACACCTCCACCAAGACCTCTTCACGCATCTCTACGCCCTCCCCAATGAAGGCCTTAATCCTTTGCTACAGCCTTCCCCTTCCACTGCTCCTCCTCTATGACCTCCTTGTCCCAACTCCCTCGAAGATCCCCTGGTCCTCTACTCAGGAGCTCCCACCACCATAACCAACCTTCCCCTTCAGACCCCCGCCAAGCACCTCCCGCACCATGGCTTTCATTTCCCTCCCCAGTCCCTCTTCCAACCAGGACTTCCTCCTCCACCAGGACCTCTTACTCACCATTATCCCCCACGCATACCACCTCCCAGGGCCTTTATCCCCCTCCTGAGACCACTCCCCCATGGATTTGCTTTCCATTCTGAAGCTCCCTCCACCATGAACCCCCTCACAAAGATAAGCTACCCCTGGAGAAATGAGCAATTAAGGGGCAGGGTAGGCAACCCGCAGTGGGTCTTTTTCTCCTGTAGGTAGTGGTGGTGGCGGTGGCGGCGGATTTTACTTTTTTTTAGTATACAGTGAGATATGTCTTTTTATGTCTTATTATGTCGGTTATGTCTTAAAACTTTGAGATATCTTATGTGAACCCCCTCCCACTGGTAGGCTACCCCTGGAAAAATAAGCAAGTAAGGGGCTGGGTAGGCAATCCAAAGTGGGTTCATGTCATTATATGTATTTTTTATGTCTTATTATGTCGGTTATGTCTTAAAACTAGGAGATCTTTTATATTAGAACAGATAATGTCCTTGAAAGTAGCTGATCTGCCCCTGCAATTTTTCGGATTTTTAGATAGGCAACCGGCAGTTCGTTTTTTTTCCCCGGAGGCGGCGGATTTTACTTTTTTAGTATATAGAGAGATATCAAAATCGGATAAAACACTTGAATTTTGGTAATTTAAAAGATTTCTGGTTTGTAGTCTCAGCTTATGAGAGAACCTCGTAGCATTTTACATGATTTTACTACTGGGTATACTTGAGCAACAGCGTAATAAAAAAACTTCACGAAAATTCGCCTGCGAGTACACCACACCTTGTGTCAGCCTGTATTCCCATGAGAGCATCACGTTCCTTGTACCAGCCTGCGAGCACTACGCTCTGCTAGTGTATCATCTTGCAAACGAGTCTGCAACTACGGGAGAGCATTTTCATCGCTGCTTCGCAGACTGCGCCGACATGAGAATGTCATCATCCAGTGAACGTAGCATCCAAAATATGAGCGTGCCCAAAAATATGGAGCGAAATGTGCTCTGCAGAGCGTAGCGGACGATGACATTCTCATGTCGGCGCAGTCCGCGAAGCAGACATGAAAATGCACTCTCGTGGTTGCAGACTCGTCTGCAAGATGATGCACTAACAGAGCATAGTGCTCGAAGGCTAATACAAGGAACGTGATGCTCTCAGGAGAATACACTAATACAAGAAGGGAGTGTGGTACTCGCAGGCAAACTAAGTGTTGAGTCAGTCTGCCTGTCTGTCCAGTCAGTCAGTAGTTTTCATTATTATTATTATTATTATTATTATTATTATCTCTCTTCTCTCTATATACTAAAAAAGTAAAATCCGCCGCCTACACTACCGCCACCTCCAGGAGGAAAAAAACGCACTGCGGGTTGCCAACCTAAAAATCAGAAAAATTGCAGGGGCAGATGAGCTACTTTCGAGGACACAGTCTGTTCTAACATACAAGATCTCCAAATTTTAAATTAGAGCTAGGACTTTTCGTAAGAAAAAATGGAGATTCGGCAATAAAAACTTTAATTTCGGCAATTTTCGGCAAATTATACAATATGTTCTTTTCTAACCTTACAAAGGAACGTCAAGAAGAAGAAGAAGAAGAAGAAGAAGAAAGAAAAAAAAGCGTTTTGAAACATTGTAATACAGAAATCGTTTATTGTAGAGTAACATCAAATGTTTTTCGAGATTTTCTTGGGTAAAGCTGTGTCTACGAACGGTGAGGATGTACTGGTAGTCCGAAAAAGAACGTTCGATATCGCCGGATGTCAGTGGAGCCCAGGTAAAAACGCTTAGCAATGCAGGATTTTGGCCGAAGGTAGATGGAGGCGCGGTGCCCAATTAGAGAAACGTTCAATTCTTCTAAAGTACTCAGTCCAACATTTTGTAGGACATTTTCAGCTTTCACCCCTACTTTCGGAATTAATCTACGTTTTCGGCATTTATTCCATTTTCGGAATTTTTCGGCAAAATAAAATTTATTTCCTAGGTCCCTACTACTCTGAAACGGATGTCTATTTCATTCCTATTCACCGGCGCCTCTGCAAACTCAACCGGCAAATGCCAAGGAGTCCTAGCTCTAGACATAACCGACATAATAAGACATAAATCGATATAATGACCTCCAAGATCCCAAGTCGCAAGATATAACACATAGTCTAACTGAAGATACTTTAATCTCACGTTTCACCAGAGGTACCCTGCCCCAGGGCGGCTTCCATGGGAGGGGGTTCATGGTGGAGGAAGGAGCTTAGTAAAAGTCGCCTCCGGGAGAAAAGACCCACTGCGGGTTGCCTACCCTGCCCCTTATTTGCTCATTTCTCCAGGGGCAGCCCACCCTTGAGAAAGGGTTCAAGGATTCACGGTGGAGGAGGGAGCTAGGGGGAGGAAGCTCGCGATGAAGGACGAGAAGGAGTTGTAGTGGGGGAGGGCTCTCTATACACTAAACAGTATAAGCCACCGCCTCTGGGAGAGAAAAAACCCATTACGGGTTGCCTACCCTGCTCCTTAATTGCTCATTTCTCCAGGGATATCCTACTTTTAGGAGGGGGTTCATGGTGGAGGGAGCTTGCAGGGAAGAAGGCTGCGGTGCAGGACGAGGAGTTGTGGTGGGGGAGGACTGTCTATATGTACACTAAATACTAAAAGCCACCTCCTCCTTCCCCTCTGTGGGGATAAATTCCTGGTGGCCTCCCCTGTACCTCAATCTCACGTTTCACCAGAGATACCCTACCCTTTTCCAGCTTGCGAAATACTGCAGGCCGGCACGAGCGAAGCAAGTGACGGCGCGGGTTGAGCAGTTATTATTATTATTATTATTTTTCGTAACGCTCTTTTCGTGACGCTCCAACGTAACGCTTTTTTCCGTTGTATGCCAAAATAAAGACGTAAGAATTTAACCCTGCGCAACTGCAGTCTGCAGCCTTGTTGTTAATTCCATGAAAATTTTTAATACTGAGGATGGATAGCAGAAGTAAGATACATAGGCTCGTGTATGCATGACTCTGCACAGTCAGTCAGGTCAGTCGGGCTAGCCATTCAGTCAGTCAGCCGGTCACCCAGTCTGTCAGTCATTCAGCCAGTCAGTCAGAAACGTAACGCGCAAAATGTAACGTTTTTTTCTTTTGGGGGCCGAAGTAAGGACACGAAAATGTCAATAAGAAAAAAGTCAGTCGGCCAGTCAGTTGTCACGCACTTTTCGTCACGCTCCAGAGTAACGCTTTCTTCCGTTGCCAGCCAGCCTAGTCAGCGCGATTTTTGTAACGCTTCCGTTGTATGCCAAAATAAAGACATAAAAATGTCAATAACCTAACAAAATCAATCCAGTCAGTCAGTCAGTCCAGTCTAGTCAGTATTATAGTTTTTTCGCTATTTTGTTCTTCTTTAGTTTTTGATCTTTCTTTTTTTTTCTTTTTTTTTTCTTTCGTCAAAATACAGTACAATCTTGATTATATCACCCCGATTTCATCAACAGGGTGTAATAGCATGAAGAAAAAGTACCGCCGAGAGCTTTTATATAAGATTCTCCTCAAATATGATAGAACCTTGATCCAAGTGGATAGCGTGTTGGTCTTGAATTCCGGAGGTCCCGGGTTTGAGCCCGCGTGGAAACTCGCCAGATTTCGACCTAGGCCGGTTTTCCGGCCAGAAGGGAAGACGGCTAAGACAGCCCTAACAGTCTCTCCGACATCTTTGAGGTCATGCTTGAAAGGGCGGATTCCAGGGCTCGGGTTGAGATGAAAATTAGAAAATAGAAGAAGAAGAAGAGGTAAGGGGTCATCGAAAAAAAAAAAATTATTTTCTGTAAAAGGAGCGAACAAACAAATATTCTCGTACATCTCATCCATGAAATATTTCAAGAAACGTTTTTTAATCAACTTCCCGAACAGTTAACGAATATCCCCGGGGTAATGCTCGAAAGGGCGGATTCCCAGGCTCGAGTTGAGAGTAAATTAGAAAAGAAGTCTTTAACCCCTAATTTTAGGGCTCAACAGGGGGCTATTTTGAGTAATGGGGGTTTCAACGCATATTTTAACCTGGAATGAGTTGAAAATAGGGTTTCTGAGAATGTTGAAGTGGAAGTTTGCCTCTGATTCCTACTTAGTTCTTAGGCTCTGCAGGGAGCTAATTTTGAGTGATGGTGATTTCAACAGATACCTATTACGTTGGAATACGTAGAAAATATGATTCTAGAGTCCCTGAATTCAAATTGGAGGTTATCTTGTCTCCAACACCTGATTTTCAGCCTCTACGGGGGACTTATTTTGAGTAATGCCGATTTTACCGCAAGTTATGCAGCAACGAGTTAACACTAAGGTTTTTTTGGGTAGTTCAATTCGAATATCAGGTAGTCCTCGGGGTAGCCCCCTTTTTCAATCACACAACAGTCACTCTATGCTTGCGGGCTGTTGCTTTAAGTGTACATTCAATTCCATTGCTTTGGCGTCGGAAAGTTTTTGTCTGGAGGTAAGGGGTTAGGATTCTGAGGTCCCGGGTTCGAGCCCACGTAGTTACTCGCTACATTTCGACCTTGGCCGGTTTTTCGGTAAGAAGACAAAAGGGCTAAGACAGCCCTAACAGCCTCTCCGATGTCTCCGAGGTAATGCTTGAAAGGGCGGATTCCAGGGCTCGGGTAGAGATTAAAATTAGAAAAGAGAAGAAAAAGAAGAGGGAGGTAAGGGATCGTCGAAAAAAATGATTTTTTGTCTGTAAAATGAGCGAACAAACAAATATTCCCGTACATCTCATTCTTGAAATATTTCAAGAAATGTTTTTTAATCAAGATCTCGAACAATTGACGACTTTTTCTTAATTTTTGGGACGAGGTACAAATTCTAACTGTCATCAAACAGGCCCAGAAATATGGGCTTACGGTGTATTGCTTTAGGCTCCCATTTTCAGCACTTTTTTTTAAGAGTTTAAATTTAGGAAAAAGTACTTAAAGAGTTACATGGAATAAAAAATAGACAGTGCTTCAGTGTCACATGATGAAAAAGGGGCACGCGCTCTTTCAAGAGAACATCTGGTAACCATTGGGTTATTCTTCAAAAACGTTGATATTTTAGTCCCCAGCAGTTATCTCACAAGTTATTAAATGATACGTTTTTTTTGTTTTTTTTCTTCTTCTTTTTCCTTTCCCTTCGTTGATAGATAATGACTGACCTCTACTTTTTTCAAGGTTTCAGAAGAAAATTTGATCCACTTTTAAAGGGTCAATATTGGATTAAATATGCTAAAATGTCCATCGGCATGGTTGTCCCTCTAACAATTTTTATTATCATTATTTTTTTCAAAATTTTCGAGCTAGGTATTACAACAAACTGGCAAAATAATACTATTCTAAAGTGTCTAGATAAATGAATGAATGAGTTGGTAACGTGGAAATTGCGTCTTCACCGCTGAGAGTCAGTGTTGCCAATCTTGAGAATTGTCCTTCGATTTTTTGTCTTTCGGCATGGCTCTTTTTCAACCAATCACAAAACAATATTTTTTCGTCACAATTAATGGTCAAACTGTACATTTTTAACAGAGCAATACGGTCCGCATATCAAATCCCGATTTTTTAGTGACGAGACTCCTGCATTCAACGACTATTCTGTTTTTACTAAATTCTCTGTTTTGACCTAGAGCCTGATATTTGAAAAAGTTGAAGATTTTATTAAAATCTAAAAATTAAAAGCAAAAGACATTTTCCAACGTCACAAGCTGAATCCGATACCAAATGTTCTATTTGTTTAATCTACGGGCTTTGGTCCTGGTGAATATAGGAGCGTTTTATTCTTCGAAAATGTCGATTATCAGTCCCCAGCAGTTATCTCACAAGCTATTAATGATACGGGCTTTTTTTTTTTTTTTTTTTTTTTCTTCGTTGATAGATTTGACTTAATTCTACTTTTTCAACCTTTCAGAAGCAAATTTGATCCACTTTTAATGGGTCAAAATTTGACTAACTATGCTAAAATGTCTGTCGACATGGCTGTCCCTCGAACAATTTTTATTCTTTTTTTTTTCCCCTACATTTTCAACATGTATATTAGAACAAACGGACAACGTATAGTGCCACTTTAAATGGATGAAGGAATCACAAGGTAACATTGAAATCGAATCTTCACAGGTAGGTATGGCCAACTTTGAAAATTGTCCTTCGATTTTTTGTCCCTCGGCATGGCTCTTTTTCAACCAATCACAAAACAGGAGTTTCAATAATTTTTCGTCGCAATTAATGGTCAAATTGTATATTCTTATCAGAGCAATATGGTCCGCATATCAAAATCCTGTTTTTTTTGTGACGAGACTCGTGCATTCGCGTATTATTTTCTAAAATTAAGTAAAAAAAGTGTCTTTCGGCATGGTCATCTTTATGCAACGATAGACGTTCATCATCCAACACTAATTACATCTAATTAATGGGTTAGAATGCCTTTATTAACTCTCCATATAATTTCTTGTATTGGTATCTACTAATCGACGGCAGAACACTTTTGGTTCGCTATTGTCTTTCGGCATGGACTTTTTCATGTGTCCCTCGGCACGGCATTCATCATTTTGATTGCCATGCCAAAATACAGAATCCCCTCATGTTGTTATACAGAACGCGTCTTTACGACTCCCATCAAAAAAAGTTCAAATATCCCCTACTTTCCTCATGAAAAAACATACCTAAATATTTTTGAAGAATGGTCCCCTTACACTCAGCCTGTCTGTCGGGCCCACAACTAAAATCAATTTTAAGAGGCTGTTACACAAAAAAAAAAAAATTCATCGAACACTAATAAAATTTACGAGGGTGAGGAGAGACATCTCGGAGTTAATGTCTGTTCATACAGAACGTAATACAATGCTCTGGTGGCGAAAAATTACGATTTTAGTATTTCAGAGTCGCGTTTGTAAGTTTGTTGATGCGTTACGCGGAGCGCCAAGCGATGACAACCGGGTCGTGTACGGGCGCGCTCGGACATGTGTTTTTCGAACTTCGGACTCAAATCGGCACGGGTCAATTTATTATCTAGTCTGGCTGAGATTTTCCGAGGTTCATTTCTACACCAAAAGGAAAAAATTAAGGGACGTGTGAGAAAAAATCAAAAAATACGTGGAACCGGTACAGGTGTTTTGAACAATTTAAACCGCCTGCCTTAAATAAAACTGTTAGATATACTTCCAATGTACTATGTGCGCAGAATTACTGATGAAAAATCAGAACGAGACCAGAAAAACAGACAAGAGATAGATCACATGAATATTTTGTACTGAGTACTCTTTATCGTGAAGTCGGAGAACTGCAATTTTTCCAAGGGAGAAGAGAAGAAGAGTTAGATCCAACACTACGGAAATGTTCACCTTAACGATTCTAATCCGTAACTCGACGACTAGACTCAACCACTCCTGATGAAAAATCAGAATGATGCCCATGAAAATCGAGTCGATAAATTACAAGAGCATTTCTGTACTCGGAGTGCTCCTCAGATATCAGCGTGCTGCCGTTTCTCCGAAAACTAAGCGAAAAGGGGGGCAAAATACAGCTCCAGATCCGACAACGGTTCCACAGTTACACCGAATGCATTTTCCATTTATATGCGAAATTTGGCGGTATTGATTTTACTGCGGCAGCGAAGACAACACGAAGGGTTAAGCTGGGAGAATTAGGGCTTTTCAACTCGAGGGCTGTAACGTGTAAAGTCTGCACTACCTCATCGAGTGCATTCTTCATTTCGTGCCCTCTTCTCACAACCTCCCCCCCCCCCATCACCTAGACCGTAAACTCGCGCGATGTCGTCGTCGACCGTAAACACTTTTCCCTCACACCAAGGTCGTGCGGAGCACCGCCGAAGCCATCCAAATTTTTTTTTGGAATTTCATCTGGCGAAATATTTCGCGCCGACTTCACTACGGCGTGTAGGTTTCGCGTCGTGACGCACGTGCTACCTCGTCCCTGTTCCTCACGACATTGCCAGGCAGCGTGCTCTCTCTTCTTTTTTTTTATTTTATGAGACGTGATCCAACTCGAAATCAGCAGTTTTAATCTTCGTAACAGGTGGAAGTCGTATAACGAGACGAGAAGAAGATGCTGGGTGCCAGAGGCGCTCGAGGGTCCTCCGAAAGTTTCGCTTCTCTTATGCGTATCAACTTGGCGCTACATGAGCGAGCTCAGTTCGCATACTTAATCCGTATCAGATGAAAGCTCGGTTAGGCCTCGCTAAGTCGCAAGTCAAAATGATATATAATGGGCTCGGTCTGATGACGAAATAAACTGCTCGCGAAGTCGCATTACGAGTTTCCTGGGAGAAAGAGCGTCCTAGTCTATCAGTCGCACGAAGCATTCGATTGACGTACCCGACACGCATATCATTTTCCATTTTGGGAATCGGTGCAGTGGCTGTAGTTTCGAGGGACATGATGAGACCTGACAGTTCCTTTCTTTCTTTTTCCCTCGCTCTCTGCGAAACTCTTAATTATATGGATGACCGCTGCGAAAAGCCTCGCTGCAGCGGAACAAGACTGGGAGTAGAACATCGCCGTCCATACTGTAATATTTCGTTGAACAATTACTCAGTAGGCTTCATGACCCCATAAATGTCAATAATCTCGTCAACCTTTTAACCTAAAAGAATAATGGTTGTTACAAAATTTATAGATTTCAAAAGAATAATACTATTTCTTAATAGAACGTATGCTTTATGAAATGCAATTTTTAAAGGTTCACGCACGTTGTACGAAACGAAAACCGCCGTCGAGATCTCCGCATCTTGAAAATGAAACCAAGTGGCACGCCGCGAAACATGAGAAACGCCTTCACCTTCGCCCAAATGAAGAAACCCTACAGCTAAGAGTCAACACCAGCATAGACGCAAACAGGGGAGGGGGGCTTGGGGCTTAGCTCTCCCAAACTTCTAAATAGCCCCCCCCACAACACTGAAAAATTGCCAAAGAAAATGATGCGGGGGAGGGGGTTGCTTCATAATAAGGGGGCTTAGGCTCCCCAACCTCCAGTTCTGAGTCCTATTTGCGCTTCTGAACACAGGCCTCAAAAGACGACTTCAAAGGACGTAACCTTTTGAACTAGTCTAAGTAAAACGGTTTGTGTTTAAAATCTAATAAAAATAAATGTGGACGGAATATCCACAAGGATATGAAGCGTAAGCCCATAAGATGTACTAAATATTAACTTAAGAGGAACACCCACTGGGGTATCGGCGTCATTCACGCTCACCGATTAAAATTAAAAATACGATATTCTCACAGAACTGAATTTATATAAAATAATAATTGAAAAAAAAAAAAGTTCACACACTTTGAGTACCCTGGTTCCCGATGCAAAGTGCTGACATAGTTCGTTTTCGAGCTTGAACCATATTAAGGCTGTGGAATGGTCATTCTATTCGCATATTCAAATGAAGCTCATTAGTGGACGAAAACATGATTTATTACAAATCCTACATCAGTATGAACATGTAACCTTTTAACATTATTTTGAAATGGCCATTTCTGAACAAAATTCTGTCTTACCAGGATAAGAGTAGTCTCGTAAAAAGGAACAAAGTCATATTAACATGAAACTAGAAGCAAGAGATTAATAATTCAACTGACACTTTGCACTGTAGTAGAGTGTGATAACAAACAGCCTGCCTCATCTTTTCGTCCAGCGATTACAGCGCTTCTAGCGGAGGTCGAATATGCGATATAGAGTTTCAGCTGACTGAGACAATTACAGAAACTAGGGCATCGAACAACGCGATGTCCCCTGAAACAGACGTTTTATCTCCGTACTACCACCCAATGATTCGATTAGGCCCATTTACGAACCAAGGTTGCCACTTTTTTTCAGGATTGGTTTTCCCTGACTTTTCCCGGTTTTCCAGGCCAACTTTTCCAATTTTCCCTGACTTTTTTACAGGATTCCGAGAAAGCCCAGAGGGAGGAGAGTCACAGAAATTTTTTACAATACAGATTTTTAAAAAATCGCTATCGAGAAGAAGAAGGTACAGATGTAATTTATGTAATATTTTTCAATATTATAGACTATTTCATTTGCGAATAGATTATCATTATTCTTATGTTATGATAAAAAAAGTTTACTCTGATAAAATACGAACTCGTTTGTTATTTTCAGAAAATTTCCCTGACTTAAATGAAAATTCCCTGACTTTTCCCGGTTTTCCAGAAAGTGGCAACCCTGCGAACTCAACCTTCGTTTCATTAGCATGAACAATGTATCACAATTTCAGCCTCCTAACTTAATTATAACTCAGATTAGCGTCAAACATAGATTTCGGATGAATTGGAAAATCAAAAAATTAAAAATAAGCTTCGTCATCACTACACAGGGCTACATTTCGTTTGTCTAGAAACGTAGTTGGCAGCAGTGACAAGGCATGGCTCTGGTTAGCAATGCCTATGCTAACGGGCAGTACCATCCATATTGGGCAATGCGAAAAATTTCTCCAAAAAAAATTGGACAGTTCCAAAAAACAACAGTACACACATACATTTAAAAATCACAAACATGAAATTAGATTGTACTCTTAGAGGGGGGGGGGGGTGTAAAAACAAAGAAAGATTATGATAAGACCGACAATTTTCCGATTTGAGCAGCTCTTCAAAAAAAAAAAATTAAATAAAATAGAACAGGCGCTGTTGTTTAGAGGTGAAGATTTTTTCTTTCAGTATGTAGCTGGCCAGCATTACCAATCTTCAAGACTCCTCTTCAAACTGCGAAGTTCCTTGAGGATTTCAATATTCTAAGGATTATCTGAAGATTCACGAGCTGATCACAAGAAATCGACAAATTGAATAATACTGAAATTCGCAAAGAAATTTTCAAGTTTTGTGAGGCATTCGAAAACTTTTCAGTTTTGGGAAGAGAAATCCTCAAGATTGGCAGACCTAGCTGGCAAATAATAGCCGACCTGAAGTGGGGAGGGGGCTCAGCAAAGAGCTCAGAAGTACCGAAGAATTGTTAAAAATTCTTTCGCTCGAATAATTTAAATTTTTTTCATGGGGTGGGCTTTCAGAATATGCGGGGAGGGGGCTACATCCCTCTTATTTGCACTTACGAACAAACTGAGGAAAAACTCTCAAACTTAGCTTTAACCAGCCGTGTATTTTAACGTGGTTCAAATTTTTGAACACCGGAAATATGATGACGCGACTGCGGTACCAATGAAATAAAATTCTTACAAAGTATCAGAGAACAAGTGCTTTAAACCCCAACCCCCTTTTATGGAAAACTACACTAAAATTTGACTTACTTGACTAAAGAAATAATACTAGATATCTAACTTTACAAAATTTGGATAGGTGGACTCATATTCCCCCCCCCCCGGTGCCAGGAACAAGGGACTGAAAAGAGGATTCAAAAAAATACGACACATTTTCTCGTGCAGTGCTTGATTTACACATTTTTAAGTTCGCCGAATTTATTTTTCGGGTCGATTCTCAGCTTTAATACCTGGAGGAGTGGTATTGCAGAGGAATCAGCCCCATTTCGATCATTCTTTCGGTATGGTAGTCGATGAATACGCTGTCAAAATCATCGAGTCATTGCTTAAACTTTGACTTGACAAGCAAAAACAAAAGGTCTTAGGTCTAAAATGTGGGCAAAATGTCGTCCAAATTTTTATTTAACACAAACAAAAAAAAAAAAAAAAAAAAAAAAAAAAAAGTCTAAGGTTTAAAATATTCGTTTACATTTTCAACTTTTACTTTTCCCAGCTGGCTCTTGTGTGGCTCTTGGAAGATCAGGGATGCATCTCCACATCTCTCCTTTCTTATTTACTTTTCTGGGTCATGTTAAAGCTGTACGCTGTATTTTAGGAGATGAGGAGATGAGGAGATGACAGGGAATCCACAGCGAACTGTCCTACTCAATTTTCTCCCCTGCATAAATTGTTTGTTATACAGGATGTTCCAACTCAGAATGCTCCACCGGCAGGAGGTGATACTCGGCGAGTGAAATAAACAAAGTTATACACAAGTGCTATAAGTCTTCAAAATTTGAAAACAGCGAACCTGATTACTCATTTCAATTCAGAATTTTTCCGAAAGTAATCAATGGGTAGTATATTTCTTTTCTAATTCTACTCTCAACTCGAGCTCTGGAATTCGCCCTTTCGAGCATTACTTCAGAGACGTCGGGGAGGCTACTAGGGCTGTCTTAGCCCTCTTCTCGTCTTGCCGGAAAACTAGCCTAGGTCGAAATGTAGCGAGTTGCTACGTGGACTCGAACCCGGGACTTCCGGATTCCGAGATCAGCGCGCTATCCACTCGGCCAATCAGACTCCCTAATGGGTAGTATATTGAAGAAGTAACAAAAACTTACCTTACAGTCTGCCTTTGATATACCAGTTTTAGAATTCAAATCATAAGATATGAATTAAATTCTTGAATTTACAATTTTCAGTTTTTGTAGCTCCTTTTAATGTTCAAAATAGGCAAAGGGACGATAATTTTCATTTATCCTTCAAAGCAGCAACGATTCATAGCCATCCTTGAAAAAGAATCTTATTTTGCTCCAGGAATTTTCATCCAAAATTCAATTAAATTTTTCAAATTTTTAAGTGTAATTTTATCAGTGACATCCTCTTTGCGACCTATTTTGAAGAACAGCTGAGTCAATCATTTCCAAAAACTGCTACGAGCCATTTTTCCAGAATCGACTTTTTTATCGATTCATATATTATAGTTCAACGCGCAGAATTCGATTGAGTATCTGCTGTTTTGTATCAAAACCTGCAACAGAAAAGATCACTTTTCCGGGATTTTCCACAAATTTATGTTTTGGTCCATAATAGTTTTTGGAAAGAAGAAAGAAACGATTCAGTTGTAAATAATACACGCTGAAAATGAAACACAAATCATTATTACCGCTTACTGTCTCGAAAATTTAAGGAGCTACAAGAACTAAAAGTTGTGCACCTCAAAAATTTTAATAGAATTTACGATTAAAATTTCAAAATTGATGTAGCCCTTTCAACACCGAATTTAGCTTTTTCATCTTTGTCGATGTTCTACTCATTGATAATCTGACAAAAGATTCTGAATTAAAATTAGCAGGATGTCTATTGAAACTGGGAAAAGAAAATGGTTCCTACTTGGTTACCTCTACTTCAAAAAATAACAGAAGAACGGGGGAAAATGAAAAGAGCATTATTTTCGTGCCGAACAGAAATAAACAAAAGAAGTAACGACGAAAGAGCAATCGGGATGAAGGAAAATTTAAACTTCAAAGGAAACCCGGAAGGAAGTATCCCGCTTTTGGCGTGCAAGCAGTCAAGGATAGTCGTACGTGTACAGTCGTTGGTATTCCTAAATCTTCTACGAATTCTTCATATATATATACGTTTTACCTTCAGAGAACATTTTTTACCCCACTACTGTTTCCCTCGTCATATCGAAAGAATGAATTTTGTGGATTTCAGCTTCGCCAATCGCATTTCGAAAAAAAGAACACACAGTTCCTTTGGTTTCCTCTAATTCAACAGGAAGAGACAACAGATTAAATATGAAAACGTCGGACCGAGAAGAATGATAATCCGGACCCTCCCCCCCCCCCCCCCGAAAAAATAACCGAGTCAAATTGAAAAATTAAAGACCACTTGCTTCCTTGATATTTTTCTTATTTTTCTGCTTGCATTCGATGTCTTATATTATGTTTGCGGTTGACGAACTTAAAATATTGTTGGACTAAAGCAGCGGTTTCTAAATCGCATAACATAAGAAAATCTCAAGGAGTGCCCTCAAAAACGGCATCAAATTTTCTTGCAGAGTAGGTGGAAGAATACAGATTAAAATCTCACAATTTTCAGATAAGAAATCAAGCAGAAAAATAGAATAGAAATACCTATTAAAACCAAACAAATCTCAGTCAAAAGATCAAGCAAGAAAACAGGTCTTCAAGTTTTCTCGAAAATTCCGAAAACCTGGCGAAACCGAAAACTTATTGAAAAATGCCGACTCTGTACAAAAATGTTCCAAGTCGGCAAAAAAAAAAAATAAATAAATAAATAATGTTTTTCAATTTTTTTTGGTTTTGCTGACTAGGTAATGGTCCAAAATGCGCCGGCTAAATGGTCGAATTTGGCGAAAAATACTAACTCAAGCCCTCGTTTCGCCGCTGACTGGAATTATTTATTTATGTAGCAATATTGACAGGACGATGGACAAAGAATAGACCACAGCGATAGAATAACTCTCACAAAATTGGACGCTGTGGTCATTGAAGGGTTATTTGATATCGGTACTGGATACTAGGATGTGATTAAAAGGGAATTCACTTACTCATGTTGAACTTGCCGCAGTTTTGTTATCACAAAGACCGACCTCATTAAACGTTACTATCATTTCCATCGAAATTCTTTAAATTCACGCCAATCTTAGAGAAAACTTAAATTTTTACGCGGAGCCGAAATGAACTAACAAGTACACATCACACTGACTTATAATCGATTCTACACAATGTGCTGTTTGTATTTAGCCTATCCGAAAACTGACCACGCTGAAGGATTAAATAACCGGGGACTGATTTTCCAAATCGGCTACACTGAGTATCAAATGGGGAAACTCGCCATCAGCGTTGTCAATTTACTCCTACAATCCTACACAATATTTTCCCAGCGGTTTATCTACAATATGGCGTGAAAAAATGTACCAATATTATGCTGTTCACAAAAACATGACTGAAGATACCCGCGGCGATAGACACTGAAGTATATAGCTTCAATTTTACACGATCAGAAAATGACCCAGAACATCACACTTAGTGAGAACATAAATCTGTAACGGCATTCGATAGAAGTGAATCAGCTTTCACGTAAAACTTCAACCCTATCGAGAGGGGAGGATACCTTGGGCCCGATCTTTCAAGGGGGCCCGATACTTTGAAAGGCCTGAATTTCAATCATACTGTACGTTATATCAGCAATCACTCCTTACACCATGAAAGAAACCTCTTATCCCGTAGCTTATAATTTTTTCCATCCAACAAAGAACAAATTGAACTGGAAGGAGAAGGGGGCTCGTGGAAATTCCCGCAGGCCTCCTTTCTCTCTCTAAGGGGCTGTAAAACTTCACCGTTGAAGACTAAATCTAAAAATGACCCCTGAAATTAGATTCAGCCAGCACGAAATCTTACAAATAAAGTACGATGTCATGTCGAAAAACCGAGCAGAATACCCCCCCCCCATCACATGGGAAGGTTTGACTTACAAATAGTCTCGAACTGGATTCAGCGAGAACGAAAAACTATAAACCGAAAACCTTACCAAAAAAATTATCCGATTTCAACATAAAGACCCCTTTTGTGGACTCTTAGATGAGTTAGTGACGTCATCAATAGGCGTAAAGTTTCAGAACTCCGCAGTGCTGTAGCCGAGGGGCGTCCTTGGGTGACCCCTTTCAACTTCCTCAAACAGTGTTTTTCTAATTTTAGCACATTTCCCCCTTTGGTCAAGACCAGACCCCCTCGAACACTAGGCTGGCTACGCTATTGGAACTTCGTATACTATTTCACATGAGAAAAGGAGGAATAGTCTTGACGACCTTGACAGCACCTTCAATCAGGCTGAGATTCAGTACACATTCATTCGGTACCAAATGCCAACTTCTGAGCACTAGCGTTTTCAAATTTCGAGGAAAGTGCCAAATCGAGACCACTCTAACCCACACCCCTTGTGATTATAGGAGTGAAACTGCCTCTACAATAGGATGTAAAGAATATAAAATTCAATCGCCGCCCACCGGATTTATACTGGAATTGGATTCTTTTTTCGCTTCCGTTATCTAAAATTTACTTTTTTCGCGACAGCCAAGGAAACGCCAGAGTAAAAATTTTCAGTCACGGATGCAGACGACCATCTTGGGGAGGGAAATGGCAGAAGGAAAAGCGCGCGAAACGCGCGGAAATTCTTTGCTGCCCCTCCGCCGCAGATCCCCCCACCCCACAGATTTTTCTTTTTTCCGGTTTTGGGGGAAATTTCCCCGTTCCCCCTCCCCGTCGTGATTCGAGACTGATATTTTATACATTTTCTATATTTACGAAACTATCTAATAAGAATTCTTGACTTTTTAGGGCTTTTGCTACAATATCATAAAAACTCGAGACTTCCTCATGGTTTTGTAATAAATTTCTAATACGGGACCTTTTCGGGACGCTCGCGTTTTTCATGACCTGTGAACATCCAGGGGCCTATCAAATCGACAGTCGACTCTGAACCCAAATGAATATTCCGATCAGAACACGGATGGAGGATGTTTCGATGAACCAAAATTAAGTAGGAAACGCCTATTCGGGCTGCTCAAAGCGGTGGCGCGCTGTTGTCGTTTACCTTGTAACCCTCATTTTCAGGCATATGAAGAAATCTCAAAATATTATGAGAACGAAAGCGTTTATCGAAAAAATGGATAGAAAAAAATTTATAGTACATAAACATTGAGACCACTTTTATATCAATCTGATAAATTTTTCTAAAATGTGTAGGGTTTCAGTAGTTTCCCTTTTTCACGCGCCTAAAATTGTAGAGGGCAACTCTTTCGCGCTTGCAGTCCGAATACAAAATTATGTCGCTCATACACTACAGTGAGGATGTAGCACCATAACGATTTATTTAAATGCGATTACGAACACTTAAGAACGTGTAACGCCTCGAATCAACACGAGCACCTTGTTACACTTTTTTCCACGTTTTTCTTTTTATATTCATTCATCGTATTTTTAACCTGCTTATTTCGAGATACAATGAAGTTTTCGTGAAGTGGGCGATCGGTTTTAATTAGCTGAGTGAAGTGGTGCGCGTTAGACAGGCCGTAGCCCGAGTAAAAGAAGTGTAGAGATTGTCGAAGGGGACGTTCGTACGCCAGCAGCCGACTCGACTCGTTTCTGGTGTCATCATCATTCAATGAAATTAACGAATGAGGCAGTGGTCACACTACCATATGTTCCTTTTTAATTGCAGTCAACGGATTTAATTACTTTCATGTAATGGAGTAATTCCAACTAAATTTACTCGAGCTGCGAACGGCCAAGAGCGGGGACGAAAGAAGAAATGCCAAATACAAAATACATTACTGAAATTACGTTTCTGATGATCATAATAGCGGCGAGTTGTGCCGAATGATCCAAAAATAACGAAGCCCCAGACATTTCGAACACAAATACCTGTTCAATATGGTGAACAATATTTACCAAATTCTGAGTCATACCCAAAATTTTCGGGTTTCATCATTTGTGAGTCATTCGGTACACTTACTCAGACAAGCTCCCTTCCAATTCGGACTTCCCAGACCGATGGCGCGCTAGCATCGGGCCTTCCTCCCTTTCCGCACTTCAGGAAATAGTGCCATAGAATTCTTATCAACGTTAGGATACACTGTACGTAAACAATGCCTAGCATCTCATGTAATCCTAACGTTGATAAGGTTCTGTTGAATCTTGGGAAGTCCGAATACCAGTTTCATTATCCTCACTATCGGAAGCCAAACACGACTGTAACTGCGTCCATCTTCACTAACAGGGTTGCCACTTTTTTTCAGGATTGGTTTTCCCTGACTTTTCCCGGTTTTCCAGGCCAACTTTTCCAATTTTCCCTGACTTTTTTACAGGATTCCGAGAAAGCCCAGAGGGAGGAGAGTCACAGAAATTTTTTACAATACAGATTTTTAAAAAATCGCTATCGAGAAGAAGAAGGTACAGACGTAATTTATGTAATATTTTACAATATTATAGACTATTTCATTTGCGAATAGATTATCATTATTCTTATGTTATGATGAAAAAAGTTTACTCTGATAAAATACGAACTCGTTTGTTATTTTCAGAAAATTTCCCTGACTTAAATGAAAATTCCCTGACTTTTCCTTGACTGACCAAATTCCCTGACTTTTCCCGGTTTTCCAGAAAGTGGCAACCCTGTAAAATGAAGAGAACACTTCGCTCTATTTCTACGCCGTTTCTCTACATCGTCATTCGACCAAAACCGATCGAATGGAATTCCCGCAAGAACCAAAAAGGTGAACATGCGAGTCGAGGAGTTGACCAAATCTTGTAAACACTTCGGACGTGTTTGAACGAGAATATTTTTCGAATACCGTGCCATTTATGTTTTTACGCAAGGTTGAACACACGTGCGGTATTCTCAAGCCAACCAACGGTAACCGTACAAATAATCTGCGAGTATATTCGAAGAAGCCCAACAATGCTAGGTGAGTAACGATACTCCAAGAAAAACATATTTCTCGTCTATGCCCCAGCCGCCTAAATGCACAACCATGAAATCCCTTTGAACGCGCGAAATAGCTCGAATTCCTCGCGAAAGAGCGATTTTCGGCGCTCACACGAAAGCCACATCGAATCCGTCGACATTAAATCGAAGTCCAGAAAACGTGCCAGAGGGTTTATAATACTATCACGAAATGAATGATTAGTCTGTATATAGTTCCTTTTTCATACTCGAACCCAGCTGCAAGCTCGGAACGGAAAATAATACCTCAATACGGACTGACGTAAAAGAAATTGAATTATTAGCTAGCTAAAATATTCACGACAGAAAAGATGGATCGAAATGTTATTAAAAGGACGAAAAAATTTTTGAATAAAATTTACGAGGATAATACCCTTTACATTATATTAACAGCCAATCGAGCAAAACGTTCACCAAGTTTCACTGACACAGAGTACAAGTTCATACGAAATTAAATTTTTAATGTACTTACGTATTGGTCTTCGACAGATTTGGATCACTAGTTTTTCTTCTATCTCGTATTGGCCTCTGCAACATAGAACAGAATAGTATTTACATCGGATGCGTACACACAAACTTCAAAAATATCTCAAATTCAAATGGGTAACATGAAAATAGACGAGTTTGGTGGATACAAAATCGGAATGAATCGTGCTGCATGTTTCCACAATGAGCAATCAGCACCGACGCTTACAAGACAGACTTATTCCAGAACAATTATCTTTGCCAGGCATAACGTAGTTCTACTTGTATAATTTTCATTACCGCTCCCCCAGTCTTTTTTGACCAACTCCTCCATTCATTTGCTACAGTACATTCGGCATCGACCCTCAAGAAAAATTCTTGCCAACTGACAAGGCTAATCCGCTCCTGGTCACTGAACAAATACAAGGCATTTCGCACATAACACTCGTTTTCAGAGGAAATCGTCAATCTTGGCTAAATTCATAAAAACGAAAGCCACTAAAAAGTTATGAACGAACTTACAACTAAACACAAAATTGCTCCAAGATAAAACACTTATCACTGGTACTCCATGAAAATTACACATAATAAAAATACACAAGAGACCACACTGTCGAAAAGCTTCAAGTTGGTGGAGTTCAGTTTTTAGATGACCACCGAGTTCACCAGGCACACAAGTAGAAATTACAAAAAAATAATACAGTAGAACGTCGATTATCCGGAAGTCAATCATCCGAGACGTCACTTAGCCGGAATGGCCGGGGAAAAAAATTATAATCAGGGCCCGGATTTTTAGGCAAAACCTCTTCTTTTCTCTCTCTCTATATATCCTAGCCTATTCAATCTATTAAGGTTTTCTGGACAGATCAGAAAATTCTGAAACCAATGAGCTAATTTTTTGGACTATTTTCCTTCAAAATGTGTTTTCCTCTATAAAATATGCACAAGTTTCGGTTATCCGGAGAAACCGTTATCCGAAAAGCCTCTGGTCCCAATTAGTCCAGATAATCGACGTTCTACTGTTGTAGTAGTAGCAGTAGTAGTAGTAGTAGTAATAATAATAATAATAATAATAATAATAATAATAACAATACAAATATTCTGAGCAGCAGTGTTGTTACACACAACGATTTTTTGTCATTTTTCCATTTTTTCAGAGGAGCATTTCATACTTTCTTGTCATATCATAAGTAGGTACTGCCATCTTCAGAGTTTTGTCATTTTGTTTTTTAACAGTTTCGTTATGTCTTGACAAAATTATTTTGTCATTTTGTCTTCCTTTTTATCATGTCGCTTAGCATAGTCTACTGTCAATAACAATAACGCCTAACATAATCTGCTATCAATTATTACATCGTTAGGCATATTTTATTATCTAATCGTTGACAAAATGTCATAACGTAATTTTTTGTCATTCTGTTTAGTCACTGGATTCATTTTTTCATGTCATTGATGAAATGGTCTGAATAAAAAGCGAGTTAAAGTTTTGTCGTATAACAAAATTTTGAAAATGCACTTGTCATTTCGTCATTCTGTCATTCAGTCATGTTATTTCTAACACTGAGTTCTGAGTCAAAAAAAAATTCTCTGCAAAATGAGAAATCAAAAGTACTACCCGTGCACTGTACATCACCGGGTAAGAAGATCGAGGTATGGAAGTGGTATCAAAATACACGTAGTCATCCCCATTATTGAACATCATTTTTTTGCTTAAGACAAGACCATCCCGTTTTCGAACATGTTAGGGACATCCTGTATACCATATGTAAGAGTTACCTCGGCTCCATTACCTACTTGGGTTTGTAAAGTGCATACGAACAATGATAGCAATATCTAATTATGGCCAAAGAGGAGTCTTTTTACTCATTCTAAGCATTTTTCTTTCTCCAGAAATTACAATATTCTGAACCAAAACCCTGATTTTTTAGCAAAAGAGCTAAGGAGCAATATACATTTGTAATTATTTTGGAAAAAGAAGGCAATGTTCCCCGAATTTCTTGGTAGAAAATGAGCTAAAACCAGCCATAAATCATACAATCGACATGTAATAACCGTGAAAGTTTCTTACAATAAACACACTCAGGACATTTATCAAAATTCCGGTTCTTTTCAGATACATTTATAGCAGACGACTCACGTAGACCAGGAGAGAGAGAGAGAGAGAGAGAGAGAGAGAGAGAGAGATCCTATATCTGAATTTTAAATCCTCGAATGACGAGCCAAATAACGATCAAGCAATTTAAATTAAAAAAATGTTAGGTGCCTTCTTCACCAAAGTCTATTTTTCAGTACTAACACAAACCCTATCTCAGCATCCTACTTTTTGATCACTGGTGGCGGAAGATACTTTTACTAGGGGTAAAAGGGAGGTACATGACAGAACGAAAAGGAAAAAATCGAACCAAATTTAGAAAGATAAACTATCATCGCAGAACATTCCCTTTTTTATTTATGCTCACGAGACGTGATGATTTCCAGGAGGCAGTGCCTTCCTTACCCCTTGGTTCTACCACCTATTTTTCGGCAATTCCCAGTTCTTATACAGTTCTACGGTTTTATATTTTTCCTTAAGTGATACACTTGGGAGTCGGTTGGCCGAGTGAATAGCGCGCTAGTCTCGGAATCCGGAGGAGCCCACGTAGCAACGCGCTACATTTACATTTCGACCTAGGCCGGTTTTTCGGCAAGACGAGAAGAGGGCTAAGGTAGCCTTAATAGCCTCCCCGACGTCGCTGAAGTAATGCTTGAAAAAAACTGATTCCAGGGCTTATATTGAGAGAGAAAATCAGGAAAAAGAAGTTATATACTAGATAAACAATTAAAAGTACGAGTTCAAAACTGAGGAGTCTCTCTAATCTATGAACCAATAATTTTATATACCCTAAAATATTCAATTTTAGATACCCTATGGCCGTGATATGCCATTCAATAAGCAAACTAATTTAAAATTTGATTCAATGACAACACAGATTCATTTTCTACATTAATGACAAAAAGTAACAGGTGTCCTGAAATTTTCATTTCAATTTTCAAAGTTTTTAAATACATAGATCAGTCATAAGCAAAATTCAATTTTAATACATTTAAATCATTTACTTTGCGAAAATATAATTTTCTCAACAGACACACAAAATAAAGATGACCCAGTCTCCCTACCTCCTAAGAAATAACCAGCTGGAAAAATTAGGTTTAAATTGGTAGACAAGGAAAATGAAAGGATGTTCTTTCTTTCTTTCAATTTCATTAATAAATTGCGAAGTTTCTGCGATTAGCAGATTCAAAATTATTATAATTAGCAAAATTCAAATCCAAAATAGTAAAAACTTTTGAAAAAGGGGGCGGGAAACCGAGCTTTAATACTGTTAATCTTCAAGTGCGAATTCATTATTTTAATGCCTGTAAGCTGACGTAAATTTTCCACCCCGGCAGGAATATAACCAAAAAGCTTTGGAGACTAAGTGCCCGAAATACTTAAATTTTAAAAGAAACAGGCAGCCAGAAGTCGTAAGAAAAGATCCAAACATTTTTCTGAATCTTTTTTCTTCTTTTCTGTATAATAAACGCGTTTTCCCTTAAATTTTCGGACCCTTAAAATTTCCCACTCTAGGCTGAAGTCTACTAAACCTAGTGGAAAATCCGCCCCTAAGAATAGCAGATGTAGTGAAAATTTGTCCACCGTTTCATTAAATTTAATACAACACAAAAGCTATTACTGCCTCACTTTTAAAGGTTTGCAGAAAAATTTGTACTTTCCAACTTCAGAACTGTAAATAGAAAAAAAATCTACACCTAAGAAACGGAGGTCGTGAGAAATCCACTGTAGCGGCCACTGTCCGTTCTATTGCGCCTAAGGTAAACCAAAAAATCGTTTTGGCACGTTTTAGCGTTTCTTTTTAACATTCAAAAAGAATGAATGGAGGTCCAAGTTTCGAATGTAATGGTACGCTTTAGCGCTTCTTCTTTTTAACATTCTAAAAGAATGAACGGTCCACGTTTCGAATGTAAAGTTGACATATAAGATGAGATTTTGGTAATTTCAAATTTTTTTCTGACAATTCAGCATCAAATGCCAGAAAATACAACTGTTAGTTTAATTGATAAATAAAAAATGAAAAACTGGTCAAGTTTTTCAAGTTTAAATTTCTTGAATTATTTGAAACTCTTAACAATGTTTTCATAATTTCAATCCAGCATTTTTGAATACTTCAAGTAGTTTTTGTATTTTTAATATTTTCCGTGGTTTCTGTCATATTAAATTATTTATTAGACATCAGTTTCAAATCTTTAATTTGAATAAGAAATGAAGAAAAATTTAGATAATTTCATTCCCAACTACGTAGTTAAATTTTTAGTGTGCGCTATACACCGTAATTTTCTTTTTTCTTTAAATAATGGTTCTATAGCAATATTTCAGTGTTGTCATTATAAAGGGATTCACATAAGAAAACGGATGACTGTCACAGCATCCTGCATATTACATCAACTCATGTATCGAAACAACTTGACTTTGGACGTGGCGATGGAAGAAATCCAAATCCCTCAACCACAGACGGTTAATTTTGCTCATCTGAGAAAATTTTGATGTCAGTAGGCACAGAAAATCTCAACTTTTTAAATTTTGCAGACTGATGAGAATTAAAAAGGAAAACTAAATGGAAGTAAAACTTTGCTTTTTCAATTTCACCATTCTGCATCAGATAAAAAAGTCTGACAGAGTTCCCTTTCCTTCCCCTTCAATATGCATCTGTACGTAAAGCATATAACAACTGACAGAATTGACTATTGGAAAAGGGACACCAGGAAACTTTTCAGCTTGTAGTAGAACAGTGGTCTGCACCCGGACACTTTAGTAAATATCAAAGACTGTAACTTAGTTGGAAATAAGCGACAGCGGAAGAGGGGGAGACAGACAGGGAGATGGAAGGACGATATTGACAAATTTCTACAGACTAAAAATTTCCAGGGAATAGCAATGACCAGAACACAATGGGATAGACTGCAGGAAACCTTTGCTCACTTTGGGCCGAGAAATATAATAAATAAGAAAATTATGTATTGAAATATTAAGGAACCTCAATAAAGGTATTATTTTTGTTATTAGTAGTAGTAGAACAGTGGTCTGCATCCGGACACTTGAGTAAATGTCAACAACTGTGACTCAGTTGGAAATAAGTTTTTCAAGCCACTATCGATAATTCTACGAATACCGATACGTAATATATGAACGTGCAGTAGTACGACCAAAATACGAAACTTAAACATGCTGACTGTCCCAGTTTAATAATTTTCCTGCAATCTGGAAAGCAGGCAGTTTATCATGACCACATGTGTTTGGCCTGCTCACCCTGGTAAAGAAAGCTAAGGCGTCTACAAGAAATTATTTTCTACGGTAATTTATTCTCTTCCTTGGGATTGGAAATAGATAGAATAGTAGAACATCCTGATAATGAGTCAGTCACGATAATCACCAACTGAATCATCGGAACTGATTATAGGCAGGGTTTTTCAAAATTGATGCACGACAGAGAAGTACCGATAGGGGGTAGGGGGCAACTTATCCCCCTTGAGGAATTTTTCACTCAACAGTTGGGAAAATTTACCATTTCAGTCAGGCGAGTTGGAAAAATTCAACAAGTTTAAGGGTTTTTTCTTCTTTTTTGCTTTGATACTCAGGAATTGAGTGGAGAAGTTGGGAATTCAAGGTTTTTCTTCTTTTGCTTTGCGGGAATTTTGAGTTGAGTCAGTTAAAAAAATCAAACAGGTCAAAAGGTTTTTTTTTTTTTTTGCTTTGATACTTGGGAATTATAAGTTGAGTCAGTTGGGACTTTCACAATTTTTACCCCCCCCCTCTCCAAGGAAAACTCTTTGGTACGTATGTTTCATACAAAAATATTCGTATTTGACCAATTTTTTGTGAGGATTGCTCCCCAGATGCAATCATTTTTTCACGGAAAAAGTTTTCCTTACACATAGTCGTCATAAATACATTTGGCCTCGTCGGCGTTCTAAGTTTTCAAAAATTACAGCTTAAATTTTAATTTTCATATTTTTGAAATTTTTCTTCTCTGCTAGGAGAAAATGGATTTTGCGAACAACATCTCGGGGAATTAATTCGAACGACTTTGCGATGTACAACAACTATATCCTCTATTACCACCAGAGACAACTTTTTGAGAGGAAGGGGGAAGACAGATTGCAAATTAAAGTGTTACGAAAAATCGGCACACAAGTAAGTATAAAAATAAATAAAAAACTTTCCACTTTTGAATTTTGCCCAGAGACGAAAAACTGACCGGAATCGATTAGCGAAAAACGAAAAAAGAAATCAAGCATACATGATGTAGCCAATTGGGGACTGAAATTTGGGAATTCCCTTCTCGGTATGTTTTAGTTATTATCAGAAAGTTTCACCATTCACTATTTCAACTTTTTCGTATCATGAGAAAAAGTTCTATACAGAAAATGAATAATTCGTTTAGCTCTTGCAAAAGTACGACTGAGTATATAAGTACGTATCAGGAAAATCTACTTAATTAGCGCTTTCTCAATCAAACGTAAATTTATCATTCTGGGATATCCGGCATACAACGTTTCGAGAACATTATCTCACTGATGATACTTAACAAGGATTGTCCCAAACAGTGATCTTAGAACTTAGCAAACACATCACTTTATCTCTGAATACAGATAACACGGAATCCCAAGATTAGTGGTTTCCATCCGAGATAGCAACACTGAAATTTAGAAAGTTCATCAATGTCTGTCTACAAAACTGAGGATGAAACTATACACCAAAAACGTTATGTATCCTAGACCACTGCCACGCTGAGTTATTTTGGGAGTAGTATCATTTTTCACTCCTGTTCCCCAACTATTGTCTAATTCGCTACGTTTCTATCAATATTTCTAGTAAAATATTCAATATTATTTGTTTCTAATTCCTATTGTGCCACTTCCATGGGTGGACAGTTTTTGCCATGAACTCGTACCGGTCACATGTCACCTGGCAATCATGTACCAACTTTCAGCTCTTCGACAAATTGTTTATCTAGATGTACAATTTTATTGGACTACCTGTAAACATAGGAAAAATAGCGTTACAATAAACAACATACAAGATAATGAAAATACATAAAACTGCTCTTACGAACATATGTGTATTTCACAGAATGTCGTTACAAATGTGTTTCCAGGTATCACACAACCACGCACATAACTGAAAACCTAAATTTTAGTGACCAAACCAAAATCAGACAGCGCCGAAGACAGAAACTTGAAAATGCCAAATCCATTGTCATAAAACGTCCTCTCCCGAGTTTTCATTTTCCTGGAGGGGGAGACATGTTTTTCAAGACTACATAAACACGGATATTTCGGGAAACAAATTATGATTTGTAAGTTTCAACCAAATATTGATCGTTTGCAATTTCAAGATGGAAAAAAAATTTGCAACAATTTCAACGTCTGCTAACAAGTACAACTCAATTCTGCTCGGCTAAAACTAACCCGAGACTTCAAAACACAGAGTTATATCCATTATTGCACATCGTTAGGATGCTCATCGCGAAAAAAATACATATCGGTTAAAAATGATTAAAATTCCCCCTTTTTTTACCGCACAGTAGGTCTAATAATGACTCTCCATGCATTTTATCAACTTCTCATCTTCCCAATCACCATAAATGTTCATCCGGTCTATTTGTAGAGTAATCAATGAAAGTGGGGCGTATGACGATGCACGCATGCCAAATTGGCCCCGGGACACCGCACCCCCTATCCTGGAAATACCCGATTGGGCCTGCGTCAGGATAGGGGGGAAATTTATAGAGTAGGTAATAGCTATTCATTTTTTTTTGGCATACAACTACTCCTTCTCCCCTGGTACTTTACAATTGTTTCTCGTGCCAGGGGAGTCGGGGGTTCACAATTTGAAGTGACCTGTATTTGTACCACATAACGAATTACTTTTATTCGATTTTGCAACGAGAAAAATCAACTGATCAGTTTTTCTTTCACATTTGAGGAGTGGTTTTCCAAAACGGCTTAAATCCAGAAAAGCGATTTTACAGCAGAAGCAAATAACTGTTTCCCGTGTTACCTACAATAGTTCCGACACAGATGACACCCTAGTTGCATACTCAAACATATACAGGAATGTAAGCAGGTCAAAGTTTTATACCAGCTATGCACTAATAACAGAGATATGACGCCACCAACTTCAGCATCTGTTAATGCATTTTGGATATTTTTCCTTTTTTGGCTTCCGACACTTCCTCTAAAGGTTATTCTGACACTCTTGTCCTCCGAGGTGAAGCGTTACATATTTCTCCACCAGATAGCGCGTTTGTCTCATTTTTGCCCTAAATGGACTTGAGCCGTTTTGGAAAACCACTCCTCATTTGTACTCTTCGTAAAACAAACTGAACCTAACAATAGAAATCACATTTGAAAAAATGTTCAGTACTTCAAAACCTACGAAGAATCTTGAAAAACTTGAAATTCATCTTCCGAAATAAAACATTTTTACTTTGAAATCTATTTAGGAAATCTAAAACTGATCAGTAATTTTAAAATCTGTTTTAGATAGTTAATAAATTTAGAAAATTTCACGCGTAAGAAATAAAAAATATAATAAACACGAAAGTTTTCTTTCATTGTACGCACTTTAAAAATTCATTGAAAAATCAAATTTTCAATGAAGTTTAGAAAGTAAAAACTTTTTTCCGAAAAATTAAGAGAAAAACTGAAAGTCTTCCAATCCAAACTTTATACTAATTAAAAGTAACAAAAAATTTGAAATTCGAAAATGGTTCACGGTTTTCAACATTTATCCAAGAACCTAGAATTTAAAGAATGAAAACTGCCTAATGCAATACTGAATTTACAAATAAATTGAAAAAAATTTCAAGCTAAGTAAATTTAATCTGAAAGGAAATAACAAAAATTATTTTTAATTTACAAATTTTTAAATCGAACTGCTTTTCGGTCATCCAGTATTTTTATTGATCAATGTAAACTCGATAATTTGGAAGTTTTTAACACTGATTTATTAATTATTGTTGATTACGTTTCTAGTACCGTTTAGTGGTACTACCAACCTTGTTTTGGAAATTACCCGGTAAAAATCTTTCAAAGACCCATCCACCCTTTATTAACTGTCCCCTGTAATTTTTAGCTTTTACGATTCTTCGTAGTTTTTTGAGTATTGCAAACTCTCCACTTGCTCAATTGACCACCTACCGACCACGAAAGTTCTGGGCATCTACTGGAAACGTATCCAATGGTGGGTGGCACTGCAGTAATTTTTCACAAATCAGGCTAAATTTTCGTACTCGGGTTAGTTGAAAACCTATGGCATCAAACCATGTTCAGTTTCAACCTTCTCAAATTTTTCAATTGAGTTATTTCATACTCAAAATGATTGTCATAACCCTTCGATCATTTTTCGAAAATATGACTAAAATTTTCAGATACGGGATTTAAAAAAAAATATGATTCCCAATTAAGTTCAACTTCCATTTCAGTCAAATTTACCAATTTTTCCCAAAATCTGTATTATAACCCTTCGACTATTTCTTTCCTATGTGACCACAATTTTCCACGAATCTTACTCAAATTTAGTATACTAGTTGTTTGAAGGCTCAAAGTATTAAGTCTAGTTCAATATACCATTTAATTTAATTATTTGAATATTAAAATGTTTTTCCCTTCCAAATTTTTTTGTCTGAACTCTTTGATGATTTCCCCAGGGTGACCGCAATTTTCCACGAATCAGGCAAAATTTTTCTATTTGAGCTGTTAGAAAATGCTTGACATCAAAGTAATTTAAAATTTTCAGTTTTATCGAATTGGTTCGAATTTTAGTGTTTTCGTCCGAAACTGTTGTCATTGCTCTTTGATCACTTTTCCAGAACTTTACAACAACTTTCCACGAATCTTACTCAGTTTTCGTGCTCGACATTTTTGGAGATTTATTACGCCATTATGGTTTTATTCAATACTACCAATCTATTTCAATTAGAAGAAGGATGCTTTTTATAAGAGTTTTATTTAATGTAGTTATTTTTTGATATTTATTATTTAGTTGGAAGTTGATGATTTTTTTAAAGAGTAGTTCATAAATATAATTAATGGTTACTAAAAAATTCAATTAATAATTCTTAATAAATTAAATTTTAATTTAATACAAACGAATTTAAAAAGGTTAATACAAAATCATAAATAATTAAATATAAGTCTAATAAATTTTAAAATTGAAATCAATTCCCCATTTTGCCAAGCTTTTTGAATTTTTCATTTTTTTTTTAAATTCTCATCAAAAATTTATGCCCTCTGATTATTTTTACGTACCTACGTGACAATAATTTTCCATAGGTAGAGCTTACTAAAATTTCTCGCACGACTTTTTTGAAGTTTTGGATGAAATTCAATTTTCTATTTTATTTAATAATTCGAATCAATATATTTTTTTCTTACAAATTCCTGTCTAAACTCACTGTAATTTCCTCAGGATGATACAATTTTCCAAGAATCAGGCTGACTTTTTCTATTCGAATAGCTAGCTAACTCTCGAAATCGACTTACATTTTCAGATTTATCAAGAATTTTCTTCCCTTAAAAATCATTGCCGAACTCTTTAATTCATTCTTCCAGAATGTGACTGTAAAATTTTCCATGAATCTTACGCAATTTTCGTACAGAGTTTTCTTTTTTGAGTGATGATCTCGAATTAAATAATTATGTCAAATTTTTTAATTTTTCAATTTTGCACTTTTTTTTTTCTACATTTCCATTACAACATTTTGATTATTTGTTTCTTAAGTGACATCAATTTTACACGAATGTAACTCCAATTACATATACGACTTGTCTAAAGGCTCCCGATGTCCCAATTTTGCATCAAATTCATATTTAATTTTCAAAAAATTCCCATTTTTCTATTTACTTGATTTAAAATTTATGATTAGGGCAGGGAAAAATATGTACTTATTTTTTTTCAAATATACATCTATTTTTCTCCAAATATGTAAATATATGCATTTACTTTTCCTCCAAATATGCAAAATATCAGAAATGGGAAAAATCCGGGAACTCCAAGACTTAAATATTAAATACAAAATACAAAATCCTGGTATAAAAGGGTTTTGAATTCAAAGTCTCAAGTCCTTTTCAGAAAAGAATTTCGAATCCAAAATCCTAAATCTTCTCAATTTTCAGAAAAATTAGGATTCTCAATCCAAAATCCAATAATTTGAAATTTGACTTCTAAATTTCAGTAACTCAGCAGTGCACCCACGCAATCTTCAATCTACCATTGGCTGAGGACGAACGCATACAACTAACTTCTGTTGTCTGTAGCCAGGGCTACTTAGCTAAGCCAAAGCTTTTAGCCGTTAACCGATCGATTTTGGCCCAAAATTAGCTAGTTATTCGCTAGCTAATGAGACCGCGTCAGCTGTTAGCCGAAGTCAATCGTTTCGAAACGTTAGTTTTTAGCCCTTTCGATTAGCTAATCAGCCACCACACTCCCTGTATCAGCCTGTATACCCGTGCGAGCATCACGTTCCTTGTACCAGGCTGCGAGCACTATCCTCTGCTAGTATGCATCATTTTGCGAACGAGTCTGCAACCACAGAAGAGCATTTTCATGTCTGTTTTGCGAACTGCGCCGACATGAGAATGTCTTTGTCCGCTACGTTCTGTAGTGCACGTTGCGCTCTATATTTTTTGGCGCGCTCATTTTTTGGACGCTATATTCACTGGATGAAGACATTCTCATGTCGGTGCAGTTCGCGAAATAGACATGAAAATGCTCTCCCGTGATTGCAGACCTTCTGCAAGATGATACCCTAGCAGAGCGTAGTGCTCGCAGGCTAGTACAAGGAACGTGATGCTCGCATGGGAATACAGACTGATATACAAGGAGTGTGATATTTGCAGGCGATTGAAGTGTTAGTCAGTCAGTCAGTCCGTTTTTACATCCCCCCTTCCCACAAAATGGAACATGTCCACAATCTTTTGTAAAAAGAGCTCAAACGTTGCTGACCATCATGCAGCCTCCACAATGAGAAGCAGTCCGGTGGAAACCGCGAAAGAATGGCGATATGACGTTATCATCGCAAATGAGTCGATTTAGGGTGTCTGCCGCAGCGCAACGCTGCAAGCACACTATTTTTAGGATTGGATTCTAATTTTTTGTGGAATCATCAAAATGTAAGTCCACTGTTAATAATTAGGAGGTGAATCCGAAACCGAAATCCTTTTTGAAAAAGGATTTAAAATCTAAAGTCAGGATTTTTGGAAATTTGTATTTAAAATCCCTAAGGATTTAAATCCCGCCCAACCCTTGCAAATATACGCATTTATTTTTATGTACTTCTACTCCCCATTTATTCTAACTATTTTGTGTTTTTCGTAAAATCATATTCATAAAATTAAAACACTTTTGCAGATGAATGCGTGTGCAGATTTTATAATTTCTTTTCACAAAAGGTTCTTATTCATTAGAACAAAGACATATTTTTTCAAATTTTCGAACAAAAACTGAAGGTCGCTCAAATGTATTTCTACATGCAGAGTGATGCTATAGGAAGAACTTCTGCGTTTAGTTTCCAGAGAAACGCTTTTTACAGAGGTCGGATTAATGAATAATTATTTCAAGAAATGGTAGTAGCCACGTCCACGTTAATGGAACATTTTGCCATTTGAGCTCATTTTCTACTTATAAAGAGGGATGGCATGAAGTTCTACACAATTGTGCTAGGCAGAGGAAGTCATTCTCTACGTACTTCTCTACGTACTGCGTATGTTGTTGTTGTTTTTTTTGTTTTTTTTTACTAACTGGAGGGAATAGTTGTTGAGTAAATAGTGGACACACAAACTATCACACTTTTGTGAGAATTACCCATTTCCATGTGCATTTTAATCATTTCTTGAGTATATGTATTTCAAAAATTTTCGTAATTTTAACCTCATTTCTTAGTAAAACTGTCTATTATGCAGCATTTGCTTTCAAATATGAATTTATTCACAAACATGCAAAAATATGCATTTTCAAATTTGGTGTGCAGACTCAGGAGGATATGAAATGTAAAATAAATTGCTCACATTTAAGCGTCAACGTAAGTTTAAAAAAAAAATATGCATTTGCATATTTTTCCGTCCTATTTATGATATTAGAACAAATCAAGGTAATATTAAGATTTAAACTTCTGGATGGCGTTGAAAAATAAGATTTCCATAACCTTTCGAAATCCCATTTTATCAGATTATTCGGATTTCAGGATTTCATCACTTGTTAACGATTTTCCCAGCGTGATTGCAATTTAATGCCGTCTTTCTGTTATGAAAATTACCTGGTTGTAATCTGGAGATATCCACCGAGTCTTTATTCTTAGCCTCTACTAGAAATGTAACTTTTCATGGTTTTTATGCTTCCTTATGATTTTTCCAGGACACTGTATGGCTCTTTGTTCACCACTACAGTACCTCAAAAGTTTTCGGCATCTGCCGGAAACTCACCCCATAAGGGTGCCACTGACAGTATCTACAATTTGTTACTATTTACTAATGTACCTATCTGATTTTGTTGGATCTTATTGTGTTCGTAAGCCGAGTGTCTACCAAATACGAATTTTCCAAGAGTATGACCTTTGTACGACTTTTGTGAAACTTTTGCACGGCCTTTTTTCGGACAATTTTCAGGCTTGAACAGAATTTTCAAAAGGGGGAGAAATGAAAAATATGCTAATTGCAAACAAAAACTTTAAAAAATTTATTAATTAAATAATAACGAACGAATTATTACAAAGAGTGTAGCAAAGAATACGCATTTTCAATTAAATTACAATTTGACCCTATTTTGATAAGAAATATTGCAACTATTTAGGATGAATTACCAAAGTTGTAAGTAATTAGAGGTAGTTGTATGATTTTTGTATGACTTGTATCTTATATGACCGGTAGACACTCTGGTAGGGTTTAAATATCTTTGAAACGTTGGTTCGTTTTCAAAAGTTTGAAGTTATAGCGTTCTTAGACAAGCTGAGAATTGCGAGAGAGGCGAAGCCCTTATATTCTCCGAGACTACAGACCTAAGAAACCCTTATCTTAATGAACGCACAGGATAACTTGGGGGCGTACAGTCCATAACATCAGGCTCAATTCTCGATTTCGGAAAAAGTAATAAATTATCACTATCTAAAGTTGAAGCTATTGCTATTCGCAGTATAGTGACTCATCATCAGTTCGCAATCTGCGCAAAGATGAAAATTTCATAAATGTATGTAATTTCGCCCACCGGAAGATGAAATTTATTATTTATCGACTGATTTCGAAAATGTGTTACGAACTCGCGCTTACATCGGAAATCCGTATCAGAATAGCGATATACGCGATTCGACGAGCAGATTTTAAGAGTGTAAGCACGTAACAGATAAGTTAGTATTTGCATTAATGTATTCGCATATGAGAGGTGGTAGCACGCATTCGTAATATACACAGAGGGACACACAGACGGATAGAGCCATAAAACACATCGTCAACGCCAAACCGATAAAATAATGAATCAGCTTTTCGAGTCAAACAAATCCGAAAGATTATCAAAGATTAAAGTTCACCATATCCTCGAGCAAATAATCGTCACTTCACTGGAACTCCCCATTTTCGAGTGATTAAAATTCAATCGGGACCCTTTTTTATGGCAGAATACAGCGGCAGTTCATTCCGCAGAGCAGATTTATGAATTTCAAATCATATTTAGCTTTCCGAGTCATCCGTGAAACCGGATGGTAATAATAAATGGTGATACGACGAGAATATCACCAGGTACAGATGGGAGTCCACCGTTATAATTTTAGCTAGTTTGCTCACCTTTTGATGTATTCGCTCTTTATAGCTTTCTGATCTATTTATAGAGGTGCCGGAAGGTTTACAACGGTGAGGTAAGTTGTGCGGCGGAGTTCTGAAACAAAAGAGAATACAGATAGGTAAAATACTCGGGGTCTTCGCATCGAGCTCGTGTCGGTACACAGCACGTGAAACGTTTAAAAAAAAAAACGTAAAATAAACGTATTATTAATGTACACCATCCGACCATATCTGCGAATTAACAATTTGAGATCGTTTCCAGAAAGCCATGTGGTCCGAAACAGCCAAGGTCCGCGTTAACCTTGAGCAGGGTGGCAAAAACGGACCTTACATATTTTACACGCTTGTTTACGAAGAATACGATCGTACGTGAGCCTGAATTCGAAAATTGAGTCTCTTCAGTATCGAAGTTCAAGGGAGCGATACGGCTGATTGGTGAACAACCGGGCACTTCATTATTAAAGCACGAAGTTTGAGAAGTCGACTCTAAGAAGCACACAGATCAGGTTAGGTACTGCAAGAACCAACATCGTCACCCTTCTCTAGATTTATTTACAGTCTTTGTAAGTGCAGTGGCAACACTGATGGGGAACGCCCGCGGTAAGTACGCCGAGTTCCTACTCAAGGTTAATCGAAAACATGCTAGGCCAGTGGCGTAGCTACAAGGTTTTCAAGGGAGAAAAAGTCGAAAATTGAAGTATTTTTTTAAAATCGCCGATATTAGAGGACTATGTAAAAATATTGGGAGGGGGCATGTGCCACCCCCTCGGACGCTACGTCACTGTGCTAGGCCAGGGCCGTTCCCAGGATTTAAGTAAGGGGAGCGTTTTGCGATTAAGATAAATTACTTTCTTGGTGGGGGGGGGGGCAACAAATACCCCAATTTATTCAATTGCTCACATGTATACGACGAAAATTACAACATGTTTTGAAACTCTCATTTTCATTTATTTTATTTATTTTACAGCCGTTTAGTCGAACTTGATATCAGGGGAGAAAACGTACCCCCTCCCTGACACCGTGACTAAGCCCCAGTTTGGGCATAGGCCTCTCCGCAAACTCTCCATTTTTGACAGTTGACGGTCACGCTCCTCCACCCGGTCCCCATTACCTTCTCGAATTCGTCTCCCTATCTCGTCATCGGTCTGCCACGCGATCTTTTTCTCTCGTATGGTGTCCAAGCCTCTACTTTTCTTTCCCATCTCTCTTCCTCTTGTCTTAAAATATGCCACGCGTACTTCCATTTCAGTTTCTTCACAAAATATCCTATGTCTGTCATACTAGATTTTCTCCTTAAAATTTGGTTGCTAATTTTGTCTCTCCTCTAAATGCCAAAAATGCTCCTTTCCATAGCTCACTGCGTTCTTTGAAGCTTCTGCGTACCACCCTTTGTTAGGGCCCAGGTCTGGACCCCGTACGAGAGAACCAACCGCGTGCAGCTTTCCCATATTTTTGTCTTTAAATTATTGTTAAACTTTCCTTTAAAAATCGATTTTAGTATCCAGTATTTTTGCCACCCTTTTTTAACCCTGATATTTAATTCTTTCCCCCCCCCCGGTTTTTGAAGGACAAAATGTGTCCTAAATATACTACACTTTTTCCTTTCATTTCACTTAATTTCCTCCAATTTTTACCGGACTTTTTTGTCGTTCGCCAAAATGAAGGATTTTCCCCAGTTTATCTCCAATTCTGCTTCTTTACTTTTTATCCATAGTTCCTCCCCCATTTTTTTCAGTTCATCGATTAATTCAGCTTTGATAACCACGTCATCCGCATATCTGAGGTTGCTCAGGTATTTGCCATTGATTTTTAAACCCTTTTGTTCCCATTCGGGTTCCCTGAATATTTCTTCGAGCGCACAGTTAAATAGATTAGGGGAGAGCGGGTCTCCTTGCCGTACACCTTTTTCTATTTTAAACTTTTTGCCTTTCTTATCTAAGCAGATGTATGCATCGGAGCCTTCATATAACTTGCTGATTAACCTGATAAATTTTGGATTCACCCCCTGCTTTGCCATTGCATTCCATAGAAACGAATGGTTTATAGAGTCAAATGCTTTCTTAAAATTAATGAAGAGGAAGTTAGTACACAGATTATATTAGTTGGATATTTCTATAATTTGATTCATAGTGCATAAGTGATCAGTTGTTGAAAAATTTTTTCTGAATCCTGCTTGTTCTTTTGGTTGGTTCCATTTATGAAAAATGTGACAGATTCACCCTCTTCTCCGTCACAACCCATTGTTTTTCCGTGTTTTTCTTTTGGACAATATGGGGGGGGGTGGACCCCCCCCCCTTCATCGGCACGGTCATGTGCTAGGCTCATGGTCGGATTACTAACTGAACATGAAGCCACAAAACACATATAGTATAAAACAGGGGTGGCGAAAAGCAGCTCCTATACAGGCGCTATGGAGAAGAGGAGGAAACCTCGATTCATATCACTTACCAGCGCCCAGCAATGGCCTGGACAAGGCACGAAGCACTAGGACTGTAGTATTCAGCACCCAATGAACTCAAAGAGATAGAATTCAGTAAAATTCTCACTTTGGCTGTAAAAGTAAGGTGACTGAGCTGATCCTTAACATCAATCTGAAGAGAAAAGCAATAGACTACATGATCTGAGCGTTCATCACACAAAAGAGAGACGTGCAGTGGCTCTTGAGAACCATCCCACCTCCACCCATTTTTGGGCATACGCCTCCACGTAACCAGGGGCGGAACTATAGGGGGTGTAGGGGTTGAACACTCCCCCAATAATTTGGCCGTCGGCAAATTTTGAGACTGTTCATTAGAATTTTTCATTTTTTAAGAATGTATTATGTTTGTTTCTTGTTTTTTCAATTAAAAAATATTTCGATTAAAAATTGGCAAATTTTTAATTTTTCAAACATTTTGTCGGTGACTTTTTAGTTTTCAAAAAATATTTCCCGGCAAATTTTTCTTTTCCACCTCCCCAAACTGAAAGTCAAATTTCATTTCTGAAAATGGAGCACCTTGCACTCCTGTCAGAGACTATAGTCAGTCAAAAGTCGAAGGTTTCCAGCTGAGTATCGAATCTTATTTGAAAGGTTAAAAACAGAGCTGAAATGTGGAAGACATTTCGAAAACCTGAAAGTCGGTAGCAAATGTTGAAATGTGGAAGACATTTAGAAAATCTAAAAGTCGGTAGCAAATGTTGATTTTCAAATTTCAACGACTATTCTGTTTTTACTAAATTCTCTGTTTTGACCTAGAGCCTGATATTTGAAAAAGTTGAAGATTTTATTAAAATCTAAAAATTAAAAGCAAAAGACATTTTCCAACGTCACAAGCTGAATCCGATACCAAATGTTCTACTTGTTTAATCTACGAGCTTTGGTCCTGGTGAATATAGGAGCGTTTTATTCTTCGAAAATGTCGATTATCAGTCCCCAGCAGTTATCTCACAAGCTATTAATGATACGGGCATTTTTTTTTCATTTTTTTTTTCCGTTGATAGATCTGACTTAATTCTACTTTTTCAACCTTTCAGAAGCAAATTTGATCCACTTTTAATGGGTCAAAATTTGACTAACTATGCTAAAATGTCTGTCGACATGGCTGTCCCTCGAACAATTTTTATTCTTTTTTTTTTCCCCTACATTTTCAACATGTATATTAGAACAAACGGACAACGTAGTGCCACTTTAAATGGATGAAGGAATCACAAGGTAACATTGAAATCGAATCTTCACAGGTAGGTATGGCCAACTTTGAAAATTGTCCTTCGATTTTTTGTCCCTCGGCATGGCTCTTTTTCCACCAATCACAAAACAGGAGTTTCAATAATTTTTCGTCGCAATTAATGGTCAAATTGTATATTCTTATCAGAGCAATATGGTCCGCATATCAAAATCCTGTTTTTTTTTGTGACGAGACTCGTGCATTCGCGTATTATTTTCTAAAATTAAGTAAAAAAAGTGTCTTTCGGCATGGTCATCTTTATGCAACGATAGACGTTCATCATCCAACACTAATTACATCTAATTAATGGGTTAGAATGCCTTTATTAACTCTTCATATAATTTTTTGTTCTGGAATCTACTAATCGACGGTAGAACACGTTTTGTTTGCTAATGTCTTTCGGCGTGGACTTTTCAAAGTGTCCTTCGGCATGGCATTCATCATTTTTATTGCCCTGCCAAAATACAGAATCCCCTCACTGTCGGCCCCATATTACCAATATGTTATGCAGAACTCCCCTTAACGACTCCCATCAAAAAAAGTTCAAGTATCCCCTACTTTCCTCCATGAAAAAAAATACCTGAAATATCAATATTTTTGAAGAATGACCCAGGAGGGAAATTTAGCCAGGAACAAAAGTCAAAACTCCAAGTATTTTTCCCATAAAAGTGAAAGGGAGCTTGCGGCACGGATTCCCCTCTCATCCGATAGACCTAAAACTTCGTAAGTTTTTTTTTTTTGAGTTTATTAGAATCAATTAAGGAGACAAATCAGAAAAAATTCAAAAAACAATCACCAAGAGTAGATAACGACCTCCTTAATGTGTAAAGGAAGTTGTATGTTTCTCTCAAGTATCTAACATCCCTCCAGCCTACCCTCCCACGCTGGGGTATGCTCATGCGCGCAAATGTGAGTGCTTGGGGGATAAAGTTCCAATCTACATTCGCAGGGACGAACCTATGGGGGGAAGGGTTAAACACCTCCAATAATTTGGCAGTTGGCAAATTTTGAAACTGTTCATTTGAATTTTTCATTTTCTAAGAACGTATGTTTCTTTATTATTACATTTTCTTCAACTGATAAAAAATCGGCGAATTTTCAAATTTAAAAAAAAATTTGTCGGTGAATTTTTAGTTTAAAAAAATATTTCTCCGCAAATTTTCCCTCTCCATACCCCTCCCCCGAACTGAAAGTCAAGTTTCGTCCCTGCACGTAACCCTTTCATTTTCGTTTATATCCCATGCTAATCTCTGCCATAGTGACCCCAATTCTTCGATGACCTTGTTTTTTCTATCAAACTGCTGGAGTGCCTTTTGGTTTTCTCCCATCATACGCTATCCCATGAATTTTACCTCTCATCTGCTCGCGCCAAACACCCTTCATATTTCCACTTTAATTTCTTAATAGTTTACGTCATATCGCTCCCTCAGCCATTTTATATAACTAACTTTCCGTATTTTCACTAATTTTTTCACCACCGATCTGTACGTAGTTTTCAACGTCATAATCTGTATTTCTGCGAGATTGGGCAATTTGGAGTTGATTAATGACTATTTACATTATAGATGATGAAAATTCGGAAAGTTTGGACCCTAGAAAAAATGACTGCGGCCGTAAAAATGGTTCTGAATGATTTTCGTAATTTTGAAAACTTTTTACTTTTCGATTTTCTGTACGTTTATATGATTTTTATGATTTTCAGATCGACCACTTTTAATAAATACGCGTTTACTTGATGATTATTGAGATTTTTAAAACAAAAAGAGGGAGTCCATATTCGGCACCAAAAATTTTTTTTAGAAAGTTACCATTTTACAAAAAAAAAAAAAAAAAAAAAAATCGCCGAAAATCAGGGGATTTGTATTTGGGGGGGGGGATGATTCTGTTTCAGAGGGTGATAGCCGAGGCTTCTGTCTACAGTTTAAGCCCATTCCCACTTCTCGTGGGGCTATTGGGGCCTTTCCCTATTAGAAATAAACCTGAAGCAGAAATAGCGAGGCATTCCAGACATTCCAGACAAGGAAAGACCGAAAGCGAAACTCAAAAGGAGTTAAAACTCGAAAGTCGAAAGTAAACAGAAACATAAACACCAATCTCCATCGCCAAAAGCCAAAACAACGGTTCATCTTCGTACTTTCGTAGAGAAACAGATCTCTCGCGCTCGCTAACTCTGGAGGCATCGGACCGCTAAATATTTTTCCTCCAGATCATTGGAGCATTTTTGAAAAAAATCTATTCGAAAAGTTGAATTACGCGCCCGAAGAACCGAAAATCAAAATTTTCGTAAATTATCGTCAGCCCCCCCCCCCAAAAAAAAAGAAAAAAAAAGAAACGGCTGTACTTGGCTTTCAACTGTTTCTCTTTTCTAATTCATTCTCAACCCGAGACCTGAAATCCGCCCTTTCGAGCATTACTTCAGATGAGGGCTGTCTTAGCCCTCTTCTCATCTTGCCGAAAAATCGGCCTAGGTCGAAATGTAGCGAGTTGCTACGTGGGCTCGAACCTGGGACCTCCGGATTCCGAGACCAGTGCGCTATCCACTCGGCCAACCATTTCAGCTTGCAGTCGAATCTACACAGTTTCAAAAAAGCTGAAGCTTATTGCCCCAAAAATACGGCTCAATACAGTTTTTGGCTGGCTGCAATACACTGGAATTCACTTTTCCGACATATAGTACCTTTTTACAAAGCGCCTCACAAACAAAAAACTTCGGGAATTATGAACGGTAGTGATCTTTGAACGCGAATGTGTCGGGAAAATGAATATGGCGATCGATATAGGATTGCTGGCATTGATCTGCTCTGTGACACTCATAATACAAACTGCCAGATTTCGGACATATCAGTTTTTGAAGAATTGCTCTTCAGTCGATTACCAGAGCAAGAATGAGAAAGCGCTCAGCAGCTTGGTCATCACTAGCCAGCATCGCCATTTTGGAATTCACACTGACCAGTCTCGCTTCAATGTATCGTTCGATTCGAACACCACCAGCGAACTGTTCAAGGTTTCCAACAAACAATTAACGAGTGAAAAAATTGCCGGCCAAACCGAAAATACATTTGGCGAATTGAAACGTACTTCCTGTTTGAACGTCGACCGCCATAAAGCTACACACGAATACTAAATGGTCGAATAATAAAAATTAAAAAAGCTTCTTTATACGACAATAGAAACTTCTATTTCAGGAGAAGGCGTATGATGAAAATCCCGGCCATTTCTGCTCGCCGACTCGAAGATCGTATTGTTCAACCAATTCGCTGAATCTAGGAGTACAGTCATCATGAGCTTGCAACTGGTTCGCCATCACCGGTCGACAATTTTTTATGAAACACACTGCATGCATGGGCAGTGCAATGCGATGGAATGGGCATCGAGGAATTCGCTTCCACGAAGAGGAGACGATTACATTGTAATAATCGGTGTAGACCACGAGTATATTTACAATTGCGATAATTGCGATAACACGGCTAGGCATGCAGAACAAGGCTAACAAAATATTGTGCGTAAGTGATACAGAAAATTCGATATCTGCCAGAACCTTGAAACCGTATCGAGCTGTCGACATTTTCGCGAAACCGGGAATTCGAAATGCAACTTAACTGAAACAGAAAACCGTCTACAGATGACAGGTTATAAACACAACGAGACTAGCGTCAACATTTTCACTTATTTTTCTAGCAGAGAATCCGCGAAATCTTCGAGTACGAGTGTTTACTTCTTCAACGAACTGGAATGGAGCTCGCAAATATTTACACGACCAAGTAATAAAACGCTAATTCACGCCGAAAAGCCAACGACGTTACAATTTACAATCGTCTGCAGCTATGAACACCAAAAGAAGAAAAAAATTTGCACTTGAAAACGCGAAAGAAAATGTTGATTAGTAACTTTCCTCGAATTTAGAATATAAATTCGAATACTGCAGAAGCCGGGCACGAATAAAGGGAAAAAAGACAACAAGTAGTAGGAAGATGAATGAAATCCGACAAAAAAAACTTCCAATTTATAAAGGACTTCGACTTGATTTTTTCTTTTTTTTTTTGTACTTCCAAGTCGTAAGAAACTTTTTCATTCCGCAGCGAGAACCAAATTATTTCGCGGGATAAAGAGGCAGAAAATAAAAAGAAAAAGGCAATTTAATTTTCCTTTTCTTATCCTCAGTTTGTTCATGCGAACGGTACTGCGTGATTATTCAAGTACCAATTTTAGTACACAGAAATTTTTCGAATAAAATGTAAGCACCGTTGTGATACGCGATAAAAAATACAACTATCAACGTATAGCTATCAAAACAAAAATGGGTGTTCAAATACGCATTCTTATACTTTTGTGAGTAAACGGACGATGTAATAAAAAAAAAAAGTTTCCTTTCTATCCGAAAACCTTGATTTTATTCTTCACTTTCGAGCACCACCGAACCGAGCACCTCTTTTCTCTGAAACTCCTCTTTTGGGTATCGTTAAGAAATATCTGAAGCACTTCGCAATACTAAGGATGCCACCTACATAAAAATGATTTGATGGTCACTCGAAACGCATTGTCTGTTGCAGGTTCCAGTTCCACCCGATCATCTGAATGGGCGGTTCAGACCTTCAACGTCCACACATTCTTAAAGCAACATCACGAGATTGTTTCCCCAATCCTCTGACCTTTTGCAAATTTTGATCGTACACAAAATCATTTCGGATAAGAGCAAAAAGATTTCTAAAATAAAGTAAACAAAAATTGGGATATCCCATTACCTGCTCGAAAATTTGCAGTCAGAAATATTATGTATCATGAAAGAGGGGGCAGGGATGAGTACAGACGGTGTAACCCGGGAAGGAGAATGAGTTGTAGGAAGGTCACCCTGTTTCAATTCCACCTAATCATCTCAGTGGACGGTTCCGAATTTCAAGTTCCAGGTATTCCAAAAGCAAAACGTCAGGCGATTCTTCCCCCAATCCCCGACCTCTTCGAAATTTCGGTAATACACGAAATAATTTCGGATAACAATGGATAGATTTCCAAAGAAAAGTAAACAAAAATTGCGATATCACTGTCAAAAATATCATGAAACGGAAGAGGGGACAGGGATGGATACAGACGGTGTAACCCGAGGAGGACGAAGGGGTTGTAGAAGCGTCACCCTGTTCCAGTTCCACCCAATCGTCTCAATGGACGGTTCAGACTTTTAACTTCCAGGCACGCTGAAAACCACATTAGGAGATTCTTTCCTCAAACCTCCGACCTCTTCGAAATTTCGGACAAAATGATTTTGGATAACAGCGATCAGATTTCCAAAATAAAGTCATCGAAAATTTCGATATCACGGTCAAAAGTATCATAAAACGGGAGAGGGGACAGGAATGGGTACAGAGGGTGTAACCCGGGGAGGAGAAGGACGTTGTAGAAGCGTCATTCTGTTCCAGTTCCACCCAATCGTCTTAATGGACGACTCCGACTTTCAACTTCCAGGCATTTCGAAAGCAACATCAGGAGATTCTTCCCCCAAATCCCCAACCTTTTCGAAATTTCGGTAAAACACAAAATGATTTCGGATAACAGCGGACAGAATTCCAAAGTTATCACGGTATCTGCTTTGAAAATTCGCCGTCAAATATATCATGAAACGGAGGAGGGGACAGGAATGGGTACGGACCCGAGGGGAAGGTTTGTAGAAACGTGACACTAGAAAAATTAATGTACTATGCTTCGCTTCCTCCCCAAAGAAAATAAATCTTTAGATCGTGCTCTCCTGTCAATTTTTTACCTTTCTTCATTTATTTTGTTTAATTTACAAATTACACACTTCCAGGGGATTTCTACATCTGGTTCATCGTCTCATGAAAGTGGCTTGCCTGTTAATTTAAAAGACGAAAGAAATGGGGAGGGAATAGAGAAGTATTCCTACAATAAATCAGTGGACCATCCCTCCTCCTCCTCCCTCCCTCTTCTTAGAATAAATTTTTAGATCATGCTTGCTTGTTATTTTGGAGGTAAGCAGACAAGCGGAACTGAGGGGAAGACGGAAGCGTCGAAGCATGATTCTAGAACAAATCGAAGGACCACCCCCCCCCCCGACAACAGAATAAATACTTAGATCAAGCTTTCTTATTAGTTAAAAACGGAACATAAAAGGGTAAAGACATAGCGGAACTGAGGCGGCAGGGGGCTGAAGCGTGATTCTAGAACAAATCAATGGACCAAGTATCCCCATCCCCCAACAGAATAAATCTTTAGATCGTACTTGCTTACCAGTTTCGAAGAGAACAAATTCGAAGAGAACAAAAATTGACACAGACACGGCCAAGGGGGGGGGGTAGGAGTCTCCTGCTATAAGGCTATAATGAATCAATGGAGCATGTATCCACCACCAAACAGAGCAAGCCTTCAGATTGCTTATTGTCACTTAAAAAATTACGTAGGAACTCTCCTCCGTTCCTCAGATTTGAATAGCTTTTTTCGACCATTTTTCAATGACATAATTCCCCTTCCCCCGCACTTCAGGATGAGTTTGGAACTCTTCGGCCGCACCTGTATGAGTATACCGATTCAAGTGAGAAAGAAGTATTCGAGAGCCCTCGTTTTTCAACTGCTACCGTGGTAACCTTGAACTTGCCTGTCTTAAGAATGAAAAAAATCTAAGGGCAAAAAAACAGATTTTTGAGTCAGTCGTAAAGAATGTTCGAAAGGCTCCACTAATTCGGGGTCTCCACCAGAAACTATCTTTGATTTCTCTCCATATAGTACAATTTCCTAACTTGTAAATGGGAATTTTCCGCAAACATTTGAAAAAAAAATTCACCAGTCTTGGGTTCTAAAGCAACCAAATTCTAAATTCGGCACCGGAGCAGAGAAAATCTTAATAAATCTAAACCGTAATTATACCAGACTGTCACATAATCTTAACCATTCTCAACATAATCTGAATGTGTATAAGGTTTTAACTTAGTCTAATGAAATCTAAATCGCCTTAAAGAGTTCTAAAAAGTTATAACCCAGGCTTATTAGAAGTTTAGGGGCTCTCACTCGGTCTTAAAGAATTTTCCAGCCTCATAACAGAAGGAAACAAATCTTAATGAGTCCGAACCAAGTCGTAAAGTTCTTATAGTATCATAGGTCTGCTACCAGAAATCTTCCATGTGGGTAGATATCATGGTGCTGAGCCCCGGAAATCTCTCTATATATACTAAAAAAGTTAAAAAAGCGTCAAGGTGAAACAAGAAAAAAATGTTTCAATTTTTCGGAAAATGTCTACAAATATTCTTTACTTTTGGCGGTTGAGGGGACGGGGTTATCTTCCGAATCGTTCCTTAAAACCGGCTGTTTATGTAGTATCAACCTGTACTAAAATCTAACTCAGCAGGATAGTATTAAGAAGTCCAATGAAATTCACCTTAGTCATAACAAATCTTGACAGAATTCGTATGACTCTTCACAGGGACAACGAAACTTTTCAATAGAGTCTGAGGATGTCTTCACATAGTTTTAATGGGTACTAATTGAGGAGTCTCATTCCAAACAGCACTTAATCCAAAACTGTCAAAAATGAGATTTCAGCGGCGGTATTTGGTGGCCAAACTGCGTAACTTTCTGGCTGATTTCTTTTCAATTTGAAATTATAATTGTACGCTAAGATGTTTGAGTTTAAAGTACGTGACTTAGTTGTCATCTTCCCCTCTCCTCATATTACGTCTTGTGTTTATCACTCTTGCAAGGAAGATTCGTATGTGACATTGAAATTTGCGATTGAAATAATGGTAAGTGCAGATGACATTAAGCATGACCTCTATAATTTGAGCAGGGGGGTACGTTAACGTGACCTTAGTCCTCGACTTTTGTCCATACTGACGCGTATCTCAACACTATGTAACGAAGACGATTTCTCGTTTGCGGGCTTGTATCACTGAAGGACCAGTGTAGCCACCTCCAAAATATCAACTTCCTAGCACAAATGGTTCATGCGTGGCAAGGTTTTTTTTTTTTCGATTATCCAACATCCTGGTTTTTGGACAAAGAGCTGCTTGAAACAGGGCTCCTCCATTAGTTTGAACGAGTTTCAGCAGAGTCTTAAGAATTATCAATTATTCTTAAAGTGTCTTAATGAATCATAATTGAATCTCAAGGAATCCGAACTTAGTACTTGAAGGTTCTTAGTCAATTATTGTTTAGTGTCGCTTATTTTGAAATTCTCTTGGAACCCTCATGTTCGTACGCCGATACTTCCTCTTTCAAAATTTCAGATCGATTAAAACAAGAGAATATATATTAAAGCGTCCTGTCCTTCTTATGGAAAATAACACGAAATTTAGCCATTTTCAATTATTTTCATTTTTATTAATCGGTAATGAAGTAAAAATACGTGCATACAAGTTTTGGACAGAGGTTTGGATACACACTGAATACAAAATAATTTAATTCCACGATTTGGGTCGATAACCACCCCTTGGGAGACCTCAAGGCGTCCGGGGATTAGGAGGGCTGATAATGAAGTTTGACGAAGGCGTACACAGATTCATAAGATTTTCAGGTTTAAGAATTGAATTTGAAGGTTAGTTTCTAGATTTGACTCTCTGGGATGCCATCAAGAGAGGGGGGGGGGAAGCTAAGGTCTGTTAACACACTGAGCGCCATGTTAGTCAATGCTACTCAAACATCACTTTCTCTTAAGACCATCTTGGTCACTGGTGACTAACTACGACCGGCATTAAGTGTGGTGCAGTGCACGAACTGCACCACACAGAGTCATTTGTGTAGTGCTCTACACCATACAAAAAAAAATAATCAAATTGTCAATTGACATCGCACCTTTATGCTGCACCCCATATAGATCGCGTTCTCATTTTCATCATTAATTTCTTTCGTTTCCATTTTTTTCAATCAAAAATTATTGAAATGGAAACGCGCTCTATGTGGTGCAACGTGATTGTGCGAACTAAAACGTTGGCTTCTACTTTTTTGCAATTGCAATTTTCATTTTGGAAAAAAATCCAACAAATTTTACTCTACCTGTGGAAATTTATTTCACGTTCTATCGCCTCTTTCTGGACCTTTCAGGCAGGTTAAAATAATACATACTATTTCGAAAAGAAAAAAAATACTCTGCACCACACGGGGAGAAGGCAGGATGCTGGCCATGTGACCAACACCATACAATGAAAAATCTTCTTGGCTCAGGACAAAAATTCTAGAAGTATGCATATCACTAAATATGTAAACGGAGGGGAGGGGGACACTCAAAATCTCGAATTATTATTTTACTTGTCAGTAAACTAAGTCTATTGATAAGCTCCTGCAATCTGCAATAAATTCTAAAATTACAACTGAAATTACAGTGTTAACTAGAGCCAAAAGGGGTTAAATCCACTTTTGTCGTTTTTGCTTTTTTCACGGAATACGGGGTATTGAAGTATCGTGGATCTGCTGGTGCGGTCGAAATTTCGTGAAACAACTAGGAAAACGCTTTTTGGCAACATGGCTTCTTTCATTTTTTTTATAATAAAATTTTTTCAAAAAATAGATTTTTTCCAGAAATTGTTAGAAAACGGTGTATTTTAGGGTAAAAAATAGAAATAAATGAATAATTCCGACCAGCCCCCCCTCTCTTTGCATCTTTATACTTGAAAAGTGCTATTTTCAAAAACAAAATTGCAATTTTCCAATAAAGCTTCAGAACTTTTTTTCTTACAAGTAAGGATTTGGGTCGATTAGAATGGGACCAAGACTAAAGTGACCCTTTCGGGCTACAAAAAGGGGGCAATTTCGAGCCGTAAAACTGCAAGAAAACTCGTTCAGAACCAAAAGGGGTTAAGTCCAAAAACTTTGAGCTTACCCAGCTTTGGCCCATCAAAATTTTATTCGACGGGACTGGGCTTAAAAGTTGTCTCTTATGACCCTCTACCACCACCCTGAAGGACGTATTCCATGATTTTCAAATTTTCGAATAAAACAGTTTTTTTCGCTTCCTGAAAAGTGCGCTTTTTGGACTGAACCCCTTTGGTTCTAACCGATTCAATTATATTTAATTTTTTTGATTATGTTTTTTATTTGTTTTAATTTTCTTCGCATAAAATTTCTGATAATAAACCGAATCCAGAGAGAGTTAAAATACAAGCTTCAGGATGACGAAAAAATGAAAATAAATGTTTCAAAATATAGAATTTCCACATTGATTTTATTCTCCATTTGTAAGTTTGCCAGGATCAAACCGCCCAAAATGGTATTCAACGAAGGTTCGAACGAAATATTAGTTTTTTTCGAGAAGGTAATTCATTTACAGGTTCTCAAGGTCACTGAACTCAAATCCACGAGTAATTCTGGCACACAACTCATATGTAAACACTACTCTCAAAATCGAATTCGGCCACCTTGAAAACCTATAAATCGAGTACCATCTCAGAAAACAACTATTAATATGTCTTAACTTCCTACGGTAGAACCTCAGAGGACTGAATCGAGAAACTAACCACAGAATCGACTCCAGCGACCTAAAAAGCTATCTATCTCGAATTTAATTTTTTTGGCCCTCTCACTTCTCATTTTGGAGCTTCCTCTCCCCCGAAGTTGTCACTTAGATCACAGAAACAAGTAATTTTACACTCAAAATATATTCATATCGCTATCCAGAACTTGTATGCAGATATTTTAAGCGTTACTACGGAAAATTACACCCCATGCATGTTATTTCCCAAGAGGAGAGCGTGGGCTAGTGGTTCGCTGTTTCCCTATTTGATCGACCAGCAATGTTAATTGGAGAGGACCTTCTCTAATTTTTGGCACCCATCGACGAGCTTAAATCAGGAATTCGAGTAAAACTGCAAAATAAAGGTCACACAACTGTATACTATCAATCAGGATTTGAACATTTGAACTCTGTGCTAATAACAGTGGAGGGGAAATGAGTCTTAGAAAAGTCCTCAAGAATCTGAACAAGTCTAAACATGGTCCTACATAATCTTTGACAATCGCAGAAGGCCAAGTTCTGTTGAAAACAGCGGAATATTTGTAACTGAGAAAATTTTAGACTAACGGAGGGAAGTACGCGGGGGCTGAGGATTTGAAAAATTGACCTCACAGATGAAAAATCATCGGACTTCAGCAGGAAGGTTTTCCTGGCTTTAATGGTTGCTAACATCAATCACGAGATACACATGTTACAATTATTTTGTGAGAAATGAGGAAACATTTTAAACTATGACTTTGAATTTGACGTCAACTTTAGCAACTTTGCCAGCAGGGGCGCAACAACCTCATACTGTGAATGGGTGCTCACAGCTTGAGCCTATCGATGACTAAAGAAACAGAAGTTTTCAAGTGAAAACGTTATCCTTTGTTGGGGTGTCCATCACAATTGAGTGGGTGGCCTGAGACCTTTGAACCTTCCGTCGTTGCGTTCCTGTTTTCCAGATAATCGATTAACAAATGGGAGTGAGGACTTGGTTTAGATTAGAGACATTCAATAACTAGGAGCTGCATACGGCTTCGACCAAAAACAACAAAAGTTTATTTGATGCCAGAACAGTCCACCGTATTCTGCTTGAGCCATGTATGTGACCAGCATAATATGTGGAAAAAACACATTGCTAGTAAGCATAAAATCACTCGCTCTCTTTCTCACACTTTTTTCAACAACGTATACGGCACGTACTTCGAATCAGCTTTTAAAAAGGGCAACGCAAAACCTGCCAAAGGCACGACCAACAGCACGGCTCTGTTTATCTTAATTACGATGACCACACGACATACTTTTTCCGCTTCAATTAAACAATTTTCGCTTACGTACACGTTTTATGTTCTTTGAAACTCGTGTAACAATGCAATAAACTTACGAGTAGCTGAAACTGTGTAACTCAAACTTGGAAAACCAAAACTACAGCGAAATCGTTTCTAAATAGCGAGCAGCGTGAAAGAAGTTCTCTACGAGTTGCACCCAAGTACATCTCTCAAGAATACGAGATGTTATCTTGGTTGTAGAATATAAATGGAGATATCGATTGTTTGTATATGGTGAATTGCTCATAGAATATCTCGACTTCGATACTTGAATAAAATATGTATACAATTTCACACCGAACACACTTGTCACAACGTTAAATAATGTTTTCTGGCCACAGAAGATAAGCCAAACACACCATCGTCGTCGAGGAAGCGAGAATTGTCAAGATGACAGAAACGAGAAATTACAAACCCCGTTGTATTTTCAATCGACGTTTCACTTGAACAGGTGGGATACAGAAATATAATGGACCTATAATGTACCCTCTGTTTGCTTGTTTAGCTTTTGCTCGACGTTCACGCTACCCCAGTATTCTGTGACGAGGGTCCAACTTCGCTACTGCATCCCCAAACAAGATAGCACTATCAGATACGTAAAAGGCATTCAAAATAATTACTATACTGCAGCAACTAAGAGACTGGAACGACCAACATAGCGATAGGTCTGAGAAGCCACACAGGAAGAATAAACATCATCTAAAGCTGAATCTGACGAAGTCAACCATTTAGACCACTAGAAACTACCTCCGGAAATCCGGAATACACCAGATGTAGACAACATGACAAACCGTACTGGCTTTCGCGAATATCCAACATAGAGCGAAACAACCACACGTGGTATTTTGCAGACAGTACTCGTGCTCATCCAGCCGTCAAAAAATGTTCTATCTATGCTCAGACCAACTAGACGCAGAAAAGCAGGAACGAAATTATGGGAAGGGGTGTTAACCCCCTCCCCCAATAATTCGGCAACCAGCAAATTTTTAAATTGTTCATTTGAATTTCTCTAAATTTTCCCTGAAGATTTTCGATGAAATCCTCAAAAACCACTGGAGTTTTTTCCCAAGTACAGTTTCCAATGAAATTCTTCAAAAACTATCGGAAAATTTTCTTGAGGATTTAGTTGAAGAAATTCTTTGGAAAACATTGGAAATCTTTCCCGAAGAATTTCGATAAAATTTTTCGGAGATCATCGAACATTTTTCCCGTAGATTTTTAATAAAATTCTTCAAAAACCTTCGGAATCCACCCCCCCCCCCCCAAATATTTAAAACAGTAGCATTTTTTTCCCGATGAGATTATTCGAAAATTATCGGAACTTTTTCCCAACAATTTCTGATGGAATTCCTGAAAAATCATGGGAGATTTTGCCCCGAGTTTCCGATGAAATTCTTCGGAGATTATCGAACATTTTTTTCTGAATGGCACATTTACGGCATTTTCAGTATGCAGTTTGATTAATATTTTGAGGTAATTCGATAAATTTCATTGGACAGCATTGAGAAAAGTCTTCGATGATTTCAGGAGAATTTTATCGCACTTCGGGAAAATCTCCAATGATTCCCAAAGAATTCATCGGAAATCATCAAAGGATCTCTGATGATTTTTGAAGGATTCAGGAAAAATTTGCCACAGATCCACATCGAACATTTTTAAAATAAATTACCGATGGTTTCCGAAGCATTTTATACAAATGTTCGGGGGAAATCTCCGATGATTATTTCATCAGAAATCCTTAGTAACAATCCTCCGATGATTTCTGGAGAATTTCATTGGAAACTGTACTTGGGAAAAAACTCCAATGGTTTTTGGAGGATTTCATCGAAAATCTTCAGGGAAAATCTCCGAGCCCATCGCATGAGTGAAAAATTAGTCTTAATTGTTCGGAAATTATCAGAATTCCCCCAAAAATTTCCGATGAATTTCCTTTAAAATTATCGGAGATTCTTCTCGAAGATTTCCGATGAAATTCTTTATAGATCATCGAACATTTTTCCATAAGATTTTTAATAAAATTCTTCAAAAACTATCGGAGTTTTCCCACGAATATTTCCTAGTGTGAAATTCTTACAAAATTATCGGAAAATTTTCTCGAAGACTTTTGATGAAGGTTTTAGGAAACACTGGAAACTTTTTCACAGATTTCCGATGAGATTTCTTAAAAATCATCGGAGATTCTTCTCGAAGATTTTCAGTGAAATTATTCTTTGGAAAGCATCGGAGATTTTCCCCGAAGATTTTCGATAAAATTCTTCAAAAATAATCGGAGTTTTCACAAAATTCATCTTCATTCTTGGGTTTCAAAATAAAACTGCCATGTTTTCGCGTATTTCGCACATTATTCCTCGCCTGATTCGCGAATCACGTGAAATACTAAATTGGGACGAACTATGAGTAACATTAGATTCACGATTCGGCATTTTTTCGGCGAATTTTCCCTTTTTCGTGTGGTTTGCGTACTGCAGGCTTATTCATGATTCGGTTGCAACGAATATTGAATGAGATAAGTCGATATTCCCCCAACGTGAATTGACTGATTAGTTCAGTGAGAAAAATATTTTTGAAGTGTTCAGCTCGTGCTCAGAAATACTCGGTAATCATGAACTGGGAACTCCTCCGCAAGTGATCGTCACAAGATGGGGAACGTGGGTGAAAGCAGCTTCATTTTCTGCCGATAAGTTCCAAATATTCTCAGCCCTCATCTCAGAGCTTCCCCATGATTCACAACACATGACGAAAGTGAGGATACTAATGACCGAGAACAATCTACCCACCGATTTGACCTTTATTAACGCTTACGTTTCCATCCTACCCAAAGTTATTAAGAAACTAGAATCTGGTGGTCTGTCATTATCGGAATTATCGGAACAAGTCACAGACATCGAAAGTGTTCGAGCTAAGCTAGCTAGGATTCCTGGAACTAAAAGATTCATTTTGAAAGAAAAATATGATTCTGTATTTTCGGAAAATGTAGGATTCGAGCTATTAGAAGAACTAGCTTTCTCATTCACCGATATAGCAGCAGTACTACTTCAATTTCGCGGGATCCTGTACTCCTCAACTTTTACATGTACGCACCTTTCGTTTCTGTGGACTTAGAACGTTTCTTCTCGGAGTATAAATGTATTTTAACTGATAGGAGGCATGATTTAAAACCATGAAAACGTCGAGAAGCATTAGATTGTGATGCAAAATGATACATTTTTGTAATTCATACTAAAAGATGGCGTATTTACGTACTTTTTTTAGCCGAATAATGGCAAATTTCCTATTTTTTTAATGCCGCAGAATCCAGTCTCTAGATAAGAGTACATGCATCCGCCTATCACCATTCTCTTTCTAGTTATTATTTCAGCTTCTGAAAGAACTAGCCGGACCGGCCCAATTTCAACTATTCTGCAGCCGGGAAATTTCCACTTATCTCGGTGGGCACGACCAACCCTGCCGACTATTAAATTTTCGATTTCAACCACAACCCAACCACTCCCAGTTCAATTAAGTGTTCAGAACTGTCACGGCTTCGCAATTTGAAATGTTTCGACGTCTAATACAATCGAGTCTCCTTCAGGACCGAAACAACCGAACGACCCCCACGAAGCGCAAGCCGAAACGCCGACTCTTACCCACAAAGCTGAAAATATTGAAGCAGAGCTCGGAACCGAAACTCCGAGTACACAACAACGTTATTACAATTAGTCATCCGTTTCGCACGACGTAACTCGAGCCAGGTGCCGACGGTGAGCCCCCCTCCCCCCGGTCGTACGTTTATAAACGAATTAATTAATCAAATAAATGAGGCGAACCAATTAATACGCACATCTTTCCCCCGCAGCCGCGAACAGAAAGAGAGGGAGCAGTTGCTCTACAGATGGCAGCGAATATCTAAATCCGCCGCGACGGTGATGTATACGCAACTAAATTTACAAGCTTACGCCTAATATTACGAAAACTACATGTACGACTCACAAATTGGGTAAAAAATTGCTTTCGGAATCCAAGAATTGTTTGTTCGTTTGTTTTTCGTCGCTCTCCTTGACCGAATCTGCGACGTTATTGGTATTATTGTTCGCTCTGCCTTTCAGTCCGCCGGTGGATTTTTCGCCTGCAACAAGAAACAAAACGGAAAATTAAAGACCCCGAGATTTACAACTCCGTTTAACTGATAATCGTCCGAAGCTCGTCAGCTCGTTATCGCTGGCGGCCGGAAGATTGATATACGATTCGAAGATAACTTTTATCGGCGATAAGTTCGTGAAGCGTCGCATCCAAGTGCGTAATCAAATTCGAACAGCATCGCTTTCCACTCGAGCTAGAAGTACTTGCTTTCCTGAATAACGTATAAAAAATCCTCTCCCTTCTATGCGTGCTTCACCTCAAGTACAGGGGTTGAAGTGGTCGAAGTCCTCCGCCAGCCGAGAAATCAGTCTTACTAAAAAATCATCGTATTTACGAATCTCTCTATATACTAAACAAGTAAAATCCGCCGCCGCCACCACCGCCTCCGGGGGGAAAAAACGCACTGCGGGTTGCCTATCTCAAAATCCGAAAAATTGCAGGGGCAGATCAGCTACTTTCAAGGACATAATCTGTTCTAATATAAAAGATCTCCAAGTTTTAAGACATAACCGACATAATAAGACATGAAAAAAGACATCTCTCTATCTCAAGAACCAGAAAAATTGCAGGGGCAGATCAGCTACTTTTGAGGGCATAATCTGTTCTAACATAAAAGATACGAAAAAAGTAAAATCCGCCACCGCCACTGCCCCCGGGAGAAAAAAAACGCACTGCGGGTTGCCTACCCAAGAACCAGAAAAATTGCAGGGGCAGATCAGCTACTTTTAAGGACATAATCTGTTCTAACATAAAAGATCTCCAAGTTGTAAGACATAACCGACATAAAAAGACATAAAATGACATAATTACCCATAATTTTCAAGATCACAAGTCGCTGAGGGTTGCCTACCCTACCCCTTGATTGCTCAATTTTCCAGGGGTAGCCGATCTCAGGAGGGGGTTCATGGTTGAGAAGGCAGCTGCTGAAGGGGGAAGAGGGGCCCTGTGGGGGCGTGGGCTGCGGACGGAGATGAAGTCCCTGGGTGGGGCGGGAGTAAGACGACCTGGTGGAGGAGAAATTCATTGGTGAGAGACGGGACCTCAGAGAGAAATGGCCGTTGTGCGGGAGGGGCTGGTGGCGGGGTAGGGTCTTGAGGGGGAAGGGCTCTCGGGGGAGGGGTGGTCATGGTTGTGAGAGCTCCTGGGTGGATGGTCAAGGATCTTTAAGGGGGTTGGAGGGCCATAGTGAGGACAGGGGCTCTGAAAGGAGATGAAGCACAGGGGGTAGTGGTGGGTAAGAGGTCCTTGTGGCGGAGGAAATCCTAAGTAGGAGATAGTGGCCATTGAGGAAGGAGGTAGTGGTGGGTGCGGATCCTAGAGGGGCAGTAAAATTTTGATAGATAAAGGCCCGGGGGTGTAAGAGGTACTCATGGTAGAGGAGGCAGCTCCTAAAGGGGAGGAAACCACGATGGTGGCGGTGACTGTAGAGGGGCGTAAAGATCCTGAGTGGGGAGGGGGTAATAGTGAGGAAAGGGTCCTAGTGGAGGAAGAAGTTCTTGGTAAGAGAGGCGGCCGGGAAGGCGAATGAAGGCCATGATGCGGAAGGTTCTGGTCCCGGGCAGGTAGTCTTGAAGGGAAGGGTTCTTGTGGGGGAAGAGGTGGTCATGGTCGTGGAAGCTCCTGGTTGGAGGACCAGGGGATCTTCATGGTGGTTGAGCGAGGAGGCCGTAGGGTGATGGAGCCGCGGAAGGGGAAGGCTGTAGAGAGGGACTAAGGCTGCCATTGGGGAGGTCGTAGTGATGGGTGAGGAGGTCTTGGTGGGGGTGTGGTACGTGAACAGAAATGAAGGCCATAGTGGTGTGGGGTGGTCGAAGGACGTGGTCCTAATTGAGGGCACTCGGGGTGGAAGTGGGTGATCGGGGGAGACTAGGTGGAGGACTATGGCCATTGTGGGGGAGGAGTTTGTGGCTGAGGAGGGCTGCGACTGTTGAGGTGTGACCGTGGAGGTGGAGGGGGTCGTGGTGGTGGAGGAGGAGGCTCGTGATGAAGAAAGGATGGAAGGGGGTTCATGGTGGAAGATTGAGGACCGCTGATAGAGGGGGAGCAAAAGAAGCACAAAGCAACCCTCAACTCAAGAACAAAAGTTTCAGACCAAACACTGAGGACTGTGACGGCGGGGGGGGGGGGCTGGGCCACAAAGCGGCCAGGGGGCAAAGCCCCCTAGTGTATTTTCAAACAAAATCTGTTTTAGACTCGACTGCCTATTCAGTGGTTCTCCGTAATCTCTTTTATTTGTTAATAGGAGGCGTTCTACGAAAAGGTACCATATGTCGGGAGGCTTATTCGTGACTTGCCTGATAAAATCTGATGGAGCACAAATGTACCAGCACATCACAAAACAAATTAAGTTTCTAGCTTCAATACTAACTGAAATAAAAGCAGCTCAAGTTTGAGGATAAGAAATTTTAATTTATAGGAAAATACACAAGGTTGTGAAACAGAAAAATACACGAAAAAATCGATGTCTCGGCCTCTACTGCGAATTAGTTTCTATTCTACACGTTAGTAATGGAATAATATCGATATTCAGATACATCGAACCAGTATTACCAATACTAAAATGATATTATCGATATAAAAAATTTTCAATTATCACCATCACTACTACACTTGAATATCGAATTAAATGGATTAAATGAACTCCTCCACGATCTCTCGTATTGCATTGATAACGCGCGCACAAACGTAAACAAAAACAATGCGACTTATGGTACCTTTTCTCAAACACCAGTTTGTAGATCGTAATTCTTTTGTAAACTTGAAATATCATGCCCAAAACCACGGGTTCCCAACGAACAATTTTCAAGGACTCTTGAAAAAATCGTTATAATTTCAAAAACCCCTTACGTATGTAATGCAATTAAATATACTTCAAATTTACTCTGTCGAATTCCTGACGATCGAAACATTTTCGGATCAGCTCGCGGACCCTCAAGTCATGCCGACCACCTGTTGGAAACCACTGCCCTAAACGAATACTATCTACTGTATACTGCCACCAGGTCAGTCTAGAAGCAGGGTGTCTACAGACTCTTCAGAATTTTTTTCCTGACTTTTTCCCGACCTTCTTTTGTGTATTTGTAGAATCCATACATAAAAGCCCTTGGAGGAAGGCGTTTCCCGATGTACGAATTCATTACGTCCATAAATATCATTTCCTGATTTTCATTTATTCTTATTACGGGATTTATTACAGAATCTTCCACTGGATAATCATTTACTAGTTTTTCCTGACCTTTCAGTAAACTTCTCGAAATTCCCTGACGTTATCCTGACTTCCCGACCAATTTTCAAAAATCCTGACTTTTCCTGACTTCTCCTGACTTCGTGACCTTGTAGATACCGTGTAGGAATAGTTTCCGTTAAAATCCGAAAAACTTGATTTCCGTGCCGAAAACTCATTTTGTGCTGTACGGCAAAATTCACTTTCCCAACATATGGTACATTTTCCCAGAGCGCCTCACATTTGGGATATCATAGATAAAGAACGAAATCAGAAGCGTATCGACAGGGAGTGGAGCTTTCCCCTTCAAATGTTCGATTTTTTCATTTTTTGTCTTTAAACAAAAACCGCAAGTAGGAAAAACTGACACTTGGTTGTTGGGAAAATTTAGATCTTCTATTCCCTGTTCTCACCCTCATCAGCAAAATTATGGAACCTAAACTCCTAATGACTTATTTTTTTATTTCTTAGAATGTTTACATTTTTGGACCCAGAATCTCAAAGACGTACCAAAGAGTTTTCCTAGGGGGAGGGGCAAGAATTGTGAAAGTTCCAACAGACTCAACTCGAAATTCTCAAGTATGAAAGCATAAACAAAAAACCTTTGACTGTTGGATTCTCCAACTGACTCAACTCAAGATTCCCAAATATGCTAAGCAAAAAAACACAAAAAAAAACCTTTGACTTTTGTTGAATTTTTCCAACTTCTCAACTCAATTCCCAAGTATGAAAGCCAAAAAAAAATGACTTGTCAACTCCGCCCGATTGAAATGGTAAATTTTCTCCAACTTTTTAGTGAAAAATTCCTGTGGGTGGGGGGAGGGGGAGTTCCCTCCCACCTGTATCGGTACGTCTCTTTAGAATCTTTTTGATTATTGTTCAACAAGTTCCACTTTGCATGCGCTAATAGGCCCTTTCAGATATCTTAACCTGTTTTTATGACTCAAATCAGTAAAATGAAATTTTTGCCCCTCCCATAAGTTTTGTTGGTACGTTGTTGGAGAAAATATTGAAGCTACCTCGCTGAGGTTGGGGGAATAGTTCTTCTCTGAATTCTCCTAAATAGTGGAAATGTTCAAACCCAACAAACAACAAATAATAATGCTGCCAACGAAAGCTCCTTTTCGTCAAACTTTTGAGTTCTAAACTGACAAGTAAAGCCGGAGGTGGAGGAGGTGACATTCTCTCCCATCATTTGGGTAATTAAACTTGAAGGTTAGTGGCCTCTGACACTGTTAAAAAATACGGTAAACGAAAATCTTTATTTGTTTTGCTGATCGGCTAAAAATTTTTTGTATTTACCTAAAGATTGGGTAATAAGGTAGAACGAAGAAAAAAATCTATGGGGGAGGGGGGTTGGACATCCCCCTTCGAGCCGAAGAAGAAAAAAAATACATTGCGAAAGCACATTATATAACAATGTAGTGAACGTGTACACCTGCAGTGCTGTAGTCCTGTGTGGATTTCAAAACAAATCAAGAATCATCTAAGAAATGACGACTACAGAAAATAAAATGAAAATACAAAAAACTGATTAGGGCTTAAAACACCCTCCTTGGAAAATTTCTAGATCCGCCACTGCGGGTAGGACTAAACAGCTGCATTTAAGTATAAAAATAAAGCATGCAAGATTTCGATGAGAATACAGTTTTTTCCCCTTTTCTTTCTTTTCCTTGGGGGGGGGGGGGCAAAGTAGTATATGCAAATGATTACCTCCTTCACGTTCTCTCGAACCGTACGACGACGTGCGTACGAATGCAAACAAGGTCGATGCGACTTATGGTACCTTTTCTCGAACACTAGCCTATAGATCATCATTCTTTCGTAAACTTGAAATATTATGTCCTAGTCGACTACTTTCTACTGTACATTGTTGCCAGGTCTGTCTAGAAGCAGTTTTCGTTCAAATCCAGAAAACAGAATTTTCGACTTGAAAACACGTTCTGTGCTATAGACTAAAATTCACTTTTCCGACATATGGCACCTTTTCACAGAACGCTTTGCTCTTTTTGTATCAACGGCAAAACGTTTGAAAAATAGGGTTCAAAATGGCGTTTCTAAGTACTACACTTCAACGTAAGCATTGTTCAGAGAAACCGTTATTTTCTCATATCACGGGGTTCCGCGATTTTCTCTTCGAAACTGAGAAATTTTCAAGTTCCTCGCAAAACAAGAAGACATGCTTGGAGATTTTAGTATTTCAAGGATTTTTTGAAGATTAATTCGATCAACACTCTGTTGGTCGCATGTCTACAATAGTAGACCTTCAATTTTTTCAAATCCCACGCTTATACAGACACGGTGAACTTTGGCAGCATGTTTTGAATAGACAAATTTACCGTGACGTCAAGACGTCAACACAGTGAGTTACTGTTAGCAAAAATATCCGTCGTTGGGCCGACGAACGAACTTACTCCCGTAAGAAAGATACACGGAGCAAAGATCATTATGTAAATAGTTCAAAATGAGAAATAATTACGAAATCAAAAGTATAAATTTTGAATCCAGAAGTTCATAGCATTCGATTACACGCTTCTGTTGTTTAACAAATTTCTTATTCCCAGGATCTCAGGTAGTAACATAATGAATAATGATATTCGCTCCTCGAGGTTTTTTCTAGGAGTCAATACGTTCGTCGGCCCAACGATGGGCATTTCTTCTAACACTAACGAAGAACAGTAACCAACTGCGTGACGTCACTAGTAAATGGGTCTATGGTAGACACGGAATTTTTCTAAGCTACTACTGATTCAAGTCCAGCATCTAGTACTAGAAAGAGCAGAAAATAGCGAGGGAGGATTTGATGACGCGAACATTTTTTCCTTACCCCCTCCCAAGTTCTGAAAGGTGAAACTAACTCAGATCCGAGAAATGCTTGAGTGACTCCCACCCCCTCTTCAAGACAGGATACGATCCCTACTGAACGAACAACAACCCAAAGAATAAGTTGGATTTCGTGATGTATTCTCAACCACAGATCACTTATACACCATGACCCAAATCTTCGAAAATTGCTCAGAATATCAAATGAGTCAGTTATGTAACGCTAATCGACACAGTAAACATCGATTTATTATAGACTCGCTAAAAACCCAAGGAATCCCCAGAAAATTACATCACACTAATTAACGAAATGCACTACAAGACAAAAGTGCGAATAAAAACCGGAACAGAAAGAAGATACTTTGAAAAACAAAAAGGGGGGATTGCGCAGGGGGACTCGTTATTGCCAATACTGATATTCAACAACGCTCTCGAACATGTATGCCGGAAGTTGAATTGGGGAAATATGGAAATGACTGTCAATGGGGAAAGAATTACCAACTTTAGATTCGCTGATGATGTAATTCTCCTCTCCGTCTCGGAAAGAAAGCTAAGCCAAACGATCGGACAGCTAGTTGCACAAGGCGAGGAATCAAGATTAGAAATTAAAATGTTAAAAAGACTCTACTTCCTCCAATAATTTGGACATTTTGCCACAAAATAGTAGCTTTACTGGGTACATAATCGACCGAGCATATTTTCCACCATCACTATGAGAGTTTTTTAACCGATTTTACGATACAAATTTCAAATATCAGAAAAATTCTCACTCCATTCACAATTATTACCCCCTCCCCAATTCTCCTTCGCTTTCCTTTCAAGGATCTAACTACCAGGAACACGGCCCACGGCCTCTTTTCTAGCATCGCCAGTAATATTCTTTTGAAATTTCAAGTCGGAAGTCTACTGGAACAATTTTTCCGAGTTTGTGCAGGTGGGTTCGGGGAAGGTGTGGAGCTTTCTCACATAATTTGGAATCAGAGTTATCACTTCAAGATTTCCAACAAAAGGCCGAAGATTTTACCACCGAGACCTACTTGTTTAAATCAAGGACTCTGAGCCGAATATTTCCTAGAGGAGCTAAAGTTCGAAAAAATGATCTGCTGAGCCAGAGAGCCAAGCTCTAGCAGAAGCTCTGACTCGGCTTCGGCCAACTTCCGCATTTCCCTCTTTCTACTCCTCCATACTTCCCTCTCTTCTGAAAAATAACCGCAGCCGAGGCAAAAACCACATTTTTGTTAGAGCCGAAGCCATAGAGAATTTTTGCCGGAGAAGGAGCCGCAACGAAAAACCCAAAAATAATATTCCTCTGGCGTTGGAGCTAATTTGAACTTGGGCTGGAGCCAGCTCGGAGCGTCTCCGATGTTGATACTTGCTGAGGGTCCTCGCATTTAACTTGCCAGAAGACCCCCCTTCTCATACGTATAATTTCGAATGGTCTTTTGATTTAGACATTAGCCTCCTGAGCGCCTCCCCCCCCCCAATAAAACTTCTTTGAAGTCAATACTTCTATAAGCAGACAGGAAGACAAGTAAACAGACGGGCAGACAAGCAGCCAAGCAAGCTCAGAGACATGGCAAAACACCCAGAACGAAACGAGCGAGGGAGAGCGGTTGGACTTCAAAGCGGCCAGAGGGCATTCGAGGCTTGCATCCCTGATTTTGTTCATTCGGTGAAAGGTAATTTCAAAGTGTATACGTTATCTGGCAGAGGTTTTGGATACTTAATAGTAACGCATTTTAATTATTACTAAATTCACACGCTATTTGTGGCGCTTCTATCGCCCCTACAAAAAGATTTTATGCTGAACATTTCATCCGCAGAACGTTATGTCCTTACAGTGCACAGATTCTGAGACATTAACGAAAAACCATATCAAGGTTTAGCACAGCGTAGCCAGCCTAGTGTTCGAGAGAGAGCTAGTCTGATCTCGACCAAAGAGGTAGCGGTGTTAGGGGTGCTCAAATTCGAAAACCCACTATTCGACGAAGTCGCAAAGGGCGGTCCGTACCCCCTTGATCTCCCCTGGCTACGCAACCGTCAAGGTGCATATTGTCCCCAATAACAGAGTCAGCTTAAGCGTAAAAGGAGAAGGCTTTTAGCATGTTCACAATGCCTTCTCAATCATTTCTGCCAAAAATCATCTTATTACTGATTGTTTCCGCAATCGGCCCTGAATTTGACCCAATTCGACTGTGCTGCAGAACGAGTACGTTATTTCACTCTAAATGTCGAATTCGACCATCATTCTCACGATCTTGTTCTGTATCGTTCACAGGCGCATGATCCCATCACCTACACATCAAACTCAATGCTGCTTCGAAGCGATCACTCGATTCCGACATCTAGAACCTAGAGATCTACCTATAGCAACTCGCAGCTCTGCATAATTACACAATTACATGCTGGTCACAACCACACCGCTAATCCACCACTTAACGCCATTTTCAGAGCAGAAAATCGAAATTTCCATGCAGTCGGAGCGATTTCAAAGCGGACTTGGAAAAATTTAATTAAGTACACCTTCGAGTTGTGTAATTAATTACACAGCGACGATACAGCATAGACAATTCTGGCTCATACTAGTTACTATATACCATAAAGACAACATACAGACACTCGGCTCCGTATAATTAAAGAGTTCAGCAATATAAATATGGGAAACGACGATGATAACGGCGATGAACCATACGTATTATATAGCCTCTGTGGAAAAAAGGAAGACCGCAAACGATACGACTTTATAAATCGACTATACTAGGTTCGAGTAATTGTAGACTGTGGTGACATAATTAAAAATAATTAAGAAAAAAAAAATGATCCCAGCTAACACACGGTACAAATGCTGATTAGTATTTTTTTTAATAAATCTAGTATTTCTAATTAATCGATTATTCTCATTCGATGGATAATTTTAGTTCAATCAATTGCTTCCAATTTATTCACCGAGCATATTATTACTGATAATGGATCTTCTCAGAATTCATTCATGAGAGGGGAAAAAAATAAGATAACCAATTATGGATCATCTTTCTCAAGACCATCTCACAGAAAAGTATCAAAGGTGAATTGGTTGTATAATGTGAGGCATACATGCAATGAAAGTTCGAAGCTAGAGTTTGCAGACATTCAGTGAATCTAGAATTTTACCAAATTTCTGATTGAGGTACTATGCAACAGGATGCAGACACTTCCACTTCGGATTCTACAATTCTCGCTATGTAATTGGTCACACATGATTCTGTACATGTCCGGACACGTTTCAACAGGTTTCGCTACTTTCAGAAGACAGCCCAACTTATTTTCATGACCATTTGAAATTTGATGTCATTTGACCCAATCCCAAAGATAATACTATGAACAGGGAACTCCTTATACTTGTTCATTCATTCAATATTACATAAAAATAAGATTTCAGCAAGCAACAAACTTCTTCATTCAACAAAAAATTGCAAAACACGACCCTAAGATCAAACCTAAGATGGTACATATAATTACAGATCAATTTTCTTTTCTCACAAAACTGGTATGACACTTAAATCTTACTTTCCAGCTGAATATATAAGATGAACAAATAACCTGATACGAAAAAAAAACTGTTTGGTTCAAAATATTTCAACTATCGACTTTCGTGTAATCAGCAAATTAATAAAATGCAATAAAAATACAGAAAACCCCTCAAGGAATACTCCTGGTGTATCTCTCAATACAATTCATTAGATAGCACTACAAAAAATAATTACTTAGGAAATCAATTTTTAGTAGACTGAAATTGTTACTATAGATGAAATTACACAAATTTTGGCACATTGAGCAGCATAATTTTTTCACTGCTTCAAAAAGTGTAATTGGGGGTACAGAGTTACGAGTAGATAGATGGTCCTTCAAAGAGAATGAGTGCCTTGTACGTCACATGGTTCATATTCCCAAGGTCAGTACCTACATGACATTTTCTCCTCCACACCCCACACACACAAACACTTTGTGAGCAAAACATAATACCTTACTCAAGTGATGTGGTCATGGTCAACTAGGAAGGACATAAAGCCATCTGACATTTAGATTCATTTCACAGGGCCTTTTTCTCAGCACTTTGAATTTCTTCACCATTTATAAAAAAATGTATAGGACTTAAAGTGTAGTAAACAGTAGTGCCTTCATAAATAGTCTCATCGGATGCACTGTACGGGAGATGAGGTCAACTGAAAATTTGAACACCACCATTGCTGAAATAAGATTCAACAGAGTTGTATTCCTCATAGTAGCCACTTCATCGCACATATGAATCACATACAGTTCATGCATTTAAAGAGTATCAGAGAAAGATGGGATAATCCTCCACACCAAAAAAATTCCACAGTAGGCAAATTTGGAAACATCAGGCTGGCAGTCAAACTTTCAAACCAAAGGTTGGAACTTGTTTTTTATTTGCTAGGTAAAATTTACAAATTCCCAACTCTTAGCAAAGTCAGCTTCTTTGATGGTGGAACTGCAAAATTTTAATTTTTAGTTGGAAAAATCAAGCCCCCCTCCAGAAGAAAAATCTGAAAAAAAAATTCGTTAATATTCCAGCAAGCCCTGCTTGGATGGCATGTCGAGTGGCAAGACATGTTCATCTCCACTACTTAACTAGAACATTCAAAATAAGGCGAACATTGTCTCTTCTTACATTAAATTGAATAAAAGTTGAAAATTTTCCATCATTTGGCCCTATTACGGTTTGAGATATTTTGCGAGTATAGTTTGAAAATTGTTTGGTGGTTTGAACGTTTGAAGGGAGGGCGTGAGCAGCCAGCAGGGGGTTCCAGAGAGCAAATCTGGGAGGAGCAATGCAAAATATGTAAAAATTTAACAGTCCCACCCTTTACCAATCCACTCGAGAAGCCGAGGATAAGCCATGGCACACGCTATTCGAGTGCAAAGCCTGGGGGCGTGATCGACCGTCTTGCACCGGATGAGTGGTCCCGGAGATGCTGAGGAGCCGAAGCGGATGGCACCAGGTGTCGGCCTTCGTTTCGGCCATCATGCGGAAGAGGATGAAGACAGAGTGGTCGAGACAGACGGCTGACGGATGAGGTGAAGTTGCTGCTGCGGCGGATCCCGTTCGGCGGAGCTCACCCGTAGGCAAGGGCTGGAGCAGACAGGGTCTCACGTGATGGGTTAGTGAAGAGAAAGCGCGTCCGGCTGTGGGGGACCTGAATTCCCGGCGAGCGCTCAGGGAGCGCGGACCTCGGTCAGTAGGGAACCCCATGGTGGCCCTGACAGGACGCGCGCACCGTTCCGGCACGGAGAAATGGGGGCTCAGGCCCAGCCACAAAGCGTTCCCCCTGCCACTGATGCAATGCCCGAAAAGGTAGTTTCCGGTGCCGGGGGTGTCGTGTCATAGGGGCCACTGCCACACATCCCACCACACTATTTACCCTTCCACTGCGTATTTGGATCAATTTTATGCATTCAGGAAAGTGACTGAGCGACTAGATCAGAGAGAAATACTTGGAACTTTGAACGATGCGTGTTTCTCACTGATTTTGACAAGGATATTACCTTCCAAAGTTTAACGTGCTGCTAAATTTTTTCATCTCACTGGATTCCACGACAATTTTCGAAGAACTTTAAATATTTATCAGGATAGCATTTGATGTTTTCGCTCGAAAAATGAAGGGATGGGTAACAAAGATTCTTCAAAAGTCATTCATTAATATTCACAGGGAAATTGACTCTGAAGAATTCGTATCTTATATACAGCCTTAATATTTCCAACTATTGTTTTATATCCTTTAGCGAACTAACTTCACATCACGGTATTCTTTCGAATCAGTGAAAAAACTAATTTTTATTTGACCAGTTGGTGAACGCGGCAACACCACAGCCGAGTTCATGAACAAGGCCATTTGAATTTCTAGGTACAATATACACTGAGTATCCTCCTTTTGGGACTACCGATTACCAATACTGAACGGAATACTCAAGTCTAAGAATTTGAGTCAAAAAATTCAAGTCAAGATTTTAGTTAAATAACTACCTAATAAACACAACAACCAACTTCCAAAGCGTGAACCTACTCCAATTAATAACATAACACGCACTGATTGGACAGACTACACAACCACAGACAACCAATAGGAACACCAAATAGGTTTTACCATACGGTACTACACACCACTATAAATACAGGACGACAAAGTGAAAAGTGTTAGGGTACTCCACTGATGATGTCATAGCAGCCAAAAGCGCTCTGGAATATACAAGGAAGAAATTGTAAATTATTGGCACACCCTAAATATAGGAAATTATTTTAGCTTTCACAGTTCTTTCAAAACTAAAAACGGACCATAGCATTATAAGTTCTTGTTCTATTACAGGGACGTACCGAAGAGTTTTTCCCGAGGGAGGAAGGGGAGGGGGAGTAAATTTGTGAAAGTTCCAATTGACTCATCTCGAAATTCCGAAGTATCAAAGCAAACGGAATTCGAAAGTATCAAAGCAAAAAAAAAACCTTTGACCTTTGTTGGATTTTCCCAATTAGCTTGTCTGAAATGGTAAATTTTCCCAACTGCTGCGTGAAAAATTCCTACAGGCCCTGCTCCCCCTATCGGTCCCTGTTCCATGATCAAAGTATTATTCATAGTCAACCTATAAAAGTGCGTAAAATACATTTTCCTCAAAGGAAATTCACGTTACAATTTTAAATCGAGTGAATTTTTCAATTTCTTCTTAAAAGGTAGCAAAAAGGGCAGTAATGCAACTAAAGTTGATCGTTCTACTGATTGCCCACTTTCAGCATTGAAGAGGCTATCAAAGACAAGATTCATATATGACTAAAATGTTGGCCTATTTTTGTAGTCCCTTTAACACTGAGAATAGACAATAACTAGTTATGTACGTTGTAGTAGAACTTTCCTTGTACTACCGTTGCTGCCATTGGTAAATTTTCTACATAAAAATTTACGATCAAATTCTTATGGGAAGTTTGTTATCTTCCCAACTTCAGAACCCTGCAGACCCCTCAATTTTGGGAATATACCATATGTGAACATGAAGTTTTTTGTCCTTTTCAACAAATACTACAATATCCTTCCAACAAGCCCACTGAAACCGAGACACCCCATAAACAGGTAAATGATGCACACATATGTGATACTCATATTTACCGAAATGCTGAATGTTTCCCTCCCGCAGAATCAGATGATGGAATCCCAACTCATCAATGGTCGAATTCCAAAAATATCATTTCTATCATGTAATCACAATATTAGCTAATGATAAGATTCATTTCTAAAAACATGCAGTAATTATTGCACTACAATTTTTTTTTTTTTGGAATTGGGTGATGGAATCTACAATTTATCAATATCTCCTTCATAGGTGTTGAAGGGGGCTTGGATGGGTTACACCTGTCAACTCACAGAAACCCCGCCAAAAGTCTGAAAAATTATACGCACGAAAATTTATCAACATTATTTTGATACTTGTCAACCCCTCCATGAGCCTCTCCCCGAAGGTTGGTTACTTGCACTCACGATTTCTTCTTTGAATTGAAAAAAAATATTGTTCTTCGTATCATCACAATATTGAAAACGAAAAGGTTAATTTCCAAAACAAGTCTATTCGCTACATACTCATATTCCAAAACGCGGTAAGTCCAATTTTAGGAGTTTTCTTTAGCTTATTTACTTTACACAATTTGCTTACTGCTGTATAGGTCAAAGATGCGGCGAGATGAAGAGACTAGATTACGGGGAGAAGATGGGTGATGGCAATGAAATCAAGGGCTTAAGGAGGACGAATCATCTTGAAGGATTAGTGAGAAGGTGGATGGAAGATCTAGGAATAGGCAATTTAGCGAGCATATTTGTTTTGAAAATTAAATTTCTAGGTTGTGTACGTTAGCCTCTGTCAATAGCTGAGGGTCTGGGTGGAAGCAGAGAATACGCATAGGCCCTTTGTCCATAAATGCGAAATTGGAAATCCTTAGACCTTTTACGATCATACCTCACATTTTAATTCGATATTTACTTCACAGACAGCGTAAGTGACAGTAAGTGTTATGGTATTAGTTATGTGATCCTCATAAGTAGTAACAGATTCGTTGTAGTTTCACTTCGTGGCGTGCTGTATTTTAGTTTCTATTTAAAAATGTCGAAATTATTGAATCGTGTTGCATAATTTCTTCATTCAGCTATAAATACTGAAGGTACTCTCAGAATCCTTTAGAAAAGGGGCGGGGGGTTTACAAAACTTGATACTGGAAGGAGGGTGTACAACACGCTACCGTTAAATCGGGACACTGGGAATTGAAACGGATCAATTTTAGTTTCTTCAACTTGAAAATGTAAAGGTGACTTGCCCGGAAGAAAGGGACCTGCGCGCAAAAAAATCATTTTGTGATAACAACTACTGTTTTTGACTAATTTTTGGCCGCTCTTTCACGAGGTGTTGTCGAAAAAATTCTAAAAAAAATTTTCCAAACTGTTGTAAGTCTTCAAAGTTGAGTTTCTCCATAATGTGAAAATGTTATCAACTTTGTTTATCCGCTCTCCTGTCAAATTTACATTTTTTCGCTCGGGTACCTTTCTTCCTCGCAGGTCACAAAGGGTTTACTGTGTTGAATGGAGCCAACCGCAGTCCTGTTAGATGTCGGATCGCCGAACTGCGACAAAATGGAGACTTCGATAATATTTTCCTCAGAACTTTAGTTTTTATTGCCCTTCTTCCACCCGACACTCAATTGAAAGAGAAAATCAAAACTGAAATCTGTGCACAGTTTTTTTATATTTCCTGATTAATACAAAAATATGGACCTACTGTGTTTAGAAGTAGCTCTCATATTTAGAGAAACATGAAAATGGGAAATTAGTGCCAGTAGTTTACTTTTTCATGGATCGTCTAGAGCAGTTCGACCCCTCCTTCTTCGCAAATTGAGTCAAAATCAATCAGTAGTCAATGGTGTAGACAAGAAAGGGATCGCGACATTTAGACTCCTTGCGATTTCGTCGAATAGTGAATCTTCTAAATCTAATACCCCCTAACGATCCCTCCCTCTTTGGCCAATGTCAGATCTCCCTAACAACCGCTTCCCCTTTGGTCAAGGCCCCATCCCACGAACACTAGACCGATTACGCCACTGAAACTAGTAGACGGCCTTCTTAAACATCATCCAACAACTCCTTCGCCTATTTCAAAAAACAAAGATAGAAAAGTCATTGCAATGCCATTATCAATATACGACTGTCCGCTAGTTGGCAATAAAAGAATATCGATCACCAACGGCGAATTAATAAATTAGTTTTTCTTTTTTACGTTTAAATACTCAAGGCGACACGAAAACTATTCGAATTCGTTTCTCTTCAAAATCAATAAACGCGAGGCTTAAAAAAAAACGAATGACGAGAAAGAAATCAATTTCTGGGTGGTGTACACGCAGCTATATACTTTAAAAACCTCTCTTTCTAGCGACCGACTTTCCGCCAACCGGCCAAGGCCACTGCCCGGTGGCCGCTGCCGGGAAGAGAGTAAACTTCGCACTTACTCTCCTGTTCGCCAGCCGCATTCAACGACTCTTCTGAGATGAAGTACTTGGGCATCGAGCACAGCCACGACAAAGGCCTCGACTTGGCCGAGCCGCTGTCTTTCGGCCGCAGCCTCACCTCGGCTGGGTGCGGGGTCGATGAATTCTTGCCGGGCGACTCGTTCCGGTTGCCGGCGATGACGCACTCGGATACGGCTCTTTTGGGCAGACCGCGCTCGGTCGGGTTGTCGGCACCGCAGCCTTCGTCACTCCACAGCGCCGAGCCGACCGGCGACTGAATCACCATCGAACTGCGACGACCGGGGGTAGGCCGGTGGTCACCCTTGCCGGTGCTGCCATTCTGCGAACTCGGACTGAAGTTCAGGTACTGCCAGTCACAGGCGGCCACCTGGGATGACATGCTGCCGCCGTTCCGTTTACGCACCTCCAGCTGTTCGACGCTGTTGCTGCGCCCCAGCTTGTACTTTTTGCCGCGGATCTTGTTCTTGAAGCTGGTCATCCGGGAGCCGTTTTCGGTCGAGAACCACATTTCGGAGGGGCGGGCACGACCAGATCTCGACTTGGTCGCGGGTCTCACGCACGGATCCTCAACGGGGCGCCGATAACGCGACACAGTCGGTACGCACGGAAACGCGGACCTGCGGGCTCATTTTGGGGCACCACCGACCACCACACTGCACTGCCGAAATTTCACAAACCGCGAACAAATTATAATTTCGAACGACGAATTTCGCGCACGTTCGAGCACGCGGACGGACCCTGCGAACACTGCGGCAACTGATCCGCGTCGAATTCACGGTTACTCGTGTTCTTTTTCTTTCTGCTGCCGCTGCTTTTTCATGTATGAATTTGTTGATAGCGCGGTTACCATGAGTAACTCGCCAGTGTGAATGAGGAAACGGCTCGAAGAGAACCAAATGCCAGAAAATAAACTAAACGGCGCGCCAGAGTGAGAAAATTAAAAAAAAAAAAAATCCGGAATGAAATAGAAAAGAACCGCGTGCACGTTCAGCAGAACAAATTTAACGCACGGCGATGATTTCTTACGGTCATGCACTGAGACAATAATTACTAACAGCGATAATACATTAAACATAACGAGCTGTAATCGTCATCATGAAGAATAGAGGAAGATGAAACGATATGGCGGCCGTGGTGGGGGAGTTGCCCATGCTGATAATATACAATGAATCCCAAACTATAAACACTTCAGAGCTTCAGAACTTCACCATTCGTCGAGTTCTCGGCCAGACATGTGAGTATTATGTGAATACAGTGAATAGTCTTCTTCGTTTACACCGAATCATGTCAATTAATCATTAACGAGAACAACAGAGGTCCGAGCGAATCGGTCGACTGAAAATCGACCTACATCGATTTGAACCGATGATTCAGATCCGCTCCGTTATTTAAATCAATTACAGATTGGGCGGGAGGGGGTCGTCGCGGAATACTGCTTCCCGCCAATTCGCTTTTCATATTCAAACCATTTCTCGTGATCAGGAACAGGCATGAACTTGAAAACATCGATTCCAACTTTTACCTATTTTCACGGTTATCTTGGAAGATTTCGGCGCGTACGAATTCAAATAATCGAATCTACGATTAACGGCGTTTAATATCCGTGCCCACAAATCAGCAGTGTTTGTATTATTGATAAACGAGTAAACAACCAAATACAATCATAAACAATATTGAACTAAATTCAATGTTAAATCAAGAAATTGACTCTGATTCTTTTTCCAACAAAATCAAATGGAATTCATATAACTGCTGACCTCCTCTGTGTGAGCTACCTCGGTGTGGTGAGGGGGCTTACAGACAAACCTAAAAGCACATACGAGAAGGAAAACTCCAACAGATACACCCTGATGGAAGCAAGGGGTAACTACATCAGTATTTTTCCCACGAGATGCGTTTCCACCCTTAGCAATTACGATGGCAACTCATTAAGTACACAATAATTCCGAAAGTCTCCTATTCGGATGTCCAGGCGAAGACTACCTAGTGAGAGACTATTAGAATTGAGAATAGGGACATGGAATCAGAGTTGGGCGTTATTCGAATAAGACTTTATTCGAATAATAATCATGAATAACAGATCAATCATTATTCGTTATTCATTATTCGTCAACACGTCAAATTATTCATCAATCATCGTTATTCGTTATTCATTGCGGACGCAGTAACAAAATAAAAAATTTAACGAGAATCAGTGGCGTAGCCAGGATTTTTCCAAAGAGGACCGGGGGGGGGGGGGGGCAAAATAAGATTTTCAAGAGAGAAAAAGTAGAAAATTGAAGTATTTTTTTAAAATCACCAATATTAGAGGACTATATAAAATTATGTAAATGGAGGTACGGAGGTCACATTTTAAGACAGGAGGGGAGATGGGAAAGGAAAATAGAGGGATGGACTCCATACGACCATAAAAGGGAAAGAGGAAGGCCAATCACCCGATGGCGGGACGAATTCCGAAAGGAACTCGGACCTATGGGGAGGAGATATACTCTGAACAGAAAAAAATGGAGGGAGATAGGGGAGGCGGTATGCCCAGAAATGGGCGGGTAAAGCACTGGCTGGAAAATAGGTGGGGGGAGTTCGGTACCACTCCCGACCCGCGACGCGGGCCGACACATGTAGAGTGAAGGTAACGATGTATAGATACCCAAAATAAACGCTGCTATTATTATTATTATATAAAAATATTGTGAGGGGGAATTTTGTGTGGGGGTAGATATTTTTTCAAGGTGGGGGAAAGGGATATTTTCCTTGATAGAAAAATATTCTTTTTTGGGGTGGGGGAACGGGTATTTTCTTTGATAGGAGAAATTTTTTTTGGGGGGAGGGGGTAAAATTTTTTTTGTTGGAAGGAGGAAGGGTGTAAAATACATATTTTGAAGATTTCTTTTTTTGGTGGGGGGCACAAATATTTTTGTTGCGAGGGGGAGGATGTAAAAATATACAGTTTTTGGGGGTAAAAATATCTTTTGATGAGGGGATATTTTTCTCCTAATCTTACTGGGGTGGTTAGAAAGTGAATAAAGTTTTTCCGAGTTTCTCGGAGGAGGGGGGGCAAATGACTGCGCCAGGGATGGGCAACGCTCCCTGGCCCCATTTTGGCTACGGGTCTGATTTCATTATTCGCGTGATTGATGTCCTTGAATACTGATTACTGAATAATGAATGACTACTCGTTATTCATACTTACGACTAACGAATAAATTATTCGTTATTCATGCGCTTATGAATAACGAATAAATTATTCATTATTCATGAATAACGAATAACGGTTGCGTTATTCATTATTCGAATATTATTCTGCTCAACTCTACATGGAATGTAAGGACCCTGAATGAGGTAGACAAATTAGAGAATTTTAAAGAAAGAGATGAAAAGATTCAAGTTCGATATAATTATTTGAATAAGTAAAGAGCCAGAAGAAAATGATTTTTGGACGGGGGACTGTAGAGTAATTGATATAGCAGCGAAAAGAGGGCAAGCAGGCGTATGCAGAGGCGTCGCTGGATTTTTTTTTTTTTGGGGGGGGAGGGGGTAATTTTTTTGGGAGTGTTGTAAGTGACCTACATTCATCGGCGTTGGTGGATTTTTTGGGAGAGGGGTGTAGTATGTTGTATCAAAGTGTTTAACCAGTCATCTAAGTCATTTATTTTTAGTCATGGTCAATTAAAAATATAAGCATCAGCAAATTATACCTTCAAAGAGAAAACAAAGAATTTAGAATAGGAAAATTCTATTATAATGACCAAGACAGCAATTTTTATGCAAATGCATATATTTATCCATGGCGTAAAGGTATAAGTTTCAAAAGATCTTCACGACTCACAGAATTCTGAGTTAAATGAGCAGCATTTCATCCTGCATATTCTGCATATTTTGCACCAATTCTGCTTATTTTTCAATTTTTACCCCCAAAAAGTTATTTTTTAGTTCCGAGAATGATGTCCGACTTAAAAAAAAAAATGAATTGAGAAGACTTAATGGTTAATGAATCAGTAGAAAAGCTTTTAGAAAAATATGTTCTTTTGCACGTAAGATAACCTTTCTCTTGCCCGCATCATATTCATCAATCATCAAGAAATTACGAATAGGTGCATTGATCTCCTGGGTGCATCCCCAATTAAAAGAAGATACGACTCTTAAGGAGATACTTCGCTGGATAATTTTAAAATATGATAAAAATTATCTGAGTGTATCCAACTTAATTTTTCCTTTGAAATAATTTACCCATATTGTATTTGCATGTTTACACATAATATACAATTTTGGCTCATATTTTCGGCATATTATTTAGACTGAATTCAGTGCATAAAATATGCAAATATTTCGCTATTTTTTGTGCATAAAAATTGTAGCCCTGATCATGATGATAAATCGAAATATCAGTTTACTAGAATCCTCGCATGTATGACATGCTCATGTGAGTCGTGTGAGACGTAATCACCATGCGCGTATTAAGGTAGGTGAGCTCAATAAGGCCCTAATTTAAGGTCTTGGCTCTCCAAACTTTCATTTACGTGATTTCATTTTTTTCCTTTTTTGTGTTTTAGTCGTCGACTGAAATATTAAAAAATTGGCTAGCTTGAAATTTTTCTATACTGTTCTACGTTCCTCGGATCTTCTAAAAAAAATACCCCTTTTTCAAGACTTGATAAGGCCAGCGCACCAAAGAAGGCTGGACCTATAACCTAATAAAACCCAACCTAATACCTAATAAACCTGATCTCAAATTTGGTAAATAAAAAGTTAAGCGTGGTTCAAACAGAGATTTATGAGTAAGTTATAACTGAAATGATAATCAATTGATCTCACCAGGTTGGCCTTATTAGGTTACATAACACTACTTTTCGTCAGTATCGCGCACCTCGGTTCCAAATTGCTCAATTTTCTCTTTTCTGACGTCGATTGATAACCAACTAGCACTACAACAACTAACCAATGTTTGAATTCTGGATAAATTCCATTTGACTAACAGTATAATACATACTCGTACATCCTCCAAGTTACACGAAGAACATATCGGGAGCACTTTTTACGGTTGGAAAACCATCAACCGGCATATCTTGCACCAGTGGACTAATATCTTGATAAAAACAATTGGACAGTGTTGCCATATCATGAAGGAACAATTTTGCTGTACGTTTTAATGTAGTCTAAAACATAGCAGTCAAGATCGCTACATTGGGCCTTATACTGGGAATCCAGGTCTTATTAAACTCATCTACCTTATGCAATAAAATTAGTTTTTTTCCCCATGAAAATGTAGTATCATAGACGAAGAAGTATATTTAGATTTAGTTTATTATTTTAGCGCATTCCCAGCAAATTGGGGGGGGGGGGTGAGGAGGTCATTTATTTTCAGATTTTAATTTTGTTAGACATCCTGTGATGTGTACTGCAAGTTAAGTGTAAGGTACGGTATTACTAATTGCGATATCACATGGCACTAATTCGTTTACAAACTTGTTATAATTACAAGTACAAATATAATTATTAGCCTTCAAATTTTTCTCTTTATTTATTTTCTTTATTATTTTTTTTTGTAGGGGGAGGGGTAATTTCAATCATTTTATTACTCCCTCCCGCCCCAAAAAATTGGAGGAGGGTAGGTAAGTATTACTCAGCAATTCCCATGGGCGTATGTATATTGTCTCTTTGTTTGCGTGGTTGTTTGAGGTTGGCGGGTGAACCGTCAGAGCTGGGGAGTTTATACTTTCTGGATGTGTTTGTATGAATCCGGAATAGGTTTTAGGCCACAAAAAATTTCGGTACCCTAATTAAGAGGGGGGCGCACCATCTTGTCCCCTGTGGGCCCCTAATTTTTTATTCAACTTGAAATTTTTGAAATTCTTGTATATAGAACTTCTTCACATTATGTTAAAGTTTGGGGGCTGTAACTGTCCCCTTCAGAAATTATTAGGAGGTTGAAAATCTGAAATTTCCAAAAGAAGCTCAAAATGCCCGATTATTACATGTACATCGGATTTAATGCGACCATAACATATTTGGATATTGTTTCGTATTCATTTATGTACCACACGGCCCATTTTCAACAATGTATAACCTCCACAAGCGCTAAAATTTCCGTTTTTGAAAACTATTTTCAGCATCTCTTCCAATTATTATCCTACTGAATTTTTGAAAACACGAACATCTTCCTGTGAATAACATAAATATGAAGCAATAAACTACAAATAGATCAGGGCCCTCCAACTGAACGCAATGAGAGTTGAAGCTATTTGCAGTCGTAAATTTCAGGAGCGTTGTTGCCAGGCCCGTAGCCAGAGGAGCACCCCCTAGCGCTTGCCGGAGCCCCCCTGGCTATATTTTATGGATAAATTTTTCTCGCGAGTTTTGTTCAAAACTTTTCTTTCACTATATTTTAATGTTTATAACCTTGGCAACACTGATTTTGCTTTGAAAGTAGACGAATCGTGTGCTCATCGTTCTTCATAACGTGGCGTGTCACAAGAAAAAGGTCTCAATGTACAGTTACCACTGACGCTCTTTTCTTGTGATACGTCACAATTCACAAACACAGTGGTAGGCTCCTCATCCAGTTCACATTGAATATCGATGGCTAAGTGCCTGAATGGTTGTTTGATAACTGATAACTTGATAAGTCTACAGAACAAAGTCATATAGATACACCAAGTCTTCGACTCTCCATTTAACCAATGTTAAACTTCGTATGTTACGATAATTTATCCCGATAGCAGCGCTGGCAGCGTTCGACTGCCGTGAAATCAATGTAAACGTTGGGAGCCCTAACAAGGTTTTGCGTTTATCTCAATAACGGTCGAGTTTTATGAAAAAGTGAAAAGAACAAAATTTATTCTACCTGTTATTTTCTATCAGGTAAGATCAGTTTCAAAATTTTACCCATAAAAATTTCGAATTTACTCGCATTTGATGGGAAATTTCAAGGTGAACAAATTTAGCTCTTTCCAATTTTTCATCAAAATTGATAGTTTTTGAGCTAATCCGCAAAAACGTAAAAATGTCCATATAAGCGCAATGCAAACAAAGGAGTTCAGCGATAGCAGCGCACTGGCATGACGGCAGAACGCGGAAACGCGCTAGTCGTCTAACTTGGTGTATCTATATGACTTTGCTACAGAAATAGAATTATTTTACTTCTAAAGTTCTATAATTTGATCTAGTAAAAGTGTTAATCTTTTTTCACGCGATTATTCATATTTCTTTTTCAATGGGTTGTCGGTAAGTTGAATAACCAGTTTTGATTATGAATTCAGAGACCAAATTCAATGTTCTTATTGTAACACTGTAAATTTACTATATTTCTTACAGAATGTTAGGTTTATATATTTTGAATATAACGGATAAGTGGCTAAAAAAATATACGATAAAATCTAAAAAATTTGACGATAAAGATTCGACTCCAAATTCTTCGAATTCGAGAGCCAGGATTTCCGGGGGGGGGGGGGGGGGGAGGTGTAAAAGTAAGATTTTTAAGGGAGAAAAAGTCAAAAATTGGTGTATTTTTTAAAAATCACCGATATTAGAGGACTATTTTATGAAAATGAAGGTAAAATTACTGCTCGGGCGAAAATTTAATTTTTCAAAAATACGTGTTTTAAAGGCGAAAATGGCTCATTTTAACATCTTTTACATTTAATTACAAGTGCCTTGGGGGAATTCGCCCTCTTCCCCCTCCACCCTCTTGGCTACACCATTGTCTCGTAGAAATCTTCACATTATATACTATGTGTATCGTCAAGCACACCCTCATAAACAGTCAGCACTCCCTACCGCAGATGGCTGGCTACGGTGTACGGCCCAGTACGGCCCTAGTTGTTGCACTCGCTAGCCGCTACAGGGCGCTTCGTCTATCAACACACGCACACACGAACTACACGAAGAAAGGTAAGGTAGAGAAGAGAAACACATTTTGGTACCTTAAGTACGTATATAATAATGGATGCGCCTATTCTTCTATTTTTTTTCCTTTCTTCCTTTCGTAAACAACCATTAGCAAAAACGAGCATTGCGTTTTTTTTTTGTTTTTTTTTTGTTTTTTTTTTTTTTGTTTTATCTGATTTTTTAATCCAGTTACAAAATATCAGAATAGTTCCCAAACAAGTAGTCTTAACTTAGAGCTTTTTCACACGAATTTGGTGCCTGTAACTGTCTCCCTTCAGGTACCTCACGGCCCATTTTCAGACCCCCATGTCAAAGATTTCAGTTTTTGGATACCATAAATGGATGTAAGACAGGGAGATCTGTCACTGTATCTATTTTATTGCATATTAGAAGAAATATTGAGAAAACTGGAATGGAGAAATGTACGGATACAGATAAATGGTGAAAAATTCAACCCTATAAGATTCGCGGATGATGTTGTATCGATAAACGAAGATATAAAGATACTACAGGAAATTGGAGGAAAATTCACAAAAGTAAGTGCAGAGGCGGGCTTAGAAATGAATACAAGTAAAACAAAACAATTATCCAATATGGAAGGGGAATGTAAACTTAAAATAAAAGAAACTGAAATAAGATAGAATCTTCGAATTTGTATTCGGGACAAATAGGTATGTACATGTACAATCGTTTGAAGACAGAAAAAATAGAAAGATAACCAAAAGAATAAATAAAGCATGAGCAAGCGTCTGGACTTTTAAAAAACATGTATGAAGGTAATATGAAGACTGAAACAAATACGAAAAGGGAAGTATTAAATAGCACGAAATAAAAAATGTGATTGAACGAAATGTGAAGCCACGAAAAAAAAAGTTTAAATTACGAGTTTTAAAATCGATATCACGAAATGACTTGCATACGGTAAGTATATTATGTTGTTTAAACACAAAAATTATACGTCATCGCGGAATAGGAGATCCATGAGTTTAAGAGGGATCCAATTTTCTATAAAAATGATCATTAAGAATTTTTTCTTAAGTACTCTAGAAACGCCATAGAGGGGAGCTCTGAGGTAATGCTCGAGAGGGCGGATTTCAGGGCTTCGGTTGAGAGAACAAAAAAGAGTGGGTGTGTAAAAATTACCCTTTATTACAGTACATTAGAAATTTTTAGACCTATTATTTATGCGAATTACCACCTCGAGATCATCGAGGGGTTTCGAACTCAACGAATTCGTTTTTGATATCGGTTTGGCTCTTAATCTAAATTTGTTGCTCCTGAGGATGGGGAGAATCGATTCGTAGATTTTTATCGCTCCAAAATTTGATTTTGACATTAATTTGTGCGCAATTGTAAATTTGTGGCAAGTATGATGGAGGCCGAGAATTTGAACTTTTTATTTCGGGCGCAGTAATATCGTGTCTCTTTTTTTCATTGTGTGTAGAAGGTATTAAAATTCCGGGCGTATTTTATTTTATCGTGTAAGTGAATTATACTGCGTTCTGAAGTTTAATTTTTTCTTCAAACTCTTTCTTTTTCTGTTTCGTACTTGTTACTGCGCTTGTCATTTATATATTTCGTGCAAATAGCATATTTCTTTCGTGAATTCAACATTACCATTGCGGGCCGATAAATGGGTCCCATACGAAAATAATGAAAAAATGCCCTCTACCAGACCTCACCTATGGAGCCCAAACATGGGTCCCAACGAAGAAGCAAATAGAAAGATTAACTACCACAATGAGAACAGGGACGAAACTAGGGGTCACGGGTGGACAGCTTCCCCCAAGCCTCCACCGGAGTTGGAAAATTTTAGTAGACAGATCAAAAGTTGGGAAAATTCAACCAGTCAAAAGAGATTTCGAGTTTTTTCCCACCTTCTTAGGTAATACAAAAAAATTTGATTCTTGGAAATTTTGAGTTATGTCAGTTGGAAATTTAAACATTTTTGCTCCCCTCCTCCCCTAGGGAAAATCTTTGCTAAGTTCCGGAGTGAGAAGGATGGAACAAAGTATACTAGGGTGAAGAATAAAAGACAGAATGAAACACAAAAAATAAGAGATGAAATGGGTATGAAAGAGGTAAGTTGGAGATCAAGAAATTAAAATGGGACTACGCGGGACACAGGGCACATCAAGAAGGGACACGATAGGACAAAATTATCAGTGAGTGGGAATCTTACAAGAAAAGGAGAGAAAGCCCAGGTACAAAATGGCGTGATGATATAACAAAAATTAGGGGAAAAATGTGGGAAAGAGCAGCCCAAGACCGAAAAAGGTGGAAAAAGCTAGGGAGGCCTATACTCACAGGGTCTGAGTAATTCGGTGTACGAAGTGTACATCTTCTATTATATGTATTTATCAAACTGTAGAACTACACAAATAAAAGGCTCATATTAATTACTATCCCAAAGATTTCAATTTTTGGAAACTATATCTAGCATTTATATTCTAATTATCCAGTAGAATTTTTAAGAATCCTAACATCTTCATCTGAAGCACACAAACACGAATCGATAAACTGCGAATGAATCAGGACACTCCGAATGAATGTAATGTGACTTGAAGAGCAGGTGTCTAGGAGGTGTGGACCCTCCCTTGCAACTTGGTCAATTTTTTCTTATTCTAAATTTAGCACCCCCCCCCCCCAAAAAAAAAAATCTAACTCACTTAAGTCAACTCACTTTAGCCAGCTCACTTTAGCCCACGGTCTAGATGAGCCGCGAAACGGGTCAGCTAGTCTAATAAAAAGCGTTTGGTTGCTTGGGTATTTGTAATTTCAAATAGAGAGCTCTGTAGTCTGAGGGAAAGCCAAAAAATTCTACTCGAACATCTGCCACTATTCTCATGTCATATACTAAAAAAGTCGATTTAATTCCTGGTTCTGCGGTCCAGTGATAGCCAGGTCCACTTTTTACTTTTACGTTTTGTGAAAAATGAGTTGGCAATTTTCAGAGAGTTGTTTTTTGTGAAGTTAGTATAGCCGCCTTTGCGATTGGTAGTATCATCAGAACAAAATTTCCCAATACCGTTGAAACTTCGTTTTATTTTCCTCTCCTATTTTAGCACTGAAGTCGCCAACGATTATATTAAAATATTCTCTATCTTCGTCGAGCGTTTTCTTGTAAAGTTTTGTAGAATTCCTCAATTTCCTTTTCCTTAGACTGAAGCGTCGGTGCGTAAACTTGAATAATCAGTATTTTTGTTTTTTGTCTAGCGATAGCTTAATTAAACCGATCCTCTCCGAAATACCTCTTATTCTCTCATTTTTCCAGCTCTTTTTGTGAACGTAAAAACCAGTGCCTCTAAAACCTTTGGTTTGCCCGGAGTAAAAGAGATAGTTCCCGTTTGCCTTTTTTTAAAAAGTATTTCCCCGTTTTTTTTTGTTTTTAATTCTGTTAGTCTGAACATATTGAATTTAGATTTTTCTGCCAGTATTTCGAATTCCCTTGCTAGCCCTTGAGTGTTAAGAGTGACAATTTTAAAGTAAATATCGTTATTACCTTTTATTTTTTGTTTTTTGGTAGTGAGGGAAGATACATGACCAGTGAAGTTAAGGTGGGGTATTACGAAACGATTCAGTCCCACAATTGCTGCCGTCCGGTTTGGGACTTTCAGGAAGTTATAGTGAAGAAAAAGTTCAAAAAAAAAAAATGAAGAAATTGATGAGGCATTAAGCAAGGTAAAAAGAAAGGAAAATTTAGTTATAATGGGAGATTGGAACGCCAGAGTAGGAAGAAGAAAGGACGAAGGAGTATGCGGGGAGCACGGGTTAGGAGAGCGAAATATAGAATTTTGAGACGAATATAAATTAGATATTAGAAACACGAGAGAAGAAAATACACATGGAAAATTGAATTCTCTGAGACATTGTCACCTATTTTTACAATTCAAATCAGTAAAAGAAAAATTGGAAAATATTGTCCTCACCCCCAACAAGTTTTCGTCGGTACGCTGTAGAAGGACGTATTGAAGCGACCTCGCTGAGGTAAGAGGAATGTTTCTTTTGTCCTCAGGAGATTTTCAAAACCAAGCAGTTTTCAAATGCTGCCAACGGATGCCTCCTATTTGTCAGACTTTTTTTTCTCACCGAGACCCATGAAACACTGCCGACTTCAACAAAATCATCGACATTTGCATCGACATTATTCTTTCACTTTTTTTTTTTGGAGTTTCTGTACCCAAATATTTTGGAATACATTGTATTGAACCCAACCATACATAAGAATCGTGACAATACCTAATTTATGCAAAAATTATTCAGCTTAAACCATTTGTCGAGCAGACACGTCAATGCAAATGTCGACTATACAATTATGCCTATTTTTGTATACACTGATACTACAGTGTTGATAGTAATGTCGATACTTGTAATGTCGAATATACAAAAATTTGTCGACGTCTACTGGATGCGTATCAATTCGCAGCATACTACAATATTTAATGTTTATAGAAATGTCGATACATGAAGATAATTTAGTGGAGCCTATGGCGATGCACGCATGACAAAATGGCTCTTCAGACACCGCACCCCTGGTCCTGGAAACTACCATTTCGAGAACCTACTGGTTAACTAAAATGTCAACTACATATTATGTCCACTTAACACTTGTTCATCATTCTGTCCATGAAAGAATTTTCAAGCATGCTGAATTCAATTTTCATGTTATTTTGACAGTCACCCCAATCCTAAAGGTATTACAGGGGGCTTTACCAACTAAGTTTGAAATACTGATCCATAAATTATTAACCGTTACCTAATACTGGGTGTTTTCTAGATTGTAGAATTCATTTTCAATACTACATATTTTGAGTAATTCGGCACCACGGAGGAGGGGAAAACCTGGAAAAGTGCTGACAAGCAAAGACTGCCTTCAGTAGTATCGAGATAAGGGGGTTTCAGGCAACTGGATTCCTTTTCGATATCAACTTGAGCGTAAACTCCACCCCAGCAATGTTATACGGAACCACAACCTCAAAAATACTAAATCAGCAAAAATCAGCGGTATGGATGTTCTTGTGGATATTGAATTCAATTTTGTCATTGTTTTGATAGTAACCCCTACCTCTGTGAAACAGAGGGCCCTAACCTTTAAAATTTACTGTTGATGCGTCGAAACTACCTTTACTGGAATACGAGTTCTTTGGGCCGCCAAATTAGTTTCCGATATTTGGCTTCGGCTGCAAATTCGAGATTGTGGCAACGGAGACACCGCGGGGTAAAGAAATTTCATAAAATGCAATGTGGATTCGTTTTACAGGTTTAAAGCTTTGAACACATTTTTGTAGTGATTTGCCCCAAATTACAAATTGTGGCTTCTCAGGAGGGGGAAGGGCTTCAGAGTGAAGATTCTGACAAATATGATATGGGTATCACTCCATAAATACAAAGGGTCACTGAACTCAATTTTGATAATAACCATTTGCTCTTAGTAAAATGTGGCATCTAGGGAGAAAAAGAGACTGAAAATTTCATGTTCTGTAATTACGCAAGTTATTTTACAGGGTTAAAAGGTCACAGAATGCAATACTGCGAACGATCTTGGATAAGAATGATGTACTCAAATCATCCTCAACCCATTTTTTCACTTCTTAGTCTTTTTTCTTATCTCAAAAAATACTGAATGTTGATGAGTAAATGTTCAACGATATCGACTTCCTTAGTGTCCATGTTAGAGTGTGAGTGAACTTGGTAAATTCTGTATGTAGAATGTGCCAATGCAGCTGATGTTACGTCCCAAGTCCAAAAAGTACTCCAGGAAATAGAACCTTACTCAATAGGAGAGGGAAGGAAGCATTTACACGAGTGACAAGACTTCTTCCACGGCCTTGTCATGTACGATATTTTTTTCTTCAAAATTTTGTTTCCCAAATTTACAACTAGAAATGTCGTCTTATCACTAATATACTCCCCGGTACAGCGTTAAGAAAGAGATAATCTTCCCTCGGAAGGAAGAGGACTGTTTCTCTCCTTGCATCATCGACGAGTATCATTTAGATGCAGATACAAACGTCACTTTCTCAGGGCTAAAATTAATAAAATTTACCGCCCTTCCTACATTTTGAAAGAAAAAAATTATACTTGAAATTTCAACTTGTTTGACAACTGAAATTCATTTTTCGGCGGATGACACTGAAAATATAAAGTTGCAATACGACTACGTATTTAAAAGAGCAACACTGTTCCAATCATCCTCGATGTCCCAACCATCCCCATACGCCCTTCAGATATTGTTTTCGCAACAAACTAGACTCGATAGGGTTACTCGATGAACTAAATGAAAAAAATAACCCTTGGAAAAATACGAAGTTATACATCGAGGGCGTGTAGGTAACAGAAGGGGGATGAAATGTCATTCTCACGCGGATATACACACCCCTGCTGATTGTGAAGATATAGCGGTGGTGACTTTTCGGTCAGATATAGTGATGGTAAATAGAATATAAAACACCAAAATGGAAATGTAATCCCGTGTCGAAAATATGTAACACGTATTCGGGACTGAACAGGTGAGGGCACTCGTTTTGAAGTCCACGGTTTACATGCTCAGCCGTCAGTTACACACATGTAAAAACATTTGTATATGCGTGACCATTCATTACAGAATCATTACCGCATCATGAATTTCGAATATTACTGTTTGCGTGAAACCGACTGCTGTGCTGGGAGGCAACTGGATGTGAAGTCCGAGGGTAAAATGTCACAAAGAATGCAACTGTCTGTTGGGTTCTGAGGTTCTGATGAGAAAATGGCGTGCTTTGAGATGCGCGGGCTCTTGTACCGATAAAGTCTGAGTCACAAATCTCTATTCCTGTACAGCTTATTTGAGCCACGATATGGGTAGAGCTGACGGGCTCGCAACGCACCACTGACTGTTTCGAACCTTAAATCGACAGTATGCCACTCTGATACTGATTTATAGCACGGCACAGTGATCATACTCATCTTCTCTGCTTCAAACTTCCGATTCTCAAAGTTCTAAAGTTCGCCTTTCGGCGTAAACCTCTACACGGAGACTATATTCGACTTCTGTGCCGTGTTATACGCATAATAAATAGGCGTACTACAAATACTATACTTTGAACTTCGAAGCTCTGAATTGCGTGGCATTGCATCGTCAATACTGATGATACTGCCGTATCGGTCGTAGAATATAAAATAAGCATTATTCGATAAAACGCAAATTAACGATCTAATTGGCCCTTGATAGAGAATACCGGCGCCTCTTCGCGCCTATGCCAAGTTCTTGTCTTGTGTTTAAAAATTTCGGAGCCACAAAATACTAGAACTGCTCACAGAAGAAGACAAAACGAAATTTCTGAAGAGAAGGGTTGAGCTGTTTAGCCCCAAAATTTTGGCTATTCATTTTGAAATAATTAAAATGGTCCACGGCATGCGCTTATGACTCTGGAAAGGGAGAGATACGAGAATTCTCTGGAGGAGACGTCAAGAAATGTTCAGTTCTTAGATACCACACGTGTGCAGTTATGGAATTTTGTATTTCAATTTTTCGGAAAGGTGGTATCGTAAGCAAGATCCTAATTAATTTGAAAGCCGTCAGTGAAAATTGAAGTACCTGTCCATTGCAGAGGAGAGGAAATGAGTACCAAAGCATTCTAAAATGCAGCGTGGAATTACAGCCAACAAAAAATTGATGTTCAAGATCGGTGAATTCGTGTTCGATGACACTTATAGTCCATTTTGAGTAGAGATGGGCACGGGCATTGTTCTTAAAATGGCAAAATTTACTCTTACAGTAGAAAAAATTATAAAAATTGAAATAAGAAACCAAATAACATGAGATAACGTTTAAAATGAACTCAACGACCCAAGAACATCTAGGATCGATATACTGAAGGCTACCAGTACAACGTTTCAGATTTCACTTTCTGTGAACCTTTACGGTTGAGGAAGGGGTCAAAATAACTTAAGAAATTGGTTCAACGTATCTTAAACTATAGGCACGAATTAGTGTACTAATTTTGTTCTTAAATAGAATTATCAATGCAGCCTCGGGAGTCGATCGGTGAATTCGTGTTCGATGACACTTATAGTCCATTTTGAGTAGAGATGGGGACGGGCATTGTTCTTAAAATGGCAAAATTTACTCTTACAGTAGAAAAAATTATAAAAATTGAAATAAGAAACCAAATAACATGAGATAACGTTTAAAATGAACTCAACGACCCAAGAACATCTAGGATCGATATACTGAAGGCTACCAGTACAACGTTTCAGATTTCACTTTCTGTGAACCTTTACGGTTGAGGAAGGGGTCAAAATAACTTAAGAAATTGGTTCAACGTATCTTAAACTATAGGCACGAATTAGTGTACTAATTTTGTTCTTAAATAGAATTATCAATGCAGCCTCGGGAGTCTTGTTCTGGAATCACCTGTGTACCTTCACTTTTTTCTTTTCTTGAAAAATGTCTGATTAAATCCATTCTTATGTTAAAAAACAAATGTTTTCCTTCTCATTTTCAACTCCCCCCCCCCCAAAAGGTCCGCTTGTGAGGCGTAACATACCGCATTGCCTATTTCCTCATGGGAATTCCTGAATTAAACTTCGAGCCCCTTAAGACGCGTGTAAAAATTACCGGAAAGAGGCGACATTCTATGTATGAAATTTAGAGTATAATGGAAAGAATGAGAGACTGCAACTCAAAATTGAAAACTTCTTAAAACTAGGATCGCTCTACACTACAAGGTATCTTACATTATGCGAGTCTCCTTCAGCCGGTTAAGTAGGCAATTCATCCTCACAACGTGTGGATATGTTTGCTTACTCTTACTTCTGCAAGGAAAAAGATATTTTCCCATAGTTGCATTGAGGAAGTTTTTGGTAGTAGTAGGAGAAAGGGCCGTACCCAGGATTTAAGTAACGGGGGTGTTTTTCGATTAAGACAATTTTTTCTTCGTGTGCGGGGGAGGGGGGCGGCTACAAATACCCCAAATTCATCCAACTGCGTGCACGTAAATGACACAAATTTCAATATTTTTCGAAACTCTCATTTTCATACTTTTTACAGAAAATGTGACAGATCCACCCTCGTCTCCGTCACAACCCATTTTCCCCGTGTTTTTTGCCATTGGGGGATTAAATTCCCCTCTCCCTTCCCCCGTCGGTAAGGCCTTGCACTTTTCCAATGATCTAGGTAGATTTTTGAAATATCCTAAATAACATATACGAGAAATTTCAAAATAATAATTTTCGTAACTGGCCTCAGTAGAGTTGTTCAAGAGGAAAGGGGAAATAAGTTGAATTTTTTCAAACAAAATTATATTATTTCAAATGGTGAACAGGGTGAATGAAATGGTTTTTGGTTTTTCGTCCATTTAAACTGAAAAAAGTCAAGTCATTCTGGATAAATGGACATACCAAGGGGACATGTAGGGAAAACTTTCCTTTCAAAACGTCTTGCCACATTGGCCAATTCAAGGAAGTCGATTCTTAACTATCGGAAAAATCTTCAAAGTGAACACCTGTTTTTTATTTTTTCATTTTTGGTTTGAGATTTCAAAAATGTCCAACGATTGGCAAAATCCAAAATCAATTTGAAGTTGCCAAATTTACCAAGTGTTGACCTTATTATTATTATTATTATTATTATTGTTGTTGTTGTTATCAGGGCTGCACCCAGGATTTAAGTAAGGGGAAGGAGGTTTGCAATCAAGTTACATTGTTTTCTTGGTGGGGGGGGGGGGGCTCAGTCATAAGTCCGCCTTCCTCTCCTGGTAGGAGAGCAGCAACGAGAACCATTCTCAAAATTTATTCGAATCGGAAGTTATTTCCAAAATCGATTTTTGTAAAAATTATGTACAAAAATCTTAAAGTTTTTTCAATTTTCCACAAAATTGTCCTCCGAACTCAGCTATTTTTCTACAAAATACACAATTTCCTATTTCATCCTTTTCAAAAATACTCCTTGGCCACCCTTCTAACCACTGTATTGGCAAATTCTATACGTAGGGTGTGCCAATTCACAATTTCTTCCTTCTGTAGTCCACAGCGCTTTCGGCTGCGCCATCTTCAGTGGAGTACCCTAACACTTTTCTCTTTGTCATCCTGTATTTATAGTAGTATGCAGTACCGTATGGTAAAACCTATTTGGTGTGTTTCTATTGGTTGTCTGTGACTGTGTAGTATGTCCAATCAGTGGGTGTTATGTTATTAATTGGAATAGGTAGGTTCTCGCTTTGGAAGTTAGTTGTTGTGTTTATTAGGTAGTTTTGTTTTCTTTTTGCCTTTATTATCTCAAGGTGTTCTTTTAATTTTCTTTTTCTTGTGTTGTTTTCTATGTGTAGGATTGTATTTTTCAGTCAACTTGTGGTTGTTGTGTCCCTGGTCGTTGCAGTGTTTTCCAAAGAGTAATTTGTCATCCTTTAGCTTCTGTGATTTTTCATATTCTTTTATTCGTGAATTGGCACACCCTACAAGTGGTTACAAACAAATTTGTAGATCTCAAAAAATATCACTCTTTGTCAGCAATAGGTTGATAGAACTTATGGTTCGTGTGATAGAATTTCGTAAAAAGAAAATGGAGTTGTCCATTTTGAGCACCCTTGGCTCCCGATTCAACCGGCCGATTCGGTTCATCCTTGGACTTGAACCACGTCAGAGTTGTGTCAGTTCATTACAAAAATTTCAGTAAACTAGGTGAGTTACGGACACATTTTCCCCCCACACTCTTCCGAATGGTGGTTTGATTACACCCATCAACAAACCAGACCTCTTCGTTATTCACCGTCACGGACAACATATCAAAATTCCAGCTTCTTAATTCCATTACAACTTTTGCTGTCATCAGACATAAGTCTGAGACCAGCCAATCTTAATACAGCATAAGGTTACACTTTGTTACACTTCATTTGCCTAAAAATAAACCATCAATGTTGTACATAATTTTCTCAACTACATCTTTGTCCCTTCAGAAGTAACAGCCGACAACCATATCTACATATTGGATTGATGTTTTGCCTAGTTACCCAGTTGAAGACGAGTCACATACCTTGAAACACCCTACGTAGAGTCTGAATAAGATACAAGAAGACTTATAAGAAAAACTGAATGACCTTCATCAGTCAGAATAAATTGTGTAGAAGTTATTTTTTGTTCCTTGGAGAGGTGGGGAACATTGTTTCAAATGTGACATGGCTCTAGGTCGTTCTGTTAGTCATATTTTACATGGAGACTATTAGTTTGAAAGCAGAGATACACCGAAGAGACTTCATTGGAGGAAGGAAGGCATGCTAGGGATTATTAAGACATATTCTTCTGTATTTACGGTCCTATTAGGGAAACGGAGAAACGGTTTCCTTCAGATTCAACATTCATGACAAACCAACAAGCTATTACCCTCGTAAAAAGTATCCAAATCATCCTCGTGTTCCCCAACACATACACGAAAAAGTAATTTCCTATTTTCACATCAATTTTCCGATGTACTACAGTTTATGCAAGTTCTTTGCTTTGATCTTTTTCTCGTTTTGGCCCATATATTTGGTTTATCCATCAGAATGCGGTCGTCTCCCTAGCGTGGTATTTTCTTCTACACCGTTTCCGTTTCGTCTCCACGTGTACATATCCTAATGTACACAATTTTTTCATTTCCTAAATGGCGCTCGCTTTCCCCGGAGGTGCCCTACCTACACTCGTACATTTTTTCGCATCATGCACTTTTTTTCCAGCACGAGCGCACATTGCAATGTTTTTTCCTTTTTGCTCCGACAAATTTTCTCATTACGTATAAATTCGTTTCGGGACCCACCGACGCATCTCAGCGCGCGTCTATTTCAACCGCTTGTCATCTTCCCCACAATTTGGCACGTTCGTCGCAGAGGAGAAAAAAGTCGTAGAATTTATTTTCAATACATTACTTAGGAGTACAACTAATTATTTTCTTCCGTCGTTGGCATTTTTAAATTTGTAAAAAGTAACCGTGACCATATGACTACATGATTACGGTCTTACAATGCCAAGTGGTTCGTAAATTTCCCATATAACTCTATGAAACGAAAAACTTGTTATAAATAACTCGCCGAAGGTATCTGACTCATTATCTGCCCTGCTGGTGATTAAATTATTTTTGTTTACCCGCGGATGCGAGTAGGCTGAAAAAAAAAGAAGGGAAGGTACGGGTACACCGCGATTACGGTAGCTATTTTGTTCGTTCAATCTATCAAAAATGTGGTACAAAACAGTGTATCAACTCTGACGTTATTTTGGCTGTCAAGCTGATTTCCCTGTAAGCGGAGGAAGCGAAGCTTAGAAAAAATTCTTCGTGAAACGACCACAAATAGCAGACCGAAAAACTGCAAAAACTGGCGTATGACGACGAAATTCACTTTTTTGCGAAGGTTTTAGACCGCTGGCGAGGCTTTATTGGAATTCTCTGATTCTGAACAGTAGTAATGATCTAATGATCAAAGTTTCGATAGTGAGCTGAATACAGTGTTTTTGCATCGAACCAGTCAAGTCACAGACGGTAATTTCAGCTCGAAACTCACAATGACGCTCCAAAGCATTCCCGTCAATGAGAAAGTCAGCTGATCTGTGTTTGGTATCTGTACTTACAGCAGATTTCTTCGAGGAATACGAATCTAGCATTAGAGTAAGAAGCTGTCGTTGAGCTTCCATCCTCCAAGATACCCACAAGTTCAAAAGTCAACTACGAATTCAAGTCAATTTCACATATAATTCTCCCGCAAATAATGCGAATCCATCTGAGTACTTCAATTTCAGAAATAGCACGTAGAATGACAAAATTCCATAGTATCTTCAGAGGACTTTACTTGTATCTAGTCACGACACTTGATCCGAAAGTGAGACTAGATCAAAATTATGATAAAGTAACTGAAATTAGCGACCCGAAAAACTTCCCTTTCATTTCGATCTATCGTTCGAGTCAAATTAATTTTGTCCATTATAAGACTTAGATTTGTGTTCAGATCGAGGCCGGGTAAAAATGTAATATCCCCAAATTTCCATCGTTTGTTCGATACTATTCCATTTGAAATTGGAAATTCTACGGTAGTGAAGCCCCTACCCTCCTCCTCCTTTACAGAAATGAGAGCATTTTTGGCTGAACAAAAACTGTACCAGACGAAAATCCCTATTCATCCCGCTCACATTTCGCACTCGGGTGGGGGGGGGGAGTACCCGTTGACACCTTATACATTACAATAGTTCTCATTCATTTTTTCGAAAAACATAATTTTCAATTTCACGACGCGGTTCACTGAATCTATTCCAATAAAATCAAATAAAAGGTTCGTAAGTTTGAATTTGATGAGTTAAAAGCAACACGACAGGCCCCTTTCCCTTCTTACAGGAAGATACATGGAGTTATGCGTTCATTCCACAGACTGTAATAATGCTACTCTGCAGGGCCACACTTGACTTTTTTCCGCCTTTGGACTATGAAATTCTGCGCGCTTTTTCTCAGTAAATGTTTCTCTTTTTTTCAAGCGGGTGGGGCTTACGAGGTCTCAAAGTATACAAAAATGTAGATGGTGATTAACGTGTTTTAGAAATGAAAAATACCAAATTAACGGCAATAATTTATATAGAAAAAAACCTAATTACCTATGGGAGGAAATACAGTCATTTAGCTACTCGTATTCGTCAATTTTTTGATACTTTTTTGTCAAAGGTAAAACTGCAAAGTCAGCTTCATTTACACTCTTTTCGAGTGAATTATACGCTTAAAAAAGTGTCTTGTGTTTGCCGCCCCGGGCAGCCTCCAAAAATCTGCCACTTTGAGCTGAAGCCCCTTTAGCCCATGCCTAAATACGGGTCTGCTACTCTGAATGTACACTCACTGAATACATTTCCTATTTAAGCACTTCGAGTTGATTGCTCCTGGGAATCGGCTGTTGAGAAGCGAGCTTAAGAATATAAAACTAATTTTCAGAATACCTACTTATTAATTTTGTCCTTACGAAAAATGATTTATAGGCTATTAAGGTAGATGAATCCGGTTCCCCTGACTTCAAAACCCTTGAGAAGTCAATCGATAGAGCGAGGGGGGATGAAATACAAATCAGGTAAGTCTTCGAAATACGTAGTAAACGATTATAGGGCTTTTCATCGTCGGGTTTATTTACATAATTTCTTATCTCGCTGTAGAATTATCACCACGGAGCTGTATGAAGTGTTACAAGGGAAAGGCCTCAATGGTAATCAGACACTGAGGCCCTTTTCTGTGTCACATCACATTATGGTTCCTTTGGCACATTCTATTACGAATTTTGTTTGTTTTTCTTTCAGTACTCTATTTAGGAAAAAAAAATGAAAAACCGTGATAAAATGTGAAAAAGAATCATGATGTGACCGGGCACATAACATGGCCTCAATGGTAAGGGGCCCTTTTCTATGTTACATCACACTGTGGTCCTTTTGGCACATTTTATTACAAATTTTCATCTTTTTCTTTCAGTGCTCTACTTAAAAATCTGAAATTCGTAATAAAATGTGTCAAAAGAATCATAATACGATGTGGCACATAAAAGAGCCTCAGTGTCTTATTACCATTGAGGCCCTTTTCACGTGTCAAGTCACATACCTCATTGATGATAATTCTACATCGAGATAAGAAATCATGTAAACAAATCCGCTGATGAAAAGCCCTATACCTTTTCTGATTCGGCAGCTCGTTTTTGTAGCATCCAAATATCAAATGCGAGGGCGCATACGAAAAAGGACCAGTTGACCAAAAGTAAAAACTTTATAGAAGAAGCGTTCAAATTTTTTTTTTTTTTTGTGTGTGTAATTACTGTTCTGTTACGTACCAACATTTCAACCGTGACAGTCACACACTCTACCACATGCTCTCCAAATCTCTTATCCGTTCTTTTCGGAAAAAATTTCCAATGTTTTCCAAAGAATTTAAATGTTTGACGATCTCCGAAGAATTTCATCGAAAAACTTTGGGAAAATTTTCCAATGATTTTCAAGGAATTTCATCGGAAATTTTCGGATCCGAGTCCCTTAAACGATAAGAGTAGACAGGCATTCACGCAGCAGAATAAGTTACCTACATTATAAGATTGGAGAGGTTGCCAGTGAGAAATGCGGGACTCCCCTTCAGCAGGTATGTAGGCAACTCATCCTGACAATGGGTACATTTATGTGCCCGCTCTCGCATTTAAAAGGGCAAGAAGAAAATATGTTCAGTATTCATGGAAAATTGTTTTCCAACCATGTAATTGTACATAAGAACATGGTATTCCCTTGAAATTTTTGAAATAATAAATTCTGACTTGCCTCTTTTAAAACTGCAATATCTCGCTGAATTTTCAAGATAGAGGTCTGAGGTTTGTTTTATTCGATTTTTAAGGGGTTTTTACAAAACATTTAGCCAGAAAAGTAAAAATCGAAAAATTTATCAACTGGTCTCTTTTCGTATGCGCCCTCACAAATACTGTATTTATGGTGTCAGAACAGGGATCAACGATACAGTGTACCCCCCCCCCCCACATTCATCGTTATAAACTAAAAATGGGGAAAGGGTATAAGGTATTATTTGTGCTTCCTTCTTAAAACCAAGTTCAAAAACTATTCGGGAAGTTGATAAAAAGATCCCTTGAGAGATTTCAGAGACAAGATGTATGAGTTTCTTGGTTTGTTAGCTCAATTATTGAAAATGAAAACTTGCTTTTGTTTCTCCGTTTTTTTCCACAGTCAAATGTTTGCCCCCCTCCCAACACAAAAACATTCCAACGCCTCTGATTGACTAGCATCTTCAGGAAAATTAAAAAATAGACTGCTTTCTCCAGTGAACCCCAAAGATCAAAAATGAAAACTACCTTCAAAATCAGATTGTGATCTTGAGTTCTCATAAATCGACTACTATGGTTGGACATAGGACCCGAATGGTGGTATATGCCTCTTTATTAGGCGCCCCCTCAGTGATTCTTGTTTACTCCTGTTATAAATTTTGTTTTTGATCGGGGCAACCCCTGGATCGGTTCTATACGCTAAAATAACTCAATCAACTAAAAGTGAATCAGTGCCTGAAAACAGTTAACATTTTTTATGGGAATTAAAATTGATTTTGAGAATTTGAGATTGTACTCGTAATACAACTAAAGCCTTCCCATGCGCCTATTCATTTTTTATTTATTTCAGCTGTGGGTTCAAATTTCTCAGGTCCTCTCCCTTAAGATGCAACAGAGAGCTAATTTTCATTTATAATAATCTAAGTGTCCATTTTGGAATGTGAGTGAACTTGGTAAATTCTACATTTGGGGTGTGCCAATTCACAATTTCTTCTTTCTGTAGTCCAGAGCGCTAGAACCTATTCTAATTAATCCAGGGGCGTAGCTACGAGGGGTGTCTGACCCCCCCCCCCGGCATCGGCCGACAATGTAAAAAAATTAAAATTTATTCTGGTAATAATAAGTATTACACCTGTAATGTTGTAAAAGTGAAACGACCCCCTCCCCCCCTTCATACCAAGACTGGCTACGCCACTGTAACACACACTGACTGGACAGACTACACAACCACAGACAACCAAGAGGAGCGCACCAAACAGGTTTTACCATACGGTACTACACACTACTATAAATACAGGAAGATGAAGAGAAAAGTGTTAGGGTACTCCACTGAAGATGGCATAGCAGCCGAAAGCGCTCTGCATCACAGAAAAAAGAAATGGTGAATTGGCACACCCTAAATATAGAATAATTTAGTTTTTTACGTTTATAACACGGGTTTTTAGGCCGGTGAATCCTTTTGTGTGGTCATTCCACCCTTCAATAAACCCGTCAGACACAACAAGGAGCTGACCTTCAATTACTGCAATTTCCAAGTTCTTTACGTTAAAAACAGGGTTTTGTGGGCAGCTGAATTCATTTCTGGGGTGCTTTCCTCCTCCCTCTAACCTTTCAGGTTCCTAAATTCAACGACCTAAAACAGCATGAATGGCAGTAAGGAGAGTGGTAGGGCAAATGGGAATCCATTTCTACTTCTTTCTTCCCCGTCTCTTCCCCTTTGACCGGTGAATTCCCTATGAAATTAACTGAAGCTAAAGTAGAAACCAGTCACTATATGATAAGTGGTAGGGTGCCCGCTTCGCGATCCTTGCGTTTCGGGTTCGCGTTCCACCAACGCTGGAAAGCTAGTGGTATACATTCGAATACTCCCACTAACATCCTAGCGATCTAGCGAACATAGCGACGGTAGTATCAATCGAGGTGGACAGATAACGCGTCCTGTAACTTTGCCAGTTCGAACGAACAAGGCATTACAACTGCTGGGCGTGTTACCACAAGATCAGAAAGATTGGTACTGTGCGTGTGCACGTCGTGAACAGCTAACTGAAACACGTGGCTAGTAAGCGAACTGCGGCTACACACTCCGGCACAGAGAAGGAAAACTCTAACGCAACAAACCGCTGGGAAAGCAACGGCAAACTACACCGACTAACCCTGCCCAGAAAAGTCTCGTATCAAAAATCGCAACCATCGACGTCCAGCATCGGATACGGTACCAGAAGAAGAAGAAGAAAGTAGAAACCGCACTCTATACCAGAACCAGGGCCGAATCCAAGAAAGAATCATTTACCAGAGCCGGATCTAAATTTTCAATTTGCGAAAGAGCTGGAACCAAGTCGAGAGGTCGACGCGGCTTTCATGCCGGCTCCTAGTCCCTGACATCTGTAACTTACATTCAAAATACACTTACTTTATCCAGAATGAAGGACACTAAGGAGAGGGGGAGGATAAATGAGAATACAGTTTCGGTTGGTTGATACTTTAGAACGGTTCTGTCCGCTAGTCGGGTACCATTCAGTAGCAAAGATTGTCATGTGACTCGCCCCTTCACCGTCAGAAAACACGTCACACAGCGGTTTCGGTTTCAATAGCGGACCAAGAGAAGTCAAAGAGTTCATTCTTTCCTTTCCCTCATGTTCTAACCGACACCAGATCAGATTGTGTGTCCCAACAGTTGTGACCAAACTACACACGATAGGCTTATTCAGTCATTCGCCCCTCTAACTGAGATATCCTAGCACCCTTTTCAAACCTAGAATGCAATTTACAATTTTCTTTCTTCAGCCAAAATCTCATTTTATGCACATGCAACAGCCAACTCGACTCAACCAATCTAACCATGCTCACTTTCAAACCAAATCTAGATAGAATAAATTAAAATAACATCATCACCATTCCAGGGGTTGTATAAACACGCGCGCGTACTGGCCGCGCAAAAAATCACCCAATTGCCGTAATTTCCGACGCTTTTTTTTATTAAGCTCCAGATTAAGGTCTCCGCTCGTATAAAATATCAACTTTACTGCATCATTTTTATGGATACATACAAGTAAGCCAAAGCAGACACCGACCAGAGAAAACGTTCTAATCAACGACAATGGTCCCCGGCTCCATGCAGCATCCAACACCAAATTACCCTTCACACACAGATACACTCGTTCAGAAAAAAACAGCAGTGCAATCTCTCATCAGGTGCCCTTCTTGATTTTTGAGTTAACGTAGCCGAGTGCATTACCCATCTATCGTCATTTTCGTTTCCACCAAATACTTTCGCAATGTTTTTGAAGATACAAAAGCGGAGAAGCTGAAAAAGAAGGCAAAGAACAAACGATCGTTTTATTACGAACTTTCGAAGGGCTTCTTCGAATTCTTTTAACGACCCCAACGCGGATACATAAACATTATTAGGCGGTCGTTTAGATGTAAAGGTTCGCCTTCGATCGATTTTAATATTCGCTGTCAGTTCGAAATATGCAGTGTACATAGGGTGTTTCACGAACTGATCCCCCTACATTTTTTTAATTGCGAAGCCAAATGAAGATAGAACAAAACGGTTATTTTCAAGGACTCAGGTCTAGTTTATTCCATGGAAGGATTGTCCCTCCACCGAAGGAGAGCAGAGACATGCCAACAACTTTCTATGGAAACATATTAAGAAAATTATCCAAATAGAAATATCTTAAATCGCTAAATTCGAAAATGCAATGACTTTTTTGATCCGATCTTGATGGGTCCCAAATTTGACTTTTGCCTTTTCTGAAGGGTCAGTTTGAATTATTCGAGAAAATTGAGCAGTAAGGTGCTACACAAATGGAATGTTTTGCGTGCTAGGGCTAAATGTGTTTTCATTAATACAAAGACACACCAGCAAATATTTTTTTGAAATCAAAAAATTTTAAGTATCTCAACAGGGTTCGAGTTTAAGATGGGATTTCCCATAAGGAAGTTTGGACTTCTGTATTTAAAAAAAAAACCCTTAAAATAAAGTTTTGAAAAAAAGAACTTTTCTATACTGTAACAAAGAAAAACTCTCTAAAAGTCATAGCCGGTGATCCACTTTGGGGTAAAAGTGATATATTTTCATTACAACTCACAAAGCTATGATAGAAATAAAATAAAACTAGTTTACATGGTTTTCAGACACGTCACATCTCACATGGTTCAGAGAACCCCACCAAACAGGCACTACTGGGGGTCAGAACCTAAGAATTAGGGGTGGGTACTTCAAATATACCGAAAATAAAGTTTTCTTAATCGTTGAATTCATTCTTCAAGCTATTTCCTTTCATCCGTAATCAAATTGATATATAGGGGGCTGAAACTTCCCAAATTAACAGTAACAGGTATGCTGATGTACAACATATCAAAATTAGGGTTTATTGAGTCTGTGAGTAGAAATGAACTCAACCACATTTTTGATGTATTGTACACCAGCACATGACTGTGGATATAGCATGTTCCAGCTTCGGTGGATCTGTTTGAGGGGAGAGGGGAAGAGAGGAAATAACCGCAAAAATAAATTCGGTGACTCAGAAACCTGTATTTTCGATACACTCTACATCAGCATATGCAACATGATAATTCTATGTTCCAGCCCCCCTGTGAATCAAATTGGGCGAAGGTAACTGAAGAAATAACCTTAAATATGAGTTCAACGACTCAGAGAACTCTATTTTTGTTATATATTTATGACGACCCTTTATGTTCAGGTTCTAATCCATGTTGAGTCGGTTGGGCTGGAGCTAGTACTAAACTAAGATCATAAATGGATGTAACGAGTCTAAAAACCATGGTAAGAGATTTTTATTTATTTTTATCGTATCTTTCTAAGCTGTACTTAATAAGTTTATTTGATTTTTTTTTTTTTTTTTTAACCCAAGAATAAATCACCGACCAATGACACTTCAAAATTTTTTCACTTGAATCTGGGAAGGCACTTTTTTGTTGCAGTCTATAACACATTTTTTTTTGAACGAATTTTTCCTCGAACTTCTATTTTTAGAATTTTTTAAAGCAAAAGTGCAAATTTTGGTATGGGAAATCCCATGAAAAACTTGAACCCCGATGCGGAATCCTCAAAACTTTTTAATTTCAAAGAGTGTAGGCTAGCATGAGCCATTTTGTGAAGCACTCTATTGAACAGGGTGCCGGAATGTGTTTTTTCGGGAGGTCGTTGAATTCGAAAATTTAATCAAATTTTTATTTGGACCCAAAAATCCAAATTTGGGTATTTCAATAGACCTACTTAACTTCGCTGAAAAAATTAAACAAGGTATCGGCATAGGGGTTTTTCGGGGCTCCGATTTCAGAAATTTCTTCAGATTCTCCAAACAAACTTCGATTTGGGTCTCAATATCCAAATTTGATTTTTTCAAATGGGCAAAATAAATCTAACATAGGTAGAATATCGAACAAGAGGTTTTCGAGTCGCTCATTTAAAAAATCAAATTATATTATAGGATCAAATCTCGATTTGGACCTAAATCTGATTCCTGTGAATTGCAAAATCGATCGATTTGAAGATTGGACAACACATTGGAATACTGTGTTCCAAAATTTGGCCTGAGTTTTAAGTCAATCCCAATTTGAGCTGCGAATACTTCCTCCACTTTCTAAATGCCAATTTATGAGTGGTCCATTAAAAAAAATCTTCAATTTCCAAAATGAGAAGACCTCCGATCCTTTCTACAAGGAAGAACAGAAAAATTATCTTTTCCCGACTGACTCTACGAGTAAAATTCAATGAAGTTTCGGAATCAAGGGTTTCTTGTGTCCCTGAACTCGAAAATTTAATCAGTTTTTCAATTTAACCACGATTAGAGCAGCAAAAGAGACTTTCTCCTCTTTGAAAGGGTAAACCTGACTTTGGGGTTGTTAATTTGACATGAACTCAATAAAGATTTTGTGATCTCATTTTAATTTGATTCCCAAAATTCAAATTTCAAATACTGAATTGACTCAGGTAAATCTCAATATAAGATTAGAACGTGTAGGCATCAAAATCCCCTCACCTACATACCACTATTTTTTTTAATTTTATTTTGAACTATCGTTACTTTGCATACAAAAAAAAAGGAAAAAGATATTTAAAAAATATGTATTATTTTATCTACTTATTTTTTTTTTTTTTTTTAAAGAAGGAAATAGTATTTTGTTATTTTAAGAGAAAAGCAAAGAACTTATCAGTCACAAAAAAGAGATAATTTTCTTATTTTCGTTGAAAAAAAGTTGCAGAATTTCCTTTTTTCGAAAAGAAAGAAGTGAGGTTTTTCTCATTGAGGAAAGGAAAGAGACAATTTTTCTGACGTCCGTTTTTTGAGAAAATGAAATTTCTTTTTCCTCTAAGAAAGAAGGAGCGGGTTTCTTTTTCTCAAAGAAAAGGACGAAGAGCTTTTCACCGAGAAAATAAAACCTTCTTTTCTTTTTTCTTATAAATAAACATAACATGTTTACCGTTCTTCAAGAAATGAAAAAGTTTGGTCAACTTTCTTGTAATAAAAGTACTAAGCTCTTCCAACTCAGCAAATAATAGGAATGATTTTTCTCTTTTCTAAAAAAGAGATGAACACTTTTTCACAGAGGAAAGAAATAAGGCTGTTGTTTCCTTCCTTCTCTCCATCTCAACAAGTTATTCCTCTGTTAAAAAAATAAAAATAAAAAAATAAAATAAAAAATCATAATAATAATAAACAATTTATTTTCCCGTTAGGAAAAAAGCAAAGGGAGGGGGAGGGACAGCGTTTCTTCTTCAAAGAAAAAAAAACAACAGTTCATCATTTTAGAGCCCAAATCTAGGTCTGATCAAATATTTAATTTGATTTTCGAATCGAGTGACCAAAGAACCCCTTATCCCAATATGTACCATACTTTGTTCAAGTTTTTCAGATAAGACAAATTAGATCCATTAAATGAAGGGGGGGGGCAAATTTAACTAATTCTATCCGTAAAGGATTCAAAAATTTGGATTGTCGGGCCCGAATCGCAGTCCGATTTTGAAGGATTCAAAAATTTGAACTGTCAGGGTGTCTACTGGATTTGGGAAACAAAATATTCTTGACATTTCTACATGACTATTACGGGGGATATAAAAAGAAGTGGAAGGGGGGAGGGGCTCGCCGGGGCTCAATACAGAGCGCGCTAAACTTCCATAATAAATATTCACTCAATATTTTTTTCTCATTAAATAAATAAAACTGTTTTTTTTTGTTGTTTTTTTTGGTAATGGAAATATTGTGAACTATGGCATGATGAAATATCATGACTTTTTCGAGTTTTGGTAGAAATATCATGACTTTTCAGGCCAGTAGACACCCTGACTGTGAGCTCGAGCTGGAGTCGGATTAAAGATTTGATTGAATTTTCGAGCTCAACGGCACTCAAAAGAAACCCATTCCAATAATTTGTTCAACTTTTTCAGCAAAGTCAAATCTATCCATTTGAAGAAGTCGGATTCGGATGCTGGAATCCAAATCAGAATCGGACCTATATAGTTTGTTTGAACTTTTTAAACACACCACTGTTTTGGCACTTCATTGAATACTTTCACTAGAGTCAGGTAGGCCCCTTCGAGAAGAAAAAGTCAGCTTTGGGGCACCAATCGGGGCTGAATTGGAAAACCTAATTCAATATTCGAACTCAGCAATAAATGAATATCGTATTGCGATACTTGGTTCGATTTTCCAAGCAGAATTAAATTTGCCCCTCTGAAGGAGTCAAATTTAAATTATGGGTTCGAACTGGAATCAGATTAAAAATCTGACTGAATTTTTAAACTCGGCGATTCGATAAACTTCGATTCCAATCCATTGTTCAACTTCTTCAGTGAAGTCAAACTGGTTAACTTGGTATCTAATTTATATTTTAGGCCTCAAATCGAGATGGCATACAAATTTGATAGAATTTCCGAACTCAGCAATCCCAAGAACCCATATTTTGACACTTTGTTCAATTTTCTCAGCAAGGTCAAATTCGTCTATTGGAAGGACTCCACTTGGAAGTTTGGAATCTTAATCGAGATCAGATCAAACATTTGATAACATTTTTGAACTTAGCGATCCAAAAAGTTGCTATTCCGATATCCTGTTCAATTTTCAGGTCTTAAGAGGGAGAACAAGTCAAATTTGGGGCCCAAATCAGAGTTGGATCGAAAACTTGATGGCATTTTTGAATTTAACGACTCAAAATATCCTTATTTCGATATTTTTATCGATACGTGTTCATTTACATACAATTCCAAAATTGGTGGCACATTTTAACCTCATTTTGGGGGAAGGGAAAATTTTTAGACCTCAGTCACTGACGATAACTGCTCGTCCCATTTTAGTCAAACTTCGCAATAACAGGAAAAAAAAAAAAGGAGGACCCATTCGTGAAACACCCTGTATACGCGTATACACAGAAATCAATTACGAAAGACGTATCGAATCTTGCCGTGATTTCGTGTACTCCATGCTGAGAAGGATATTTTACAGGATGGGGTGCAGGAGAGGGGAGGGAGAGACGTACGTCGCGAACGAAGAACACAATTGGAAATTCAATTTCACTAATTTCAATATCGAGAGAAAAATGGACTTTTGCATGAACACCAGAAGGGAAAAAAGAAACGTAACAAGATACAATTACTCGGGTAACTGCGCATGTAAATTGCCGAAACGCAATTTCGAAGACAACTTTTTGAAAGGCAACCGAAACAAAGAAGTCCGAAATGGCGAATAAGAGGTTCGAAAAAGAATCACAATACCAATGACACTGACTCATACATGAAATTATAGTCTTCCAGTATTTCTGATGCCGAAAGAACTCCTTGGCTAAAGCATCAGAACATCATCTATACGAAAATCTTTGTTAGAACAATAACTATTCCCTAGTCCAATATTAAGATATGGAAGCGCACCATCGAAATAGTTTTTCAGCGGCGTGAAAAGGGGAATGGGAATTGTTAGAATTTCCAATTTCAAACATTTGAGGGAAGGGAGCAGGAATTATTCTGAATTACAGACAAAAAAGTTTTACAAGTTCCAAGGAGAGGAAAACTACTCTAACTGCTTACAGTGACCGGCAGTGCTGATTTGCTTTTCCACTTTTTCAAAAATTTGAAGAAACTAGTGTTCCTAAACTATTATTTGACGCAAAAATTTCCCCCTTCTTATCCTTTGACTTCCCAATAAGCTAGAACACAGTATCGGAACAGAGTTTTCGAGTCGTTCATTATGAAAATCGAATACATTTGACAATTCAAATTTGTGGGTCTGAATTGGGTTGGGGCAACAATCGAATTCAGTTTGCAAAATCAGTGATCCAGAAACTCCGATAACTTGTTCAATTTTCTGGCACGTCAAACCGAACCATCTAGAGGAAGAAACGTCAAATTTGGGCCACCAGTAAAGTTCAAGTCAAAAATCTGATTGAAATTTCGAACTCAGGGAAACAAAAACCCTAGTTTGATACTTTATTCGAATTCCTAAGCAAAGTAAATCTTTACCATCTGAAAGGGTCAAATTTGGGTTTTTGGGCTCAAATCAGAACCGGATCAAAAATCTGATGGGATATTCGAAATCAGTGACCCAATGACTCCTATTTCAACATTTTAATACTTTGTTCGGTGTTTTTCTATTCAAGAATTCAAGTTAGCAGTAGATATGAGCCACTCTTTTGAGGGACAGATCATCAAAAAGAAACTAGATTCTCCAACTTGAAAATCCTCTTTTGTCCAGCGAATCAATCTGATTTCACATACACAAAAAAGATGATGGTATTATTTTTTTACACCTTGTATACACACAGTCAGTTCATCTCAAGTTCAAAAATTCAACATTACCAAAAAAAACTGATATTGCGAATCAAATATGTATATCAAATATTTACGACAGAATAACAGCAATGACAGTCATTCACACTACCGACTTATGACATTATTTGCGTTCCAGCACTTCTGATGCCAAGAAGAGCTCCTCGACTAAAACTAATACACGTAAATTGATCAAACTATACAAAAACCTTTGCCAAAACAATGAACTTTTACCAGAATAACATTAGAAGTAGCAACTCGTCAGGGAGGGGGAGGGAGATGTTTGGTGGGAATGGCGATGCACGCATACTAAAGTGGCCCCTCAGACACCGCACCGCCGGCCTTGGAAACTACTCAGAGTATCGCATCAATGGCCGGACGGACGGAGGGGCGGGAGATGAGGATTCTTTAAAATTGCTAACTGGGTCACCGTGGTCGTCCTTGGTTCCTTCGATTTCTACCAAACTGGCAGGAAAGGCTTCGGGTATACCACTGAATTTGTTACACCGGGGGAAGTTCGCGTCGTAGCCATTGTTACGATGAGGGATGTTGCCACAGTTGCGTTAGGCAAGCTTCCCCCGGTGTTATGTTTGGTTTCCTCGAGTGGAACTTGTAAAACACTGAACTTGAGGTTTGAGGTTAATCAGCGCCGGTGAAATAATAACGCAATGGTTGAAGTCGTAAATGAAGATCTTCACTTAATGTAGTATGCATCAACGAACAACAAAGGCACGGAGACGGCCCTTCGATGAGGCTTAGTTTCCCCTTGCTAGGTCAGAGGTCGTAGGCGTCGCGAAGGTTCTGTCTCAGATCTCAGAGCACCAGAGACTTAGATGCTGCGACGAGAGAGCATCGGAGATTCCCGGTTCGAATATTCGTGACGGTGCACCAGATGCTGGATGCAGCACGTAGCGGAATATATCAAAACAGGATGCGACCCCCTTCGGTTCTGTTCCGGAGCACCAGCCTCCTGGATGCTGTGACGGGAGCGTATCGAAAATTCTCGGTTCGAACATTCGTAACGGTGCACTAGACACCTGGATGCTGCGACGGGAGCGCGACTCCACATACGTCCTGGCGGCAGGGGATGCCAGGACGCGAACGCCCAAGGAGGGAGAGACCGCGTTCGGTGGGCGAATCAACGCCGTTGAATAGGCCACTCTCTTTCCTCCAGGTCAACCTACACCGCTGTGCAGTACCTCGAGATCTCCTGTGGAGCACGGTGGGAGACGGGTTGACCTGGTGATAGCGAGCGAGCCCTACAGGCTGGACGAAGTTAGAGGATGGTACAGAGACCATACTGGACTGACAGCCATTGGCATATACCCTGACTGTCCCATAGCTCCGAACGAGGTAGAGAAAGGGGAGGGGACGTAGCTGTCCAAGTGGGTGACATCACCGTCTACAGCTGCTACTCCTCCCCGAACAGAAGATTAGAAGAGTTCGAGACCTACCTCGCCCGTCTCGAGGAGAGCATCGCGAGGAGGACGGCAAGAGTCATCGTCACCGGACACTTCAACGCCAAGTCTGAAGAATGGCACTCCGGCCAGACTGACCCCCGAGTATATGCCTGGGGGGCAGCTTGCCGCCCGGTTAGATCTAGTTCCAATAAACACGGGCGGCACTCCAACCCGATTCCATCAAGGGTGGAAGACGGTCATAGACGTCACCTTCGCGTCAGCCGAACTGGCCCGTGCTGGATGAGGAGTCAGGGAGTAACTACAGATACATCACCTTTCAGCTGGATAAAGGAACCGAAATCACTGCTCCAAAGAAGCTGGGAAGATGGGCGATCAGGATGCTCGATACCGATCGATTGGAGGCGAGCTTCCTGACTCTCACCAGGGTAACGGGAGAGTGTCGGGAAGAAGAGGAGAGCGTGGAGGCCACGGCGGCGAACGATGACGGTGGTAGTGACCTGCGATAGCGCAATGCCCTGAATCAGTTCACCGCGCAAGAGAACACCAATATATTGGTGGACCGAGGACAACGCCGAGCAGCGGAAAGAGTATAACCGACTTCACCGTCGATACCAACGCATGAGAAGAGACGACGAAGGGGCGGCAGGAGCTATGCAGTAGTGTCAGCGTCAGCCATACGAAGAAGCAAGAAGGTGGCTTGGGAGGAGCTCTGCAAGGAACCAGACGACGACCCCTTCGGCAAACCATACAAGGTTGTTATGAAGAAAGCCGAAGGGCCGTCGGTGACGAGCCGAATCGAGCCGGGGCTGCTGCAACAGGTAATTCAAGAACTGTTCTCCCAGCGCCCCCCGTTAACGGCAGCATCCGTCGAGGTGCGAGAGGATTTCCCTCGCTCTGCTCAGTGCCGGAGAAGTGGACACCGCGATCGACCAGATCACGACGAAGAAGAGAAAGGCGCCTGGTTCGGACATGATTCCGGCCGATATTACCACCAGTGTCCGATATTACCCCAGTTGACAGGATGTAAAGTGTCTGGGAACCGTGGGGTAGAAGCCTATGATCTTTACAAACATATTATGTTACCAAATTCTGGATAGGTAGTAGGTACTTCTTTGCTAGAGTGTAGAGAACTATTCGGAGGGATGAACGGAGGATGCCATGTGGGGGAGAAGCTGTGGACGGAGAAAGTCATGGAGCGATGGAGAGGGTAATGTAAAGAGAGTAAGGCCCAGTTGGTGGAGGTCGGTTGTGGTGGTCGATGGTTGTAGAGGTGAGGAGGAAGTCCAAGGGACAGGGTTTACCCGGATGTGCAGAAGGAAAGGGTTCACAAGGGGGATACTGCGGAGGTAAAAGACCATAGGGTGGCCACTGAAGCCTCTGGTAGAAGATTATGGTCGTTGTGGGGGAGGCGTTTGTGGCTGAGGAGGGCTGCGACAGTTGAAGTGCGACCGTGGTGAACGAGGGGGTCGTGGTGGAGGAGGAGGCTCGTGATGAAGAAAGGATGGAAGAGAGAATTCATGGTGGAAGATTGAGGACCGCTGATAAAGGGGGAGCAAAAGAAGCGCAAAGCAAACCTCAACTCAGGAACAAAAGTTTTAGACCAAACACTGAGGACTGTGACGGCGGGGGGTATGGCCGCGAAGTGGCCAGGGAGTAATTCTTATTATTTTTTCAAGTTCGTGACTGGTACTAGTGAATATTAATGGAAGACTTCAGTTAGAATAAATAATCTTCGCGCAGAATTTGAAGGAAAAGATAAAAAGGTAAACGTAGAAGCCATGAGCAGAGAGGGCCAAATCAAAACCCAAATTACGAGTATTTAAAATCATGATTTTGAAATTGATTTGAATATCATCATAACTCCGAAGTTATCAAATATCAATTGACCCGGGGGTTCATCTCTTGCGTCATGTGTTCCCTATTCTGGGGCCTCACTTATAGCTGGAAGCTGAATTCTCCTCAAATCGCACTACTTGATTTTTCAGGACTTAAGAAATCGAATATTTCCATCAGTTCTAGACAGAGGTAGAAATTGAGCACATAGAGTAACCACCGCCGTAATTTATTCGAGTTCAGCTGCTTTCGAGGGGTTTTGTTCGTGTAATGAAGAATACGAACACTTTGGACACATCGGTCCTAAATGTCAAACTACGGCGTAATTTCCACCCGAAATCCCCAACTCGTGATGCTGATTAAAAACCAAAGGTCGAGTTGAAAAGCCGTCTCTCTTAAAACGCAGAGCTGATATTAGTTTACTGAGCGAGTTCGGTGTTGCCGTTCAAATTACATTGACACAAGCTCGAAATTTGAGGGTAATTCTTTTTTGTCCCACCGCTTAGTCGCCCATTTCCTTTTCTCCCATTTGTTTCGTAAAATGATCTTTTAGAGCGACTGAAATAGCGATGGTCTTACTCGCGAAGCGAACGAGTGTACGCTTTGTGTGTATCAAGTAAAGCCTGAGTCGATAAGGGTGGAAAATGTTTTTACGTTTGTAGCGGAAAACGTCGGATCAGATGTCGCGTTACAAATGGATTGTGAAAAGAAAAAACTTTGTATCGTGTGAATCTTATATAAGAACAAAAAAACATTTATAACTGTCAATTATGATTTATGGTAATTTTGATTTATTATCGGTAATATCACGGTGTGTTTATTTTTCTTACTTTTCGATTATTACTCGCGAAGGTCCGCAGGGTTGGTCTCTCCCCAACCATGTCGGGTGAAAGGGTTGGTGGCGTAATAACAATTACACGTTTGCGCCACATCTGATTCGTGGAATTTGAAAAGTTACAGTATTATTGTTTCAGGTATACGTTCAAAAGTGAACTTTTATACGCAGATAGTTGATAGTAAGTTGTGCACTAATATTTTACTTTCACCTCCATCCTCAATCCAGTTCCGTAGCGTGACCATTTTTCCAAGAGGAAATTCAAGGTGCAAGATGAAAGACTAGGTGACAATGCCAACATCTAAATTTCAGTAAACAGGTGAAAAAAAACTTTTCATTTTGGTTTTGCGCCTAAATTTGGAAACTAACATCTTCCAGGAAGGGGGCCGTCATCTCAGGGACAATGTCCCGATTTGCTCCCCCCCCCCCCCACCGATATCTCGAAGTGGATGGTAGATTCTGAGTTGATGCTCGCGTAAGCAAGATTGATGGAGGGGGGATGATGGTCGCTAGACAACAAAATATAACCAACTAGCAGACTAGAGTACAGCTTCTGATGTCAAATACACTAAGAACATATTTCCTGGCGTTAGTCCGGTCAATGTAGACTCGCAAATAGACTAAAATGGGGATAAAATTCGTGTCGGGGGAGCGTTACAGGCGCTAAAGTAAAGCTCTAAGGTAACGTCCTTTTTTGAAATTTTTTCTATGTGCCAAAGCAAAGACATGAAAATGTCAAAAACAGGCAAGAGTTGAGATTTGGAAAGTAACATCTAGACACCGTCCTGGATAATCACTTACTCTCCCTCCCCAGTAGTGAATTCTCCCGGGCGCCCACCCCAACGGTGGATTAAAATACACAAAAATCAGTTTTTGGCCAAAAACTCGTGAACTACGGCCGTCAATGCAAAATGAGTCATGATAAAATCTGAAGCTCAACAGATTTTCAATGAGAAGCGTCGGAGAGTAACCCCCTTTTCATACGTCAACCCAGGTCTTATGAACATACTCTTTTTTGGGAAATTTTCCATAGTTTACAGAGCCATGTCAATAAAAGGGATTTATATTTTACATTCGCCTAATTCTTCATACCTTTCCGTCCCTGTAAATCATTTTTTCTTTCTGCCCCACCCTCCCCATACCACATCTGTGAAATTGTGCTCTTTAGGCAAACGAAGTGTAGCTCTATGCCGTCCAGGTTTATTTTTCAGGCAAACGAAGTGAAGGGTTATGCAACATGGTCACATGTAGTTTATTTTTTTTCTTTAATTTATCCGGGATCTATGTCCAACGATAGCCAGATTTGTAGCTGAATCACGAAGCTGAAATTCTGACCCCTTGTCCACGATAGCAAAACAAAAGTTGAATTCATACATAGGCTTAATCGGACCATGCGGAGGAGTAGGGACCATTGGCGATATCCGACGATCTAGTCATCTGTAACCAACCTAGTCAGCTGAAATTTTCATACCAAACTTTCGCAAGCATAATGAGGTTCAAGTCTGAAAATAAGCCCAATCGGCACACGGGGTCGGGAGCCACGGGTACTCAATGTGCGTGAAGTCCATTCTCTTTTTGAAAAAATTATATTCTGCGAACCGTAAATACTGTCTAGAACTTTGGACGGCAAAGGGTAATATGTAAATTTCTTTGAGATCTATCAATTCGGTAATAACTATAATTTCGTAGGATCAATGGTTTGTAAGTATGGATGAGATATTTATGTTTTTAGATTTTTTTTTGGTTGATTGCCGGTAGGAATATTTACAATATCTTTACGAACCGTAAAATTCCGAATAAACTGAGCCCAATTTGTACGAGCATATTTCTATATATTTGTAGTAAAAAGTATAAATTTACATATGTTTGGTGTTTTTACTCGTTTTTAGACATATTTTGAGTATATTTTACTCTTTTTTCCATTTTCACATTTTTCGCAAAATATTCGAAAATCCATTTTTTCAAAAACAAAAAAATTGAAAAATTGATTATTTGTCGAAATCTGTTCCTGGGAGAAACAAAATCGATATTTTTTCTGGGATTTCTTATTCGCAAGTATTCCTCTAGATGTTTTTTTTTACGTTTTTCGAATAAATGAATGAAGTTTTCGTTTTGATTTAGTCGTATTATTGTTCTCATTCAAAAACCCTGAATTTTGATACCCATATTGCCCCCTTTCTATCATTTTGGCACAATGTCAAATTTTTAGGAATATTTTTGACATATTTCAAATCGCGAAAAACATAAGTTATGCGCATATAACACGATTTTTATGACATAAAAATCCCATCCCCCTATTAACGAGATTTTTGACGTCCATGGGGTCGTGAGGTCCACCCAATATTTGTTCGATGAAATACTACAGCACGGACGGCAATATTCATTGCACATGTTTTTCTCTAATACTTAAGTCATACGATGCTCAATCTTCATAAATTTGGCTCACACTGGGGAAGAAGGTACAATTATAATATAATGATTTTTTCACTTTTCTTTTCCAAGAACATTACTTTTATCCGATTTATCAGTAATATTTCATTTTTCTACGTATTTCGGTATTATTATTTCAAAGACTAGGTAAACTCAAGAACATAATTTAGATGTAATTCTTCGCTAGCAAACTGAAAATGAATCCACCCGAGTTCGTGAAGAGCTCCACATTTTCAATCTGATATTTAGTACGAACACCCTATTTGGAAAATACAAATTAAAATAATCGAATCATCTAATATGTTCTTGTTTTTATTTGACGATCTCAAGAAAATGTTTCACAAGGAATAATCCCTGCTATGTCCAACAAAACTAAAATCTTTGGTGCGAATTTATTCCAAGATTTTTTAGTTCAAGAATTCACCCCCCCCTCCCCCAAACAAATGAAATTTACCCTCACTAGAGAAATCAAAGCGGTAATTTTTCCGGTTGATAAACCTACGATGTCGTGCTCGGTCAGTTTCAAATTTTACCCTTTTCTAATGCACCTCATCCTTCAATAAGAAAACATGCGTGTTGCATAACAGTCCGCGGTTGACAAATCGGAAATTAAATTTTTTTTCTCTGAACTCGCAATCTCTGAATGTTTTTAAGGGCAAAATTAAAATTCTGAGCTCCCCCTACTGTTCAAAAATGGGAACTTTGTTTGAATAACTGAGTTTCTTCTAACATATAGAGAGCAAAATTGGTACAGTTGGAAAAAATTGAGGTCCTCCTCTCCTCCAAGCCAATGAAAGTCCAATCATGGCGAAATTTATCTGAGATGACTAAACTGAAGAGATGGCGTTCACTATTTTCAGAATTTAACCAGGTGATAAAATCGAAATTTTTCTTGTCCACTTTCATGACGAAAATTGAAATTCTAGTCAGCTGGCAGAGAATGCGAAATGTTTGAAAGATGACTGCATAATACTGCTGAAGTTTTTCAACTTTAAAAAACAAATATAATAACAGCTGATTACTATACTAGCCTCGATCAGCAGAATAACTTTTTCAAGTAATTGAGAGCATTCTTCCATCCCTTAGATAGCCAAAAAAATTACTTCTGTCAGTTAGCAAAGTTGAAAAAAAATTCTCAACCTGCTAATCTGAAAATATTTTCAAAAATTATCACTGTCCATCTTACCGCACTGCATTTTTTTAATAGTTAACAACACAACTAAAATCCACCTTTTTTACCCCTCGTAAGCGTTACAATTCTGGATCGTTGGAAAAACTGAAGAGGTAGAAAATTTCTCAGAATTTCCCCCGTTTCGGTAAAACGATCGTTTCTCCGACATTCCACTTTCTTCAAGTAAAATTGAGGAGTTCTGAAATTTACATCAGTTGCCAAAAGTGACGAGTTGAAATCTTGCTTACCATTCGGGTGATTCCTACCACCTTCCCCCTTCCTCTTTACCTCAGAAGTTGAAATCATTTCAGTTGGTTGAATTGAAATAGCGTATTCTCCTAACTTATCGATTTTAGATTTCCGAAATTCCTTTTCCGTACTAAACAAGAGGCACCCAGCTAACCGAATTCATTTTTTTGTTTTTCAAAAGTCGCTGCTATCAGAATTTCCGAAGTTAGCAAAATCAGAATGTCTCCTTCTCGTCCTGAAAAAAAAGAAGAATTTTTCTCGGTTGGTGAAGCTGATACTTATCATTAACGGAATTAGCACATCTCTCCCCCTACACTTCTTCACACAAAAACAAAAAAAATAATAACCTCGCCCACTGTTCGGACTCGAATTTCTTACTGATTACAAGATTCGGATTCGTCTACTCTTTCCTCTCTCCCACCTAAGAAAATCTTTGCGTATCTCGGATACTTAGCTCAAGTTCGGGTTGCTAGGCATCGCGAATTCATTTTTCTTTTTTTCACCTCCGGCGCAGCAAAATTTACGTTTGCGAATTTATTGTTCGACTTACGTACATTTAAGGCGATTCTACGATAAGGAATATAAATTTTGATTTTTCTCGACATTTCCACTGTATACTGGGAGTAAATAATTTATATGGCAACTCTTGACTGCAAAGGCAATTTGTACGAGTTTGTTGGACTGCGAAACTTTCGTTTTTTTCTTTCTTTCGCCCTTTCGTGTTTCGAAACGGAGAACGTAAACTCTTATCTCTGCCCAAAGTATACTCTTGTTTATTCGTTCGCAAATTAGGTCACGTATAAATAAGGCCATCATTTCGCGTCCGTTTTTTGCAACCAGAGTATTCTAGGTTGCCGTGTGCTTATATGCTTTTTTACATCAATGCCTGTGGAAATCGGTTGATATCTCAGCCCTGTTATCTGAAAAATGTCGAGTTTCTCAACAGTTTCGCGAGTTTTCAAAATGTAAAGATCCTCGCAGATAAGGCCATTCACCCGAGATTTCAGTTTCATACGACTCCTCTAAATGGTCTCTCTATCTCAAAAAATAAGACGATACATTTTTCGCGAGATGTTCAAATCGTCGGCAGGGACACCGTAAAAAGTAATCCAACAATAATGACGAATATTTTCAAATTTTCTTATAATACGTTGACAGATTAGTGTACTGAAGTTGAAATAGATTACATTTTCGGAGAAGGAAAACATATTGATTTTGAAGGAGGAAAAAAATATTGAATTTTATGAACATTGCATTCTACATGATGTTTCCCAAATTTATTTATGTGATTACCTAAAATATATATGTTACAGGGCGTCTACAGACTTTCCAAGATTTCTTTCCCTGACTTTTCCGGACCTCCTTTTTTGTATTTGAAGAAACCATACATAAGAGTTTTCGGATTATTTTTAAATTTGAAACATGTGAAGAGAAAGAGAGGAAAGAGCTTCCTATATGAATTCATGATGTCCACAAAATATTATTTCTTGATTCTCATTTATTTATACATACTATGGGACTTCCCACAGAATCTTCCATTGGATGGTAATTCATCAAATTTTTCATATAACCTCTGAGTAAATTCCTCGAAATTTCCTGACGTTTTCCTGACTTTCTGAGCTACTTTAAAAAACCCCTGACTTCTAATTCTTTGAGTTTTCAATCGAAATAAATCAGAAGCTTGCGAAATTTGTACACTGTTTCATGCATTTTTGCTGTAATGCCCCAAACACTATTAGAAAAATGCCCTAAGAGTGAGACATTTCACTCAGAAGTTGTATGTATTTTAAAATTGCCAATCCAAGGTTCCTCACTGCCCCATATCTTGAAACTTCCTTGGACTGTACAGTAAAGGAGTCACCTAGGTTTCATTTGAGAATTTTCCTACAAAAACTGAATCGATTCAGTTATGAGCAGAAAAAGAAGGAGCAAAAAATGTGGCATGTTTTCCTGTTTTACTCTACCCTGTAGATCGATTTTAGTAAAAACACTGCTGAGAAAAATTTCTCAAAGGCAATCCATGCCTCAAGGAGGTCGAAGTTCTAATAGGAATTAACTTTGATTTTTGATATTTAAATTTCAATCGAGGCGGGAGCTAAAATCATTTTCTTTTTCAAATATGAGGCCTTAGGGTCGCTGAATCCATTTCTGGTATCCTTTTCCCCTTCCCTTCCTTCTTTGAGTTTCACTGGGGACTGTTTTCAATTATTTCAATTTTGTTCCAATTTTCAGATTAGTCAGTGCGTTCATTTTTAGAGTTCCCCCCCCCCCTCTCCTCATCCTTCAGTCACCACAAGGAGGGTGATAATAATTTCAGTATCAGTATCAGTTCTCTACAAGACTCGAAGATAAGGGAGGAGAGCACTCTAAAAGTGAACTCAGCGAACCGGAAAAACTCTTACTTGGATGTAGAGAACATGGAAATAGAACGTCGAGAGCAGCTCCCTATGGATTCTGAAGGGTAAGGGAAGAGGGAATAGAACCGCAAAAGTGAACTCCGCGCCTAAAAATACCGTATGCAGACATAAATATCGTAACGTGGAAACTGGAACAAAATTGCAGATCAGCTTTCTATGGAGCTCTAAGTGAGAGAGGAATAATAAATAAATCAATCAAAAAAACGACACCAGAAATCGATTCTATTTAAGGAAATAATAATTTTTAGGCTCATATGAATGGAGAGGCTCCCTCTCAACTGAAGCTCAAATTAAAAAAACAAACAAAAAAAACAATGTCAATTCCCATAAGAACGCTAACACCCTCGAGGTACGGGTTACTTCATCTAACTTGGCAGTTATTTATTTATTTATTTTTTTTTTTTCTCCAAAATTTGGAACCGATTTCGGTGGTAAGTCAATCGAAAATCCAAAGTTGGAAAATAGGGACCGTCCGAAAATCCATATTGTGCTTACTGATTTTTCTCCACTTTTAAGCGCACTCCTTTGGAGTTTGAATGGTCGGGGAAAGTTTCGGAAAATTCATGGAATTTTCATCCTCATCCTCATTATAGAATTTTTATTCTCTGAATGACAAACAACCTTTCTTTTCTAATTTTACTCTCAGTCCGAGCCCTGGAATCCGCCCTTTTGAGCATTACCTCCGAGACGTCGGGGAGGCTGTTAGGGACGTCTCAGCCCTCTTCTCTTCTGGCCGAAAAATCGGACTGGGTCAAAATGTAGCGGTTGTTACGTGAGCTCGAACCCGGGACCTCCGGATTCTGAGACCGCAGCGCGCTATCCACTTGGCCAACCAGACCCCCCCCCCCCAAATCAAAATCAAAAAGTACGCGAACTGATTTCTTAATTTACAATTTCTAGTGAAATTATTATCAGAAATGAATTTGGAGACCTTCCAAACCTATGATACATATCTGTATCGTATTTTTTGGTATTTTTAACCTACGCTCCCTATGAACCTAAAACCAACTTACCGGTCCTCAAGAACGCACCAAATCTTTCTGCCGGTCCCTGGAGTTGATCCGGTTGAGAAGCACTGCTCTAAATGATACAGGGTGTCTACCAGATAGAAAAGATTGGACTTTTATTTGGACTTTTTGCGTAGCTGTGTTCAACCTGTGTTGACATATGGGGCTCAAACACGAACGCTAACCAAAGCTAATGTAAGGAGTTTACAAAGGATGCAAAGATCAATGAAACGCAGAATGTTCAAAGTCAAAAAACTAGAGAAAGCCGAGTGGTCTTGGTTAAGGGCAAAAACGCTGCTGGAGGATATAGGAAGGGCAATCAAGAAAAATAAATGGAGATGCGGGCATATCAACATACAGGAGGGAAGCCAGTGGAGGGGTGGACACCGTACGATCTTGAAAGCGTCAGAGGGAGGCCAACTTTCCGGTGGAGGGATGAATTTTGGCCCGAGGTGGAGAAGACATAAATAGAATAATAAATATGAAAAAGATGTGGGAGCATATGCTCAGAAATGAGCGAGTAAAACAAACGAGGGTCGGGGGAGATGGAACTCCTCGCAATTCGCAACACGCAATGCGGAAGAATGGGAATTTTATAGTTATTGTTTATTTTTTATTATATATAATGATTACGGAACCTAATTCGCCAGGTCTCTGTCATGTCTGTTGATACGCAGTAAAATGCAGTTTATTATTGTTATTATTATTGGACTTTTTATTGGACCATTTCACATACTTACCTAATCACAACTAAAAGAGACGTGCTTATGCAATTTTTTTTATCGCTAAAAGAATTTCCTATTTCCACGAACTGACCCTTCCTCAAATAATGCGTCCAGTCAAATTTTTCACAACAATAATAATATTATTCTACTTATTTCCATACTTTCAACTTTTTTATAGGACCAATATTAAAATTATTATACTTTTATCTGACGTTTGAACATTTTTCGAATACTGGACTTTTATTGGATTTATTGGATCGGTAAACACCTTGCGATATCTCGATTCGATTATTCATACTAATTAAAAAGCTATGAAAAATCCTAGCTTATGCACTTTTTGGAAGTGATAAAATACAGAGAAACATGAAGTTCAAAGTACGGTTTCTCAAAACTGAGCAACGGAGAAAAAGATTTTAGGGATCGGTAGAAGGGGAGGTACAAAAACGGGTCCGCCAGTAATTAGCAACTTCGCTACTCGCTGAACTGTAATATTGGAAAAATGTCAAATATTCCAACGATTTCTCTCATTCTGTGTCAATGCCTAGCAGTAGAAAGAGTCATTTGTAGCCCTTCTTAACTGTGGTTCTCGTACAGCTACAAAAAAAAGGTCTAAATCCTTTCCCAGGTGAGATTCAGCTGGGGACATTTTTTGTTTCGAACATTTTTTGCTCAGACGAATGTTTATTGATTTATCGGAAGTTCGATTTTATAAATCCATTTAACCTCCTGAGGGGCAAAGCTCCACTTGAATGACTCTTTTAGTGTACTGATCAGTATGGCAGACTGATCGACGATGCCAAAATACAGATTTCCAGAACTTTTGCGATAATTTGTTTCTTTTCGTATATTTTACTGAAATATTCTCCGGAGATCACAAATTTCTGGTCAATTTTCTCGGACATACAGGAAGGGTTGAAACGCGTTTCTCGGGCATACAGGAAGGGTTGAAACGCGTTTCTCGGACATACAGGAAGGGTTGAAACACGGCGGAAGAGGAAACGTTCTGCAAGGATTCCCTTTTGGCCGAAACCTCGAAATCATTCAAGGTAAACGCATTCGCGGAATAAGATTTTTCTTCAAATTGAAGAAGAATCCATCGCATTCTCGCAGGAGAGAAGCCTAATTTGTCCCCTGCGGTACACCATAAGTCAGGTCAGGTTTCTTTACCACGCAAATTGCAACACATCGGAGCATTCTCCTCACGAGCACTTGTAGAAACGCCGAATCCCCGAGCATCACCAAATGCAGGAGCTTAATATCAAATAATTCAGATGTAAATGACTGTACCGAAAACAACCCACTGATAAACAGATAGCCACTCTTCCAAGATACACGGAGCTCCTTAATGGAAAATCCTTGTATGCGTTTTGACTGCTATTGGCCAATGAGAGCACCCGAGTACAACCAACGTAACGACCATTACAGAAAATCTGAGACGTCTGCATTAGACGAAACTAGTTGAAAAGAACAAGTGAATAACTAAAGGGACGGGGTTAAAAAAAAAATATGTCTCAAATAAATGCGAAATGAAAATTACCTAAAATTCTTCTGACGTCATTTACTTCTTCCGCCGGGTCTCCCAATCGAGTTCGGGTTAGAAAAACCGACAAAATTTCGGTCGTGAATTAAATATTATTAAGCTCGGCTAACGAGGTCTGTCTTGCGATGTGAATACGTAAGCGGCCTGTCGACAGTTTACACCGGAACCATATTCAGGCGGCCCCGATCGATCGCATTCCACTTTCATAAATGGCCGCGTATACATTCCGATTCACCAATTTAGAAATGATCGACGATTTACCAATTTAGAAATGATCGAAGCTCGGCTCGCGGTACGTTACCCCCTTTTCCAATTCGGGCACCCACTCGTTCCTCTTCAGCCACCCGTCGCTGCTGAAAAGTTGGTCCGTTTTCTGAAGTCGTTCTACACGGTAACAAACGAACCCAAAATTCGCACGAGTTCAAGATGTAGGAGGCGAAAAAGCAGAGTATCAAATGTCAACTCGTGTAATGACGTGTTAACACTCGATATAAAAGAACATATAGGTGGCAACAAGGTAACACGGTGGGCAAAAGTCGAATATCGGTAACGCACCGTAAACGTCGTGACGAAGTTCAAAAATAAAATCGTTCGGTACCGAATTCGGCGACCTTCAACTGTCCCGGGTCTAAAATACGGTTATGCACCTCTGCAATTAAGGGAACACATTCGGTATTATTATATATATGATATTATACTCATCATAGTCAGCTGTTCGTTGTTAGAGACCATAAATATTGCGCCATGTTCGGCGACACTGAAACAAAAAAATGAAAATGACTACGTCGCATGCCGTTCGCTTTTTCTACCGATTTGATGAGTACCGAGTGAATGAAATCCGTTTGCGGGCACAAGAATGAATACAAGGTAGAATGTTTTAGATGATTTCTCAAAAAATCATCAATTAGTCTTGACCTAACTGCGGTAAAGTGAGTTATCTAATCGAAGTTCGGAATATCCAGAAAGATACGAGAAAAGTCAAAGCGATTCTAGAGGCACAACGCCAGGGTTGCCAACCGGTCGGCATTTTACCAAATCGGTTCGGTCGGTATCTTCGTGAGTGGGTCGGTAAAGAGTAAAAATAAATACCGACCCTGATAAAGTTCGGTATTTTTACATAAACAGCCACTATTCACAGAAACTGACTATCAACAGAATATTGATATCAAAATGTCAAAAGAAAAATATAATTTTTCAAAGTTTGAAGTGTCAAAGCTCAAAGCTACAGCAGTGTAACCTATCCCAGTATCTCTGTACGGTATCGTGCATTCGAGCGCCTTTATGCAGTATGTATGGTATATCTATAGGTACAGCAGTAGCAGTTTGGCCCCTCTATGAGAAATGAGATTGTCGTATTCTGTGTAATAGCGATAGCGATTACTAGGGTTGGGCAGGATTTAAATCCTCAGGGATTTTAAATCCAAATTTCCAAAAATCCTAATTTTGGATTTCAAATCCTTTTTCAAAAAGGATTTCGGATTCACCTCCTAATTATTAGCAACGGATTTGCATTTTGATGATTTCACAAATAATTAAAATAAATTCAAAAATAGGGTGCTTGCAAAGCTGCAATGGGTATAGCCGGGGTGGACTGAATTTAAAAGGTGGCTACTTTTGGCATTTGCCGCGTGATTACAGGTGTGTATAATGTAATGTGGAATGAGGAAACTGACCTTATGTAAGAAAACGAGATCTCGAGAAGAAACGCGTTTAAAATGTCGCACTATAGTCCCGCCTATTTCGTGTCCGTACCAACACTCTGGTCCCAGAGCTATCTAGCATCCTTTTTATGAAGGAGTAATGGTGTTATATATGAAAGAGTAATACAGTTCCAACAAATTTATGTCATAAACCCAAAACTAAAAGCGCAAATGAAACTCAGAACTGGGGAGGGGGGGGGGGCTTAAGCCCCTCTTATTATAAAACAACACCACTCCTTGCATCATTTTCTTTGGTAATCTTTCAGAGTTTGGGGGGGGGCTATTTAGAAGTTGTTGTTGTTGTTTTCTTTTTGGGGGGGGGAGCCTCCTCCCGAGCACCCACCTATTCGCGCTTATGCCCAAAACTGAATTTTCTTACGTCAGTTCGGTTTTCTTATTTCACATCAGACGTCACAATTATTACTGTTTTTTTTTGGCCTCAGTACCCGGCCCGGAGCCAGGGGGTGCAACGCCCCCTGGTGCCGCCGTCATTTACTCCCCTCCCCCTGAAAAAATCGGGGGAAACTTTTTTTACTTCATAATTACCCCAGTAAGATCAGGGATTATTAAACATATTTTTTGAAACTTTACTTTGGTATCACTGATTCCTTTCTCGTTCATTTCGTATCAGTGTTGTGCCGCAGAATAAACTGGCGTACACTTTTGTCATTCTACGCGTGGAATACACCATGTAGAATGAATGACTAATCTACACTTTTTCTTTGGGGGGGGGGGGAATTTTATCGTGGACAATTTTGTAAATTTTCGAGTCAAAGGAAAAATTTTTCTGCATCAAAAAACAAATTTCTTTCTTTATTGACGGAAAATGGGAGGCATTTATTTATATATTCATTTGTTTATTTAAAGAGAAAAACTAAGTAGCTACGTTTCATTCAAAAAAGAAAGATATGACTTCGGCGATATTTTTTTACTTTTTCCTTTTTGGCTTACTTTATTCTGATTTACCATTCATCTCCTGTATACTGAGTTTTGGTTTTTGGTGCTTTTATTACAATCCTATTTTGAATTTTCTTTCGATTTTTCAAATCTTTCCTTTGTGATTTATGCGTTCGTAATCAAATTTGAAATGTAATATTTTATTTTGAATCTATTTTTTTTTTTTGGGGGGGGGGGGTCCTAATGGACGACACTGCCCATATTGGGCAATTCTAATGAACAGTAAAAAAAAAAAAAGACTTAGGTATAAAATATTAACGAAAACAAAAGTGAGAAAATTTGAAGTTACACTTAGTCAAAGTCGAAGTTAAACTTAAACAGTTGAGGCAATAGCGCACAGTTTTCTTTTACTCACTAGTTTCTTTTACAATTTTATCATTTTTTCATGGGGCGGAATCTTTTTTGTCATGGAAAATTATCCAAAGAGAAATTGGGATTTTCTTAATCTTTCCTAAGGACAGGAATAGGGTTTTCTCATAGAAGGAAGAAACCAGACTTTTCTCTTTTTTTAACCCAATGAATGAACATTTCCTTCTATTTCAAGAAATGAAATATGTAATTTATTCGTGTTTCTTTCAATAAAAGGCACAAGTTCTTCTCATGCGGGAATATTAACACATTTTCATGAATTTTTGAAGTTTGAAGGAATTGAATTTCGTCCATTCTTTTCTTCAAGTCTTGGGCAAAATTTTCTAATTTAGCAATTATTTTATTAAATGTTCTCTTAACCTGTCTGCTTCGTCGTCGCAGCAATCAATAAATTCAATAAGTAGCTTAAATTCTTCATTAAATGTTTCTGAAATTTACCAAGAACTGAATTTTATATACACCTACAGATTTATTTTATTTTTTTAAAATATTTTTTGAAGATTTATGTAATTTCCTCGTCGCTCTATTAGAGCTGTTCCTCGGATCTGGTTCGTTGAGGTCCCTATTTGGGTTAAATTGTCTCCTATTACAATTCGAGTCATACTTGGGGACTTGGGGTAGTTCCTGCTTCGGCTACCTAGTAGCCCTTTGCTGCTTTCATGATTTCATACTCGTAATTCGGAGTTGGAGAGGTTCTTTTTGGGGTTGCTTAGTAGCTCTTCTCTGTTTCAATATCGTCTGAATCGGAATTGAACATATGAGACATGCACGAGGTTAATTTTCGAAATGTTGAGGTTGACTTTTTCACTACCTCATTTATAATGTGGTTTATTTCAAATTCATCAGTTTTTAACTTCTGTAAAAGTACCTCCTGTTCCTGTTTGATTTTTTTCAAGGTTTTTTCAAATTTTTCTCCTAAGTCTAACTTATTCCTTATTTCAGGATTTTCCGAACTTCTTGAGTTTGTATTAGGATTCAATTTTTCGGTAAAATCTTCTGCAATGGTATTTGATTTCGGTCGAATCGTAAATGGGGGGGGGGGGTTCATCGTATTTCAACATTTTGATTTACATTATGTTGCGCTTTACAAATTAGTAATTTTAGGTCCTGAATTAATAAAAGACTCTGATTGGAGTTCAGATTACGTCAGAATTTCAATAACGTTTTAACTAGATTTTGTACGAAAAAAATACGCCTGCGTCTAACCGCGAATGATATACGTAAATGAAGAAGAACTTGATTTTTGAAAAGATCACTGATCAGAATTCAGGCGACATCTTCCTACCCAGAATTTAGCCATGCAGGAGGATGATTTATATACAAAATCGAGCATTCGAGCATGATTATTCACCCTGCATTCTTGACAACGCAGCAGGATCTCAACTTGGTCAGTAAATTTCTACCACATATGTATGTGATCTCACCTTACCCATTTTTTACACTGGCTCTCATGTTGTACTGAATTTATCATCGAATTTTCTTCTTCAATTTTCTTACCCCTCTGTGGGTGTAACGTTTTAACTTATATTTCTCAGTATTTCGACATAAAATATACTCTGAAATAAAAGTATTTTAAAGCGGATCTCGGGTTGTCCACTTTAAATCCGGATCTCATCTTGGTCAAAAAACCTATATATGTATACAGATGCAACTATGTACTTGATTTTGACACATTTTCAAAACATAATTTGCCCTCCCCACTATATCATTTGATCATAGTCTGGCTACGGGCCTGCTCAGTACAGTAAAAAGTCTGGTTACGCTCATGAACGGATACTCTTTACCAACTCAAGTTCATTTGGGCGAGGGGTATAATCAGTAGCGCAGCCAGCCTAGTGTTCGAGGAGGTCTGGTCTTGACCAAGGGAGGGGGGCTTCAGGGGTGCTAAAATTAGAAAAACCACTATTACGCAAAGTCGTGAAGGGGTCCAGACCTCTTTGATCCCTCTGGCTATGTATCCGTATACCTGTCCTCGGCAAAACTCATCACCTGTCAATTACCATATAAAGCATTCCTACATATGCAGAATTTTTTTATTTTTTTACCTGAGACGGCGTTAAACGACGAAGACGACGACGTATTCCACAACGGCAATTTGATGAATTTCAATTTCAAACTACTGCTCCTCTTCAACGATGCCGTCGCCTTCCCTTCACCACCACCGCCGACGCCACCACCTCCACTGCTATTCGTACTTTGGGGAGCATCTTCCATGAAGTAGGAAAAGTCACGTCCTTATAATTTCAACAGTTCGCACCGAAGGCTGCCGCCATCGCCGTCACAAGTTTTTTCGCACCCCGACGCATACAACAGAAAATCGCTTTTCGACTCGAACTTCTCTAATTACTAAAACCGTTCCGGACGCTACGAAAACATTATTTGTCGGTTTCAACGTCGGGATAGAGCCCGTCGACTCGCGAAAGCTGAAATTAATTTACCTAGGTTAAAATTTCAGAATTACAGCTCGCATTAAAGGGGAAAAAAAAAACTTTCTGAGATCGGAGAACACGCGTCGGTCCACACAATTGTCACAACTGACCGCTAGAAGGGTGGGGGAGACCACAGGACCACACCAGTCATCAGCCGCTCGCGTGTTACACGCGGAATGCAGCACAGCAGCAGCCGAGAAAAAACGGTGAGAAAAATTTGACAGATTGGCGAGGGCGGAAGGGAGGGGTAGGAGAGGGATGCTCGGTCGATCGGCGCGAAAAGCGAACACGGCTAAGTTCACAATCGGCGACAAATTACACGTCACACAGGGTGTGTAATTATCGCAAATTACAGAATGTTTGTTTCGTCAATCGTGTTACACACATTCGTGTAGCACAAATATGAGAAAGAAAAAAAAAACAAAAAAAAAACCCTAAATAAATAAAAAGAAACATTCGCAGCAATCGCACGTACACGCAGTCGGGATAAATTGCTTATTTATTTCCACGCAGCCCCCACTCGAGGGAGCAATAACAAAATGGTGTAACAGATTTAATTTAAAACTGAGTGGGTACGAGTGTGTGTACACATATTATGTGTTTAGGTAATAAGGTAAAAATAGTATATGGAGATATAAAATCACGCACACACGAAGTCGAACGGCATATATACACACGTACATTACGGGCAAACGAATTTCGAAATTACGACTTACAGGGTAGAGGGCTACACTCGATCGAGAATTATACTCAACGCCGGCGGGTGGCATAATTACACAGACAGATACCCCGTTTCAATTTCGATTTGCAAAATACGATACACGTATACATGGTACCGGGGCGGTGTTTCGTAGACGTAATTTCAATTCGTACGCCATTATAACTGCAGAAGGCGAATACGCAAATACGATAATCGTTCGAAAAAATATTACTTATCACGACGGGAAAACTGAAAAAAAGTTTGAAATGCGAAGGCACATTCGACTCGCTTTCGTCGAAAATTCAGCCCACGTTGTTTTTCACAATTTACGAGATGAAACACGAACACAATTTTTGACGTCATTTTCACGACAGAATATTCCCTTATTAGTTCAGGCTCCAATCGGACTGAAGTCAGCTCTTCTAGATGCTGAAGCAGGCATCAGCAATATCATTAACAGGGCTATAACGAAACAAATTTGAGGGCGCGAGAATAATAACTCAGCTAAATACTGAAGTGAGATAATCAAAAATTTTCCCCCTTTTGAGAAGAGCAAAAAAAAATTACGCAGAATTATTTCACATGAGAGATATATCCACTTCTTGGTCATACGTCTAGTATTCGTCACCACCTTATAGGCCAACCTTGATCAAGTTACCTTTATTCAAGGTCGACTTACGACCTAGCGAAAACAATAGAGAAATACTCTCTCCCAGCTCGTTACTAAATTATAAAGTGACAGTTGAGTATCCAAAGCGAACAAACACAGTGGCTCAATGTAAAAGATTTCCCCACCTGCTAATCGCAACGAAAAGAAGACTGCTGTTCAAAGCATACTATCTAAGGATCGTCCAATTTCCTATGCAAAAGCCACAGCTGGAAACTCTACGCAACAAGAAAAACCTAGCTCTGCAGAAGAACCTACAGCCCTCCAACAGATCCTTAGCTCCCTGCAGCGAATGGAAGCTGTGCAAACCAAGCTGGAGAAGACAGTAACTGAACTGAACAACATAGTGGTGAGGCTGGAAGAGGCTAGTAACACACCAAGTTCCCCCCCTCCCCGCAAGGTTCGCAAAAACTAATGAATAACCCAGTTGTGCGTGTACTTTGCTGGAACGCCAACGGCATACTACATCGTTGGAATGAGTTGGAGCACTTCATAACTACCAACTACATCGACATAGCCTTAATTTCAGAGACGCATCTAACCTCATCCAGTCAACTTCGAAAGCTGCCGAGATACTCGGCATACTGTTGTCGTCATCCTAGTGGCAGCCCCAGGGGCGGCAGCCTGGTTCTAGTTTAAAACTACATCGCCCACACTAATACAGGCATATATTGCACCCCAAAAATTCAGAGCTCAGTAATCTCAATCGAACTACAAAACATACCAATTAATATTGGTAGTCTATACTGCCCCCCTGGCATAATCACCAAGAAGCAGAGCTTTACGCAATTCTTCGCAACATTAGGCAATAGATGGCTCATAGGCGGAGACTTTAACGCCAAACACCCAACATGGGGAGCAGAATAGCAACCCCACGTGGCCGCGAATTACTAAGCTCGATAAATGACATCAAAAGTTCCACTGTGGCTCCAGATCAGCCAATTTTTTGGCCAGCACCGAACAACACGGGGCCTTTGGTTGGTATACCGGAGAAGTGCAGTAGGAAATGCTCAACGGGCTAATCCAAAAATGCAAGAAAGCAGGACTTATAATGAGCAACACCACCGGAGGTGGTGGTGGGGGGGGGGGAATTAGGAGGTATAGAATTAGAAACAGGGGAGGAACACTCATACCTTGGTCAAATTATCGCACAGATAAAATGGGGACGACGGGGAGAAGCGCATAAGGCAGGCATGGAACGGTCATTGGGCACTGAAATCGATTTTTAAGGGAAATATAAAAACACTGAGGATTGTTCGAGTTCGGCACGAGAAAGAGAAGTGTTTAGTCCGGATCGCAGAGAGGGCATTCAAAATCAGAAAACGAGTGTATACAAAGCGCGTGTACTGAACGATCGACAGCAAAAGTAGATCTGTCTAAGAGTGCTACAAGACATAAACTGCGTCTATAATAAACTGATGTCCTACCTGACCGATCCAAGGAAAAAAAGGAGAATGAATGAGAACAATAATAAGCAGAAGAAGGTGGTTTTGAAAAATCATGTACCAGAAGTGCAGGAATGCAGGAAACAAAAGACGTTTGTTAGAGGACCACTTCATAAATTCAGTGTGTTTACAGACTCTTTAAAATTATTTCTTCCTGGCTTCTCCTGACCTCCTTTCCTATATTTGAAGAATTTGCTACTTTGGAATAAGAGTGTTATGTTGCGCAAACTGAGCTGTGAAGAGAGGGAGGAAACGGTTTCCTGTACGAATTCATTACGTCCATACAATATTACTTTCTTAATTTTCACTTATTTATATTATGGGATTTCTTACAGAATCACCCATTGGATGGTGATTTGCTAATTTTTTCCTGACCTTTCAGTAAATTCCTCGAAATTTCCTATGACGTTTTCCTGATTTCCTCAACTACTTTCAAAAATCCTGACTTTTCTTGATTTCCTAACCCTGTAGACACCCTGAAATTGTACTGGGGTGAGGATGGGGATTCCAATTTTACTTATTTAAGGCTACTATAATTTTTATTTTCATTTGTTTATTTACAAGCCACAAGAAGTAGCAAGGGCTATACGGCTCAGCTGGTGGGGATGTTTAAATTAATGGAAAGATGATTGTGTCGTGATTGTCATTGGGTTGTTTTGGAGCATGCTTTTCGTTGTTGGTGGTAGTTGATATTTCTGGTGGTGAGAGTTAAGTGAAAGGCAGTGAATTATATGTTCAGCAGTAAGTTCATTTGAGGAGCATTTAGGGCATTGCGCGGGGGGGGGGAGATGTATGGATTGAGGAGGTGCCGGTGAGTGAAGCTTGCCAAACATAAACTGTCAATTTCACTAATTGAACAAATATTGCATCGGCAAGCTTTAGAAAACGTTCTTCTAATTTTGCCAACTGATATAGAAATTTGAAGTTTTTTGCCTGAAATAAAGGGGGCGAGGGAGGATAGAACGATAAAATGAACGTACAGTGGGTCTGAAAAGTTTATATTTTTAATTTTGTACGATTATGCACATTTCAATTTTCAAGTCATGGAGGAGGAGGAAGAGGAGGAGGAGAAGGAAAAGAGAATATTTTACAGGCTGGAAAAACTCCGAGATTGTCAACCTTCTTCAGACGATTAAGTAACAAATAAAAAGTTCATTTTTTTTAAAGGTTGGAGGGTAGTGGAAAGAAAGATCCTGTTTCTTTTTCTTGAATACAAAATATTGCTTCTGTGAAATGAAAAATTGATGAGTAAAAAAATGTTTATTGAATTTTGTCAATTGAAACATAGTGATTGGTTTGCAATAACGGTCAAATTTGTTTACATCCAAAATTTTGCCAATTGGGTTCATTTTGGGAATTCACCAAAATTTCAATTCCTAAAAACGGGAAAAGAGGGTAGGTTTTAATGTTGCTCAATGAAGAAATTCTGGAATGACAAAATTTCAATTTCTCAAGTCAGCTAACTGTTTTGGAACGAGGGATCATAATTCTTCTAATTACGAAAAGAAAATGTGTAGACATCGCCAAGCAAAAATTTTTACTCCTGATTAGCTAGCTCACGGAAATATTCAAATACGAACAATCAGGCAAAGAAAATAATTCAGGAGTGCTAAATTCAATTTTGACTTCACTTTCATCTTCGCCTAAAATGTTATCAAATAATGCAATACATACGTCTATTCTGAGGTTTCCAGGATCGTTTAATTCATTTTCGACAGTACTTTCACCCTTAAATCAAAACTGTGGCTCCAAAGAACGGAGGGGGGGCAGGAAAATGACTTTGTCGAGAAATGTAACATGGATATCAAATAGGTTTTTAGGGTGGCTGAATTCAAAACTCTGATATTTCCTTTCCTCTCATTTCAGGATCGAGGCATCGGGGAGGGGGGAGGAAGCGAGTGTCAAAATAAGATCAAATACAAATCCACTCTTCGGTTTTCAGGGTCGTCGAATTCATTTCCAAGACTATTTTCACCCTCAAACCAAAGAATGTAAGGACGTGAAATACGATTTACCTATTGGTTCTAAATTACACAACTTTTATTTGTTTACAAAGGTAGTTCGCTATATTCATGTGTAAGATTCCAAGAAAGATTTCTGTCATATCGTAAGCACATACATCAATTCATAACTGTAATCAGGGCCAGCGAAAGTCTAGTTGCACTCAAGCACGTGCACCAGACGAAAAGATCCACATTAACCCAAAAAAAATTTTTTTTGAAACTTATTGGTACTTACTGGATAATTTTTGTTTCAATTTTCTTTGTAGGGGGGGGGGCATGGGCGTAGCTACAATGTTCCACACAGGGGGTCAAAAAGGTAGAATTATACTGGCGCCAGTCACACATTCTCATTGTCTAGCGTCTAGGCCTCTAGGCACATCCTATTTTCTGTGAATTTTATTCAGTTGGCTTTAAATATTCGAAAATAATCTTGTGAGCACTGGAACATTTTTTTTTTTCAAAATTCGGAGGGGGGGTCATGGCTCCTTATTTAGAAGTTTTGTATTTGTACGAGGTAAGAAAATGAAAGATCGCCGGCCCTGACTGTAAGCAGCTGTAAATACGAACTGGATTGAGCAATCTCTCGAATATGGTGCCAGAACCTATAAATGAATCGTACTTCACTTCCTTGTATCCTCTCGTCCTGGTGCCAGAATTTCAGTTGCCGATGAAAAAAGCATTGAAAATGAATTCGGCGACCCTGAAAACCTAGTGGTAGACACACTCATTGGATGTGACCTTATTCTGACCCTCGGCCCTCCCTCACTACCACAATTCTGAAGTGAGTTGGAAAGGAACATCGGATTGAATTCAGTGACCCCAAAGGCCTACTATTTGATATCCTTGTTGCATTTCTCGACAGTCATTTTCCAGCTCTCTCCCCCTCCTTCAGGTTCCACAATTTCCATTTTACGGTGAAAATAGAACGGAAAATGTATTCGGCGACCAAGAAAACCTATGAATAGACATACATATTGCATTTGACTTCATCTGACCTTCATCCCACCCCAGATGCTACAGCTTTGAGGCGAAATTGAATTCAGCAGCTTTCAATACCTCACACACGATGTCTTGATTTTCAATTTAGTTTTCTTCAGGGTCAAAAAGCGTAAACAAAAATCCAATTCCAAATTCTGGAAAACATTTGGGAAATGCAAAACTACTATCAGGATTCCTGATGGGAGGGAGAAGGGGATACAAGATTTTTTAAGAATGAAAAAGTTAAGAAGAAAACTGACTCTAATGAAAAATTGGGCTCGAATTTATTCCTTCCTCCCAATAAGTGATATAACGGAGGCCAAAAATGACTGTTTACTCCATAGGACCTGCATTAAAAACTCATCATTTCAACCCTCGCTTGCGTGGGTTGGGGCAAATTAAAAAAAAAAAATTGTATATATGACCATTTTTATAAAAAATTCGGCGTAAAACAAATTTTGTTACAAACATTTTTCAGTACTGATGATAATTCTCGAAATTTTCCAAAAAGAAACAATTTTGGAGGCATTGATTTTGCACAAAAAATTTAGCACAACAGGTTGGGGTGAGATTTTTGAGACGTTACTTAGGAGATACCCGACTACAGTTTACAGCAATGTCCCGTTTGTTATCAGAAAATAAATTTATCGTGGCATTTTATGTCAATTTGCCTACTGATGTGATACAACCACGTAGTCCGCCTGAGGGGAAATAACAATTGTGAGACACCCTGTGAAAAGGTACCATACGTTGGGAAAGCAAATTTTGCCCAACAGCACAAAATGTGTTTCAAGTTGGAAATTATGTTTTTCGGATTTCAACGGAAACTGTTTCTAGATACACCTGACCGTATACAGTAGAAAACAGTCGTTTAGGACGTGATATTTCATGTTTACAAACGAATTACAATCTACAGGCTGGTGTAGGGAAAAGGTACCAGAAGTCGCATCGAGCATGTTTACGTTTATGCGCACGTTATCACTACACCTGCACATAATAATTATTGTCGTCTCCTCGACGAGCCCACTGTTTTCAAATGTATGACCATGCAGAACTTCGTTTTCGTACTTAACAGTATTTCAAAAGCTGTTCTTCATATGGACTGTCATCTTCAAAGGTCCATTCCTCTACATACATGCATCGACTACCTGTGAATCTTGCAGGATGTTTTGGCGTCTGTTCGCAGGATATCATAGCAAAGTTTGGGCCGGATTAGCGCAGTAGACGCCTCGACATCGATTTTTTCGTGTATTTTTATGTTTTACACCTTTGAGAGCATTTTTCTCAAAATTAAGATTTCACATACTCGAACTTCAGCTGCCTCTATTTCAGTCTGTACTGAAGCTAGAGACTTGACTTTTTTTTTTTTGAAATGCTGGTACATTTGTGCTCTATCAGATTCGACTAAGACCCGAAAACAGGTTCTCCGACATATGGTACCTTTTTACAGAGCGCCTCACAATTTCCACTTCTCAATTTTAGCAAACGAATAGAACGACAGCTTTTCGGTTCGACTTCAGTGTCCGAAGTTTGGAAGTCGAATCTTCGAGGGGAGGGGGCGAATTCCGGGTCCTTGCGAAAAAAATTCGAGAGAAAATCGGTGTACAATCACTGCGGGGCCTTCTGCGGTGACAACTGGACGCAAAATCACCTCATAAAACTTAGTAACTGATACGCGGCGTGTTTTATCGCGCAGACCTTCGGGGCCATTCGTTCACGCTCCACGTGCGCGCGGATTTCGATAAAGAGCTGCGAGACAGGCGAAGTTCATTTGCGACAATTCAGCAACGCTTTCCGACCTTCACTCGCTGCGTGATAACACCGAACAGCTCAACAGGGATTTCGGATTTGCCGGGCGACCGAAATGCTGACATGAACTAACGGCACTCGAGTAACCTCGTCGTCACTTACAGACGAACGATTTTCCGGCAATTTATAATCGAACTAGAATTTGTCGTGTGAAAGACGTTCGCAACAATGGTTATTGACACTCGGGCACGTCGAAATGAGTTTACAATCTCCGGAGATTTATCCGCTCATCAAAGCGAATGAAATACGATTGCGAGTTTCGACTTCGAGTTACACAATCAAATCGTACACAGGATCACAGAATCCTAATCAAATCGAAAAAGAATACTGCTGACGCGACTATGGGACTAACGATAGACACGTTCAAGTTCCGAGCATACGCATACTGAGGGTTGCATCAAATCACATATAAAGCTCCCCCCCCCCCCAATGAATCTGCTCCATCCGGATATAACTAATAGGTAAGCTTCTATCCGACACCTCATCTGTACCAAATAACTTGGTAATAAAGAAACACCCAATCAATTTTATCTGATATAAATTGCTACAACCCTTTTGGAGGGGGAATAAGGTAACTAAACCAGCAAGAGCATTTCCAAGGAACGAAGAGGTCTAGGGACAAAGGTTCTAATGCACTTAAAAGCATAAGGGCAGTTTGAAACGGAAAGCCATCGAGTAACAGAGTTTCACATAGTCAGAGGAAATTTCGCTCAATAGCTCTCGATGCTTCATTAAGAGTTGCAGGAGTGTGTGGTGGGACGTACGGCGATGCACGCATGCCAAAGCGGCTCCTATCGCACCCCCGGCTCCGGAAACTACCCTTTCGAGTATCGCATCAGTGGCCGGAGAGACGCCTTGGAGCCGAGCCCGAGCCCCCATTTCCCCGAGTCGGAACGGTGCGCGCGTCCTGCAAGGACCACCATGAGTTTCCCTACTGACCGAGGTCCGCGCTCCCTGAGCGCTCGCCTGGAATTCAGGCCCCCAGCCGGAAGCGCTGCCTCTTCAGTCACCCCTCACCTCCTCGTCTTGGTCGCGTGTCGACGCAGGCAGGTGGTGACGAAGAGTTGCAGGAGTAACGTGTAGCCAATCTTAGAACATTTAAGGGGCAAATTAGGTTCTCTCTCGCGAACTGATGTAACCCATTGCAGTGGCTGCTGAGAGCGAAATTCAAAAATGAGGTGACTAAAGGAATTTTTCTGTTTTGCATGGCCATAGAAATTCATTGGAGTTACTTTCATTCGGAAAAAAATGCTTCCCTTTCAATTTTTGAAGGATTTTCCATCAATTCGAGACTTTTAGGTAACTTGGGAGACCAGTAGACAATTTGTTTTACAACAAGTTTCACCGACTCACAGAATCAACGTGAGTTCGCAACTTCATAACTTATATGTAATTGAAGGTATTGTGCGCAAGATAGTCACTTTCTGGAAAACCCCGAAAAGTCAGGGAATTTTGTCAGTCTGGAAAAGTTAGGGAATTGAATACTAAGTATTTCCGAAGTTGTGTACAACCGTAGCTGAAAAAATGTGAGGAGAATTTGGAGAATTGGTCTGGAAAACTTTTAAGAGTCAGGGGAAATAATTCTAAAAAAAAGTGGCAACCCTGCGGGCGAATTTCTTTACATTTTGTCTCCAAATATACAAATACTAGCATTGAAACATTACTAGAAGATTCTGGGACGATTCATAAAAATCTGTACTGGTGACATGTTCCCATTACTATAAACTGAAGGGGTACAGGTTCTCGTCAACTGGTAATTAAAGTTTGTAAAGCGGGCAGAGCCTGAAGGTACTTCCATATTTGAATTTCAGTACATCCCTTTCTTTGAGCACTTGACTGTATGAGGAAGAGGAAAAAAACTTTGTAACTCGAAAATTTAAAAATACATCGACCCTTCAATTTCGCTCACTTTTATTAAAAAAATGAAGCGAAAAAAAATATTAACCCGTAACCCAACGCAATTGAAATAATTATGCTACATATATCCAGCAGCTGTCTGTCGAATTTTCTGTTTATCCGCGCATCAGGCTGACTGTCTTATTTTCTGATTTACTCTCAACCCGAGCCCTGGAATCCGTTCTTTCGAGCATTACCTCAGAGACGCCGGGGAGGCTGTTAGGGCTGTCTTAGCTTTTCTCTCTTCTGGCCGAAAAGTCGGCCTAGGTCGAAATCTGACGAGCTGCTACGTGCGCTCGAACCCAGGACCTCCGGATTCCGAAACCAACGCGCTATCCACTCGGCTAACCAGACCCCTACATCCGGCTGACTGTCTGTCTACCAGCCTAACTGGCTAGAATTATTAGAATCCGAGGGTTTCCCCAAAAGAGGAGGGAGGCTAGATTTTCAAGACATTGAAATGTATGAATGTAATTCTCTATAGTAGCATTCCACGGGTTGGATACAAAAATCAGTCCCATAATCAAGTCCAGTAAAGTTGAATTTCTATAAATGAGTTATTATGCATCTCAAAAAATGACTAGTATTCGGTTACAACCCCTGTTACAGTAGCTCGAGGAAAATGCCGGATATAAAAACTACTTTCAATATCTTTCAAAATCATACTCAGTGACATTAAAAACCACAAAAATCAACTCATGTCTCAAATTTCATTTTTTCATTCCTTACGTTCCCTGGACCACAGACCCAGATCGCAAAACTAAGCTACAAACAACATCAAAGCACCTGTTGAAATAGAAGACTACAAATTATTAACGCTGTTGAAGGCTACCATTTTTCAGGCAGTGGGGGAGCGTTGAAAATGTTGAAATTCCTGAAAAGAGAGTAACCGTGTGGTCCCTTGGGCAAATTGACTTGAAAACGTAAGTAACTTTATTTTACAGAAACTTTTTTTTTTTTTTGGTAGCACAGGCAGGGATAGGGTCACGAGGCATCCAAATGTTCGAAAAGAAAAGCTGATACAATTAGTGGATGGGGAGTTTTTTTATTGACTGCATCGAAAACGCATTTCGGACTTTATATCCGACACTTACTGCTCACAGAAGAGAGGATTGAAGTTTCCAAGCTCCTAAACACAACCCCCCCCACGCTCTCTACTTCTCTCTTCGTATCCCTATGATATGTTGTTGCCAGGCCAGATACTACTTTTCCAATGCATTTTAACTGTTTGGAATTATTGAAAAAAAAAGAGCGATCCAGCACTTGACTATTTATTACCTGTAGATAGGAGATAAGCGAAGTAAAACTTTTAAAGGTGAAAAATAACGCTATCTTGTCTTCAAATTTTTTTTTAATTTGATTGAAGCAAAATTAAGTTAGTTGGTTTAATGTTCGTCGCCCCCCCCCCGCAAAAAAGTACCAGTCATTCAGCTGACCTTTATGCATATCGTAAATGGATGGCCCAAAATTTAAAAGTCGGTAACTTCAAGACAGGACATAACATGAAATTTCGAATAAATTGGTTCAATTTTGACAGAGAGATCTTGTAAACGTTATCTAATACAAATAATAGTGAAAATTCTGGTAATTCTTACTCCTGCTTTTACCCTTCGGCCCATGTATGAAGTTTTTTTCTTTTTAAAGTAGAATAGCAGGGTGTCTACCAGAATCAAATAATGAAAATTCGTGGCTTTTTCGTGACCTTTGAAATATATTTCGTACCCTCCCCCTCCCCATCAACCCATAAATTAGAGAGAAAACCTGAAAGTAACAAACATGAGAAATTATGTAAAACTAAAAGTAAGTTAGCACAGTTAGGTGCCAATAGTAAAAGAATAAAGAAAGCAGGAAATGCCTTTGTTTGCCCACTGACACAGTAACTTTCTTATTATTTTGCGGGTATTTTGTAAAAATTCGTGACTTTTTCGTGTTTTTCACGACCTATATTAAGAATTCGTGGCTTTTCCGGGATTTTCGTGGCCGGTAGACACCCTGAATATGGTCTGAGCGTTTACGCAGACCAATCAATTCCTATTGATAAAAATGTTACGATTTTAAATAAAATCACTGTGTACCATCGACGAGGTCGCGTGCAATTCAACCAGTAAATAGATAAATAAAAAGATTCATAGGGTAAGGCAGCCTAAATCGTACGCCTCCGAAATCGTACCACCAGTTTTATAACCAAAAGGAAAATCAACTAGCGCGCTCTATCGGCAAAACGCGTCACTAAAAGTCATTTTAACAGTCTAAATCCAAAAAACTGGCCGGTAAAATGAAATGTGTACATTTTATAGCGATTGATATAAAACACGAAATTGCAATACAATATTTTTTACATTCTTTATGTGAAGACTAGCAGCCCCCCTAAACCCCCGGAGAACGCACCACCCCCTACAGAAACTGATTAATAAAACCGTGACACTAAGAAAATATCTTCTGCCGTCGTCATCAGAAAGACCAGTGAGCGCCAAGCCAGGCGCCTCCCATCAGCATATCAGCATCCTCAGCATCTCCACAGAAGAGGAAGAAAGAGGGACCCTGGGCATTTATGCGTATTAAAATAATAAAATTGGCGAGTATTGCCTTTTCCAGTTTGTATGTTCTTTTGGACGAATATATTTATTCGCGTACATTCTGTACGGACTGCTGAACCTACTGTGAACTAAAGAGCACCTGAAAACGATGTTTCACACTAAATTGAGTAAAAAATAATATTTACTGCTTAATTAATACATTAATTTTTTTTTTTCATGGAAGGTAAATCTCAGTAAACTTTGATCAAGTTACGGCACGGGTTAATATTTTTTTCGACTTCAAATTTTTTTTCTTTGTTTAAAAATAAAGATGAACGGAATGAAGGGGTCCTGCACCCCCAAACTTCATTTTGAAAATAACGTCCACTTTAATGCATATAAAAGATTTCCACGAAAAAATAATAATAATTGGAGGGAGGGGGGGGGGATAAAAACATTAATTATCAAGGTTTTGGTAGAATGACACAGGTACATTTGTGTCCTGTCAGATTCTACCAAAAGGTCAAAAACAAGTTCTCCGACATATGGTACCTTTTCACAGAACGCCCCACATACAATAAAGTATCAACAATTTAAAAACAAATTCGGTAAGCCACTGATGAATGAAGGTCGGTGATCGTTGCAGAATAGGTTCATCTCCGATTGTTCGAAAATTTCAATTGTGTTGCTCGAATTCTCTCTTCCTCCTCTCCTCCTCTATCCTCATAAGGATATGATTTCCCACACATAAAAAGGCAAAAAAATACAAACATTATAAAAGCCTGTCTACTCAAAACACATTTTTGCCTCCATGGCACAAGGGCCTTGCTACAGGGGCCTTGCTACAGGCCTGATTCTGTACGGTTGAGATTGAAACGGACATATAGATAATAAGAATGCATTACTGCAATTTGGGAAAAATTGCTCCCCAACGAATTTTCAGAGGAAACCTCTACCAAAACGGAGGACTTTTAAGACTTTCCATCAGAACGCGGAACTGTTGAGAAACTTAGGGAGACTGGCGGCCCCCTCGCGCCCTCAACCCAGAGCCTTTCTTTTCTTGAAAACGCACCCTACAGCCTGTGGCACGGAACAGCCAACACTTCAATACCCATAAACCGGCGTGCCGAGCCCACCACACCATCGAACCATTCTCGTGCCACAAAACCGGCGGCGCAAAAGCTGCATCCCGACTGCATCGCGCGAGCCAATTTCGACAATGCACCGCGAACGCGTTCCCCGATCGTCTGCGAGATGAAAAATATCGAACATCGAGCTTACAGACACGACACTGATTTCCCCACGGCGTCAGCAGGAAGTCAGTGTTTATGCACGCGCATTATACGCTACATAGCGAGGCAGACCGCGCGAGAGCGGGAGAGGCGGGAGAATGAGCAAAGCAAACAGAAAAAAATTGCACACCGAATTTTTCCGAACACCGAGGAAATTTTCGCACACGACTGATAACAGGAAAAAAAATGAACGAGCACGACAGCGAAAAGTGTTGAGAAACGATGATGGCTTGTTGGTAACTACAGTATCGGCTGGCTGGCGTTTCTCGGCGCTTCGTCACCGCTGAGAGCAGCAAAAGCAGCGTAACGACGCAACGCGACGTTCCGAGTCGACGCGTCTACCACCGGGATGCCGAAAGTATGACGACGCAGACAGGTCTGCGAGCGCGGGTACCGACTTCTCGCTGCTGGCCGGCTGTGCACTAGAGTCGCGAACCACCCGCCCTACCGCCGGTACACACGCCGACAATACCGAGAGATGCTGCAGCATGCACCATCGCACGCCAGCCAGCGTGATCTTGAAAAACCGCGGCGAAAAAAATACACGCGACTGATAGCCCACCGCGCGCCGCTTTTCCGACACAATTTATTTTTTCCCCGATTTCTTCTTCGGCTTCTATCGCCGAGCAGCTGATAACCGCGCACACGTTTTCCGCTCGTTTTCCCGCCCGATAAGAGCGAACACCGTCGGCGGCGGGGGGCTCGACGTGCGACGGAAATGAGCACCGCAATCTCCGGCGCGTCGAAGAGAAAGTCTCGCGGAATCGCGTGTCAACCGAACAGCCGCAACCGGAGAGAATTCTCTTTTCTGCTTTCCCAGACTATACAGGGTGTTTCACGAACTAGTTCCCTCACCCCACTTTTTTCACTTTTCTTTTACGAGACCAAAATGGATCTTCAAGAGACAAAGTCTAGTTTCATTTCGGGTAAAGAATCTCTCTCCCCCGAACAGGGCTTGAACGTATTATCAACTTTGAAATCCTAAATGGTAACGCACCGAACAGAATATCGTAACAGGGGTTTCTTGGGTCACTGACTCCGAAGATTGTATCATATTTTTGATGTGAATCCGATTTTAGTCGGAAACCCTAAAATTTTATACCCCAATCAGCTAAATTAAATTGGCTTAAAAATTTAAATAAAATATAAGGACAGAGTTTTTTGAGTCTTTGAGTCCGATTACCTTGACAGATTTTTAATTCAGTCCTGATTTTAGGCAGAAAAACCCTCAAAATTTAGACTCGAAATGGGCAAAATTATATTAGCTTAAAACTTTGAACAATGTATCAAAATATGTGTTTCTTACAGGATGTCCATTCTTGTTCGAAAATGATTTTTCTTGATTTTTCCAGGTTTTCCAGGCCAATTTTTCCAGTTTTCCAGACCCATCAAATTTTTTCAAACATCGTGAGCGGCGAATACCGTCCATCACTCCACAAACTTTTTTTTTACTACCGTGTGCTTATGAAGCTGTGGCAGAGGGGGTGTAAAAATTGAACGATGGAAATGAAAACGCGCTCTATGGGGTGCAGCGTGGTCCGATGTCAATTAAAGACTTCATAGATTTTTTCTTTCGGGTGACTTAATGCCGACCATAAAGGGGGGGGGGGAAGATGTAAGAATAAAATTCGAAAATTGATTTATAGGTTTTCGAGGACGCTGTATTCGATTTTAGGGGTAATTTTTGGATACTGTCCCTCCTGGTGCGAGCAATGAGATGGCAAGAGCGTAGGATAAGCAACGGTTGCCTCGGAATTCACCCTTTCTAATTAAAGCTACGGAATAGGGTAAAAATACAGTTTTATTTATTCACAGTGTTGCTAACAGAAAGTAACGTCGTAAAAATTTCTCAACTGAAAAAGTACAGGAGCTTAAATTTGATCCAGATTAAAAATCTGAAGCGATATTCGAAATCAGCGACACAAAACCGCCCCTATTTCGATACTTCGTGCAATTTCTCGCCGGAGAAGCTGAATTCGTATTACAACAGTGCTCTGGAAGGGTAACACGAAAATCCATCGCGCGGAATTGATCGTACGAAATCGATCACGTGAAACTGATCACAGGAAAATTGTCGAAAGGGAAATTTGTTCGCAAGAGAATAGATAGCGCGAAATTCACCGTAAGCGAAAATAGATCGCATTCTGTTTACATTTCTCACATGAATCCTGTACCTGCAGCTTTCCTAGCAAAGGTGTAACTTGTAGTACCTAATTGAGGAATTACTGCTCTTTAATTTATTATTCAGTGGTAATCATAAATTATCATAATTTTCATCGCCATAAGGATTCTTTGACTAAATTCAATGGCTATCAGCGCTTTTCTGTTATTCATACATTGTTGGGCCATAACTAATTACCTGTTGTGCACCCTTCCTGCAGGAGTTTCATTGTTTGCCAATCTACACACTGCCTGACAATTGGTCCTAGGGCTACCACCTACAGTTTGCCACAGCAGCCATTGCATAAATCATTTTCGTGGGGGCAACGCCCCAGCGAATGCCTCAAGGGCTTGACACTACAGGCATCCGTTAGTGTTTGATGTTTGTGGCATTTGTATCTCGGGATTGAAGTGGTAGTGTACGCTTGCAGTGGTGGTGTGGGGTGAAAGGTTGGTGAGTTCAGAGCATGCAGTGGAGTAAAATGCAAAGAGTGCAAGTACGTACGAGCGCTCCCCTTCCAGAATTATTGTAAAACTTTCATGATAATGCGTGCCACGTATTGTATATCGTTCTGTACCATTATTGCCTGCACTTTGCGGATCATCTTAAATATGAAGAATTTCACCAGGTATTGACTAATTGATTTTACCTTTGATTAAAGTGACACTGATTTGTCTGAATTCTTGTTTGCAGTCAGGTACTTCCCCCACTGTTTCTCCTTCCCTTTAATGATAAGGCCTTATGATTTCACCATAAATTTTTCATTTTTCAAAGTCAGTAATAAGGAATAGTGGTGAAGAAGGAACCAACGATAAAATAAAAATAAGTAAGAAATATTATAAATAATCCAGAAGTAAGGACTAAAACCTGCGGACAAAACGGCGGATTTATCCCTAGACAACATCAACACACGTACTAACGACGGGGTTTTCAGCACAAACCAGCACAAACAACTGACACCATTTTCAATTCCTTAGGTGAACGCGCCCCCCCCCCCGTTTCTCCAGCCCCCCTCCCCTGACAAAAAAGAAGAAAATAAATAAATAAATAAACCTTGAAATTTTGCGAAGGGGAGCAGCACAAATGACGGGGTCTTCAGCACAAACGTAGCACAAACGATTGACACTATTTTCAATCCCCTAGGAGAAAGTGGGGAGGGGCTCCCGTTTATACAGCCCCCTCCCAATGTTTTCTCAAATATCTCGGGAAAGGAAGCAGCACAAATGATTACCTTTGCTACGAAAACTGCAGGTGCAGGATTCATGAGAAAAATGTAAACAGAACAACAGCATTTATTTGCCTCCAAAATTTGAAGAAGGAAGACATATTTGTCGTGCTCTGTAAGTTGAAACTGCGTGTACCCCAGGAAGGAACAGTCCACCGAGTTATATAGTTACCGAGTACAACTGAACAAAATGTGAACAAAATTATGACACCAATTTGAATCCGAAATTTGGAGATGAGGGCTGGAGAAATGCAACTTTCAAATTTGAAACGCGTGTAACTGAAAATGGGAGGGTGAACAGAATGTGGGACTCACTGAACAAAATTGAACAAACTCATGGCATCAAATTTGATTCAAAATTCGGAGTTGGGGCAGCATTTCTTCAGCCCCCTCCCCCCGAATTTGAAACGCGTGTAACTAAAACAATAAGAGTGAACAAAAAGTGGAACTTCCTGAACAAAATTGAACAAAATAATATGACCAAAATTATGACATCACATTCGATTCTGAATTTGAAGATGGCGGGCCCCGTTTCTTCAGCCCTTCGACATTTGAAACGTGTATATCTCGAAAAGAGGGGACGAACAAAATTTTTCATTTGCTGAACAAAATTGAACAAAATGTGAACAAAATCATGACATTAATTTTGACCCCCAATTCGAAGGTGGGGGCGGCGGAAATGGACTTGCGAAGTCACCAAGAGATGGAGAACTCACAACCACTTAGGTAGCGCGGCAAAGTGGAATCAGCCAAAATAACGAGCGAGCTGAAAAGTAAGGAGCAGTCAACATCAGTCGTTCCTACCAAAGATACGTCATCTGAAACGCAACATTCAGAACGCGCAAGTTAAGAGTAGTCAGACTTTTGATCCAGTCCCAGTTTGGCTATCAGAAATCAAACCATGTACGGAAATATTGGTCTTTCGAGTTGCTTATTTCGATAAATTTATTAGACTTTTCAGTTGGACCCGATGTGGGCTTCATGTAAAAATTTATTGCTCTTTTCAAATGCCTGAATTCAGTTTTTAAGAAAATAAGCAATGCATAGAAATGGAGATTTTTTGAAACTGCTTTCTGTTATTTGGGCACAAATTTCGGTACAAAATTTTATATTGTACTCGGAAAAGGAGTGAAATAGATTCCGGTTTGAAAATTTGAACAAAGCATCAAAATAAAGCTTTTTCTTTACGGGAGAGGATGATTCTGAACATCGCACAAGATTCTCTATTTAACCACAATTTGGGTTCCGAAATCAACCAATTAATGTGTAAAATTCATTTGATTTGGGAAAGTATCGAAGTACTGGTTATGGGTCACAGAACTGAAGTACATAAATTAATGCCAAGAATGAATTCAGTGCCTTAGAAACTTACTATTTGATATCCATGCTGCATTTTTCAAATGTCATCCTCTTTCACATCATTTGGTGCCAAAATTTCAAGCTTATCGTCGAACTGATACTAAAGACAAATTCAGGGATCTTCAAACCCGCAGAGTAGGCACATACATTTCATTAATTGTCATGTTATAAAAAGCTTACAAAGTTCAACTATCAAAATACATCTCCAAGCCAGAAAAAACACAAAAAGGGTAAATTTATGTGTGTGTTATCTAAGGGGAAGAAGAGTGCAGTGGGAATGTACAAACTCCCAGAGATGGAGGGAACGGGTTGAGGGACAATTATTATTCCTATAGTTTGTAAAACTCGATGGCATGAAAACTAGTCGAAAATTTTGTTTCCACCCATAAGGCCTGTGTTAGTGAATGCAAGTATACAGAATTATTTTGAACCCCTCATTTACGGAATTTTTAAGATAGATACGGGAAAATTGCAAAAGATTTTTGTGCAGAGATTTCGAAAAGCTTCAATTTTTGTATTAACCATTTTACGTATATGCTAGGCTACTTATAAGGTAAATTCCGGTTTTGACCACCACTTTTCCCACAACTGTGGACCCAGAGGAGGACGTCTGGTGGGTGATTCTAATATTAAAATTGATTCTTAAGTCTTTCGGCACAAACATTATTTCATCATTTTATGAGAAAATGCACGATTCTAATAGAATTTGGCTACAGTGCCACTTCGAATGCTGGTTGAATGTACCCCGCATTTATTGTAGATTTCACTTAACTCATATATTATTAATACACCTTAATGAGTATTTCAAGAAATTTTAGCAACCGGGTGCTACATTTTCCGCATAAGATCCTCCTCTCCCTCCCCATAGGTGCCCCATTTTCGAATTAGAGGCAAATTGTCACGAGAATTCTGTTTACCGACCGTTTAAGTCTATGAAACGATATCGATATTTAATTCCATAAGATTTTGAGGACCCGCTCCCTCCCTGTACCACAGTTTTTAAGTTGGGGTAAATAATTACAAAAAATGAATTTAGCGACAATTTAAACCGATAAAAAAAATATTTATAATGTATTTTATAATATTTCAAAGATCCACCCCTTATTCAAAAGGAGAAAATCGTCGGAAATAAATCATATTACGTCTTTTGAAATTTCTGACTTTGGTGGCTCGGAAAATAAAGATTTGGAATGATTTTCTAACTGAAGATTGAACTGAGCTATTGGTTATTCACATGTTCACGCATTCCTTTTGGAATTTCCAAATTTTTACTTAAAATAATAAATAAAATAATGAATGCTTTGAAACTTACGGGTTTCAGCAGATATTTATAAAATTATCAGTATCAATGTAAACAGAATTCAAAGACTTCGAATACTCAACATTCGATATCCTGACAAAATTTGCGTATTTCTAGAAATTCAAAATAAATCCATTATAATACCTACATTTTTAAATCATTTTTACCGCAAAAAAAAAAACCGGCGAACTTCAAATGTGTTGTATTCGAGGAGCGAGGGCAGCGGGATGACAAGAAAATTTCGAGAGATGGAGGACGAATAAAGTGGGAATCGGTAGAATATTTAAATTTAGATCCCTTCGGTTCTCAAAACTCTGTAAAATGAGAAAAAATATCAAGGTACTTATTTCCTCTACACAAAGCCTTAATTGAAATGTAGAGCCTAGAGAGGATAATGAATTTTATGTGGCAAATACGAAAAAAGTACTAAGTTCAATTTTTAGGAAGAATCCTATTACATGTAGAGACGTAGACTATTTTTTGTCTGAAAACTTTTTTCATACGTGCCACAGATCCAGTGAGTGTTGCAAAAAAAAAAATGATTTTAAGGGTGAATTGAACTTCCGTACAAATTATCAAAAGAGATGAGGGTGGGACTTCTGGTGTATTTAGATCACCATCCTCAACCATGTTGAGCGAAGTTTTACATGTTACAGCGATTCTTTTAGTCCCTTCCTCTTTCCATTTTTCGGTTTAATTTGCCAAGATTATTTCTGGTTTAATTTATTCCACTTTCGATATTATTCAATCACCTGTCGATAGCGCTTAGCTGTACAAGCGGATGAATTCGAAATTAGTTCCGTATCTCACGCCCGAGTCAAGGATTTCTGGCCGAAGGTCCGACTTCGCCCTTCGACCAACGCATCAAAATTTCGATAACTCACGACCTCGACACGCCTTTCGTCTACCGCACGGGGTAAGAACATCCCGATATTTCGAATTTCTTCGGTCTGCACACGTCCGCAAGCAAAGCCTTCGCACCGCGGCTTAACGATCAGCAATCTCGAAGACAATTTTTGACCGTCCCTCCATCGCGTCACCGCGTGAAAGGGTATACGGCGGCAAATTTTTATTTCTAGTCACGCGGGTCGGGAGAGCGACAACATATCCGTTTCGGAAATCGTTCAAAAGCCCGATTTTCAGCCGGAGCAGCATTTAACGATCAACCACCAAATACCGACGCCGTAAACGGTGCCAAGTTTTCGTCACTGACATTTACAGGAAACTCGGCGAGGGGAAATGTTATTTAAGGACTGCCGGTAACAGCGTATTGACATTTCAGTTTGGATAGGAAAAGGTTACACCTCCTCGAGTCAAACATATATACATACATACATTATACGTATAGGCTGAATAAAAACAAACTAAAAGAGAACTAAGTAACGGCGTATTAAGAAAGTTCCGAATGTCGATGCGAATTCCAACGATACTGCCCAACACAATGTAAATACAAGTCTCGAATTGATAATATTTCTAAAAAGAACTCGGAAGAGGGGGTTTCCAAACTTGCCAACTTCTTCGGCTCATCCATTACGGAAGTTCATACAGTCGTGAATCAAGCAATATCAAAACAAAGATAACGCCGACAGATTCACGCGAAAAGGAAATTCGAAGCCGAAGACCAAATAGTGGTCATCACTACAGAGGGGACGAGGGATTCTTCTAGTCAAATAACTTTTCCAGACGTTCCTCCACATATTACATAATTCGACTTCAATGTAAATCCTCCCTATGTATTCACCAACAGGAAATTCGAAGCCGGAGACCCGATGGTGGCCATTACTACAAAGGGGGTGAGGGATTCTTCTAGTCAAATATTTTTTCTTAACGTTCCTTCACATATTACATAAGTCGACTTCAATTTATATCTTCCCTGTGTATTCACAAATAGGAAATTCGAAGCCGGAGACCCGATGGTGGCCATTACTGCAAAGGGTGTGAGGGATTCTTCTAATCCAGTCACTTTTCTTGATGTTCCGCCACATATTACACAATCCCACTTCAATGTAAATCCTGCTTGCGTATTCAACAGGAAATTCGAAGCCGGAGATCCGATAGTAGCCATCTTTACAAAGGGGGCAAGGAATTCTTCTAATTAAATAACTTTTCTTGCAATTCCTCCACATATTACGACATCAGTTTTCAATGCATTTCAACTCCTCTCCTTTGTACGCATTCATCAACAATCATTTGACCACCATCCAGTGGCATAGCCAGCCTAATGTTCGAGGGGGAAATCTGGTCTTCACCGGACGGGAAGGGAGTATTAGAGGGGGTGCTAAAAAACCAATATTCGACGATACCGCAAGGAAGCACAGACCTCAACCCCTTGGCTATCCCAATGTCATCACCTCTTCTTGCATTACAAAATCATTCGTACACGTTCCATGAAATTCGGAAAAAACTGTGATCCAGAAATACGTTCATGATCAATCACGGACGTTCCTCTCCCCCTTCGATGATTTCTCAATACATAGACGGCTTTACGGACTAGGCGGTTTCGCTTCGAAGCCCACCGCTTTACAGACAGGACTTACTACTCTCTTGCTACTTCACATCTGGCTCCTTCATTCATCTTCCTGTCTGAATTTTTGGCGTGTTCCGTGTCTAGCTGATGTATGTCTGTCTATTTTGGATTCGGGGGTAGAAAGTAAACAACGTGTCAGTGCCGAGACAAGAGGCTCCAACTGCTGCTTCACAAATTTAAAAAAAAAACTCCTGTTCCATGACAGTAGCTCAAGTACCCCACGAGCAAGTGTCAAGTTTAGACAGAACAGAGAAGATAGGACTAGAACAGGGTATCCAACAAATTTAAAAATAAGAAATTGGACTTATACTGAACTTTCATTAGACTTTTTTCGAGCTTTTTATATGCGCAAAAATTGAGTTTGCTCGAAATTGAGTTTTGGACAACACTACATTATTATTATACCACATTCTTCAATTTTTATTGAAACTACATTATAATTATTAAACTTTTATTAGACTTATTGGCCCGATAGACACCCTAAAGGAAGCTTCAACTCCCTCACTAACCTTCATTGGTGGTCCGCACCCCAACCACTTTTTGTAAGAATAAACTATACCACGCTGTTCCGGCTTAAGACAGTCGAATCTGTTTCTTCATGAAGATAAAGGGAGTTCAAGAGAACCGGAGGCCTGGCTCTATATGTAAAGAGAGAAAGAAAAAAATTTCATGCAAGGGAAAATTAAGAAGTAGGTAGAGGGTGGCTGGGAACCTGGGAAAAATAATAAAAACAGACACGTAGAATCATCTTACTGTATAGGTAAGCCTTAAGAAATCCTTACTCTTGAATTCTAATTTGTCGAGAGGTGAGGCTGATACTTCGTTTACATTATTACAAAAAGAGGATAATCGAAACCAAGGAACGAATAGTTGTACAACATAAGAATTCAAAATTATTTTGTAAGCGATTTCTCTGCTGGCATGAAGCCAATTTTTGTAGGAAAAGAGAAAGCAATTTCGTCCTGAACCCCTTCCTTCTTTTCATCTTCCATTGGCAGAAGGTGAATCGACGAAGCAAACAGTCCTTACTCATTTGAAATCGTAAAAGCACTAATGCGGGAAACTGAAAATGTAAACATTGCATGCGGAAGGAGCGAAGCCATATTTTACAAATTGGTGAGCAAAAAAAAAAATGTTCGGATACCTACTAGCCTCGTGTATCTCACAACAATCATCACACTCTACAAATGTCAATTAAGGAGAGGGTAGACAATTTGTCCGCGAGGAAGAAAACAAAACAAATCTTCACTTGAATACTTTTTTCCTTCAACAAGTTGGAAGGGGAAAACAATTACTGAAGAAAGTCGTTATACATTTTCTATTTTCCGCTCCTTTGAAAGCTAAGCCCCCCCCCCCAAAAAAAAATAAAATAAAATAATAAAAATAATCAACACTCCCCCAACATTTTCTTTCAAATACGATAAAAATCTATTATTAGGAGGGCTACAATCTATTTTCTGTTTAGGAGAGACCTATACCCCCCCCCCCTCCTCAACACACACAAATTCGTATAACCAGATTCCGCTTGTCGATGAGCACTAAGACCCAATTAACCAATACAGTAGGTCATTAAAAATGTAAATGCATAGAGATGATAGGAGGGGGAAGGGACAATCAAACATTTCTTCACAGAATACTGTCAATCCACAGTCCATATAAACTGGCTTTCTATTTTACAGCCTTCTGAAATGGGATTTATCAATGAGAGGGAGAAGTTCTAAAGCCTTGAACAAGTCTTGAAGAATCTCAAAGAGTCTCAAGTGAGTCTTCAAGAATATTAAACGAATCTAGAAAATGTCGTAAAAAGTACTAATCAAGTCCAGATGGAAGCGTCACGAAAAGTTTAAACGTTCTTTGAAAAGCTAATGGATACATATTTTACAAAATCGCACTCAGTATGATTTGGACCGGATTCGTAATACTAACGAACTGCACAGGAAAATGATTAGACCTCATTTTTGTATCGTCCACACGTTTTTCAGAATATTTACAGGCTTAATGGTAACGAATATTATAATCCACTCATTGTAGTCAGATTCGAGAACATTCTCGATCAGCAAAGATCACGCGGTTTTCACTCAAATTTACGAAATTTAAAAATTCACTCATTCCACCGGAGAGACATTACGTGACAGGAACTATCACAAAATATCTAAGAATAACGCAAGTGGCTGTTTCCCGCGATCTTAGAACTTCACGCGATCATAAGATTTTCGTTGAAACTCACTTATGTAACACATGAGAACATAAAACTTACCCGAGTCGTTATCCGTCAACGATCCTTCATCTTCGGCTTGTCTCCGAATCTTTTCAACTAGAACAAGCAAAACCAAGTTAATTAAACTAAAACAGGACTATAGTCAAAACGAAATTATTTATTCATTTCTAAGACTCGGAAGTGATTTGCAGATAGAGAAGAACAGATTGATAGTATTTTAAAGGGACATCTCATTCATATCTTCAAGCCTCAACTTTTTATTTCAAAAAAGTCATACTGCTGGGTCTTCTCTGCCTTTTTCTCAAATTTGGTTAAACACAAGAGGGGTGAGGGTATTCAGTCAATCTACACTTGCTGAAAAATTCAATCTTTCTTATCCACCTATATCAAAAGTCATCAATATTTATTGATACTTGTGTGTGAACAATAAGCATCTTCAAACATTAGAAAAGTAGTGGTGATCAAGCAAGCCCACATTCAAACAAATTTACAAAAGGTTTGATTTTCATCTAACGCAAGCGTGAGTATTTGAAACAAAATTCACCAATAAAGTTCTCATAAATTACATCAAGATAGTGCATTCGGGATACTCTTGGCGCTTTCAATGCAAAACAAACACAATGCAAGAGTGAGAAGTTTTCAAGCAAAATTACGATTTTTAGGCAAGCATATCAAAATTATTTAAAGTAACTGTAAAACAGCTAAATGGCATTTTTCACAGCGAGAAAATTCCCTCATTATTCGGCAAGAAAAAGATTTTCGTGACAATCGCAGTTCACACTGCATTCCATTTCCAATTTTCATAGCGCTAGGCTTCAGCTGCTCCCAGGTACAAAAGTAGAAACGAACAACGTAAACTACCGCCGACAAGACAATTCAAATACAATAGCTTTGTTGGCATTCAGCATTTCGGCAGTTTCTTTGAATTATTAATTACAATTATCTACAATCGCCGAGGAGGCAAGATGACGGTGGATAAATACTGAGAAACCCGCCGAAAAACTAATCATTTCAAAAAATTATTTTTTTCATTAAATATCTCACTCATGTCAGCGTCAATCAGCGTTCAACAGCCGACAAAGAAAAATTAAAAAAATTAAAGAAGGTAAAGAATAAAATTGTACGCCTACTCTGAACACGTGAAAGGACATAAAGGCATGTGCTCAAAAAAAAAAAAACAAAGAGGAGAAAGTCAAAGAACTAAACGAAGAGCATCAATACGTACCATTATCGTATATAGAAACAGAAGAGAAAATTTGAGCAGATCCATTCACTATCATTGTTAGCGTTAAGAGACAAACAAAATTTTTTTTAATGAATTTGTTCTCCTCGTACGACAACGCTAAAGAATGAAGTTTAATTGCGACAGCCACGTGGCTATATTTTTTCAAAGGAGTCTGATCTATAAAGTGAAACGCTAACGGGGAATGCAGGGAATTTTCGAACAGAATCAATTTCGATCATTCGGAGTTGGAAAGTTGTTGCACATCTTGCATCTAGGCGACTGCGCTACTGATTCAGCACGATTCGTTGAGATCATGAAAACTTAATCCGCGGACGCATTATCACACCCACACAGAGAGCAAACCCAAAACCCAAGTAAGGAACCGGATTCTTCTCAGGTCTGCTTTTTATGTTTGTATTTGGACGGTATCATGTTCATTTTCTGCCAGCAAGAAATTTAGGATTGGAACCAGAAAGTCGAAATCTCGTTTGAAAACCGGTTTGGGTTTGTTCCAGACCTTAATATCCCTGCCCCTTGGTCAAAATTTTCGGTTGACCGGCCCTTGTAAAAAACGTATTTGGGTTTCCAAAAGAGGAAACTTACATGTGTTCATAAATTACAAGGCGAACACCGGACCACAAATTAAGCGATTTTACACCAAATAGCCCCATAGACTACTCACTTTGAGCTAAATTCAAGGAGCTAGGTTTCCTTCGCGTGTCGGCTCTCTCCGGCCTTATTCGATCCATCAGTTTGCTAATCCTATCGTTTGTTTTTTCTTTCTTTAGCACTGGACCAGGACAATTCTCATCCAATCCTTTAACGCAAGCCCCTCGATGAATATTTAAAAGGCAATCTGCAATAAAAATCATAAAACAGTGAGTATGATATCACAACGAACACAAACACACCTAATCAAGACTTATACGATATCTTCGGCCAGATGTAGGAAACCTTTCATGCCTTGGTATCAATTACAGAAGATTATACAAGAAACACTTCTTCATTTCTGTACATTCGATTAACACCGAAGACTTTTACTTATAAGAAATACTACTTAACGGCAGTAAATGTTCCACCAAACTTCATTAATCAACAAATACAGGCGAATATACTTTTCGATGACTTACTCGTGCACTGATAACCTTGTGGTCCAATACCTCGGATGATAAGCTGACAGTGGTTACAATAGGTAACTGTAAAATACTGATGGGCAACTAACTGATGACCTCTAACCGCAATCTATTGGAATGGACAATCAAATTTTGCATTATTAGTACGCATCAATTCGTGAATTTCCACAATGACTAATACGCGAACTTGCAATGGTACTGTGCCAGAAAAGTTGACCATAAGGTACGACACATGATTAAGAATAATTGATGGAGTTCTAGTGAAAGGAACGTCATCCGCTTAGTATTTTTCAGCCAATAGAGTGTGCAGTCGCAGTTCGCTTACTAGCCAGGTGTTTCACGACTTTGAGCAAGCTGACCACAATGTATACAAGCACGGTACCAATCTTTCTGATTTGGTGGTAACACGCCCAGTGACTGTAATGCCTTGTTCGAGTGAACTGGCGGGGATTACAGGACGCGCTACGTTTCCAACTCAAGTGATACTGCAGTCGCTGTGTTCGCTAGGATGTTAATGGGAGCATTCGAATCTCACTAGCTTTCCGGCGTTGGTGGAACTCGAACCCGAGACGCAAGGATTGCAAAGCGGGCACGTTACTACTTGGCCACACAGCGATTACTAAAAAAGTAGACGGTTTTTTTTTTCCTGAACATCTCCAAGTACATATTATCGTGCCACATTAGCCCTCTAATGCTGCAATTGATTTATTAAGCTGTTACTTTGCTGCATTGGGGGGGGGGGGTGGCTTATCAAAAGTCAAACTTTTTAAGGTCGCCTCAAGAAGTGACACATCGTTTATTAAAAATCGGTTGAAGGGCAACAAAAATAATTTCTTTGAATTGTACAAACTGAAGTTTTACTGCATCAATATGTATGACTGTGTAAGTGTCACTACAAGATTTGCAAAAGGCGTGAAAACAGATACAGGAAACTTCACAAAATAGGTAAGTAGTGCACGCTATTCCAATAAAAAACAAGAATACAAGCAGCAGGTAAGTCGTGCACATTAAAACAACGTACATTTCTTAGGAAAAGACTCAGAATAGACTGAGTCCTAATTTCAGCTCTAACTATTCTCACATATTACAAGAATGCAAGTAACTAGTAAGTTGTGCACTTCAAAAAAACGTATTCCTTATGAAGAGAGTCGGAATAGGCTTTGTTTCTTAATTTCAGTCCCATTCAGAGGTAGCTAGACAAAAGGACACATTTCACAACAGAAAAACTAAACCTAAGGTAATGAATACCCAGAAATCGGAGGCACAACACAACTACGACCAACTTGCTAGCACATGTACCAAACCCTAGGAAATACTAGTAATTCTAAGTACGCCAATAAGCTCAGAATAAAAATGTAAGCTAAAATACGCACTTTTCGAGATTTTCCAATAATAAGGCGAGCTTTAAACGATTTTTCTTTCGAGACGAACGTTGGACATCTTTCCAGCAATGTATTGAAATGCTGACCTCGAATTCCGAACACTTTGGATAATATCGTCCCTAATGCCGCAGCAGTGGTGAACTTCCGATCATCGACCACTTCTTTGTCAATATCTTCACTATTAATTCAAAATCAAATCATCAGATATTTCTTAATGTAATAGGACAGGAAATGAAAATACTATCAAAGAGGTAAAATAAACCAATGACATAAAGCATGGTAATGAGCGTACACAGAAACTTTGCTCAGGGGCATCGTAGCTCAATTCCTCTCCGTTGGCTCTCTATTTAGGCTACAGTGCACTTCAACTAACTTTCAGTCTGTCAGTTATGTCTTTCTGGCTAGCGACCTGTCACACTATCTTTTAGTATTTAAGAGGGAATGGACACATACGGAACTCATGTTAGAAGAACAGGATATAAAGAGCCAGAGGACAAGCAACTTATCTGCCTTCCAGTCTGTCTTTATAGCAGAACAGAAACAGATGACTGTTTCTCTGCCTCTGCCTGACTGACTTCCTATTTGTTGGGACATGAGTGTCTATGATAGTCTATCATGCAATTTGTCTCACTGTCTAACTAGTTACTAGCTAGCTACTGGACATTCGGTTCGTCTGGATCTAGGATGACAGCGCTGCTCCTACACAATTTTTGGATTCTTCAGGTAAGTCAGGTAATCTGCCCATTTGTTCAGATGGGGATGGAGTGGAGGTCAAGTTTCCATCCAGAAGATAAACAGATCTGAAAAGTTACCGCAAGCCTGCATTCGAAGGAAAGGGATTCAGCATCACCCAAGGGGAAGGAGCGACGACTAAGTTTCTACCCACTAAATTGAAAAGCAAACAGAAGCCTGTACTAGAGGGAGGTTATTCTACACGTACATTTCCCAGCCACTTCTGCTTTCGGAATTTAAATTTAAAGCAAAGTTCGAGAATTATGAACAAAACTGTGCTGTTTATTTGTAGTTTGTTTCCTCTTTCTTTTGGGAACAGAAGCGTGCCGTTTAGCCAATGAGATTTCTTCTCCGCCCTTAGTGATCGGAAAAATCACCCGGGACTTATAAAAATGAAAAACTTCCCTGCTTATCACAATGTGAAGAGACTCCACTACCACTTGTTGCGACTCAGTCTCCACACGGATCTACCGAGTGAATGAACTGGCCAATAAACATGGAAGGGAAAAAAAAACACAAATAAATAAAAAGTTTGTCTTCGAAGTACTTACATGTAAGGCTCCATTTTTGGAACCAAATAGTGTTCGATCATCTTCAGTTCTTTGTTTTTATCGTGGATACATTCATCCAAAACTGTATCGTTCGGACCATACATCGTTCCCAATCCGGCGGTTTTCTTCAGCTGAAAATCGGCCAGTTGGTCGTTTAGCTCTTCTTTCGCTCGCTGTCTCGCTTTCCAGAACACCTGCGATCGAAAAAGCAAATTACTGACATATATTGCAAAGGTGTCCACGATCGATCATTTTTCTACTGCTAGGAGACTTGACATGTCTAATGAATGGACCAAGCATTCAGCGGTGGCGCATTCAGCAAGAATGATTCGAATAACTTGATCGGTCAAAATATTTAAGGTATTTCCTTCAGACATTCGAAAAACGCCTTTTTGGGTAAGAACCAATAAATAAATCAGAGTTATAATGTATGAAATTAGAACTGAACCTTTCGAAGTATTTCCTCCTTGTCTGACTCGTTGAGCAACACATCGTCAATTTCTCGAGCAATATTCTCATCGACGTTATTCAGTCTTAAAGGCTGGAATTACAAAAAGAAAACTGAATGACTACAACTCTTACCATAGTGCACATAAAGTGCTGTTATTTCTTAAATCGAATAGAAGAACTCGAAAAAGAGTTCCACGACAATATACACACCGCTCCGGGTCCCAAGAAGCTCGAATGTATTTCGTATGCCCATTTGCGCATTTCTTTTCCATTTCCCTCCTTATATAAATCAGTGACTAAATAGAAAAGCTGAAATAATACCACATGTGGTTAGGAGAATGAGAGATATGGTCAGGATATGAGAATTTTAGTCGTACTGCATCAAGTACTTACTATACTAGAAGGATCACAGTTCGATAGCACATAATTAAGGAAGACAGCGAGATGAATATTATGTTCCCATAACTTGGATAAGCTCTTAAATGGTCCCAGGTCTCCGAGTTGACTCTGTTGAAAAACGTAACAGTGAATAAAAATATTGCCTTTTTTAAACGGTACACAAATAAAACAAGCAACATCGATAGAAATGAAGTGCATAAAGTCATTTTCAATTCGTCGATAAAGTGGAAGGAATATTTTTGAACTTTGATGAAAAAAGGGCTACGGACACGCTATGACACTTGTGGCTCTCCTTACTACGCCACTGGAAGTTGTATTTACAACTATCTTCGAATAAAATTCTAGAAGAAAATGGGTTTTAGAAATACTTACGATGTCTTGATCAGACATGTCATCATCCTCCATTGAAATAATGGTGGCACCTAAGGTACTATTCGGAGAAGACAGATCTGTGCTCATTGATGGACCACGAGGAGACTGAAAACACAAAATGAAGAAATATAACATTGTCATTCAAATTTCCATCAACTGAAATATCCAGTTCTTTGAGTAAACGAATTTTCCATTAAATATCAACACTTACTCCGTCTTTATTTGATTCATCTGTTTCGTCCGGCGGCGGAGGAACTGGAGGTGAAGGTACCGAATTTTCCTTATTATGTTGCGGGGTGCCATGATACGGAGGTGGAGGGGTTCCGGGTGGTGTACACGCGAACGGCGAATCTACGTTCCACGCTACACCGCCTTTACTTCTCTTCACGGACCTTAAATCGCATAAGGATCCGGAAGTGTTTTCTGAAAAATAAAATTATTAATAATAACTGAGGCCTACAATATAGACTGGCTTCAAATAACTTATTTTCTAACTAGATTTGCGTTGGTCGAAAACAATTCATTGAGCGTTAGTAACTTTTTCACCCTATCAGTCTGATACACTGAAAAATGACAATGAAATATTCGTTGAGCTCACCTTCGGCTGGTAACGACATGCTCATATTGTTTATTCTATCCGGATTTGATTTCGTTCGCTGATGATGAATAGGTACTGGTGAACTCGGAGACTGCAAACAGAAGTTCAACAGTATCGATTAAAAACTGAGTAACATGATTCAAGTAGCTTAATGAAATGCCATCTCGACAGCAAGAACTAAGTCGACTAGAGATGAAGTTATTGGACCTCAAGATCAAAAAAATCATTAGAATTTAACCACGATCTCCTGATGATTAGCGATCATGATCTACGATTGGAAATATCACAAAAATCAGGAAGAAAAGATCGGGGAAAGATTTTAATAACTTTTTTCACGATCTGAAATTCATTAGATCTAAATTCGAAATATTTTGCAATTATTCAAATTATCTAGAATATTAGATCACTAAATACATGATCTTGCACATCTTTGCTTCGTGACAATTATCAGTAGGTACCTAGATATAACAAATTACGAATAAGATATCGAAAATTTGGTGTCAGTATTAAAACACCGTAAGCTCACTACCTGGATACATTAGCGCATAGAGTTCTCTTAGGGCGAGACTCAAAAAGTAACTTGACTGCGGCCAGTATTTTGAATTAAAAAATAATTCCTTTTCCTAAGTTGTACAAAGTTTACAAATAACAGCTTTGTTCAGTTCAGTTAGAAAAGGTTCGCATTCACTTCTTCAAACAGTTGCTGCACGTTCATTGCACGGACTCAAGTTGTTCACAAGTTGCTCAGTTACCACCTTATCATTCCCTAATCAGCAAACTAACAAAGTTATACACCTATAGCAATTATTCACTTTTAGATCATCTGATTCACATCTGTGAGAAATTTTGAATTGAATGAATCCGAAAGTTCAATTGTGAACGCCCAGGTAAAATTATCCACAAACAAAATGAAGCACTACTCTCCTTACAGGAACATGGGAATCAAATTTTGACAATGAATTATTTTTATAGATATCATATCCATTCACCAACTCATTAGGAAGGAACGACTTCAATCACATCTAAAACTGATGCATGCACTAGTTTCAAATAACTTATTACAATACTTAGCAAGACACAAAACGGAAATAGAGACGAGGTTTTACGTTCTCGCCAAACCCCCGTACTCAAAACTAGGATTCTGAAAAAATGCACGTTGAACGTATCACGTTCACGATCTGGTTCCGACAGGAAAGTCAATAAGTACATATGATGAAAACCATTCTCAATTTTCAGAGAACACTGGGTAAATCAAAGATTAGAAGAACATGGTGGAAGTGAAGTATAATTACACGGAATTTCTCTAATTTACCAACCTGAGATTTGTTATTAATTACTGATTCATAAGAAACCTATTGCTAATCTGAGTCATTCCGGGTATAAACCTAATTGGCAAAGGAATTATACTTTAATAAACCTAGAAAAAATAACCACGTTTGTGCTAACCTTCACAGTGCTGTGAATAGTACCGTACAATATATAGTATATACAGTGCTGAGTTCCATTTTATTAATACACCATTTTGTATATGAGTAGAATATATTTTTACATAACTTTCTGAAGTGCTGGCTCAGTAAGTGAGATGTTACTTCATTCGGTGAAGATGTTAATAAAAATGCATGCAAATAAGAAGACGAATGATTTGCTTCATCAAATAATCACTGTTTTTTATGTTTATTTTTTAGTTTAAATATTTTCAAACTACTAATTCATAAGTCTGAGTACTCTAAAAATATTTCCGGTCTCTGTTAGCAAATTCATCAGTTGCATCCCACCAAGTAGCTGAAAATATTTTACTATTATATTTCTTCATAATTTTGTACTCGGATTAGGGTTCAAAGTTCAAACACTGTATGCAAACGATATTAACTATCGAGTGCCACGTTATTATTACCATGTATTTTGCTGCCGTCAGATAATATCTTTGAAATAAAAACACTACGAAAATTAATTTTTCTGGATTTGTACAATTCAACTTTATTGAACCTTGAAGTCCTGAACATCCTTTCACATCCTCGATCTCAATCAAAGCTTGATCGCCAAAAATTAAACTGAATCTACCATCATTTCTTGTTTGGATTGGATTACATGAGGTTAGAGGTTACGCTACATCATGGATACTGTATTAATGGTTACTGGTTAGGTTATATGTCACTGACGATTTATCAAATTTCATAGTTATGGTTGATTATTTGATAGATAAGAGGAACATGAGTGCAAGGGAACATATTTTATAAGTCCGGGGAGGGGAGAAGAGTGTGAACTACCTCATGTATCTACCTACCAGATGAGTGTAATTGTGACAACCGATCATGTTTTTTTTTCGTACAACTCTGATGTGGGTTGATATCAAAAACCTAGCATCCCATTCGTTTTCATGCATTCTCTCTAGCTTCTTATGAGATTAGATGTACTTTTAGTAAGCCTTCCACTCGCTTTAATACGTCTCGAACTCTTGAGGAGATTAGGAATGCTTCTTTTAAACCTTCGGTACTCCATGACAGATTTTAGAGTATTTATGCTACCGAATAATGGAAGGATGCAACAAATGCTATTTAGCATATGCCTTCATTTTCTGATTGGCATGGGCTGGACAATTTCCAACACAACGTTTGATACATCTATATAAATGCAAAAAATTAGTGATATAAATTTACTAGAAAATACTAAGCAGCGATCGAGATCTTTCAAACCACAATCTGAGTAATCTATCACCACAGGATCTGAACACATTTTTAAATAACATCCAGGATCATGGTATTAGATTTCTTGACTGGGGTTGGGAACTTACTGCCTATTTCTGCACCATAGATATTAAGACTGATTTCTACTATTTATGAAGTCTTATGAAACAACGTAGGTATCTATAACAAGGTATAGCATACACTTTCAGATGAAAACCTGAACAATGCTCATCGTTTGACAACATTATGAATTCTGCGCTCGTTATACGGCCAATACCTATTGAACTTCAGAGAATAGTAATAAACCTCGAATATCGACATAATCAACATTTATTCAGAAAGTTGACTATCAACGACGGTATACGTATCAACAACAATCAACGAACTTTGTTAACAATTGTTGATTCCCATTCTTCTATTCAACTCTGTATGCACTAAAAGTATCAACAATAATCCACTTCGTAACAATTAGGTATTTTTGTAATGAACGAGTTGATAGTCAACAAAACTAAATATGTGATTTAATGATATATCCACAAAAAATATTAATATAAAATGTGACTTGATAGTAATCAACAATGATCAATCACGATTTGCGTACCTATAGAACATTACACTGAATTTTAGGAACATGAAATTGTTCCGAGATAGAGCACAATGCAATGTTCTATGCGTAAAGTATTATTGATATATGTTGATTATAATAATCATCCGATGTCTAGCTAGTATCAATAGAAGTCTTCTTGGCTTCCAACTTCAATTATTCCACACTAAGCGCTGTGCGGTTCTCTTCATACATCGCTTTTGACACTTGTTACCAATTTATACCCTCAAGGATGTCACCATCCGTATTCTACTGCTTACTGATAAGATCACTCAGTCAACACTTATGTTTTACTGGATAATAAATTTATAAGGTGATTTAAAAACACTCACAATAACTTATTCAAAGCAACAATGATACTAGGTAAGTAATTCAATTTAAATAGGTACCAATGGTTCGAATGCTGCCATTATTAGTAAAATCAAAATGCTTCTTCCTACGTGATTAGCGGCCAGGAAAATACATTTTTATACGGTGGGTATCACAATATTCACTGAATATAAATCAAATCATTTAGGTATTCAACTTAGAATCAGTCAATCAAAAACATACATGTGTAATGGACTGAACTGATCTCTACTATTCGGACTTAAACCGAAGTTGGACGCTGTTAAGCGTAAGGGAACCAACCGATATTTGTAAACAAAATGAGTTATTAGTATTATTGGAAAGAGTGTAAAAAGTAGAATTTTTCAAAATTGCCCCCCCCGATATATAAATGTGTACTCACGTTGAAAAAAGCTTATCAGTAAACGCTATATGTCATGTAGTTTCTACACGGCTCTTGAACTTCGAATCACGTGTTCTCGAAGAACAAATTTTGCTGGTTGGTTCCCTTACACTTAACAGCGTCCAGTTGCATGTGTTGGCAGCACTGTCAGTATTGTCATTGTTTTCTTATCAGTTTGGAGTGATCTGGACGCTATTCAGCAAGAGGGAACCAACTAACATTTTGTGAACAAAATGAATTGTTAGTATCGCTGGAAAGAGAGTAAAAAGTAGAACTTTTCAAAATTGGGCCCCCGATTCAAGAATGTGTACTCACGTTGAAAAGAGCTTATCAGTAAACGCTATGTCAAATAATTTCTAAATGGCTCTTGAACTTCAAATCACGTACTCTCAAAAAGCGGATTTTGCTAGTTGGTTCCCTTTTTCTGAATAGCATTCAAGTAATCTACTAATTTGCACATGCCACAGAAACATGAATAGAACATGCTTTCTAGTGAAACACTCATTGGCATTACTACGACATACAAACATAACACATTCCAAAAAGCCAGCATTTCAAACCGAACTCTAATGAGCCTATTTCTTCACACGGAAACATCGACATGATTTTCTTCCACGCACATAATCTAATTAAAAATTGGTTACGTTGGAATGAAAATTAACTACATAAAAATTTAAACACACGATCAAACTCAGGTTAGAACAACAACTGTAAATAGAAACAAATGCATCAAGAAAACTAATACAAGGCGGTTATCAGGCATTTTGAGAAGATAAAACGACTGAATAAATATTCGGCAGAGGATAATACATTATAATTTGCGATGCAGAAATAACAGTTTAGTTAGAGATGACTGAATCTTTCTGTCTATCAAGTTGATATTATTGCTTGAGATAATGAACGAAACTTCATTCGATCTTCGTGTTAACAGTGTTCAAATAACAGCTAAGGAGGAGTTTCACTAAGGCAGTGGAAGTCTTTGAAATGTCCCTTTTGAACACAACTTCAGCTGAATAGATAGACTTTTTCTACTTGGGTTCCTCCTCACACGAGCCACTGATAACAAAATTAAAATGGTGGATCCGCTCCATATCGAAGATGAAAATATCCTTAGTAGAGTTGTTGCGCCCTCAAATAACAGACTTCCATGACCCCAGATTTCTCACTTAATGTCCAATTTCATTCACACGCAGAATAAATTCCCTTTTTTTCAACACTTGACCCCAAAGAAATGAACAGCTTCCCGATTTCCCGACACCGTAGAGAATTCTCCAAATTACCCTCGACTTCCCGTCTAGTCCGGAACGCAACAACTCCGAGTTCATCCGATTAATTTACATTTCGCTAATTCGACAGAACTGGTTAACTGTATTACTCGATACTTACACTAAGGTCAGTCGACACGGTGGTATTTACGATCGAATCTTGATTTCCGTCGACATTATTGATGGGACTATGCGGATATTGCCTCGGCGGCAACGGAGGAGGAGATTCATACTTGAGAGGGATTACCAACACCGGGGAAGTTAAACTGCGATTTCGTGAAGGTAAAGGAGGAGCGATATCAGTGCTATTCGAAACGTGATTGAAAGGCGAATCGGAAGGGGATGTATGAGCAGCTAATCGACTCGGAAGTGTTGAAAGTGGAGGCGGAGGAGGAGGAGTCGAGAGAAGCTGAAAGCAAAATAAGCATAAACTGTACATTAGTCTTATACAAGCCGCAACCACACATTAAAATCTGTATCAAACTGGTGCCAGTATTAAAACGTTAACGTGAAGGATCAAAATTAGAAGCGATACGTGTATGTACGTAGGTGTGTATGTGTATGTAATCAGAAAAAGCGTTACCATGTAAGAACCCTTTTTGTTACACGAATAGTGTTATACGATCTTCTTGAATTATACACATTCGGGTCTATTCGCGGCTCACGAGTAGTGATACAGACTCTGAACCAATTTCGGATCAAAATACGGTTGTAGCATACCTTTGATGAATTGAAATCAGGTAAAGCACCACTTTAGTCTGATGCAGAGACAGCGGCGCTACATAACTGAACAGCATAGGCGCTGAGTATAACAAGTCTGGAATGGACATTGCATCATACCATCGAGAATTTTACTTCAAGTTTAGCTAAATGCGCCACACCCAGCAAACCCCAAACAGTTGATAAGTCTGAGCGGTTACGATGAAAGGAACGTATCACTGATAAAACACTGACCGACAATGGGCTTAGTATTTACTCTGTGCTTTAAAAAAAATGATGAACTAAGCTGAGCCATGGGTTTATTTTCTCGTATACACTCTAAATTTCAACTGAAATTGGGAATAAAGGACTAGAAGGTTTTGGAAATGATACAGAGCACAGTCTCTATGCTTGTTGATTACTGAGATACGAGATTCAAATATGGATACATCACACTCCATAACAGCGCAGCAAGGTCACTGCCCCCGAGATTCTCGAAAATTCATTATTTTACTTTAAAATGTTGTGTTCTACACTCTGAGATGCGCTAGGCTGTCAAAATGAAAGGTCGATGCCTCTGTCTGGCAGTACAGGTACCTTGATCCGAAATTTGTTCTCTACCGCAGAATGTGAAGTTTGATCATTTGGACCTCTAATGAAAAACCAAACCGTGAATAGAATACGCGAAGGACAGCCGAAACCAATGCCTTCGAAATGTCACCTCACTGGCATAAACATAAACGACCAGAAAGCGAATTTGAAGTTTATCTTACTCATGCTATGATAAACTGAACTTGAAAGTCAAATCAGAGAACTAATCGAGAACACTGCTTCGCGACTCGCGCCTCACAAGATACACACGGACGTAACATGAGGCACGATAACAAAGTTCATAGAAACATCACCATTTTGACTGAGTAAAGTAGGGTATCTCAGACCGCATTGTATCCTTTCAGTAAATCAATGCATAGCGATAAACAGACTCGTCTTTATTTTTCAAACCAGAGAGGAGTTTAGTGCGGTACATCGAGCATTTCCTCTCCTCCTTTTTTTCTACAGTGTGTTTCGTGGATTCCCCGAAAGTGGGCGAGAAACTGAGAAATTTACAGTCCAAACTGAACACAATGCTTGCTTCTAAAATATCGATAGAAGCTTTCTAAATTCGATTGATCTTCCTAGCGGCAAGACAATATGCAGGCCACAATACAGCTAAGGCCTCTGAAGTCAGCCACATTCCTGCATCGAGTTCTCCGGCAAATACTCAAGTAATTCGTATGATGATTCATTCATAAGGTTCAACATGGGCATTCTAAATCCGCATTTCTCTCGACTGTCCGTGTTGAACCTTAAGAATCAGCCATTCGAATACTCGAGGGCCCGATGTAAAACGAGCTTTGAATGTGAAGCCTTACACTTCCTAGATACCGCTTCAACATAATGTTTCTACAAGCTTTATTGCCACAGTACGCCATAGTCGTTTTCAATTGCACTACATCACACAAAATGCTCAGGAATCTGTTCGTCGGATTTAAACTACATTACTAACTACTTCCATAGGACAACGTCAACTATCATCTGACACACATCAGTCTCAAATACTCAACCAGAATGCTTACTTGCGCGTCTGACAGACCATTGTTCGAGGCGGAAGACGAGGTATTGAAATTACTACTATTCGAAGTAATATCGTGCAGTTTCTCCTGTAAAGTCTGAATCCGTCGTTCGGCGCACATCAAATTCCCGGATATTTCCTGCTCGTTCGACGAATCGGTGCATTTCGCCAGCTCGCTACGCAACCCTTCGATGTAGCATTGTTCCCGCTCCAACATCAAGCGGAACGTTTGCTCCCGCTGGAACTCCAGTTGCCGTCGTTTTTCAAGCTGGAAAATACAATCACGAATATCAACTAAGACTGTTGGCGATAACTGGTTGAGAAAAAATATCATGTCGCGATACTCACATCGACCGGCTGAGGAGCGGTGATTCGGTCACGAGCTGGTGCCGAGTGATGGTGGATCAGCGGTCGTGGAGGATTCACGCTGCTGTTCGTGCCCGTCGGAGAGGTCGCGGTAGGAGACATCGGCTTCGGCATCGGCGATGAACACCGATTGTTGGCAGCGCAGTTCGACGGAACTGGAGGTGGCTGTCGAGTATTACGCAATACTCTTTGTTCGACCGTCAATTCCACCTCCAAGCATGCTGAAAAGCGTAAATCAGTTCGTTAGTGAAAAAGCATTTCAGGTTTCCTAGCTTCAGGAACACTCAGGTGCTCGCAACTGATGTTCGAAATTTCGGCCATCATACGAACGGGAAAATAAAATGACTTGGTGTACAGAAGAAGAGAACTGAAAGAAAAAAATTTGAAAAGGAAACGCATGTCTGAATGTTCTAAGACATATTCTTATCACCACGGTATGCAATTTGATAAATAAACAATTAAATCTGGCTGGTTACCTCGTTTTTGAGAGAATGTAGATGCCAAAGTATTTTTGTTACAATGAAATTCAGAAATAAACTCTAGAGATATGCTAATAGTACTTAGTAGTAATGAAATAAAAGCACTAGGACAAACTCTTTGAACCTTTAGGGTATGCAATTTGGCACATATATTAAAATATGGTTGACAATTATATTTTGAAAGAACACTGGTTCTTTAGTTACTAAAGTATATATTATTGAACGCGATGAATTTAAGCCATGAAATGAGAAGAAAGTGAATAGTTATCCTAAAATAAAGATTTAAAGGAAATGCGTATCGATCTCCACGGGGGGAGGGGGGATGTAGCACGGAAGCATTTAGGTCTGGTTAACTCTTAGGTATCAGCTTTTGAAGGAAGATTGCTTCTGAAATTTAATGTGGTACATAAAATCTACTGAGTTTCGGATATGAAATCAAAGAAACAAGCAAATAGCAGTCACACAATGAATGTTCCAGAACCTAGTCAGCAAATCATGCAGTGTAGTATTAATATTTGCAAACATGGTTGAATACCAGGAATCTGGAGCCGGATTTCGGAGCCTACCATTCCTCAGAGGAGTCGAAGTACAAAGATAATTATTTGCCAAAGCCGCAGCCGACTTATGATCAGGTCTGCATGATTCCGAAAATCAATTAGTTTCTGATTTTAATAATTTTGAGTTTGTAATTTAAATCATTTTCTGGGATTTTCTAATTACAAAGATCTGGTAAAAGAATTTTTACCATAATTTGTCATTATTGTAGGAAAAATTAATTTTCTGATTTCCAAATAGTGATTTTTGAAAGATTATCGAGTGATTTTAAAATCAATATTTTCAATTTTTTGTTTTCTGATTGTGTCCACTTCTAAATATAACCACAGACAAGCAAAATTATAAAAAGAAAAATCATTAAAATTAATTGATTAAAAATTATTTTATTCTTGATCTTGAAATCACGATTTCGAAAATCAATTAAATTCTGATTTGAATAAATTATTTGGATTGCGTGATTTATAAAATTTTTTCATTTGATTTTTTTTTAAATTTTAAAATCAAAAAATCTTGTAAGAAACGATTTTTATAATAATTTTTAATGATTTTTAGAAAATTAATTTTATTTCCAAACAGTGATTTTTGAAAGATTTTAGAGTGATTTTAAAATCAAGATTTTCTATTACAATATATCCTTTTTGATTTGGCCCATCTCTGGTGAAGACCAAAGATAAGCCAAAATAAAATAATTGAAGTTATATTTTATTTTTTGATTTAAAATTAAGATTGTCAATTTTTTATTTTCTGATTGTGTCCATCTCTAATTAAAACCACAGACAGGCAATATTAGAAAAGAAAATCATATTAATTGATTAAAAATTATTTTATTCTTCATTTTGAAATCATGATTTCGAAAATTAATTCATTCCTGATTTGAATTATTTTGATTTTGGGATTTATAAAATTTGGATTTTGAAGTCAAAAAAAATCTTGTAAGAAATGATTTTATAATAATTCTTAATGATTTTTAGAAAAATAATTTCCTTATTTTCAAACAGTAATTTTTGAAAGATTTTGGAGTGGTTTTAAGATGAAGATTTTCTATTATTTCCTTTCCGATTTAGCCCATCTCTTGTAAAGACCAAAGATAGGCAAAATAAAATAACTAAAATTATATTTTATTTTTGATATTAAAATCACAATCAAAAAATCAATTGGATTTTGATTTTAAAATCATTACTATACATTCATGTAACTATTGTAATTCCATTCCGAGACCATAGCCATTAGGCATTAAAAGTCTCCTTAATGTAAAGAAAGAAAGAAAGAAAGAAAAAAAAAATGGGCCAAAAGTTAGTATCGGGAAAACCCATTTTCACCATATAAAAAGCATTAGGAAAATGGGTTTTCCCGATACTAACTTTTGGCCCACCCTGTATATATATAAAATATATTAGCCTATATTTTATTTACAGGATATTATTTCTTGGTCGTTACAATGAGCTCATAAGAGCAAAGGCCTCTCCCAATCTCGCCTGTTCAGCCCAGTTTTGGGCTACTTAATGATACATGTTATGTCCGAGCAATCTCCTAAAATCGTCCTTCCACTTAGTCTTTTGTCTACCTTTTCTCCTTTTGTTAGGAGGGATCCACCACGTGACCCTCTCTGTCCACTTATTGCCTTGTGTTCTGGCGATGTGATCTGCCCATTTCCACTTATTTTTATAACATCAGTAATTCATGTCTTCGTTTACTTTTATTATTCGAATTTTCATTTTATCGCGTAATTTTATATTTAGCATAGATCTTTTCATTGCATTTTGTGTAGTTTTCAACTTTTTTCTGTCTTTTTCATTTATTGCCCTGACAGGCGTAGCTAAGGTTAGGAGGTTTGGTCGTATTCGCCTTTGCTGACCGGGCTTACCTGGGCGAGATTTTTAAAATCATTTGGTTATTTATTTTATTTGTTGTAATGCAGGGAATTTTTTCGATATAAAAATCACAACAATCATGTAAAACATGATTAGTCTCCTCAAGTTACTTCAATATTTTTAGCAAACGATTTGCATTCAGTCTTGATCTAATGAGTGAAAACCAGAACAACAATAGTTCTATGTAACACACTTCAGAAAATTTCTTGAAAAATCTCGAACAGACTGCACAACTAAAATGGTCCGCTAAGCTACTTACCTTTAATAAGGTCCACAACTTTCGTGTGCGTGAAGTGCGTCACATCAGTTCCATTAACCTGTAACAAGAACAAATAATTCAGCATACACAATTCGATCCACATTACTTCTACGAGTTAGAATAATTCAAATCAATTCTTCTGAGAATGCAGAACTGGTTTAGTAATCTCAGGGAGAATGACTCATAATGCACCCAGACTAAAATCTTTACATTTACGACGCGCATAATACTAAGAATCCCGATCACGCGTAAATCAAATACTATCATTTTATGGTTAGATAAAAATTCCAAGACGCTAACTGATGTTCAAAAATTGACCAAAATCAATCTCAAGTTGAAAGACATCCTGATATCAAACCTTCATAACACTAATCTGATTTTACAGCCAATTTCTCGAAATGGGAAAGTAATTAGCCGGTAAACAAGAACTGCGATAGCAGCAAATTGCCAGACTAAGCCGATTTTCGATTCCCAACATCAGCTCTCGATTCTCATTTCCAGAAAAAAAGTTTCTTAGTACTCGATCATAAATTAAAAACATTATCCGATCAGAAGTCTTCTGGAATCTTATAATTTTTCTGATTTGTAACAACGTCCATTCCAGTTCCTCCGCGTGGTTGCTCGTTATCGAGGTCAATCACCGCCTCGCACCGCAGTAATATGCAGATGATGAGATGATGTCATCATCTACGGGTTTTTCGGAACCACGTAACGTGTTCGTCAGATTCTCACCACTCTTCCATAAACATCTATTTCGTTAATTAGCAATACCAGAAATATATATATAGGTTAATTCAATACACTTATTTAATTCCCGGGAATTTAAAATGCAAGCATAATGGCATAGGCATAGCTCCAGAGAGCGATACATGACACGCATCACATACTCGTGAGGAGAACACATCGCACGCGAGTTTTTGTTCCTTCTTCCCTCCCCTCGATTTAAATATCAGCACGTGAGAAAAAAGCAATAAAAAACCATTTCGCAGGTAAAAAAAGATACCCTGGGCATACTGCAGACAGAAAAGGAGAGATTTCCCCCCAGACGCTCTGCTAGTTGATAAAGTTAAAAATTTGTTTCTTCTGCTCGCCAATATCAGAATTTTTCAATTGATAAAACTGAAATTCCACTCGACTACGCAGAGAACAGTCGCTCCGAAGCGTCCTTGACCGATCAACAGGGTCTCAAAGTGAATTCAACGTGTGACTTTCCCGCTTAGATGAAGCGTTTAAAAAATACAAACCGGGAGATAAGCGGAAATCTCTAGTAACGTTACTATCAGTCTGACGGGAATACTCACTTGATTTCGACTGCAAATTAAATTTGATACCGAACATTTTCATGTGAATCATTTAGTGATTAGATAACGCGCGAGTGAAAATATACCTACGCGGAAGTTCCCCTGATAAAGCACGTGATGTTTTTTGTAGTAACGAACCATTTTTGTTAAGCATATTCACTAGTTTCTTCTCAACCATACTTCTGTTTGAAAGACAGGCACACAAATACTTGTCACTCGTCACAACCTCAACACGAGACGCATGGTAACTATTCATATCAAAATTTCAATTTTGAATTTATATGAAAGATAACAGGAGGCACATGCCCGAGGGTGTTCAGCTGAAAAAAGAAGGCAGGAAAAACGAGGCAGAAACGGAAACATTGAAGAAGGGAAAGTACACGAAGAAAAACTTTTCCATGACACAAGGCAGGGGGCTGTTCTCAATAATTAGCCTAATGATGCATGTCAGCGAAATTAGAAAAAGTCTTAAATAAATCTAGATGGGTTTTACAGTCTTCAAGTCTATAAAATTCTTAAACGAGTTTCAACGAATCTTGAAGTCTGGAAGTCTCACAGAAACTTAACCAAAGTCTTGAACAACCATGATCAAGTCAGAAAGAAACGTTTAGTTCCCTGAACTGGTCTGGAAGAGACGTACAGGGCCCAAGACAGGTCTAGAAGAACTCCAAAGAATCTTACCAAATCAAGAAGGCTTTTGAGATTTAATCAAATTTAAATGAGTCATAAAGGGTTTTGAACAAGTTTTGGAAAGTATTAATCAGTTTGGAAAGTTTTAACGAGCCTTCACGAAACTTGAACAGATTTGATAAGTCTGAGAGAACCTTCACTAAGTCCTAAGAAATTTCAATCACGACTGAAACAGATTTACAGAACCCCACATAAGTCTAGAGGAATGCTAATGAATCTGAAATAAGCTAAAAAGGGTCTCGACGTTTTAATCAAGTGTAGATGAATCATAAAGAGTTGTCACCATATCTAGAAGTCTTACCGAGTTTCGAACATGTCTTGGAGAGCCTTAATCAACTCGAGATGTAGTGATGAGTTTAAAGCAAGTCTAGAAGAATCTTAGGTCTAGGAAAGCCTCTATTGGTGGAGCGTATGGCGATCACGTATGCCAACTTAGCTCCCCCGACATCGCACGCCTGGTCCCTTAAATTACTCTTTCGAGTATCACATCAGAGACCAGAGGGAAAAATATCACTTGAACAAATCCCAGCAACCCCAACGTGGCTTAAACAAGTCCATGAAAGTCTTATTAGTTTCTTGAAGATCAAGAACAATCCTGAACGGCATTATATTTACATAGATTGGAGAGTAGGGAGAGCAGGAGGCAAATGCTCAACAGCATTCAATGGACGTTTGAAAAAATGAGATGGAGAATGATGAATGAAGGGCGGGAGGGATGATGGGGAAACGGTGGGCGATGCAACAAGGAAAAGAACATTATAAGTTTTTCAATTATTATCCTCAAGACGTATACTAGTTCATCTACACTCATGCCTTTTCTTCTGGAACCACAAACAAGTTTGGAGGCGTCTTGAAACATTTTGAAGTCTAAAAAAAAACAACTGAAAGAGCCTCGAATCTGAATAAAGGTCATGAAGTCTCAGTCTTAGACGAGCCTCAACGAGTCATAAATAACCCTCGAAGAGTCTTACAGAATCCTGAAAAGTGTTGTTCAAGTCTGTGAGAACCTTAAAGAGCCTCACACAAGTATGGAAGTATCTTACAGAGCTTCTGTCAAGTTTCATGTTTGGAAGAGCTATCAAGTCCCTGAATCAAGTCTGAATGGGTCTCAAGGAATCTTAATCAAGTCTAGGTGAGTTAAAAGTCTTTAAAACAAGTATAAAAATATCTTGTAAAGTCTAGAAATGTTTTACCCGGAATACTTTTATGGAGTCTCGTAGAGATTTAATCAAATCGGACGGAGTCTAAAACGAGTCGGCAAGAGCTATAGAGTTCTAACAAAGACTGGAAAAGTCTGAAGGAGTCTTATACAAGTCTAAATAAATCACAGCATCTTCAAAACAAACCTAAACCTATCTTTCAAGCCTTAATTCAGTCTCGAAATGTCTTAATCGCGTCTGGAACTGACTCAACGAGTTCTAAATAAGTCAGGAAAAGTCTTAACGAATCTTAGATACCTTCGGGAGATTTTTAATCAAGTCGGAGTGAGTCTTGAAAAGTTTAAAACTAGTCTTGAGAACGTTTAAAGAAGCATACCTCATAAAAAGTCTTAAGTAAGGCATGCAAGGGTTGAACAGCATTGCATCTTTTAATGGGACAAGAAGGACGAACGCTTAGGAGCACTCCATTGGAAAGAGACTCCTGAAGAAATTAGGTCGATAAAGAATAAAGAAATAATGGATGAGAGGCCAGGGTGGAAAAGAAAAAAAGAGGAAACTAGTTTAACCCTTTTCAACAATTCGCCCGTGGCACCACTAACATCTGACACTGCACAAAATTCAGCCAAAATAGATAACATTCAATTGAATTTTTATGCAACCGTATGCCATAAATCCCACCGACGTGAATATTTTTCAAGGTTTCTGATCTATGGCCATGAATACAAGGCACGGCCGAATCGCTCATAAAAATTGTGATGCAAACGAGAACAATTACTCACTTTAATAATTTTATCTCCACTGTGAAGACCAGCTTTCTCGGCAGGACCACCTGAAAGCAAAACACATCATTAGGCTAGTATACTTCATCTCAGTTTTTATAAATCGAAAAACTTAGTCCAGTAGGTCTTGAAGCAGATTTAGCAAAATAAGGAAACATAAGCAGAAATGGAAAAAGGAATTACGACCCTCAATTGAAAAGTAGAATAAATTTCGATAATACAAATTTTACATAACTTCACAGGCAGATAAGAAATCATTTAATGACTGACTCTGTAATATAGTATTGACAAATATGTGACATAATTCACTGATAAATCCGATAAATTATGTCGCTGGGAACATCACACGTTCTGATCTCTCATACGGCGATTTACGACGTATTCATGAATCTCAAAGGCTCTGCATACACTTATATTCAACAAAATCGAAGGATCAGACAACAACTCTATAATTTGGAACATCGTTCAGCAGGAGCCTTCGCATGACTTGGCAATACATTTAAAAGTAAGTGAACACGACTAAATAAAATCAATTTCACGTTACCTTCTTTAACAGACTGAACATATACTGGATTATCGCCTGAAACTTTCATACCGTAGCCCTGTTTGTCTTTAATAATGGTCAGCGTGTTGTGATGGTAAAAATAGTATTGCGGACTTGATCCATTTCCGTCTGGAGATGCCGCTGAATGTGGTCTGCAGCTTGGCGTTCGTCTCAGTGATGGACCATTAGACAAATGGAGCGATGTGTTAACACTTCTGCAAGATAATAAAGTAAATTATTCGATCAAGATATACTAATTCAGAGGCCCGATCTCCATATCAGGCTCAAGTATAGCAATATGAGCCAAGAAATTTTAAATAAACTGTACGCTAGAATTGGGTACATCTGTTGTAGCTGTTATCATCTAGTCAACACTTGGATATCACAAGTAAATATATGATTACAATGAGCTTATTGAAATCACTCTCTCATACATCTTCGATTTCATTTCATAAACTCTTGCACTCGAAACTGCTTGCATCACATTTATAATACTGGAGGAAACTTGACCAGGTATATCGGTGGTGTTGGTGGTGTTTCGATCCTAATTCCGAACTTGGAAGTATCAGCCTCCAAATACTTCAGTATGTAGGGTATTCCAGAGTCGAGGTATTAAATTCGTGAGTACGCCGGAACACCAATTCAATCGTTCGTTGAATACCAGGAGTCAGTGTAATCTACCGAGCTTGTAAATGTAACATAGTCAAAGGACAAAACGTAAACACGGTACCTTTCTTGAGTTGCAGGAGAAGTAGGTCTCTCATCCATTATTTGATCGCTTTGGATAAAATGCGGGGATATGTATAAAACTGTACACAAATTACTTTACAATATAAAAGCCCGAGATAAAAAGCGTCGGGTGCGGGTCACTGGTATAAAACATCGCAGAATTAGGCATAAAACATGACTAACGAATTTCATAAAGGATCGGAGATAGACACACGAAAGTACATGTAAATATACAAATATATGCGAATAATATAATATGTAAAACTGATATTAATGTATAAAAACTACACTAATTAATTTTTAAGCGGACACTGTTTTAATAAGGCACTTAATATTGCTTTACATTGTTATTTTCAACGAAAACTACCCCGCACTTCCATTCTATTAATACACAACACCAACAAGTGTTATTGATGCATAGTTAGCCATTTTGTCATGACTCCCACTCTTTAATCTCGAATCATTATCAAAAATAAAATAATAGAGTTATCAGAATGCCTTCGTCATGATGTTGCATGCCTAATCTTTCGAAGAATTTATTCAAAAATTCTCATCTGTGTTGGCATTTTCTCCTTCGGAGTCAAGAGATCGGAATCCCGAATATCCGTACTTTGAACTTCAAAAAGAACTCCAAGTGTACTAAATTAAGATTCTTTCTTAATTTCAAATGTGAATTATTGGTATGCTGTTATCAAAAAATGATAAACAAGGCCACAATCGAGAAGTTTCAAGAAGTTACTCAACTTTGAAGCTTTGTAATCTACGAGTGAACTTACGTGATAAATTATTAGTTTTTAACTTGTTCTGAAATTCGAATTATTGAAACTTGTTGAATTGCATCTGAAGTCAGTATTTTTCTCGTATTTGATCTTCAAAATATCTCAAGTAATGACATTAGGAGATTTGCTTCGAAAGTATTTCGAGCAGCGTCGAAAAATTTGTGAGCAAAAAGCTCGGTAAGTACGATATTGACCAATTTTTACTTGGAATTAATCAGTACCGTCCGTATTCTGGTCAATTCATTCTCGATGTAAACATGTACGCTCAGTGCTTGTTCTCACTTATCTATTATTTATGTTTTAATACAGATATTTAGATCTATCTACCGATAACTTCGACTATTATTCTGATCACGATCCAGGTAAGTCATTCAGAATCAACTGAAAATTTCGTAAGTATTTGGACTGTAATCAACTGAAGGACTATTGTCTTACCGTTTATTTTTTATGTTCGCAGATGAAAGGGTTCTCAATCTCTCTAATGTTCAATATTTTTCAAATAATCTAGAACCCAAGTAAGTTGAATTTGAATTATAAATGAATTTCTGATATGCGTTTCGGCATTGTATTTGTGAACCAACACTGAGACAATTTTAAAATCTAGGAGTGAGCGACCGAAAGGTGGCAAATCATCCCAGTTGGGTAAATCAGCAAGAACAGTGACGACTAGTAGTATTACGATCACATTACCAGATGGAGTATGTATATTTCTTTTAATCTTTGTCTTCTCAGTTCTTTTAATAATGCAGTTATTAGCGTTAATCCATTGAAAAAGAAAATCGAAATTAGGGCTTTTTATGATTATACATGTTGAAATTTAAAGAATGAAATTCAAGATTAGATGTGCAAGATATCGAATACATTGCCCGACGTGTTTAGCACAGCGTTTTGTGAATTGAAATAAAAATCAGTGTTGTATTCATGTGAGGGTCAAACACAGAAGCAAATGGGACACTCATCTGATGAGAGGTTCGAAGGAAAACGACTGATGGATGTTTGAGGAGACACTGTTTGATTATTAGCCCAAAATACAGTACCTACTAGGCGCGGATTTATGGGGGAGGGGGTAGCCCCCGTCCTTCGTGGAAAGAAAAAATGAAAAGACAGCAGAAAATGACTAAGTTAGTACTGTACAAGATGATAGGGTAATCCGAGATTTGCGCCTGTCATTTTCGTAACCCCCCCCCCCCCCCCCGTGATTTAATCCTAGATCCGCCCCTGGTACCTACACTTTAATTTAACATCGGTCCTAAAGAATCTTAAACACGTCTCAAAGAGTCCTGAACTATTGTGGAAAGGTAGGAAGCGTCGTGAAGAATCCTAAAGAAGTCTGCAAGAGTTTTGAAAATCTTGAATGAACCTGAGAAAGTCTTAAAAATATTAAATAACTATGGAGGGGTCGTACAAAATCGTAAACAAGTCTGGAACAGCCTTAAGAATAGTAAACAAGGGAAGAAAAATCTTAATCTGGAAAAGTTTTCGAGAGTCTCAACAAGTCTTAAAAATAATAGTGAACAAATCTGAGACGTTTTAAATTGATCAAGAAATCTTTTTAAAGAATAATTGAGAAAGTTTTTCTAGTTTGTTTAGGCTGGGGCGAGGGAGTTGGAAGGAAGATGAACTTTAGGCAAAGATGAGTAAGGCTAAATTCCTTTTCGGAATATACAGTTACATCAAATATGATGCTTTAAATTTGATAGTTATTTCAAAACAGATTAAGTCTATTTTATAAAATATCTAATTATGGCAAAAGAACCTTAATTATTTGGATTCTTCTCAATCGTCAGTCATCAGTTTTTGAATTGTTTCGAAATGCTAGTGACCAAACGGAGCAAGCTTTTCTATGTATGCTTAGTTTTGAAACCATTTTAGGTTGTTTTGTTTTAATTTTTTTCAAGACGAGACAGAGAGAAACAGTCGTAAGAGACAGCGACGGTAATGAAGAGAAACATATAACGTACCGAAAAAATGGCAAGAATGTCAAAAGAATAATTCGGAAAGATCCTTCAGGAGTTGAACATATAGAAGAGATGGAATCCGATGCTCAACCTGACAGTGGTTATGACTTCTGGTTCAACAAGTTTTTCAAGTAATTTAGAATAGCTAAATGTATATTTTTGTATAGTGTATTTTAGAAACTTGGCCACTACTTTCTCCTATTGCTGAGACAAAATGCCGAGCAGGTTGTTTACCTAGAATCTGAAAGATCAAGTGATAGATCTGGTCCCCCAAGATCTCGTCAAACAGAGAGATAATCAGTCGGCGGGCTATTCTGCTAATAAGACAGGTGAATAACAAACTGGTGGGCAAACAGGCTAGACTAGCTGTTCGTTAGACAAACAGACAGTTAGGTAGAGAGACAAACAGGCCAGAAACGAAAACGGAGGACTGATCTCGAGCTATGCAAGTGTCGATGTGAGGAGTTAGACCGCAAATTAATACTGAATGACGACGCCTGCTACGTATTCATTTCACGCCAGTTTTGAATTTATTCTCCAACTAGTGAGACAGCAGGAGTGGATATAAGTTCCGCGTATAGAGAACATTAGACAGGTTCCTCCATATAAACGCAGTTCTGATGAAATTATGGGTAAAAACGATTACTGAACCCACGTTGATGATTTCAGGCCTGAAGAGGATACGCCGAATGATGATGGCCCAGCTGTATTCGGCAACATGTTCGATATGGACAAAACTATTAGAGAAATGATGAAAATAGCAGATATGCCTGATGGATGTAAGTTTTCTTCTGTTACTTACGAAATGCATCGACGTACTTCAAAAATAGGGAAGTTAATTTTGTCAGTGTGAAAATGTTTGAAATCAACTAGTAGAAAAAAAGGTCTTTCCCAGTTTTCTAACTTCTAACTACGGAACTTCCGAATATATCTCTTCTTCCTTTAGTCTTCGGCACACCCCTGGGCATGTTATTTGACATTCAGCTTCAATATTTGATAGTTATGGAAGAAAGTAACTATTATTCCGATGAGTTGTATATCTTCTTTCCCCATTTATTGTTAAGTTCTAGCGTATAAATGAAGTAAATGAACGTGGTTTGCTTCTCATATTAGTTACAGAACAAGAAAAGAAGAAAAATTCCGGAAAACAAAATGGCTTTAGTAATGAAATGTTTCCTCGTGAGTTCTCGAAGTTTCTGGATTCAGACATCCAAAACGAAGCTCACCGTTTCCTTCAGAATTTCGGAAACACTGATTTTGATCTGAAAAATAGGTATTGACTTAATTCTTATCCAACTGTCGTATCATTGTTCGATTAACAGTGGCACTTTGTTTTGCTTCGTATCTGCGATTTTTTAAAACGTGTCATTTCACGTTTGAGCTTCATAAGCTTTGTATTTTATCTTTTTTCTTCATCTTCAGAGAGAATAATGTGCAGAATATTATCAAGAAATTTCTGGCGCCTCCGGAATCACCATCAATGTTCGAACAGTGTAAGTCATTAAAACATGATAGAAAAGAGAAAATAATTGTGACGGCTGTATTGAAAGTTCGTATCTTTTGTTTAGTCGCTGAAGATGCACTCATCGAGATTCCCGATGAAAAAACTCCGCTGGATAAATTCATCGAACCCGATGAAGAACGTCTGAGTAAACTGAAACCGAAATGGCAAAAGACTGGAGACTTGATCAAGAAATTAGACCAGTATTTGATGGGGAAAAGCGAACTAGAGTAAGATCAGTATGTGTTGGCTTTCGCAATGTGACAAATGAATCTCCGATTTAGTTTGCTTATGAAAAACGTTCTTATTTCAGATTAGCTAACGACGTGTACTCGGACATCGAGAACCCGGAAGAGGTTGACATTTCATTACCAGTTCCGTTTCACAATCCCAGATTAAACGACGGCCATCAAAATGATTTTATAGACGTCTTTAGAAAAGCTTTCGGCGGCGGTCTGAACGGGAGTAACATGACGGCCACGTTCATTGATAATGGGGTCAGTATGCATATGTTTTTAGTTCTATTTAAAGTAGCCTAGTCTGTGACCAATTCAGCCGGACTGAATTCTAGTTACTTCGAGTTACGCGAATGGGCAATACTAATTTGGAAATACTTGTTTCAGAAGAAGAGAGTAGAATCGATTAAGACAAATGCAAAAGGTGAAACTGAAAAAAACGTTAATTATCAAATCGGGAATAAAAGTTACACCGTAACCATTATCACTGATAAGACTGGCAAAGAAATCAAGAGAGAAAAGTCGTTGAATTTTCCTGAAAGTAATATTTTATGTTTATTCTACTGCTTTATATTGATTATGCATGCTTCACTTAGTTTTACGTCACTAGCTGTCGTGTCATGAGTTGACACCATGTTATGATTGGATAGTTATCAGCTACGTTTGATTGAGGAAAACTTGTTAGGTCTTCTCCACCGCAGCAGTACGTTATTAAATTGATGTAAAACTGCCGAGGATCTAGGTTGTTTTTAGTATTGTTTAATATCTATTAGGTACAATGTGAATCTTGAATTGTTCGAATTACTCAGTCCACGAATAGCACTGACGTGACGGGACTGTGATTAAAATTAGTTATTTAGTTAATCGTAACAAAATGTAACATTGTATTTATTTTCAGGTGAACTATCACAGTTTAAAAATCAGTGGAGTAGAGTTTTCCATTCGGATTTCAGTGACTAAATGGGCTATTAATGGTGCCTGATGTGAGCGCTTAATAATTTGCCCGTTTAGAATAAGTTACTACCTATGATTTGTGATGTGTTCCAATTATCGTAGATATTCGTCCGTTATCCCTGAGCATGAGCTTTGCACCCAGTTCGGTGGAAAGTCGAAGCCACGGGCGGTTCTAAATAAATTAATTTCTTTCATGTTCATTTTATTGATATTTAAGAAGTCGAGAAAGGTAGATCAGGAAATTAGGAAGTAGGCATTTCCATTTGCAACTGAATGAACGGCACATCTCGAGCACTCCATTTTCCATTGCATTGTATCTCATCTATGATTGCATAAATATGATAATAAGGTGGCAAGTTTGGTTGCTCATCCCCGACTTTGATCATAAAAACACAACATTTTTAATTTCGGACCCATCTACTTTCCCTTCCCGATGTGATTTGCTTCGCTACGCTCGTGCTGATGAGTGGTTGACACAGGTCTAGTGGGTCCGTTGCAGTTGTTGTGTTTTGAGAGATAAACATAACAAATCAACTGAAAAACTCAATACTGGCAATACAATACAACTTGAAGGGAAACTATAAAACAATGGAAATCATGAAGACAAGACAAAATAATCACTTGGTAAACACAACTACGAACTTAACCAATGAAACACTTCATATTAACATAACAAACCAACCAAAACTGAACCACATCAGGAACTGTCTCACTTGACCTTGGCTAATCACCAATCAGAACATATGACATGTGAAGACGAGTTCACCATACAGTAGTCTTTTACTTACACTTCAAGGCCAACTATAGATGACAGATAGAATTTAACATCGACTCTAATATAGAATTCTATTTAAATATCAGTGTTGACATGGTACTGTCAAATGGGGTATCTTAAAACAGCCTGATAACTTAGAACACACTATAACAGACATGCGTGAGAGCCATCTTACTTGTCCACTTGAGGTAGTTGCTAAACCTTTTCGGTCACTTAGGGTTGAAATTCATGGATCCTGTTCAAGCCTGTTCGTGCGTCCTAAGCTATATAGCTGTTCCAAGATACCCCAGTTGACAGTAACTCGACGTTTATACCGAGTAACAAATTCAACTACCATGTCTTGTAGACAAAGTAGGTAACTGATTTTGAAATCAAACAAGAGTCGATTTTTGTATCGACTGCCAAGGGAATAGGGTAATTTACAGTTTGATTGGATCTGAGATGAATAAGAGCGAAATACTATATATAGTAACTTCTGAAATTTTATTTGCATTAGGTATGTTGCAATAAAAATAATAATACAAAAAAATTCATTGAATAAAGGTATTAACTGTACTTTTCTTATTCATATTTACAATAATTTAACGCGCATAGTGTCACCAGAATCACAAGTCAATATAATTAATATAATAGGTACTTATCAACTATAGGTACTGACTAGAAAAAGAATGTCTTCAAATCATCTGCATACCAGTTGTTATTAAATTCCACTGGATGGAAATGTGTTGAAATTTGACTTTTCCACTGTTTTTTATTAAAAGAACCAGAAATACTGCATGATGGCTCATGGATATAAGCAATTTTTTTAACCCCTTCAATAATGTAATGTGTGAACTAACTGAAAACTTTTTCAGATCACCAGTCCTTAATTTTTCAGTAATCTTTTTCACATCCAGTTTCATCCGATGCAGGTTTAGAAGAGGGTTTTTTAATTGAATCAAACATTGCATCTACCCTAAAGAGAATATTGATTCGAATTTCATCAGCGGAAATCCCTTGACTAAAATAATTTATAATTATGGGAGGGGTGAAGAGGAGCGAGTCGGTGATGACGGTGTTGCTTGAGGGTGCATCTTGAGCGGATACATTGCCGCTTGTAAGTCGAATCCGGGGGGCATTGTCATCGTGCCTTGAGCCTGAAAAATTAAAATTTTATTTTATAGCCGATGTTGAAAGTACAAAAGAAGAGAGGTATAAGTACTAAGGTATACAGAGCCACAAGAAGGATAAAAGTGTAATACGTGTATTTGTGTAATATTTTGTTCTTCAGAATTTGGTATGTATGGTGGGTATATTCGTAGCCGGAGGGCCGAGAAGTAATAAGAGCAACCTATAAGACCTATATGTACCATAACATGGGGTAACATTGAAAATCGCAGACTCGAAGCGAAGAGCGGCTCACAGCGCGCTCTCGGGATGAGATGATTGTTGTAAATTGTATGAAGTGGAATGAGAATATTTGGAGTACGGTGTCAATAATCTGTGTACATAGTAATGTGAATAGCTATGATAACAATGAAGGAAGTGATCCTTGAAAACTTTTAAGTGAATGGTGCAACACTGTTACACTATTTATAAGTTGTGTTAATAAGTAGAAAGAAATCTTGAATCGAGTTCCTACTGACAGCATCTGATGTGGAGAGATTTCGTAAATACCTATATTATTCAATTTTTACATTGTATTTTCCTTAGTACCTATATCGTTGGATTAGTATGAAAAGGTGCTATCTGCAAAAAAACAAATTTCACAGGAGAGAGGCTTAAAGGTTTTGAAGCAACCACGACGAAATTGTTAAAAATGGGTTTAACTAAAAATAGTACAACAATGCTTCACCAAGACTCAACTATAGGAATACACCTTGGAGATGAAAATATTCCACTTTTCTTTTTTTAAACTTTTTCATATGATGAATTTTGTTAGTGGTGTATTTTGAATCCATTTAGTTTTTAGCGTTTCCTGTTGAACAATATTTTACCATTTACTGTGCGGTATCTTGTAGATAATGAAATCCCCTATCCAACAATACCAAAAAGTCACTTGGTGAAAAAATTTCAGATAGCACCTTTTCACACTAACCCAACGATATATGAGATCCATAGAACAAAAATTATACCGAGTCGAGTATCTTTGAAAGCCGATTGGGATACTTATGAAAAACATTGTAGTCATTTGCAGGAAGCACGACATACCTTGTAACCCGAAAAAGGAATCTTATGCCAGAAAGTGGCGAAAAAATTGCTTCATTGGGGTTTCTTATCTGCGATCCTCACTTTTACTAATATTTGCAATGGTTTTCTTGCTCCCACACGATCAGATTTGGTATATGTATAGCATTTACTGGTGATCTTTATAATAACATTCTATTCAGAACTAGTTCGCCATCACTTATGGAAAAAAGTTGAGTTACTCCACTTTTGGGGTGACTTTGATGGGCCCCTTCAAACTTGAACACTGCTAACAGCATACACAAAATATTCTGTTTCACATGTATTTCGAGAGACTTTTTTGTTCTTCTTCAACAGACATCATTTCAACCTCCCCTCACCACAGTCTACTTTTCTATGTATTTCAAAAGTCTGGGCAATTTTTTAAATTTCCTTTCAATGTTACCCCATGTTACAGTGCTTGGGAATAACAAATTCATGCTCTTTATAGAGCAGTTTTTTGTATAATACCTCCACTATAATCTCATAAACCACTGTGCCTTCTCTCTGATATTCCAAGAATAAAGCACCATATGTGAATCAAGGGGCTATTTGGGAATCTCACGTTTCTTGGTAATGACAGCAGTCTCAGTCTATAGTTAAAGTCATCAGCCAGTGCCCGATGCGCAAAATCCCGACAGTTGGGTAACTAAAGGGGAACCAAGGGTAACTGATGGGTTTCTGGGTAATCTGAGGGTAACCGAGGGTTGCAAATGGGTAATTTTTCCGCGGGTAACTAGAGGGTAACTGACTGCGCATCGGGTAGAAGAGCAAAGACCATGACGAACATTTTGAGTGGTGAAATTATATGTATCCAAGTCGTATAGTAAGTTTCTATGGTAAAACGTTAAAACAATAACAGAAATATGAAAATATAGGTACATGATGTTGAATGAGAAAACCGACCTTATGTAAGAGAACGCTGAGATTACGAGAAAAACGCATCTAAAAATAAAGGGTAGATAATCAAAACTCACATTTGCCATTTTACTTCAAGGGCGCAAATAGGCAAAATACCGTACACTGTTGTAGAAATGTCGTTGCTGCGCCTGTGTATGTGCGATATGTATAACATACTCCGCGTTCACAGGCGCAGCAAAGATATTCCTGCACCCGTGGGCAGTATTTTGTTTATTTGCGCCCTTGAAGTAAAATGGCAAATGTGGGTTATGATTCTTTACCCTTCAAATATCGTGCTACATTCCCATCTAGTTTGTATCTGCACAAACTCCGATCCGGTCTCACAGCTATCTTGCGTGACTTTTACAAAGTAGTAATGGTCATATATGAAAGAGTGATACGCAATTCTAACAAATTTATATCATGAATTCGGAACTGAATTTTTTGTCGTAAGGTCGATTTTCTCATTCCATATCACATATTTCCCGTGAACGTGTTCAATGTTGGACGAAAATGGGGTGTGATGGCGCATGTAATACTTGGATCTAAGCTGAAAATTGGTCAGGAATCGAATGCAATTGGAATCGTCGTTCTGTTTCTCTTCATTGTCTAGATATTCCATGTTCTGAATCGGGGCTATTTGGGAAATGAGAAAAACAAAGAAGGTACACCACCCAAGAGTTCCCGATACAACGCCACCATCTGTATTGCAGTATGTAAAACAATGGCGAAGACCAAGGAAGGAAATTGTGGTAGTAGCACTCGTTGATATTCCAGCACCCGCTGTTTATCTCATTAGGAATACAGATACTAATGAGTTCTGTTTACCACACTGTAGAACGGCCTACAGTGGTCTTTATACTGCGGGGCTCTGCACTCATCAGATGTCGATTTCCATATTGTCATTTTTTTCAGTTCCTGCCAATGTCAGTATTTTTTTGATCGAGTCATCTTGAAGTTCCAATGTTGAGGTGTCACCACATTTTTAGGCTAGGTATATTGAGAAGCCTAAGAGGAAGTCCAAAATTGTAGATTTTGGGCGACCTTTCTTTGGCCCACATACCCAAAGGAGCACACTGGCTTTGTTTACACTGATCAGAGAAAAGAAAATTACAGTTTATTTACTTTTGAACAAACCATTCAAGAACTATCGCCTCCAGAGTTTACTTGTGCAATACCATCAAATGGGGTATCTTGGAACACACCAGCAGACATGCGTAGGACCCACCTTACTTGCCTCTTAAGCTAATCTCTGAACCTCTTTGGTCACTTACTACGGTACAGCCATTTTTTTTTATACAAAATTCAGATTTGATGATAGTGAGGCGCATGGCGATGCACACGTGCCAAATTAGCCCTGGGACACCGCACCCCCCCTACCCCGGAAATGCTCCAAATGGACCTGCGTCATAATAGGGGGGACAAGATTCAGATTATTCGATTTTGTATTATTTTTTAACGCTAAGAACGATGATGCAATCAGTTTTTCTGTAGAGCATCACGTTCTTCTTTACTGAATCTATCTAATTTTCCCTTATTTTGAGTGAGAACCCCAAAGCTTATCTACTGCGTATTTGTTATCTGTATAACTACTGTGAATGTTGTTAAGTAGCGCATGCGCTTTATGCAATAAAAAATTACAATTTCTTCGTTTTCAGGAATATTTTTTACAAGAAAATACGACTTACTTCTAAAAAACCGCAAACGTCATTAAATCCAGCGTGAAAAATGCTTATTAGAACTTGATACTGTTCTTGTACATTTTGGTGAATAACATTTTGTACTGTAGTGTTATGAGCATGAGCAATGAATGGTCAAAATTCATGGGTATTGTGCAGGCTTGTTGGTGTGTCTTAAGTTTCCCGGGTGTTCCAAGATACCCCGGTTGACGGTATGGCTTGCACAAATTTGGTATACTTTGAAGAGCATGCAGTAAGAAATTAATTTTTTCATTTGTACCAGGGTCTTCGAGATATTTCCTTCTTTTTTTCATTCGTGTCAATGAATTTAAATGGAATTTCCCACATAGCCCCAACTCGAGGGAAATTTTCTTTCATCGTTTCGTTCGCCTGTAATGCGACAACAGATTATCATGCTACTGATGTGGTCAAAGTGTGAAAATGAAGCAGAGGGTTGAGGAAATCGAATAAGCTATTAACGACCATAATCTATTCAGTAGTTCGTCAGCTATATCACTGCAAGTATCGGAAAACATTCCCACATAGCCCCGTTGTACGGTAAGTATAGTCTTTTTCATGTGGTTTTGATGTTTATTCTTTCATAGTAGGTAATGGCATTAAGTTATTACTGGAAGACCTGCGCGGGAAAAGCTGGAAAACAATTTCCTCTATGTGCTTCTGATCCAGTGGCCTACCTTTTACAAAAACCATGTACTTAGGTATACAAGTACCTATAGTGACTTTTTCATGAGCTTGCTCACTTGAATCATCAAGTATTTATAGGTACAAGAAAAAAATGCTTACTTGTAAGTACGTAATCAACCGACGCAGTTCTTCCAGAGCATTCGCCTGCATCAATATATAATTCTTGGCTAGCAGGAGCGTAGCTATCTTTGAAAGTTTTCGAACGGATGGCGAGTGAGCATAGGGAATGACACTCCGCAGTTCATCCAAAGCATCGTTCAAATCATGCATTCGTCTTCGTTCTCTGGCGTTAATATTTAATCGGACTAATTTACCTTGGCGTGATTTGGACTTCCCGCCGCCGCTGGAACTTGTATTTAAACTGTTGCAAGCTGGAGTTGGCTCTGGTATTCTGAGGACAGAATCAAATTCAATCGATCATCAGTTTTATTCAACCTATATGCAATTTAAAATCTTCTAGACAGATCATTTCTACTGATGGAGTCGTTTATACTTCGGATATCAATACTTTGAAGATACAGCTCAAATGAGATGGCAGAACAGAATACTTATAGTGAAAAAATTGACGAAGTTTCCAATTGTGAGCTTTTCATACCCCTCTCACTCCGTCGTTTCGACGACATAAATGTTATAACAGAGAAATTGAAAATTCGAGAGTATTCGAAGAACCCACAAATTTCATCTGTTGCCATTTAGAAATCCGTTATTTATTGCGTAGCCAGACTTGGTGTGAAGGGGAGGGGGGTTGGTTTCACTTTTACAACGTTACAGGTGTAATACTTACTATTACCAGAATAAATTTTAATGTTTTCACATTTTCGGCTGATGCCCCCCCCCCCCGTGGCTACGCCCCTGATTGCATCTTCAACTGAATCTTACATTCTCCAAATAAACTCAAAGAAACTTTTAAAATTAATCGCAAAGTATGATGCCACAACATTAAAAACTTTTGTATGGCATCATCAGACCACTCTAATTTAAAATACTGATTTAGTTATTGCTGTTGGTATCAATTTACATCAAGGTTTTTCTTTTAATTGGAAATAATCTGTACATTAAAGAAAGAAGATGGAAAGAAAGAAGGAAAGAAAGAAAGCCAGAAAAAAAAAGACAAGGAAGAAAAAAAGTGTCACAAGGTTTTCTAAAGTCAAAAATGTTTTAACTGCCGTGTGTAGGTACGTGGAGCATGTTAACTGAAGCAGAAAATTCTGCACTCGACTTGTAGGAAGAGAGAACCAGACGCAGTTTGAAAATGGCAAAATGTCAACATAAATGAAAATGTCCAACTTACCCAAAATGGTAAATATCCTCCTAGAAGGAGGGGATAAGTAAGAATTTTGAGAGTATACAAACGGCCTCCAAATTTTGACTCATGAAGTACACAAAGGTCTCTCGTTTGAAATTTTATCCCCATTTTGATTCGACCAGTATAAATAGAAAAATTAAATAAGGTCTCAGGTCTAAAATTTTTCTTAAAGTTTGACTTAAAAAAACAGAAAAGTCTTAGGCCTACAGTGTTAGCTCACAAGTTCTGAAATTTCACTTTCCTCATTGGTTGAGGGAGGGGTATATTCAGAAACACCCCTTATTTATTATTTAAAATACTATATATACATGTTTCACGTATTGTTCCCCATGAAATTCAACATAACATGTTTTTCCATTTCTGCCTAGAACTCTTATAGAATAAATGATTCAAAATGGCCCTTTTCACTGCCATACATTTAACACAGGTTATGGAAGGAGGGGAGGCGTACAATTTTGGTCATTTTTCCAGAATCGTTATTTTATACGACCACTTGATGTACAAAATTTCACTGAACATGCTTTCCAACCCTAATATCTACCCATGTCCGTATTTTCCCCTAGCTCAACATAAATAGCATGCGTTTTGTGCATTGCACCTAATTTCTCCAAACTTGCGAGGGTCAATATAATTCACAAATTACAGTACGGGTGACGTTACTCAGGTTCTCTGGATCGTGGAATTCGGTTGCCACATCGGTAGGGGTGAAAGGCTGGAAAAAATTGTCGGTTCGAAATAGGTATCGTTTCTTGGAGTTTCAAGGTTATGGGGTTACCAAAACTGAGGCACCCGGAGCACAGAAGCTGGAAATAGGAAAAGGTGTGCTGGTGCAAAATGGGCATCGTTTCTTAGGGTTTTGAAATCGTAGTTTTAGTTTGTGGAACTGATTTTCATCTGTCATGACGACTGAGGTACCAAGGGGAAGAGAGAGCGGGAGAGAGAAGGGGATAGGTACATTTTACAAATATGAAGTGGTATCAATGTTTGGGTCTTCAGAGCCGCGGAATCCGTTCGTGACATCTATATTCTGAATTCACTTTCGATAACCATGGAACTCATCAGCAGCATTGACGGACACAAGAATATAATACGAAATGTGTGTGTACTCCAGAGACTTACCGATAGGGGGGAAGCAACTAACCTCCCACCCCCCGTAGGAATTTTTCACTCAGCAGTTGGGAAAATTTACCATTTCAGTCAGGCGAGTTGGAAAAATCCAACAAGTTAGAAAGTTTTTGTTTTTGCTTTGATACTTGGGAATTGAGTTGAGAAGTTGGGAAAACCCAACAAGTCAAAGGTTTTTCTTCTTTGCTTTGGTACTTGGGAATTTTGAGTTGAGTCAGTGAGTCAGTTGAAACTTTCACAATTTTTACCCCCCCCCCCTCTCTCTCTACAAGGAAAAACTCTTCGATACGTAACTGGTGCATTCATTTGGAGATGTGGTGCGAAACAGATTCGCCCTCCAGACACATTTACAGTCTGAAGAAAAGATAACAGTGGTTACATCTGACAAGGACTATCATCGGAGAGTACAAGAAGCACGAGGCAGATATTGAAAAGGGAGCTAGTTTCAACAGAAACTATACCCGTGTTGAAATCTATAAATTCATCCTATCTCCTCCCCTCTCCGACCCTCGCTCAACCCTATGTAGTACCTCAATTTTCATACTGAGAAGTGAAAAACCAATGTCAAAAACGAATTCCACGATCTCGAAAACCCCAGAAACAATGCTTACGTGAAACGTACAAATTCGTTTTCCCTTTCCTCCCAAAGATACCTAAATTTTCAAGGTACCTTGTGAATGAACGTCAAAATTGAATTCCTGGAACCCCTGACATCTAAAAAACTATACCCATCGCGTAGCGTATCAGTATGTTTTTTCTAACATCAAGCCCTCGCCTCCTCCTCCGAAGTGCCTTAGTTCTTATGGCAGCTGAAAAGCAACGTCTGAATCGAACTTCAGAACTCCAAAAATCTAAGAAACGTAGCCTATCTCGAACCTATAAATTTTTTCCTGTTTTCAACCTCCCAGCGCCACCTCTAAATGCCCTCATTTTCATAAAATCGACATTGAAATAGAATACACCACAACCCAGGGAATCCAAGAAACGATACCTATGTTCAGTTTGTTCAATTATTCATTCTCGCTTTTCCCAATGGGACCTAAATCTTAAGTTAGGAGGGAACTGACACGAAAAATTAATTCAATAGCCTCGAAGATTTAATAATCGACATGTTGATTTTTTGTGCTCGTGCAAAATTTTACAAAAGTCTTTATTCAAGTCTCCAGAAACTGGATAAAACAGAAAGCGCACAATGTTATTTTGTGGCATTAAGGGCTGGGCAGAAGTTCGGGAGAAAATCCAGAGATAAGTAGAGGGCATGGGAAAAGTATTCACAGGGCAACTTGCATCCCACCTGGCTATAAAAATTTGTGATTCCAGGAAAATGACTCAACTCCATATGACCGTAGTTGCTGGGTAACAATGAGAAGGGACATATTTACCCTCCCCCCACAGTTTCTAAGACTTTTCGTGGTCAGTCAGAAAAAAAAAATTAAAGAACAAAGTCTTAGGCAGGGACAGAAGTAGAGCGAAAATGTTGAGGGCTGAAGCCCCAGCGCCTACAATAACTTTATAAAAACCCAAAAATCATACCCTCTCCCCCTCCCCCCAAGGAGAAAAAATTAGATTTTTTCCTTGCAATACTTCCTTTGTAAGAAGAAAAAAAAAGTCTAACTGTATTAAGATTAATTTAAAAAATAAAACTTGGGGGGCTAATTTTGGGGGCCTAGCTTCCCTAGCCTCCTCCTATTTCCGCCCCTGGTCTTACAATATTTGTTTGAAAGAAATTTTTTCGTATTTTTTCTAATTCTCAACATTTTTTCACTTTTTTTTTTGGTGGTGGGAGGCAGGCAACCTTGGTTATAAAAGTAGCCATACGCAAATTTTATACTGTATAGATATTTTTTTTCTGAAACTCGGAGGACCTGTAGAAACAATTTAAGCTAATATCTTTTATTATCAAAGAATTTTTAAACTACTGACTGGGACAATCACTGATGAACAACACACTGGTCTTGACCAAAGGGAGAGGGAGTGTTAGAGATGGTGTTAAAAATGAGAAGAACCATTACTCGCAAAATTCGCAAATGGGGTGGTACAGACTCCTACACCCCCTTGATTACGCTACTGATTTCAGCTGAAAAAGAATCAGCTATTGAATTCTTTCCAACAGAGGGGGGAGGGATTTTCTCGACTTTTTATAACAAAAGAAAGCTTCCCTCCGGTCACTGACGCGATGCTCGAAAGGGTAGTTCCTGTGGCCGGGGGTGCGGTGTCATAGGGGCCACTTTGGCATGCGTGCATCGCCATACGTCCCACCACACAATATAACAAAAGAAAGCTAATAACACTAATTTTGTAAATGATGTGTCTATTACCGACTTTTCGGAGAAAAGGGAGGTATTTATATTATTCTTGTGGCCACGGTAAGTGAAGAACGAATTGCCAGATAGCTTTCATATTTATGAAATTATGAAGAATTATATAAAGAGAAACCCCCTCCTAATTTTGAGCAAAATATCGGTGCCGAGAGGTGGACGAGGGGATTAAAGTTTTCTGAGGGTAGTATCTCTCGCACGATGTTTCTGATTGAAAAATAAGTAAGAACCATTCTTCAAGGTACCACTGGTCTGAGAGGAACGGCAGACTGAGGTTCCATTTGAGAAGAGTCTATCAAAGCGGACGTTGAAGACTGGGTGGTTTACGTTTTTTCCGAGTGATTTTTTTGATTCTACAAATGTTGTAGTCTGAATGTAGACATGCGGGTCAAGGAATGAGGGCGAATATCAAGGCCTGCCATATTGCTGATCTAAACAAACGCAGTTCGTATTTCATTATTGTAAATAAATCAGCAACTAATAAAATTATTTAAAGAAAAAAAAATGAAACATACCGTATAGTATTTTAAAAACAACATTACTTTTTCATGACTTTTATGACCCCTTCCTGAGGCAGAGTGGTCCGCCGGGTAGCCGGGCAAAGTCCCCTTGGCCAGACACAAATATAGCATGATGATGCGAGAAGTGATTTACGAGCTTCAAGTTCCTTTAATGCCTGTTTACGACTTTTCAAACCTTCTTTAAAGCTCTTACTATGTTTTAGATTTTTTTTTAATTCTTCAAGATGCGTTTAAGACTTTTTACAGGTAATATATCCCAAGCATTGAGACTTTTTAAAGATTTTTCAGATTCCTTGATATTTTTTGTATTTCTTTCAGAATAACTGAGACATTTTCTCATAACTATGTTAACTGTTTCAGATTCTCTTAAATTCGTTTCAGCCTTTTTGACGTCGATCTAGATGGGCTTAGAACTCGTTGAGACTCCTTTACGCTTCTTAAATCTTGTTTAAACATTTCTAAGGATATTCAAGACTTGTTTCAAGGCTATTCCTGGCTTGATTAACTATTATAGACATTATTAGGACTCATTAAAGCATTTTCATACTTATTCAAGATCCTTTGAAAATCATTCAAACGGGCTTAAGATTCTTCGAGATTCATCAAGACTTTTCCAATATAGCTTTAGATTTTTCAAGATTTCTGTAGGGCTCTTACAAATACGACTGAAACTTTTTGGGACTATTCTCTGCGTCATTGAGACTTCTGAAACTCTTCCAGCCTAGTTAAGTGCACATAGAGGCGGGTTCAGTTTCTTTTGAGACTTCTTAAGGTTTTCCTAAACGTTTTTGTTTTAGTGTCTAATTGAATTGTAAGAAATCTTAAATAGATAAGAGTCTTGGATGGAGAGAGAATGGGGTACTGGCTTGAGATTGTTACTGGGATGGTCTACAAAACTGATGTGGCTGTCTAGTTCCACTCCAACACCCTGATCCTTTTGAGAAAACCATAATAATATCTTATTATTGTAAATAATCAAGTAATAAAATATTATTTGGGGAGTAAAAACTGAAAAGAAAACATGACATATTACGTACATTTCTGTGAAATATTTCAGAAAAAACGTTATTTTTCATGACTTTCGTGACCTTTTTTTTGAAAAAGCAAGACTGGCTCATGACATTCATGACTCTCATTACGTCGAAGGCCGGTTTTTCGGCAAGAAGAGAAGAGGGCTAAGACAGCCCTAACAGTCTCCCCGATGTCACTGAGGTACCCAATGCTCGAAAGGATGGATTCCAGGACTCGGGTTGAGAGCAAAAATGAAAAAGAGGTCTCAGTCGAAAGACTCTCCGAACTCAAGTTCCAATTTAATCCCTATTGAAGTAACTTGCATGGTCGAAATTTGCAGGACGAGTAGACTGAGGTCAAATTTGGCTGACTTCCACGTTGATCAAAATTATTTGAAAATTGTTTATTCACCTTTTTGTAGGTACCAGTGAATAAGCATTTATTATGATGATGGTTGAAGGGGGCGGTAAGAAAATCAAAGATCGAATGAGAGTGAACATAGGAGCATATCAGCAGGTAACCATGTGTAGAAGAAGGGACGGATAGGAACAAATCAAAGGCTTCACTTGCTAATTCTCAGGAATGAATGGGAACGAATGAATCGCTCAGTTATGACGGACTTCTTAAAGACAAACTGAGACTATATGGTCTTCTTATATCACTTGGAATTAAACGAGAGTTGAACGGAATTCATTCTCTACTCGAACAGAAATTGAGAACGTGTGTATGGGAGCGAATCTTTCAAAATGATTTGTTCTCAAACCCGGTTAGTGGAGCTCCCTGGAACCACGACTTCGACCATAACGTACACCCAGGTTCAAATACGCAAGTAGTAATCTATAGTCAGAGGTCCTCAATAGCAAGTGCTCTGACCAGGTAAACAATGGGCACGAACCTGTTTTCAGAATGATGGTGACTGGGTAGTTGAGGAGAAGGCCTGTTTTCGTTGGACGGAATGCTCGTTCCTGTGGACGGATAATAGTAACCGCCGAGGCCGACTGTTCCAAGAGGGGTACGTCTTCCAGGCACAGGACTGGTTTCGTTCGAATAGTACGATCCGTTGCAGTTTTCCATGCTATTGCTATCACAGGACCACAGCATGTATTCGAGTCACGCTGCTCATCCGATTCGATCGTCTGCAAAAATTTAGATCGACGTCAATGCTCCGAACACGAGCGCCACCAGATCGATTTACAACTGCGGAGTAACCGAGGTTTAGAGAACCGGGGTGCATACTTACCGAATGAAATCAGTGCCGAATTTTCGTTTACTCAAAAACAACTGGAAAAAATAATGCGGAACGTGAAACGAAACAAAAAAACTAATAACGCATAACAGTGAAGAACTAACAGGTTTCAGCAAAATGGCTTCACGAACAGCAACGCGTTAATTAGTTGTTCTTAAATATTTACAAAAGCGAAAACTTTTCATTACTGAAAATCCGAATTTGGGTCCAGATGGCGTTTGCGACTCTGTCGTGCAGATTTTCCACCCCTCGCCCCGCACTACCCTGCACGAGAGGTGGCGGTTTCACCATATCGAGAGCTCGGATCGAGGGTGCGTCGCCATGGCGACCAACATCCCGGCCTCGATATCGGAAACATCCTCATCCCTGCCGACGGAGCTGTAAATCTGTGAATATTGATTTTTTCGCCGCATTTCCATTTCCATGTATAAATGATTAGTCGGTCGGTCTTCAGTTTCTCATTTGCTATAGTGAAATTTCGCCGACAATTTGCAATTTTCCGATTCACGGCAACCGGTGATGACAGTGTCGATGGGACACGACTGTAATTTAGTTTTATGCAGAGACAGCGAACACTGTTCCGTATTCGGGTTCACATTTGTGAATGACATTTCCGTGCAAAATGCCGGACGGTTATAATTACAGTTCCGGGGATGAAGTGGGCGCTCAGTACGCAGCTTGAGTAATGCGATAACGAGAACTATGTTCATTTTCATAGGGGGGAGGGGTTGAAGGGTAAACCGTAACAGCAACAGCGAGATGTACGTCGTTTTCAGCACCCGGGATACAGTAGGTCAATGCACTCTGTGGGGGTTGTCATCCCTTTCACCGAGCATACAGCAGGTCTGTACTAGGTACTTTTACACGCTCTCGCTGTATATTTGCGCGAGTTTGACTCGCGCTGAAATGCACCGAGTTGAAAGAATTTGCGAGTCGATCGTGCTACCCATTTTCGTGTTTTAAAGGCGACATAACCACGATTATTCCTGAAGATACTTACGAGAGAATAAACTGAATACCGATCGACATGAAATGGCAAATGACCGATCACTCTCTGAAACCGTATAATGCTTGACGACAGAATTATTTGGGAGTGGTTTATTGTTACCAACAAAAGCGATTTAAGGCATCCCCGATAGGTTTGGCATGATTTTCGAACGAAGGAGGGAAGGGGCAAAATTTGTTGAATAGATACAGTAACATTAACAGGATGTTGCATTGAGGAAAATTTTGTAGGCAAAAGAAACTATAAAATTTTGTTCAAATTTTAACTTGGTAGGCAAAAAAAAAAATATTTCAGCCAAATATTTTGCACAAACGTTTACTTAAAAAGCGCATAAAAAAGTCTCCAGTCTAGAATCTAAATTCAAATTCAAATCCAAGCCCATACCAAAAGCCCGAACGCAAACTAAAACCGGACCTGGATCTTATCTAAACACACAAAGACACCATAAAAAATTGAAAGCCTAAAAAAAACCAACCCGGTAAAACTGAGTAACTCTAACCTAAACCCAAACTAAGAATCCAAATTTTATTTTTAAAAAATCTCCAACCGAACAGACCGAACCCCACCCGAATCCGAACATAAATCCAAAACCAAATCTCATAATACTCGAACCAAAAATCTAACTTTCAAAATACCCGAACTGAACATCCAATATTCAAAATACCCGAACCTTGAAAACTACATGGAAAAACTGAACCCGAAACTAATAAAATTTAACAATAAGAAAAACTGAACCCCTGAAACTGAACAAAATTAATAGATTCTTCTTGGACGGTTTTCGAAATAGTTGTCTGTCAATTTTCAGTTAGGTTTTAGACTAACTTTTAGTCATTCTCTAATTTAATTTAAAAAAAAAAAATTAGAATAAATTCAATTTTTTTTCTTTCAATAATTCATTTATAGACTAATTTTACATTGGGTTTTCGATCAATTTACGGCATAGGAAGAGTCTGGAAGAGTTGTAAATATTTAATAGTCTTAAAGAGTCAACCAATCCCTAGGTTAGTCCTGAACTAGTGTGGAATAAACGAATGAAGGAATATGGCTGGAAGAGTTCTATTGAAGTGTTCAACAAACTTATGCAAGTCTGGAAGTCTAAAAGAGTCTTGTACAAAGACTATGATTCGTTCGAATGATTTTCAAAGAGTCTTGAGTCAAGTCCGAAAGTCTCGAAAGCTCACAAACAAGTCTGTAATAGTCTTAGCTTTTCAATCTAACATTCAACTAGTTTTTAGACTAATATTTAAGTAGTCTTAGACTAATTTGAAGTTATTTCAAAGATTAACTATCCGTTAGGTTTTAAAATAATTTTCAACTCGTTTTTGGACTAATTTACAATCATTCTTAGACTAATTCTAAATTTGTCTTAGACTGTACTTGATTTATTTAGATTAATTGTAATTAGTTTTAGACCAAATTTTACTAATTCTGGACTAATTTTGTTTTAGATCAACCTGAATTAGTTTTAGACTAACGTAACTAACTCGGGCTAATTTAAATTAGTTTTTGACTGATTCAACATAATTTTTTGACTAACTCAACTTAATTTTCGACTAATTAAATTGGACTAATTTAATTAATTTATACTAATTTTAACTGGACTAACTTAACTAGTTTAAACTATTAAATTAGACTAACTTGATTAGTTTAAACTAATTTAAATTAGACTAATCTAATTAGTTCAGACAAATTTAAATCGGGCATCGACTACTTCTATTGGTTTTAGACTCATTTAGGTTAATTTGAGACTAACTTAACTGCCTTGCACTAGTTTACATTATTTTCGACAAATTTAAATAAGATTTAGACTAATTTAAAATAATTTTAGACTCATTTAAATTCATTTTAGACTAGTTCAAATTGGTTTTAGACTAATCAAAATTAGGTTTAAAATTTAACTAGTCAGCATTTTTTAATACATTTTTTTTTTTTTAATCTAATCTTCAATAGGTATTCTGATTAATTTTCAGTTAGTTCTCTATATTATGTTCCAATATGTTTTCTTACTCAGTTTTTATACATTTCAGAAACATGTCTTCATTATTTGTCAAGACTAATTTTCAGTCATTTTCCACAGGCAGATTTAATTTATTTTCAAGCTAATTTTCAATTAATTTTTGACACATACTTCCAATTAATTTTAGAATAATTTTCAAGTACATAGTTGAAACCAGTTTTCAGATAGATTCACACTCATCCCATTCAGCTTTTTGACTAATTTGAATAAATTTTCCATTATTTGTCAAGACCAATTTCCAATCATTTTTCACAGAGAGATTTCATTTAATTTCCAAGGTAATTTTCAATTAGTTTTTTACACATCATATTTTCAATTAACTTTAAACTAATTCACAAGTACATAGTTGAAACCAGTTTTTAAATAGTTTTACACTCATCCAACTTAGTTTAAGACTAATTTCAGTAAATTTTTTGATTAAATTTCCACTGGCTCCTGACTATTCTTAATACGTTTTTGACTAATTTTCACTTTCTTAAACTAAGTTTTAACTATTTCTGATTACATTTTGATTGTTGGTTTTTTGACAACTTTAATGAGTCTAATAATTTTCTGACTCATTTAACTGGTTTTTTGACCAATCTTCAATTAATTTAACACTATTTTCAATAATTTCCTAATTTTTAATTATTTTAAAAATAGTAATTCTTATCATCAAACAGTTTCAAATTATAATGAGTTATCTAAGCTAATTTTTAGTCAGTCCTTACAAGTAATTCCAAATCGGTGTTTTGAACCAGTATTTAGTTACTTTTCTGAAGTCATTTTCAATTAATTGTTATTTAATTTTCCCCTGAATCCTAAAAATTATTAATTTCATATTTTTCTAAGTTTAATTTGCAGTTCTTTTTAAGATAGGTGTACCTTCCAATTAATTTTGAGACTGATCATCAATTAGTTTCGTGAACTAATTTTAAATTAGTTTTCTGAACTAAATCTTAACATTATTCTTATAAACCAATATTTTTTTTTAGGGATTCTTCAGTAGTTTTACAAACAATTTTTCCAATAAATTCTTGAAATTAACTTTCAAATAGGTAATTCTCGAGAAGTGTTTTAAATTAGTTTCTAATTAGCTTTCTAAACAAATTTTGTTTTTTTTTTCAGAATATAATTTTCAATTTATTAGACTGATTTTTGAATGTGCCTTATATATTAAGTTTTTATTAATTTTATGGATCAATTTTCAGTTAGTCCTATAGCCTTAAAATAGTTTTCTAGATTGATTTTACACGAACATTGAGTCAGTTTTTTATCAGCTTTTCAATTAATAAGAATAATGTTCAGTTTGTGGTTTAGACAAATTTTAGTTTGGTTTTAGACAAATTTTAATTTGTTTTTTTTTAAACTAATTTTTAATTCCTTTCACGGGCTTATCTGCAAATTAGATTAACAGTCAATTTTCATTCAATTTCTACGCGAATTCTTAATAAAGTCTTTAATTTGGTTTTCAGTTACTTTTTAGACTATTTTTCTGTTAGATTTTAGACTAGTTACATTCGTGGTTTTTTAACTACTTTTGAGTTAGCTCTTGGAATAACATCTGACCTTGTTAAATACTTTGTTGTAAAACCTTTTTTTACACCATGCATTGGCGACATTATTTTAACCTTCAAGACCGTATTTACATGCAGGCAACATAGGTATGTGCCCAGGGCGGCAAATTTTCGACACTCTTCTTTCTAATGTGTGTATTTATTAGAAAAAAACACAACAACAACAACAACAACAACAACAACAACAAAACAACAAAAAAAACAACAGAAAACAAGAACGAATATCTGTGTGGGAGGGGGTGTGAACAAAAACCTGAGAGGGGTAATTTTTATTCTGTCTAGAGGTGCGAGAATGCTAAATCCGGCCCTGCCAGTCTTTCTCAAATTTATGAAGTTATAGTTTTCTAATAGTTTCTTATACCCATACTCTTGAAAACTATTTTGACTAATTTTCGACCAGTTTTATAGAATTCTTCTAACTTTTGTTTCTCAATAAGTTTTTCTGCTCTTGGTTTAATGTTTTCAATTTTATCAGATATTATATACAAATAGTGTACTTAGAAATAATTCTTCCATAGAAATACTCGACATTTTACATTCTTTAATTTGGTTTCACTTGTTTTGCGTGACGTGTGATGCCTCTTACAATCTTGGAAGTTTTGTGAAAATTTGTGGAAATAATGACAGGTATGCAGGTTTATTTCCCCCGCAGGGGGTGTACCAACGAAAACGGGGGTCCCCGCCACATGAAGAAAAAGCTTTTTAGAAATTAGAGACAGGAATACTAGTTGTCTTCCAAGTCCGCAAGTAGGAGGGGGTCGAGGGGAACAACCCACCTCTGACCAATCTGAGTCCCTCTTCCGGCGATTTTTTCAGTTGTTGCTTTTGCACGTCAAAAGAAGAATAACCAAAAGAAAAAGTGGAGGGGGAAATAGAAAATTGGAAAAAATAGTAGGTAACTCGTGTTGTATTTTAATATTGTTTGATTTTTGACTTCGAATCTGAGTTCCAACAACAAAGTAAAATAAAGTTAGAGGCTAATTTCTACAGACACACACGTACATTTACTTGAGTCGATGGATTTCAGAGCACAAATCTAAATTTAAATATCTAAAAATTCTGAAAGAAAGTTTCTGTCAAACGAATTTTACTACCTCTCTCTCTCCTTGTTAGAAAAAATTATTTGTAATAAGTTAGGTGTCCTAGGTAAGCCCCCAGTGAGCCCTTCTTCTAAGGAATCCTGGCTACGGGCCTGTTGTTTGCCGATTGCTGATCAAGTTACCCATATGCACAAAAAATTCTGACTTAAAAAACACCCTCTCCGGGAAAATTACTCATCTTAAAAAGTTGGGAAGGGGCTTCACCAAGCTTGAGTTCATCCTGAATCCGATCATACATTCCCAACTACTGAATATTGATTGATGAAATTGAATTCCGCTGGTGGCGAAATCTCAAATGTATTTTTTTCTAATTTTATTTGCTTTATCATCCTTGCTCGTCAAACATATTTTCGTTAGTAGTCAAAAGTGTGAATTTCCAAGTTGGCAAGTGTTAATTTTTCTATTTTCTGGTAGTGAAATAATTGGGATTTCTGCATCCCCTCCCCCTCTTTAAATAGTTACTTTGGTACATTCCTACGTGAAAACCATTGCAAGATCATACCCTGTTCAGAAAATAGAGAAAGTGCACATTGTCATTGTATGCTCCAAAAATTTTACAATGAAAATGTGGATCCTCCGTACGACTTTTAAGATTCACGCGGTATCCAATTTATGTTGTGACCATGTCGCCTTCAGCACTGGTCCATTTCTCACCCGGGGCCCACTATGTGCAATACAAATAGATATCGATTATTTTTAGTCCTGTGATGTGAACGGGAATTCTTTTATTCAAAGGAAAACAGTATGGCTATACCCTGAAATGACAGTCTAAATAGGCGGTATTCTAAAGGCTAATGGCAGTATTGCTGAATGTGGATGAAAAACGACCCATTAACTCGCATCATTTGTTAAGAAGGTAACACTCGACATGCCTTCTGTCAATGAACTATTTCAAGTGGAAATCTGGTACTTCAGCCTATTCGGATGTCAAAACGTGGCACAAACCAACTCAACCGCATCAGTGAGGTTTTCTCAACTGAAAAATCGATGACATTTTGAATGGCCCCGGTAACCTTTGTGGAGAACGGAATCAGTGTACGAGCCGATCAGTACAGTTGTACACGTGCAAGAAAATTCCAGCAACGGCTGGAGAGAAATGGTTGATCATCGGAACGGGACAAAATCCGGCGAACGAGCGAGAATTACCCGTACAAAATGAAAAGTTGGAAGTTCTGAAGCGGAACTTGGGATGCTGCGGCATCGGTGCCGCCCTAACTTAGGGGAGAGTGAAATCAAAAGTAAGGTGAATTAGAAAAAAAAAAAAATCGCTCATCGCCGAAAGCGCATGCGTTTTTGCTCTTCCGAATGCCCCTCGTTCTGGAAGATGAACTACTGTTTCTTTATTTTGAGATGTGATCTTGCACGCGGACGAGCTTTTCCAATTTCCATTTTCGGTTTACGCTTCCTCGGTGAATCGAGTTGCGGTCGCCTCCGTGTACCTGTTTGCAGACGGTCAGGTATGTGTTGTACACTTGAATGCTCTCTTTGCAGTTGCTTCGTATTTGCCGGCAGATTGTGGGCGCACCAAAGCCGGAAAATTTTCAGAATAAGAGTAGAGCGGGTCGATAGTCCCACACAGATGCAAGAACTCGAAAAGGATCCGGACAGCCGGAGAAAGATAACTCATACTCGAAAAAATTACATACTTTTTTGAATCGCTTCAAGTCAAGCATATTTGGCTAACCGCATTATCCGAAGGCACGGGTTATGGATTTACATAAAAGGGGCTATCGGAGGAAACAAAAAAAAGAGGCGAGGTTTGGCATATGGAAATCGAAATACGAATGTGGTTGGGTAAGAACAAAAATATACGGTGTTTGGCCCTTTTGAGAACAGGTGAGACTATCTAAACAGACAGTTTCAGAGGATTGAGTTAGACGCCATTTTTCAAAAGTTGGTAATTTTGTCGCGGACAGTCTGAAATTACGTTTTCTAACTTGTTTGAGAACTAAAATGTAGAAGGTATAATAGGCATGAGGCTGAAGCAGAAAGGTGCATAGAGGTGGGTTTTGGAACTTTTCAAACATAGCAGAAACCTACCCAGCTGCGAGCCGAGCTTTCGGTAAAGGAGAGCTTGAGGCGATAGCATAGTACCGAAGCTTTTCTTAGTAACAGTTACTGGGCAGCGTTCTCCATGTTTCTGTGCCTGATACATTTTTCTCCTGAGTCTTCTCTGCGAGCAAATTGCCAACTATGATACGAGTTTGTAAGGTTTACAAAGTGTAACAATTTGAGTGAGCAAGCAAAAAGGAAGTACTTGTCTCAGCTGAGTTGACACGAAGAAAATCTCATTTCTGAAATCTCTCAAAGCGCTTTTTTACCAACTTAAGTTTTTCAACTTCATTTTTTGGGAATACAAATGGGAAACCCACTTCCAAAGTGACTTGACTGAAAAATTATGATTTTATGAGTTTTTGTTTTCAACACGATGTCTTGCCGCGCTAGGGGCATATGCTTTGCAAAAACAAAAACGACAAATTTTTCTTGCAAGTTGAACTTATTGATACCTACCTTTAAAAAAATCCGTTACCTACTTTACTGTTTTGCTTATACAGTGTTTTGGTTGTTTTTCTCAAAACTAAAATTCTGCAGTTAGATCACTTTGGAAGTGGGCTCCTCAAATGATACTTCGTTTCAACTCATTCCTTTGAGGTCGGGGGAGGTACACTGTACCTTTGTACTTTCCAGTTCCAACGTCACTGCTGGCTTTAAATAATAAATTTTCTTAAAAAGCTATTATGTTAACAGTTCTTAATCCGCGTGAAAATCAAAAGACAAAGTAAGCTAAAAAACAATGAAAAAGACGTTGCTGAACGTACTTTGTCGCTTAGCATACTCTATCACTTGAGCCGCGTGGAACATGGACCTGTTTTCATAGTGATGCTGAACAATTTATAGCAGCAATGCCGAATTTAGGTGACGAAATGTTGCGAGCAAATCTTTATACCGTGCTTGTTTTAGACCAGAGTTTGAAAGTTTTTTAAAATCAGAAAGCGAAATCGAAGTTGAAAAGCTAAAAGCTAAAAGCAAAGGTTTTATTATACAGCTTTTTATTTAGCTTTTCCCCGATCATTGTGACCTTGTTAAAAATAAGAAGGAAAAAAAAAAGAAAAAAAGAGGAAAGCCGAAAGCTAAAAGTCAGAAGCTAATTGATTTTTGGAAGCTGAAAGCAAAATCTGAAAACTAAATTAAGCCGAAAAAGTTGAAAGCGAAAAGCGAATGTTGTATTGTTGGGCTTTCAAACTCTGTTTTACACTCCACCAAAATTGTTTGCAAGCTATTCAGATTGTTCTAACTATTTTAAAACTTGGTAAGATAACCTAGATTACCCTTGTCTAAGACTCGATAGGATTTTCTAAGACTTCTTGGCTTATTAGAAAATTTTTAAGCTTCTTGCAAACATAGATGTAACTTGATGAACAGTTGCTAGAAAAGGGAGGGGCTAAAACTGCTCCTCTTTTACGAATAGAAGGGCGAAGAAACTTTTCTTAGAGGCGGCAAGTATAAATAAATTTTGTAGAAGTATCAACGAAACGTCCAATACATCTTTTTGGGGGCACATGCCCTTCTAGCCCTCCCCTAGTTACAACTATGCTTTCAGACTATAGTTCACGACTTCTTGAAATTCCTCATGATGGTGTGACTAATACTCTTTGAAACTCATTCTTCCTTGTTCAAAGGTCTCGTTGTTTCCTTGAGATTCAATTACAACCTTTTATTTTTATTTTTCATCCTAACTTAAGACTTTCTGAGGTTTCTCAAGACTTGAATATGTTCTTTTAGAACTCTTTTGAAAAAGATCAGAAGACTGAGAACACTATGTTGGGATGAAAGAGTGGAATATTTGAATTAATGGGCGGGGATGACCAGAAACTGGAAAATATTGAAAATAAGTGAGGCTTACAGCCAGTGGTGGGTATAGGTATTTATTTTTCTTTCTTGTCCAAGCGATTGCAACATTTATATTTGCCCCTGTCCGAAATTTTAATATTTTGACATGAAAAGTTTAGAGATCAGATCTTTATTTATAGAGGAAAGAGAGGTCATTCAGACTATTTCAAACATTTCGAGGCATGTTTTAAACGTTTTGAGACTCTTCCAAACTAATGTTTCTTGAACTTCTTTAGTTTCTTACAAGACTCTTTAACATACTTCAATAGTCACATGTTTCGGTTTCTTTACATTTTTTTAAACTTGTTCGAGACTGGGTGAGAAGATTAGTTTGGGGTTATTTAGACACTCCAAATTAACCTATTTGGTATGTAAATGCTAACCAAAGCTCAGGCAGAATTTTTTTAAGCTTTTGGAAATTCCTTCAACTTTGTTTCAAACTTTAGTACATTTCTAAGCTTATTCAAGACTTTCCAGGCTTCTAAAGTTGTCCAAGGTTCTTCAAGACTCTTAAAGCTTTTCAAGACTTCTTTTTACGACTCTTTCCATTTATTTTAAGAATGTTTGGACCTGTGCCGGACTTATATGAAATGCATCCTGGACGAAATCATGACGAAGTGACTCATTCCCCGAAATTACTCTTTTCTCTTCAGTATTTCATACTTATTTCCTTTTTTCTCTCTTTTCGTTCATCATTCTTTGATATTTTTCTCCTTCGTTTTCAGGTACCCCATTTTCGGCTAAGCATCCCGTCGTATTTACGCCTTTGTATCATTCCTGTAAATCCAACACGGTGATAGAATGCTAGGTGTCCCCCCCCCCTCTCTATCTACCAACTATTTGTTGAATTCCAAAATTATGCAAGTATGACGTTCCAGATTAGGACTATTTAATATCAAAACCTTAAATAAGGAACATATTGCGACAAGTGTGGCGTATACGGAGAGCAGGAGTGTACCATAGTGATCTCAGTTATTCCATTTCATGGGATTGGTACTTTTGTAATTTACTTCGAAGACCTTTCAGAATGCTTTCTGTTTTCCTGAAGTTGTTTATTTCCAAACCAGCGCGTTTCCGAAATAAGGAACTATAACACTTTTTATTGCCAGTAAATTTTCGTTCATGAAAGTGACATTCAACCTACACTCTCCAGAATTGTTTATACGTTGCGATGAAATAGAATTTCAACGAGTTGTTGCAGGGGCGACGATCTGGGGGGAGACATTTTTGACGATCTCAACATTTTTTAATTAAATAAAACAAAAACAAAAAAGTTCATTGTTACTAAAATTGTGTGTGGGGGGGGGGGGCTGGTGCAAATAATACTTCGTATCCGGCTTTCTCTTTTCATTACTATTTTCGATGAAATTTAATTCAAAAATCTTTCAAAATTGTCCAAACGGCTTTTCTCTATTACTACAGATTTTTTATACTTAATATAGAGCAAATCGTATTCAGTAACAATTTCTCCACGGAGTAGAATGTGTAGCCCCTCCTCTAGGTTTATCTACGAGGAGTACTTGTACCCCCCGTTTTTCAGGATCACCATTACTGAGTTGATAGCTTAATAATTCACTTTCAAATTAAGGGGGAAAAAATAATCAACCATAATTTAAACTAAATGCAGAGGTTGAGAGCAGAGCCGGATTTAGCATTCTTGTGCCTCTAGGCAGAATAAAAATTGCCGTCCCCCTCAGATTACCGTTCATCCCCAGACTTTTTTTTTTTAATAAATACATAATATATGCAGATTTTAAAAAAGTGTCGAAAATTTGCAGCCTCCCCCCCCCCAAAAAAAAAAATGCCGCCCTAGACACGTGCCTATATTGCCTGTACATAAATACGGCCCAGGTTGAGAGAGTCAAGAACAGGGGCGCAACAACTTTATACTCTGAGCGGGTTTTCAGAGATGCGCCTCACGTGCCTATTAATAACTGAAAAAAAAAAAGTTTTTAAATCAAAACATTATCCTTTGTTGAAGGTGCCCATAACAATAAAGTGAGCTCCGGCACCAAGGACGAAATTAAGAGGGGGGCATGGGGGCAGCTTTCCCCCACCAAGCCTCCGCCAGAGTTGGGAAATTTTTAGCAGATGGATTAAAAGTTGGAAAAATCCAACAAGTCTAAAGGTTGGTTTTTTCAGCCAATATACAAATAAATTTTGATACTTGGGAATTTTGAGTTGAGTCCGTCGGGAATGTAACAGTTTTTGCCCCTCCAAAAATAAACTCTTCGGTAAGTCCCTGTCTGGCATCTTGGACATCCGTTGTTGCGCCCCTAACCAAGAACTCCTCAAAATTGAAACTATTTTCAAATTTTCTACTAATTGTAGATTTACATGCGCACAGTACCTGGAATTATTTCAGTATGGAAGAAGTAATGCCACAAATCTCAGTACAGAAGAAAGAAACCTGTCTTTTTACCTTGAATTTTGCCCCAAATGTTTAGTTTACCAGTGTCAATCACCATACAAAAGAGCCAGCTTGAAATACATAATTTCAAGATTTAAATTTTAAATAACTCGTATAATTATCATTGTTTTTGTTTCACAGGACTCGAATGCAGAATCTTCGATCAAACTGTACAACTGTACCGGTTCCGGGTTTCACTTGTGGATTCTTATGTGAACATTGTTAACACAGATCATAAGGCACGAGATGAAGCCTTAGACTGGGCAGTTATAAAAATATGGCCATTCACCAGCATGCTGGAGTCTGGAAAACGTATTCTACTTTTTTATTGTTATCGAAGAATTTACAAGTATAAGAACGTAGTTCTTTGGGAGAGTTGATATTCTCAAAGCAAGTAACATAAGCATAGCTACCTAATAATATTCATGTATACTAGTTTTGATGCTTTTGTTGAAGTCAGACTGTTGCTTTGTAAATTAATATTGAAAGCTACTACCATAAGCTGACATAGACTCAGGCAGGTCCGTAGTGAAAGAATTTTCCAACAATTGAATAAAGAACATATTAGAACAATGTTGCAATTGTTGAGCAAAACAAAAAGCTTGTAATATGCGTGAATTTGCCAGCGGAGCATAAAAAATTGCTAATTTTCCAACTCTGAGGAGGGGAAGCGATAGCCCGCCCCCTGCGATAGAGAAACTTGAGTGCCAGAAGTGGTTAAGTTGATTTTCTTGCACCAAAATCTCATGTAATTTCAGTATATAGTCTATCACTTCACAGCCATGGTGTAGCCAGTCTGGGAAGAGGGAAGTCGTGAAGGAGGCTTAGACCCCCTGGATACACTACTGCTTCGCAAAAATGGGCGTAACCACGTCTTGAACTCAGTAGTCCTCCAACTAAAATCAGACTTTCGAAGTGCATTGTGTTCCCTCCCAAAGCCAAAACATGGGTCTAGCTACAGAGACGAAACTTGACTTCCAGTTTGGGGGTGGGGGAGGGTAGAGAAAGAAAGTTGTTGACAAATATTTTTCGAAAACTAAAAATTCACCGACCAAAATCTTTTGAAAATTTGTCGATTTTTCAATCAAAATATTTTTAATTGAAAAAAAAAAAAGAAAGAAAGAAACCAACAAACGATCTTAGAAAATGAAAAATTCAAATAGTTTCAAAATTTGCCAACCGCCAAAAAATTGAGGTCCCCCCCCGAACCTTCTCCCCAAAGCACTCACATTTGCGCCCATGAGCATACACTATAGTCTGGGAGGGTAAACAGGAAGGATGTTAGTAATACTTGAGAGGAACACACAACTTCTTTTACACATTAAGGTGGTCGTTAATTACTCTTTGTGATATTTTTTTCTAAATTTCCTCTAATTCGTCTCCTAAATTGGTTCCAATGAAGTCAAAATAAAAATAAATAAATAAAAATTTAGGTCGATCGGATTAGGGGAATTAGTGCCATAAACTCTCCGTTTTGTTCTAGTGGGAAATAAAACACATGGAGTTTCGACTTTTGTTCTACACTAAATTTCACTCCTATGTTCTCCAGGACCAAAGCCCGTAAATTAAACAATAAAACATTTGCTATCGGATTCAGCTTGTGACACTGGAAATTAAGTCTTTTGCTTTCAACTTTTTCAGATTTTAAAAAAATGTTCAACCTTCTCAAATTTCAGGCTCTGGGTCAAACAGAGAATCTAGTAAAAACAGAATAGTCATTGAAATTCGAAATTCAACGTTTGCTACCGACTTTCAGTTTTTCGAAATGTCTTCCACATTTTAAATTTATTTCAACCTTTCAGATAACGTTTGATACTCAACTTGAAACCTTCAGTTTTTGGCTGACTAATCTCTGATAGGAGTCCAGAATACACTCCATTTTCAGAAACAAAATTTGACTTTCAGTTTGGGGAGGTGGAAAAGAAAAAATTGCCGACAAAATTTTCAAAAAATTCAAAATTTGCTGATTTTTTAATCAAAATAGTTTTAATTGAAAAAAAAATAAACAAACAAACATTCATAAAAAATGAAAAACTTAAAAGAACAGTTTTAACGACTGCTAAATTATTCGCGGGAGGGGGTGTTTCAACCCTCCCCCTCCATAGTTTCGCTCCTGTCTAGCTATCGCCGTCACAAAAGGAAATAAATATGTAAAAATTACGATTGGATGAATTTCTTCATTCGTCAGGAATACTAAGACTTTCAGCACTACTAGGCGAAGTTGAAACCTTTGTGAAATTGAGGAAGGAGACAGTCGTCAGAAGATATCAAATAAATCTCAGAGCAGGTAAATTGTGGAACTGGCTGGGGCAGTGAGGCAGATGCCAAAACTCTCCCTCCTACATTTTAAAAAGCTCAAATTGAACTTTCTCAAGTTGGAAGAGCTCTTTCCAGGAGGAAGTGTGAGCAGTGCTTGCTTAAGTACAGAATGGCGGAAATCCCAGGATTAATGAATAACCATCACAAATGGGGGAATTGTTCCACTAAGCCAACAGATTGCCTTCGATCCTAACAGAAAAGCCAAGAGATTCTTACTTTCAACGAGAACAAGCCAGGTGTCATCAGTATTCTTCTCGGGGGAGGAGTTTGAGGAGGTTGACTCTTGAAAATGATTTTCAAAAAGCACTCATTCGCGAGCAAAAAGAGCAATGTTTTTTCAATTTTTTTTTGAAAATTTTAATTAAAACATCATATTTTGGACGATCATGGTGGGAAAATTATCCCCCAAATCCTCCTCTCTCCCTTGAAATGCGTGAAATTTGTTATTTTGCCCCAAGTTGCTCCCCTCTTCTGGAATATATATGGTGTAACTGTACTGTTCGTTTTTTGCTGAATTGTCAGATTTTTGAAATATGTTACAGGTGCTTGGAGTATGTTTTAGCTTAGATTAAATATGGATGCCTAATTCTGTAAAATGATATCCCATGTACGTAACTGACTTGGCTGGTATAAGACAGGAAATCCAGACCGAAAAGGACGAAATTTCATTAATATTGAATCAGATAGGCTTGCTTTCTCTTACTGAATCGAGCATATTTGATCGGATTACTCCATTCAGTGGAATCCACAAGTCAGCAAGCTAACAATACGATTAATGTTTCCAGCCTTTCAGCAGTTCTAAAAGCTGCTTATCCGTTTACACCCGATTCTCATTTTCCATGGTATCCCCAACAATGTGCACCTATTCATTGTCTAAATACTTCTGTCGAGCCCTCGAATACACATGTGTGTCTGTCGTAAATACCTACAGGTAACTGCAAGTGTACTCCGTTTCTGAAATATTTTCCAATACCTGTCGGTGAAATTCGAATTTTTAAACGAGTTGTACAACTCATACAGTGTAATTTCGTCTATCATCATCTCGACATATCGATCTGTTTCCATGGTAACTACATCACCAAAAAAGCATCCCTCTACTTTTCGTTACGCTCTTCACCATAGTGTAAAACTGCACATTCGGAACATTGTCCTCTCCCTCGGTCCTTTCCTATCCCGCGCTAAACATTCTTTAAATACAACTTTATCCAATTCACAGCTTCCGTTCATTCGCCCCATCCCTTCGAAAATCGGACAGATTTGATCCACCCTTACTTGCCTTCGCCATGGATTATGACGTGTAGTTAGTTGAAGCCGGGTTCATTGCCCTTTCCGTTCTCAACTTTTTGTTGTCACTCGAATCCAAAAACACCTTGCTTTTCGTATAAACACGAATTCCATCTCGACACTGGAAATCGTACTTGAAAATTGGGCGGATGTAGATTCCTTTTTAAAATTAGGTTGAACACAGCGTTTGATGATGCCTTTTGCTGGCTCCGGTAGCGGATCCAGCAACCCTGCGAGGGATACTGTAATATGTGAAATTTTAATAGTCACTCTACCCCCTCCCCCACAAGACGGAGTAGAGTGGAATGGCACCAGACAGGCCGCCGTGAAAATCAGTTTTAGCAAGCCACCACTTGTAAAACAATCGTAGACCTATCCCCCTTCCCACTCCCTCAGCTCGGGAGGAAGTTGAAAAAATAACATTCTTCATCACACGCTCGTCAGTTTTCCCATTTTCCCCTTTCTTTACCCCTGCCCACTTTCTACCTCCCCTCTCCAAAAAAGTGTTTAAAATAACAGCAGGCGAAATTTTATTGACTCAGCATAAAAGCTGGACATTTTTGAGAAAGCAGTTTTTGCGTTTTCCGTATGCGGCAGTTTGGATGCGACGGATCAATTTTTTTGTAATTCCATTTTTGTGTCCTTGGCGGATGACTGGGTCTGTGTTCTCATGAAATGGGGGATCCGTTAACTTCATCAAATCGAGCTCAAAATTCCAAAATATTAGCTGTCTGTCAAGTGGAATAATAATCGGTTTAGCAGTGCTAATAAATACTTCGATTGCAAAAGGTCAAAAGCTAACTAGCAATTTTCAAATTTTTTCCCAGCTCGGAGAAAGAGAGGATTTATCCTCATGCTTCTATAAAATTCTTTCAAACGTATTTTACTTGAAAAGAGTTTTCTAAAAGAAACTTGTTTGGATTTATTTATGACTATTATTTCGAATTTTACAAAGACTTTTTTAAGATTCTTTCAGACGTTTACTAGACCCTTTAAGACTCGTTAAGACAGAGAATGAAATGGGTTATTTTGTAATTTTTTCATGGCACGGAGAGGGGGATGGGGATATATCCTCATAAGCGCCGTATTTCCATCTTCGAACGGCAAATATTTCAAAAATGTTAACAATAATAATACAATTTTTCTTTCTTTTTTTTTCTCGTGAAACATAGGGACGACGAAGAATTGTTTGGCCTAGAGCGGCTAAGTCCTTCAATCCAGCACTGATCTTCATTATTCTTCAGGATTTTTTCGGAATTCTACAAGGCCATCTACAAACCTTTTTCATTTTTGTTCAAGATCATCAGACTCTAAGACTCTTCCAGACTTATATAAGACCCTTTTAAGACTCGTTAAGATAAGCAGTAACTTTTCAACTTTCTTCCGGAGGAGAGGGAGAAAAAGGGGAATATATCTCCCACACTTCCTTGAAATTCTCCCAGGCTATTTTACTCTCCAACTCCAAGATCCTTTCAAAGTTAATCAAGGCTACCTCTAAAATTTTTTTCGAATTTAGATTATTACGTTACGCTCTACATAGACTTTTTAGACTCTTCTGGACTTTTATAAAACCCCTTAAGACTCACTGAGATGAATTGTAAAATGAGTATTTTCAATTGTTTCCTGGAAGGGGAGGGGTGTATTCTCATAGATGTATAAAATAGGGTCAGGCGTGCTTTTTCAAGGCTCGTCCAGAACTGTCCTAGATTATTTCTACAGTTTTTTCGGACTTGTTGAAGACTATCATTTTATGCCCTACAGAGGCCTTTTCAGACTCACTTATAGTTCTATTGATCTAAATATATTTATGACTTCTTTGGATCCAACTGGACATCAAAACAAAAAAATTTAGAAAAACCTTGAAAAGTCGCAAGAAATACTGAACCCGCCTTTTTATAAGCATTTAATTAGGCTGGAAACATTTCAAGTCTCAATGAAGTACAGAATATAGTCTCGAAAAGATTGACTCGTGTTTGTAAGAATCCTAAAAGAATCTCGAAAGATCTAAAGCAGGATTGGAAAAATCTTAATGAATATCGATGAATTATAAACCCACCTGAATGATTTTCAAATAATCTTGAATAAGTATGAAAAAATCTCAATTATAATAATGTCGAGAATAATCTTTAAAAATCACCATCAAGTCAAAAATATAGTCTTGAAACGAATCTCCAAGATCCTTAGAAATGATAAAAACATGTTCAGAAGTCTTAAAAAGTTTTAAGCAAGATTTAAGAAGCCTACAAGAGTCTCAAAGGTTTCTAAACTCATCCAGATGGATATAAAAAGGCTGAGACGAATCTAAAAACTTCAGAAACCGGTAGCGTAATTATGAAAAAATATCGCATTGATTCTGAAAGAAGTAGGTACAAAAAATATTAAAGAATCTGAAAAATCTTTAAAAAGTCTGGAGGCTGATAGTGTTGACTGAGTCCGCAAAAATCTGTAAAGAATCTTTTAAGAACGTTTCGAGAAGAATTTTAAAAATTCTAAACCCTAGCAGGCGCCTTAAAGAAGTCTTAATGAGTCATAATCTCAAGAACTGAAGAGGCCTGAAGATGTTAAACAATTCTCAGATCATCAGGCAATATTTGTGCCAGGCCACTGAGAATCTTCCCGGTTGTCTAACGGGCCACTCCGCCCCTGTGATTGAGTCATAGATAAGCAAGAAATACTTGAGAATTTTTGGACGATTCTGACTTATGAAAGTTCCAAATAAAAAAACCTTCACAAAGCTGTTTTTTTAAATAGATTTTTGACTAGTTGATGCTTTCCCTTGAAAAATGGCGGCGTCGAGCGAGTAATCATGAAGACCTGCTGAAAGCCTCAGATTCTTCTGTGTTCGCTAAGATTGTTTTTAGATTCTCCTGGACTTATTTAAGAATTTTTAACACTGATAGAAACTCTTTCACATTTTTTTTATGTCCCTCCTAGACTTAGTTAATGCTCTTGAAAACCTCCTTTTTAACAGTCTTCCTCCTCACTTGTTCATGATTTTAGGCATTGCGTGAAATTGTAATCCTTGTCAAAAGTAGCTAAGACTCTGTAAGATTCCTTTCTCTACAGCCGTTATTAAAATACGTTGACTTTTCAAGATTCATTCATAACTTTTATGATTCTTCCAACATTGTTGAAACTCATCAGTACTTGATAAAAGTTCTTGAAAACTTTTCTCAACTTATTTAGGACACCCTGAGACCCGTGGAAGACTTTTTGAGGTTGTTTTTAATTTCTAAATGTGTTGAAAATTTGCTAAGAAAGTTTAAGACTCCTTTAAACTCGTTATGATTCATCTTGACTTGAATGGGCTTTTCACGACTTCAAGACTTTCCAGGACTAGGTTAAAACTTCTGAAGATTGTCAGTAGTGGCTATAGAGGGAGAGAGCAGCCATTTCCGGGATCATCCTGGTCCCGATCTGTGCTCAGTCCATTCAGCGCATTAGAAGTGAAAAAAAAACAGCTTTAAAATTATTTTTAAAAAAAGAACAGGACCTGCCCACTTGGAAAAATTTCTAATTAATATTATTTGTGGAAAATGAAAATTCGTTCCCAGTGAGGCCTATGGGCCAAAAATGCATGAGCTCCCTGAAGAAAATTTTCTGAATCCGCTACTAAGACTTGTGAAAGACTCTTCTATATAAAGTTCTACAGGCATGTACCTATCTGAAGTAATGCTCGAAAGGGCGGATTCCAGAACTCGGGTTGAGAGCACATGAGAAAAAGAAAAAAGAAACTTCTACAGGCATATTTCAAATTCTGAAAAAGACTTTCCTGCTGCTCGCTAATTTTTGAAGCATTTTCAATTAAAAAGTTTCTTTCTGGAAGGGGCAGCTGTCCTTTTACTGCCCTCCCCAGCATGTATTCATGCTTGAATTGCTCCTACACACTCTTGCTGGTGCGTTGATCGGCTTAATGATGAAAGCTGAGAGTTTACCCATATACTTTTACATAGCACAGTACCTATTTAGTATTTAATAGCTGTTGTATTAATTAGCGAAAAATATCGTTATACTAAGACTCTACCTGTTGGATCATTTGGACGCGACTATAAAAAAGTGTCTAAGCATCAAGAAAATTAAAAATGACAAGCGTATGGCACCAAACGAGGAAACAGATGCTTTGCCTGTTCTGTCGTTTGATTTTCAACTGCATTTCAACACCTTTTTTTAAATAATAACGTCCATTTGAGGAACACCTTCTTCAGAAACAAAATGCTGTGACCTTAACCAATAAAATATTTCTGGCAAACGATTTTGTGTTTCTTGATTTGTGAAATTTCATCTGAACTCTGGTGCGTTTGGTAAGAAAGCTCGCATGGTAGTTTTGTTTGTTATTCGTCCGAACCACATCACCAGCATTTAAATTATTGATTTCTGCCCTAATAGTACTTAGTAGCCGGGTTCCTGGTTTTGTAGTACATGTGTTATTAATTTACATTTCGCGAATTCAGATGGCCAATCAAACGAAGTCAGGCAGTCTGCGAAATTGACTTCGTCAGTTTGTCTCCATGGCAACGAACATTTTTCATCCCAACATCATAATACTCCAGGTTACTTTCATCTTCGCTGGATTTTTCCTTTTTCTCGTCATTATTTTCGTATTTAGTCGACAGACCATCACATTTGATCAGCTCATATCAGCTTTTGAACTGATACATGAATGCTTCTCTGGTTAAATTTCATTTCATAAATCGAATGGCCCTAGCTTTTTTTTTTTTTTTTTTTTTTTTTTTTAATAATACTTAATCGGACTTCGGTGTCATTATAGGATGACCTTTGACATGAAGTAAGCAGGATCAGACTGAAAGGATATCCGCGCTGTATGTGACGCATATACTTCCAAAAGAATTTTGGACAATAGTGATTACGTAAAAAAAGAACGAAGAGAAAACAAAGAGCCTCTGCTGGGGAAAAGGTTAAGCTCTTCTGACTCTGAAATGAATTTACCATTTTACCCCGTTTTAAGGTTCCACAGTTCAAAAGGAAACTAGCTTCAAGTTGCTCCACCGAGATCTTTTGTTTTGAATAAGGAGATTCACTCCTTTTTTTTTCGGTTCTTCGGTTCCCTCTATTACAAACGTGATTCAGAAAGTACAACATATACATATAAGAACTTAGCGACGGATCCAGGATTTCAAATAGGTGGTTTTGAAAACAAAATTCTTCCTGCGAGCTCCCCCCCCCCTCCCCGTCCGAAAAAAGCTCTAACGAATGCTTGTTCAATATTTTGCATTAAAAGCAAAAAAGAAAATGGATCTCATAAAACTTTTACAGAAGGCACATAAATGTAAACTATTTCTGGTTTCCAAAACTTGAAAGGCATAAAGGAGATGGACAAGACCTCCCCGCCCTCTGGCGGATCAACTAGTCCCAAAATTACGAGCTAGAATCTAGAACAAGAGCATTGCATGTACCTATAACTGCTTTGGATATTTGTACAGTTAATAAAGTGGAACCATTTTCAATATTCATGAGTCGGATTATTATGTGAAACGAAAATAAGAGTTAAAAATTTTGGAAACTTTACAAAACCATGACAGAAGAGGGGTCTGGTTGGCCGAGTGGATAGCGCGCTGGTCTCGGAATCCGGAGGTCCCGGGTTCGAGCCCACGTAGCAACTCGCTACATTTCGACCTAGGCTGTTTTTTCGGCAAGACGAGAAGTGGGCTAAGGCAGCTCTAACAGCCTCCCCGACGTCTCTGAAGTAATGCTCAAAGGGGCGGACTTTAGGGCTCGGGTTGAGAGGAGAAATTAGAAAAGCGAAACCATAACAGAGGAGAGAGGACAGATGATATCACTGCAGAGTATCACACAGGGTCTCCAACTGGCAGCTATTATAGTCATACTATATTCATAAATATGCAGGCTACTTTCGGACATTTACGAGCATAGGAAGAGATAAATAATTATTTAAAAAAATAACTACATCAAAAAATCGATTATTTTGTCAACTAAGTACAAGAATAAATTCTGTTAAAAAAATTCCTTTTATTACTAATTTCATTTTCAACTTGGAAAAATGAGAATTTAGAATGTAGTTGATGCATAGTAAGACTGTAAGAGCAAGAAATATGCATTTTATTCCTGACTTGAGCGGATCAATTATCTAAAACCCAGAATAACAAAGAATTCTTAGTCAACTTTTTTTTTTTTTTTTAATGATGATTCAAAATATTTGAAAATAATTATAAGAACATGTTCTTCAATAACAACGAAAGATGCATACTCAGAAATTATTTTCAGTCTCATAAATAATCTATGGTCCCCCAATCAAAACAGATTACTTATTATCCGAGATGCTTAAAGGCCGAACTTATGATAAAAGAAAATTTGAGGATATCTATTAAGCAAAATATTAACTGATGAAAAATTGTTAAGGGCCATGAAAAGTCAGAAAGAATATAAATTTAAAACAGCTCGAAGTTTAGCTTTGGGTTTATGAATGTTATCTCTGAATACTTATTCATAAATTAAAATTACTTGGCAGTTGGTAATTTGTGGTTCCGATAGCATTTAAAGCCAAATTTTAGTAAATAATTGCATTAATAATTAGAAAAATTGTACAAGATGAGGGTTATTAAAATTTGCTGATGTGAGGCCGTTTTTTCTGGGCAGGGGGAAAAGGTCAATCCTGTTGTGCCATGGCCACCATCACCAAAAGACGGGGTGCAGGAGTGCCATAAGGCCGAGAAGTTGAGTACATTTATGGAAACATCTTGCAACATAACCACAAAGATGCTTAAAACATGTTAGGCATAGAAAATTTTTTGTGGATAACATTTTCATGTACAGGAGTTAGTATCCTGGTCTCATTGTACCAGGGTTGGAGAATGAATGAAATTGATAGGTACGGATACAAATGGAAGTTTATCAATTTTTATTTCAGTTCCGAGAATTGATCAGATCAAATCAAATCGATTGAGCAAACAGCAAAATAATGAAACTAAGGGCGAATGAGGAGCAAATAAGTTTAGTTTGAAAGACTGAACAAACAAATAATGTTTCTGAGCAAACAAATGAAATTCTACTGAGGCGGAATTTGCAAATGAATCAGCTGAGTTTTGGCTCATTTCCATTTTATAAAAAAATGCGAATGGGAACCAATGAAATTGCTCTCATTCGCTCTTATTCACTCCCATCGAAGAAAATGATATTGGATTCGATTTGCATGCACTGCTTGCACGAATGGACCAACAGAGTACAATATCCTAGACGCTCACTGTCCAGCGGCACCATGCAAACAACAGATATCAGCTCTACGATAGGCAGCTATTTGCCAATGAACAACGAGAAGACGTCGATATTAATGTTTTGGAATATTGGAAAGGACTTGCTAAAAAAATTCCTGAACTGGTCGCAGCAGTCAATGTCTACTGAAATTGAAGGATGAAAAAGTATGACTTTATTAATATTTTTCACGTTTAAGTATACACAAGCGAGGAGAAGGATTTCCGCCAAGGCCGGCGCGGTGATATTTGTCATGAAGGTAGGAGAAGTGACAAAAAAAATCCCAACTCAAATTTAAAACTGAAAATTTCAGTTGACAAGCAAACAAACAAAACTAATATCTTACTGTCGTAAAGAAAAGAAAACATGACTATTACATACGAGTACATAACTGTGAGATATTTCAGAAAAAACATAAATTTTTTTCATGACTTTTGCATGCCCACTTTTCTGAAATAATAAGATTTTTTCATGGCATTCATGGCTTCCATTACCCGCGTGGACACCCTGTCAAACCTCGTCAGTCGAAAAACTGTTCTCCAAACTCAAGTTCGCATTTAATCCCTACAGAAGTAACTTTTGAAGGGTCCTTCTACTGATATGAAATTGAGCCGATTTTCACGTTCATCAAAATGATTGGAAAACTGTTTATTCACCCTTTTGTAAGCACCAGTGTACAAAAAGTTATATTTATAATTATGATGATGATAAGGGGGGGGGAGGGAGAAATCGAAGAGCGAATGAGAGCGAATAAGAGCAAATCAGCAAGTGGCCATGTAGAAGAAAAAACGGGCAGGAACGATTCAAACGCTTCAATTTGTAATTTTCAAGAACCAATGGGAAGGCGTGAATCGTTCCGTTATTATGGACTTTCCAAGGACCAAATGAGACTTAACTATCTTTATATAGGTACAGTGCTCAAAATTAAACAGAATTTATTCTTTACTCAAACAGAAATTGGGTAAGGTAACGGCACCCAATATCGCCCGCCTTTTTTCAAACTCCAAAAGGTTATTGCACTTGAAATTGAGATATCCCGAAAATTGCACGTATTCAGTATGTAGAGGGAACTCTTAACTTAAACTTCACGGAGTTTTGGTTCGGAATTTCAATTAGAGGCGAATCAGTTGTATTTAAAAAAAAAAACTACCAAAATGGGGGTCCTGAAAAATGGGCTTCTAATATCGCCCACCAACAAATATTTAAAAAAACGCAAAAAATTGATGCCTTTCATCATGTAAACTATTTAGATGAATTACATTACTAGTAGTACAAAACACTTTTTTTTTATCTTCTTCAATTTTTCAAAGTAGATTTCAGTACAGTGGAAATACTTGACTTGGGTGAAGACCCCGAACCGGAATTCCTGGAGAACGAAGTTGTGAGAACTATTGTAAAATTAAAAGACCGAAAGACCACGCTTTGTCGCAGAGGCGTTTGCAACAAAGACCACGAAGAGTGAAGCGGAGATTTTGTTAATTTAAATGGCAGGGTGTTCACCAGCAAGAATGAACGTTCCGAAAGCACATGCGCATGCTATGTGGTGAATGGGTGGCTGCAAAGTCATATAGATTATGACTTTGGGGTGGCTGCAACTTCATTCTCTATGATAGACATCTGCCTCAGAGAAGTTCTGAAGTTACAAAAAGACCACTCAGGCAGGCTTCAGGAAGCCACCTTCACACTATCAATGCTATTTAAAAGGCTATCGAGTACCAAATCCCCGTCCATCTGGTTTTTGACCTGCTAAAAACAAACTACATGCTGGAAGCACAAGTCAAACACGAAGTAGATCATAATTTGGTGCAACTAACATCGGAAATATAGACGGGGCTAAAAGCACAATAAGTTATTGCCGATGTAGAAGCGGAAGGATTTGGCATCAATAGAGGAGTAAGACAGGTGGACCCGATCTCCCCGCTGCTATTTTACTGCGCTCTTGACGAAATTTTAAAAAATCCAAATTGAGAGGAAAATAGGGTAAAAATCAACGGGGAAATACTGAATTTTGTCATTTTGTCATGTTGCTCAGCATAATCTGTCATTACTTATTATTATGTCGTTTATCATTCAACCGTTGAAGAAATGTCATAAATTTTTTCATTTTGTTGACACGACCTGAGATACGGATCCAATAAAAATCAACTTTTAGGTCTATTTTCCGAGTCATTTTTCAATACCATGACATCCTAAGTGTGTCATACGTCCTGAGATAAGGACCCAATCAACATCAACTTTTAGGTCTATTTTCACAATCATTTACACTGAAGTAGCCCATATGGATGGAGCATAGGAGCAAAGAGCTTCATCAGATAGAGAAATTCGAATCTTTGGAAAGCCGAAACGAAAACATTTCAAATTCATCCAAATAATTTCATGTTGTGGTAAAAGGGTAAACGGTAAACAATGAATTCCGGTCATTGACGTTGATACCATTGATGCATTGATGGTTAAATGGTTATGGTTCTTCTAATTAGTTTTAAAATCGTTTAAATTAATTTCAGAATTTCGTACACGTTTTCGATGTGCTTAGAAAGACGACAGGCGAGTGTAAAATGTATCTGAGACATTTTCTATTCTATCAGCCGTCGCAGATTGGATGCGGTCTTCTCGTACGTGATTAGTTTTTCTGTTACCTGTGTTGCATTATTGCTTGATCATGTCCGGTACGAAACGATCCGCCGAAGACGACTCAAGTAAAAAAGTAAACTGCTCATCCAAAAGATAGTAATACTTTACGTTTATCGTTAGAACTCCATAATCCATGGAAGCCAATGTCACTAATTTTCGTTCGGAATTTCAGACTGAAGTATCAGACGAGACAGCTAAGATAGCTTCACCGACAGACGATGGGGTTGAGGACAACTCAAATAAGAAAGTAAATGTGTTTTATAACTTCAAGAAATTATTAATTCTTTCTCTAATTAGCTTTCCATTACTATGTCATTAGTTTTCAATCGTAATTCCAGGTGAAATTAAATGAGCCGGCTGAAAATTCTTCGCCTGAAGATGACGGATTAGGTTCAGTAGTGGCAGCTCACTATAACACTATTGAAGAAAAAGGCTTAAAGGAACGTAACAAAAGCCGAATTGTTTACTTGAGGAATTTCAACAACTGGGTTAAGAGCATGTTGATAAGTGAGTATCACTCCGTAATTTCGGATCAGTAAGTTTTGCGCAACAAAATTGTTTCAATTAACGTTCAATTTCTCAGATGAATATCTCGCGGAGTGTAAAAAGAATCCTCAGTACTCCGACTCGATCACCGTTCTGGACATGGGTTGTGGAAAGGGAGGCGATCTTTTGAAATGGAGGAATAACAATATAAAACATTTAATTTGCGTTGATTTGGCTGCGGTATCTGTTGAGCAGTGTGAAACAAGATACAAAGACATGCAAGAGCGCAATGCTCGTTCGCGCCATCCTCCTATTTTCAGTGCAGAATTCATTGTTGCTGACTGCACGAAGGTAACAGATCAGACTGAAGTTGAACCTAAAAGCTTATCTTCGATTTTTGCTTCATGCAGTAACGCAAATGTCTGTTAAACTCCAAGGTTTGTGTTCAAGGTCCGTTTGAAAGATAGCTTTAAGAATAAAGATCAACTACTTGACATTGTCAGTTGTCAGTTCGCGTTTCATTATTCTTTCGAGAGCTTAGTTCAGGCCGAATGCATGATACAGAATGCAGCCGAAAGTCTTCGACCTGGAGGTTACTTCATTGGCACAATACCGGATGCAAATGATATCGTGTAAGTTTATAGTATCATGCAGGCTAGTTCAGTGTATAAAATTTTTACCAGTCTCTAATGTACTGAAACAAACCAACATTTTCAGGATGAGACAAAGGCAATCCGGAACGGATACTTTTGGAAATGAAGTTTTTAGAGTGAAATTCAACTGTGATGTGAAGCAGCGATTCCCTTTGTTCGGCGCTCAATACGAATTCTTTTTGGAAGATGTTGTAAATTGCCCAGAATTCTTGGTACATTTCCCAACACTTATCAAGTGAGTTCTGTCATTCTGTTTTTGAATTCCATGATCATGTATTTGAGAATCTGGTCTCACGCTTTCCAAATTTAAAACAGGTTGGCGAAAAATTACGGATTGAAATTTTTGATGAAAGAAAGATTTCATAGCTTTTTCAAGCGAATGAAAGACGAAGGTAGAGGTCTTCTGGGTAGAATGCAGACAATGGAGGTTAGTTTTTGTTATTAGGTGGTATTTTTGATTCACGACCCGATGGAACATCATTGGCCAGTTTTAGTAATGGACGAGATCTTGGTCAAGACGATTGTCAATTTATTGTAGTGCCCTTATTGACCTGAATTCACTTTAGAAAATGAACTGGAATGTGATCTCTTTGGAGACGGGGGAGTGTTTGTAATGCACGTATACACTTTCACGAACTGGATTAAGATTATTAAAATCATTATAGTCCGTGATCGTTATGTTGACCTGAGATCGTCTTCCAAGTAATCTTGCCCATCATTAGCCGGCTGGCCCATAAACCCAATAAACGTCAACATTTGAACTTCGTTTTTTAGACATATCCGGCATTTGAGGAAACACCTCTGCAGGGGAAGCCTGAAGAATATATTCATGCTGATAATTATCTGAAGGAACATCCTAACACATCCAGAGTAGGAACATTGTCTCAGTCTGAATGGGAAGCAATTTGTGAGTATTTTTCTCGCGTATTTTCGATTTGGAAAACAACAGGAAATAATTAGGTTGTTCGTCTTACTTTCCAGCTCTGTATATGGTTTTTGCCTTCGTAAAAGAAGATTCCTGAAGACTTTATACGTTTATGTTATAGCTCTATGTATGAACAATTGAAATAAAATCTTAGAATCGGTTTATCGCTTCCTTTATATTTCTTTCACATCCGCTCATCATTCTGTTCGAACCGGTGAGAATAATGAACCGAATTACCATATCGGGTATCAATATTAGTATTTTGACTTTTTCATGCAGAGGGAAGAAATCTCAAATTCAAAGAAGGAAAGTGTTAAACAGCCTCATTCTGGGAGATAGGTGGCAAGATGGCTAGTTCGTAGTGAACATAGAAAATGAGGAATATTCGGCTACCTATGCAAATACCAGGTGAAAATGAGCTATCTAACGTATACCTAGAGAGCTGTTACCCACTTCAGTTTAGAGCGTTCTATTTCATCGTACAGTTTTGTAATAATTATTTTCCATCTAATAATTCGTGAAGTATTAATAGTTATGGAAAGCCCTATTGTTAGTTGCTTACCTCATCAGAGTTCAATAAAACGTGGCGTTAGTAATTCTAAACGTTGCAAAAAAAGTCAAGTTAAAAACTTGAATGACTTTGAGGATAATTATTGCAGGAGACACCATTACGGTTACTATGGTGATTTTGACGACGGCCATTTTGGATACCAAGTAATTCCAGTTCTGATTTTATTTTTGAAATTAATTTAATTTATACCTATTACTTGAGGTTCATTGGTGGATCTGGCTAAGTAATTCATTCTTACATTTCCGATGTACACTAACAAAATAGAACTACAAAAATCGAGAAGGCGAAGAGGGTCGTTGAATTTTTGACATACGCTATCTTTATGGTTTTGTAACAAAATATTGTCATTTAGTGTGAGTATCCATCCAATTTCCACATACCAGTGCCAATAAAAGCAGATATGCCGGACCGCGTTATGATCAACTCAAGGGTAAATAACCGAACTCCCAGCCCGGCACTGTCTCCGATTCGTACTTATGATCCGAGAGATTATTACTTACCACGAATGTATTTGAATTCCTCGCCATCTATGCCTTCGTATTCACCACGGCCGAGTCCTGTTCGTTCAATCACGGTAATTTCTGAAACATAATTTTCACTCGTTATTTTATGAATAACCTCGCAACATCTGTTTTATATTTGTATCAGTGCGACAGGTTTTATTCTATTCATACTTCTTCATTTCAGCAATTCGATCGATGGGCAGTGGAATCAATAGAAGAAGGATCTACAGCTGCTGTGGTCATATCTACCGGTATCATCAGTCTTATGATTCATAAAAATATTAGAGTTGATTTCACAGTTGACGGTGCTATTCGAATTTTGAATTTTGCTGTAAGTTACAATCATTCGTATTTAAAATATTAACGGTAATCCGATTGATTATATTGAAGAGTTGAAAATTCTGCTACAACAGGGGATTTTGAACTATGTATTGTTATCAGTGTTCGGAAAATAGAACTTCAAATCCACATATGTTTAGGACCCTTTTCCTGCACAGTTTCGAATATACATTCTGCATTATGTCAAACCCTCCTGCTATTAGTAGAATTGTTTTAAGGGAGAAGAAGTATTTTTGAATAATTTTAGTTCACTTTATCTAATTAACATAAAACTAGAGTAAAACGTCATAAGCTCTCTTCGGACTGACATGTTGGGCTTCGCCGATTCAAATGTAAATCCACATTGATCCGTGGCTTAGCCAATTCTGAACCTTCATTTCAAACGAGCGCTACAAACAAAATTACATAGCGACATAATTTGGACGCGATTTAGCATAAGGGAACAAACCAACATTTGTAAACAAAATGAGTTTGTAGTATCTTTGGAAAGAGGGTAAAAAGTGGAATTTTTCAAACTTGGGCCTCCCCCCCTCTCCATTCAAAAATGTGTACTCACGTTGAAAAAATCTTATCCCAGTAAACATGGCTCTTGAACTTCGAATCACGTGTTCTCAGAAAACAGAGTTTCCTGGTTGGTTCCCTCGCTGAATAGCGGCCATTTGGCCACTGCATGTTGAGCGAAAACCGCCCAAGCGACATTTAGTCACAAAATGAATATTGTAGTATCCTTAGAAAAAGCGTAAAAAGTAGAATTTTCAAAAATAGGACCCCTGATACGTATCCACGTTGAAAAAAGTTTATCAGTAAATGCTATGTCCATAAACTGGCATTATTCATGGGCTTTTAATGTTGTCCAATTACAGTAATTGGACGCTATTCAGCGTAAGGGAATCAATCAGCAAAATCTGTTTTTTGAGAACACCTGATTAGAAAGTCAAGAGTCATGTAAAATATATGACATAGCGTTTACTGATATAAGCTTTTTTCAACGTGAGTACACATTTTTGAATCAGGGGCCCAATTTTGAAAAACTCTCGCTTATATGGTCTTTCCAACTATACTAATAAGTAATAACTCATTTTGTTTACAAATATTGGTGGATTCCCCTTCGTTGAATAGCGTCCAATTAGTTAGGTACTGTGTTCTGAAATCTTGCTGAATTTGCTGTTCTCAATACTCAATATTCTTCAAATCAAAGTGAATTTGAGCATCATCACAAAGCCACCACTCAACATGTGATAAGAGTGCTTCAATTTTATGAAAGAATGAACATGTATCTTCGTTATCTAGCAATGTATCTTTCATAGCTGCATCATTTATTTCTATATACTACACCCATCTCTATACCTACCTACGTACCTATCTACATAACTATGTGTACAACATCTGTAAGTAATGTGGGATTCACAATTTAGCGATTCCTTTATTTATTGTACGTTTTCGTCAGTTTGCTTCCTGATTCCTGAAAAATGATTTTCGTCATCTTCAGTACTTTTCTATAATCATTTTATAAAAAATGTGTTAAAGTCATAGCTCTAATACGAACATCAATTATTACAGGCTGATACAACCATAGCTGTTAGTGCCTCTGGTAAACAATGTGCATTTCTACATCCTGTGGGAAGAATGCGTCTGTGTGACAATAAAATCGAAATCGTTGGAATATCCGCATCTGGAAATCACAAGTTAGCAAAAATATAACGTTTAATTCTCAAGAAGTTTCCTTTACTTCGAATTCTCCTTAAACTGTTTTATTTTGCTGCAGATTCGCTAAAATTTGGAGTGGTGGTATATCGTTTACATCAGAAAGGTCGAGCCTGGTGTACTTAGTTGACCCTGCCGGAACGCGCAGTACTAAAGATATCTTCACCGATCTATTGGCCACCGACTTTTCCAAGCAAACGTTCTTTCATGGTTCTCAACATGGTTTCAAATACGTGGACGAGTGCGTCAACATCCTAAATTCGGCGCATTATAAAATGAAAGCTGATGGTAGTGAAATTTGGATCATCAATGACATTCTTATTCAAAAAACGGTGGATAATTTAGTGAGGTATGAGACTTAAATTTTTTTCTAATTTTCCTAGTTTTCAGACATAACAGTCTTGTTAGGTGCTGAAATAAGATTTTTGACCATTTGGCCGATGGTAGGCATAATAATCAGAGAGTGGCGCTCTTACATCTTACTGATTGATAGCTGTTACAATATTTCAATATATCAATTCAACCAATCAGGGATGGAGTTAGCACTTTTGACTAATGTTTTCTATTTTACAACTTATGGCATCAAGCCTGATGAATGAACAATATTTTGTGTGCAAATACTAAAACAGCTTTCAAAGTCATGTTTATTTTTCGTTACAGTGTGAATCGTAATAAAAATGAAGTTCAAATAAAAACAAATTTATTTGGTAAGGCTCGGCTGACAACATCTATCTTCCACTGTACTGCCTCCGGTGGAGAGCAGCAACATTTATTCGTTAAAAGTGACGACAAGAGAATGCATTATGACGGTATTAAATTTGTAGTCCGCAATGCAGCTCAATCCGCTGGATTCAACAACGATAAGGAGAAACTCTGCATCTACTAAAATAAGAACAAGTAATGATAATTACTTCGAAAAGTTATTTTCTGGTAATTGTTATCTGTAACAATGTGTATATTGATATTATTTATTTTCAGTAATTTTTGTAGTATTTCTTATGTCTTGAAACCGATAATATTTTAACGGTTTAAGATACTTGTGATTTGTAAGTTGTTACATTCATCAAAATTTCTTCATGAATGATAGTAATTATAGTGGGGGAAAATTACACATCATTATTATCATTATTATTGTTATAACTAAAAAATTATCTCTTGATTTTGTATGTGGTTATTGTATTAAAATAAGTATGGTGCTTACTAAGCTAAGTTATGCTTTATATTAATATTACAGTAACTTAAGACAAAATTTGTTGGAATTCCTCTATGATAAGTAGTATTTTTGTAGGTTGTTGTAAGTATTTATTGGGCTGTGTGTACAGTCATCATAGCGCGTACATAGATAAGAAAAGTTCATAATAATGTCTTTTTACATTCATCTAAATTTAATAATGGAATTATTATATTATGATACTACTTTCTTGTAATTATCATGCATTATATAGCATAATTCATAAGTAAGGTTTTTGAATTCTTTCAGTGAACAAGTAGAACAAGTAGTCTTTTAGTTTTTGCAAATTGGGCGCTGTTAAGCGTAAGGGAACCAACCAGCAAAATCCGTTTTTTGAGAATACGTGATTCGAAGTTCAGGAGCCATGTAGAAACCAGAGTGGGAAAAAAACGTTTTTTCAAACAAAAAAAAAAGTTTGTTATAAAACGTTTTTTGTTTTAAAACATGTTGTTATCAATGTTTTTTTCGTTGTTTTAAAACGTGTTTTTTTCCTATTTCCGATTTTTCGTCTTACTTTTTCGTTCCCCGTTACCGTTATTTGTTCGACCCTTCGACCTTCAACTCTGACGTCACCCAGTGAGTTACTGTTAGCAAGAATACCCGTCGTTGAGCCAACTGTTGGTAATTATCACTGATATCAAATCATTCTGGAAATTTTTGCGTGAAATTCTGAAATTTATTTGTACTTGACGAATTATTTTGGTCCCTGTAAGTTCTGGGTGAGAAAATCTCAAAGAAAATGAAAAAAACAAAAAAAACATGGTTAAAAAAACAAGTTTTAAACATTTAAACAAAAAAAAAGTTTTAAAACACATATTTTTTGTTTTAGAACAATGATTGTTTTTTTCATTGTTCTAAAACCAGTCTAAAACGTGTTTTGAAACATTGCAATCCTGGTAGAAACTATTTGGAATAGCGTTTACTGATAAGCTTTTTTCAACATGAGTACAAAATTTTTAAATCGAGGGGCCAATTTTGAAAAAATCTTTTTTTTTTTAATTTTTACAAATGTTGGTTGGTTTCCTTACGCTTAACAGCGTCCAATTAATCTTGGTTAAATGACCAACTCGAGTTCAATTTGAGTTACTGTTAGCAAGAATACCCGTTGTTGAGCCAACTGTTGATAATTATCACTGATATCAAATCATTCTGGAAATTTTTGCGTGAAATCCTGAAATTTATTTGTACTTGACAAATTATTTTGGTCCCTGTAAGTTCTAGGTGAGAAAATCTCAAAGAAAATGAAAAAAACAACAACAAAAACATGGTTATAAAAACAAGTTTTAAACATTTAACCAAAAAAACAGTTTTAAAACACATATTTTTTGTTTTAAAACCTGTTTAAAACGTGTTTTAAAACAATTTGTTTTGAAACATTGCAACCTTGGTAGAAACTATATGGAATAGCGTTTACTGATAAGCTTTTTTCAACATGAGTACACAATTTTTAAATTGAGGCGCCAATTTTGAAAAAATCTGTTTTTTTTATTTTTACAAATGTTGGTTGGTTTCCTTACGCTTAACAGCGTCCAATTAATCTTAGTTGAATGGCCAACTCGAGTTCAGTTTTTTCTAGAAGGAGAGGTTTCCTCTACCGTCTTAGCTACCCAGTGTTGTGAGACAAAACGATTTTTTGTCATTTTGTCAGGGGAGCATTTCATCTTTTTTTTGTTATGTCATAAGTTTTATCATCTTCAGAGTTCTGTTATGTCCTGGCAAAATTATTTTATCATTTTGTCTGCCTTTTTGTCATGTTGCTTAGCGTAATATACTGTCGATAGCAATGTCGCTTAGCATAGTCTACTATCAATAGCAATATCGCTTAGCATAATCTATTATCAATTATTACGTCTTTTTGCATAGTTCATCATTTGATTGTAAACAAAATGTCATAACTTTTTTGTCATTTGATCCATTTTTTAAATGTCATTTCAGTTTTGTCATATTATGACAAAACAAAACTGATAAATAGTTTTGTCATTATGACAAAATTTCTAAAATTCAATTGTCATTTTGTTTTGTTATGTCTAACAACACTGTAGCTACCTCCCTCTTGAGATCAAGATCATAATCTCCAAGATCATAGAAAAATCGTTACTTGGTGTATGATCTGAATTATAGTAATCTTCTATAATATGAAGAATGATTTAAGCTCAAAACAATCATGACAGAGTATGCTAAGCGACGGACTTTTCTCCAGTTCACCAATTTTTTTGTCACTTAGCATGCCCGTGTCATTTAATATTCAATGTGAATTCCCGTTTCCCGGGAAAATAGTTCATAAAAAGTAATTCCCGGTAGTATTAGACATTTCTCAAAACATTCCTGACATTTTTATTTTAGAAAATTTCCATTTCCCGAATTACTGTTTAAAGAAATATCCCTGAACAGTTCAGTAGAAAAATACCAAAATGCCGTTTATTCCCATTTTTTCATTATGAGTGGCCGCATCTACGCATGTTCCAATCTTTCATGAAAAAAAAAGAGAATAATACATTCTATCTCCGACTGGGTACTTCTGAAATTATTTTGAAAATCAGAAATCAAACCTACCAGATTACATCATAAAAAATAAAACGGTTTATTACTTTTTCATATTTGAAAAACATTAATTAACTAGCGCTTCTACTGGTGAACTTGATAACTACGTGACGAATTTGTAGAAAGAAAAAGAAAATGGTATGCTGAATATTGCTGATGTGGGAGGCGGCGAAAGAGGGCATTGTCTTGTGCTTGTCGAACTGTCTCACGAGAATCACTGTGCTCTGTGCGCGTTCCTGTTAACAGTCACAGTCACAGTGTTTCTCGGCTCTCGGCAGTTTTCTATCTGCCGTTCATACGATAGCTGAATTGGTTCGGTGTTCTTTTATTTCGAGCGTTGGTAATTCACCGTTTGCAACGTATCAATCTGAAATTTGATCAAAATTTTTCATGTAATTTTCTAAATGGAATCGCCTACCGTCGAAACTCCAGAAGATGTAAGTACCTATGCATTTATTGATACATCGAAATTAATGCCATATGTAGTCAGTGCAAATTAGCCAACTAACGAAATTATTCTAAGTCCAAAATGGCGACTATAATACATTATCTAAAATTATTAATTTGCGTGATTTCTCGATAATAGCAAGTATTATTTCTTGATAATGTTGAACGTGAATTGAAAATTGTCGGTAATTTTGTCGTCAGCATTACAATTTATTTGGTCACTTCTGAACATGCTAGTTGAATGCTAAGTATTGAATCCTCACGGTAAATTTTTATTGTCCGGCTGTTTTTCATTTATAAAGGTTTTAAATACGAATTGAAACTGCTTTTAATCGAACTGAATTTCTTATTTCATGTTTAACGTCGTTATTCTAATTCCTAGTTCAGAAGTTCTTTCTCACCGAGTATTCGTCATCATAAGTTTTCGCCAAGTTTTATGCCTTATTCTGTAGAAATATTTCAAGTTTTATGCAATCGTGGCTGCGTTTTATATTGGAAGACTCTGTATTCTGAAATTTTACTTCGAAAATACTTTTTTAGTGCAAATACTGCGGTTATATAATGTATATATTGGAAACATAATCCGTTTACATTTTTTTTAGGGAAAACTCCCTCTGAAGGATGAGGTCAAACCACAGTCCGGAGGTAAGTTTCCTTTGGAATTACTTCGTAGCATAAATAATGTTATCGTATTGTAGCTTGGGTTTCTAGCTATTACACCTATACAATATTTCGCTTCTTTCTTGTGGTCCGGTAATACGTGTCATTTTCGGCTACTTTTTTAACACTGAAATCAGTGAATAAGTAATCGTTTCGGCCGTGGTATTGGTTAACTAGTTTCAAGATTCGTGTGGGGCAAATTGAATTAATTAGGCTTGTTAATTTTGATATCTACATGATGTGAATTTTATTTGAATTCCGAGAACTTTTGAGTTTACAAGTTTCTTAGGTTTGAGTAAGAATAGTGAAGATTTGAGGATCAAAAGAGATCTGAGGTTTGTATGTTAACAGACGTGTCATGTATGTAAAAAGTGTCAGATTAATGTGCCTTGCAGTTCTGTTAGTATGGATGAAGATCGTAGTGAAGGCCTGGAAATTGAAAGGGTTGTTATGATCTAAATTGGCTTACAATCCATTTCAAGTATACGAAGTGCTATAGACACTTGGATGTGGGTTGCCCAAGGAATGAAAAGTAGATGTCGATTTTTACGTGTTGATGTTTTTGAATCCATTTTCGAAGTGTAACGTAGTTTTTAAAGATGGTTTTAAGTGAGCAGTTTCTAATTTCAGTGAGATAGTGTGAGTGGAAAACTAGTGTTCTTTTGAAACCTTATTTCAGTACTGATGATATCTCTTTCTGAGATGTCCTTACGACTGTATGTTATGATCAACGTTAGTTTCAGTGATATTACGCTTAATTCTTCTGAATACTTGACAGAAGTGCAAGCCCTGGAAATATACCATTAGATTTTTGTGCCATTTCTGACGATAGACATGAATTTATCTTCGAAAATCATCATGGTACCTAAGATGAATGTCCAATTATTGATCCTGGTAATGATCTGAGATGAGTTTTCACAAAGTGATCTTGGTGGTAACCTGAAGTCATTTTTCGAAGATCAGTGTGATCAATTTCCAGTTGTTGATCCTGGTAATGACCTGAGATAAGTTTTCACCAAGTGATCTTGGTGGTGACCTGAAGTAATTTTCGAAGATCAGTGTGAGGGGCATAATATTTGCCTCAGATACTTTGAAAATCATGTGGATCATGATCTTGATGGTGACGTGAGATCAATTTTTAGTTCTTGATCTTAGTGGCCTGAGATCTATTTTCAACTAGTGATCTTAATGGTAGCTTGAGTCAGTTTTTCAAAAGCCAGTATGATTCGCGATTGAAAGCAAAGTGGCTGACATCTGGTGGCAGAACTAACAACTTCACAGTTATGGGATGAAAAATTAATCGCTTCCATCTTCCATGAGAAATGTACAGGCGATGATTCGATATTTCGAAATTCTTAAAAATTACAGTTTTTGACGATAGGTATTAACTGAATACAGTTCTGTGGGCTATAAACTACAAAGAAAAATGGTCTTCCAAAAAGAATGGACGTTCGAGCGTTCGTAAAACAAAAAAGATCTTGGCTCCCCGTGTAAAAGTATAGGAGAAATCGATATTTTCATGTCATACCGGATTTTTGTTGTTTACTAGTGTTAGTGTGTATGTGTGTGTATATTACAGTCGACTGAAGCGCTCCTGGTGAGCGTTTCAACCGCGAATAGGAATGATCTTGGTCTCAAAAATTTTCAAGATTAATATTATGATCTTAATTGTGACCTGAGATCTATTTTCAGATAGTAATCTTAATGGTAACTTGAGTCAGTTTTTCAAAAGCCAGTGTGATAGGCATGATCTTGGTCTCAAAGGCTTTCAAGATCACTATCATGCTCTTAATGGTGACCTGAGATCAATTTTCAGTGACTGATCTTAGTGGTAACTTGAGATCAATTTCCTGATAGGGATCTTGGCGGTGACCTGACATCTTACTCGTCATTGACTGCTCCCTTTAGAGTTTATTCTATCATATTCGTTTTAAAGTATGTTAAATCTGTTTCCTTTTTAGGTTGTGAGCGATGTTGAAAACTTTGTAAAAGTTGGCAAACTCATTATCTGATTCTCTCCTCTTTTTTCTCCTCGAGCTGAATTGAATAAATGTAATATCTGTTTGAATGTGTTGTTACCAAGTTGATGTGTAATAAGTCCTGCTAGTATCCGATTCAATTTTTCGTTTTCCTTAAGGCACAAAGATTTTTTGCATTTTCTGCCTTCATGATTCTTTTAATTTGTCTGTGGTATGGAAACTGACAACCCAACTGAAAGTAGACCACAGGCCTAAACGGGCTTATTAGGTCTGTTCAAGTCCTTTCTCTTTTCTATTCTGAATGAATTAACCGTTTCTTTGGTGGCAAGTAATTAAAATGTGCAGTTGTTTTATTTTCTTGTCACTTATAATAGGAACTCGTGTTTCTAATGCTTCAGTTTTATTTCAGAGCATGTTATGAATGGACTTTCCAATGGAATCAGCAATAAATCGGACGGGCATCACAAACATAAGCATAAGGACAAAGATAAGGACCGACATCATGACAAACATAAGCATAAGGACAAAGATAAGGAAAGGGAAAGACACAGCAGTAAGGTAATACCATCTCTATTTATCTCGTTGTACTCAATGTACCGCGTCCACGTCCTCGAGTTTTATTTACTCATATACTCGACTGTTTGTGATTTTAGGAAAAGAGTAGCAAGGATAAGGACAGCAGCTCTGACAAGAAACATAAAGATGATCGAAAAGATAAGGAGCATCGTGATAAAGACAAGGATCGACAGAAGGAAAAGGAACATCGGAGTAAAGATAAAGAGTCTCGTGATAAAGTGAAAGACAAAGAGTATAGTGAAAAAAATAAAGAAAATCGTGACAAAGAACACAAACTGAAAGAACACAGTGACAAGGACAAACATAAGGACAGCAATCATAGTAAATCGAAGGATGAAAAAAGCTCCAGGTTGGTATTATTGATGTGGTATTCTTTTAGTTCTATGGTATCATGTTTTCAGCGTTTTAAGACGGCATTTGTTCGTGGCCTAATTCTTACTTGATAGTATATTACACAATATTACACCAGGGAGGAAAGGAAGCGTTTACATGAGTGCTACTTTTCAGTAAGAGCCCTAGGCGAGTCCTGAAATTGGACGCTGTTCAGCAAAAGAGAACCAATAAGCAAAATCCGCTTTTTGAGAACACGTGATTCGAAGTTCAAGAGCCATGTAGAAACTGTATGGCATTGCGTTTACTGATAAGCTTTTTTCAACGTGATTACACATTTTTGAATCGGAGGCCCAATTTTGAAAAGTTCTACGTTTTACGTTCTTTCCAAAGATACTAATAACTCATTTTGTTTACAAATGTTAGTTGGTTCCCTTTTGTTGAACAGCGTCTAATTGCACGATTGACATTTTACTTCCTTAATGACTTCATCCTAATATTTTTTCGAAATTTTACCAAATTTCTAACTGGAAATACCGCCTTATTACTTGTTATTTCCTTCACACTACCTCGTTAAGAAAGTAATTACTTTCTTCTCAAGAAACGAAAATGGCGGGTTTTCTCCCTGCATCATTACATGTAGAATATCGTTTAGAAGCAGCTAGAAAACGTCACTTTTTGAAGGATGAACTGGTGAAATATAATTTTCCTAGTTTATCTTAGTTTCTTGATAATAAAAATATCAAGTGAAAAGCTTTCAATATGTTCAGTGACATTAAATGTTAGTCTCCTATTCTTCAAAATGGCTATTGTAATAATCGAGGTGCTTGTCGAAAACGAGCTCTTCACAGTAATTTTGGGTTTTCTGAAGGATTTGTAGGCTAGCTGGTGGTGTTACTGGTTATAGGGTTCTATGAGCTGTGATCCTGTAATTCGTTGTTTGAGTAAGCTCATCAAACCTCATAACTAGTAACACTAACTATACGCCTTCCCAGTCAACCTAAACTGGAACCCATTACAGTTGCCGCTTGGTTCTGGAACTATTCGGAATGAGGAAACTTTATGTCAATTCTCATAAACGTTTCGATTATTACACCACTCTAATAACTAAGAGATGGTTCACTGGAGCTTCTTGATGAATTCAACTCATTCAGATTTGAGACAAATTCTCGTGAGTTATCTTCTGAAGTAGTTGAGGTCCATTTTTTACTAATTTATCAGTGATCACGAATGCCTGATCTACAATATTTTGCTTAATCTGTGCAAACATACATTGTTTGCAACAATTTAAATTGTTACCGTTCTTCTGTCATTAATCTTATCCCGTTTTCATTATTTACAGCAAGGGTGAAAGCGGAAGTAGCTCAAGTAAAAACCATTCTTCATCATCATCGAGGGATAAAGATAAGCACCACAGTAGCAGTAGCAAAGATAAGGAGAAACATTCATCCGAGAAGCATCGCGATAAACACTCCTCCAGTTCTAGTGATAAACACAGTAGCAGCAGCAGCAAACATAGTTCATCCGAGAAGAAAAGTTCGGACAAATCGGAGCGTCCTAGTTCAGACAAAGCAGACCGTTTTAGCTCTGAAAAACCGGAACGTTCTAGCTCCGATAAAGCCGAACGTCTGAGCTCTGATAAACTGAAGCATAAGGAGAGGAGCTCGGACGGCGACAAAGAGAAAAAGGAATCAGGTATTATTGCCGTTTACGGTTTGCTGGGTTTCCGAGTTGGAATCAGAACTAACGCGTATTTTTAATCTTTTCAGCGAAAGTAAAATCTGAACCAGCAGACGAACCAAAAACGTTGAATGATAAACACTCGGTAATTTCATGTCTTGTTACTTGCTTTGTATCGAGTTAAACTTGATGCTCACCATGTTTTTTATTCACCTTCGTAGGAGAAAAGCAGCCCAGTGAAAGTAAAAACTGAACCAGCAGACGAACCGAAAACGTCGAATAATAAAACCTCGGTAATTTCATAAATAAATATCTTGTTACTTGCTATGTATCGAGTTGAACTTGATGCTCACCATGTTTTTTATTCACCTTTGCAGGAGAAAAGCAGTCCAGTGAAATTCAAAGCCGAACCCATGGTTAGCGACGCTGATGATTCTCAGTTCAGTATAAATGACTTCAGCGATGTGCAGCCAAAGCTAGAACAATCTGAATCGTCCGAATACAACATCAAAGAAGAAAGACAGTCTGACAGCTGGAACGATACAACTGTTAAAACTGAAGATGAATCGGAGGACGACATTCCTTTGGTAGGACATCTATTCAATTCTATGCGGAAAAGTGACTGCTAACTGATTTAGTGAGAGATGGACTCGTCTTTTTCTTCCAATTGAGTCCCCGTCTTGAAATTGAAGCAAGTTTCATACACAAGTCTCTGTGGATTTCTTGAAGTACTAATGATGTTGATTATGGTTACAGTCTAAAAGGTCATCGGCGCCAGTCAAACGAAAGAGCATGGATATCGAAAGCGACGAAGAAGATGTCCCTCTGAGCGCTCGAAAGAAGGTCAAGAAAGAAGGATCGGCGAAGAAACGTAAGAAAGTATCCAGCGAAGACGAAGACAGTGAAGAGGATCGTAAGAAGGTAAAATGAGTACGGCTGTGACTTGAGAATATTCTTCAAGTTGATGATGTCAGTAACTGATGTGCCAATTCTGTGTATATGCAGAAGAAAAAACAGAGTAAAGTCAAAAAGGAAGTTAAACCGGAACCTAAGGAAACAGCGAGTCCGACGAAGAGGAAGAAGAAGGACGATGAAGAGGAACAGAACGTGTGGAAATGGTAAGCATTGAGGTCCTTTCACTCAAATAAAACGCTCATCAGGCTTGGTCAAGTTCATGTTTTCTTAGAGTGGAGAGTGAATGACACGGTTGTGTTCTTTGAGTTGGATTAGTGGGTTGCTTCGAACGTAGATGTCCCCCCCTGAAGTAAATAGATTTTAGGTAATGGATAACCATCCAGCGAACCAGTTCTGTCGGAGAAGAAGATCGAACTAAAAGTATGTTAATTAGTTATTAGATTTTTATCTAGGTCTTGTACCTAATCTGAACGGTGAGACTCGTAGACTAACAAACTAAAGCCAACCAATCTTACTACCTATTTCGTTCGACTCAGCAACCAAATAAATTGAAATCATTTGTCTCTGCGGATGCCTGGAGGGGATGTGAGTAGTTGACGAGTTGCTTTCTAGTTCGGCTGGTTCTTGTGTGCGATATACCTCCGTGTTGGTAATCGTCTTCGCGAGCCATTCATGATACGGTTTTAAAACAGGGTTGTGTATAGGAATGTGGAATGAAATGCGGAGAGTGCTCGTGACACTACAGGAACGCACACTGAAAAACACATATAATTAGGTTGAGTGATCAAAATCGATATTTCCTATCCTTCAACACGGGGAGCAAAGGTTGGTCTCGTCTTATGAGGATTCTACCTGTTACTTTGTTGGGAGCAAATTATTTGATTACTCAGAAATGTTTTCAACTTTGACACCAGGTAACAGCCACTTCGATTCCGAGTCCGCGTTCCATTATGTTCCATGCTTGATGTTTAGTATTTTAAAAGTTTGATGATGATTTTGTAACACCAGTCGCAATGTCCCAGAGGGAAGTGATTACTTCCTATTCTTTATCTTCGAACACATAGAAAAATCACCACATCTTTGGAAATGTAAACACTCCGGATAGTGTAACTTTTTCTAGAAGCCAAGAGTGTGAAGACATGAACTGATGAATGTGTTTCACTGATTCCTTTTGTCTCAAGTTCCATTTCGTTATTCACAAACTCTTGATTACAATATTTTTCAGTCTTAAATTGATTTTGGTGATGGCATAACGGACTGGTTTCGTTACGTTTTAGTAACGTTATATATCATTATCATTTTGTAACGTTACAAATTCTTGTTTCATTACGTTATGAATGACGTTCTGATAACGTTTATATAAAGGGGAAAAAATGAAAGGTTTTTGAAAGAAATTATGGATAATTTTCTTTTATTTTTGCCTCCCTGGCTCCTCCAATGATGAGCCTTCAAAACTATTTAGAAAACTATAAAAATTTATGATGAAATTTCCAACGAAAAGTTTATAACGCTATATCGTTACGTTACTGTGTATAACGTAACCTTATTTTCTCGTATAACGTTATTTATAACGGAATGCCATCGGTAGTGTGATGTACTCAGGGCTGTGATAACGGAACGGATTAGTTAAGTTAACATGGTATTATTACCGCTTCATCCTGGTAAACGGTTCCGGTAAATAACGTTACAACTGATTACGGTATTGTTTTGGTAACGTTATGTTAAGGTATCCGTTACCAATGTTAATTAAGATAGTAAACCAATAAGAATTTCACATTACGCCCACTTCGTTGCTTCGTTCTGTACGTTTATATTTCACTGAAGAACAAGGAACTAATAGTTAAATATTGTGGAGCCTCCTAATTTTTTATTTGTATAGAGGCGCCGATTTGGTAAACATATGCAGTGGTGGTGGGGGGGGGGGGGCGAAAAAGTAAAGTTGTTCATTTTTTACTTTTTAGTCACGATAGATGAGAGGACGTTGAACATGTACACTACTGACACAGGTGTTGATCAGATTACGTAAATTATATAAGTAGTGAAATAGGTCTTATATACACTATACCCTACAGTATTTCCAGTGTCTGTTATACACTTTTTATCTTAGCAATCTACAAATCGAAATTCAAAAGGGGCTTTAGTTCACTATACATTAGGTTTAAACTGAGAACTTCTATTGTTATCTACTGATAGACTGATACTGAGTCTAAGGCCCGTTTCACACTATGCCGTGTTGCCGGAATGGCAGCCCTGAAGGCGGTCAGATTATCACACAAAAGTCGGGTCTTCACCCTTCACCCAGTGTGCGTCCTCTTGTTCAATCTGAACGGACCCCAAGATTTACCCATTTACCGGGTAAAAATGTTTCCGGTATTCCGTGACTGATTCTTTTTGTTACGTTCCGTTCCGTTCCATTAATTATGTTCTGGTAACGTTATCTTTCCGTTAATCCGTTAAGTTAATTATTCCGGTTCACAGCCCTGCTACTGTAATCGAAATTTCATTTCTCTTCCCGGGTGAATTGAGTCAGGGTGAGTTTAGTAAATAGCAGGGATGACAAGCAAACGAAACGAAATTACGAAATAACGATTGAGTTTTGTCAAACATATTGAAACGAAATAACAAAGCGAGAGAAAAAAAAACGGTTTCGTTTGCCATCCCTGCTACACAGTACACATAATATTTTTGTCTTCATAAGACATTACGGCATTAGCGCTCCTGGTTCGAGTGAATGTCGTTTGTTATGATTGTCGTTTCAACATTTTATCAGTCAAGTGTCTGCTTGGCAACAGCGCCTGCTATGTTTTGGAAATTAACAGTCAGTTGCATGATTATTATTATCAGTGATTCCTTGTCGCACGTTGATCTGTATTGCAGGCCGGATCCGTGTTATGTTAGTTCGTTCCCATTAACTTAGTTCCGTTGAATGTCATTTATATCATGCTGGATTTATTCTACAAGGCTCCTCAGAGAATCGAGAGCGTTAACGAAATTTCATCATGCATTCGTTGTCAATGCTCCTCTAAATGTATTCGATATCGCTCGTTGGTATGTGTGTTTTACATTTCTCGTGTTGGTGAACTTGGCCGTTTTAGTGGGCTATCATGCGCGCGACAGACTGTTGTATTTAATTACTTTGAAGCTGAGCATTTTAGTTCATCGACTTCATATCAGATGAAGAAACGTTCTTTCTCGAACTGAACACATGGTTGATACCAGAGTTGATGATAGAGCTTTTTTAGAGCCTAGCATTTGAATCCTATCGTGTGATATTTAGCAGTTTGACCCACAGAATATAGTCACTGAAAAAGATGAGATGAATTGAGCGAAAGCTCCGAAGATATAACTAGATATGAGCTTAGTGAGAATTCAGCTCTTGAGTTCTGTGATTGGGTATTCGATTTTGGCTTGCAGAATGCTTGCTCCGGTAAGATTAACTGCTGAGCTGTCAGAATATCTACAATTCATATGAGTAGTCGGGTCCGTCAGCTTTTGATGTGTGGCTCATTTCAGTAATGAAAGTCTGCGAGTCATCTACCGTGGTCGTCGCCCGCGATTCTGAGTTAACTGAGTCGAATTGTAATTATTCGGTCTGTTTGCTTTCAGGTGGGAAGAAGAAAAGAAAGATGACGGCGTTAAATGGAAGTTCTTGGAACATAAAGGGCCCATGTTCGCGCCACTGTACGAACGTTTACCGAAAGAAGTTAAATTCTCGTACAACGGTACGTTCTCATTTGCCGGTTTCGTATTTCATTCTCAGAAGTCAAGCCAGACGATTTTTGTAGTACATTCTTGCTCACGACTTCAACAGGTAAAGAGATGAGGTTGTCTCAAGACGCCGAAGAAATCGCTACTTTCTACGCGCGGTTAATCGAACACGAGTACACTACGAAAGAACAGTTCAACAAGAACTTCTTCAAAGACTGGCGTAAATCGATGACGTCCGAGGAAAAAGAAATCATAACCGACTTATCCAAATGCAATTTCCGCAGCATGTACGAGTACTTCGTGAAGAAATCGGAGGAACGAAAGGCGATGAGTAAAGAGGAGAAAAAGGTAAATGAAGGTCAATACATTGATGTTTCTCCTGTGTGCGTTGGTATTGTATTCAACTTCTCATTTTCTGATCTAATAGAAAATTAAAGAGGAAAATGAAGAGATTTCGAAGGAATATGGCATTTGCATCATCGACGGGCATAAAGAGAAAATTGGTAATTTCAAGATCGAACCTCCTGGTCTGTTTCGTGGTCGCGGTGAACATCCTAAAATGGGTATGCTGAAGAAACGTGTTATGCCGGAGGATGTCATCATCAACTGTAGTAAAGATTCGAAAAAGCCGGTCCCTCCAGAGGGTCACAAATGGAAGGAAGTTAGACACGATAACACTGTAAGTTGTAGTTCATGTGGCAGCGTTTGGGCGCGGCGCGTTCTGACCACCTAGTAATGGTTTTTTCCTCTTGGAAATTTCAGGTAACTTGGTTGGCAAGTTGGACTGAGAATGTTCAGGGGCAGGTAAAGTACGTCATGTTGAATCCGTCTTCGAAATTGAAAGGCGAGAAGGATTGGCAAAAGTACGAAACTGCCCGTAAGCTGGCGAAGTGCGTCGATAAAATTCGGCAAGACTATCGTGAAGACTGGAAATCGAATGAAATGCGAATTAGGCAAAGAGCCGTGGCTATGTATTTCATTGACAAGGTAAGCGACGATTTGATTGGCCTGAAATTAACCGAGGCAGTTTGAAGTGTTATCGCCCGACTAATTTGTACGCACGTTAATTTTTTAGTTGGCTTTAAGAGCTGGTAATGAAAAGGATGAAGACCAAGCGGATACCGTAGGCTGCTGTTCGTTACGTGTGGAGCATATTCAGTTGCACGAAGAAAAAGATGGTATGTTCGATAGTGGTTTTCGCTTGCTGAAAAGCTTACGCATTGAAAAGACCTTCGTGTTTATTCTCAAGAAGGCGCTTTGTAATCCTCGGGGTTTCATCATTGTGATGTGGAAACCTCCATGAATGATATTGAATTGAATTACCAATTAATTTATCGATGAATCCGTTTCTGGTTTCTGGCATAGAAGAGACAGTGGCGGATCTAGACATTTTCCAAGGAGGGTGTTTTGAACATGGAACTTTTTCCACCTCCCCTCCCCCTCCCTGAAAAACTGAGATGGATGTCATTTTAAATAGTTCCTAAAGACAAGTTTCATAACGTGATTATATCGTTTCAAAATGAACATTGTAGACTGTAGTGCTGCAGATACTCAAAAGCAGGAGAAAAACTCAAAACTCAGGCGAATTTTTTAGTACTACCTTTTATTTAATGCATTAATAAAAGTTTTTTTTTCTTCTTCGGCCCGAAGGGAGATGTCCGACGATACCCTCCTCCCCCCTAGGTCCGCCACCGAAAGTAGACTAGATGTATAGTTCTTTGGTCGTATTTCAGTTTTCTACCCGTAAGTGGTGAAATTAACGAATCCACATAACTGTTACAGGTAAAGAATACGTCGTCACGTTTGACTTTCTGGGTAAAGATTCCATTCGTTACTACAACGAAGTTCCTGTAGAGAAACGAGTTTTCAAAAATCTGCATCGATTCTGCGAACGTAAAAAGGGCAGCGACGATCTGTTTGACAGATTGAATGTACGTTGTATTCGCGATTGTGTATTTGCTATTTACCTCGAGTATGATTGTTTTCTTTTTCTAACGAATTGCGAATACTGTTTGTAGACAAGTGTTCTTAACAAGCACTTAAACGAATTGATGGAGGGATTAACCGCCAAAGTCTTCAGAACGTATAACGCCTCTATTACGTTACAAAATCAGTTGAATGAACTCACAGATCCAGATGCTAGCGTTCCTGAAAAAGTAAGTGCTCTTTGGTCATCGGTGTGAGAATTAGTATTCTTAGAGTAGTGCATTACGGTTTGTTTCTCTCTTGGCAGCTTCTACAGTATAATCGAGCGAATAGAGCGGTTGCTATTTTGTGTAACCATCAACGCGCAATACCAAAGTCGCACGATAAATCTATGGGCAATCTGAAGGAGAAGATCAGTACCAAGAAGGAGCAGGTGGCCGAAGCACAGAAGCAGTTGAAAGAAGCGAAACGCGACGCCAAAGATGGAACCGCGCATAGTAAAATGTAAGACTCGTCCAGATACTTTGAGGTTTTTAGAAAATAATGTAGGATTAGTGAAAATTTATCTAGCTTTCTTGAAGTCACATTCCTTCAGATTTGAAAAGCATTCCCCTGCTGGTTGAGATTATTCAGACTTATTCGAACTTATTGAGATCTTGAACACTTAACAAAGTTCATGTAAACTCATTAGGGCTCTCGAGTTGGAAAGATTCATTCAGACTTGTTCAGATTTCTCGCACCTTTTTCAAATACCATTTTTCTGTGATCTACTTGAACTTCGAACATTCATTCAAACTCTTTGAGACTCGTTCAAACAACTAAGAATGATTAGAATTAGTTTGAACTCATTCAGAATTCATTTGAACTTCGTTAAGACACTTTTAAACTCGATTCAGACTTATTTGGACTCGATGCCCATTGAGATCTTTCAGGATTCATTGAGTCTGACTTATATGGATTCTTCACGCTCCTCTTATATTCAGTATTTTTTGAGGCCACTCCAGACTCTTTCAAGATTCGTATAAACTGTCAGTCGTTAGAACTCATCTCAACTTAATTAAGATACATTGAACTTTGTTGAGACTCGTGATCCAGTGAAGATTCATGGAGCTCCTTCAGGACTTATAGGGTTTGACTTGTCTAGATTCTTCAATCTTGTTTCATGTTCAGTTCTTTTAAGATCCCTTTACACTTCATTTAGATTCCGGCAAGACTTATTCAGATGCTGTCAGATCACTAGTTTGTAAGTCATTCAAACTTCTGAAACTCGTTTGAACCTTGCAACACTCATGTACACGTCGACGCTCATCCAGAAAATCCAAAATCGTTACTACTTTTCAAACTGCGTGAAGTCTCATTTGAACGTAATTAAGGCACATTTCCACTTTTTAAAACTCATTCAGGTTCTGTTATGAGATCGTTATAGCATTTTCAAACTGTTGAGATACACTGAGACCTTTTAAAGGCTCAATCATTCAGACTGTCCTAAGACTGAGACTCATTAAACTTCTTCAAACGTTCCTTTTGTAGGGTGTGCCAATTCACTTTTCCTTCTTCTGTATTCCAGAGCGCTTTCGGCTGTTATGCCATCATCAATAAGACCGCTAATCAACAGCATACAATCACCAAGCTACAAACTCGCAAAAACAATAGCCAAATTCATGAAAGAACACTACAACTACAGAACAGATTACAACATAAAAAACACAATACAACTAAAAGACAAACCGGACAAAATAACACTAAACAACAATGACAAACTAGTATCACTGGATGTAACAAACATGTTTGGGAACATACCAAAACAGGAACTAACAACAATACTGACAAACAACAACTACAAAAACAACACAGGTGGAGCAGCATACGCAAACATCACAAAAGAAATCATTTATCAAAATTACTGCCAGTTTAATAATAAATATTACGAACAAACAGAAGGCCTAGCAATGGGATCACCACTGTCACCCATTCTAGCCGAAATATACATGAACAACTTTGAAAATGACATACTAAACAGCAGCAAACACAAGAAAAACATAAAGCTATGGACACGATATGTAGACGACATATTGATCATCTGGACAGGAACAGACACAACTAGACCAATTGCTCACAGAGACAAATAGCATAAACAACAACATAAAGTTCACAATGGAAAAAGGCAATAAGACCATAAACTACCTCGACCTTACAATACAAATAAAAGACAACAAGATACAGTACAGCATCTACAGAAAACCCACCCACACTGACGCAATAATACCCAAAGACTCATTTCACCATCAGCAGCACTACACAACTACTGCCACAGAGCAGTCAACATACTACATGACAACAACCTCAGAACAACAGAAATTAACAAAATTAAACAAATAGCAATTAACAACAAATACCAACCACAAACAGTAGACAGAATAATTAACAAACTAACACAACCAAAAAACACAGACACCGAACCAATAACCACAAAAACAGACAAATACGCTGGAGCAATACCATGCACAGGAGCACATACATATAAAATTCAAAAAATCTTCAACCAATACAACATAAAACTCGGAATCAAAATCAGACCACCTCTGATTAAACAAATAAGTAATGACAAAACAGAAAAAAAAGGACAGAAACAACAGCAGCGGAGTATACAGACTGGACTGTGAACACTGTGACATGACCTACATTGGAGAAACAGGCAGAAAATTCACAACCAGAATCAAAGAACACGAAAAATCACAGAAGCTAAATGATGACAAATCACTGTTTGGAAAACACTGCAATGACCAGGGACACAACAATGACAAATTGACAGAAAAGTACAAAATCCTACACACAGAAAACAACACAAGAAAAAAGAAAATTAAAAGAACAACTAGAAATAATAAAGGCAAAAACAAAACAAAAACCTAATAAATACAACGACTAACTTCCAAAGTGAGAACTTATTCCAACTAATAACATAACACCCACGAATTGGACAGACTGCACCACCACAGACAACCAATAACAATAACCACTGATTGGACAGACTGCATATTCACAGACAACCAATAGGAACGCAATACTAAACAGGCTCATCATACGGTACTACCCTCGACTATAACTACAGGGCCACAAGAGACAAGTCTCATTTAGGGTACTCCACTGATGATGGCATAACAGCCGAAAGCGCTCTGGAATACAGAAGAAGGAAAAGTGAATTGGCACACCCTACAAAAGGAATATTATCAAGTTCACTCACACTCCAAAATGGACACTAAACTTCTTCAAACGTATTTGAAATTGAGTTACAACTCGTTAAAACTTATTCATGCCCTGTTAGATTATTCGGACTCCTCCAAAATTCGAAACTAGGTTGATAAAATTTGATTATTGCTCATATTTACATGAAGTTCTACATTTTTGCATAATTCCTGTTCACGATAACAATTATAATCCCGATTTGTCTGGAGATGTTGTTAGCTTTTGATTGCGCAATTCTTAATCATGATTACTTGTTCTAATAGGGTATTAGAAAAGAAGAAGAAAGCTCTCGATCGATTAAAGGAGCAGTTGATGAAATTAGAAGTGCAAGAAACTGATAAAGAAGAAAACAAGACTATCGCGTTAGGAACTTCGAAGTTGAATTATTTGGATCCTAGGATATCAGTGGCTTGGTGAGTCGAATATTTTTATTGTAATTGTAGACTATTCTAGTCGTTAGCTAGATATATGCATAAGATGTCAGATTTATCCTGATCCAGAGGCTGAAATGAGTGTTATTTCTGTGGGAGGGAGAGGGGAATGGAACTCAAGAATGCTTACGATACCGGAGAGAAGAAGAGGAACTTCGGTAGAATAGAATTCTGTAGGGTTTGAAGAGATTTTGGTAGAGCTTGGTGTCTTTTCTTCTCTTGTAAATTCTCTAGTTTCGCTAGGGCACTACAAACATGAGTATAATCATCCGCCATTTTGATTCACAGCGTGCCCGTGGATACCGAATCCGACTATGCGGAGCGTACCGCATAGTCAATTTGGCATCGACAGGCGCAGCAGATCGTGCATTTCTCTTCGCGAATCAATATTTTAACAAGCTGTTCTATTACAGGTGCAAGAAATATGACGTGCCCATAGAGAAAGTGTACAACAAAACACAAAGATCTAAATTTAGATGGGCTATTGATATGGCAGGACCTGACTTCGTATTTTGATTGTCTTCTGTGACTCATTTTGTAAAATCAACTCCATCATTAATTCGTGTTCTCGAAGAATATTTGTCAAAAACATTGATTTGTGATTCTCACTTCGAATACATCTCGAACGCCTGCGTGTACGTATCCGTAATAGAAGAGCACACGAGATGGCTGATAACTGTGGTACTCGTTTAATCGCTACCCCTTTTGGGGCAAAAAGTATCATGTTCAATGAACCTGTTCTTCGTAAAATTGTAGTGATGGTCTCCACATTTTTGTTGTCCTTAGAAGTAACGATTGCTTATATACTTTGTTTGTAAATGTAACTTATTTTCTATATTTTCTTTTTAAGTGTTTAGGGTATTATGAATTCGATTTGGAAATTGTGTAAATTTTATAGTTGAACGACAGGAAAATTTTTAACGTTAGAAAATGAATGGATATTATTTTCATCTTCTGGGCGATGAAATTTTTGATGACCAAATGTTAGTGAAAATGTTGCATCCGAACTTAATTTATTAATTTCGTTGTGTACATAGTTATTTTAAATTCGTTAGTGTATTTTTTCATAGTGCAACTAGAGTAGTATAAAATTCTAAGTTCTAAATTTTATTTACCTATTTTTATTATTTTTTATCGGTTGAATTAAGTTCGATGAGAATGTCGATTTTATTTAGTAATTTTATATTACTTTTTTCTTTTTTAATTCATGCGTGTTTACAGTTTTTATTTAAATTATTTGTGTACAGTAATGCTGGGTATTGTTGGATGTTATAATTATTTCACCGAATTCTTAGAATTTCCAACTTTTAAATTTGCATTCTATATTTTACATAAATTTATTCTGCTTCGTCTCGTGTTTCCTGTTGTTCGCGCATGTCTTTCATTCTCGTTGGAACATTCGTCCGTTCGAACTTTTAATTTATGGGGGAAAATCGAATTTCGTTGTAATGCAGTGAGGATATCTGATATGATGGTTTCTACACTATCGAATTGATATCAAGTTGATGAATACCAATTACCAATGTGAACGTGGAGCTAATTGAGGTTCAGAAATATCGTAATATCGTGTGAAACGGCGTATTTTTGAAGTAATTTGATAATCCTGTATCTTATGAGATTTTCTTGCGTTGCAATCTGTCTCGGCTGCTGAGTGCGTTTATTCTTACCTTGAGAATTGTAATATGTACATAACTACCGTTTATAATACTGTCATTGTAGTATTTTGATATAGTATATCAACAATTAAAGTATTTTATTTCTCCGGTTCACACGCTGTTATAAATGGCCGAGTGGGACTTTGGGACCTGGGGCTCAAAACGGGGTTACTCGTTCACCCAGTCACTTATGAGAAACCGAAAAGAATGTTTCGTTTCCCATAAGGGATAATGTGAGCGGGATATTCCGTTTTGAACGCCTGCACTGGACTATACTGCTGTTGAATTATCTTAATATTAGAGTGATTTAATTAATTATGATGAAAAATAGTGTTTTGTGTTTGTGAATTATCATTGGAAGAGTCGGAGTCTTCGTAGATTTCCACTTAAATGTATTTGAGTTGGAAGTCTTCCAGTTCCTCTCCTTCCTGTTCTTGATTTGCGATGTTCTGTGGGACATCCGCTTGGTGCAGCTCCAGTGGGCCTAAGTCGCACAAAGCTCTGGAGAGTGTCGGCATATTACAGGTTTCCACAGAGGCTGACAGGGTTTTTCCATCGTCAGAAGTGTGCAGTTCTATGATTTTTGCCATATTCCAGGTGTGGCGGTTTCGTAATGGGTCTCGTAGCAGGACAATGCATCCAACTTCAGGGGAGAAATTTTAAGAATTTGACAAAACCAAAAATTTTGAATTACAGACTGTTTTCTACTGAGTTTTTCACGCTGAGTTCAAATTCAGAATTCAAATTTAGCGGCGACGCTGCGTTGCCGAGATACACTCGACAATGTGGTCAAAATGGGTCAGATACATGCGAATTTCCGAAGAATGTGGTAACGCCTTCAACACGGTGAACATGCAACACAATAAACACCAATTGACCTAATAAAACGCCAAAATCTCTGGATCGGTGAGAGCTGGAGCGAAACGATTTGAAATTTTGGATAGAGGGGACAATTTTGAATAAGATTGTCTCTTCAGCCGAAAAAATTTTTTTCGTTTAAAAAAAGACATGATTCAGGAAGATCTTCGAGAAATTTCATCCGAAACTTCGGGGAAAATCTCTTAATGATTTTTTTTAAATTTCATTAAAAATTTTTGCTAAAAAAATTCGATAATTTCCCAAAAATTGCATTGGTAATTTTTCAATCGAAGAATTTTTTGGCCAATTCTCGAAAAGATTCCCATGATTGTTGAAAAACATCTCCGATGATTTTAGGAGAAGTTTTTTTCGAAATTTTGGAAAAAATCTGCAATTATTCCAAACAATGTCGTATCCGGGGGGGGGGGGGTCGTAAACACCCCCCCCCCCCAAAAAAAAAATGCCGGAAAGTTTAAGATTCTGATAGGGTATAAAGAACAATGTGTGAAAATATTGACATTATAATTTTTTGAAGACATTTTAACCCCCCCCCCACCCCCGAAATTGAAGAGTCTGGATACGCCTCTGATTCCAAAGGATTTTTAATCGGAAATTACTGAGAAGTGTCTCTGATGAAATTTGAAGAATTTCTGCAGAAAAATAAGTCGATAATTTCTTATTGTCTAAGAGATTTTCATCGGAAATTTTTGAATTACATTACTGATAAATTCAGAAGAATTTCATCAAAAAAGTTCAGGGATAATCTTCGATGATTTTTGAGGATTTTTATTGGGAGGAATTAGAAAAAAATATCGATAATTTCTGAAAAGTTTTTTCGAGAATCTTTAGAAAATATTTCTAATGTTTTCAAAAAAAAATTTCATCAAAATTTTTTGAGAAAATTTTCCGACAATTTTTGAAGTATTTCATAAGAAATATTTGGGGAAAACTCCAACAGTTTTTGAAGGATTTTATCATAAATTTTCCAGGAGAAATGTTCGATCCCGGAAGAATTCCTTCGGAAACTTTGCGAAAAATCTTCTAAAGATTTTTCAGGAATTTCATCGGAAATTTTTAAGAAAAAATCCCGGGAATATCCGAAGAATTTCTTACGTAATTTTCAAGGAGATTCCTTTAATGATCCAAGATAATTTCTGACGAATTTTATCGAAAATATTACGGAAAAAATTTTGATTATTTTCAGAGTTCGCTATTTTTTGTGCATAAAAATTGCAGCCCTGATAATGACGATAAATCGAAATATCAGCTTACAAGAGTCTTCGCATGTATGACATGCTCATGTGAATCGTGTGAGACGTGATCACCAGGCGCGTATAAAGGTAGGTGGGTTCAACAAGGCCCTTTGAATCTCCAGACTTCCATGTTTTTCCTTTTTTTGTGTTATAGTCGTCGACTGCGATATTTAAAAATTGGCTAGCTTGAAACTTTTCTATACTGCTCCACGTTCCTCAGATATTCTAATAAAAATACCCCTTTTTAAAAACTTGAAAGGCCAGCGCACCAAAGAAGGCTAGGCCTATAACCTAATGGTGTGGTGGGACGTATGACGATGCACGCATATGCCAAAGTGGCCCCTGAGACACCGCACCTTCCAGCACCGGAAACTACCTCTTCGGGCATCGCATCAGTGCCGAGGGGACCTATAACCTAATAAGACCCAACCTAATACCTAATAAGCCTGAACTGAAATTCAGTAAATAAAAAGTTAAGCATGGTTCGAATAGAAATTTATGAGTAAGTTATAACTGAAATAATAATCAATTGATCTTACCAGGTTGGGCCTTATTATAGGTTACATAACACTATTTTTTGTGAGTATCCCATACCTCGGTTTCAAATGGCTCAAATTTCGCTTTTATGGCATCGATCGTTAACCTACTACCACTACAACTATTCAATGTTTGATTTCTGGATAAATTCCATTTGACTAACATAATATGTACTAGTAAATCCTCCAAGTTACACAAAAAACATATCCGAGCACTTTTTACGTTATTGGAAAATCATCAACCGGCATATCTCGCACGAGTGGATTAATATCTTGATAAAAACAACTGGACAGTGTTGCCATATCATGAAGAAATAACTTTGCTGTACGTTTTATTGCAGTCTGATGCATATAGCAGTCAAGATCGGTACACTAGGTGGGGATCCGGGCCTTATTGGGCTCATCTACCATATGCAATAAAATTAGTTTTTTCCACCATGAAAATCTAGTATTATTGAGAGGTGGTATATTTAGCTTTTTTAGTTTATTATTTTAGCGCATTCATAGCAAATGGGTGGGGGGAAGGTCATTTATTTTCAGATTTCGATTTTGTTAGACACCCTGTGTATGTGTATTGCGAGTTAAGTGTATGGTACGGTACTACTAATTGCGGTATCACATGGCACTAATTCGTGTACACATGGGGGGGGGGGGTAATTTTAATTATTTCTGAACCCCCCTCCCCAAAAAAAGAAAATAAAATTGGGAGAGACTGATTAGGAAGTTCAAAAAAATCTCGGCATTGCTTTCTTTCTTCTTAGAGCAGCGTTTCCCGAAAGGTGGTCCGCGGAACCCTGGGGTTTCTTGGAAGGGTCACAAAGGTTCCGCGTTCAGTCCGAGACTTAAATAAATCGTAGAAAAAAATTACAACCGCTTCGCCGCATGCGCGCATGTAACGGCGCGGATACACGAGCGGAAAACGCCAATGGCTTTTGAAGAATTTTATCAAGAATCTTCAGGAAAATTTTTCTAAATCTCCAAAGAATTTCCTCGGAAATTTTCAGGAGAATTTTCCGATAATTTTTAAAGAATTGCATCGGAAATTTTCGGAAAACAACTCCGATAATTTCAGGAGAATCTCATCGAAAATTTTTATTAAAAATTTCTAATATTTTCAAGAATGTTCATCAGCATTCTTCGAGAAAAGTTCCTGACAATTTTTGAAGAATTTCATAGGAAGTATTCCGAGAAAAACTCCGATGGTTGCTGATGAATTTCATAAAAAATCTTCAGGAAAAATGTTCGGTAATCAAATCTTTGGAAAAAATCTCGGATGATTTTTAAGCAATATCATTGTAAATTTTCGGGAAAAAATCCAATAATTTCGTAAAAATTTAGAAAAAATCTCCACTGTTTTCCAAAAATTTCATAAAAATTCTTCCAGAAAATTCGCTGATAATGTTTGAAGAATTTTATCGAAAGAATTCAGGAAATAACACCAAGAGTTTTGAAGAATTGTACTGAAAATGTTCAGAAAAAACCTTCGATTATTTCCAAGGAATTTCATGAAAAATATTCAGGATGATTCCTTTGATTTTCAAAGATTATTTCCAACGAACTTTATCGAAAATATTAAAGTTAATTTCCGATCATTTTCAATGAATTTTATCGGACCTCATTGAAAAACATTATTCGATGATTTCAGGAGAAATTTGTGGGAAATTTTAGGAAAACTCTGCAATTTTTCCTAAGGATTTTATTGGAAATCATTAAGAAGTACCTTCGATGATTCTTGAAGGTTTTCTTAAGAAAGAATATTATTGGAAAACATTGGAAAATTCTTCTAAAAATTTTCGATGCGATTCTTCGGAAATTATCGGAATTGTTTTCCAAAAATTTGCAATGCAATTCTTTAAAAATTATCAGAAAATTTTCCCGACGATTTTCGAGAAAGTTCTTTGGAAAACAGTAAGTAGACTTTTTTCTGAATATTTCCGATGAAATTCTCCGGAAATCATCACATTTTTTCTCCAAGATTTCTGATTAATTCCTTACAAATCATTGGGGATTTCCCCCGAATATGTTTAACGAAAATCTCTGAAAAGCATCAAAATTTTTTCCAAGAATACCCTTCAAAAATCATCAGAGATACTTCTCGATGATTCTTAATAAAATTGTTTGGAATCAATGCAGATTCTTCCTAAAATTTCTGAAAAAATTCGCCTAAAATCATTGGAGATATTTCTCAATGGTGCTCGATGACATTCTTTGAATATTATCGTAAATTTTTCCTGAATAGGAGATTTTTTCCCCCGAAGATTTCTGATGAAATTCTTCGATGATTTACAACATTTTTCCTGAAGATTCTTGATAAAATTCTTCAAAAGCCATCGAAGTTTCCCCCGAATATTTCCCATGAAATTCTTGTCAAAGAAACCGCTCGCCTGGCGAAACAACGTGCACCTGGTTTCGCAAAAAAGTAGTTTTCCTATGGCGGAAGGAAAACCGGCTAACCCTGTATAATATTTTATAATACATAAAATGATTGTTCTTCATTTATATTTGTTCTTTCTTTTCAAGTGAAACATGAAAATATACAAACTACGTATATGTGCTAACTAAAAGTCCAAAAAAATCTACGTATGCGTTACTTTCCTAGAGCTAAACGTGCCACAGAAATCAGTTTTTTATTTTACAATAACACTACACAACAGCGTAAAAAACGATAATGGTATGAGGTCATATGATTTGGACGCTGTTAAGCGTAAAGGAACCAACCAACATTTGTAAGCAAAATGAGTTATCAGTATCGTTGAAAAGAGCGTAAAAAGTAAAATTTTTCAAAATTGGGCTCCCGATTCAAAATTGTGTACTCATGTTGTAAAAAGCTTATCAGTAAACGCTATATATGTCATGTAGTAGTTTCTACATGACTCTTGAAGTTCGAATCACGCGTTTTTAAGAAACAGATTTTGCTGGTTGGTTCCCTTACGCTTAACAGCGTCCATTTTAGCTACAGTCTGAATGCTGAATACGATAGCGTTAGGTATTCATTTTATTCTATACATGATGTTAAAACAGTATTTTGACGGTAAGCTACCTGCGGGTAAAAGTGCATTTTACCCGCACCTATGCTAGGCGTGAAAGAAAAATAAGGTTCAATGAAGAAACGGGTCAACCACAGTATGAACCAATGAAAACACTTGAAAAGTTCAACAAGCATGAGAAGTGTGAGGGCATGATTCGTTCATGTGTTCACGTTCCTTCCATTCCATTAATTCGTGTATCTTGATAGTGTGTCTGAAATCCTGCGATTTTGATTTTAAAAGGGAAGAGGATAGTTTTATGTTTTAACATCATATAGAAAAATAGTATATGTATTGCACGCCAAGGTTCGAAAGTGAGTCCTGCACACTCACTTCGAGCCTGGCTGTGCAAGATATTTTTTAATCCAGATGTACGGGGAAAAAAAAATTTTATTTGTTTTTGGAGAATGGATCAGGTAATAGCGAATTAGAGATGTAAACTATCGGACATATTCGTTATCGATAATTTCGTGGAAAATATCGATAGTGTCGGTAAAACAAAAGTCGAAACTCGAAACTGTGTACATCACGGTCTGAAGTTTGAAGTCAAATGAAGCGCTGCGTAGAAAAAGGGCTTTCGACTGATAAGAAAAAAGAAATTCGTTGATCGAAAATCCTTCTTTTCCACGCAGCGCTTCATAATGAAATGAGTAGCACATTAGCGCTCGCGGCGGTGGTATGCGTAAGTTGATAAAGGAACGGACTGTAATTTTTACTTTACAGAACAGTATTCTGTAAAGTAAATTACAGTCCTGTATCAAACTTGGAGCTACAAAGTAAGACTTTCGGAACGGTAAAGAGACCCACAAAGAAGCGTTTTCCGTGCATCTGGATTTAAAAATATCTTACAATACATGCGGGTATCGTGAACGTTTACCAACTCAGCAAATTGCTCAACTCGCCTAACGGCTCATATCGCAAACTTTTGCTTCGTTGGGTAAACATTCACTTGACCCACATGTGTAGTAATATACTATTACTCGAGATTCACGAGGAAAACAGTCTCTTAATGGGATATATTTTTGAAACGTTCATTTGGTAACGCTGATTCTAAATGTTTATCCGTTACCATAACATTCATGGAATCTCATTATACCATAAGTTTACAGAGTAAACATAGCAAATCGTCTGTTGCAATAGAAATTTTAATTTTTGGTGGTTTTACCAACTTATTGAAGGCATTCATTAATGATTCAACTCTTGAAATGAAAAGAAAAAAGAGGGATAATGAGAAGATCGAGAATTTGGACATCTCAGATGAGCTTAAATTATTCAAGCGGGAGTGGTTTCAGTTGCCGACTCATATTCCACCAGTATCGTCAATACGGAAACTTCGAAATATCTCTGAGGCAAAGAAATCGAGTCATCCACAAGTAATTCAAGTTATTATAGTTTCCTAGTTTAAAGCAAATTGTGAGATAAATAAAAGGTATATAAGCAGGTACTCTCAATTGATTTACATTTTAAGTACCTATCTAAATTATGTGTACTTAGTTCCTGATAGTGTATGACTGTACATGTAGTAGCCTATGAGCTGTGGCTACATCTTGTCTATGATAAATTATCAAGTATATGTAAAAGTATTTGGAGATTGGCGGCTTCTAGCGGATCAAATGAAATTTCCAGCCAGTACAGTCTGTCACTGTTTATGGTATTGCGCCATTTTCCATTAAAATGGAGTGATAAATTATGGTAACCGTGAATGTCAATTGACTAATTCCATTCACAATTCTAACATAAAAGCGCTACATTTATACACCTGTGTTCTTGCTTGCGAATAGCAGAACATGAGTTTTCTGAACATCTCTCATTTGTCATATATATGTTTGATCTGATGAACGTTTTGTTGATATAATGACATATAGATGCCAGTGAAGAAGTACATCGAATCGAAGAAGGAAACTGAAAATCTGAGGAAACAGCTGTTGAAGTTGATCGAAGCTGAGGACATAAACGCCGACTCTGCTACAATACCAAATAACGAGGAGAAAAACTTGATAAAATATTATTATTACATTCACCAAGGAGTGGATATTGTAAATATTGCGCCCTTAGATACAACGTGGATTGAAAATATTCTTTCTCGAATTCCGCCCAAATTGAGAGTGAAACAAAGCGTGATTGACAATATGCTCGCTGAAGTACAGGTGAGCACGTGAGCCATACCAAAATCTTCGCAGAAGTATATTAGATACCTAGGCACAAAAAGGAAAGGAGCTTATAAGGGTCAGCCTCTTTCCTAATCCATTGAAAGACCCCCAAAATATTTAAAAATTATGCTTGCGAGAGAATTTTCAGTATTGTTTTGATACGTGCCAGCCTTCCTACGAGCCCACCTCCCACTCCTGGTCGGATATTTGCGCTTATGAGTACAGCTATGCACTGATGGTATCACTCATGACTTCATTCGCAATTTCGAGCAGGATGACTTTCAATTTAGCGTAAAAAAATCAGTGATCGATTTCACGTTGCAAGACGTCTGCAACTATTCCTCAATCACGGTGGAAAAGAAAAGCGATCTGGATGAAATCCAAAGGAAAAAACAATCATTTGAAATAACCAAGATGAAAATCAAAAGAAACTTATTTAAAATCCACCCGACTGTTGTGAAAATCAATCAGCTATGGTATTTACAGTATCGGTAAGACTTATTTGGAAAATTTTATTATTAACATATGTACTCTTGAATTTGCACAAATTGGATGCTAATCAGGGTAGTATAAAATGGGTTAGAGACAGCCCATTCGCTCTGAAATGCATGTATTTAGTAAGAAAGTAGTGCCTAGTTTCTTACTTTTCGAGTGAGAAAATGTTGACTTTTCTTCTCCGTTGACACCTTTTCCGATATTAGTTCTCATCCACACCACTGGTGCAAATTGCGTGCACCCATCGATGTACATAATACATTGTAATAACTTTTAATTATCAAACCTTCATATTTTCTTTTTAAAGGAACGTAAGAATAATAAAGGTGAATGAATTGCGTTCATCCGATGCGTTAGATTTGAATCAGTTCTCAGACTGGCTTTCATCGCAAATCGAACTTTGTAAAAATATAATCTTAGAAAGATGGATACCTTCTGTTTTTAAAATCGTTTCAAATGTTAGTATAGAACATATGCAAATTAGAACGGAATCATTTTTTGTCAAATAGAGAAGAGTACATAGATTGAACCGATGATTCATGTTAAATAAAGGTTATGGAGAAAAAAAGTTTCGCCATGATACGAGAGAAGAAGCTGAAAAAGTTTTATGAATGTGTATCTACGTTGATGACTCTGCAGCTACAAACACTTTGTATCGAAACTATCAAAGAATATACGAATTTCATATGCGATGTAAAGGTGAGTGCTTGGTAAAAGTTAAATTATGGGTTTCTCATAGCTATATCCTCTATGATTCCAATTCTAAAATGACCATTACTATAGACAAATCTCTAGCAGTTCTTAAGCCGAAATTCCTGTATCTACCTACACTTATGTAAGTACTCATAATACTTATGCCAGCATGTACCTAAGTAACTCAATCTTTATATTACAGAAGTCACCTGGTTTCCAAGTGCATGTCCTGTACAAAAATAATAAAATTATATTCAATCCATCGTATAAAGAATTCAGGAGTACATTTCTGAATGTTTTCTCAAGTCTAATGGCTGCAGTCGCTCAGATCCCGAGGATTGAAACAAAGTTAAACTTTGAAAACGTTGGCAGTGTGTACTTAAAAGTAAGTTTTAGTTCTTCCCGTGCTCGTTTATATTTTGTTTAGTGTATGAGTACCAGAGCAGTGCACGATACCGAGTAATACTCGGTCAGGAATCGTTTTATGATTAGCACTGTATTTCAGGTGGTATGGAGTGGTGGAGTAGTGATGCCTTATCAGTGATACTTGTTATCGTCGATACCATATCACGAAAACGACTACCTGTCGCTACAATACCGAGTATATACTCGGTATCGGGATACTATTCGGTATCGTTTTAAGCGATACGATACTCGTATCGTGCACTGCTCTGATGAGTACACATACTTCCTACAGCTGATGACAGCTCAGTAGATCCAATATGTGTTCTAGAGCTTTCTCTGTTGTGTTTCTTGACAAGAATGAGCTGAACTGCAATGAACTCATTTAAGTGTATATCATTTCTGGCAAAGGGTGGGTGTGATTATTTCTACTCCATGTTATTTTTCAATAGACTCAAGGGTTGTTTTTCAGAGATAAGTATTTGCTATGTAGATATCCCTACTTTTAATTGCAGATACGGCGTTACGGGGGTAGATAAGGTATGCCCCACATAAAAGAGGCCTTGCGCTAAAAAAGGCATAATAATATGAAATATACTTGAACTTCCTGTGAAGTGAATAAGTTTGCAGATACACAATAACGGTCTTAGGATTTGCCACGGAAACGAATGAGTATTTTGCAAAATGGTTCCGCACTGCGGTGAAAGAGGACTGTAGGAACTTCAGTCCTCCTTTCTTTCAAGTCATCATGCTGATATCATAGTATAGTACTCAAATGAAAATAAAATTTTCTGGATGTATCCAACACAGAATGGTTTTGTTTTTACATGCTTACCTACTCAATACAATAACTTTACAGCCGTTAATACTGCCAGAAATAATCGAACGCTGTCGAAACGAAGTTGAAGAAACATTGCAAAATGAGTGGATATGTCCGGAATTGAAAATTCAAGATTTCGACGAATATGTTTGCTTAATTAACGGACAGGTGAGAAGTGATGTGTTAATGAGCGCCAAAACATACTGGCTATATAGCTCGAGATAGCTTTCAAAATAACGCTATAGCCCAATTCGCAAGTGTTCATGTAATTTCAAATTTTCAGTCGAGAATCGAAGTTAACAAATTTCTGTCCGAAGAACGTCCATTTTCCATGTTTAAAGAGAAGGTTTCGTACTACCATGAATTGGGTATTGAAATTTCATTATCATGCAGTAGAGTTGAAACTATTGGGACCTTCGAACTACACAGGGAGCATTTCATATCGATTCTGATAAATAAATCCCAGGCTACTAAGGACCGTTTTCTCCTCAAGATTACCGATACTTACCAGGATGCGTGTAAACGGTAATCACAATGCATTTTAATGTTTTTAATTTTCTCTCATATAGAGGGTCGAATGTAACCGCAGGCTGAATGCCAACGGGTATACTCTATGAAGAATGCCATAGCAGTGCTTCAAGAGGCTTCACTGTTAACCCGTAACTGCTAATCGAGAGTTGTGTAAAATATATGCAGTGTGGCGGATACAAAATTCTCGGTGGTTGTTAGCATAGTATACAACTGCCAATTTTACTCCCAAAGTATTTTACTAGTCTTACAGCCCGTTTACTATACCAACTATGCAGACAATATTGCCGCCGCTGTGCTCTGTCAGATTTACAGCTAGTTAACATACTGTCATCTCAGTGTTATTCAAATTGGCCGTGCTACCACAGAACACTGCTATGGTGCTAATCCACTGCCTGTTCATGCACTCCTAGCTCACGGCCAATTACGTTAACCGTACTGTTATTGAGCACTACCAACCCACCGCTAATGGTAGTATATATTTTGTTTTATGGCAGAGAAATTCATGAGCATTTTCATGAGAAATGACGATTGGGGTCTTGATAGAAGACCCCGGACAAGAATGTATTTATATAGTAGACTAGCTGACCCGCTTTGCGACTCATCTAGACTGTGGGCTAAAGTGAGTTGGCTAAGGTGAGCCGGTTTAAGTGTGTTGGGTTAACTGAGTTAGTCCCTTCCTCTTCCCTTTACAGCTAACTACTTTCCCATCTTCCCTTCCGTCCTTCCAACGATTCCCTATGATCCGCATCCGTGATCTTTTCCTGTCTAAAAACTTGCAATTTCCTCCCTCCACCCTTCCCGCACTGCCGGCATCAGCTGCTAACGTGGCTAATAAGCGGGTGGTCACTTTTCACTTCTTCTTTTTTAATGTGTATTATGGACTTCACTTTTTGCTCACGTTCTTTATAACCAGATACGGATTTAAAAGCCAAGCTGCTACAAGCACTCAACAAAATGTCTCCCTACCCGCTTCATATTCTCCTAATGAGCTACAGATCAAAAATTGATAATTATTTTTCAGTTATGTTTTCTGTAACTGTTTCCTTTTTTCTGTCTGCCTCTTCTTCTTTTTCTCTTTTACCGAATTTCCTTCCTTTTTCCCGCTGTTTTTGTACGAAATTTTGCCCCCCTTCGAAATCTGTCAACCTAGGCATTTGCCTAATGTGCCTATCGGGATCTCCATCGCTAGAACTGATACCGGATATATGTATTTCGATCTTTTGGGGGGAGGGTGTCCGGACCCCCACCCTCTTCCCCGGTATCCGCATCTACCCTCAGCTCTTGTGATTCACCCGCCAACTACGAACAAACATGCACACCCACCCACAGATAAGCTAACACTTTTATACATATTATAGAAGAGAGATTTTGATTATAAGACGCTACATTTTTATATGCAGTTTGGACTTACTAATATTTGCTATGAGGGAAAAAAAGGTATCAGAACAGGCGCATTAGCCTATTATACTTAGGTATTGAAACCTCCTTTGTTGTTTCTGTTCCTAACATTTTTTTGTGCATGCTTGTGCGCGCGTGTTGATAGACGAATTGCCGTGTAGCCGATAGCCGGTTCTTGGCTCGGAAAAGGTTCCCTGAGACGCGCTACTGAAATTTACGAAAATTTAAAACTGCAAATAGCTTCAACACTCATTGCCTTCAGTTAGAGAGCTCTGATCTATTTGCAATGTACTGCTTCATATTTGTGTTATTCAGAGGAAAATGTTGGTGTTTTCAAAAATTCAGTCGGATAATTAGAAGGAATGCTGAAGATAGTTTTCAAAAACTGAAATTTTAGGGCTTTTGGAGGTGATACGTGGTTGAAAATGGGCTGTGTGGTACAGAAATGGGTACGAAACAATACCCAAATATTATAGTTGTTTTTTAAATTAGATGTACGTGCAGTAATGAAGCATTTTGAGCTCGTTTTGGAAATTTCAGATTTTCACCCCCCCCCCACAATAATTTCTGAAGAGAGACAGTTACCGCCACCAAATTTTAACAGAATATGAAGAAGGTCGATGTAAAACGATTCTAAAAAGTTCAAGTAGAAAACAAAATTGGGGGGCCAGGGGGGACACAATTTTGTGGCCCCCTTCTAATTAGGGTACCGAAATTTTTTGTAGCCTAAAACCTATTCCGGGTTCATACAAACACATCCAGAAAGTACGAACCCCCCAGCTCCTATGGTTCAGCCACCAACTTTGAACAAACAAACACACAGACATACATTCACTTTTATATAGTAGATGTTTTGTAGCTCTGATGAGCTTGATTCAAAGAAGTGGACTGTATCGGAATATTTACAATTTGTTTTAATACACGAAAAACAAGACGAATAAAAGCCATCAGATATCTACACAAAACTAAAAACTACTATATCGAGAACATGATCGTGTTCATACTAAGTGTAATTATAGACTATACATTTACATTACATCCGCCGCTTATCTTATCATGCGGCGAAAACGGGTTTGCATGTTTCGTGCAAACATACTCCCCCGGGAGGCCCTAAGGGGCCTCGACTGGGAGTCGAATCAACCGAGTGATGGGGCGCCTGTACACTGCAACCCTTTGTCCTTCCAATGCTCGAAGGTCTACGCTTCGTACATTGCCATCTCGATCAGGGTAGGTTGCCACAATAAGTCCCAATCTCCACTGGCCGGGTCGAACATTATCGTCCTTGACAACGACTACATCGCCAATCTCCAAATTCCTGGTCTGACGGGTCCATTTGTGGAACTGTGATAGTTGGTTTAGGTAATCAGATCGCCACAACTTCCAAAATGTCCGGACCATAATTTCTTGTTGCTCGAAACGTTCGCACAAACGTGCTTGGACAGGTTCGTCAACTGTTGGTTCCAAGATGTTGGTTCCAGTCAAAAAATGACCAGGAGTCAACACCATCTCACTGGGCTCATTTGACTGACGGTAAATTAGCGGTCTTGAATTTAACACTGATTCAATCCGAGCGAACAATGTTACATATTCTTCAAAGGTTTGGGTGCGCCCGTTGGTTACGCTTAAAAGGTGTTTCTTCGCAGATTTAACGGCTGCCTCCCATAACCCGCCATGGTGTGGTCCATAAGGCGGTGTAAACTTCCATGCTACACTGGCTGACAGCAGTTTTGAAGCAGAATGAAAAGTAGTGCCATTATCTGAATAGCAGGTACTTGGAGAGCCCCGGCGACCGACAAAGCGATGGAAACATTGGAGAAACTTTTCCGTTGTAAGATTCGATACCATCTCCAAATGTACCGCTCTTGTTGCGAAACAGACAAACACACATAAATAAGACTTGAAATGAATTGTCGTTCGATGACCGACACACTTGGTCGAGAATGGCCCCGCAAAGTCCACACCTGTGGTCGAGAAAGGCCGGGCTATGGTGACGCGCTCCCTTGGTAACTGGCCAACCAATTGTTCGGAAGTTCTGGCACAGTAACGGATGCAGACAACGCACTTGTAGACAACACGCTTGATTGCACTTGCAGTTCCGCCTACAAACCAATACTTGTTGGACAAAAATGCTCGGATAAATGACAGGCTTGCATGGAAGTAGATTTCATGCAAATATCGAATATACAATAAAGTTACAGCATGTTTGGCTGGCACCACTATTAGGTGTCGCTTGTCGTATGAGACGGGCGAATTTTGGATGCGCCCTGCTGCGCGAAGAAGGCCGTCGTTGTCGAGGAATGGTCGAAGCATATACAACGGACTCCGCTTCGGTAGCGGCTTATTGTCTCGAATGGCAGCAATTTCCTTTGAGTATACTGAGATTTGAACTCCCCTCAGTAGCGCGATAGTTGCCTTAGCACGCTCCACTACAGTGATTGGACCAAAGGTACGCTGAGCTGCTACAGATCTGACATTTGCACAGAAGCGCATAATGTAAGCGACTGTATTGAGTAACTCCATGTAGGATGAAAACTTGTCAAACAATGTGGACTCGCTTTTAACGACAGCATGTGCGGTCCTCTTTAAACGCTGTTCAGGAATTGGAATGGTTCCAATTGCGGGTGGTTCAATCAAGGTGATAAACTCGGCACGAGTGATAAATTCAGGTCCGTGCAGCCAAAAACGGTTATTGACCAGCTTACTCGCAGGGATGCCTCTGGTTGGCAAATCTGCTGGATTTTCAGCTGTGTTAACATAAGTCCAGTGACTGTATGGGAGCAACTCCTGAACTTTACGAACTCGGTTCTCAACAAATACTTCCCAAGACTCTGGAGGTTTTGCTAGCCAGCTAAGCGTGACTTGCGAATCTGAAAAGGCAAAAATGTTAGAACTTTCAACCTTCAGGTTTGTCGCGACACGTTGTATGAGTTGGGCTAACAGCAGCGCAGACATCAACTCGAGTCGGTGAATGTTCAACGATTTGATGGGCGCAACTTTGGTCTTAGAGCAGATGATGTAAGTATCAGTACCCAAATCGGTAGAGACAGTACGCAGATACACAACCGCACAGTATGCTACTGTGCTGGCATCGCAGAAACCAACAATCTGACGCTTTATGACTGCTTGGTTTGTCGAATACACTCGCCTTATTGAAAAGTCCTGCAGTTGGTGCAATTCACCAACACAGGTTGTGAACTTTCGAGCTAGCGGTTCGGACACAGGAACGTCCCATTCGCCGCTTTCTTTCCAAACATCCTGAAGTAACAGTTTGAAACGAATTGCAAATGGTGATACAAATCCGAGTGGATCGTACAATCTTGAACTTGTTGATAAAATTGTTCGTTTGGTAACAGGGTTCGGCACCTTAAGCAGCGCCGGTTGGATTTTGATTTGGAACTCGTCTCGCTGCGGATTCCATATTAGGCCCAATACTAATATAGCGGACTGGTCACTGAGTTCGAGATTTTGAGCAGACTCAATTAGCTGAGGATCAAGGTGGTTCAGGAATGCTTCGGAGTTAGACATATACTTCCGTAATGGAAAACAGCCACTTGCTAGGGTGTTATGGATGCCTGCCTGAAGATGTAGTGCTTCATCTAGAGTCGCTGCTCCCGTTAACAGGTCGTCCATGTAGAAATCAGCTTCAATGGCGCGAGCTGCTTGGGGTTGAACCATTCTGACATTATCAGCTAACATGGCTAAACAATTAGTGGCTAGGAAGGAGGCAGGCCCAGTACCATAGGTTATAGTGTTCAAACGAAATGTTCTGATGGGTTCAGCAGGTGACTCTCTCCATAAAACACACTGCAGAGACCGATCATCTTCATGCACATTGACTTGGCGGTACATTTTTGTGATATCTGCTGAGAAAGCCAATTGATGGACACGAAAACGAATCAAAATATCCACCAACTCTGGTTGTACCGTTGGGCCGACCATAAGAACGTCGTTGAGTGATACACCTGTTGTAGACTTTGCTGAAGCATTGAAGACCACACGGAGTTTGGTTGATGTGCTCAATGGTTTAAGCACTGCCTTGTGCGGTATGTAGTATATTGGCGTATCAGCAAGTTCTGCACTGGTAACTGGTGACATGTGCCCCAACTGCTCGTACTCCTGCATGAACGCAATATACTGGTTACGAAGACTGGGCTCTGAGTTTCGCTCCTGCACTACCAATGAACGTAGCGCGCGATAACGAGAATTGCCCAAGCAATTAGGATCTCGTTTGGTTGGAAGTCGAACAATGAACCGACCATCTGCATCTCGGCTTACTGTACGGTTGAAATGTTCAATACATTCGATGTGTTCGGGTAGCTGGTTGCGTTCATTTTCTGCCTCTTCAATTTCCCAAAATTTCTGAAGTTGATTGCTGATTTCGCGAATTGATGTGTAGCAGTGCGATGTTGAAGTACAGCACACGGACTGCTTGTTGGATGGAATGGGATAGGCTCCGGATGCGGTCCATCCAAACTGCGTGTTGCGAAGCGTTACACCATGTATAGCCATCGTCTGGTTTAGAATGCAATGTTCATAAAACTCAGCACCTAAGATCATATCTACACCAACATATTTCAGCTGATCATCAGCTAACTGTACATTTTCAAATTTACCGCGAAGCATTTGAAAGGATTCTGCTGGTACAGAATATGCGATGGATTTTGCTGGCAACACATCAGCATGGACGTTAACTGTGTATGACGTATACCGCGATTTCAATGTTAGTTCGCACCCATGGCTAGCTTGCAATAAGCCACCAATACCATCCACTCGTACAGACGAGTTGTAGACTGGTAGTTTCCATTTACGGACGAACGTATCTGCAATCGCTGTCACCTGTGAAGCCGAGTCTAATAATAAACGTAAGACACCATTAACGTTACCGCAGGAAAATTTTACAACAGCCGTGGGCAGCATGATGAAGGCACTGTTGGATGTGGTAGCTTTCGAACACGTTTTAGATTTCTCAGCTTTTGGTTCCTCCTTAGGGTCCTCCTCGGCAATTGGCTTTGGAGTCTCGTCAGAGTAATGAAGCAAGGTGTTATGTTTACGATTGCACACTTTGCAACCCATTTTCTGGCACTTCGACGAGCTATGACCTGCATTAAAACAATTAATACAGTTACCAGACTTTTTAACTAGTTCGAAACGTTCTTCAGGAGACTTCTCCTTAAATACAGCACACTGAATTATCAGATGATGTCCAGCACAGGCCACACAGTTGGCCTTGCTTGCAGAGAACGATTTCTTAGACGACTGTTGTTGCGGAGGAGAGCTCGCTGGTTTTGATGTCTCTTTCGTCGTCTTCATCACTTTATCTCCTAATGTATGAATGCGACGCATCAAGAACGCTTTGAGGGTACTGTAAGCAGGGTACACAGAGTTATCTGAAACCGAATTCTCGAATTCCTCACGTGTATGGTCATCAAGTTTAGTTGCAACAAAATGACAGATCAAAGTTGACCAATTGTCAGGCTTTTCACCACACGTTTTTAAACCACGCAATATGGTATCGATATTGAACACGAGCGACTTTATTTCACTACGGTCCTTAACTTTACGAATCGCGAACAAGTCATTAAAATGCGCACGTATTATAGCTCTCTTATTTTCGTACCACTCAGAAAGCCTAGCCCAAGCTTGAGGGTAAGCTTCATCTGTTATAGGAAAGTCACGAACTAGAGCAGCGGCATCATCTAATAATGCCTCTTTCAAATAGTACATTTTACGAATGGGTGGAATATTACCGTCATCGTGTATTAAATTACCGAATAAAGCTTTAAATTCGATAAATTTGCGAATGTCGCCGTTAAATGTAGGTACGCGAACTTTCTGTAATTTCGGTTCGTTGCCTACAACGCTAGAAGAGTTAAAAGTGGAGCTCAGAATTGACTCACGATTTTGTTTACCTGTGTATACCTCGCGTAACGCGTTTACCTCTGCTTGCATTAAGCGATGAAGCGTATGGACAGAGTTGGACTCATTTACCCATTCATCCTCTTCCTTCCGCTCGAGATCAGCACGTTTTTTCGCGTCCGGTTCGTTAGCTGCAGCCTCCCCAAGATGTGGTCGAATCTGCAGCTGGATGTTGTCAAATTCGCCTCTTGCGAGTTTGAGTTCCTCGATGTATCCATCGAGTGTGTGAATAAGTCGGCTATCAAGCGTTGGGTTGCTTTTCATTAGGTTATCGAGGGTTTCCTTTATTCGCATCACTTGCCGCTTCGCTAAACGGCGATGCTTAAAAAGTGCATCGAGAGCAGCCATGTCTAGGTTGGTGTAGATTGCACGGAACGATTATTACGAACCACCGAAAAGATGCAATTATTATGCACGAATCGTCACAAGAACTACCACACAACAACAATTATTATGTCGCTGTATGTCCGCACGAGCTCGAATGCTACATACACTTACGAAAGCACGACGTAACACGAGCAACACATAAGCTTTTCGATCACTAACGCACTGACACGACCGAGCATGATTGAGATAGCATTAAACTCAAATTCGAGCATAAGATGTGCTCTCGTATCCGGTTCGGATGGACCAAAATGTTTTGTAGCTCTGATGAGCTTGATTCAAAGAAGTGGACTGTATCGGAATATTTACAATTTGTTTTAATACACGAAAAACAAGACGAATAAAAGCCATCAGATATCTACACAAAACTAAAAACTACTATATCGAGAACATGATCGTGTTCATACTAAGTGTAATTATAGACTATACATTTACATTACATCCGCCGCTTATCTTATCATGCGGCGAAAACGGGTTTGCATGTTTCGTGCAAACAGTAGATAAGATATAGTCTAATAATATTGTGTATGTAGGTTCTTAATACCACATTTTTCCATATTTTCTCGAAATCTGCAGAACAGATCCACAACGCTTTCTTAAGGATTACAAATTAAGGATAAAGAATCAAAACTCACATTTGCCATTTTACTTCAAGGGCGCAAATAGGCAAAATACTGTACATGGGTGCAGGAGTATCTTTGCTGCGCCTGTGAATGTGCGATATGTATAACATACTCCACGTTCACAGGCGCAGCAAAGATATCCCTGCACCCATGTATAATATTTTGCCTATTTGCGCCCTTGAAGTGAAGTGGCAAATGTGATTTTTGATTCTTTACCCTTCAAATGTAGTAGTTATTGTCACAGACATATTATCTATAATTCTGATGTAGGTATCTTAATAAGATGGAGATTTCAATTTTAACATTTGTAGTTTGAACGAAGAATTTCAACTCATCAAAGATACTTTGCTGAAGCCTCCCACAAATACAGCCGAACTGGTTCAATTAAAAGAATACTGTTTGACACTGGGTACCAAAGTGTTTTTCGAAATGGAAGATAGACTTCGAGAAACGATGAATTACATTTTGTTTTGCTCGGATTACGTGGCACTCACAAGCAGTCAGATAAAACAGAATTCGGTCACATTCCTTTGCTATCGACGAATTAACGGTATTTTAGAAGAAAATCGAAATATCATTAAGGAAAAAACAAAAGTATTTCAGGATTTATTGCTTGTAAGTTGATTCATATTCATTGAACGAACCTAGCCGAGTCTGTAACAGTTTGATAAAAATCTGCAGAAAACTATATAACTACATTCGTGTATGCTTGTAGAGTCGAATTGAAACATTCAAACGCAACTTGGAAAAATACAGGATAGAAGTAGACGAATTCCAAAATTATAGAGACGCCTCTGAATTGTCCAAGTACTTGAAGAAAGCTCAGAATCTTCACAAGAAATTCAATGCAGCCCAAGAACGTATTCGAGAATTCAACGAAGAAGAGATTGCCTTCGGATGGATGACAACTTCTTATCCTAAACGAGACGAAGTACTTGAAGCTAATTATTTCTAAAATCGAAATGTATCTTCCACCTTCCTGCCGACTGATAGTCCATGAAATTTGCTGTTGTAGAATTTACTAACCTCTACCAGTTTACTGTCCACCTGTAACCTGTTGACAAAGGTCAATAGTTGGAGCCAAACTAAGTGACAAAATACGATTAACAACAATAAATTAAAAACCAACGAGAACACAAAAACAAAAGCAAGACGGCTAAAATGGCAATGGGCGGGGCACATAGCTTGGTATAGCGATGATAGGTGGGCAAAACAAGTTACTTAGTGGTACTTGGGAAATTACAAGAGGAAAAGGGGAAAACAGAAAAGTAGATGGAGGGATGATATAAGTAATCTACTGAAACAAAAACTATTTCACAGGGTAGCACAGAACAGAAATGAGTGGGACCGTCTGCAAGAGGCCTGTGCTCAGAATAAGGGCTTTTGTATAGAAGATAGATATTTAGAATTAACATGTCATGTATGTAACAAATGCTAATAATAATAACTTTGTTAATTGTTTCTAAATATCGCAATTTTTTCAGCTCGTGGAGAAACTATCCCCGTACAAAAAACTGTACGAGAACTGTGCCGACTACAAGAGCAAGTATCAAATTTGGACCGAAGCAAAAGTAGGAACTTTCGAACCTGACGATATTGAAAAAGACGTTGAAAATTTCCATGGCAATATTATCGAACTAAGCAAAGAGTTTAGCTCCAATCCGGCGCCTTACGCTCTGACAAACAGCGTAAGGGGAATTTACCAGCTGATCTTCGGATTTCAGTACCTATTTTAGATGTACTTAAATTTAAATATTGTAATTGATAGATCAGACAAGATGTCGAACAATTCCAAAAGCACATGCCGATAGTAAAGACATTAGGAAATCCGTGTTTGAAAGACAGACACTGGGAGAAGATTTCAGAGATCGTGGGATTCCCTCTTCGTGCAGACGACGATCTAACTTTAGCTAAGATTCTCGATTACGGATTAGAGGAGTACGTTCCCAAATTTCAGACCATCAGTGACTCAGCCACGAAAGAAAGCAATCTGGAGATGAAACTCAATCAGATGATCGCCGAATGGACGGATATTAAATTTGAGATTGCGCCTTACAGGTTAGTGATGGTTTCTATTGTCATCAGAGACATAACAACGGGGCCACTCAATTGTGAAAAGCACCCCCAGCCGAGGATATAACGTTTTAATATAAAAGCAGTTTTTTTTTTTTCTTGTCATTGACAGGCAGATGCTCTGAGCACCCCCTCACAATACATATAAGGTTGTTGAACCCCTGATGGTTACTTTCAAATTTAGATATGGATCCTGTACAACTCTTGCGTGAATGGTGGATAGGGCAATGTGTTTCTTTAGAATTTTCAGAGGGGCGGAAATCGTTTCATTAGAAATGTATCATATATGTTTGTTTTAACAAAAATCATCTTAATTCCTGGAAAACTCGTTCTGAGACGAGAAATATTAACATTTTTTGACATGTTTTCGATTGCCTCCTGTAGACCTGTTTATTATATCATGAAGAAGATATTTTCATTTATTTATTTATTATTATTATTTTACAGGGACAGTGGAACTTACATTCTCACAACGATAGAAGAAATTCAGATTCTATTGGACGATCACATTGTGAAAACTCAGACAATGAAAAATTCCCCTTACATAAAACCATTTGAAAATACTATTCAGTAAGTGAAAGACCATTTCCCTCAGATTGTAAGTAGACGTAATATGATGATTCCAGCGCACCAATGTTCATCATTTGGTTTTGTGATTTTTAACTAATTGTGGTTAAGTGGCCTTGAATTTGGACTTCCGGTACAACTACTTTGACACTACAACAAAACAGTCTAAATTCGTGCAAAACAAAAACCACTTTTATAAGGGAAAGTATACTTTAGTGCAGAGCACTACACTCCAGTGCCAGACAGTCCACTTTTATGAACAAAACTGTATATTTTTGTACAGAATTAGTATAATTGAATATTTTTCGGGACAAACTTTCCACTTTTGTACAGGATACAAAAAAATTCAATTTTTTGCAGGGAAACAACTTTGACACATTAGAGTAGGTAAAGAAGTACATACTGCAACTTGTGCACAATAATAAGATAATGAATAAATACAGTGGAAATTGTGTAACTCGTGACATAATTTGCAGTTCTTGGGAAGAAAAGCTGATCTTACTACAAGAAATAATTGATTTCTGGCTCTCGGTTCAGAAAACGTGGGTATACCTGGAACCTATATTCACATTTTCAGATATTCAGCATTTGATTCCGGAGGAGTCTAAGCGATTCAGTGCTGTCGATAAAGTAAGTTATCGTCATTTTTCAAACGCTTGGTGAAGTGATCCATAACACCAGAGGGATGACTAGAAGGGTGTCAAGGGTGCCCCGCGGCACCCCCGGGCGCCGACCAATTGGAGGTGCCATTAAAGAATGATGCAGAAATGCAGTATAAGTGGGGGATAACTTATTGTAATGGAATTCGTACCGAACGACTTCAATTCAACACAATAATACAACGCAACACAAAACAGTAGCTAAATCGCTTTGAAAACGCACGATTTATCGCATACAAAACTAGACTGTACGGGTGATGGCTAGCGGCCTCTATATACCCCGGCGTTATCAGTAAAATTTCTTATTGCTCTCGTTATCGATCTTCTATTCTGTTACTTGAAACGTGTCGAACGTTCTTTACTTATCTCGAATGTTCGGGAGCGTTCGCCACATTATTTTTTCGAAATGAAGGAGGTGCCTTTAAATTTGGCATCCGGGCGTCAAATTTCTAGTGAACGCCAGTGCAAAACACTCGACAGGAAATGCACCATTTCAGCGAAGTTCGCTTCTGAATACTTTTATGCTATTAAAGCAAATTTTTCTAATGCCATTAGACTACTAATCTGCGTAATTTTGTATTTCGAACATCGGCCCAGGTATAGTTAATATAATTGAACATGAAAAAGTCGACCAATCAACTAAACTAATGATGGATTTCTGTAAAATTATTCCTCAGACGTGGAAAGACATCATGAAGGCAACATCCTCAAACACTTCCGTACTCGTAGTAATTAACATTGAAAAAATGTTGGAACGTTTGGGCAAGTGCAAAACGTTACTGAATATGATTCAAAATGGACTCGGTGGCTACTTAGAAACGAAGCGTTTATTTTTTCCGAGATTTTTCTTCTTATCGAATAAGGAGATTCTTGACATTATATCAAATACGAGAGATCCGTCTGGGTATGTAATATTAATTTCTCAAATCTCAGTTCCTGCTATCCAAATAATTGTAAATGTAACAACACGTCGTTGCAAATTCCCAGAAAAAGGACTTGAAGGTTTCCTAGGTCTTTTTCTCGAATGAATATAGTCACTCTCGCAATTTGGATAGTTGGTACGTTTGGAAGTTAACACAGAAGCAGCTGGAATATGTTTGTGAAAATATCGATTTGGACATATAGGAATAAAGTCCAATTCTGAGTGTGAATGAACTTGGTAATATTCCGTGTGTAGGGTGTGCCAATTCACGTTTTCTTCTCCTGTGTTCAGGAGAAAAAAAAGTGAATTGGCACACCCTACACACGGAATAGGAATAATGACTTTGCATGGTTGATGGAGCACAATGTATATCTGAAGTTCAATTTAACATCCTTGCCCTTCCTTTCATATTTTAACTGTGGTTATAGAACTCACGTCCCACCCGGTTCATAGAGAGTAAAGGATTCCTGTAAGCGCTCCCATTCTTGTCTATGGATAGATTCCTTGGAAATCTTGACTATTAAGTAGTCTGTTTATATCATCCCCATCTTGTTTTTTTGTGTCCCCCGATTTCTTCTATGTTCGAGAAGTTGTTAAGGGGTTGTAGAATATGTCCATCTTTCGTTTTTTAATCTTGAAATGTGCCCTACCCATTCCCATGTTAGCCCCTTTCTCGTTCTCACTTCATCTTGGTCAGTGGTATAGCCAGGATTTTCCCAGGGGGGGGGGGCAACGTAAGATTTTCAAGGATGAAAAAGTCGAAAATTGAGGTATTCTTTCAAAATCGTCGATATTAGAGGACTACGTTATAGAAATGAAGGTAAAATTACTGCTCGAGCAAAAATTTTTCGGTTTTAAAGGCGAAGAGTTGCTCATTTTTGCATATTTTACATTCCACTTCAGGTGCCTTGGAGGGGGGCACCCTTGGGCTACGCCACTGATCTTGGTTATTTCTCAGGTTCTTTTTGATAACATTTAAATCCAATATTATTATTAAAAGATTTTTATTTTCTTATTTTAATTTTAATAATTCTAATTAATTTAATTACTTCTAGTTTTGTTCGATCCTTTCTTTTGATACCTAGAATCGATCGTTCCATTAAGTTTTGTGCAGTTTTTATTTTTTTCAAGAGTTTTTGATTTAGTGGCCGTGTTTGGCGTCCATATGTAAGAATTGGGAGCGCACACACATTAAAAATTTCACTTTTTTGCGAGGAGGTGAAGGAGCATTTGAAAATATTCCTGAGAAACCAGTACTTTGACCATGCCTTTGTCATTCTTGCATTTATTTCTTTTTCCGTGCGATCATCAAAGATATTAATTGGTCAAGGTACGTGCTGCTTTTGACACAATTTTTAGATTGCCTTTTGTTACAGTTTGTTTCAAGCCTTTTGATTTGTCCAGAATTTTTCTATATTACGAGTAATTGTCAATTCTGTTTCATTCTCGAATTCGTTTACTTCATTTATCATTTTTATCAATTCTTTTGTGTTGGCAAAAAGGCCAACATCGTTGGCAAACCTCAGGCTTAGCATGTATTTCTCATTAATGTTTATCCCTTTTTCTTCCCAGTTTATTTTTCTGAGCATTTCCTCAAGAGCAGTGATAGTGTTGAATAAGATTGAGGATAATAGGTTCTCTTGCTTGATTCCTTTGCGTATGTCAAAGTATTTCTCGTCGATGTCTGTTATTATCTTTGCTTTTAGCCCTTTGTACATTTCTTTTATTAACTGTATGAGATTTTGAGGAACACCTTGATTTCCCAATGCTTAGAACATAGAGTGGTGTAGGGTCACTGGCTGTTAGTTGACACACCGAATGCTTTTTCAACAATTGTGGCATTATGGATGAATATTTTCGGCAGATTGATATATCATTGGAAAGAACAAAACTTGACGCACATTTACATGAAAAAAAAAGTTGGTAACCTTGTCTAATGTCGCGTAAATTGCAGTAGAGTGAAGCGATCTCTTTGGGACAATTAATACCGGGGGGGGGGGGGGTTGATAGTTAACACAGAACAGAAAATTCCAAATTAAATTATGATTTTTTTTTTTAATGTACACAAATTTGTTTATTCATGATTTCCAACAAAAAAAGTAATTCCGACTCATTCTTGAGACAGTTGCGATCAAAATTAGTCTAATACAAATTTAATAGGTACCTTTTCCAATTCAAAATTTGATTCTACCCTATAGCGACCTCTTTCAGTTTTTCTACGGTGAGTTATACGCGTATTATTCATCTGAAATCCAAAATATCTTGCAGAATAAGTGTGTCAATTAACAACACCATTCTCTGTGTCTACTAACAACCACATGCTTTTTTCTTTTTGTAATTGAATACGAATGAAGCTTTTACGTTTTACCATCTATGTGTATGTTGATTACTATTTCATTCGTTAGTAAATTCTCTTCAAAATAATACCAACTTTACTTACTTTCCATAAATTCTCCAGGCATAGAGAGGAAAACACGTCAAACCAAAATATTTATTTTCTGGTCTCAGTAAATCACATTTTCGTTGATATGATACGAAATATTTAAGCGACGTTGCCAAAACTTCGTATACAGGACGATAAGCAACACACCACTCCACAGTCCAAATTTCACATAGGTAGCGCTATTGTGAGCCATGATAGATTGAATTTGTCAACTAACAACCAGTAACCCTATGCTTGGAAGTCTCGACTTCAGTGTTTATTTACGGCAAATTGGATAGGCAAACTATCTAACTGGTTCCCAAAATATTCTTCGTGTTAATAGAATTGCCTATTTGAATCGCCGTAAATTTCATAGTTCTGTGTTTACTAACCTGTGCAGAGTTGAACCATACTTGAAAAAATGTTTTGCCGGCATCCAGAAGCTACGATTCAATGCAGACGCCGACATAACCGGTATTATTTCGGACATAGATGAAGAACTGCATCTCAGCGAAATCATTGATACTGGTTCGTGCCGAGGACAGGTGGAAAAATGGTTGGTCGATTTGGAGCGGGTCATGAAGAACTCGGTGAAGCAGGTGAACGGACGACTATGTTTTGTTTATGCGTGGTTAAGCATTCGTGTACTTACTTCCATGTTGGTCATCGGTGGCAGGAAATAAAGAAAGCACTGGCCGAATACGAAACCCGGAGTTACGAGGAGTGGATCTGTTCCAGGACCCAACAAGTGGTTTGCTTAGTGTCTGGAATCGTGACTACTACTGAATTGAGTGGCAGATTATTAGATACGGAGCTGTTGCGCGAGTTTTTGAACGAACTGAATGCCAAGATTGAGAAAATGATCACCTCTATGTCGGCGCGCTTACAAATGAAGAAGCGATATGTCTTAGGTATGATGAGATCTCTTCATATTTTAGATTTAAATGATGGCGCTTATAGGGATGCACGCGTGCCAAAGTGGCTCCGACACCGTAACTCTGGCTCCGGAAACTACCCTTTCGAGTATCGCGTTCCTACCCAAACAAACGCTTCGAGGCTGGCCCGAGCTCCATTTCGCCTCTCCTTGCTTCATATTCGTGCTGTCCTGCCAGGGCCACTATGAGACACCTTACTTACTGAGGGAACGCTCACCCAGCGTTTACCTGAAATTCGGGTGACGTACAGCCGGACTGTGCTTCTTTCCTCCACCCCTCACCTCTTCGTCGTGGTACGTGTGGCGACGCAGGAAGGTGGTTTCATATTTCAGATACTGCAAAATGTAAACATCCGAGGATTTAACGAATATTTTTAATTGTTTTAGTATCATTAGTGACTTACCTGAAGCACATTCGAGACAGTTTGCTTAGATTGATAGAAAAATCTGACATTGAAAGGAGAACCGAGTATATGATTCAAGTTCGACACTATACTGAGGTAAATTACCTTGAGAATATGAAGTATTCGGAGAATTTTTGTCTCACTGACATACTCCTTCTGTTTTCTAGAATGATGACGTAGTTGTGAGCATGATAAACAGTTCCATTGAATACGGTTACGAATACATCGGCAACGTCTTTCCTATGATCGTCATCCCGGAGACCGATTTATGCTACAAGTCATTTTTCACCGCATTTAAATATAATTACGGTAGGTAATGGTTTCGATTATTTTGAGAAGCAAATCCAAGTACCATAAAATGGGGCTACTTTGATGGAAAATTTTTGTTTTTTTGTGTTTTTGAGGCTTTATGCTGTTGAATGTAGTATGTGAGATAGAAAAATGGTATTGGTCTCAATCGATAGCTGGAGAATTTCTCTGTCAGAATACTTTCTTTTATTTATTTATTTTTTTTTTATTTATTTAATTTTTTGTATATTTATTGTACCATTTAACAGGAGAATATTGTAAAGTGGTTATCACTGTTGTACCACAAATGGGGCTACTTTGAAAACTTTTAGATTTCGATGTTTTCAATTCCAACAATCGATAGTAACCCCCTCCCCCTTCTCACCCTAAATATAAAATTTCAGCCCTTTTTATGAAAAGAACCGGAGATATCGACGATAAAAATCTTATTTTATTCAAAATTTAAAATAAAAATCTTAATTTATTCAAAATTTAAAACAGTATTTCCTGGGAAAACGAAAAAAACGATACCTACCTATTTTGCGGGGGGAAAAATTGTTTTTTAACACTAAAAATTGACGACGTCAGAGTAAAAAGGGCACATAAAACGAAGTGTTGTTTTGTGAAAATTGGATGCGAAGTTTCAGTAGGGTATTGAACAACTTACTGCGTGTGGTTGGCAAAACTGTTCGTTGATGCTCCGAGTACTATCATTCTAGTTGCGCGCTTAGATAATTCATTTGAATGCAACTTTTTTTCCCTAAACAAACGAGAATATAGTGAGCAGTTAAGTGCCCTTCATGATCCGACAATTTTGTTCGTCAGATACAACATGCTTCAGCCAGCTGAAATGTACCTACTGGATAACAAAATGGTGTTCCATCGATAAATGTGCTATATTTTTTGTATTATAATATAAAAGTACGAAAGAAACACTCCTCGCTCCGTCGTTCTCTTACTGCTTCTTTGTTCTTTGTATGCTTTCATTCTTCGACTCTCACCTCTCGTTTCTTGAGAGGCATTAAATTTTACATCAAGCTGGAAACTTTTAGTACTATGAAATGTGCTGAAAATATTGTCTTACTTCACAATCCGTACAACGTTAATATTTCTGCTTAATTTTTCCACCACTTCACCTCACATTCTACCGAATCATACTATCTCATTCGAACAAAGTGAACAGCTTTCTTTCTACTTCTGCATTTCAACCGTTGATAACTCGACAACCAATCACGTTACAGAACTGGGAAAGTGTTCACTGACGCAGCAATGAACGCAAATTCTAAATCCGTGATCGCCTTAAAAAGGGCACATGCTTCCTTATTTACTCTGACGTCGTCAATTATGAGAAATTAGAAACGTTTCATGCAGATATAGATTCCAGTCATTTTAGTTGCTCCACTGCAGTCCATATGGGTCAGTTTTTTACAATTCTTCGCACAACACTGAATCCATTCCTGAAAAGGGTAAAAAAATTAATAAAGCTAGTAAGTACCTACCTAAGTATAATCTTTTCTTCATTTCACCCGGCCTGCTGTACGATTCTTCGCAAACCACACATTGCTCCTCCGTTACTGATTTGATCTTTTTACTCGCTGATCTATTCTTGGATTTCTTGACAGTTTTCTCAGGTGTTGGTACCCGGGGATCTTCGATATCTTCTTCTTGTATTTTCAAATTCACGTTTTTTCTTGCTCGTCCGAACCTTAGGCTGAACATCGACTTTTTCTAGTGTCAAACTGATTACACTTCGTCTTGGAACTACATTGACGCAAGTTTCCCATGTCCTCGCAGTTTAGTTTTTTCCTGATTTCCAAAACGAGTTTCTTTGAGGAATTCAACTAGAACATTTGCATCCAAATTACTCACCTTTTACAATATCATTTTTTTTTTTAACCTGGGCCATCTGTTATTGCACTTTTATCATGATTGTAGATGTTTTCAGGAGACACACCTTCCAAACTCTGCATATTTTTTATTTTATTTGCAGCCTGGAATAGACATATTGTGTATATTATATAAGTTACTTTTGTTATACTGTAACGAAATTCGCACCGAAAAACGCACGAAAATACGTAATAACAAATTTAATTTCACACTAATACAGCACAACCAACACAGTAGCTAATTCGCTTTGAAAACTCCCTGTCTTTTTTGCTGATTTTCCCTTCCTTATATCCTTACTGTTTGGCAGATTTATTTCTTCTTTTCCTGAAAGTCGTGTTTGGCCAGAGTTGGGTTCGTGATGAAAGTCCGCATTGGAGTTTGTTTCCCTGCAATTTAAATTTTTTGAAACACCTTGACTGTTGTAATTTGAAACTCTGCTTAAGTTTGTTGAAATATGATGTACAAAATTTACCTCGGCTTTACTGTGACTAAGATTAGATGCCTGCCTTTCTCTTAACTTTGACTGATGTCTCTATAAGATGCTTCTCGCCCTGGTAAACCATCTTCAAACGTTGATACAGTCGCACCTATGAAATGAAAACACAATAATCAATTATTTTAGTTATTTATGACGAACTGTTGGCAAGTAAAGAGATATTTGTAGCATTTAACTAACCTTTGGACCTCAACAAAGACTTGTACAAAATATCTCAAATCATCTTTGATATGGGAAATTCTTATAATCTCCGCAGGAGATTAAACATTCAATAGTCCGACGTTTAAAATTAAGTGTTAAGGCAGTTGGATGTCCATGATTTTCAACGTTTTTACCGTCGAACTTATTATGTAAGTGTCAATAAGGTATTTTATATTTAATTGAAGCTGCGAGTAAAGACTTCCTCCCTGTGATTATGTCCAGTAATGCACTATTCACAGCATCCTCAGAATAATTTTAGTAGGTTCTAGAGCCCACTTTTGTCGTTGATACTTGCGTACCATCTGTAAAAATAAATACAAATTTCCGGTATCAAAGTAGCCCCACCAAGTAAGAACCATTATCAGATGAAAAGTACTCACCATAAAAATTTTCTGCTAGTGTTCTTAGATAGAGAAAGAGTTACTCCTTACTACATACTACACTACACAGAGATACATAAACTTTTCAAATGAGGGTTCTGCAAATTTAATTTTCACTAAATTTTTACCACTTTTATTCACGTGACCAAAAACTGTAAACTGTGAATGTTTACAAACTCCTATTTGGGCATCTCGGAAGCCGTCAACATTCTTCTTTCATAAAACCTTGACAGAAACGCGATAACTTCAAAACGAAACCGTCTAGAGCGCGCTAAATAAAGACTTTCGACTTTATTAAAGTAGCCCCTGCATTATCAAAGTAGCCCCATGGTGAGGTATGGTGTTGTAATTCGCATGTACTTTAGGCGTGTACTTGGAAGGCCCTACTGGAATTGGAAAAACTGAAGTTATCAAAGATTTTGCCAGAGCGACAGCCAGACATTGCGTTGTTTTCAATTGTCTAAAGTTGATGGATTATTTAGTTATTGAGAAATTCTTCAAGGTAGGTATTTCTCTCCGAAATCCTGTGTTATGTTTGCTTCGGTCAAATCCGTTTTCAAACTATTAATTGCTTTTATCTCGTAGCTGCTGTAGCTTCTATTCGGTTGATTTTATTCGAAATGTATTTGCTATGTTTCGGGAATAATTAAATGAGTATACACCTTTCTGTCTCTTTAGGACATCTTCACGTGTAAAGAACCTATAAGCCCCCTACTCACATATGCCATATTGGAGCCCATCGTGCCCGTGGATGCCGAATCCGATTATGCGGAGCGTACCGCGTAGTGAATTTGGCATTCACGGGCACGATGTGCTCCAATATGGCGTATGCGAGTATACTTGAGTTTACAGATTCTTTAGTGTAGTCACACTTTCAATTTATACCGCAGACATATTTTACCAGCTTTCTATTTTTAATTACCTATTAAATACGATTGCTGTGTTTACGCAGGGTGTTGTATTATCTGGTGTATGGTTTTGCTTCGATAATTTGGATGTAGTTCATCCAGAAGGACTGAAAATAATCGAGCATTACGTTATGTGCATCCAGCAAGCTTTACAGTTCGGCGACTGCAATGTAAAACTGAATGAAAGTAGTTTCAAGATGCAAACTAATTATTTAGTGTTTGCCACTGTCAGCCCTGGACTTTATAAAGATCGATTCAGCCTACCTCCGCTTCTGAAGGTAAAATTGGCTATCAGATGGTTTAATTCAAGCCGAATAAACTTGCAGGAGTTTCGGATTTTACCCTTCAGGACTTGAAGTAGACATAATAAAAACATGCTACTCCACTAAATATGTCCCTCTTCTTATAATGTTTAGACGTTCTTTCGCTGCATCTCGATCGACCAGGTCAAGTACCGAAAAGTTCTCGAACTTAAATTTCTTACTGCGGGTTTCAAGAAGTACCAATTATTGGCAGAAAAGTTGGAAGCAATATCCAGAATTGGCGCGGATCTCTTCAACTCTAATAATTATTTTCATAATGGTGGGTTACGATTTGCAGTTTACTGCACATTTTCAAGTTACCATCAGAAAAATGAGCATTTGCGTCTTTTCAGATGTCCGTATTCTGAACACTATTCTAAAGAGCTGTGAGATTTTAAAACGTGAGCATTGCGACTGGGACGAAGAGAGTGTTGTCGTACACGCATTACAGTCATTTTGTCGACCTTTATTCTGCGCTGAAGATTGGTTGTTGTTCAAGGTTTGTATATGTTGTCCCTTATTTCATACACAAGTGATTAGGACTCTGAAAGTTTACCTCATAAACTGGAACTACGACTATGTCCGTTTCTCAGTGTCTTGAGAAAGAGACCTAATAGAAATCGAATTTTAAGTGCCTTTCTCAGGACATTCTAAATGGCGTATATTCACTTACACCGTGTAAATGTAAGGAAACTTGAATGTTTGAACAAATAGTACAGACTGTTTTACCAACCCTATCTATGATGTTCATTTTGCAATATAGTTCCCATTAAAATGACTACTTATGTTTGTCTGTTTGAAGAAAATCGTGAACACCACCCTGATGAACCAAGCCCCAGCATTACTAAACGAATCCCTCGCGGACAAAGTTCGAGAAGCATGTGCACTGAACAATGTTATCTTCGATGGTAATATTTTCGAGAAAGTTGAACAGCTATCAAAGGCAATGGACCACACCGCTGGAATTATTCTGGTCGGCGATTCATTCGGTGGAAAATCAACCATCTTGAAAGTCTTGACAGCCACTCTGAAATTGTCGACTAAGGTAATGTGGATTGTCTTAACCGCCGTACTACGTTACAAACGAGAATAATGAGATTACGTTAGTTTTTAATTTTCCCTATATAGCAGCCTGATTCGAAAATGGATATCGAGACGGTTGTGATTAATCCGAAATCAGTGACGCTGAAGCAGTTGTTCGGTCATCAGGATCAGAGCACGAGCAAATGGGTGGACGGAATTTTGACCGCACATTACAGACAATTTTTTGAATCAAAAAGCGTTGCTAGGTATGCCTATGAATATGTAAGATTAACGATCCTCACAAGCCCTTCTCTTACTGTGCCAGTTTCATGACTTATATGCAAGTAAGACATTGAAAAATTAAATTAATCGTATCAAATTTGTAGGAAATGGTTGATTTTCGATGGACCAATGGATACGACATGGATGGAAAATTTGAATACAGTTTTGGATGATTCAAGAAAACTATGCTTAGAAAGTGGCGAGACGATTCCCCTCCCGACAGATACCACATTGATATTTGAAACTTCAAATTTGCACTATGTTTCACCTCTAACGGTGCGAATTTTCAAATGTTGACCGAGCGGTTTTAGAAAAAAAAAAAAATTGTGTAGAGAATTTGCAGTTGAGTCTTGGACAAACCAACTAGAATGGTTAAAAATCAATATGAAATTGACTTCATTTTTTCGTGGAGGATATACGGATTTAAATTAATTTTTTAACATAATTGTTCTTTACATTCTGTTGCATAGCAGAACCTATCATTTGTTTTATATTGCTCAACATATATATTTTATCACGGACGCTTATGTCACAATAGTAACAAATGTTTTTTTTTTTTTTTTTGAAAAGTTCTATTGACAGCTCTAGTATCAACAAGTTTCAAAAAGTTGTTCGAAGAGCAGACACAAGCCGAACAATTCGTTCTGGTTCTGCAAAACTTTGATTAAATAACCTGTCATAAGTCATTCTATTCATTTTCAGATATCAAGATGTTCAATTATAGTGATCAATCATGATTTAATGAAGTGGGAGTACTTGATATCATCTTGGCTGAACGAATTGCCTTCTTTATTGACCGAACAACACAAACAGCATATCAATGCTTTAGCTTTACGATTTTGCAGGCCGCTGTTCCATTTCATTGACACCGTTTCTGACGTTTGTATATTTTTCATTATTTCACCCATTGACTTTACCTTTAGAAGACTGAAAAGATTTTTGTCTTATTTTAGCTCACGTACCCAATTACGAAAAATCACATGGTAAAATCATTGTGCAACATTTTCGATTGTTTTGTGGACGATTATCGAAATGAAGTGTTCATGCAGGCAACGCCAGAAGTCGACGTTAGGTCACAGCTGGAAGTAAGAACTAATCAATCGGTATAGATAACTGATTGAAAAGAAAAAATAGGTAACGGAATTGTGATCGCGCTGTTTCAGGGAATATTTTTCTTCTCTTGCATTTGGTCTGTAGGAGCTCTCCTAAAAAAACCAGACAAACAACAGTTCGATATTTTATTCCGCGCTCTACAATGCAAGATGTTTCCTGAAGATGTCCGAAGCCAGTTCGGTCTGCCAGAAGAGTTATGCAGACCTCCTAGTAAACAATACGTGTACACGATTCCAGATATGGCAACTGTATTCGATTATCAGTACATCAAAGAGGTATAGGCACCTACTGCCTAATTTTTCAACCTTCGATGAATTTTTGCTGTGTGATTGGAGAAACCATTCTCGATTATATGCAGTCCTCGATTCTTATACTGTACGAAAGTTGTTACCCCATAATATGATACTAGCAGCCCAAACACTTTATGGTGGAAAATGACTCTGACTATAAATGGTAGGAGAGACTGAAGGACAAAATCTTTAGGGCTACCAATTAAAGAAAAGTGTATGGCATGGAGCTTATGATTATAACAAACTGTTTTTAACTGCGTAGGAGGTAAAATGGATATTTTGAGAATTGTCTGAAAAGAAGGAGAGATAAACTAATAGTGCATAATTTGAGGCACCCATCAGGAATAATATCACTGCTGCTAGAAGGAAGAAAGGAGGGAAGGAATTGGGTATATAGATCGGCAAAGCAAATGTAAGTGTTATTACGGAATGAAATAACTTGCACAAGATAGGGAGACATGGAGAGCTGCATCAAACCGGTCATAAGACTGATAACCTTATCATCATAACATGGGTACTACAGGGATTACAAACATTTTTTCACTGGTTCCCCTGGTGATATTTAAGAGCTTTCAGTTGACAAATTCGTCTCTTCTCCTCTCTCTAATGCGATGACTTGCTCCTGGATTTAGTTTTCTGCAGTTTAGGAACGAATAAACCGCATTTCCCTACTTTCCGGTCTGCTCTCAACATCATACGTGCCCCAGAACGATTACCAAACGAACTTATTCTATTGGCTGTCCAGATCTGTATGATTGTAAAATAGGTTTCATTTACTGGTAAAGTGTCCCGATGACAATATTACTGGCGAATACATCGTTATTCCGCAAAGTGTGCTTTCTCCGTTTAATCAAAAATGCGATTTTAGCGACATCTGTTTGTCAAATGGGAAAATGTGACCATATTAAAATAGTGAGAAGTTCCTAATCTTGACTGTATGTATGTTCAAAGATCTCGCGTGTTCGGGGCCCATTTCTAAGAAGTGCTTTACCTCGGTTCATGGTTTCATGTTTGGGAAACAACCGTTTTGGACTAAGCATTTTTTGAAATTGGTATCTTCATATATATTTATCTACTTTACCTAGCTATAATCAGGTAGGTACTTTTACCTACACTATCAACTGAATGTCTTTGAAATATCACTTTCAGGAATACTTATCCACCAGCGGCGGATCCTATAGGACAGTTGAACCTATCTAGAGACCTTTCTTTCTTTCAAACAAGAAAAACTGTTTTCTTCCAATCAACTCATTTTCCAATCTCTGGGTTTTCTGTTACAAAAACCGAAAATTTATCGCTAATATCACTGGTTCATTTCAGGGTAAAGGAAAATGGAAACTGTGGTCCGACAGCGTCACCTCTAGTTCAGCAATTCCTCGAGAACTTCAGTTCCGACAGATTATTGTACCAACCAAAACAACTATAAGAAATCATCATTTAATTTCATTGTTAACTTACCATCAAAAAATGATCATGTTTGTGGGTGACACTGCATCTGGTAAAACGGTAGACATTGCGGTACGTAGCTAATAGATAAAATCAATTATGTTCTATACTTACAAATCATCCGGTTAATTATCTCTTATTTTTTCTTCTCATAATTACTTCACATACCTACCTATCTACCTAACTACCTACCTACCTACCTATCTTAAGAAAATATTACCGTTAATATAATAATCAGTTACAATGTATAATTTCCTAAAATACTTACCAATTTTCTGCCCTTCATTCCTTCTCTTATTTACGGATCGGGCTGAAATTCAGAAAAATCTGCAATTTTCCTTTGTCTACACCTCATTTGAAAATTTCAGTCCTGTCGACTTCAAACAGCTTATACAGCCAAAAGTCCTGGATTCTCACAATTCATAGCTCTTGGTAGGCATTCTTTTAAAGCAATTAAGATAAAATTCTGAATTGTTGTGTAAACAGACTAAAATTGAAGACCACAATTTTTAGCCAATTACTTCGTAAGGGGAAGAAACTAATGAGGATTTGAATGAAATTGTATATACTTTAACTGATCACGTTAACGGAAACAATAACACTTCACAACAATTTGAGATTTTGTAAAAACCAATGACATGAGAACATACATATGATTCTGTATTTTTAACGAGGAATTTAATGCCGATGTTAATTTTTGGATTATAGTTAATTTATGTTTTCTTATCTCCTATTTTAAATGCGAATTTTAGTATCATCAAAATGACACTACTGCGATCAAATAACTATGCGCGTTCAGTATTGTTATCAGTATAAGTGTAGCTATTCGTGGGCAGCAAAAAGGCATAAAACGAGAAAAATTTGATAAATTTTCAATAATTTTGAAAATGTAAAACGAGAGGTTTTGGAGAAAAATGGTTAACGCCATCGTATTCAACATTCAAAATATAGCTAAAATCATACAATCTCATTCCATTGTTTTTTATGCTGTTGTGTAGTGTAATAATTCTAATAACAAACTCGAGTATCCATACTAAGACACTTCAGTTAGTATACAGGTATTGCTGCTGTTTTAGTAATACTATTCTCAGATCGATTTTTGTCCTTTGTCCTATATTATACTTATTCGCAACTTCTTAATTTATTTTTAGCATTTTCTGAACACTAAACTGGATACAAACCTGTACAAGCCCGTGTTCTTAAACTTCACTGCTGGCACCACTGGTAACTCTATACAGCATTTGATAAACTGCAGATTAGATAAAAGAAAAAAAGGTGAGTCCTAAATAGATGGGAGACGTTTGATGGCAACTTATAATTAACATAACAAAATAGCATTTACTGTAAAAGTACCTAATAATCAATAGAACTTGATAACTTAATTAATGATTATTCATATTAATAAGAATATTAGTAATAATATTATACTGTGATCATCTTCTATTTTGATATTTAAACTAGGTAGTAGTTTATAATTTCATCAAAATGCAATATTATGATATATTACATCAATAAGTTGATTAGGTATCAGTGATGAAAGGTTAATTTCGTCAGATATCAACTGGTATACTTCTAATAATTATACCACAATATTCTGACAGGTGTTTATGGCCCTCCTCTTGGAATTCGTTACATTTTATTCATGGATGATATCAACGCAGCTATGCCTGATCAACACGATGTCAATTCTGGTGTGGAACTATTAAGACATTTGATTGAATTCAAACAATGGTACAACTTACATAATGCTTCCGTGGTTCAACTAATTGATTTACAAGTATGTTCTCTTAATATCTCGCAGAATTATTCTATTAATGATTCATTCTTCATTTGAGATATGTATATATAGATGTTATCATACTTACAAATCCAGTTCACCTTTCTCAGCTCAATAGGTATTTTATTATGCTATGAAATGTTTTTGTTTTTTATGAAAGATATGTACCCATATCTACCAATGCAACACATTTTGTCAGAAGTTGAGGTAGGGAACCTTAATCTATAATGTGGTTTATTACTTCAGACTATAAATGATCTAACATTTAACTTTCCATCAGCTTTTATGCGCCTTTACAACAAAATCAGATGGTGGAAGATCTATCCTCAGCTCTAGATTCACAAAATTCTTCAATATTATCAGTAATGACAACTTTGACGATGAAACTCTGAAATCCATATTTAGCAAAATAATGTTATGGCATCTTGATACAAGGTAAAGATCAAAAATATCTTTTAGGTACGTCTACCTAACATTACAGAGTAATGTTAGAGTAAAATGACTTATTACAATACAAATATACATATAGATATATAATATTCATGTTTTTGTATCATTCTTACTTAACTCTATACTCACAGATTAAGTTTTGTTTGCAGAGGTTTCAGTAAAGAATTCGATCCATGTATTGATCAAATTGTGGATGCTACTCTGGCAATACATCGTTTAGTTCAGAAATGTTTGCTCCCAGTTCCAGATAAATCTCACTACATCTTTAATTTAAGAGACCTTTCCAAAATCATTCAAGTATGTGTATAATTTCAATAATCTATCTTCCTCCTTTATTTGTGTGAAATTCAGCTTTTACTAATGACGATGGAAGGTAAATCCGTGTAGTTTAAGAAAAAGAAAAAAGAAGAAAAACCTTAAGAAACTTTTCTTTAGTGATTAGGATGTATGCAAAAATATGTATGTTGTGTGAATGTGCATTTGGGGAGCATTAATTAAGATGAGGTTGATCTTTGAAGTTATTGGTTCATTACAGTAGATCCTATGGTAACTTTTAAGTACAAATTAATGAGTAGGTATGTAGGATGCATATATATAAAGTAGCAGGCATGGTTAAAAGAATGTATTATAAAGATGTACCTATCAGTTGTAACCCCCTAACAGTTCAGATGATGAAACAAAGCGAATAACAGAAAAAGTAAGACCCAAGTAGTAGGAAAAAATTCGATTGTGAATAGGCTGAAGGTTTTGTTGAAGTGAAAGTAGGTGGGTACATATTGCAAATCCTCATTGAACTCTAGATTCAGCAATCGAAAGATTTACATTTACAGCTATTCTTTTCTGAGTTTCAGGTTTTTAATGTTACTAATAGATATCGCAAATGGATTTGAATATGTAACCTATACTGAATTAAATTACGACTGACATAGATTTCCATGAAATCCTCTATTTCAGGGTGTTGTACTCTCTGTACCGGAAGCCATTGAGGATTTATCAGCCATGAAACGCTTATGGATACACGAGGTAACCAGAATCTATCACGACAGAATTGTAGACCAGTTTGACTCCAACTCGTTCATTGATAATTTGAGATCAGTTACCTCTAACCAGTTAAAAGAAAATCTGGATACCTTAATGCAGCATTTAACGAGTGATAATGAACCTCGGGTAATCTGATGAGTATCTTGATGATTTAAATGGTAATTATGTTGGCAGAAAAATATGATTATGATTCAAATTGCGTTTCAGATAAATCAACTGCATTTAAGAAGGCTGATATTTTGCGATTTTATCAATCCTAAAGCGGATGTTCGAAACTATGCCGAAGTTCAAGATATGGATGGGTTGCAGTCCATTGTCGAAGGATATTTAACCGAGTACAATAATGTGAATAAGAAACCTATGAACTTATTATTGTTTTCGTAAGTTCAATCATTCGATTTTATATACTTTTTTGTCATTGAATTCTGATGAACTTGGAATACTTACCCTATTAGTTTATGGAATTTGACTGCTGCAGATATGCCATTGAACATATTTCGAGGATCTGCAGAATTCTGAAGCAGCCTCAAGGTCATGCTCTGCTATTGGGTGAATACGGTTCTGGTAAACAGTCTTTAGCCAGACTAGCTATTCATATGTGCGAGTATGAGTTCTTTGAGGTGATTATGCAAAATTTCTTATCTGTGGCCTGGTAAAAGTAATTAGAAGGTTTTGATGACCGGTGTAGATCATTCTATGGGATTTGATTTTTCAGATAGAAATGTCTAGTAAATACGACGAAGAGGATTGGCGACAGGATATGAAGAGTTTATTATTTAGCGTTTACACAGATCAACATTCTGCGTTTTTATTTGCCAATATTCAGGTAAGACAGATTTATTTGGTATTTTATACCAGGAATGCCTGTATATTGCATAAAAAGTCTTTGGGCTAATTTATTTTCAAAATCAGCTCTTAAGGCTTCTGCTGCCCATGCCTATTTGGCCTGGTGATGTACTAACTAGAAAAATGTCAAGTCATCTTTTCTGCCGGTTTTAATTTGATGTTCTTGATTCCAGAATATGGCTGACTCGATGTTGGAAGACATCAGCAACCTGTTACAGTTCGCCGAAATACCAGAAATATTTACTGCTGAAGATAAAAAGGAAATTTATGAGAAAATGGAAATGATTGACAATCAACGCGATAAAGCATTGCAGGTTTGTTCATGTTACACATTTTCTCAATACGAAAGATATATATTTTTAGAATACAATGCACAATGCCTTCTTCAAGCCCTGATATTTCTCCATGACTGGTAAATCTTGAGCATCAAAATTTTCATCGCTAATGTGTAGAGCTGCAGATCTTATTTGGTAACCGTAATGAAAATAGCCCCAGTTCAGAAATTTTCGGAAGGTCACCGTATATTTAAATATACCCCCTTTCACCTCAGCTGAGTTATGTACTGTCCAACGCTGTTGGGGCACTTTTTAAATTTGCAGACCGATGGCAGCCACGAAGCGTTATTTAATTTATTTCAACAACGAATTAAAAAGCAAATTCATGTGGTCGTCGTTGTCAATTCTTCCATTTCGGACTTCCGAAGATACATTTATAAATATCCTTCACTTATCAATTGTTGTACCATCGATTGGTTCGAGGTAAGTGCTACAGCTAAATACAACGGGCAATTCCAACTAATCATGTGTGGCTCGCCAGATAATAAGGTGTTTTATCTTAGTAATAATCTTAGTATAGTTCATGAGTCTGTTAGTGTGTCCCGACTTACATGACCGTTCCAAAATACCCCAGTTGACGGTATTTTGTTCTTAATTCTGTGTTTCTCTGTTTCAGCCGTGGCCGAAAGAAACTCAAAACATAGTAGCTCGAAAGCTACTGCACGTTAACAAATACGAATACCATGATTTGGATTTAGTTATCGAATTATGCGACAGACTGCATTGTCTCGCAAAACGATTTTCCGTAGATCTGACTTCTAAATCAGATTTTAACGTATTTTTTACCCAAAAATCCTTCATTCGACTGATCACTACATTCGGAGATTTGTATGTTAAGAAAAACGAGTGAGAACTATAAGTGATATCGAACTTGATAATGCCCAGTGGCGGATTAACCCTTTCTGGCGTGGGAAGCGAGATCAAAATTGGCGCCCTCAGCGAGCTCTATCGGCGCGCATACGCCTGCGTTTGTGTTGAAAATTTTTTTCGCCCCCTGATGGCGCACTTCTCCGCACCCTAAAGAAATGCTTCCCATGCCTACCTGTTAATCTGCCCCTGATAATACCAGCTAAATAATTTAATTTCGATCATGAACAATTTATTGCTTTTCAGAGAACTATCAACTTTGAAAAGGCTTTACATGAGAGCCCTTCAGCGAATAACAAATGTAAAAGAGCAGATACCAGTTTTAGATTACGATTACAAAACTTTACAACCGTCCATTCAGGACAAACGGCTTCTGATGGAACAACTGGAGAATACAATTGAGGCTGAACGCGAAATCGAAACAGAGGTAATTAAGAAATATCGACTGGGTGCTGAACTTGTAACCATTAAATACGTCGACACCTTCCTGGCAGAAAATCGCAACCAACCGAGAACAGTATTAGGAGGAAAGAGACAGAAAATCAGTCTACATTTTCTTATTTCTAGAAGCCTCGCTATGATGGTTATGATGCTGTCAGGGAAGATTTCAATATTAGCAAGCTGATGACTCTTGGTTATCTAAATACAGGGTGTTTCAAAAGTAATAACTCCACTGGGATTTTCGACTCCTACGACAAATGGATGAGAATGTTGCAAGATGTTTGAAATACAACAAAGGCAAAGGAGTTTCATTTGATTTTGGCAGTGTGTTGTCGAGTGATGAACGAAAGAGTGTCATCAGTCGTGAAACCGCTTTTGTCCCTGCAGCAGTACTTATGTTAGAGAGGAAAGAGACAATACGCCCCATCCCATCATCACGACGACTTGCACTGGAGGTTGGTCTTTCATACACGTATACAAATTCACGTTTTCTATGCATTCTCATATTTCCAACGTTTTTTTTCCCTAAATGCCCTGTGAGGTTACTTTTTGAAACACCCTGTACTATCCAGACATAATTACAAATTGGGAGATTTATGCTGAATTGTTTTGATATTGTGCTCGTAGGCTGAAATAGCTGCCAACGGAGCTAAAACGGTGGTCAATAACTGCGAGAAGAAACTGAACTCTAGGAAAAGGGAATACGAGAACAAAAAAAAAGAAATACAAGAAGTTCGCGAAAGCGTGACCGAACATTTGCAAACGTTAACGACCAATGATATCGCCGTGCTAAAGACCATGAAGAGTCCCCCTAAACCTGTGAAACTGGTTGCCGAGGCTCTGGTGTACATTAAGGTATCATCATTTTCATTTTTGATTCTCGCTTATGACTATACGATATACGTTTTCCAGCCTTCTTTAATTTGAACCAGGAAATCCGGCCGGAAAGAGCTCAAGAATCTGGAAAAATCGTCGACGACTTTTGGAAGCCAGCGGTTAAGTTAGTGAACGACTCTAAGTTTATCGAGTCGTTGGTTAATTTCGATATATCGGATGTTTCTGCCAGAGTAGTACGACTTCTAGAGGATAAGATTTTGCCGAACGAAGACTTCGACGCTGATAGGATCAGAAGTTATTCAGCAGCTGCTGAAGGTTTGTAACCCTAATGTCCATAATAACTGAACGCTAATGTGAAAGAACGTGCATCGTTCAGTGGCGCGGGATTTGGCATGACATGTGTTAGAAAATGTCTAAGAAAGAGTAAATAAGACTCTAATATATTTAGGTCCCTGTTCCAAAAACTATACTTGGGAATACCAGATTATCCATTTTATAACTTATCATCTGAAGCTTATCCATAGTCGACTGTTTCTCGTCCCCTTTGAACAACGAAGGTCAGTGTACCCAATAAGGTCCAATGTACCGATTGTGACGGGCATGATTGCTATCACATAACCAAGTGGTAAATATGTTACCATTAATGTTCTTATCAGTGAATTGTTTTTTACCGGCATGCAATCAATTCGCCTGTCCAAGCAAAGTAGCTGACATCTGGCGGATGAGGTATCTGGAGCTTGTTTTTTTTTTGCATAAAAAATTTAAGTTGCATCGAGATTTCTAAATAATGAAAGTTGAATTGAAGATTCTGATTAGGTACATCGATTTTGTACACAGTGAGCTATATATACACTAATTTATAAAATTAAATCTTCTCGGAAACCTTCATAAAACTAATTTAAAGTTTTTTACCCATGTTTGTTATCAGCACGTATCTCATTTCAACTTTCTTTGTATGTTAGTATTGGTGTGTATATGTGAACAACACTAGCGACTCTGGTGAGTGCTGGACAGGCCAATAATTATTGGGTACACTGACCTTATATCTAATTTTTCCCCAGTTCCGCAGTTCAATTGATTTAATTGATTTGAAATTGCGCAGCAATTTATAGATGGGAGTTAGTCGTTTACGAGTTCAACAAACTTACCAAAATGGATTCGGATATCAGACTCGCACTTACCGAAGCTGAAGAAGAGCACGCAAAGGCACAGTCTAATGCAGCGGCCAAAGAAAAACATCTCGAAGAAATTCAAAAGAAACGCCAGGATCTGTTGCGACAATTGGAGGAAGGCAAGAACGAACTAAGCGCGTTAGAGCAAAAAGAGACCGCGTGTTATAAAAAGAAAACGCGAGCCAGCGAACTGGTCGAGATTCTGGAAAACAAAATGGATTACTGGCTGCAAAAGAGCCATTCGATCGATGAACGAAACAAAACGCTAACCGGTACCTATAATACTTTTGTTAAGGAAAACTTTCTACTTTGCCTCAGAACCAAAAGGAGGCAATTTCGCGTTTGGCTATTTGTGAGTTACGTGCATGAATTGCCCTAGCAAGCAGTGCTGCAGAATGTACACTAAAAATTTCCCTCCGAAAGTCCCATTAAGGGAAAATTCCCACAGTCAAGAAAGAGCCAAGTCCATTAGGAAGTTAACCAAAAGTACCTATGTTGGTAACCTCGCTCCTATAGCAAGGGGATAATTTTATTCGTTCATATCAAAAACGTGTAAAAGGAGTGATCTTTCAACGCCTTCGGCGCATTATAAAAATCGGTTTTGAAAGCAAGTTGGTTGAAATAATTTCAGCAATAGCATTGAGCTATCAGGATAAAAAAGAATTGCTTCCATGGACACTTTTTTAATGAAATTACGTGAAATTGAAAATCGCCGTTTTTGGCATAGTAGAATAGGGAAGTTGAAATAATTCCTCAGACGTATCCACATGTGTTGAGTGTTGCTTAGTTTGTGTTAGTGTGCTACACTAGCGCTACCTAGGCCACGTTTAACATCCCAATTGTACTTGTACCCAATGCCAGAACAAGGCAAAAACTAGTTTTCCCAAAAACTGTGTCAGATGGACTTGCCTCCTTGTGGTTCTGCAAGACTGGTCAAAGTCATGAATTATTCAAACTGGAAATCTTACAAAGTGACATAAGTCTTTAGTCTTTTTGGTCCGTCTTGGTTTAGGTCGTTTTGGGTACGTATTGATCAAAAATCAGTTACGGTCAGATTTAGGAAATTTTCATACTTCTGGCCAATTTTACTTTGGTTGTTTTTATTCAAGTTTAGTCATTTTTTGTTACTTTTTGTCATGTTGGTCTCACATTATGGTTAATTTGATCGGTGTTTGTCGAAGTTGGTACCTTGGCCCTTGACGTAACAAACCGCCAAGTACCTACTCTGTTCGGTTTGTGCGTGACTTTATCCTATAAGTATAGGTCACTCAGCAGGTCTGTCGTTTTGAGATGAACGTATAATCCACCATTTGAATTTGGTTTCTTCCCAATAATTTAAACGTACGATTTCATAGGTGATGTGCTTTTATCTGCCGCCATACTTTCCTATTTAACATCTTTACCTCAAGAATTCAGAGATACAAAAATTAAAGACTGGCACTCGGAAATCCATTCTTCTGGCCTGGAATGTAGCTCGAAATTCAATTTTGCCGAGTTTCTTCTCGATGAGCTGGAGATCGAAAAAGAAAAATCGTTGAATTTGCTCGAAGATCGATTTTTCTACGAAAATTTGGCCGTCATACGGTAGATACATAATTTCAATTTCTGAGTAGTGAGCATAAGGTGAAGAATTTGCGACAATTATACCCGGTTATTTTGAATTTATTTGCAGGAATTCAGCGCGCTACTCGCTCGTTATAGATCCACAAGAAATTATGAACACTTGGATTAGAAATGCCGAGAATGAAAATGGTTTGATTATCATACGACCAGATAACACGGATTATCTCCGTAATCTAGAAAGTGCAGTATCGTCTGGTAGTCCGGTATGATATCCTCCCTTCTTGATTATGCACTTTTAATGTAAATCGTAACCCACTTCAGTAATCTCCGTGTACTAAAAACTTGATTCTTACCTTCCAACCGTTGAAAAACGCTGGACAACTTGCCCGCCTCAAATCTGAAGAACGTGCTCAACCTTATATCTTGCCTTGTTTAACAGGTCCTCTTGGAAAATGTCAGTGAAGTACTGGATTCGACGCTCTACTCAATATTTGATAACCAGAGTTATAAGACACCGGCTGGAATTCAAATCAAATTGGGCAAGAATTCGATCGGATTTCATTCTGACTTCAGGTCAGTTCATATTGGGTTTCAAGTAAGTAGTTGCCTTTCCTGTGTACTGAGTCAGGTCAATGACACTTTATAAAAATGAATAGTCCCGTTTCCAGCCACGTTATCGATCGATCAGAGGCAAAGAATGATCATTAATCCAGTGATCTGAGATCATGATTTGAAGGTCATTTAAAAAATGGAAAATTCCAAGTTCGGCTCGAAAGATTATTTCGACCAAAACTGTCTTAGGTTTTGGAAAATATGGTAATCTTCTTGATCTCTAGATCACGATTTTAACTTAGTGGAGTGTACGGCGATGCACACATGCCATATTGGCTCTCTAGACACGGCACCCCGGCCCCGGAAACTACCCTTTCAAGTATCGCATCGGTGATTCGATACTTTACCGATGAGATCACGATTTCGCCTGATTTGTTTATTACCTGGGGGACAATAAGTTTCAAAGTTTTTCTTTCCTGCCGTCTTTGGGGGAAGGACATATCCATTCATTCTCCCCTATTTATACAAATAACTTGTCGGAAAGTTGAATCACCAGTTTTGACTACCTATGAATTTGGAGGCCAAATTCAATGTTTTTTTTTTCTTTCTTTTTTTTCTGTAACACTGTCAAGTTTCTATTTTACCCCAGAATGTTTGGTTTATATCAGTGGCGTAGCCAGGATTTTCCCAAGAGAGGGGGGGGGGGCAAAGTAAGATTTTCAAAGGAAAAAAAGTCGAAAATGGAGATATTTTTTAAAAATCGCAGATATTAGAGGACCATTTTATGAAAATAAAGGTAAAATTACTGCTCGATCGAAAAACGTGTTTTAAAGGCACTAAATTGCTCATGTTTACATATTGTACATTCAGTTTCAGGTACCTTGGGGGGCATTCGCCCACTTCGCCCACTTGGCTACACCACTGCCTTGTAGAAATCTTCACATTATATACTATGTGTATCCTTAAGCTCAACCCCCCTGGTAAATAGTCGGCACCCCCTACCGTAGATGGCTGGCTACGGACCTGCACGTATGCATCTACTTTCTCTTAGTCGCTGCGGGTCTTTTAAAGGAAAGGCCTTATTTTAATTTTTCTTATGATTTTTTGAGTGAAGGAGTACAGTTCTTAAGTTGAAATTCCTTGGGTTTTTGAATACATCAGTGTACACAGACAATATATCAACTGGGGGTTACTTGGCACCGTTAATAGGTAATACTGCATTTATAACTTATTCCCCGTTTATTCATGAACATGTGCAGTAACTTACTTCACAATTCTGTGAGAAATTTTTTTTCGGGGGGGGGGGGTTACAATCTTTTTGGAAATATATTCTACCATGTCCCATCAAAATTACAAAAATGTCCCGTTTCTCTATTTGTAGAGTGCGACAAACTTAAAAGTGCAGAAAGAAGCAAACAGAGTCACCCCGTGTGACGGTAGTGTTTCACTTCTCGCATTTTTACGTATGATTGTATCGGTGTAACAAATCACTCAGGTAAATTTCATTCATTGTGTAGATTGTATTTAAGCACAAAACTGCAGAATCCTCGATTCAATGTTGAAATATACGAGAAATTGACCGTCGTTAACTGCACTATGCCGAAATGTGGAATCGAAAATTTCTTGCTAAAAATTCTGATTAGAAAAGACAGACCGGATTTAGAGACCGCGAGAAACCAATTCACCGCCGACCTAATAAATTTGAAGAAGTAAGCGGATAATAGTTTTCGAAATTATCTCCGGCGTTACGTGAATTTGCCTAACTCGTATACATTTACATCGTACTGCAGAATTATAGCAGAATCAGAAATTAGGATCCTGCGAATACTCGCTCAAGAGAAAGATATTCTAGAGTACGAGACAGAAGTGAACTGCATTACAACCGATGCCATGCTGATTGAAGATAGCACAAAGAAGATATCCGACATTAACGCGCAATTGCAACTGATCAATGTTACCATTACTGAATATCACACAAATGCTAAATATTTTTCTAATTTATTCCAAATTGCAGGTGATTATTACCATTTTTGCTATCCAGCTTTGAAAAGTGAGACAACATTTCAAGCAGATAGAGAAAATTGTAGGGTTATTGGATCAGAATACAGCGTGCAACAATTCATTAATAATTATGCAGTATATCCGTTCGATCTATATTGTTGAAACTGTTTCAGGAAAACTACCAAAGTTAAACCGTGTGTATCAGTTTTCGATGAAATGGTTTGAAAATCTAATAATTAGTACCGTCGATCAGCTGGAAAAAGTTGAAAACTTGGGAAAAAGACAGCAAATGTTATCAGACCTCTTCTTGCATAATTTTTATTCTACTGTCAGTCACTTTCTCGTCGATATAGTAAGTTGAGGTTATGAAATTACTCTAGGATAAACTTCGTAAAAAAATTTGAACAAATAATCATATCCTAGGACACTGAGTAAAGAAAGTATCATAAAATATCGGCAGGGGGGGAGGGACCTCTTCATGAAAATAACAAAAAACTGAATATGTACGAGCAAGGATAGCAACCGTTTTTTGAAATATTGAACTAATGTACTAGAAAATGCAAATTTTCTAATGAAAGGACGCCCCTGTTAAGAACTCTGTTAGGAGCGTGATGGAAATTTTATTTTGAATACCATAACATCGAGCGTAAACGTATGGGTCTAGGAAGCCCCTATCCCCCCCCCTGGAAGTCCCCATTGCATTTTCTTGTCAGCAAAATTCTCTTTAAAAGTTAGTTCTGCCATGTAAACTCGTCACAAATTGTCTTTAATTTCGCATGTTTACAGGACCAGCTGGTCTTCGGCTATCTCTTGTCGCTTCATTCCGTTCAAGAAGAATATCACCAAGAACTAGCGCTCTTCAACGACAGTATGCAGAAATATAACAGCCAATCCCAGGACGAATCGTGTCTGTCCGAAAAATTAGTAGAACGTGCAAGTCACCTAATCCGTGTAAATTGTTTCGAAGTAAGCGTACTAATTCACATTTCCAAAATTGATTTCTCCCGCTGGAATATTGATTCTGTATGTAGGGTATGCCAGTTCACAATTTCCTCTTCTGTAGTCCAGAGCGCTTTCGGCTGCTACGCCATTTCAGTGGAGTACCATAACACTTTTCTCTTAGTCGTCCTGTATTTGTAGTGATGAGTAGTACCGTATGGTAAACCTATTTAGTTTGTGTTCATTAGTTGTCTATGGTCTGTGCTTGTTTCCCTACATACAGAATTTACAAAGTTCACTCACACTCCAACATGGACACTAGAATATTGATGATTGAATTGTGAATGATTTAACAGACTTTACGAGAATGTGTGGAAACATCCAAAGACAGTTGGGCAAGGTCTTTGCTGAAGGGCACTGCCTTACCTGGTCAATGGGAGAGCGTGTTAAATGACTTTCAGAAATTGATTCTGAGGAATTGTTTGTACTTGGAAGGAACTGTGACGAACATACGATCCTATGTGAACGGTAAATCTAATATAGCTTTCTGAGTTTACGACGTCGCACCTGGATCGCACTGCTAAAGTAAACAATTTGTAACTAGGTAACTTGAAGGAACAGCTGGAAACCTCTCGCTGCGATTTAAACCTCATTTATAAAAAATCAAACTCTTGTGTTCCTATTGCTGTGGTATCGTTTGACTCGTCCGATCCGACGAAAACATTATTCGATGTCGCGGTTTCGGCTGTAAGCTTTCAAATTAATCTTCTATCCCATCTAGGACACTCTAGGTGCAAATGTGAATACTATCTCCTTCGTGTTGTGCCAGGGAATAACTTCCGAAAAATGCCACTTTGTTACGTTAACTGAATTCGACGATTGTCTGAAACCTAATCTACTAGACTCTGCAAAAGCGATCGGTTCCTGGATAGTTATACGCAACTTGCAGCATGCAAAAAGATGGTTTGGAGAAATTGAAAAGGTACCTGTGCTGTAGACCAGTGGTTCTCAAACTGAGGGTCGCGACCAACTTGATGGGTAGTGGGCCGCATCCACTAGGTACTGAAAATTGAAAGAACAAAAGGTTGAAAAATGCGAATATTCTAGAAATAAACAAGAAAAGAAGGAATGAAAGAAAACGTGTACCTACTACTTATTAAAGAACATGTCTTCTTTATTCCTACTTTTATCACTGATTTGACCAAGATGGTTGCAAAATTTATAGATTGGGTCGCGGTTTTAAACTGTTTGAGAACCACTGCAATAGCCTGCTCTACTGATGCTAAACTCACTAAAACTCAGGCCAAGTGTAAAATATCCGCAATATGTTTCTTATTTTAGATGCTGGAAGCGCTTACTCCCAATACAGTGCACCCTGATTTCAGATTATGGTTCATTCTCCAAGCAGACGTGCACTGTCCCGAATCTATTTTGAGAAACAGTTTCACCGTAGCTTACCAATCTTTCAAGTTGATGGATTTCAAATCACTGAAGTAAGTAGATTCATAAATAACACGTGTGTGAATCTGGTCATGCAGATACAAAATTTTAGTACTTTTCTATTGTGTGAAGTTGTTCTTGATTTGCGCCAACTGTTCTATGTCGAATTCCCCCCCCCCCTTCCATAGATTCACTGTAACACTGTAACGAACCCTGACGAGAGCTCCGTCGTCGCTATTAGCGAATGGGATGAGATGACGGAGGGGCGGGAGAAGCCTCGCAGCAGTACCAGCAGGCTCGTCGTACTCTCAAGGCAGCTATACGACAGAGTAAGAAGGCAGTATGGGAGGAAATGCGACAGGAAGCGGACAACGATCCCTTCGGCAAGCCATACAGAGTGGTGACAAAGAAAGCCAGAGGGCCATCAGTGACGAGCCGGATGGAGCCAGGAGTGCTGCAGCAGGTCGTGGAGGAACTGTTTCCGCAACGCCCACCGCTACCGGCATCGTCTGATGAGGTGCCGGAGGAATTCCGGCTACTGAGTACAGGAGAAGTGGACAGCGCTATCGACCGGATCCGGACGAAGAAGAGGAAGACTCCAGGCCCAGACATGATCCCAAACGTCGAGTGCGAGGCAGTTCATCGAGCGGATCCGTCCCTTCTGACCGACGTGTTCAACCGAGCGTTGCAGGAGGGGACATTTCCGAGCAGACGGAAGACGACGCGGTTGGCCCTCGTCAAGGAGCCAGGGAAACGAGACGGACAGCTGTCCTCGTACCGGCCTATCTGCCTGCTCGACACCGTAGGCAAGGTGTTCGAGAGAACGATTGTGAACAGGTTGGAGGCACACCTCGAAAAGCGGAAGACGATATCGACCAGCCAGTACGGCTTCAGAACCGGCCGTTCGACCGCGGACGCCGTACTCAAGCCGAAGAACATGGCGGCGAGGGCGATGCGCGAGCGGGAGTTCTGCGCGGCAGTCAGTCTCGACATCCGGAACGCCTTCAACTTGATGCCGTACACTCGTATTGTGGAAGCGTTGGAGTTGGCGCGAGTACCGGGCTACCTCATCCAGCAGGAGATGCCGAATAGAAATGGAATCGGCGGCTGGACCAGTCACGCGGAGATGACATGCGGCGTTCCTCAGGGATCGGTCCTTGGACCTACTGGCGGAACGTCGCCTTCAACGGACTGCTGCGGCTGGCACTTCCACCAGGCGTGAAACTCATCGGCTATGTCGATGATACGCTGGTGGTGTGCCAAGCCGAGTCAACAGCGGAGATCACGCGGAGAGTCAACCGGGCGTTGGAGATGCTGACCGAGTGGATCGAGCTTAGCGGCGCAGAAGACGGAAGCTTTTCTGCTTACGGTGCGTCGCAAATACGACTAACCCAAGTTCGTGCTGAAAGTAGTGGAAATCGCGCCAAGTCCAGCGCTAAAGTACCTGGGGCTGTGGTTCGACGGGGAGCTGTCGTTCCGTGAGCAATTCCGAAGGGCGGTGGAGAAGGCGGACCGTGTGGCCAGGCAGCTTTCACGTCTGATGGCGAACCTGGGTGGACCCAAGGAGCAGAGGAGGAAGCTGTACGTGAACTTCATCATGTCAGTCCTGCTGTACGGAGCGCCGGTATTCGTGGACGCCATCCAGATCCCCTACCGAAGAGCGGAGATGGAAAGGGTCCAGCGGAAAGCCACGATGAGGTGCGTCAGTGCGTACCGCACCGTTTCGTCAGAGGCGGCAGGCGTGCTTGCGCGCTTACCGCCGATCGAGCTGAAGAAGAAGGCGAAGACACGACAGGAAGCCTGCCGGGCGAAGCATGGCATTCAGCTGACCACGCTCCAGTAATGGAAGGACAGGCTCGCCCATTCATCCAAAGGCGAATGGATCAGAGGGCTGATTCGTGACGTCGACCTGCCGACGGGTTGGAAGCACGGCAATCTGAACGTCCATTTGACCCAAGTTTTGAGCGATCACGGGTGTTTCAGCACGTACCTGCATCGTATGGGGATAACGCCGAGCGCTTAGTGCACACACTGCGGACGAAGAGCGGAGGATACACCATATGGCATACCCTATTCAAGTGCGAGGTCTGGGAGCAAGAGAGACATGGGGCGGTACTAATCGATCCTGGAGAAGAGGGGGAGAACGACGATGGCGTGATCGGCCGTCTTGCGCCGGATACTCTGGTCCCAGAGATGCTGAGGAGCCGAAGCTGATAGACCGAGTGTCGGCCTTCGTTTCGGCCATCATGAAGAAGAAGATGCAGACAGAATGGAGAAGGCTGACGGATGAGGTAAAGTTGCTGATGCTGCTGCGGATCCCGTTCGGCGGAGCTCTCCCGTAGGCAAGGGCTGGAGCGGAGAGAGTACGAAAGCTCACCCGTCGCAAGGGTTGGAGCGACGGCAGCGCGTACGTCTACGGTGTACCTGAATTCCAGACTGTCGCTGGGTTAGAGACTACCACGGCCAGTAGGGTGTACTGTAGTGGCTCCGATGAGACGCGCACACCTATCGGTGGTATGAAATGGAGGTTCCAGCCAGCCTCAAAGCGTCCGAACCGGTAACCTGACGGAAATGGTGGTTCTGGGTAGCCGACATGGGGCGGTGTCTGAGGAGCCAATTTGGCATGCGCGCATCGCCATACGCTCCACCATATTCAACTTTGACGAGGGGGGGGGAGAAATACCCCGGGACCGGACTTTTAGGGAGCCCGATATTTTTAAAAGGTCAGAATTTCAACGTTTACTGCTACATCATACAGTACATCAAATCAGCAATCACTCCTTACACCATGAAAGTAATTTCTTATCCCGTAGCTTATAATTTTTCCCCATCTGACAAAAGAACAAAATGAACTGGAAGGAGAGGGGGCCCGTGGACATTCCCCCAGGCCCTCTCTTTCTCTCTATGGGGCTGACTGTAACATCTAATTATTCGCTGTAATTGGAGTTACTGAGAACATTATCTAAATGTAAATTTAAATTTCGTAACGATTCCGAGTTTTCAAAGTTTGTTTTAACTGCTTTAAACCTAAATTTACCATCAATGCCCCCCCCCCCGCCACTAAGATGTTTCTAAGTTGGAATTCTCAACTATTCTGAGTTCTAAAATCGTTCCAGTTATTCTAGGCTAGATACACCGCTTGCCCACACCCTTGCTCCTCTGGGCTAAAAAATGGGGAAACGAGGTAGCAAGAATGAGCTATAGTTTCATGAATGTCACTAAGTTGGAATTTTTAAACTTCCGAGTTCCAAATTCGTTCTAGCTATTCTAGGCTAGATACACGTCCTGTCGACACACTTGCTCCTGTAGGCTGAAAAATGGGAAATGAAGTCTGCAAATATTTCTAAACGAATCGACCTATTCTGAATGTGTTCCGACTGTTCTAGGTTAAGTTTCTAGCTGCTTTCACTCCTTCATGTGTCATAGTATTGCATCGTTTGTTTTACACTCGGAGTAACTGAAAACGTCATATTTTATTTTCAAAGTCAAATATTATGTCTAAAAAGTCACTACATTAATCTGTGAGTACGATTTTGCTCTGATTTGAAAATTAAAGGATTTGGGGTAGTAGAGGACGGCGCTAAAAAACGTAAATGTTGATATGTTTAATAGTGTAATATTTCCGTTGTTTGATAGGTCGCTGAAATCATTTTCACTCGTAATTTCACCCTCACATTATTTGAATTATCTGAGAGAAGCGGAGGAGAGGGCTGGTGATAGAAAATGTCCATATTATTAGTATAGATATCAAATCAATGGTTTAAATATTCACTGAACTAATTTTTTATGATGATTTCACCTCAACAAGAAAATTTTGACATGCGTGATCATAGTGGGAAAGGGAGCTCAGAAGTGGAAGAATCAGTGGACATAATGTAGATAGAAAATTGAAAAAATTACCTAGACTTTTGAAACGTACAGTAAAGTAGACTGAGGTGAGGGGATGGATGAAAAGGCAGGCATCTGTTGAAGAAAAACGAAATCTGTCGAAATACATGTGTGAAACAAAATTCCCGACTCAAGTCTTTTCTGAAAGCTATAAAACACAGAAAAACACGAAGTTCAAAGTGTTTTTTGAGGATTGAGGAAAGAAGGAGAAAATTCTTAGGGATCGATAAAGTAGCCAGAATGTAAACAAAATGGATGCGGGCGTTCTAGCAGCCTTGCTTCTTGCTGAACCTCGTGACATTGGAAAAATGTCAAAAATTCAATGATTTCTCCCATAAGGCCTGAGTAGTCATAAAAAAGTGTGATACAAGCTCACATTTATTTTTCGAAGAAAAATAAATGTGAGGATGTATCACACTTTTTCATGCTACTTCTCTCATCTTTTTACTCAAAATGACGCTTTTTCAGCATGCTCAATGAACTTCAACGAACTCAAAATCGATTCAAAAACCGATTTTCAACATGCTCAATGAACTTTAACGAACTCAAAATTGGTTCAAGAATCCTAGCAGCTGCGGAGCACCGAGCACCGTAGGTGTCAAGGTGCGACGCAGCTGCTCTTAAAAAAATTCTGGCTCACATTTAATAAATGCTACTATTCAACCGAAAAACCTGTATCATATTTTAGTTTACCATTACTCAACCGAAATTCCTGCATCCCATTCTTCACGGTTTCAAGTCCGAAGATCCTGACTCACCTTTTTCGGTACGTTCACCGAGCTTCAATGGGGAGTATTTCAGCAGTTAAATCGGAACAAGAACCGATAAAATAAATACGCTTATAAATCCGATGAACTCGATACGGTAACGAATCCGTAATTTTTCCAAGCTCACATTTTTCTTTTTTTCAAGTTATGTCTACGTGTATTTTTTCGAGTTGTGGTCCAATTGTTCCATGTATTGATAAGAAAAAAGACAAGCTTATTTTTTCTATATTTTATAACTTGAGATCATTAAAACATTAAAAGTAATATCACAATCCAAGCCCCAATGGCGGAGTGCTAAAATGGAATAAAAGAAAATAACTATAATATAACAGTATTCCTAAAAATGTGAGAAAAACCTAAAATTACACAAGGTAGAACACACATTTTCTTACAGTCGATGAGTTCATTGTTGATTCATCAAGCCAGAGCCACTACCTACGTCAAGAATACTAATTGATTCGTGGAAAAAAAAAATATGGAGGATATTATGTAATTAAAAAGAGATCGCAATACTACAGGGTTATAAAGATTTCAGTATTTCTATACACGTGAGTTCCACGTTTGTCAAGTTGGAGACCCCTTGCGGAGGCGCTTCGTGTTTCACCATTAAATTCAGACCATGAACGATGTTGTCTGATAAAATTTTATAAATATTGGCGATACTCCAAGCAAAATCATTTATGCTAATGGGAAGTAAATGCTGATTCAATTTATCAAGCAATAAGCGTATTTCTAAATGGGTCAGACTCAATATATCCACGTTGGGATTGACTTGTCTGGCTGCCGATTTTTCCGCTGGGGTCAATATCATGATTTTGTGCAGCTTCATCCAATTTATTTTTTGGTTTTACACCTTGTGATAATTTCAAATCTAAATTTGTACCTGGTCCAAGATATTCATATCCAGGTACATGAAGTTCAAGAGGTAAATTATCAATTACCGAATTCACTAATCCACCCCCCTCTTTTGGTTTTGGGAAAGAACTCAATTGATTATTAAATAATTTTTTCCTGTAATCCTGATTCATTTATTATATAAAAAATTATGCATGCGTCAGCATAAGCTGACTGATCGCAAGATAAACTTGCTCAGCAAAGAGCATGTTAGCAACATATCCTGCAGATTAAAATTCAGTTTTCAAAAGTTCCTGATTATAAAATTTACCAAGAATTTCTTCCCCATCCTCAGCGTTGATAGAATAAGTTATAGGATTTGTAAAGAAAATCTTATCAACTATAAAAATTTCTCTAGTCCAATTATTCTTATATTTATTACCAAAAACTTTCTTATAAGCATATATTCTTACTCTATCTCCGACTTTAAATTTTGCAATTGTAGTATTAGACTGCTTTGCATTACATTTATTTTGTTTGCTGAGTCTTATTAAGATTTCTTCCTCATTATTCTTATTAACTTCAATAGGTCTCATTCTTATAGTTCTATGAACATCTTGAGTGTTGTATTCTTCTATTATATTTGGTAAAATATCATACCATTTAAAGTTGTCTCTAGCCTCAAAATATATTTTCAATTTTTGATTCAGTGTTCTATTGAAACGTTCAATTATTGCAGATTTCTCTTCATTATAAGTATGATACATATTAATAGATATTTGAAACCCTTATTCTGTCTTGAGTATTTATCCATTATCAACAAATCAGCAGCCCACAAATCATCAATACCCTTAGTTATAATTCTTCTTCGACAAAATTTTCTCCTAACTGGGGCATGAAGTTCTTTTGCTTCTTCCATTTATACATTTAAAAATCCTTCTAAAATTCCAGATAAGCTTAAAAAATAAAATTATGGTAAGAATACATTTTTTTTCTTCCTCGTCTTCACTCAATCTGTCAGGAGGCTCTGCTTCCTCACCATCATTTCTATTAGAGGTTACCATTTATTTATAAAAAAACTTACAAAAATGTAATTGAAATATAATTTTCAGATTTATTGAATATGTAGATATCAAAATCATTCTTGAGAATTTGTTTATAAGTTGATTTGAATGCATCTTGCATTGTCTTTCTAATAGCTTGTACCTGACATTGGAATAAGAAGATATCAATTTTATATGCACCAAATAAATCCTTTGAAGTATTTTCATCAATAAAGTATATACTCATTTCTCTATCTTTGAAGTATGAATTCCTAATTACTTTATACCCTATTTTGTCAACCTTCTCATAAATATAATCAACATTTGCTAAAATGACTATAGTCTGATCGATTCCTGCTAATTTTTGTTTATATGTAAACACTTTGATTCCTGGTAATTTCTCATTTTTGAATGTCTTTTCATCAAAATCTTTATAAATTCTTAAAAATATAGTTTCATTATTCAATTTTTTCTCAATTTCCTTTGGGAATGGATCTGTTGATTTTATACAGATTTTATCTTCCATGAGAATATTCAGTTTAGGTCTATATTCTTGATTTCCTAGATTTATTAATGGTAGATTTAAACTCTTGGAAGGAGTTAATTGAAAGTTAAAATCTTTATATTCTTTTTTTACATAAACACCTACATTTCCCTCTGCTATATTAATAAGATTGATAAATTTCTCAGGATCATAATTATTCACTTTTTTATGATTTATAACAAAAGTTATATTAGCTTTGGATTCAGTAAACTTACTCTCACTAGATCTATAATCAATGCAGATAGTTTCATTAAAATTATTTGTATTATAGAGCATATATTTTCCCTCAATCTCTTTCATACTGAAATTCTTCTTTCCCAGAGTATATATGAAAAAGGTAAAATAGGAAAATACATACTCAAAGATGAGATTGTATTCTCCAAATTCACTTGTGCTAGCTGTATTATGCTTTTTAGGCTGATTTACTACTTGATTGTGTAAATGAATACGAATGAATATGAATGTTTTATGTCCTGCATAAGATAAATCAGGATATTTCGGAATTGAATTTTTATTGAAACTATTAATATTGTCAGTAAATAGATCTGATTCTACATACAGATTGATAAATTTTTTTTCTCTCTCTCTTCTTCCTCTTTATCTGAGTCAAAATCATCTGCAGGATTAGACCTGCTCATGCTGGTCGCTTCAACAGATCTACCTTGGGTTTGAATACCTAAATTATCCTCTATTTTTTTAACTCTATGTTCAAGTTTATTGAATTCAACTATAGTTACAAATTTTCTTCCAGTTAGTGGCATGTTGTATTTATTAATAGAAAAAATATATGCATGTGTCAGCATAAGCTGACTAATGTCAGCGAAATCCACAGGATTTATCCTGCAGAGAGTTCCTTAAGCTCTTGTAAAATTCTAATAATTTCATTTTTCAATGTTGGATTTGTATTTCCACTTTTCATTTCTCCATATAAAACTGTAAGTCTTTGAAAGAGTTCATCTAAATTATCCCAATAAATATATTTATCTGATTTTAAATTAGCACTCAAATTTAAAGTTTTAATTTCATTTAGAATATCTCTTATATTCTCAGGATCTATCTGAATGTCCATTTTGAATATTCATGTAGATACTTACCAATTTTTTCAAGGTTTCATCTAAATTTTGTATTTTGAGTCCACTACCTGTTTTAATTTTTACAAGTCCTTTTTTTATAAGTAAAGGTTTTACTATATTATTATATTTGTGTCCAGTACTTGCCTTTACTTTGTTCGAAGTTGGATCATTATTATGTTTATAACTACAAGTTTTCTGTAAAATTTTTGCATAATTATTAACATCATCTTCATTATAATTCTTCGGTTCTTCCATTGTCAATAATTCCCATAAACCATCAGTCCCTATGAATTCTATCCCATCCTCAAATTTAATATTATTATCCTTTATCCAAATAGGTTGATTACCAATAAATAGATCATCATTTTCAACTCTAATTCCAAATGTCCTGTCTGTCTTTATATCCTTTGAAGCATAATGTGATAAGAATTTTTGTGCAGTTCTTCCAATAACTTTAATTATGTCCTCTTTCTCTAATACCTGTAGGGGAGACTGCTTTGCTGTTGCATATTCTGGTAAGCTTTCTGACATAATTTGAGCATATTTTGGTAAGGTTTTTTGTTGTATTTCATCTGTCAGTTTCTTTAAAGGTGTGGTAATAGGTTTATATAATTCTTTCAATTCTTCTTGCTTATAGATTTTTCCTGTTCTAATAGTATCATATTGCTCTTTTAGATTCTTTGTTGAATTTATATAATCATTAATATCTTTGTCCATGTCGCAGATATAAATCAGCTTATACTGATGTATTTATATAGAAAATTATTTCAAATAAATGCAAACAAATAAATCCGCAGAACTGCTTATGCTGGATGCATTAAAAGCACCAATCAAAGTTGAAAATTATGATTACAATAAACCCCATCCTAGATATAATGATATATTTCCAAATATAATACGGGCAGGTATTTTTGGACCCTCAGGGTGTGGAAAAACAAATGTTTTAATTCAAATTCTATTGGAAATAAATACTTATTCAAATATATATCTATGCTCAAAAACTCCTCACCAAGAAAAATATGATAGATTGAAATCAATAATTGAGATATATAATAGCTTGCTATCTGCATCTTGTGATAATAGCAAGGCAGAATTTAAAGTAGAATTAACAACTCTACTACCAAATGAATTGAAAGAACCAGAAGAAATAGAACAATATTCAGTCATAATTTTTGATGATATATTGACTGACCCTCAAGAAAATATTGCAACTTATTATTTGAGGGGTCGACATTATAATATTTCTTGTTTTTATTTAGCACAAACATATTCCAAAGTCCCAAAACAGTGCATTAGAGATAATTTCAATTATCTAATTATTTTCAAACAAGATCTTACAAATTTAAAACATATATTTAATAATCACATTACAGATTTGACTTTTGAAAAATTTAAAGAAATGTGTAATCTATGTTGGAGTCAGAAATATGGATTTTTGGTTATTGATAAAGAATGTAATAATAAAAATGAAATATATAAAAAGAATTTTGAAAAAGGTTTTCATATTTTAAGTTGATATCCATATGGAAGGGCATTAATGTTATCTACTAAATATCTTTTATCATCATATGGTGATAATGCAACTTTATCCTGTTCTACTGTATATAAATGATGTTGCTTAGATAGAATTGAATATACTTTTTCCCTAGTCTGTTTACTTTCAACTAAACAATTTTTGTACATTTCAAATTTCATTTTCTCTTTATTGGATTTCTTTATTCCTTTACATACTTTTGTTTCCTTTATATCATTTCTAAAGGCATACATTTTTGACCTCAATCCCACCCATTCACGTATAGGTATTCCTAAATATTCATCTTTGAATAATCCAGGAACTTTTTTATTTTTCAGTGGCATCTCATCTATTTTATAATCAAATGTATCATAATATGCAATATCTTCTTTTATGTCTTCATAAACATCATCTGTTTCAATATAGACAATTAATGAATCCGTATCAGTTCCTAATATTTTCAGTGGCATCTCATCTATTTTATAATCAAATGTATCATAATATGCAATATCTTCTTTTATGTCTTCATAAACATCATCTGTTTCAATATAGACAATTAATGAATCCGTATCAGTTCCTAATAATCTTATTTTATCCCCATATTTCTTCTTTAAAACATTATAGTGGAATTGGTACATTAATAATTTAGATAATTCTAAAACAACAAATCCTCCATAAATTGGCTTATTTAATTTAACAGTTTGCTTTTTTCTAGCAAGTAAAATAGTGTCTTCATCTAGTATTGTTCTTGTTTCCTAATTTGTTTGTTTGAGAAATGAATCGGGAGAAGTTAATATTTTCACATCACATCTATTTCTTACATTTTCCATTTGTTTCCCATAAATTGAGTTATTCATTAATTTGTAGAAATCTTTTTCAAAATCATTTTTTGCTTCTTGTCTCAGTCTTGTATTTAAATCTATATATGGTTTTAACCAGGCTTTCTGTTTAAATCTAATATAATTATTGACACTTTTTAAAATAACTCCTTGTTTTAAGCATTCTTTTAACATTCTAAAATCAATAACATAGTTTTTTTTTTGAATGCAATGTACTAATCAATTTACTTTTTTCTGGTTCATTTCCAATTTTTTCTTTAATTAAATATTTTTGATAGTCAGATAATTCTTCTTTGGTAGGGATATAATGTTCTGGAAGCATAGGATAATCTTTGAATTTATTATGTAATTCTATTGGGATGTCTAAATCTGCTATAAATGTATATCCATATTCACTATTGTCATCTAAATTAAGAATTATATCTTCAGTGAAGTCTGATGGGCAGAGTTGTCCAATTTTATGTAATTCATTCTTTGATTTTAATAAATTATAATTCAGAAATTCTCCAATTGGTAAGGGTTGACTTAAAGCCCAACCATATAGATTATTACAATCTAGATATAAGATATAACTAATATGTTTTTGACTATTCCAGATTCCTTTCTTCATAGCATCTTCTTTGCTTAATTTTGCTGTTTTACCAAGTTTCTGATCATAAAAGTAACAATTATTTGCCAGTGCATGTCTGTGTGGAATATTAGAAATACCACCTCTAATTCCTTTTTCAAAAAGCTCATAATTTTCTTGATCAGTGATTAATTCGAGTTCTTGCCCTGTATATTTCAATGAGGCAGCATCTGATAATTGTGGGGCTGAAATATAATAAACTGGATCTAATTTATAATTTTTATAACACGTTTCTCGAAAATTATCAAAAATATCTTTTGTAAGAGTTGTATCTAGTTTTAAATATAAATCATGATATTCTCCAAAATTTTTACATTTGAAATGATTATAAACTTCTATAGCAAATGCTAAATCCCTATCAGATATTTTTTTATCATTTAATGTGGAGTACCAATTTTTTTTATCTAAAGGTAAGTTTTCATTGAACTTTTTATAATCATCTACCCATTCATATGGATAGATTCCTTTTTGTAGAACTAAATGTAAGTCTTCCTTTTTAAATTCTTTCAAGATATTTTTAAACTTGCTATAATTAATTGGTTTCTTCAATATTTTCTCACAATTTTTACATTTAGCTTCATATTTTAGAATTCCATTTTCATCTATTGGCAAGAATTTTCCTTCCTCTATTTCTTGAACTTTGTTACATTTTGAACAGAAACAATTATTAACCTGTGCTAAATTTTCGACTGCTTGCTCCAAACTTGTTCCTACAAAAGCTAATGTGTCAATAAATCTGAATTCCATTATTTTTGGAAATTTATCACCTTGTCTGTTTATATTAAGATTTGGTTCATCACATTTTGGACATTTCTCCCATACTTCATCTTTTTTCTTTTTATTACATTTCAAACATTTTGATATATCATATTTCTGTGTTTCATACTTAATAGTCCCATCAGCATATGTCAATTTGTATACAAATCCTTTCCTATAAATTTCAAGGTTAGGAATCACATTTTGATCACACTTGGGATATTTGTCTAATATTTTATTATAATATTTTGTATTACATTTGAGACATTTTGTCAAGTCAAAATCTTGTTCATATTCATCAATGACCACTTTCCTTGAAAATGTGCTATAATTTTCATTATTTTTTGGAATAATATTCAAATCATATTTTTGTTCATATTCATTACACAATTTCAATAACCAACTTAGAAATATCTTTGAATCATATTTTAAATTATGAATCAAAACTGGAATGAATTTAGGTACAGTCAAATTCAAATTACATTTATTACAAGCTGCCCCTCTAAATTTACCAGTAAAATGATCGTGATCTTTTATTTTTTCATTTTCATTATTGAATTTATGATTACACATATGACAATGAGTAGCTGATTGGAACTTCTTACCTTCTTCTTCACCCCAAAACATTTTTTCATTCTTCATCCTTAAGGTATGATATCTTTTCCCATGATCTTGTAGAATTTTATTAAAATATTTCATCAATGTCTCTATACTACTATGCCTCACTAATTGTGCTCCCATTTCATCTGAAGAGAAACAGAAACTATTTGGAACATGCTTATGAATATATTTCATTGTTTTAGTTATTTGTTTCTTCATCTTTTTCAATGTACATTCAAAATCCAATGTTAAAGTATATGGGTGATATTGTTCAGCACCATAAGAATAGTATTTTCTAATATTATTTTTATCAGTTGGCATTTTAATATTCTGTATTTCATTGATACAATGTTCAATATGGGAATTATATTCAGTCTCTATTTGAAATTTTTTACGACATTTCATGCAAATATGAACGTGATTTGAATTTCTATGAATTTGTCCTCTCAATAAAGCGCTCAAATTTTTAATTCCAACAATATGCTCTTTATATACAAGTAAATTTATATGTCCTTCTCTGTTATTAAATTTTTGACTTTGATAATATAAACTTATTTCATCATCATATTTATAAATATTAATTGATCTGTTTATGAAATTTTCATATATTTGAATATTTTGGGTACTAATTTAATTGGGTATTCCATATTCAAGACTTCATATTTCGTAATATTATAGTTAGAAACTCTATCACCATTTTTTTCAACAGGTTTTAAAATACTTTCCAAAGCATATTCAAAGCATCTAAGATCGTCTTGTTTGAGACATTTGAATTTATTTGTTTTTATATTTTTCACGTTGATACAACATTTCTTTGAGATAATAAAACTTGGTAATTGAATATAAGTTCCACCTCGCAAAGGATTATTTTGATCAGAATGAATATCAATTTTAATAACTCTATCAAATCTATATCTTGTATTTTTAGCATTATAACTATCAAAATTTCTTAATACTTCATTCTTTGCTGATATCAGGGCGCTTTTAATTGCACCCGAATGAACTATAATATTTCTTGTTGACCTAAAATATTTCCTATGAGTATTAACTTGTTCACCAGTTAAATTTACTTCAATATAGTCTACAACTGCTACAAATTGGAAGCTTATACTATTCTTTTTTTTCAATTCTCCTTTTGCAATTTCATTAAGTTTTTCATTGACCTTGAATAGAAACCTTATTAAATCATACTTTGCAGAATCACAGTATATTTCATAATCATGAATCATATTTTTCCAATTTCTTGAAGTACCTTCTCTTACTTCAATATCCCTATCTCGTCTTGGAGGTAATTGCTCTGGTTTCTCAGTACTGAAAATACTGGGATCAAATTTAAATTGGTAGTGATCTGGTTTATCTGTACTAAAAATGCTATCATCAAAATTAAATATCTGATGAAGTTTTGGTGTCTTTTTTGATATGTGTTGAGCAACAACTTTTGCTAGATCATATTTCTTCAATCTTGAACACCCTGCTATATTTTTTTGTTTGAGATAATTATATAACTGTTCCCTAGTAAATTGATTTCGAAGCTTTGTGATTAAATCCATTCATACAATTGTTGATAGCAAGCTATTATTTAAAGAGAAAAAATTTATAAAGAATTTTTAAAAATTAAAACCTAGTTGACTCACATTATTTTATATTAAAATTTCAATTTTTTTTTCTATATAAATACTTGTCAGATTTAATTCGTCATCTCTGATAGCTGAATTTTCTAGGATGGGAAACAGTGTAATTGATCCTGGAGTAGAGTGGTTGGAAAATTTTGGATTAGATTATGAAGATAATTATGAAGATCATAATGTTCTTTTTGGTATTGATTATAATGATAATGGTGATCCTAATCTAGTTATAGATATTGGAAATTATGATGATCCTAATGAGTCTGGGTATGAATCTGATTTTACTTCTGAACTTGATGAGAAAGAAACTGATGAGGAAATTCAAGAAAATGTAGGGGATGAGGTGAATAATGACTTCTTGTCACACCCAATGAGATCACTAAATGATGACGTTGAATAATATGTTTGTCTTTAAAATGTTTCTAATAAATAAATAGTAGCATAAAAATATTATTAACAATAAATATGGACTTATATAAAGATAGTTTGGAAAAAATATTGAAGAAAAAATTAATTGTAGATGAACACTTGAAAAGAAATGATAAGTTCCTTGAAGAATTTGAGTCACTTAAATATAATGATAATAATTTAAAAGAATTTCTTGAAAAATGTTTTGAATTCCAAAATGATCAAAAACAATTAGTTGAAAAAATAAATGATTTTAGAGAAGAGTTGATAAAATTGGGAGTGCCTCCTAGATTAGTTTTATAATTACCAATAAAGGGAATTATTGAAAAAATATCATTAAAAAAATTAATATGTGGGTAATTCTCTGAAAAGTGCAACAGTTTAAACTTTTAATTTTTTCCAAAAAAAATTGAGCAATTTGAATTTTTTTTCATTGGAATCACCATTGTACTTGTCCTTGAATTAAAAGGTGGCATTGAGCTGTGGTCATACTGAAGGGGGGAGGAGGGGAAACGTTTTGAAGATTCATTGACCACGTTGATGGAATTTCCATCAACGTGGCTGATAATACTGACCACGTTGATGGAATTTCCTTATCCGTGGCCAACCTTTCGATGGAATTTCTTTCACTGCGGTCAATCATTATGAAAAGTTTCCTGCAGAAGAATAATGATGACTTCTTCAATGAGAATACATAAAAGTAAGTTCATGTATATAACGATTGTATTATTTGTATTTCTATTTAAACTATGAAATAATAAGGCACTTAACTTATGATAATGAGAAATTTTTCTTATAATCTACAGTAACTTTCATCACGAAATTTGGTACAGTTTATGTGACTTGACCATCCCCTCGGTACTGATGCGATGCCCGAAAGAGTAGTTTCCGGTGCCGGGGGTGCGGTGTCTCAGGGGCCACTTTGGCATGCGTGCATCGCCATACGTCCCACAACACCAAGGCATTTTACTTATAATGTAAGGATAGTAACTTTAACAATTTGGCCCCGTTTTCATAAAAACTAGAAATAATAGAAGAAAAAAAAATCAGTAACTTCGATTACAAAATTTGGCACAATTTCTAAAAACTAAATAATATACGTCAATGTTTAATCTAAATTGAGGAACTTCAAATTACTTACACCTAAAAATTAAGAGTCCTGTTTAAGAATTTAATGTTTTGGAGTGGATATCAAACTTGAGCGCTCGTTGAGATGAGACAGGAGGACTAAGTATTTAAAAATAAAAATTATACTTGCGGTCTCAAATGAGAATTCCTAGGAATTATTCTTTCAACGTGGCTAACTCTTTCTTTTCCTTATCCGTGGTCATTCGGATGATATAGCCATCCTTCAGCGTATCAGCGACACAATCAATCACCTATCAAAACCATGTCCGATGTTAGAAATTCAAAATAACTAAAAAATTCCGAATGACCACGGATGAGGAAAAGAAAGAGTTAGCCACGTTGAAAGAATAATTCCTAAGAATTCTCATTTGAAACTCGCAAATATAATTTTTATTTTTAAATCGCCTATATATTTCTTTTATACTTACATTTAACAGTTTTCTTTCGCATTTTCAGGTTGACAGCGAAAATTGCCAGAAAGAACTGATAGGCCACGGTGATGGATATGCAGAACTGTAAATGCGCTCATTTTCACAGATAATTAGTTGTGGACAAGTTAACTCAACTCCGACGTTGAATTCGATCATGGCTCGAAGTTCTCGACACAGATTTGAAGCTAAGCAGCCAGTTTCGAACATTAGATATGGAATCAAGGTGGCCATGCGTAAGAACGAAAAAATGACCACGGAGATGGAATTTACACCAGCCATAAACCTTCATGGCTTTTGAGGCGACCTTTAAATGTACTAAAGGCCGCTCAAATGCATGTCAACGTGTAGAGTGATGGGTTAAGGAGAACTTTGGCCTTTAATTTCAAAAAAATATTCGTTCTGCATAGGGTGAAAAAATGAATAATGATTTCAAGAAATGCTAGCCTCGTCCACGTTGATGGAAGTTTTTGCCCTTTGAGCTCATTTTCCGCTAAAGGGGGGAGGGGTATGGGGTTCTACACAATTGCGCCGAGCAGAAAAAATCATAAACATACCAATCTATTATTTTTAATTTTCTGAAAATAGTATAATGCTGAGAAAATAGCTGACACGCAAACTATCGCACTTTTCTGAGAATTACCCACATATCTATTCAGTACATAAAGATTAAATTTATAAAAAATGGAAAACATTCAAGAAATTAATTTTGGTGACAGTATATATGGAGAAATTATAAGACTACCCGATAAATAATTTGAATACGGTTGCCCTGTAGTTGCCTTGTAGAATAGGGTAACTGTTGCCGTTTTAGGGCAACTACAGGGTAACCACGCTGAAGGACCGCCTACTTCTAGAAGTTGCCTCATATTCCAGCAAACTTCACTGTTGCCCGTTGGTTGCCCTTTGGTTGCTCTTGGTTGCTCATTGGTTGCCTTTCGGTTAAACAGTTTTTAATGTACAACTTTGTCCAGTATTTCCGAGATACGAGTGTTGCGTGAAAGATTGCTGAAATTGTATTTCATACGTTATTAAAAGTGAAAAAGCGAAGCAATTTGAAGTATAGTCAGATTCTACACCGTTGCCGTTCGAAGAGGTGAGTATAAGTACGACGTACATGCTAAACGTAATACGTTTTCCGTATATATTTCTGTGTACCTACGAAACGTGTAACAGCATAGCATTATAGAGTGACATGTATCAGAGGATTGTGCATTGCATTCTTAGGGTGCATTCATGCCGGACTGAATCAGAAAATTCCGCTGACTTTTTAGTCGTGGATCACGGAATTTGCACCAGATATCGCATATTTGGCTTGATCAAATTGCAGTGCTTCGTTGCAGATATTCAAAAACGGCAGAAGCCATTAAAGCAGTAGAGGTTAGAATCAAAAGTGACATTATTCGCCAGAAAATGTTTTCAGAAACTGAGAAAAACTGATGGGATTTACTGCGCGTGGCCTGGGGCGGTTTCTCCTACTAATATGGTAGGCAGGCAACTCACAAAACGTACGTGACAAACATTTTCATGTTCCGTTACCGTCAGGAACGCTCACTAACCCATTTCAAAAGGATAAATAAGTCACTTTTGATTCTCATCTCCTCAATTACTCAACAACGACACAACGAACCGTACGCTCATTACTCGTATTTTTGCAATGATATGGTGTAATCAATGCCCCTCTACCATCGCGTAGAATGCATATCTTGCTATTTCGCACACAATAATGTGTGAAAGAGGAGAGTTCGAAAGTTCAGAAACCATTCACATCTCAAAATCAATAATTTAGCCATAAGGTCTACTCCTTCAGAGCCGGTCACATATTATTCTTTATATTTCAAATGTCAATTCTATTCAATAATATGTAACTGTATAGCTGTATGCTGACGCAGCCATTCATTATCCTATTTTTAATAATGTATACGGGTCATTCTACCGAAACCTTGTTACTTTTGTCCCAGATAGATATCTGGCAATGTATAAACAATAGGGTCCTCTAATACTGTATAAACTCAGAGGATAAATTATTGTATCTTTTTTATTAATTTGAAGTATCGTGCCCCTACCCCTTTTGGAAATCTCATTTAAATGTTCAAAAATCCCTTCGACATAGTTGTCCTTCGCCATGGATTGGACTTCAAAATTTTTTTTGTAAATATTATCTCTGCGTGTTTGGATGAACTGATGCGTGTGTACAGTTTTTGCGAGTACAGTGAACAAGTTGGTAATGCAGTACGTGTTTTAGACTCGATCAGAATCAATGCAGCCATATTTGAAAACGTGTCTCTCGCTTTTTTGTCCTTCACCGTGGTCAAATTTGAACCAGTCAGAAAACAGACACAGAGCAAATATTTCTGAAAAAGGATGCTGTGGGTGGAAGGAAAACTGAGTAATTATTAAGGTAAGAAAGTGAGAAAACATTTTTTCTAGTCCAGTTTAGTGTAGTGAAAATGCAGTCATCCACAGAAAAATATTTCAAACTAATCAGAAGTTGATTAAACCACAAAACGAGAAAAAACAACGAAAATCCGGATTTTTCCCAAACTTTCCGGACATTATTCAAAAATTCAGATATTTTTTGCCGAAGGTCGATCAATCCGGAGATTGACTAGAAAATCCGGAGCACTTGGCAGCACTGATACGAGTTCATTGATGTGCGTGTGGAAGAGTACGTGCGTATTCACAGTACACGGGCACGCGTGCGCGTAGGAACTTCTTTCTATAGCCAACAGTCCCTTCAACGTGGGCTGCCATTCCTTCAGCGTAGTGGTCTTATCACTTTGAGCCCCCTCTGTCTCCTCCCCTAGGAAGTATGCTATTGGTTTAACCTCATAAATACGTTCTATTATATGCATATAAATGATTTCGATGGAAAAACAAGTAGTAATGTTTTGTCTTTATTTTTTTTAAACAAAAAAAGCATGAATTATCAAGGTTTCGGTAGAATGACCCATATATAAGAGATAGGTACCTCATTTTCATTTCCTTTGAGGATTTTTATTGGATTACATCCTCATTCCCTTCTTTTACATAATATGTATATATTCAATCTTGTTTTCCAGTTAATATAGCCTTTGACTTTCACACTTTTATTCCATTTTTTCACCTGTGATATAAGTGAGTGTGTCTTCATGGGGGAGTAGTACTGAATTGAGAACATCCTGGGAACCATAGGGCAACAAGAGGGCAATTCAGAAGGGCAACTGAGAAGGCAACCATGGGGCAACAAGAGGGCAACTGAGAAGGCAACCATGGAGCAATAAGAGGGCAATCTGGAAGGGCAACCACTGGGCAACAAGAGAGCAATCCAGAAGGGCAACCACGGGGCAACCAGAGGGCAATCCAGAAGAGCAACTGAGAGAGCAACCATGGGGCAACAAGAGGGCAACCAGAGGGCAATCCAGAAGGGCAACTGAGAGAGCAACCATGGGGCAACAAGAGGGCAATCCAGAAGGGCAACCGATAGGGCAACCATGGGGCAATCTGAAAAGGCAACTCAGATGGCAACTTGAGGGCAACATGTTGCCTTTTTACGCAATGGTAAAATGGTGCGTTCTGATTGGTCGGTGCTGGAGTGCTGGAGGGCAATTACAGGGCAACCAGTTGCCTTTTACAGGGCAATAAGTCCGGGGCAATTTCAGGGCAACCAAATTCTTCATCGGGTCGCTACACGAAGTTCGTTGAGCACGTAGAGAATAAATTACTCGTCGACCATCACCGATTTAATTGAGTGAAACAGCAATACTGTATACAGACTAGTATGCGCAGTAGATGTGCGCAAACCGCGCTTGTGCTCGTTCTGTCACAAACGCCACTTGAGCTCGTTAAGAAAAAAAAAATGTGAGCTTGGAAAAATTACGGATTCGTTACCGTATCGAGTTCATCGGATTTATAAGCGTATTTATTTTATCGGTTCTCGCTCTGATTTAATTGCTGAAATAGTCCCCATTGAAGCTCGGTGAACGTACCGAAAAAAGGTGAGTCAGGAACTTCGGACTTGAAACCGTGAAAAATGTGATGCTGGAATTTCGGTTGAGTAGTGGTAAACTAAAATATGATACAGGTTTTTCGGTTGAATAGTAGCATTTATTAAATGTGAGCCAGAATTTTTTTAAGAGCAGCTGCGTCGCACCTTGACACCTACGGTGCTCGGTGCTCCGCAGCTGCTAGGATTCTTGAACCAATTTTGAGTTCGTTAAAGTTCATTGAGCATGTTGAAAATCGGTTTTTGAATCGATTTTGAGTTCGCTGAAGTTCATTGAGCATGCTGATACAGCGTCATTTTGAGTAAAAAGATGAGAGAAGTAGCATGAAAAAGTGTGATACATCCTCACATTTATTTTTCTTTGAAAAATAAATGTGAGCTTGTATCACACTTTTTTATGACTACTGGCCTGTGTAAATGCATGGTAGTGTAAAGGGTCAATCTGACACCTCCTCTCCTTTACTATGATTCTGGGGTAGTCATGAATAAATGTCGAAGAACTTTCCCCATGTTAAATTGAATGAGGAACATTTTTTGTTTGAAATATTTTTCGACCGGTAGAATATCTTATCAACGTATCGTTAAAATTTCAATTTTGTGGATCTGTTTGAGTCCCTGACGAGGCGAAGCTCCACTCGGATTCTTGGGGACTTTTAATACATTGATCAACGTGCCCAACTGACCAACTAAGCCAAAATTTAAATTATCGTGAATTTTTGCATTCATTTGTCCCTTTCTTTGAACAAGAGAATTATATTGTTTCTTTTCAGGAGTGAATTGCATGATCGCTTCAATCTGAAAGGCAACTCCATCAAACTGACCTCTGTTTCGGAAGAATTTTTATTCAGCAATTTGACTGCGTTCCACGTTGTACTTCAGGAATCAACACGTACATTGTTGTGGAGTAAAGACAGGCGATTCAACGACATCGATTTCAAAATCGCTTTCAACGAGATTTGCTCTTTTATTCGTAGCAGTCAGAATGTAAACGATTCGAAAATTTCAACCGTTTAAGGAAGCTCTAAAATCAACTCGACCATAATGATCCATTTGGTTTTACAGGAAGTTCATGCTGAAGGAATCATCAGTGTGATTTGTGACTGCAGTTACGGAAGTAAAATCGGCAATTCCTGGGACCTGCGTTATTTGAAAGCATTGTTGCAGAGTTTCTGGAACGATCGAGTATTAGAGGGAGAGAACGATGGCTCTGTTCTTGGTGAGACTTTATGATGAATTTGTTTTCTGAGTGTCTACTTGGGCGCCGACTCTGGGCCCCTGACTGCATATCATTTGGAAGAGGAATAACAAGGGATCTGTCATCGAGAGACTCCAAAGCAGGGGCGTACTGCCTTATGAATAGCGTGAATCGCACCCCATAGAAATTTGGGGCATTCAGTAGCAATTATTCTGTAAGCCTGATTGTAACAGAGAGTGTATGGGGAGAAAAGCGAATTTTCTAATGGGAGACCTTTTTCAGAATGTTTTGCGTCGCTTTCCAGAAACTGGAGCATAGAATACCAAAGTAACTTTCTTAGTTAATATTAATGTCCCCTCCTACGGCCAAAACTCATCAGATTAGGAGGGGACAAAGTACAGTGTATTACAATTTTTCCATTAATTGAAGAAAAATACCCCCCCCCAAAAAAAAAACGAAAAACGGGGACACCTTTTGGGTGTAGGATAGCGAATAACCCAACCAATGATTCAGTATACAGGGGAGGGAGAACTGGAAAAATGATGGGGAATAATCTGGCTGGATGGCTGAAAGGAGGGGTGTCCAGAAAATACTGGAAGGAAATGGATTGTGTAGGGGAAGAAGAAAATGAAAACAAAGAGGAGCGTTAGAGTGTAGGGAAAAGGAGAAAGGGAGGAAGTCACTGAAACCAAGCTGGCTCAGAGGCCGATAAATGCTTCTGAATGACGTTACTAAAGGGTTTACGATTCATAAAGCACATATCCACCTCTGCATTTGCTCTAGCTACCTCACTGTAAAGACAGAGTATGCCCAGGATGTCTACAGGGTCAAATAAATCAAGTAAGTCAAGTAAAAATGAAGTATTCAAAGAAAAAGTCAAGTGGTAAAGTAAAAGTCAAATATTTTCTCAAAATTCTTTCATAGGTCACGTAATGTTAATTATATGAATGACTAGGAACGATGATTGAACTAAAAAAAAACAAAAAACAAAGTTAGAGGTAAAAACTTTTGTTCCTATTTTTTAATAATTGCAATTTGCTCTTCTTCATTATTTGCGCCATATAGCTTATCATACTAATTTTTGCAGTATTACCATTTGCTGAACTGCCTCCATGTTCCTGCATAAGGCGCGCCTTTTCGCAGTCCTTACAAAGTCAAATTGATAAGCAGGGACGTACTAAAAAGAGTATCCTGGGGGAGGGAGGCAAAAATTGTGAAAGGAACTGACTCAACTCAAAATTCGTAAGCATCAAAGCAAAAAAAAAATCTTTTGATTGACCTATTGAATTTTTTCAACTGATGACTCAACTCAAAATTCCCAAATATCAAAGTTAAAAAAAAAACTTTTGCCTTGTTGGATTTTCCCAACTTCTCAACTCAATTCCCAAATGTCAAAGTAAGCCAAAAAAACAAAAAACCTTTTGACTGACTTATTGGATTTTCTCAACTGATGACTAAACTCAAAATTCTCAAATATCCAAGCAAAAAAAAACAAAAAAAAACTCTTCATTTGACTTGTTGGCTTTTTTTCCAACTTCTCAACTGAATTCCCAAATGTCAAAGCAAGCAAAAAAAAAAAAAACAACAAAAAACTTCTGATTGACTTATAGGATATTTTAACTGATACTAACTCAGCTCAGTTCCCAAGTGTCAAAGCAAGCAAAAAAACTGCTTTCGCTTCGCGAAAGCAGTACCGACTTTTCGGCCTTCGGCCGAAAAGCACTCGGAACTCGCTTCGCTCGTTCCTCGCAGTAGTAGCGAAAAGTACTCGGAACTCGCTTCGCTCGTTCCTCGCGAAATCAAGACACTGTCGACACGTTTTAAGTCGTTAACGTTTTAAAAAACGCAAATGTCGACAAGGACTAGTGGTATTCGGCTGAAATGTTTAAGGCCATTCACGTTTTAAAAAACGCAACTCTCGACAGGGAATAGTATTATAAAAATATAAAACTACCCGGCTATCAAAATTAGAGTTCGTATAAATTTGAAATCGATACATTCAAGGCGGAAACGTGTAAGACCGAAACATTTGTATAATACAACAAAACTACGCGGCTATCAAAATTTGATTTCGTATAAATTAAATCCCAAACAACATCGAGTACATAAGTCGCCTTGCGCTTCTTATGCTGAACTTAAATTGAGGAAACTCGTGAACGACTCAACCGATTGTCATCAAACTTTCACCAATACAACTTCGAGTACTTCTCTATAATGTACCAAAATTTGGAATCAAATGATTCGATAGTTCCTGAGATTTTTGTGCCACAAATTTTGTCCTCAAGGAAAACTCACGAACGGCTCGACCGATTGCCTTCAAAAGCTTATTTTAACAACTTCGAGTACTTCTCCATAATATACCAAAATTTGGAATCAATTGATTCAATAGTTTCTGAGATTTTCTTCCCACAAAATTGCGCTTCTTATGCTGAACTTAAATTGAGGAAACTCGTGAACGACTCAACCGATTGTCATCAAACTTTCACCAATACAACTTCGAGTACTTCTCTATAATGTACCAAAATTTGGAATCAAATGATTCGATAGTTCCTGAGATTTTTTTGCCACAAATTTTGTCCTCAAGGAAAACTCACGAACGGCTCGACCGATTGCCTTCAAAAGCTTATTTTAACAACTTCGAGTACTTCTCCATAATATACCAAAATTTGGAATCAATTGATTCAATAGTTTCTGAGATTTTCTTCCCACAAAATTAAGGTGTACATATATATATATATATATATATATATATATAAGGAAACCTGAAATTCAGCCACTATTACAGTCGTGTTCTAAACACTCTGAAACGCAAAAAAAACATTGCCCCCGCCCCCAACTTCACAACTGTGACGAGTGTAATACCTCCCTTTTCTTCGAAAAGTCGGTAAAAGAAAAAAAACTTTTGACTGTCCTATTGGATTTTTTAAACTGATGACTCGGCTCAAACTCTTAAATATCAAAAGAAAAAAAAACTTTTCTTTTGACTTGCTGGATTTTTTCAACTTCTCAACTCAATTCCCGAAATAATGTTAAAGCAAGCAAAGAAAGAAGAAAAAGAAACTTTTGATTGACTTATTGGATTTCTCCAACTGATGCTGACTCAACTCAAAATTCCCAAATATCAAAGAAGAAGAAAAACCTTTTGACTTGTTGGATTTTTTCAACTTCTCAACTTAATTCCCGAAATAATGTTAAAGCAAGCAGAGAAAGAAGAAAAAGAAACTTTTGATTGATTTATTGGATTTTTCCAACCGATGCTAACTCAACTCAAAATTCCCAAATATCAAAGAAGAAGAAAAATCTTTTGACTTGTTGGGTTTCCCCAACTTTTCAACTCAATTCCCAAGTATCAACGCCAGATTAGATTTTTTAAACTGATGACTGATGACTCAACTCAAAATTCCCGAATATCAAAGCAAAAAAAAAAAAACAAAACAACCTTTTCTTTTGACTTGTTGGATTTTTCCAACTTCTCAATTCAATTCCCAAATGTAAAAGCAAGCAAAACATAATAAAAATAACTTTTGATTGTCTTATTGGATTTTTCCCAACTGATGCTGACTCAACTCCAAATTCCCAAATATCAAAGTAAAAAAAAAAGAGTTTGATTTGTTGGATTTTCTCAACTACTCAACCTAATTCCTAAGTGTCAAAGGTGTCAAAGCAAAAAAAAAAAACCTTGTGACTTGCTGGATTTTTTTGACCCCGCCTGACTGAAATGGTAAATTGTTTCAAGTGCTGAGTGAAAAATTCCTACGGGGGAGGGCGTAAGTTGCCTCCTACCCCCATCGGTACATCTCTGTTTATAGATCATATAAAAGTCAGGTATTTTGATTTTCCAAATTGTGTAGACACCCTGATGCCGCAGAAGCCAGAGTTACATCCCTTTGGATCGTCGTTCATGAACGTGAACGGCTCATTTTGTCCACTTTCACTGTTTTCAAAATAGTTTACGTTCTGTTCTCCTCAGAAGTCAAATGAATTTCGTTCCTTTCTGTTCAGAAACCAAGTGAACGATTCGTTCATTGTTCATTAAATACGGCACCAGTACCGGCATTCAGTCTCTTAGTCTTTTTTTTAATGGAGTCCGGATTACCAGAATGAAAATAATTGAAGTTGATCATTCACATCAGTCATTCCCCAGTTTGTTTTTTAGTTATTTATTTATTTATTTATTATTCGACTCTCGAACCTTGACGAGAAAGGGTAATCTTTCTTCAATTGAGCATAAAATTAATGAAAATTATTGAATATTATGTGCTGTAACACAGGGTGACTTTGCAATCACGGAGTGACTCGACACACGTATATTTTCAGTCACCTTGAAAAATGAGAAAAGACTTACGTCACGAGTTATAACAATATTTTTGAGAAAAAAAATTTCTAAGTTCGAATAATTTAGCAAAATGAAAAATAATGTCTAATACGATCTCATAAGTCTCCAAACAACTTCTCGAAGACAGTCGAGTAAGATTCATAAAAAATCGTGGATCTCTCAACATAGGCGTCAAATAACAAGACTTTTAAAAAATTTCAAATTTCGAAAAATCTGAAAAAAAGATTAAACTCAAATAATAATCTAAGATTTATGCCAATTTTTTTTTTGAATCTCAGAATTCAAAAAACTGGACAAGGAAATTTAAGAAGAAGAAGAAATAATTGTTTTTTTTTTCCTACTCGGAATGAGAAACTAATTCAGTGTTCCTGTCTTCGAGGAAAGAAAGAAAATAATGTCTTTCTTTCCCAAAACGAGATAAGCTTTCTTTTCTCTCTTCGGATAAAAAAATCGAATTTGTTTCTTATCGAGGGAAAAGAGAAAGAAATTGTCCCTTCGCTTTCCTACAGAAGAAAGATTTACCGATGTTCTAGTTTTACTTAGGGGGTTCAAATCGGAGCTGGGTGAAAAATTTAACTGACTATTCTCAATCATCAATCCACAGAATGATCCTATTTTTGTTACTATTTAGTTTATAAATCGAGTCCAATTTATCTATTTACATTGCTGAATTTAGATTTTGCGGCCCGATACGGGACGGGACTAAAGTATGATGTCATCTTTGGAATTAAGTCTTTATATTTTATTTGATTGTTCAACTAAGTCAGTTTCGCTCATTTGAAGGGAGAAATTTTGATGTTCGAAGCCCATTTGCGGACAAATCCAAGATCTCATGCAGTACCGTCAACTAGGGTAATATCGGACACTGGTGGTAATATCGGCCATTTGTGACTTGTTGTAGGAGCATGGCCGGCGAATCCCCAGTAGCAAGCGTGCGTTTGCATCTAACTGAATTTCCAAATTGGAAATCCAATAATTACATTTTTCATCAACTTTAGTTCAACATTTTTGTAATTGTACTTACGTCATTGAGACAAAAATTTTACCCCCTTCCTAGAAATTATCCGCGTCAATGATCTTGAGTTTGCACCTAATTGGAAAATGAGAAAATGCCGGTCGTATGTAGGAGCGCTAATATCGTTATCAGTGAAGTCAACTGGGGTAATATCAGACACCGGTGGTAATATCAGCTGATTATGACTTGTTGTAGGAGCGCTAATGTCGTTATCAGTAAACAAGTCATGAGTAAAACCGACAGTACCCCAGTTGATGGTATTTATAATAGCGATCTAAAAGATTTCCATTTCGATTCTTCGTTTTTCCGGACCGAGCCAATTTTTTTTCTTACATCAAAATGAAGGCAAATCCGAAATACTATAATGCATCCGTCATCAGCGATTGAAAAAAAAAACATCAATTTTGTTATCTTGCTCGATTTTTCAAGAAAAGTTATCTGTCGCCCATTTCGGGTCCACACTGAAGCATTCACTGAAAAATGGTGATCATTCGTGACTGTTTGCCCAAATTTTCCCATTACCTTCACAAGTACACGTACACATGAAATAAATAGTCAACCGCGTTATTCAAGTCAAGTAATCTCTGCCCATTTCGGGTCCAAATCTGTAATTACAGTTTTACCAGCTTCAGTGGAACATCCATCAACCACCCTGCCATCAACGTACGAACTAGACGATGCTGTCATGGAACTGAAATTGAAAATAGAAACGAAAACATTCATTTGTCAATTGTTATCAGTTCAGGTACTCGTTTCTTGTACATCTGGACTTCTAGACGCTCCGTTATGGAAAATTGACTGATAATATTACCTTTTTATGTTCACTCTCAAAGGGTACGGAGAAGCATGTCGAAACCGACCAAATTAATCTAACAGACAAAGTCGGGAAGATTCTTCATTCAATACCCGAATCTTTCGCAAACGACGTATGGAGAAGGGATAAGCTGTCGACAGATAAACGCGTATTCTTGAACAAAGCGATTTCTAATGAAATCGAACATTTCAACGCTGTGGTTTCTAGTCTTCGAACTGCACTGATGCGTTTAAAAGGATCCTTGCAAGGTCAGTAAGTATTTCCACGACATACAAATAACTTTGTTGACTGCTCAAATTAGAAATTTCAGAATGCTTCGTTGTGTTTTGCAGGATATGTTCAACTGACCGAAGACATGGAGGCGCTGCAACAGGATATAAAGAACAACAGAATGCTGATACAATGTCAGCTCTGGAAATGCGCCGTGCCTCAGTATTCTTTAGACGTTGAGTGCATCAAGAAAGTATTGGATATGAAACGCAGTTTTCTACAGGTTTTATTGAATTGATTCTGAGTTTTCCGATGAGCCGGCTGTACAGCGATAACTTTTTTTTTTTTCAAACTTCAAATTGTGTTCGCAGAGTTGGTTTGAAAAGAGTTCGAAGGCATACGACCTCTCTGTTTTGGAGTATCCGAGACATTGTCTGATTTTCAACTTACTGCAGCACTGTTCGGAGCATCACATTCCCATTAACGAAGTTGACTTTGATATATACGTAAGTCTTTGTTTACAATGAAACTGGAATAGAACAGTGATAAGTTTAAGTTCAGAAATAATTTGAATGTTACCTGCACCAGATGAATGTCAATTTATGACAATTCCGTTGCAATACATTGTAGACAAGTCATTGAACTTGATAATTAAGCTTTAGATAGAAATGAATGCGCATTAGTGTAAACCTAGACGCTTAATTAGTTCCGGGAGAATGGTCCAGTATGCAACGTGCATTCGTTGATGTGAATAAAATTGCTTACTTGATTCGCCGTAAATAATCATTCAGTTTAAACCTGGGTTGGTGGGTTGGCAGATAAAATTAAGGTTTGTGAAATAACAGTTACCTACGTAACTGTACGGGTATCGTGAGGCCATTTTGGTGAAGAAGATTCTTCGTATTCTTTTCGGGGGGGGGGCATTTTTTTCTTTTTTTCTTTTTTATTCTGGTCTGATGAGGAAATAGTTAATGTTTGTAGTACATTTTTATTAACCATTCCAAATTATTTCGGCCACAAACCCTCGGTAAAATACAGTCATCTTACATTTTACATGCTTATTTTACATACAAAATAGTCAATGTAAAATAGCGTTTTATTTTACATTCTATATGTAAATTGTAAAATGAATCAAAATGAGTATAACAAAACAAACAAAAAACCCGGAAGTTCAACTTTTCAATTACAATATATTTAAAACTGGCATACAACTAGGACTATAGTCAAAAACGGTCGTCTCTGTCATCATTCAATTTTTTGGTTGACTGAGGAGGGTTTTTTTTTTGGCCGGGTGGATAGCGCGTTGGTCTCGGAATTAGGAGGTCCCGGGTTCGAGCCCACATAGCAACTCGCCAGATTTCGACATAGGCCGATTTTTCGCATCATTAGGCTGTATGCGTAAAAAATAAGCTTTAACGTCAAAAAAGTGTAAGATTTTGCTTCAATCTGTATGCATAGCTTTCACTTTCTCTTCAAAGCGAACGCTCCTAAAAATGAAGCGAGTGCTTCAAAGGTAACAAAGTTTGTTCAAGTTTTTACCAGCCGACGTATGTGTCCAAGGAACTTCTTCTAATTCGAAAATCATTCAAAGAAGCGAAGACAAAGATGGAGGTAGTGTACAGATTTCCAAAGAATTTTATGAGAAATCTTTGAGAAGATTCCTCTGATTTCTGAAGATAGTTTCCGAAGAATTTTATTGAAAATATTAAGGAAACATTTTCCGATCATTTTCGAAGAATTTCATCGAACATCATTGAGAAAAATCTCCGATGATTTCAGGAGAATTTTTTTAGAAATATTTTCCAGAGAATTTCATTATAAATCTTTAGAAAAATTTTCCAATGTTTTCCTAAGAATTTCTTTAAAACTCTTCAGGAAAATTTTTCGATAATAAATGAAGAATTCTTCGGAAATCAACCGACAATTTCCGAAGCATTTCATCAAAAATAACTTGAGAAAAATCTCTGATAATTTCAATAAAATGTCGTTAGAAATCTTCGAAAATAATCTCCACTAATTTTCAGAGAATATCTTCAGAATAAATTTCCAACGATTTCCGAAAAGATTTTATGAAAAATGTTCGAGGAAAATCTCTGATCCCATCGTTTGAGTGGGAAATAGTCTCAATTTTTCGAGATTTTTGATAAGATTCTTCAAACCCATCGGATTCCCCCCCCCTCCCCGGAATATTTCCTATAGAATCTTCAAAAATTTTCAGAAAATTTTCTAGATGAATTTTGATGAAATTTTTTGGAAAACATTGATAATTTTTTCTGAAGACTTCAGATGAGATTCTTCGTTAATTACCGGAATTTTTTCCCAAAAATTCCCGACGATATTCCTTGAAAGTCATCGGAAATTCTTTTTGATTTCCAATGAAATTATTCTTTAGAAATCATCAGAGATTTTTCCTGAAGATTTTCGATAAAATTCTTCAAAAACTATCGGAGTTTTCCCCGAGTGTTTCCTATTCAAAAATTATTGGAAAATTTTCTCGATGAATTTTGATAAAATTTTTTGGAAAATATTGGAAATTCTTTCGAAACATTTCCAATGGGATTCTTTGGAAAATTTCTGATTTTTTCTTTCAAAAATTTCCAAGGAAATTCGTTTCAAATTATCGGAGATTCTTCTCGAGGATTTCCAATGAAATTATATTCTTCGGAAATCATCACGGATTTTTCCTGATGATTACCGATAAGATCCTTCAAAAACCATCGAATTTTTCCAAAATATTTTTGATAAAATTCTGTGAATATTATCGAAAGATTTTTAAAGAAATTCTTCGGAAAACATGGAAAATTTTCTCTGACGATTTCCGATGAAATTCTCCGGAAATTATCAGTGATTGTTCTCAAAGATTTCTCGTAAAATTCCTTGGAAATTATCGGAGATTTTCTCCGAACCTTTCTTCTGAAGAAATGCTTCAAAAATCATCAGAGATATTTCTGAATGATTTTCAATGAAATCCTTTGCTATCGTTGGAGATTTTACTTAAAATTTTCAACAAAATTCTTCTGAAATCATCGGAGATTTTTCTTAGTGATGTTCGATGAAATTCTTCGAAAATGTTCGGAAATTTTTCCTTAATATTTGCAATGAAATTCCTCGGAAATCAAAGGAATCTTCTCGAAGATGAATGATAACTGCACGTACGTGTTTTTCAAAAAGAAGTCTACACGAGACTAAATACATTTTTTGGCGAGCGGAAGCTTCACTATTGAATTAACACTATCCTTTATGCATACAACTGGAAGAAAAACCTTTTTCCCGAAGCAAACGTTCTCACTCCTGAGCACAAGCTTCATCTTCACTTTTTTTATGTATACACACTGCAGCTTGCACTTCACTTTTGCGAAATGAAAGTTGTAGCTTCTCCTTATGCATATACGTCCAATTGTACCAATAATTACCCCGGTGTTGCCATGTGTAGCACTCGCTACACCAGCTGTACAGAAGTTGCCGGCCCTGCCTCCACTTACCAATATTTATAATCCTAATAATAGCCCACTGAGTTAATATTGCTTACTTTTCTTTTCCTTATTACTGAGACAAGTAAGTATACTTAGATATATTAATCTAACTTTGTGATCAGGAGTTTTATATTTGAAACATGGATAACTGAATAAATTTATCATTCATTATTTTACATTTTACATGCATTGTACGTAAAATGTAAAATGAACAATTTTACTTGTAAAATGCCAACCCTGGTTTACACTCTGAATAAATTTTCGAACTCAGCTATTTCGATGCATCGTTCGATTCTCCAAATCGTTTATCCCGCCTATTCAAAAAGTCAAATTTAGATTTTGGGACCCGAAACGAGATCGGATTACAAAATCGAATTAAATTTTCGAAGTAAAAGACCTATTTCGGTACTTTCTTCAGTTTATTCAGCAAACTCAAATGGGTGTATTTGAAGGGCTCGAAATTTAGATTTTACTATCCTAATGAAGGTCGGATTTGACGACATTTTCAAACTTACCGATTCGAAATCTCCCTTCTCATACTTCGTATAATTTATTTAGCAAAGTCAAACTGGTTCATATAAAGAACCCAAAATTTGTATTTTGGAATCAAAATCAGGATCGAATAAAGTGTTGATAAAATTTTCAAGCTCAGCGACAAAAAAATAAATACCTATTACGATCACACTTGGTGGAGCGTATGGCGATGCACGTATGCCAAAGTGGCTCCCCAGACACCGCACTCCTGGCTCCGCGGAAACCATTCTTTCGAGTATCGCATCAGTGATCAGAGGGACGTATTGAGGCTGGTCCGGGCTCTCATTCCGCCTCTTCATTTCGGATTCGCGCTGTCCTGCCAGGGCCACCGTGGAACACCCTACTGACCGAGGGAACGCTCACCCAGCATTCACCTGGAACTTGGATGCACCACAGCCGGACACCCTGTTCAATTTTCTTGAATTGAAACTATCCCCGCAGGGAATAAGTGAAATTTGGGGTAAATTGAGCTTGGTCTGGCTGTATTTTCGGGGGTTTAGCGATTCAGAATACCCTATTTCGATATTTTTGTCGATATGTTTGTATTTAAAATGTCAAAGTTGGTGGCACGTTCCTCAGTCTCTTTTTGGAGTTGGAAACATTTTTCCACCGTCGAATGAGGTATACCTTAGTCCTTGAATGTAACCGTCCGTCCCATCTTAATCTGACTTTGCAGTGAAAAGAGGAGGGGGACCACGTTGTGAAACACCCTATGTATAATTCGTGTTGTAAATATTTTCAGATGATGTCAGATGGAACCACTGAGTCCGGGCGCCACACGGTACTTTTGAACGGCTTACTTATTCGAAATGCGCAGTGGAACACAGACATCGGGACATTAGTTGAGTGCCGACTTCAATCGCCGCTGGACTTCACAACGGTAAGTGCAAAAAGCGATTGATTTCATTTGTCATCTTTCTAGCCAACCAATTCGCTTCGAGCACTTCCCTCGCCAACTTGCACGCTAGAGCTTAGGTCCTTGAACCGACGAACCAATTCGCTTTCAAGCATTCCCCCGGCCAACTTGCACACCGCAGCTTAGGTCCTTCAACTGAATTTATAAACTTGATCTGTGTTCTTTTCGTATGACTATAGTTGTGCATCGTGGCGCAAGACAGTACGCAGCTTCCTGCTGTAGACCCGAGCTACGTTTGTCCCGTTTATAAGACTCAAGAGTCTCGGGGAAACGAACAGTGCCGCAAGGAATTTGTCGTAGCCGTTTCGTTACCTACGACAAAGCACTCGGATGCGTGGATATTAAGAAGTGTAGAACTGATCACTAAGCATCCGGGATGAGTATCGACTGGCTGCGTGTCTGCGAGAAATCTCGTATTGTAAGATGTAGCATTCGAACTAGAGCAACAGAAATACAGTTTTCAAGGGTGGTATATCGATGTCTGTATTTCTCGCGAAATCACAATGAGTTGCTCTTCAGCCCTGTCTTGCCGGGTGCAAATGTCGTTGCCGTGTCGTTACCTGCGACAGTGCACTCGGATGCGTGGATACTAAGAAATGTAGAATTGATCGCTAAGCATCCGGGATGAGTATCAACTGACTGTCTGTTTACGAGAAATCTCGAATTGGAAGATGTAACATTGGAACTCGAGCAACGGAGATACAATTTTCGAGGGCGATATACCGATGTCATCTCTGTATTTCTCGCGACATCGGAACGAGTTGCTCTTCATTCTTGTCTCGCCGCGTGCAAATGATTCCTTCAGTATAGCAAACACACACTCGAGTATCCGTGTATCGTCGCTCGAGCTCCATTTGTTCGACCGCACGATCACACAATAACTCACTAAGATCTTTAATCTATTTTATTGAGAATCCCATTTTACTTTATGTACGTTCAGTGTCGCACTTTACCCGTCGACTCCATTGTCGACGTTCGATTCGATTCACAATTCGGCGACATAATAACCTAAAATGGTGTACCGGATATGGAGGTTGAAGAGTCGAACGATTTGCTAAAAATAAACAAGTTTCGAGAAATGTTAGCCCGATAGATGCGGCTTACATAGAACAGCTATTACTTTGTCATTTAAAACGATGTCTGCATCTGGCGTTTTTCCCACTTTCCACCGCAAAAGCTTTTTCTTTTCTTTTTAACTTTATACACTTCTTTTATCTCGTCGCTTTCGCGTTTTTCTCTTTTTCCTACTCGGGCGCGTGGTTTGTGTCCTTGGTGTCGGCGCTCTTTTTCTCCCCTTTCTTTTCCATCTTGGGAACGCGGATCGAAAGTGAAATCGAGATTTCCCGATTTAATCGTACGCGTAAATTCGAGTGTGAAGTGTGCCTCCAGGTTGTATTCCTAAGATGGTACAGTTTCATCGATACATGAGTTGTGCCCCAAACAGCAGGCTTTAAATTCCATTCGTATAGTACATAGGTACTTATTTTGGATTATCTAATGAGTCAATTATTTACAGCCTGGAACAAACAATTGTACACGTTAATTACTCGTATTATACTTAGGTGAACCACCGTCTATCCCGCCCACCTTTGGGTATAGGCATCTGTCACATTCTGTCAGTCTCCTGTCGAGGGCACTACTAGCCCAGTGAAGGCTGATATCTATCTATCTTGTGGGTGGCCCCTCTCGCTTCTTTTTCATGTCCCGTGAGATCCAGTGTGTTGCCAACAGGTTCCACTTGTTCCTGTCCCCCATGGCCATATGTCCTGCATACTTAAATTTAAGCCTTTTGATAATATATCCGACATCTTTGATTTTGGTTTTCTCTCTTATTATATTGATACTAATCTTGTCTTTTAACTTGATATTAGAAATACTCCTCTGTATTGAGTACTGGGTTTTCTTAAGTTCAGAGGTAAGCTTCCCTGTCAAGCCCACGTCTGACACCTATAGCACAGCACCGGCATCACGCACACTTCCAGAACTTTTATTTTAGTCCTAAGTTTTTATTATTGTAGGCATTTTTATTACGCAAAATTTACAATTTTAGGTAGAACTTTTTCAATGTCGTTTCTCGCGTAAGGCCCTGTTTTTGGGCGAATGCCTCCCTCAACCTCCTCAATTCGGCCCGGTCAGCCGTTATTCTATGAAACAATCTGGTTCTCTTTGATTTTACCGGAGGGGGTATTACTTTTAAAAATTGAAAGAAGTCGTCTGACCATTTAGCTTACTATTTACCCCGTCTTTTCCCTCCTCTCAGGTGCCAAAAAGTTATTTTATAAGACCAGCGATCGTCCTTTAGTCTACCCAAATGGCCTGTCCAGTCCCATTTCAATCTCCTTGTAAAGCGTGTTATATTTTTGTCTTGCCGAAATTTTTCTCTCATTGTTTTCAGTTTGACTCTGTCTTTCAGTTTTATTCCTAGCATAGCTCTTTCCGTTGAATTTTGGGTAGACTGAAGTTTCGTCTCTAGCTGTTTGGACAACGTCCATGTTTGGCAGCCGTAGGTGAGTGTCGGAAGAACACAACCGTTGAAAAGGTGGCTTTTGAATTTTAGGGAATAGTTGTTTTTCAAAATAAATTTTACGCTCCAGAATTTACTCCATGCAATTGTAATTCTTCTGTTTATTTCTTTTTCCATTGGGTTTTGGAATGGTACTAGCTGTTCTAAGTAAATTATATTTTCTACGATCTCAATTTTTTGATTTTCGATTTTGATTTCCAGCAGGTGCCCTGAGTTGGTAAGAATTTTGGTTTTTGTTAGGTATATTTCTATGCTTGCCTTTTTGCTCTGAAATTTGAGTTCCTCCAGCATCTCTTGCAGGTCGCTCCAGGATCCCGCCACCACTCTTAGGTCATCGGTGAACGTTAAGTTGTTCAGAAGATCACCATTGATGTTAACTCCTTTGTTCTCCCAATTTAAATTTTTTTAAATCTCGTTCAACGCACAGTTGAACAGCAGTGGCGAGATTGGGTCGCCCTGCCTCACCCCCTTCTGATATCAAATTCTTCTCCGTCTACATAGGTAACTATCTGGGCTTTCAAATCCGTGTACATCTCTCGGATTATTCCAATCATAGAGGGCATGGCTTGCCAGAGCCTCGTGCATAAAATTTTGCTTTAAAAGGTCGAAGGCATTGGTAAAGTCGATGCAAGCTAGGAGGACAGTGAATCGGTATTCCGTTGCTTTCTGTATGAGTAAGTTGACTGTGTGGAGGTGGTCAGTCGTGGAGAAGCCCCTCCTAAATCCTGCTTGGCAGGGAGTTTGGTGTAGTTCCAGCATGCCTCTCAGACGGAAGTCTAGCAGGGCGGACAAGATCTGGGCCAGGATTGGAATGAGGCTAATTGGCCTGTAGTTCCTAATGTCGTAACGACAGCTTTTTTTGAAAAGCAAAATAATTTTTGAGATTTTCCAAACTGGTGGTATCTTGTTGGTTTCCCAAATTGCGTTGTACAGTTTGGTTAGAATTTTTATCATTTTTTCGCCTCCGTACTTAATTTGTTCGTTGGTGATCCCATCTAGCTCCGCTGCCTTGCCATCCTTCAGAGACAGTACTGCTCTCCTCACCTCGCTTTCCATAAAGTTTGGCAGTTTGACTTCCTCACTGACAAACTTTTGTGCCTTTGTGCTGACTGATATGTCGGAGTATAATTTCATGTAAAATTCTGTTGCGATTTTGTTAATTTATTTTCACTCGTATTGTTTGACCCCCTCTTTGTCTTTCAGCCAGGTCATGAGGTATCTTCTTGTGGAGCATTCTTTTTTAATTTTTTTCCTGTACTTTTGGAGTCTCTCATGATCAAGTGTACTATTTTACTCGCTTTCTCCCATGTTGAATTCTCTCAGACGTTTTTTAATAAGCTTACAGATTAGATTTAATTCGATTCTGTTTTTCAGTGATTTTGACGTTCGTTTGAGTTTCTCTCTTTTGGAAATCAACTCTCTGATGTTTTTTAGGAGGGCTAGCGAAAACTTGCTGGAGTTGGAAGGTGGGAGGTTTTTTGCTGCCTCGTTTATAATTTCTTTTAGTTGGTCCCAGCTGGGGGGTTCTCCACTCCCTTCCACCTGGTCAATCGCTTTTTCTATTTCTTTTTGGTATTCCATTCTGTTTTCAGAACTTATTTTAGCTTTGGGCAGTATTTCTCCTGGTAGAAATCTCTTTTTGTTCATAATAATTTCACAGAAGATAAGGCGGTGATCAGAGTGGAATTGAAAATTTCGAAGACTTTAATCGGACATCGTTGAGAAACATACCCAATTTCACGCAAATTTTGTCAGAAATTTTAGGAAAAATCTCCAATAATTCCAAACAATTTTATCAAGAATCATCGAGAAGTACTTCTCTGATGATTTTGGAAGGATATCCTTAGAAAATTTTTGATGTTTTTCAGAAATTTTCGTCAAAAACGTTCGGAAAAAAACAATAATAATTTCTAAGGAATTAATCAGAAATTTTGGAGAAGAAGTGTGAAGATTTACGGAGAATTTCATCGGAAATATTCAGAAAAGAGTCCAGTGTTTTCCAAAGAATTTCCTCGAAAATCTTCGGGATAATTTTCCGATAATTTTTAAAGAATTGCATCGGAAATTTTCGGAAACAACTCCGATAATTTCCGAAGAATCTCATCGAAAATTATTCTAATGAAATTATTCTGCATAAATCATCGGAGATTTTTCCCAAACATTTCTGATAAAATTCTTCTGAGATCATCGAAATATTTATCACAAAAATTTCCGATGAAAATATCTAGAAATCAACCGAATATTTTTCTGAAGAAAACTTTCAAGAATCACCGAAGGTACTTCTCAATAATTTCCGATAAAATCCTTTGGAATGATTGCAGAGTTTTCCTAAAATTTCCCACAAATTTCTTCTGAAACCATCGGATAATATTTTTCAATGATATCCGATAAAATTCATTAAAAGTGATAGGAAAATTACCCTTAATATTTTAGATAAAGTTCGTCAGAAATAATCTTTGAAAATCAAAGGAATCGTCTCGAATATTTTTCAAGAAATTCCTTGCAAATAATCGAAGGTTTTTTCTAAAGATTTGTGGTACAATTCTTCAAAACTCTTGGTGTTCTTCCCCGAGTGCTGTCGATAAAATTCTCCAAAAATTATCAAGAAATTTTCTAGAAGAATTTTTATGAAATTAATTGGAAAAGAATGGAGATTTTTTCTGAAGATTTCTGATGCAATTCTTTGGAAATTATTGGAAACTTTTCCCAAAAATTTACAATGAAATTGCTTAAGAATCATCCGAGATTTTTACCGAAGATTTCCGATGAAATTCTTTGGAAATTATTGGAAACTTTTCCCAAAAATTTACAATGAAATTGCTTAAGAATCATCCGAGATTTTTACCGAAGATTTCCGATGAAATTCTTTGGAGATTATCGAAAATTTTTCCAGGGGATTTTCGATAAAATTCATCAGAAACCATCGGAGTTGTTCTCCGAATATTTCCTACGAAATTCTTCAAAAATTGTCAGGACATTTTTCCGAAGAATACTGATAAACTTTCTTGGAAAACACTGGAATTTTTTTCTAAAAATTTTCGATGAGATTCTTCGGAAATTATCGGAGTTTTTTCCCTGTAAAAACTATCGGAAAATTTTCTCGATTTTCGAGGAAATCCTTTGGAAAATACTGGACTTTTTTCTGAATATTTCCGATGAAATTCTCCGGAAATCTTCATATCCCCAAAATTTCTGATTAATTCCTTAGAAACCGTTCGAAATTTTCCCCGAACATTTTTGACGAAAATTTCTGAAAAGCATCAACAATTTTCTAAGGAAATCCAAGATCATCAAAGATACTTCTCAATGATTCTTGATAAAATTGTTTGGAATCATTGGAGATTTCCCCTAAAATTTCTGACAAAATTCGCCTGAAATCATTGGAGATATTTCTTAATGAGGTCTCATGAAATTCTTCGAAAATTATCGCAAATTTTTCCTGAATAGGAGATTTTTTTCGAATATTTCCGACGAAATTCTTCAGAGATTCAGAAAGATTTTCCAGAATATTTTTGATAAAATTTTTCAAAAGCCATCGGAGTTTTCCCCGAATATTTCCCATGAAATTCTTGTCGAAGAGACCGCTCGCCTGGCAAAACAACTGAGTCATGTTCAGCGTAAAGAAGTTTTCCTATGGCGGAAGGAAAACCGACTAACCCTGTATGTGGTAGCAATATTCATAGGTCTGTTAAAAACTTTAGATACTATACCACACCTTGAACTAATTAATTCTCTGGAAGCACATGGGGCACAAGAAAAATATTTAGAATGGTTTAGAAATCACCTTACACACAATCTTCAATAAAAAATAGGTAAATATTGCAGTAATTAAAAATCTTTTATAAATGGTGTAAGGAAAGGTTAGGAGGGTTGAGATGCTTTTTCTTTTATGTCCTCTACAGGGTACTCTAATATAGGTAGGAGCATCCGGTTGAGGTTATTCGATAGGTATCAGTTAGTACTTCTTTCAAAATAAAAACGAATTTTTCCAATTAATTAGCAAGGACGTTATAGACCATCAAAAATCATGCCAGCCAAACCAAAAAAAGTAAGAAGGCATAAGACACATCATGCGGAGGGTTAAGGCAGGCTTAAAAAAGTACTGAAGAAAATTAAGGTTGCAAATTGTACATTTAAATTTAGTACATCATTCAAAAGAAGGAAATTTGAAAACGCTCTGTAATTTTTTTGTTTTACCACTTAATTTTCTACTTTCACTAGTTACTTTAGACGATTCTTCAGGGAGTGTTGAAACAAGTTGGGGACGTCATATGGCCAGTAGTAAACGATATTTTATCCAAATTTTTGAAACAATACTATATACATCTACCAAATTAAATAACAATAGGTTATTGAAAACTTCTTCTCTCTCTTCTGCCAATTTAAATAAAACGTATGTACCACTATTTTGCTCTAAGGCTTCGACATCTTCGATATAGATAAGGTAAAGTGCCAATACTTGGTCGGGGTACCAAATCTTGGTCATTTTTTCCGTGCGCTCTAGCGTCACAGATAAAAGTCTGTTGGTGCTGCCACCTATCCTTACTTGTAGAGCAGACCTTCCTCTTCGATTTAAACGCTTGGCCGACAGAAATAAGTGTCTTGAGTGCTTTTAATCAGTGATTGAAGATTGTTGATCTAAAAGTGCGAAAATTTTACATTGTGGAAATTGACAAATGTTGAAATATCAAGATGGTAAGTAATTTTATGATCATTTTGCATACATTTTTGCTTTTAAATGACCATAACATAGTACAGTGATTTGGATTTTTTTTGGTAGTACAAACTAGTTTTGAAAGTAAGCAAAATTCTGTACATAAAACTTGAATTATTGCAATGTTATGGTGCATAAATCGATTCTGATGAGTGGAAACACTCTTTGCAATGAAGTAGAAATGATTTCGATGAAAATTTTTAACAAATACACTTTTCGATTTTTTGAGTGACCAACATTTGGCACTCCACTTTTTTGACCAACATTTGGCACCAAAATGTTTTCATTTTGAAATCTGATTTTAGGAGTGTTCTGATTATACAACCTACTTAATTCATAATTTTTGTGCATGTATGATTTTTCATACTTTATAAGTATAGTGTCTGTAAGTAAATTTTGTCCAAAAATGCGAAAATTCACAGGGTGCCAAATGTTGGTCAATTTTTGGGTGTGCCAAATGTTGGTCGATCAAGATTTGGCTTTTTTTTTTTTGAAAATTCAAACCCCCATATCTCTTTGAGTTTTTCAGTTTTCACATTTCGCCTCGCACTTTTATGTCTTATTTGCCTTCTAGTTTTTATACGTTTTGGAAAAGTTTTATTCGAAGGGGTGACCAAGATTTGGCATATGGTGCCAAATCTTGGTATTTGGACGTTTTTTCAAACGTAGTTGGGGAGGGGAGGGGGATTTTGTTTTAGTCGCAACCCCCTTAAAAGGTAGTTAAAGGATGAAATTTTAGTATGCCCGTTTCAAATTTACCCTCTGACCAATATAGACCCCCCCCCAGGGGACCTCAAAATACCCCGACCAAGTATTGGCACTTTACCTTATTACTGATAGCTAATTTCTCATCCCTTACTGATAAAACTTAAAGACAGACATGAGACAACACAGAGACAGATATGAGATAGACGTGAGACTTGAAGTGGGCCCGATATAAATATTATCTTGATAGCTACCGTCTCGTCCCTATTGACAGGACATTGAGAAGATAACCTGGAATGCTCCTTGCCTATTGATAAGACATAAAGACACAGGGACAAACATTTAGGACGTCCTCGATATGCATATTACTGATAGCTACCTCCTTCTTTCCTACTAAGACATAAGAACGGACATGAGACCAAGACATTGATCTCTAATCCGTATATTACTGATAGCTGATCTTAACATGGAGAAAAATTTGACGTTTATTACACCCTACAATTGAGATACAGTAGTCAACTGAAGCTGAATGGCACGCGGGAGGAAGGCGTATAGCACCAAGCAGAGGACCGACATGAGGAAAGTATACATAAGTGTTGGATTGGGCCACGAAGCGGCCAGGGGGCAAACCCCTTATTAATTTTAAATATTCTTTCACTCATATAATTTTTCAGTTATTTTGGTGGGATGGGGACTTCCAGAGAATTTGGAGAGGCTGTCGATTTGTGCCTAAGGAAAAAGTAATATTCGCGTCTATAGAGGGATGAGTACGTGACAGAGAAGTTCTTACATGGCGCTGTAAGAAAACGGCGTTTGTTAATTTTGGTTAACTGGCAGTGTGGTTACGGTTATTGGCAATTAATAACTGACAGACACTATTAATTATCACATGTTATGTTCCGTTTGCCGTTTATTTTTCACTTATGAAGCAGTAAAGGGAAGATATGGATGTTCAAAATATTGCCCAGTAAACATTCGGCCAGATGGACGTCAGAATCAGTTGATTTCACGTTCTGTTTTGTCCATTGCGACTCGACTCGAGTAAGATAATATTCATAATAATAATTATAATTTATAATTATAAAGCTGTATTGATGCTCTTATTTCCAGATTATATCTAATTTGTCTAGACAAAAATGGCACATCAATACGCCCATCTCGGGCATAAGCCTCCCGTACCCTTCTCCAAGCTTCCCTGTTCTCTGTTACCCCGACCCATCTGAAGCCCGCATAACCCACAATTTCGTCCCTCCATCTTGTTACCGGCCTCCCGTCCCTTCTTTTTTTCTCCTAATGGTGTCCACGTAGTAGTTCTTATTCCTTTGCTCTCATAAAATGCCACGAGAGTTTGAATTTTTGTCTTCTAATTGTCCACCACGTCTTTGCTTTTTGTCGTGTCGCGAATTTCCGAGATCCTAATCCTATCCCGCCTTTTTGTATTCAAGATTTTCCTTTCCATTTCCCGTTGGGTAGCCTTAATTTTGTCTGCCTGTGATCTTGTTACTGTCCATGTCCGGGCCCCGTAGGACTAGTATGCAACTTTTCGATATTCGTATTTGAAAAAAAATTTTTTTGTGCCTTGCCCGACGGTGGGCTACAATCTGCGAATTTACACCTTTCTGTGATTTACCAGGGGTTATCGGCCCGGTGGGAGCCGTCACGCCTTCGGGTCCATCCAATCACGGGTATAGGCTGCTACCGTCCGCTTCCAGCTTGGTCTGTTCCTGGCCACCCATTGCCATAAAATGCCAAACCTTCTGACAATTTCGTCCCACCATCTTGTATGGGGTTTCCCGCTTCCTTTTTTCTAGTCCCTTGGGTATCACCCTTCCACGGTTTTAGTCCATTTCTCATTCCGGCGTCTAGCTAAGTGCCCCGCATAGCCGAGTTTGAGCTTCTCAACCGTCCATCCTATATCTTCTGTTCTCGTTTTGCAGTGGATTGTTTAAAGCTTGATTTTGTCTTTTAGCCTCAAGCCTAGGATTTTACGCAATAGCGTGTTATAAGTCGTCCTTAATCATTTTAGTCAGGGCCTAAGTCTGGGCCCCATAGGTCAGTGACGGCTCAATGCACTGCCTGAAAACCCTGGACGTAACGAAAGTGCTCGTTTACCATTCTTTTTCTTACAGAAAGCGATTTTGAAAGAACACGTCCATTGCAGAAGGCGTATTACGAATACAGCATGAGTGCAGAAATTACAGCTCGCGACCCACATTGAGAATCCGGAATTCGACTGGTCAACTTCGGTAAAAATTGTATGCAAAATACTGCCAAATTAATGATATAAGTTCTGAATGAATAACACACGATTCTATCCGATCAGGTTCGATGCGAAGGCCCGAGTACGAGTACACATGAAAGCTGACGATAGGGTAGGAAAATCCAACCCCTGCGTGGAAATTATCCAATGAAACCGAAAAAGGGTGTTTTCTAAAGCTTAACGTTCGCAGTCGGTCGAACGCTATTCGTATACTCGAACTTTCAATTACTGTACGTGCACATGCCTCGGTGAATTTGCAACAATCACCTGTGCGCTTTTGGATTGAGAAATTTCGTCTGTGGTTAATCGTATCGAACTTTCAATCGAAAGCTGAACTAATAGATACTCCGGTGAGTTGAACATTTACTAACGACAATTTATTCTTAGTTTTGTTTATTCTTTTTTTCTAGTTGCTGATCTAAATGATTAGAATTGGGTAGGGCATTAGTGATACAGTCAGTATAAAAGGCAAAAGTGAGACAGCTAGCAAAAACAAAGAAATTGAGCAAATAGGGGAGTGCCACAATTCTAATTTGTATTAAAAACATCTTAATGAGTCATCGTCGGCGCTTTCATAAAATTAATATTAAAAAAGTTAGAAATCAGAAACTAGAATAAGTAATCTTTTTTTTTGTCAACTTTTTTCTTCATGTGGGCATGGTATTCACTCAGAATATCTCTGCCCCTAACCCTAATGATCAAATCTACAAAATTTTTGCATAATTTTTTTTTCCTCGTTAAAGTGTGATTGTGTCGTAAATATCGTTAATGTCTGACTGATTCTTGTAGCTATTCCTAGAAGCGAGTTCTAACCGTGTACCACAATAGCCCGAAACTCTGTAAATTTAGATTCTTGCCAGGCAATTCTGATACACGACTTTTTTAAAAAGATTTTTCCCTCTACATTCTCAATGTATGCAAATGAGCACTATTCAACCTTATTTTTCTGTAATCTCCATCTTTTGTGGAAACTACATACGGAGTGAATTGCGAATTTTTGTATCACTAATATCCTATACGACCATATTTTACGGGGGGGGGGGGGAAGTGTTAATTTACTGAAATAATTAAAATCAAGGGGAAAATTGCCACCGAAGATCTTTTGCGGAATATTGTCGATATTATTCATCTTGATCTCCACAAAACCCCCTCGACTTGTAGGGGATTCGTTAATTTTTGTCTGGAATCCAAACCTCCAAAATAGACTTTTTGCATAGAAACAACAAAAACTACCGAATATAAGAAAAAAATTTCAAACTGAAATTATTCCTTATAAGATTTTATATGGACGCTGTTCAACAAAAGGGAACCAACTAGCAAAATCCGCTTTTTGAGAACACGTGATTCGAAGTTCAAGAGCCATGTAGAAACTATATGGCATTGCGTTTATTGACAGGCTTTTTTCAACGTGAGTACACATTTTTGAATCGGGAACCCATTTTTGAAAAATTTTACGTTTTACGTTCTTTCCAACGATACTAATAACTCATTTTATTTACAAATGTTAGTTGGTTCCCTTTTGTTGAACAGCGTGCATATCAGAAAGGTTCTGTTCAATTTTCCCCCCAACTCCCAAGAAATGCCAACAATGAGGGTGGGGGCACAATGTGACCCTTTCTTCATACATTCACGCAGACCTTGTGAGTGTAGCGACCCTCTCCTTTCAAATATACAATTTTGTATAAATTGTCCCGCCTGGCTAGTTTCTGCGTAGCGCGGTGCAAGCGTCTCAGCAACGTCTTTTGTCGTCTGCATACCTGTACTTCCGGTACGTAATCTTTTCAAACCCGCGTTCTTCTTCTCTTTATGACTCTTCCTCCTTTTCCTCACTCGGTCGGCCAGTCAAGACATCAGTTTAGTTTATCCACGTTTTTCTTCTTCTTATCCTCATGACTCTCTGTCCGTTTTCTCCCTCGATCGGCCAGGTAGGACTACAAAAATGTAGAATTTTAAACATTTTTGTGGCTCTGCCGACTTCAATTAATAAAAAGATTGAATATCACTTCCCGGGCATATTTTTGTACGTCTCCATCTACCATCCTTATAATTCATTCCCATCTGTAGATACCCCGTTTTACAATTCAGGTTTTTCTGTGTGTTTTTTGGTACCTATCAGGAATGACGTTTTCTTATAATTTTTTAAGACTTTTATTAGCCCGAATCATCGATAGGTAAGGGGTTTTCAAGGTGACAGAATTTTAGTGTTAGTTTGACTGTCAATTCAAAATAAAAGTGGCTTTCCAAAACGTGCTTTGTCAAAAAATCAAATTTTTCAGGAAATGGAAAAAACTGTGTACATTGATAACCGTTTGATCTCATTTTATTTTATTTTTTCATGAATGGCAACACTGCATCTTTCTAAATGAGATCCCTAATATTACATCCGCTGTACTACAACTACTAGCTGTGAGGTAGGAACGTAGGACAAAGCACATTTTGGAACGGCATAATGACACCGCTCGCATAGAACATGTATTCACGCATAGAGATTGCATTTTTCTACTATTCTGACCAGGTAGTTCTATGAGAGACCGTTTTCACTACTAGATCGCGCTAATATCTCGATTTCCATTTTTTTTTGGACTAAGCTCGTTTTGGAATGCGGCTCTTCAATTACGAGGGAGCTCTGAAAGTTCAAAAATGGCAAAATAGATATGAACTCGTTTCTGAAGGCAATTTTATTCTGAAATGAAAATGGTGGTACTCAAGGAAGGCGTAAGAGACACCGAAATGAAGATGAGTTGAGGGGGTCTGGACTGGACCAAAGGATGAGAGGATGTTAGAGGCGGTGCTAAAATTGGAAAACCTATGATTTGACGAAGTCGCCAAATGGGGCAGACTCGTTGAACACTCCCCTTGGCTACGCCACTAATGAGTTCAGGAGAAATACGGATATCAATATGCAGGTTTTCAAAATCGCTGAACTCGTGTGTCCACTGTCAGTGTCACCCTACTGGTGTTGTGGGACGTATGGCGGTGCACGCAGGCCAAAGTGGCCCCTGAGACACCGCACCCCCGGCACCGGAAACTACCCTTTCGGGCATCGCATCAGTACCAAGGGGGAGTGTCACCCTACTGCAAGAAATCTTGCACAGGGGAGGGGCACAAAAATTAAGATAAAAATAGGGGAATCTAAGACATTATTATACTTGGGTCACTGAACGTGTTCCTGATCCAAAAGTGAAAATTAAGATATCTCCGAAAAGAAACTGAGTGGCAAAAATATCATGGAGTAGCAGATGGATATAATTTTTATCACGTTTTTGAGCTTGATGTTACAGGGCGTCAATCAAAGCCGATAACTAACAATAGGAGACTATTGGTGGACTTGGGAGCTCCATTTTCAGATTTTGAGACATTTTTCCAGTTGTGACACTCTTAGAAAAATTTATATTGACTTTTTATGTGGCAGTAGCTAGTACCCTTAGGATCTAGAAAGGAAAAAAGATGAATTCCAAGAGTATACATCATCTTCTAAAATGTTCTAAAGCTTATTACAGATCGTCCAGAGATCAAATTCAGTGAGGAAGCCCTAAAAAATTTATATATAAAAAATTGAAATTTTGGAAAGAAATGAACGATATATTTCTTTTCAAAAATTTCTTACTTTTCTAAGTAATATTTCCAGAAATATTTCCAAGGCACATCCCTAATCCATACTCGAACAACGAATGTCTGTGAGTCGTTTCACTCCCACTTAAACAGAGATGTCAGCGTTCCCCAAAAATATGAACTCGTTCACACTGTTTGCGTTTGCTTTAAAAGTGAACGCGTTCACATCCGTTCTCGTTCATGTGAGAAGAACGCGTTCACTTTGTTCTTGTTTGTGGAGGGGCTCCGTTCGTGAACGCGTTCCCATTCGCGAACGCGTTCCCATTCGCGAACGGGAGTTGACATCTCTGACTGTAGCCATTCCTCTCTCTGTTCTCTCCGTTCTCGTCCACAAAATGAAAAAAACGCGTTCCTGCCCGTTCTTGTTCATGTGAGAAGAAGAACGCGTTCACTTCGTTCTTTTTTGTGGAGGGGCTCCGTTCGTGAACGCGTTCCCATTCACGAACGGGAGTTGACATCTCTGACTGTAGTCATTCCTCTCTCTGTTCTCGTCCACAAAATGAAAAGAATGCGTTCCTGCCCGTTCTTGTTCATGTGAGAAGAAGAATGCGTTCACTTCGTTCTCGTTTGTGGAGGTGCTGCGTTTGTGAACGCGTTCCCGTTCGCGAACGGAAGTTGACACGAACAGGAGTTGACATCTCTGCACTTAAACTCTTAAACAGTTCATTCTATGAATCGGGCCGTACAGCGTTAGTATTGATTAGTCTTATTAGCGACCAACAGGTGAAGTTTTTGACACAATCAACAAAATTTTGGAATCTAGGTATAAAAATAGTCTTAATTGAAAGAAAATTCTTTGTTCGAAAAATTTGTTCCTCTTTAAGTATTTCAAAAACGTCTTACTTTTCGAAATATTTCAATTTTAATGTACATTTTAATGGGGGGAAATGTATAGATTCACTTCCTTCTTGCTACTTATCACTTCGACTCGATAGCGACGCGCTCTGACGGATGTATGGCCCGAATATAGAACGTTTTTAGAAGTTTGGTGCGATACTTACGCGAAAATAAGCTATATTCGAAATTTGAAGAAAGTTCCGCGGCAATGAAAAAAGAAGCGACTGTTGCCACCAGAGATGGGCGTTGTTCACTATTTAATGAACTTGCTCTTGCTCTTATTCTTTATTTCCATTTTTAGTGAACTAGTTCTTGCTCTTGTTCACTTGGTCTTCCAACTGATCTAGTTCATCGTTTGTTCATTAAAAAGAACCGTTGCTCTTGGTCTAGCTCATTTACAAATAGGGTTTTTGTATAAACAAACTGCGAGCAAAAATTGTTTTGGGGTAATAGCCTACAGCTGAAAACTAGGCTGGTGTCCAAGCAATTTCTTTAATCTCCATTGAAATTCTATGAGATTGTTGATAAAATTTAAACATCAAATAAAAATTCAATAATGTTATAATTTGTAATTGTAGCTCTGAAACCATTATGAAAGTTGAAACTTAAGTCTAGAAAGTGGAAATATACAAGAAAAAGCCCCCCCCCCCCAAAAAAAAAGAAGAAAATTACGAAAAAATAGATGAACAATGAATGAACAAGTTTTGATCAGGTCAAAAAATCGTGAACTAGTTCTTGTTCTTTTTTGGGGGAGATGAACTAGTTCAGAACTAAGTTCACCAAATAGTGAACAAGAGCAAATGAACAACTCGCTCTTCAAGAGCAACGCCCACCTCCGGTGGCCACCCTAATTACTTGACGCGACTTAGGCGAGTTATTCCGCATCGAATTTGTAAAGCGTGTCAGTTTTAAATTCCTTCTCCCGCGCCTTCAGTGATTTTTCGTAAAGATTTCAAATAAAGTTATTATCTGAGATGGTACACGCCAATTCTCAACTGATTCATAATACATTGACAGTCTTAAGTCTGTTAAAGTGAGAAGGGAAATGAGATCAGTCGCGAACCCGGGACTCAACTCGGATGTGTACCTCCGCTGCTTCAGGACTCAATTCGGACGGGTACCTCCGCACATGAGACTCAATTTGACTACGGCCAAATTACGAACGTTCCCGTTCTCGTTTTCGTTCTGAGATAACGAGAATGAGACCATGAGAACATGCCGTTTTTCTTCTCATTCTCGTTCGTTCTTCCAACAATGCATGCGTCGGCTTTAAGGCAGAACTCACCAAGTCCTATATTTAAACATAGGACTTGGTGAGTTTTGCTATGAAGCCGACACCTATATGGTGCATCAAGACAACATCTTATGGTTGTTTTCCAGTAGGTAGCATCATAAACAGACGAGATAAGCTGGTGGTCTAGATACTGAGAACCGTTCCGTATTAGGCTACTTTACTACCTTAACAATCAGCTGGATCGATTTTCCTTTCTGAAGAGATAGCCCTCGCTGACCCTCGCGCATAACCAAAATTCATTGCCTGGGGGCTCGAGCTTCTTTGTAATTGTATCTCCTCCGCTGATGAATACGTTGTGAAATATGAAATGAAAAATCAAATCTTATTTGACATTTAAGGAGAACACACCCGGCAGACCCGACCCACGAATCTATAGATGCTGCATACTATCTACATATATTCGTATATCTTATCAGTAATTCGTTAATTTAGCATTTTACTTTTACTGATACAGTCAACTCATCGCAATATCATTTTTTATGTTTGGCATTTGGCGAATTCTAAACGGGCTGGGTTTCGGTTCTCGTAATTCATTCGGTCGGAGAATTTATCGTTTAAATTTCACGCTTAATGTGCAAACCGCCATTACGCGAATTCAAACGCGATTATTATTATTTTTTCGATATCGAAAGGGTTAACTGGGTGCTGCGATGCAATCATGCAAAACGACCGAACTGTGACTTGCAACTTTGCAAACGCATTTCTGCAGAAACCAATTGTATGGATTCCGTATACGCATCCCCGGAGTTTCCTATTTTATTGAAGATTAATCCGTGTTTTGTGCCTTCGCCAAAATGGAAGTCATTTAAAGTGGACGATCTCCCGCAGATATATAGGAGAAATTTGATGTAACTCTTAAATTTGTCATATAAAATTCGAAATTTGACCTTTTCGTCCAACATTGCATCTATAGGGTTGCTTTACAAGTTAGTTTGCCTTACTTTTTTCTTTTTTTAATCGAAGTCGGATCAAGATGGGACGTTCTCCTTCCTTGTTTGAAAGGTTTAATTTATTTTACCGAGACACTTGGAGAAACTATTGGAATAAAAGGATTTTGTGCGTAGCTCATTTCGAAAGTGAAATTGGATATTCAATAAGACCGTGATTTTAAGTTCAAACTGGTGAACTTTATCTTCTTTTTAAGGATCAGAGGGAAACTGCCGGGGCAAGGCCAGTATTCTTCAACTGGGACTAACATTTCTGAAGGTTTTCTCCTGATTTGGGTCGGAAAAAACGTCTACAAAAGTCTTACAAGTTTCCAACTAGTCCAGGCTCCACACTGGAATGAATTTACTAACATTAGGAAAGAATTGAAATTCTATATGAAACCCTTTCCTGAATGAGAACTTCATCCTCTTTTAAGGACGGAAAAGTCAACTTTTTTTAAGAATGAGTAACTTTTGCTGAAAAAGAGAGAAAAAAGTACAGAAAAACAACAAAAGAAAATCGATCAATGAAAATAGACCAATGAGAGTTGATCAATGAAGATGGACCAATGAGAATGTTATTGTATTGTCAAAAACTATGTTCTTTAGTCGTTTCTCATTGGTTCATTTTCCATGATTGATTCTCATTGATCTATACTTTCATTGTTTAATTTTTTTGGTCGTTTTTTATTTATTTTATTTTTTCAATATTCTTTGGACTTGGCCGAATTTTATAATTCATCGCTAAATACACTATACTAAATGGATATCAAGAAAATAACCGAAAAATATCCCAAAATACAACTCCAGTAGGGTATATATTTGGTGTAGGGAAGAGTGGGGAGCAATCGGACCCGGGGAGGATTCGGACGACCTCCATTTGGGGCTTCAATATTTTCATAAATCGCCAATTTCCAAAGTGAAACTTCATTACATTGATATATATTCATTTATGCAAAAGAATTCCGACTTATCATTTTCGCGGATTTATAACAAAAAATGTACTTTTTTACTGTTTTTTGCTCAGCCATCAATTTTTAAAAATGAAATATTTTTGACTTTTTGAAGAGATATCAATTTCAATCGATTTTTGTTGGGTAGGTTGGATATTCGAAAATAAGTAGGTAAGCAATTTTTGTCATTACGGCTGAGTGCCGTTTCATGTAAAAAAAAGTTCATGAAAATGATAGGTTGGGAGCATTCGGACAAATGGTGTTCTCACTGGTTTTTCTGTAATATCAATGAGACAAAAAGTGCCGGTATGTTTTTTTTTTCGTAGGTGCCTGATCACTTTTATTTTTCGGACGTACTGGATACCTAGTTTATGCCTTTTTTTTTTGTTGATATTATTGAAACACGTGACAAGGTTAATGATTAAAAAAAGACTCAGCGACAAAATCGATATCTTAAACGGCATTTTGTTGATAATTAATTGTTTGAATGGTTTTTATGTTGTTTACGAAGTTTTATTTTCGTAATTATTAAATAAATTTGCGTTTGTGCATATTTTCTTTAATTTTTATGGAATTTTATATCATGTCCGAATCCTCCCCATAACTTGTCCGAACGGTCACCTCCCTGTCAGGTTTCGGACAAAAAAATTAAGTTTTTGAAAATTAATTATTATCATGGTGACAATGAAAATAAAAATGGGTAACAAAAATCATTTTAGATGTAAAAAAGTCCAAAATTTACGATGGTGGGGTGCAATTGCCACAAAATCTCATAGTTTCCACGTAAAACGCAAAAACTGTCCGAATCCTCCCCACTCTCCCCTACTATACTGATCCTTGGCTTGTAGAGTATCTTCTACCATAATGTTTTATATACAAGGAGAAGTGGGTTTTTGTGTGTGGTCTTTCTTCAACAAAATCGTCCACTGCTGGCCACTGGTGATTGTGGAATCTTATAGCCCTTGAACTCCCTTAGAATATAAAATAGATTTCAGAAAAAATTATCATTTAAGAAATTAATAATACATAATTGATTTTCGAAAAATACCATACGCAACGCCATCTATGGAAAGATTAAAGTTTTACTTTGAAGTGGTTGATGTGACATACGCAACGCTATCCATGGGAAGATGAAACCATTAGGTCGATGTGGCGTCAATTCGGATTCCGCAGGCCTCATTGCACACTACTGTCGTCTTACTGCTAAGCAACCCTGTCGAGAGGTAGGGGGAATACGGAGGGCTCGATATTTTTGAAAGACCTGAATTTCAACGCTTACAGCTACATCACTGTACGTCAAATCAGCAATCACTCCTTACACCATGAAAGAAACCACTTACCCCGCAGCTTATAATTTTTTCCCATGTGACGGAAGAAAAAAATGAACTGGAAGGAGGGGGGCCCGTGGAAATTTCCCCCAGGCCCTCTTTTTCTCTCTACGGGGCTGCTGATAAGAAAGTGAAAGAGTGATCAAGGAGGTTTTACTATTGCTGATTTCTGATTTGTGATTTTTACAATGGGTTTTTCGTTTTATTTTTAAAATAACGCCAGGGAGATTTTCTTACAAGCTTTTGCGAGTGAAAACACAAAAACTGTCCAGCCAAACTGCTGAGTTATTCGTAATATTATAACAAAATCATTACTAAGTTGCAAAATAAAAGTAAAAGAATCAGAAGTAAAGTGTAAGGAAGAGTGAAACACCAAACTAAAACGGATAAGAAACTAAACTACAACACTGGTAAAGAATATTCATGAAATTCGTATCGTCGTATCGTTCTATCATCATCACTCTTTCGTTGGTTATAAAAACGTCCACTAGATGCCGCCCACTTTGTTTCGGAATCCGAATACTGCGTTGTGGTTGGGTGCGACGGAACGCGTCAGTGTTACCACTTAACCCGCTATAAAAAATAATTTAGAACATCTCTACGAAATGTTTAAAGTTGTCGAATGTTTAACAATAAGTCCAAAATTTTCAAAGGCAAGAGGGGCGTCATTTTGTTTTTAAAATCTCTCAAATTTTGATAATATATTTCTGATTGAAAGTCAAAGTGATTTAATCGGTTTCAAGACGGCAATTTTCAAGAAAAACAAAAGTACCTACCAATTATCCGGCCAAGTTTTATGTGCATGGTGAATGGGAGAACCGAAATTTTAAAGTCGAGTACTTCAAGATTTGTAAGAACAAAATTTCGAAGAAATTGGGTCACTTTTGGTGGGGAGATTATAAGAATGTTACCTGGTACGAGTGGTGAAAAGTTGTCAATTTTTACTCCTGCTTCTACCCTCCCACCCATGTATGAAGATTCTTTTCTTTTTAAGTAGAATACAATCTGAATGTTTAGGCAGATTAATTGGACGATGTTAAGCAAAACAGAACTAAGCGAAATTTGTTGACAAAATGAGTTATTAGTATCGTCGAAAAGGACGTAAAATGTAGAATTTTTCCAAACTGAGCCTCTGATACAAAAATGGCACATTGAAAAAAGCTTATTAGTCAACGATATGTCTTAGTATGTAGGAATCACGGGTGCTCAAAAAAACAGGGTTTGTCGCTTGGTTCTGTTTTGCGTAAAAGCGTTCAACTACTGTTGAAAAAGATAATGATTTTAGCCATAATTATTGTGCACCACCGATGAAGTGGCGGGTAGCTCAGCTAGTATCCTCTTATGGCAGGAAGGTTAGAAACATATTTTTTTAGGGGGGGGGGGAGTCTAGTTTTTACTCGCTGGGAAGTGCATTATTTTCCACGTTGGGAAAAAAATCACATCTTCTTTCTTGAAACAAAAAAGAAGAAACGTATTGCTTTTCTCACGTACATAAGGAAAGTTGTCCTTTTCCCTTCCCTCAATGAGAAAAACTTCACTTCTCTTCGAAGAAAGGGAACTGAACTAATTTTTTCGAAAGAATAAGAAAAAATCATTCTCTTTTTTATTTTCTTAAGGCAATACCGAAAAAGACGGTGCGCTGAGGGGAGGGGGGATTTTGGGATAAAATCTAATGTTAATTGTTCGATTTTCTTAAGGCAAGTTAATTTTATCAGTTCAACGTTTGAAATTTATCTTTTGAGTACCAAATCAAGATGAGATCATAGAATTTTATTGAGTTTGTGTTGAATCGTCGACCCAAGAAAATTCGCTTCCAATACCCTTCAATTTTTTGCCAAAGTCAGACTGGCTCTTTTAAGGAGAAAATAATCAACTTTGCGGCTCTAACCGCCGCAGGGTTGTCCCTTTTTTCAAGAATGATTTTTCATGACTTCTCTAGGGTTCCCAGGTCTATTTTCCTAATTTCTTTCAAGTGGAAAAGGAGCTATGGATTTTGGCAAGACTTTTTCTTTTCTTTCCGTGATCCTGATCATGACGCCAGCGAGAAACAAGTACATGACTCTGATATTTCTTAAAGGTAATAATTTCCTGATAATAAATTTTGATAGAATATAAAGTGAAGTGCGGCATGTCTGGTGGGACGTATGGTGATGTACGCATGCCAAAGTGGCCCCTGAGATACCGCACTCCCGGTCTCGGAAACTACCCTTTCGAGTATCGCATCAGTGGCCAAAGGGACGCTTTGAGGCCGGCCCGAGCCCCATTTCGTCGTTCCACTGCCGATGCGCGCTGACCTACCAGAGCCACTATGGGGTCCCCTACTGACCGAGGTTAACGCTCACCCAGCACTAACCTGGAAATTGGATGAACTACGGCTGAACGAGCTTCCTCTCCACTCACCCCTCACCTCCTCGTCTTGGTACGTGTGGATGCAAATGCATATTTTTTAGGTCATCTCTGATCCCAAAATTGATGAAAAATGTTTACATTTCAGAAAAATCTCTGCATTTTGAGACACATTTCGCTTTGTATATTTTACATATTTGGGGTAAAAATGCTTACGTATTTTGTGTCTTTATCGCGTTTTTTAGACATGTTTTTACATATTTTTGCCAAATTCTCGAAAATTGCCCAAAAGAAGGCTATTTTGCGTTTCATCCTTAAAAAAAAAAAAAATCAACTCATGTTAGAAAGGAAAGAAAAACTGGAAAAACTTTCCAACAATTTTTTTTTTAAATGTGGGTTTTAAAGAGTTGTAAAATGATAATATTGATTGTACACATTTCTAGGAGAAACACATATTTTGACCATATTTGGGGCAAAAAAAGTCGCATATTTTATGCATATTTGAGTCACTTTTTTTTCAGTATATCATGCTGCACTCTAAATTAAGGCTATAGAACTAGTTTGTCATTCAGCGAATCAAAATTCCACGATTCGTAAGAAAATTCCATAATTTCCATGACTTTTTCCTGACCATCCAAATTCCATGACTGCAGGATTTCCAGGTATTCCAGAATGTGGTAAACCTGCGCGCGGTTATATCGGATACCTGACTGAATTTTCGAATTCAGCTACATAAAAAACCTTTTATTCAGGAACTTCTTAGGGTTTTCCAAGTTGGGTCTTGGGAAATGACCATTTTCCCCTCTTTCCTCGTGGGAAGGACCAAAGTTTTTCTTATTTTGGAAATGGAAGAGGGTTCGAAATCTATAATTTTGAGATCAATTAGCAAATAAAATAAAATAAAAAATAAATAAATAAAAAATAAAATAAAAAAGAAACTAATAAGTTCTTAAAACATTTTTGGTTATTAAATTATTACAATGGATGGTGTTTCCAACAGAAATATAAAATTCCAAAATAAACGGGCAGCAATAAGGATAGGTGAAGAATAATGCTAAGGCTTGCGCCGTTTTCACTGCATTTATTACATTTACCAGCTTTTTTCCAATTTTAAATTATGAAGAAGGGAGGAGGAGGCATGAACTAGAAATCATGAGATCAACAAGCACAAAAAAAAAAGCGAATTTAACAACTTTTGAAAATCTTCAAGTTAATGGGAGGGGTGCTTTTCACTGAAAACTATATTTTAAAATCATCGAGAGAAAAAGAATGAGCAAAATTGCGGCTCCTAGGTTTCCTATCGCTTCTATGTACAATTAAAATTATATAGGGAAGGGAGGTGCGTTTCTTCACTAAAAACTAAAATTTCAAAATCATTTACCAAAAAAAAAAAAAACTAAATTTTGTAGTCTTTGAAAATGTTTAAATTACTAGGATGTGTGCTTTTCCAACTGAAACGTAAAATTGCAAAATCAGACCGCAAAAAACCTTGTTAAATTTTTAGGTTTGTTAAAACTGCACCTCTTAAATTTATTAATTCTTTTCCACAGTTTCAAATTGCGAGGGGGGTCGGTTATTTTACTAAAAACTAAAGTTTGAAGATTGCCGAGCAAAGTAAAGGAAAAAATAGACTTTTAATTTTTAAAATTTTCCTTACAGACAAGTGTATCCCGAGGAGGGGTCAGGTTGGCCGAGTGGATAGCGCGTTGATCTTGGAATCCGGGGTTCCGGGTTCGAGCTCACGTAGCAGTTCACTGTATCTCGACCTAGGCCGGTTTTTCGGCAAGACGGGAAGAGGGCTAAGGCAGCCCTATCAGCCTCCCCGACGTCTCTGAAGTAATGCTCGAAAGGGTGGATTCCAGGTTCGGGTTGGGAGGAAAGTTAGGAACGAGGAGAAGTGTATCCCCAGGTGCTTTACTCTGCTCCAAAAAATTTTCCTGCCAAGTCGTCGAATAATGGCGAATTGTACTAACTTAATATCTTTAATCTCAATAGCTTTTTTAGTCCACCCACCAAGCGGTCTTTATTTTACAACTTCTATTTTTTCTTTCCATTTTGTTGTTATATCTTTTTGTCTTCTTGGTCTTTCGTGATGCTTTTTCATATTTCCGCCTTTACTGTTCATATTCGAAATTATGTGCTTGTTTACTGAAATTCAAAGATCGAAATGTTCATCTTCTCCCATGTTGGCCACCTGGAAAAGTTTCTACCAGTAAACTAGTACCGTAAACTTGGGTAACTTTGAATTTGCGAGGGAACTCCGGACATTGCCAGTTAAATACATTGGAACTGGAATATCTGTGTTATCACATGACAGTGTAGCTACAAGTCTCAACTTTTATATGACACCCAATTAACGAAGAAATAACGTCAGTGTTGCCAACTTAGCATAATTGATGCTAGATTTGGCATAATTCAATTTTACAGTATTCCAAAATGTTTAATCTGGAATCTAGCATCTTTCTTCGGCATAGTTACATCTGAATTAAGCATATTTTAGAATTTTAGCATAATTCTTTTTTTAAGCAAAAAAATGTCAGAGAACTGACTGGACTGGTTCCGTTCTATTTTCTACCATTAGAATTCCAAAATTATACCAAATTAAATCTAATTTAGCATATTCTTCGAAGTTTAGCATCTTACTTTTGGCGGACTTTTCATTTTTTTTCTGGTTTCAAGTAGCAAAAAATAGATATTCCATTTGGCATCCATTTTTAGCATTTTTTGGGAGGCGATTTAGCACCTATTTAGCACATTTGAAAGGCAGTCTAGCTCTGTATGGGAAAAAAGTTGGCAACACTGAATAACGTATCTAACTTGTGTATTCGAGTTCTGGCGATGTTCGGAGTTCCCCCACAAATCCAAACTTACCCCAGTTTACTGTAGTTCTTTTTTTTAATCACTGACCCTCGGATGATGAACTCAAACTAACGAATTATTATGTCCATTGAACTGACAGATCGTTTCCAGAAAACTGATACATTTCTGTAGTACGATTGTAGTCACAAAAGTCCCCGAAACAGATGGTCAAATTGTAAGTATAAAAATATTAATACCCCGATCAGGAACCTTTTAGAGTGTTATTTTGTCGTCGGTCGAGAAGGATACAGCGTGTGTCAATCATGATACCGCGAATTACACTATCACCTGTGTTGATACGACCGTGTAATTGAAGACAAACACGCTTCGATATTTTCAAAAATTAACGAAGGGTTGAAGGTCGTTCCGCGAGGGTTTGACTTTTTCATACGCGAAGCAATCAAACGAGAAACCGGTGTTCCTGTTCGCACATGCATAATAAATAAACCCACATATTTTTTTTCTATACTTCGAGCAGCCGATAAATACCCCTCGTGCCCACCTCCCCCACGGTTTCCATACACAAACCGGCGAATTGTCGTTTGATTTACGCCGTGGTATCGGGTGGCCATTATCATTACCTATCATAAATTCACGTAGAAAAAAATTCCTTTCAAGAATTACGTTGTTGACGTTTGTAAATGTTTCATCAGCGATCTACGATCCGACTTCCTGGCGGGCGTGACGGGTGACGTGCGTGCGTGTGAATACACAGCCGTGTAAAGTGTAAACCTGACTTTCAAATTTCCCGTGACCCAACATCTCTACTAAGTACCCACCAGACTCAAGAAAGGCATCCCTCAGGTCTTGAAGCTTGTGCTTCAAAACATTGCACACAAAGACTTTCCCTTTGTTCCATGTCACAAATGATGAACTGGTGCAGACCGAAACGTAATGAAAAGTTTTCTGGGTGGAGGGGGGGGGGCGTTGTTACATTCCCGACTGACTCAACTCAAAATTCCCAAATATCAAAATTTTTTGTGTTGACTATAAAAAAAAAAACCTTCGAAATCTCTTGATTTGTTGGATTTTTCCAATTCTTCATCTGTCTACTAAAATTTCCCAACTCCGGCGAAGGCACAGAGGCATGCTGCCCCCCAACCCCCGTAATTTCGTCCCTGGATTCAGGTACAATTGTTGTGTAGTTTAGTTGCTGACCGTAACAAAACCTTAAACAGGGTGGATCGTCATACATAGGCTAAAAAAAGATTTTCAAATTTTTGAACGCAACCTAGTTAAAAAATTGCCTTTGGTGAAAAAAAAACGAAGTTAAGTTTTTTTCAATTTGTAAATTTTTCTCCTAAGAGATTTGCCCTTGCTGAAAATTGATGTTACGCAATGCCTTAAAAATTCGGTTATGCAAAATTTTTACATAACCTTTTTAATAGTATTCATCGCGAACTTTAAATTAGTTCATATATACATCTAGTCTATCTGTGAAATTGAAGGCGCTAAAGCACTTACAATACTTTGTTGCTTTATAGCGCCTTCAGTATGGCAGATACGCAAAATTTACATATAACCCTAACAGTACTAATGATTGCGGTCTACAAAATGAGTTATGTACAAATTTTGCCTATCAGCGCTCCGAGCGTTGTCTCTAAAAACGAAGCTGATAGTTGAAAACTCTCACAGTTTGTTAACGATTAACGGCAGAAAAGTGTGAAATTCGAGCAGTTTGGAACCAAGGTATATGTAATGTCCAAGAGAAACAATGATATGTAACCTTTTTTTTTTTTTTTTTTTTGCCCGGATTGATCAAAAGACCAAACCACTCGGGGCCACCCCTGCTCCTCCCGCATTAGTAGCAGGGATCTTCTGAGGGACTTGCATGTTTAATAATACCTTCTATCAGTGATTCTCAACCGGATCAACTTCAGGGACCGGCAAAAAGATTTAGGGCGTTCTTGAGGACCGGTAGGTTAGTTTTAGTTCACACAACAAATCAATCATGGCGACAACAACTATAGTTTTCATGACTTTGAGTATTTTGAGCGGACCGGCGGTTGAGAAACACTGCCTTATATCACCCCTTCCACAGCAGTAAGTGGTCCTGAGGGGGGAAGTGATATGTCTGTCGTATATCTACATATAACTACGTATAATTAACTACAGTAGGGTGTTCTGTTTATCTGTAGAGTTAGGCTTCATTCTGCTTGTTCAGCCTAGGCCGGATCCCAGTAGGAACAACTGCAGCGATGGCATTGAGTGCCTGCCACAGCAGTCCCACCAGAATCCCGCTGGACTGTTCCGCTTGTCTTCTGCAGTGGGTTGTTCGTCTACATTCATGTGTGTATCCCGCATCCACCCTCAGCCATTGGCGGTGAGACATAATGTTATCAGAGGGGTGGACTTCTACACAGCCAGCCACCAAGAGCGTGATATTTAATTGTTAAATATATGGATGTTTTTTTCCACCTTCGATGTATATTCAAGTCAGTTACACTGTAGTGATTGGAATTTCTTATCAAAATAGTCTACTGTGTCCCAGTAATTAATTTTTTAATTAATTAAATATAATATATTAATAATTTAATTAATTTTAAATTTAATGATTAAATTTAAAATAGATAAATTTTATGCCAGCAATAGCGGTTAAACAAAGTAATTTATATTAATTTTTTATATAATAATAATATTATGATTATAAAATTTAAATATTAAATTTTAAGATGAAATTTAAATTTAATTTTTTTTAAATTTTTAATAAACAATATTTAAAAAAATAATAAATTCAAAATCAATAATATAAATAAAACTAATAATAAAAAAAAATCATTTCTATTAAATCTTCTTAATATTAAATTATTTTTTAAAAATATTCTTTTAAAAAATTTAATTATATAAATTGACCTAAAAAAAATAAAAATTTTTGAATTTAATTAAATAAAATAAATCAAAAAATAAATCTTTTAAATAAAATATTCTTCTAAAAAATATCCCTCTAACAGTAGCTGCTTCTTCCGCTTCGGCTGCCCGCATTCGCTTTACGCAGTCACGGATGTAAGCCCTGCAGCCAGGCTTCAGGAGGTCCAGCTGCGCAGGTCGACCATCGGCAAACAGCGGACACTCCGTGAGGACATGTTTAGTCATCTGCATCTGTCAAAAACACATCTCTTCATTCTGAAGAGCTTGGCCCTGAAGCAGCCATGACCAGTCAGTCCCTGAGCTAGGTAAAAGTCCACCCCACTGACTCCCTTCGTACTTACTCTGGGAAGTATTTTTTGGTCTCTGGCCAGTGGGTGTATTATCATACCATGTTTGCCAGATTTCGACGCATGACTCTTCCAACCTTCTCCTCACCACACGGCCCAACTTGGTAAATCAATTGTTTATCATTTCAGTTGCAACTTACTCATAACTTATCCATAAATTTCTATACGAATCATCAGGGACGTACCGATGAAAAGGACAGGGGCAACTTACCTCCCCCCCGCAGGAATTTTTTACTCAGCAGTTGGGAAAATTTACCATTTTAGTCAGGCGAGTTGAACAAGTTTTTGTGTTTTTTTTTCTTTGCTTTGATATTGGAAATTGAGTTGATTGGGAAAACCCAACAAGTCAAAAAGTTTTCCTTCTTTTCTTTGATACTTGGAGAATTTTGAGTCGGGTCAGTTGAAAAAATCCAACAGGTAAAAATGTTTTTTTCTTCTTTGATATTTGGGAATTTTGATTTGAGTCAGTTGGGACTCTTCGGTACGTCCCTGTTAATCATACTTACCTTTTTACTTACCGGATTTCAGATCGGTTTTATTAGGTTTTAGGTTGGACCTTATTAGGTTGTACGTCGGGCCTTATTAGGTTTTAAAAAAGAGGTATTTTCGGTAGAGTAAAAGAATTTCAGTATAGCTAATTTGTAGATGTTTCAGTCGACGAGGTACACACACACACACACACAAAAACAAACAAACAAACACAAAACATGAAAGCTTGGAGAGCCAAGACCTTAAATTAGGGCCTTATTGAGCTCACCTACATTAATTGAAATCTTGTATACGTTTCCGTTGGAACTCAGATTTTACAAAAGTCGACATTCAAAATCTGAAGAAAGGCATCTCTTAGGTCCTTGAACCTTTTCTGCTTGAAAATATTGCACACGAAGTCTTTTCCTTTGTTCTATATGTTACAGATAATGAACTATATGATGCAGGTATAACTGAATTGATGAGACCCAAAAAGGGGAGAGTCCATTTTCTGCACTTTTCAGGAGACAAAAAAAAACTGATTTATTCAAAAACCTAAAAATTGTGGGAAACGTGTTTTAGGGCATTGAAAGGGACCACAAGACACGACTTTTAAAGCAATTACGAGAAAAAATTTTAAGGTGCACCGGAGGCATGCTTCCTGAAAGAAAGTGGACTTAGCCCCTTTTGGTTCCCAATCTAAAACGTTTTTTCATCTTTTTTCGCCGGGAATCGAATGAGTGCATCACTTTAACGTTGATCCCGCTTGAATTGACCAAAGTCCTTGGGAGTTATAAAATTTTTAACCAGGGGCGGAAATAGGAGGGAGCTAGAGGGGATAAGCTCCCCCCCCCCGGTTTCGAAATCATCCCCCGAATTTTATTATTTTAATTAATCTTAATACAGTAAGATTTTTTTCTAAATACCTCCTGTTAATGTGCTACTTTACCCACGCAAAACTGTGAGTAAAGTTGCGTTTCAACAACATGCCTGTGTTTTATAGTGTGTAGTAAAGATGGCGTAGAGTCAGATAGCTTTTTCTTATTCGTGGTCGTTGGAAATAATGTCAGGAAGATAGACCTATACGTAGTTATGTTTAAGGTCCTTTTTCCCCTTAACAGAAGAACTGATAGATGAAACGTAACTGAAATGTAGAATGAAATTAATGTAGAAAGCGCACGTGGCACTACATACACACATACGCATACAAGTAACAACGAACAACAAATGTCATGTACGGAGGTACGGGGAATGCAGATCCCCCGTCTCAACGAAGAAAATTCGTGAAAGTAATTGCGGTAGGTTTCATCTTCTTATAACTAAAAAAAAAAAAAAAAAAAAAAAAAAAATGTAACTTGTACATATTTCTAAGTTGTAGGATAAATTTTTTTCATCGATAGTTTTGAAATATTTGCAACCGAATCAATTGCGTGCTCTTATCAGCATTTGCTAACACAATCATAAAACGCATTTTTATTGTATGCATGGAAAATCAACTTAGCAGTTTTATTTCTGTCTTTACACATGCGAGGTATTTAGAAAAATAGCTTACAATACAAGAGGGTACGTTCCCATTGACATACTCGTGCCATTGCTCAACTCGCTTTCGGTTCGTTTCACAAACTCTGCACTCGTCAAAAGCTCACTTTACCCTCTTGTATAGTAATCTACTATTTCTTCTTTCTTTTTCTTACAAAGGAAGTATCACAGAAAAAGGTTTCCCCCCCCCTTGAGTGGAGTTATGATTTTTAAATTTTTATAGAATTATTTTAGGCGCTGGGGCTTCAGCCCCCCCCCCAAAGTTTTCGTTCTATTCCCGTCCTAGTTTTTAGTAAATTGCTTTACCAAGATAGAGAACTTTTAAAACCACGCATTTCACAATTCGGTATATGGACGCTGTTAAGCGTAAAGGAACCACCTACATTTATAAACAAAATAAGTTATTAGTATGGTCGGAAAGAGCGTAGAAAGTAGAATTGTTCAAAACTGGGCCCCCGATTCTAAAATGTGTACTCACGTTGAAAGAAGCTTATCAGTAAACGCTGTGTCATATAGTTTCTACATGGCTCTTGAACTTCGAATCACGAGTTCTCTGGCCCAGCCACCCGAACAATTTCATCCAGCCACCTCATTACCGGGCGACCCCTTCTTCTTTTTCCCTCCCAAGGTTGCCAAAAGGTGGTGATTTTGTTCCATGTAAATCGCGACTCCCCGGCGATTTTAGTTTTAATTTTTTAATTATAACAAGGATATACTCTTTGTTTGTGTTTTGTTCAGAATGTCCGATATTTTTACTTTGCCTTTCACTCTTTTACTCCTAAGATGTTTCTGAGCATGGCGTACCTACTGGGTGGTTTTAAATGTTTGGAGCTGTTTCTCAGTGCAAGCCCACGTCTGGGCCCCGTATGTCAGAGCAGCTTATACCCAGTAGCTGGATGGACTGGGTGCGGACGGGGGCAGAAACGATACAATACCCTGCAAATGAACTGAATTTGAGCACCGAGTGTAAGAGCAATAAATAAAATGGTTCACAAGAAATAATTTATCTGAGTGCCAGATAGTTTACTTATTCGTATGTAATAATCATTTAGTCACACACATCCTCCTCTGAAAGAAATTTACTTTACCCTACTTCAAATAAATTATAAATACCTACAGCAACTCAATGTTAATGCACATTTTTATTTGAAAGTTGTTGTATAATATTTCATGAAACAATAACACATTGCAGAATCAAACAGAAACCAGCATGCCAGGTTACTGAGAAGTTCAAAATGGGCAGAGAAGGACTGTGTCACGTGTGCGGAGATAAGGCTTCCGGCAAACACTATGGAGTTCCCAGTTGTGATGGATGCAGAGGTTTCTTCAAACGAAGCATTCGCAGGTGAATTTTTGTTCAAAATTAAAAATTATACGAGTAGGTATTCAATAACACTGCCCAAAAAAAAATTGGCTGCCGGCAAATCAACAGCTGATTTGGGTTTTGTTTAGGGTGCTGATTTCAAAAATGCAAACCGTTTTTTCTTATCAGCTACCGTTTCTGAGATACAGCACCACCCACTTAGTACATATTACGCAGTTCAAAACGATACAAACTTGTCTCAAAACAGGTCAAAACTTTTTTTTTTAAATTTTTCAAATTATCATCATGAATTTACAAACAGTGAAAATTTTAGCTCAATATTCTGAACAGAATATCTTCCACAAAATTATACACACTAACATTATTTTTAAATTGAGACAACAAATAGACAAAAATAAATGAACATGCACAGAAGCTACATTACTGCATACTTTTGAAGCTTCTTTTATGCGACTTTTTAGCATGAAATTTTTCAAGACAGTCTCTTTGTAGATTCCAACAATAATCTGCCATCATATGAGCATCCCATCTTCCTTGATATCTCTCTTCCATTGTCCGCATGTCTTGGTGACTTCTTTCACCTTGTTCTTCACTCATATCACCCAGGTTTTCCGGGAACCAATCTAAATGGCTATGCAGAAAATGAACTTTAATGCTCATATTGCAACCAAGATTTTTGAAACATTTGAGCATGTTTTCCACTAGCCGTTTGCACTTTGCATCCCAGTAAGTACCCAAGAAGTTTTCCACTACTAGAACGAATGAGGTCCAGGCTTTTAATTCAAGCTCATTCATTACACTAGTAAAATTAGGGTCTTTCATAAGTTGCCTTATTTGCGGACCATCAAAAATACCAGCCTTTAATTTTTCCATACTCAGTCCAGGCATTTTCTGTGTAATGTATGTAAAACAAGACCCATCATGATCGAGAGCTTTCACGAATTGCTTCATGAGACCTAATTTGATATGTAAAGGAGGCAAAATGATTCTTTCCCTCTCAATAAGAGGCTGATTAATGAGATTGTTTGAACCAACCAGCATATCTTTTCTCACAGGCCATTTTTTCTTGATCCAGTGTTCATTTTTGGCTCTGCTGTCCCAGAGACACAAAAAACAGGGATACTGTGTATAACCACCTTGCTGGCCAAGGAGAAAATTAACCATTTTGAGATCAACACAAACCAACCACTCATGCTGATCGTATTTAATTTTTTCGATGACGAAGGCAATGGTCTTATTTACTTCTTTTAGTTTTGTGGAGTGAGCAATCGAAATAGAGGCATATTTGTTGCCATTGTGCAGCAGCATACATTTCAGGTTTCGTTTTGAACTGTCAATGAAGAGACGCCAATCACCTGGTGAATATTGAGGAAGACCCAGTTTCAACAAGAGATTTTCAACATCTTGGCAAAATACACTTTTCTCGTCATCTGAAAAGAATGACAAAAACTCTTTCTCTCTTGTACAATAAAACGTAATTTTGTTCCATGACTGAGTAAATTCTTCTCACCCAACCGCGAAGGAAGCAACTCAGCAGCTTCTTTTGACAAATCGAGATCCCTTATGAGATCGTTTAGTTCATTTTGATCAAATTGTTGAGGTGTCAAAGAATCGTCGACATAATCAGAGTCATTATCCTGATCTACATCTGAAAATGATGCAGTATTCGCATCTTCAGGAAGCTCTGGCAATTCGCGAAATGTGGGAATAGGTATTTCTTCTGAATGTGGAATAGGACGTCTAGCAGATGGGAGATCTGGGTAAGTCCAAATTGCACTTGAACGTGCACAATATGTACCAAGAGAGACAGTAGCTGATAGGAAAAAGCGGGTTGTATTTTTGAAATCAGCACCCTAAAAAAACTCCAAATCAGCTGTTTATTTGCCGGCAACAAAATTTATGTTGGGCAGTGTAATTATTCGTGTTTCCTCTCTAGTATTCTGTAATGCACGATGAGGAAATAGAGGTAGTGTTATAATTAGAGCTCGGATTTTTATGATTTGTCATGTTTTCCTACATTGGAGAAGATCGCGCATATCATGTAGATCTTTGCGAATCATAACATTCTGAGTAAAATGAGCCCAATTTGATAGTGTATATTTTGCATATTTTGGGTATAAATGCATGGTTTTGCATATTTTAGACGTTTTATGCGCATATTCGTTCTTCTTCTTCTTCATGACGCCGTTTCCGACCGAAGTTTGGCGATCATCATGGCTATTACAACCTTATTCGCAGCGTTACGGAACAAGTCTGTCGGGGACAGTGTTGCCAGGTTTTTTTCGGAAAAGTCGCCATGTTAAAAGTTGAAAATCGCCACAAATCGCCACTGCTGAAGATTCATATATTACTAAGGTTACCTCGATGTGAATGTAACCCGCTACACATCACGCGGCATGGAAGTCTGTCACAAACGCGCTCATCACTCTTATCAGGCAACAGCACGCAATTGTGGCAGGCTGCAGGCTGGTCCAAGGAAAATGTAAACAATTTTCTTTACATTGAATTTACCATGAGAGAAAATATCGTTCTGCTATTTTGCAAATATTTCAGAAATGGAGGAGAAGATAAAAATTTGCAATATATATGTCCATAATGTACTGAATGTGTACTTCACGACTGCAAGCATCACATATTTAACGTAGGTCCCCTTGTTATAATACTTATATGAGAAATTTTCAAGCCCTTATTTTTCTTATGGAGATTCTCATTGAAAATTTTTGTTTACCTTTTTCTTGGACCAGACTGCAGCCTGCAGCCAACACAGTTGCGTGATAAGCTGCTGTTCTCCTCGTGTCGACAAAATTTTGGTATATATTCATCGATGCCATCGACCATCGATAGACTGTTATCGCTACGGCTATCAATTTTCAGTCTAGTTTTATGAAAAAGTACTAAAAACTCCATACCTTTTAGGTCTTTTTTCTTAGGCTTTTTCACAATCAGCAGTGCTGTAAGTTGACCTATTCAAAATTTTACGCAACCTCCCAGTCAATTTTGGGCACAGTTTCTTTTTTAATTAATTAAACTTATTTTTTGCTTTTTTCAAGACTCAGAAGAAGAGAGAAGTCACGCATTCTGCCTAAAAATCGCCACAATTTTTACACATCGCCCGACAGTATTTTTTAACGCCCGGCCAATTTCAAAATCGCCCATTTGGCGCAAAATCGCCCCACCTGGCAACACTGCTCGGGGAACATTTGAACCATTTTCTCAAATCCGCCTCCCATGACAGTTTTCTCCTTCCTACGCTTCTTTTGCCCTTTATTCCTCCTCGCAGTATATTCTGTAAAACCGTATACTTTTCGTTTCTATGGACGTGTCCGTGATATTGCAGTTTGCGGGCTTTGATGATGTTTAATAGTTCTCTCGTTCTTTGGACATACGTCTCAATACTTCTTCATTGGTGACTTTATCTTTCCAGGATATCTTTAAGAGGCGACGATAGATGTACCTTTCTGCCGCCTCAATGCGTTTCTCCAATTCGCGTGACAGCACCCAGCTTTCCATGCCATACAGCAGCACGGGCATGACGTAACACCAGACCAGTCTCACTCGCAGGCTCAAGTCCAGGTCTTTCCTCGTGAGAATATTTTTCATTTTCATGAACGCGGTCTTTGCTTTTCCAATTCTTGTCTTGATCTCTATGGATGGATCTGTTTCTTCTTGGAACCATGTACCTAAGTACAGGAATTTGTCTACTCTCTCAATTTCTTCGTTGTTTACTCGAATGCGGTCGTCCTCGATCATTTGCGCATCCTTCTTCTTATGTACAATCATCCATTTGGTCTTTGTTGCGTTGATTTCCAATCCATACACGTGACTGATATCTGCCACTCGCAGTAGCATATCTTGTAGTCCACCCAAGCTGTCAGATCAGCACTGTGTCGTATTTGAGATATGCTCATCACCTATCTCCACTCCGTCCTCACTCGTAAGGGCTTCGTTGAAGATGGTTTCCGAGTATACGTTGAAGAGTGCTGGGGATAGAACGCACCCCTGCCTCACTTCTTTTTTTATTTCTATCTCCTTTGTTGTTTCTCCTTCGCACCTGACTACAGCTTTCTGATTCCAGTATAGATGTGCGATGATTCTTCTTTCTCTATCGGGTATGCCGATTTTCTTCAGGATTTCCATCAGCTTTTTGTGCCGTACGCAGTCAAACGCCTTCTTGTAGTCAATGAAACATAGGTACAGCTTCTTGTTGACATCTCTGCATCTCTGCGCCATCACGTTTAGTGCGCAGATTGCTTCTCGGGTACCGAAGCCATTTTTGAACCCAAACTGTTGACCACCCGAGTTTTCTTCGCATTTCTTGTAGATTCTTAGGTGTATAATTTTCAGAAATGTCTTCAGGATGTGAGACATCAGACTAATGGTTCTGTAGTCGTTACAGTCGCTCGAGTTGGGCTTTTTCGGAAGTGTTACAAAGGTAGATTTGAGCCAGTCTAGCGGTAAGACTCCTGTGTCGTATATTTTGTTGAAGAATTTGGTCGAAGACCCTAGAGTGTCTTCGTCGTTCATCAACGTTTTGAGAACTTCTCCGTGAAGTTCGTCTGGACTAATCGCTTTTCCGTTCTTCAGATTCTGGATTGCTTGAACTACTTCTTTGATACCTATTTTCTCTCCGCTGACTACCGGCTCTTGTTCAGGCATTTCGGATCTGTCATCTTCGAATAACTTCTCGACGTACTCTTTCCATCTGGCCAACTTTTCTTCGGTATCGAGTAGGATGTTCCCTGCACTGTCTTTGAGCGCTCCCGGCGCTTGTGATCTTCGGCTACTGGTCATTTCTTTAATCATTTTATGCATGTTAAAGGTGTCGTGACGTTCCTGCATTTTCTCGATTTCTTCGCATTGTTCGTTCAGCCATTCCTCTTTTGTGCTCCGAATTTCGCGTCGTATTAGTTTGTGGAGCCTATTATACTCTGGTGTTTTTCGTTTATTCAACCTGCGTTGCTCCATTAATTGCAGTATTTCATCCGTCATCCACGGTTTCCGTTTCTTCATTACAGTTGTGCCTATGACCTTTTCCTGCATTTCCCTTTGTGCCTTTTTCCATTTCTCCCATGACTGCGTTACGTTCATATCTTCATCTTGATCTCTCAGCACCTTCGCCATTTCTTTGGTCACTTTTCTCCGCATATCTGGGTTCTTCGTTATTTTTCGGATATCGATTCTTTTCGCTGATTTTGGTTTGATCTTCTTCCTGAATTTCAATTTCATTTCGATTACTACTGGGTTGTGGTCGGACCCCACGTCCGCACCTGGGTACGTTTTTGCTGATTTGACGTCTTTTCTGAAGCTTTTAGGCAGCAGAATGTAGTCGATCTGGTTCCTGGTTGTTTGATTGGGTGACGTCCAAGTGTATCGTCTACGTTTTGGTAGTTGGAAAAAGGTATTGGTAACGAAGAGTTCACGCTCCGTGCAGAACTCTATCAGTCTTTCTCCACGTTTGTTCCGTGATCCCAGTCCAAAATACCCCACAACGTCATCATGGACTTGTTCGCCTACTTTGGCATTCCAGTCTCCCATGATCACGTTTATTTCTCCGCTTTTGGTGATTTTGAGAATCTCGAGGATTTGGTTGTAGAATTCCTCTATTTCGTCTTCTTCTTTATCTGCCGTTGGTGCACGTACCTGGATTAAGTTGAGCGTACGATAATTCGTCTTCATCTGCAGAAGCATAACCCTATCTGAGTATGGTATAAACTGCATAACCGATCCAACGATTTTGTTTCTGATCAGTATCGCCACACCGTTTCTGTTTCTGCTGTCGTTTTTGAACCGGAGTAGTACAACGTCGATTTTTCCATCCTTGTTGTACCGCTTGCAGGCCATCTTACCTCGCTCATCCCGAGTATGTCAATACTCATTCTTTTGCGCTTGGCTTCGACGTTTTGGATTTTTCCTGCTTGATACAAGCTTCGTACATTCCACGTACCGATCCTTACCAGCTTGTTCGTCACTCTGACTTCTCCTCTTCCTACTTCATCTTTGGCCAGCGGGGGTATTGTAAGCGCCCTCTCCCCATTTAAGGGGTGCCCCGGACTAAGGGCCATATTTAAGTTGTTTCTAGCCATTAATGAAATTTGGGAAAATACTTCAGTGGTTTCCCGTTGCCTTCTGAAGGGTTTATCTTTCGGAGTTTTCCATCGTTATATTTTGACTTTTTTTTTTTTCATTTTTCGGTCATATTTTGGAAGTTTTGGCCAACATTTTTTTTTCCCACTGAAAATGACAAACCTGAAAACACCAAGAAATTCCGGAAAAAACATTTTTTTTTTCGTACTGATACATTGAAAGTACTACAACATTTAACCTCTTTCTTTTCATTTGTTTAATTTTCTGCACACTTCTGTTTTAAAAAATGACCTTCAAATTAAAAAATTCTTTCAAAAGATACCCATATCGATGTTGCATAAAAGTGCGTTTTTGCTAGATAAGTGCATATTTTGTCATATTTTGACGCAAATAAATGCATGTTTTATGCGCATAAAACAGGTTTTTATAAGCGCATGAAAATCCGAGCTCTAGTTATAATGCTGGAAAGTACGATCAATAATATGGGTATATTGGAACAGCTGTTCAACTTGGAACACACTGGCAGAAATGCGTGTGCACATAACTTGTCCATTCCTGTTAATTCTAGAAGTTCTTCTCTCACTGATATGTGTTAGTAGTGAACTGTCAAAATTTGTACGCAAGTCGACCAGTGTGTTCCAAGTTACAAAATTCATACTGAAGTGCCATCCTGAGTATCTAGCATTTTTACCAGGTACCAGGGATCCGGAGATGAAGCTCGGGGGAACCGGATCCTAAAACATTATTCGCTAGAGCTGGAGTACAGAAAAAGTTGTATATTAGAGCTTCAACCATGATTTTACAGAAACCGAAGCCGGCTCCGATTTTGGTTCGGCCTTTCAACGTCGCCTTCCTCCTCCTTTCCCCCATTGGACCCTCTCCAGAACCCCGTTCATCTTCCCTCTCACACATATTTCATTTCCATAAACTATATTTTCTTGACTATGCTCACAGAAATCTGGAATACACCTGCAAAGAAGGAGGAAACTGTTTAATAGACGTCACCAGAAGAAATCAATGTCAAGCATGTCGATTTGCCAAATGTCTACGAGTGAACATGAAAAGAGACGGTGAGTTGATTTTCTATAGGTCTATACCCCTAGTATCCGAATTCGACTACTCGCGTATAGCCAAGTATCAAACTGTCCCAAAGCGAACCATGTACATACTTATAAACGCACATTTAGCATACTACAAAGACTCTCTGAAGTGTATTGACTTTCTAAAAATACTCCGCGACGGGAACAGAAAATCAACAAAAAGTGAAAACCGAGCCGCAGGACACAGGTCAAATAGAAGTGTTCGATGTGTCAAAACCATAAGCCACTCTTCCCATCAATTAACAGTTTCTAATAGAAATTTCATCCCCCCACCCCTTCCATTTTCCACTTGATATTTATAAAGAAAACGGGTATAGGACCGCGCATATCATCGGAAGGGCTGAATCACTTTTCATCGAGTGTACGTGTATGTATAACACGCAGTAATTTCGGTCAGTTTACATGTTATCTTGTTATTTAACCTTTTTTCTTTCTTTCTTAATTCAGTAGTGTTATATTGTGAATATCTTAAGTGAGATTTGGGATAATTTTCACACGTTATTTCTAAATATTTTAGATTCGGATAGGATATTCATTGTCGATCATTTTATTCACACAGATGCAATTATACAAAAGGAATGTCATAAAATATGGGATGGTAATCGGGGACGAAAATAAGGGAGGCAAGGGGGCACCTCGCCCCCATATTAATAGATGGATCAAAAGTTAGGAAAATCCACCAAGTCAAAAGTTTTTTTGTTTTGTTTTGTTTTTAAGCCAATATTCAAACAAATTTTGATACTTGGGAATTTTGAGCAGAGTCAGTTAGGAATTTAACAGTTTCTGCTCCTTTAGAAAAACCTCTTCGCTACGTCCCTGATTGGTAATACAATCCCCATAACGTGATCACTTTTCCACAGGGGCGCAACTTGGGGTCTAGAAGGACAGATGACAATTTATTACTACATCAAAATTTCATTGAACAAGTAAGATAAAAGCTTCTTACTTCGCCATTTGAATTTGGAAAATAGGATCATATGGGGACAAACCACTCGGTGGAGAGGGGCAATGCCCTAATGTACCCCATCTGATGCTTCAGGCGTGCAATAATGTAAAACATATTCATGGATGTTAATTTTGTGGTGAAGAACGATGATTTTATCAGTAGATGCTGATCAGAATATCAGAACCATAACAGAATCAAGGTTGTGAGCTGTGATACCTGCACCACACATGCGCAATAAGGATAACTAATATCTAGAAGTATTTTAGAGTATGTAGCCATAACATTAATCTATAACCTTTGAGGTACATAGGTGTAATACAAGTAATCGGGGGCTACATTGATAATCCAGGGGTAACTTTGATAACTATGTTTTTTTGACTATCACGCGCTCCAGACAGCGCTCGTTTCTGTCTTGTTGGAAAGAGGAGTGTTCAATCTATATTCTGCGCTTGGCATCAAGGATGTTTATTCCGTTGTCTTAATTTCAAGTAAATAATTTGAAATAACAAGTTTTTAGTAAAATTTTGTTTAAACAAAAGGTGGCAATGAGAGCTGGCAATGAAAATTGTTTTCATGTTAGCGCTGTTATAGGCTGTAGGTAGAAGTAAGAGTAGGATTCGAAGGTTTCAAAAATGGGGGAACATCAATAGCGTACAGTTGCAGACTTGATTCACAAAGTGCCCTTTAGTCTAAAACAGCAAAGTTTGGGAACTCGAAAGAAACCTTCCAATTCTTTTTGTCAGGTTGGTAACATCAATTTGATAAGCATTGCCGTTCGTCTCCATGTTTTTTCAAGCATGTCCAATTTTCAACCTAGTAAGAGAAAAATACAATATCAGTGGGGAAGACCTGGAGGCAAAAGAATTAAACGATTGGGGGATTGGGGAAATATGTTACAGAGGTATTTAAAAAAAAGAAAAGAATTGAACAATAGCTAAGTTTTTAGATGTTATATTGTTATTTTAGTTAGGTCCAGTTTCTTGTTCCTGCCGGGGTGAATAACTGTATTATTTTAAAAACTCCGGTAGAGAGAACACGTGTAATAATATTTAATATTAATTTAATAAATATATAAGAAAGAAGAAAAAAAAACAACATCAATTTGATGGTTTTCATGGGAAGCTAAAGAGATAATAGCATTATTGTCGAAGTTTGAAAACTGTCAGCCTTATAGTCTTAAAGTGGGGAAAGTCGTGGACTAAGAGCAGTTTGTCATTCAAGACACATAAGCTCTTTGTGAAAACTCCGCGTTGTCACAAAACCGTTCCGACAGTGGAAAATGTTCATCTTCTCTATTCAGATAATACGTGTAGATCTAGAGTATCTAGCTTGGTAAATACAGACTGTGCGATTACATTCTTATCAGCTCTCCTCGGAACGTACATAAATTTGAGTTTGATCCTATTCCATGCGATAAAAATGGACGCTATTCAGCAAAAGGGAACCAACTAGCAAAATCCGCTTTTTGAGAAAACGTGATTCGAAGTTCAAGAGCCATGTAGAAACTTTATGGCATACGGCAGCGGTTCTCAAACTTTTGGGGATGACGACCCAATTTCGAAGTTAGCCAATTTTTCGCGACTCATTTCCAAAAGTAGGGAGATAAATGAATGAAAACATGATCATAAACAGCCACTTCGGTTCAATAGTAGTAATGCAATAGTTGAGTTTTTCAGAATTTTCCGCGACCCTCCTAGGTTTTTTTTTCGCGGACCAGAAAAGGGTCGCGACCCATACTTTGAGAACCGCTGGCATACGGCATAGCGTTTAATGATAAGCTTCTTTCAACGTGAGTACACATTTTTGAATCGGGGGTCCAATTTTGAAAAATTCTACTTTTTATGCTCTTTCCAACGATACTAATAACTCATTTTGTTTACAAATGTTGGTTGGTTCCCTTTTGCTAATTAATGTCCACATAATCAGTAACGTCTGAGTGATGCGTAATGACCTTCTCCAGCAGATGGCGCCAATAAATCGACTGATAATTTTGGACTGAGGGTACTTTGTAAATCGACACCTTAGAGCAAAATAGTGTTCTCTACATTTTTTTTTTTTTGGGGGGGGGGGTGAGTTTATTGGTATCATTGGAAAGGAAATTTCACTCTCTATCATGTGCAACACTGCATGTTGGTGCTGACAGAACATCAACTTTACGTAAGCCAGAGGTGCTTAGCTAGCGACTAGCCATTATCTGTTAGCCGTTAGCTTGCAGTTTTTGGGAGATTTTTAGCAAGCCATTAGCTAGCTGTCAGCCAATGAAAATTCGGAAGCTAACGGCTGATTTTATTTTGCTAATTTCTTGCTTGCCTTTTCCCTTTTGACTACATTCAAACTGAATTTTTTTCTTATTCCTTTTTGGTGGATTTTCGTTTTTTTTGGATTGAAACTGCAAACTCGGTCAAACTCAGACTCAGAACTGGGGGAAAGAAAAAGAATTGGAACCAAGTTACCACTTCACCTACTTTATTTTCACCAGTGAAATAATGTGCGAGTTATATCTATATGGTAAGAAACCAGACCTTACTGTAATCTGTATTAAGTAACCATTTGAATTTGAAATTTTTTCCCAAGTGATCTGGGATCTGGGAACTAAAAATGTTGGATTAGTCCTTAGCCATCAGCTAGCCAATCAGCGTTAGCCATTAGCCGCTAGCCGAAGCCAATAAATAAATAAAAAATTAGTTTCAGCTGTTAGTTTTAGCCAATCTCATTGGCTAAGCACTTTTGACGTAAGCATGACATCACGATTACATAACACAGGAATGATAGACTGCTGAAAACTTCTTCTCCCTTTTTTGCCAATTTCAATAAAATGTAGATAGCACTATTTTGTTTTAAGGTGTCGACATGAGGTCTTCAATTATTAATTCACCATTTATTCTCTAGATGCAACGAATCAATGTTTATTGTTCTCCTTGACAGTGTTGCCAGATGGGATTTGAAAAATCTACTAGCTAGAAATTTTCCACTATTGTACCAGATTTCATATGAAATGTACCAAATAAAATGTCTGACTTTTGGAATTATGTATACCAAAATTTAGAAGAAATCTTTTTGGTCAAAATCTTAAAATTGTAGGTACCAAAAACAACCAAAAAATGACAGAACGTACCAGAAAATGACTGCCCAAATGTATCAAAATTGTTGAAATTACCCGACATTATAGGTACCAGAAAAACTGAAACGCACCAGATCTGGTACAAATATTCCAAATCTGGCAGCACTGCTTCCTGATGTAGGCGTGGACTGATATAGATTGTAGTGGGGTCGATGAGAATACCTACAGATACAATTGTATTTTAATGCATAGATATCTTTCTTTTTTCTTTTTAAATTTTTATCTCTATTTTATGTACGACCTACTATGCAATAAACTTATGCAATTCTTTCCGCATAGAATGTTACCCTATCTAAAAGATACCCCAGGCATTACCTGCGAATTTTGCCGCTCAATTACATGAACTTTCAGCACTATCAATGTTACCCCGTTTTCAACGATTTCTACATCAAATTATCCAAAAATTCCATCTCCTTATCCTTATATACTCCGACAGGCACACCGGGCTCAAAATTCAGAAAATTGTATGTACTTTCAGGCAGTGTTGGAAAAACGAACGAGAAGAAAAACGGCATGTTCTTGGTTTTCGTTCCCTGCATTCATACAAAAATATGGCTCATTGGCCTGCATCAGTGTGAAGGAGAATGAGAACAAGAATATGATGGGATTGGAACGAGAACAGGACCAGGTTGGGAACACGAACGAGAACGGGTATGTTGGAAATTATAGGGTAAGAAGAACGAGGAGCATGAACGAATACCATGTAGTTAGAGAAGAACAAACGAGAACGGGAACAAGATGATTTTTGCATTATTCCAACACCTTTGCAGCTGGCGCAGAAGTAAAACTCTGAAAGCCTAAAACCATCAATTATAAATTTGTTTAATGAAAAAAATCAACCTGTAGCATTCCAGTGTTGGAAGAAGGAACGAGAATGAAAAGAAAAACATGTTCTCATTTTCAGAACGAGAATGAGAATGAGAACGTGATGGGATTGAGAACAAGAACGGAAAACGGGAACAGGCCCAAGGTGGGAACAAGAACGGGAATGGGAACTGGAACAAGAATGGAAACGTTGGTAATTTTACAGTAAGGAGAACAAATAACGTGAATGAGAACCAGGCAGTTAGAGAGAAACGAATGGGAATGATGATTTTTGTGTTCTTTCAACACTGCTTTCGAGGGGGGGAGGAGGGGGTTTAAAACTCAGATTCAAAATTCTTCGGTAGAAAAAAGAGGGAAAAAACGCTTTTCTATCAATGTTATCCTCGATTATTGATACTCAATTATATACCAATAAAATTACAGATATTTGAAACATCAATGAGAAATCATAACTTATAATATATTGACCAGAACGTAGAATTGAAGTTTAAATCGCAGTTATCTCTGACTTAATTTATAGTTGCTACTTATTGTTACCTATGACCGTTATTCAACTTTTTACTGTTATGAACTGTTATCTCAGCTTATATGTTGATACATCAACTCCTATAACTGAATTTCTTAAATAATCATAGTCTACCACCTTGCTAGAACCATTTAACCACATTCACTACGAGTATTATAGGTGGAAACAGTAGAGGCAAGTCCCCCACCTCTGAGAATTGAAAAATTGTATGAGCAGAAGCATTTTCAGAATTATTGTGATATTTGTCAGCCCCCCTCAAGCTCTCCTAATTATGGTTGACTATTTGCACTTATGTTCATTACGTTTAACTAAACACAGACAATAACCGATGTCCATTAAATTTTTGTTTTCACAACTTTGCTCAAACCCATTTCATTGTGGTCCCAACATATTAGCATTAGGAATTTGATTACCACACATCACAGGTTTCACATTTACTATTATGTGACCTGGAATCATGAAATGTGCCTCTAGTGCGAAAACAGGTTTTCAAGATACAATAGTGTAAAGATGGGATGGTGGTAGTGGTGCGTCCAGATATACATAGCGTGTACATCTGTGGTGGTGCGTTTACACATTGCTATGACAACTGCGTGTCAAACTCTTGTTCTCTGTCTTAGACAATGGAGAATGGACTGGTAATAGTGATAAGAATTAAACAGGTTTACATGAATTATTGTTGAATGTAAACAAAGGCAATTTGCCCTGTTTCTAGTTATATCTATTGGGTACATTAGATTTCTTCAAGGCAAATTGCCTTTGTTTACATTCAACACCTTTCTCGACTATTACCAGTCCATATAATGTAGTTATATCTATACAGTCACTGTTCTCTGTCATTCCCGTAGGCCCGTTTCACACAACGCCATATAAACAAATGTTTTTCTACTTTGACATAATTTTTAAATGCAATGTGTGGAAAAACTAATGAAGATAGGAAGCTGCGATTTATCTCATTCAAATGAGCGTGAGTTTTTCTATAAGAATTGTCAAGAAAGTGAAAAATTATATTTTTGATACCAGAGGCACATTTCATGATTTTAGGTCATTTGATAACTTACATTCATGGATAGTCAAAAGAACGAACTGAACGGAACACGACCCGATCATTTTCACTGAATGGAAAGGGAATGGGAACCAAACGCCACAAACGGTCCCCAATTTATGACAAAAATGTATCATTTTTATAAAAATTTCATTATTTTCTACTGGTAAACAAAGGGAAAACATCAATGAATGGAACAGGAATATATCAAATTAGAGGTGAACGAAACGGCAACTTAATCTGATCAGTTCGTTCGACATTTGTTTACATAAGAACACAATTTAGTAGTCTCGTGTTACTCACTTTCCCCTACATGTAACGAAACAGCTCTTCTCTATGCAACCAACAGACGTATATTTTTACTCACTTTCCCCTACATGCAACTTAACTCTTCTTTATGCAGAAAAAATTGTGAAGTATCGAATCTACTCGCCATTAAGAATGCATTATTTACAGCACGTAGAAGACATTGTCTAGCATTAAGTACCTTTGTAATGCTGCAACAGTTCCTTTATGTGCGTGCATTTTTCCTCATGATTCTGCGTTTCCTAGCTGTCCAGCACGAAAGAGCGCCACGGACTAGTTTATCATCACTAGAGGAATTCTCACCGTTAGCAACGCCGCCTGTTACCTGGGATTTGACAGTTATACCTCAGAATGGAATGGTTTATTCCCATTTTATTCCTTACCACAGTCCGTACATAATTTCACAAAATATCCCAGGTTAGTTACTGACGTATGCATTTAATTAATTGGTCATCTACCAGTGCATAGAAGTTGTGGCTATAGGTATGGTAAGTAATTTTACCGGTACAGAAAACTGCTGATATCAATAATAATGGTTATTCCGAAAATTAGAGTACTATGAAGAAGTAGATAAAACCTCACTTCCTCTTATTTTCTATGAGTTGATACTTTAGGTACTACAACCATCGGCATTATACGAAGTCATTTTCTTTGTGTAATATCATTTACTAAGTGATTTCCTTCGTATAATTTCATTTAGTATGTTAATCAGCAGGAATTTCTCCGAGAATACAAACTACACTGAACATCAACAATTTTACAGAAAGCTATCAGTATGCAAATGAGAATGAAGTTAGCAGTTCACAAGAGACACAAAATAGAAGTCATGGTGAGTAGAATGCTGATAACCAATCCAGTACTCTGGAGGGCAAGGTGCATCAGATGAATCTTGATTCATAAAGAGCGACTCACATTCGAACCAAACTGTCACTTGGTCACTCCTTGCACTCAGCTTTTCATTCATGTACGGTCAAATGGGGTATCTTGGAACAGCCGTTCAACTGAGAACATACCAGCAGACATATGCATGCAAGCTACGTTACTCGTCAATTCCTGTCACATTGTTCCTCCCTGTACTTAGCCTTCCATTCATGTATTGTCAAATGGGGTATCTTGGAACAGGTGTTCAACTGAGAACATGCTGACAGGCATGCATGCGGGCTATGTTACTCGTCGATTCCAGTCACTTAGTTACTTCTTGCACTCAGACCTCCATTCATGTACCGTCAAATAGGCTATCTTGGAATAGTTGTTCAACTAAGAGTCAGCAGACATGCATGCGAGCTATGATACTCATTGATTACTGTCACATAGTCATTTCTTGCACTCAGCCCTCCATTGATATACCGTCAAATGAGGTATCTTAGAACAGCCATTCAGCTGAGAATGTGCTGGCAGGCATGTATGCAAGCTACGTTATTCGTCAATTCGTGTTGCTTAGTTACTCCTTGCACCCAGCAATTCATTCATGTACCGTTAAATGGGGTATGTTGAAACAGTCGTTTTACTGAGAACATACCAGCTGACATGCATGTCAGTCCCTGTTAATTCCTCAAGTTCTCCTTCTACTTGTAAGTGAGCAGTGAATGATCGAAATTCGTACTTGTGCAAAAGTCAGTCATGGCATTCTACGTTTCACAACTGTTCCAACATACCCCAGTTCATGGTACTCGTTACATTTTCTCTAAATTTATTTCATTGAATCACATTGTTTTGTCAACTAAGAAAACATAAGAGTCTCCTGACTGCATACTTTACTTGATAAAATTTTTCAGAGAGAAACATAGTGTATGCTCCATTTTCCGTAAAACACATCTTATCAAAAGATATAAACGAATGCGCTTGGAAATTACTCATTTATACCATCAAGTGGACTAAGAGCATTCCTTCGTTTCTACAGGTAGGCTACACCACTGTATATCTCCATCGATTTAGGTTGTTCGACTCTAGTACTAACTGAATCGTGACATGAAATTCTTATATTTGTAGTTAACCGACAAGGATAAACGAATTTTACTTTCAGAAACGTGGAATGAATTGTTCGTGTTGAATGCAATCCAACGAACATTCACTCTGAACGATAGTAAGTTTCCATTCAATGCTCGTACCTTGACTGAAATCCAAGTTTATGAAAAGTGTTTCACGTTTTCCAGATCTACTAAGCTGTACAGATCATTCGCAAAACAAAAAGTTACAAGAATTTCAAAGAAAATTGAAAGACGTAACCGTCCGCTTCCACGCTCTCCAAGTTGATAACACGGAGTTCGCCTGTTTAAAAGCTCTAACTCTTTTCAAACCAGGTAGAAGATATTTCTACACTAGTGACTACTGTGACAAGTCCCAATAGCAGTTATTAACGAACTATTTCTCATTTCTAGAAGCTCAAAATCTGCAAGAGCAATTGCACGTAGAAATTCTGCAAGATCAAACACAGATGATGCTTTACGAATATTGCACCATCCGGCAGAATCTACGTTTTGGAAAATTATTGCTACTTTTGAAGTCGGTGTGTTGTTTTGAGAGCTGTACACTTGAGGATTTATTTTTCGAAAAATTCTCGAGGCGAGGAGCCAGTTTGGTGCAGAATTTCTTCATGGAGCTGCTGAAGCAATAGTTCCTACTCGTGATGAGCGAGCCGATATACTTCGTACTTCTGCATCGGTGAATGCCGATAAATGACAAAAGTATTACGATGGGATGACACCAAATATTGTTGGAGTTGGTTTTCCTCGAGATGATCTATTCTACAGAAACTACCCTCGAATGTTACTCTATATCAGAAGCACAAGTTACGACTTGTCTACAAGTAACCCTTGGGAAAATAAATGTCTGATCTCTTGTGTTTGAAGATTGTCATTGTTTTGTAATATTTTTTCAGCCACTGTAATGAAACCCCACATTAAAAACTTCAAAAATAATTAATTTACTTTTCATGAACAGGTGGAAAAGTAAGTATACAACAAATTGTTAATTAAGTATGAAGAATTATCACTCAGCTTCCAAAATGTTCGCAATTCCTCTTAGACCAGAATAAATTATCTTAGCGATGAACTTACGATATTTACCAATTAAAATAATATTTAAAAAAAGAAAGAAAAAAGAAAGTAATAAAATCGTACTTAATGTCAGTTTCAAATATAACCAAATGCATGCAACACTACAAACTTCATTGATGGTAGATCGGAATCCATTAACCAGGAACAGTAATTAATGAGTTAATCATTCTGTAACAAAACCATGCGCACATTCATAAAGTCATACTCGGAAGCAAAAAGTATTCTGAGACAGTTTTGTCGGTCTGTAATGACATGTTGTCACTGCACTCAGATAACGTATTTCACAACCAGAAGATAAGTGGTCCTTACCCATATAGATAGTAGAAAAATGTTATCAGATAAAAAGCTAATTTAATCCAGCCTTCCATTTGACACTTTGATAACGTATCGGCATTCATGATGCAAGTTGGATCATACAGACCGTAGCCAGACATTGTTGGTCTCGTTCGATATCTGCGAACACATTAACCCTGATTATTACTGCAATGAATAAATTTTTTCAAAAACTTCATGGTCACACTCACAAACCTGTTTATGTGGTAAGCGATCAGCGGCAGATTAATTAATAAGGCGAACCACTGTCCGGAGAGTAAGAACAGTAGATTGAAAAACATATGAAGGACATACTCGGGTAACACGAGCTGAAACAAGACGATACTTCAATTAACTCCTTGTCTCATGGGACAATAGATGGTCAACTCTTTCGGAAAGAAATCCTCCATACTCACAGGGTTCAGACTATTACATTGATCTATTGGATTTTTGTAATCGGTTTTTAGTTCATCGAATGCTACCACCTGCAATTGGAATGAGTGATTAATAAAACAGGCACCATGTATGCGCGGATGTAAGCTGTACATAGAAGCACCTCCAAATTACCGGAGTGCGAGTGCTTGTCCACCTGTCCTTGAGGACACTGATGAACTGAAACTCAGTCCACGTAATAGAGATACAGATACGAATAATGAAAGCCACACTTCATGTTGCAGCTTAATATACTTACGTGAAAAATAGCGAAGAAAATGAGAAAAGCATCCGTTATTAAAGCGACTATGTATGAAAACACCGAAAAATTGAATGCCATTGTTGATAATAATACTTATATTTACAGTTAAACTTACAAACTTTGGACGACTATAACATGACACAACTAAACATGTTTTATGGATTATAACTTTAAAATAAACTGAAGCGCAGGGATCATTTTTTAGTATTTCCTAGACTGAAGACCTCGAATTTTAAAAAATTGTCTTGTTTGGTTGTTTTGTTTTCGCCTCGTTCTTTTTGTTCTTTTTTTGTTCACGAAAATCTTGATTGGCGTTGGAGGTTAGCTCGTTAGCTGACAGTGGTAATTTGATCAGTGATCAATGATCATGATATGATGGGTGAAGAAGATTGAAAACCAAAAAGGTTCCAATATTGCGTTTAAAATCAGAAGCTAAGGTTCTTTCTGATGTTCAATTAATCAAGGTCGCAATGGCGCTTAGCTTAGTATTTCATACAACCGTAGAAGAAACATCAAGAGAAAAGACAACACGTTTTACCGCCATAATCTCTGTTCTTTAGATAAGGTGTCTCTCGTCTCGAAATATCAAAATTCATCCACTGTCGTGCGCATTTGTTCGATTTCTACAAATCAGTATTATTTGGTAAGTCTGACTCTTGATATTTGGATTGTCTTCCGTTAAATGCTGATTATTTAAATGTGTTTTTTACGCGTGCAGAATTACTCGTTACGACATCAGCCATGAGTAGTCCTCGAAGTTCGGGTCCTCGTACTCCAGATCGTTCAGCCGGAGCCCGCACTCCGAGCAGAAACACGCCAAGACGTAGCACCAGAACGCCTTCGAGTAATGCGGGCACTCCGCGGAGACGACTCGCCGGTACTTCTGAACGTGACGTTATTCCACCATCAGAAGGCAATACGACTCCACGGCGTTCGCAGGCTCCAAGCAGCCCTTTCCACGGAGGTACCTTGAACACTGAGCCACGATATAAGCTTTATTTTCGATGTTTTAACAATCAACGTATTTATAGGCATTAGCGAAATCGATTTGAGTTCGCCTATCAACTATGGAACCCCTAGTTCTATTGGTTCTATGAGATCCACCAGGTCTGGAATACGTGGTACTCCTGTTCGAATGCGCCTTGATCTTGGAACTGACCGTCGAGTTCGTGTAGTCAACTTGGACGGCGCTGTAAGTAGTTTGCGTATCGTAGTTAGCTGAATTTCAATGTACCCGTTGCTTATCGTGTTTGGCTCTAACTTCAGCAGCAACCTCCAAGTGATGCCGATGTTCCCAGTCAGATTTCGGAAACGGATTCGACACCGAACCTGGTTATTTGGGGTACGAACGTCGTGGTTAGCAAATGTAAGCAGAAATTCAAGAAGTTTATCAATGAGTTTATTGATCAAGCTGCAGCTGAAGATGAAATATCGGACGGCATTGATTTAACTTTACCATTGTATTTGCAGAAACTTCAAGAGGTAAATCATGTTTATGTAGAGTTCTAACAATACTCCTGTGAGTATTTTCGAAACGTGAAATGAGTTCGTCCAGTCGTCTTTATTACTTTCATGTTGAAGATCTACGGCCTGATGTAAATCAAGTTGATTTAAATTTGAATGTACCAGGTGGCAATTTTGGAGAGTCCATTTTTGAATTTGAATTGCAACCATTTGGAAGAGTTCGATCCCGAATTTTATCAACAGTTGATACACTATCCGCAAGAAGTGATCCCTACCTTGGACATGGCTGCTAATGAACTGTTTTTCGAAAAATATCCAGTTGCCGTGCTTGATCATCAGATTCAAGTCAGACCGTTCAATTCGCGGAGAACGAAGAGCATGAGAGAATTGAATCCCGAAGGTATTTCTGTTATATTTTACTATTTTTGTATGTGTATATGTGTTGAAGGATGGTGTAATTTCGATGTTTTGCTTTAGATATCGACCAGCTGATCACGATTAATGGCATGGTTATTCGAGTTAGCAACTTGATACCAGAAATCAGAGAAGCGTTCTTCAAATGCATAGTGTGTTCATACGTGACTACTGTGACTATTGAGAAGGGGCATATTGCCGAGCCCACATTATGCCCGAGTTGCTCCACCAATCATTGTTTCCAACTGACTCACAATCGGTCGCAGTTCACTGACAAGCAAATTGTGAAACTTCAAGAATCACCTGGTTAGTTTCAGCTACTTAGTTGGTTACGTGCCCTTTGTGCATGATTGTAATCGTGTTTTGATTTCGTAGATGATATTCCGGCTGGCCAGACACCGCACACGGTGACGTTACTGTGTTACAACGATATGGTGGATACTGTGCAGGCGGGTGAAAGGGTTACAGTGACTGGAATCTTCAGAGCTGTCCCAATTCAAGTTAACCCTCGTATGAGTAATGTTCTGTCCGTGTACAGAACATTCGTCGATTGTGTGCACTTTAGGAAGTTGGATGCTAATCGGCTGCATGTCACTGAAGATGGGTAAGACACTTGGATCAATGGTTACTTTCAACTGAATTTAGGTTCCTGTTGTTTCGTTTTACATGATCTCTTTATATTAAAACATGTGGTCCTTTCCTCCTCTCTTTCTTACCCTGCTGGAAAGAAGCATCAGACTGGTTGTTTATTTGGAAAATCCGTGAAATAAGGAGATTATGAGATCTGTTGTCTCAAGATGTGACCAGACAGTATCAGACCTTCAGAGTCAGTCGTGCTGAGAGGCCGAAAGGAAAAGAAACAGACAGCTGTTCTGTGAACTAGCTGAACAGGCAGCCAGTTAGACAAACAAACGAGCAGACATACATTCAGAAGAGGAGCAGAAAAATCGACAAATCGATGCGTACAACAGCTAGTGTTTTTTTTTTTAACTGAATTAAAATCGTCTTTTCTACAGGAAGCAACACCATTTCCCTCCAGAAAGAATCGCAATGCTGCGCACTTTATCGACAAAGGATGATATTTACGAACGTTTGGCTTCGGCACTCGCACCTTCTATTTACGGCAATCTGGATGTCAAAAAGGGTATTCTTCTGCAATTATTTGGCGGCAGACGCAAAAGTTCGGAAAAGACGGGACGTGGTAAAATGAGGTAGAAAACTGTTCGAGTTTTTGGTCGCTATGTAGTTTGGCACTTTTATGCACGAAGAACCTGATGGCACGAAATTCATAGGTCGGAGATCAATATCCTGCTATGTGGTGATCCGGGAACCAGTAAGTCGCAGTTGCTGTCTTACGTGTACGACCTGGTTCCTCGAAGTCAATATACCAGCGGTAAAGGGTCCTCTGCTGTCGGTCTTACAGCTTACGTTATGAAAGATCCGGAAACCAGACAATTGGTTCTTCAAACGTAAGTTCAGTTTGATGTAGTGATGGATATCCAAATAAGTACCCACGGAACAATTCACTTTGATATTATTGTGATTTCGTTTTATAGCGGTGCGTTGGTGTTGGCCGATAATGGAATTTGTTGTATCGACGAGTTCGACAAAATGAATGATTCTACGAGAAGTGTTCTTCACGAAGTAAGCGTCTTACCTAATGCTTATCATCTCAAACCTCTTTCTTGTTCTGCGGAACTCAATAATCGAGAATTATCTTTAAATCTATCTAAATTGCTTTGTGACTATCCTCTTAAAGTTTCACATCATTTTCTGGTTTCTCGTCCTCCCTCTCCCCCTTCGACACCATCATTAACAGATCTGTGAAGCCATTTGGTTATTTTTGTTGCAGGTAATGGAACAACAAACTTTAAGTATAGCAAAAGCTGGAATCATTTGTCAGCTAAATGCCAGAACATCAATATTAGCAGCCGCTAATCCCTGTGAGTCGCAATGGAATGTGAAGAAAACGATTATCGAGAACATACTGCTACCACATTCGTTGCTGTCGAGGTAATGAAGTCCAACCTAGCGCCCCCCCCCCCCTCTCGATGAACTAGGGTTCCTATTTATCTGTTACCATTGCGATTGTTATTCAGATTTGATTTGATATTCTTGATGCTGGATCCTCAAGACGAGACGTACGATAAAAGACTAGCATATCATTTGGTTTCGATGTACCATAAGCAGAAAGAGCGCAACGAACAGGACCATATGGTGAGCACTCGATTCCATCTACAGTTCAGATAGTTTGAAGGGTTCTCCAGTTTTTATTTAATTAGTATTAGGTAATTCTCAATTGGACGTTGATGAATTGATATTGTGAGGTCTTATGCTGACGTGTGGCATGATCTTTTGGAAAACTGATTAATCAATTTGCATAGGTATCACTGTTCAGTCTGTCTGTATAGCCATAGACATTGTTACAAGGGTATTCAAAATACTGCCGGGATTTATGGAATGAAAAACTGATAGTGAAACTCCATTTGTAAGGTGTGCCAATTCACTTTTTCTTCTGTAGTCCAGAGCGCTTTCGACTGTTATGCCATCATCAGTGGAGTACCCTAAATGAGACTTGTCTCTTGTGGTCCTGTAGTCATAGCTGAGAGTAGTACCATATGGCGAACCTGTTTTGTTGTGTGTTCCTATTGGTTGTCTGTGATTGTGCAGTCCAAGGTAGTTGATGGTCTTGTTGCCTTTTTCAATTGTGAACTTTGTGTTGTTTATGCTGTTTGTCTCTGTGAGGAATTGGTCTAGTTGTCTTATCTGTTCCTGACTAGATGATTAATGCGTCATCTATGTATCTTGTCCATAGCTTTATGTTTTTCTTGTGCTTGCAGTTAGTTATTTAGTAGTTTTCTTCTTGTGTGAAGTGTACAGTCGTCATGTTTACTGTCTTTGGTGCAAATCTGTGTTGTCGGTTTTGGTCCTGTTGGGTGTTTTCTCCTTTTAGTTTTAGTGTGTAGAGTTTCTTTAATACTGTGTCAGCGTAACGGTTTTTCTCTTTGTCTATGTATTCTTTCCCTTCTTGGTATATGTGCTGTTTTATTTGTTGGTGTTCTAGTGTATGGGTGAGTGTGAAATGCTAGTTGTATAATTCTATGCTTAGTCTGTCCCTATTTTTGTGTAGTTCGTGTATTTCGTTTTCGATTCTAATTACCTGTGCTTGTTTCTTCGTGTTGCGGGCCGCTTGGCTGTCTGTCTTCATGTTTATGGTCGGCTACTTCTGTACCATGTTGTTCCTGAAGCATTCATTATGAAATCAGATTTTGATCATCGTCTTTGCGAGTTTGATCTTCGTCTTTAGGTGTCTATAAATCGCCTTTACCTGGTAGGGTGTGAGCTTAGTGTCCATTTCGAAGTGTGAGTTAACTTGGTAATATTCCATTTGTAGGGTGTGCCAATTCACTTTTTCTTCTTCTGCAGTCCAGAGCGCTTTCGGCTGTTATGCCATCATCAGTGGAGTGCCCTAAATGAGACTTGTCTCTTGTGGTCCTTTTTCATAGTCGAGAGTAGTACCGTATGGTGAACCTGTTTAGTCGCGTGCTTTTATTGGTTGTCTGTAATTATACAGTCTGTCCAATCAGTGAGTGTTATTAGTTGTGTGCTCCTATTGGTTGTCTGTGATACTGCAGTCTGTCCAATCCGTGGGTGTTATGTTATTAGTTGGAATAAGTACTCGCTTTGAAAGTTGGTTGTTATGTTTATTGGTTACGTAAATTATTGATATTAATATGTAGAACTTTATCCCTTCAACATCAGTGATGCTAGGTGGTCCTCTTTAAGAAGAATGTGGAAAGAATGTTAACTGTGATTTGGTTGAATATTATTACTCATTTTACCTAGTTGATAGATTTCGATATGTGATTTGATGTAATTAAGAAATGTTGTCCTGGCGTATAATTTCATTATTTTCTTTGAAGCCTTCTCAAAATAAGACTTGAATTCTTTCAGTCGAACAAGCCAAGAGCTATGGCTGATGAAACATTCATAGATGTATCTTGGTATATTTTTGATCTCTCCTTTGTAGGAGGTTATCCTTACAACTACAATGCTAACTAGGCAACAAGTACATATTTGCAGCATTAGTATTATTGATTTGTTACCCATTCACATTAGTATCACTGTTCTTGTGTTTTGTGATTACTACAAAGCTAGCGAACCGAGTAATCCGTTTTTGTATCAGCAGTGTGTTTTATTTATCAAATTTATAGAAATACTTATCCTATTATTGTATAGGTATGCTGGTTATAGTTATCAGATGCCAAAAATAAGATGAACAACTAAATTCTGATCCTTTGTCTCATTCTTTTTCAATTCTTTCTCGCATTCATTTATTTTGTGTAAAAAGAAGATCTAGTTTACTTTTGTGTTCCAATCATAGGGACACGTACAGCTCTAAACAAATGGGACTGAAAAATTGATCAAATAACATAACATCCTGAAAATAACTCTTAAATCTAAACTCTGTTACTTCTTTAATCCTCCATGTAATCAAATTTCATTTAGAATTGGATACAAAAGTTGAAGTATTACCTATGTTGATTTGTAATTTGTATCAAATCTTGCGTTGATCTTGATTCAAAATTGACAAATTTTACATGTTAACAAATGAGTCAGTTTTTGTATTAACCCTGTTTCACGGTATGTTCGTTGTAATTAGCATGTGTTGTGTTTGTGTACAGTTATATTGATCCCCCTCCCATTGTCGTCACAAAGGACAAGTGATTATGAATGACATCAGCGTTCATTTACTGATTGTTCCGATTTTCGATGTAGCAATAAATACGATTCTGTCTGTTCAATCCCTAAAATGAAGAATGCCATTTGCCTGGTGTTTGTTTGATTGTTGTTAGGTTACCTTTATTTCTTGATACACAGTTGAGCTTAAGGACAAGAGTAACAAGGATTGACGATACGCCCATATGAAACTGAACGTATTTCAAGTGTATCTCAAGTTTATTCTAATATTCATGGAAAATGGTTGTTCCATTTATCAGTTTATATTTTGGGCATTGGGATACTTATTTCACAGCAGTATCCATTGTTTGGTTTCTCAGCTGTATTATTAGTTATTTGCTGAGTTTATAGCATACTAGAACATAACACGTTATTTAGGTCTTACAGATTTGAACCTGATGTACCTATCTAGCTTATGTGAATGTGTGTTCTGATCTTGTTATCCTCATCAGTGTAATCTCATGCAAACCGATTTATAGATGGTACGAACTTGGTCATGAATCGAACTCAATCTGATTTATTGATTTGCTCCCATATTAAATGTTCGTTCGTTTATGTTTTAAAAAATTCAAAATTTAACTATCTCTATTGCTTATTTGCATTATACTTGGTGGCTATATACCACCATGTTCTTTAACGGGTTTTACCTAAATTAATTGCTATTATTTCACCGGGTTCACTTCTCAGATCTAATCTAAATTACAATAACAGAAAGAGTAGTTCCGTATACCTCTGTAATATTTCCCATTGATATAGTACATATATAACTAGATGTGTATCGTTTGAGCAGCTGCTTATGAACATTTATCTCTTTCTAGGATATGGATATTATGAAAGACTACATCGCTTATGCTCGAGAACACATTAATCCGGTGATTACGGAGGACGCAGCCCTTGCCCTGCGAGAAGCCTACGTGCAAATGCGAGAGATTGGTAGTCGTCGTGGTCAGATTACTGCCTACCCTAGGCAGCTTGAATCGTTAATACGGCTGTCAGAAGCACACGCCAGAATGCGGTTTTCTGATAAAGTGGAAGTACGCGATGTTAGAGAGGCGCAAAGGTACACGAAAGAATTCAGCATTTCTTCGCCCGTTTATGCGGAATGATCATGAATTAATTGTTCATGTTTGTCCGTAGATTATACGCGGAAGCGTTGAAACAGTCGGCAACCGACCCAAATACTGGAACTGTCGACGTTACCATTATCGGTACTGGTCAGAGTGAATCGCACAGAAACGAAATTAAGATTATATCTGGCATGTTGAGAAAAATGATTCAGCAGAAAGACAAGGATACGGTCATCAACTATCAACAGTTGTACGGTGAGCTGAAAGAAGCTCACAAGAAAGTAAGACAACAGATACCAGATTATCTTGCATTCTTGGAGTAGTAGTGCATTTTTAATATGCGATTTGTTTTGAAATGTTTAGGTTGTAGAATACAACGTATTCGACCAATGTTTGAAGGAACTTGAAGATGCACGGCTAATATTAGTCACTCCAAGAACGTCCATTAGAATTAAATAGTCGAATTTCGCGTGTAAGTTGCATAGAGCTACTTTTTTTTATCAAGTTGAAACCCTGTTGAGTTTTCTGTGTACGTATCATACAGTTTACCGAGATGAGCATGTTCTACCTCCGTATTTTTTTCTACGTCCCATCGATGTTCATGAGGGAAATTCTGATTTTGTATTCATGTTAGTCCTGACCGACTTGTTATTCTGCAGTATCATAGATTCACTGTATTATACTGTATCCACCCACGTCTTGTTTTAGGAATCCTGTTAGCTACAAGTGTTTCGCATGTATTTCAAAGTTCCTCTAAATTGATCACAAAGATTTTAAAGTGAAAGTGGACCCCAGGATTCAAGACCTTGATATTCCTTCCCTGGATGAAAATTACTCCTTTTATAGATGAATAATTTGTATTCGAAAATAGTTCTTAAATGTGAAAATTATATTTTACTTATTTACATTAATAAAATGCTTAAGCTAATTTTCTTTGTTTTTGTAATAAGGCGCGTGTCTTAAATTACCGGATGCGGATTTGCCTCTTGTGCCCAAGGAACCTGTAATAAAATCATACATTAAAACTCAATGTTTCTACCTAATCTAGTTATATTAATGATAGTTCAAGATGGAAGTTCAAATGTAACCTCGTGGAGTATTTCGACCACGTTGTCCCATAGCTCCTCTGCCAGGCCTAGAATCTCCTCTTGTTTTGGTTTTCATCACCATATCATCTTTCATCATGTCAATGACTTCGTCCGGTATTCTTATATACTTAATAGTAATTCCTCTGATGTAACACTCCGCCATCCTCCAAAACTTGTCACCGTCCTATAAAATTCGTCACCCAGGGATATTAGTTATTTTTTTTCTGTAAGGGACGGGAAATAAATTTGAAATCAGGTTTATAATTTACCCTCGATGTGCAAATAACTTCGCGCAGATTGATGTTCATCCAGCTATCGCAGCATACTAAATGTCCATTATACGTCTCGCCATTTTTCAATTCAACTAACTGAAAACATCGAGGATGTAATTAGTGGAAGGGTGATTAGGTTCGAAGAGATGTTACAGACATGTTCCATGCCTTATCTCAGTGGAAGGAAAACTTGATCGATAATGAAACTGAAACGTCGGATTACGTAGAATAAAAATTCAAGATAAGTGATACGTGAAGCCTTCTGAAACACGATCAACCACGTTAAAGGGGTAAGAACGTAGAATTTCAGCTTCATTAGTTCGAATTCGATGAAGCCGGCCGGCAGATCACATGACTCGATAATTTCTTTTTGAAAAGCAGACGAGGAAGAGACACATGTGTCTTTTATTCATCTTTGTTTTCAATACGTCAGGCAACAATGCGATAGTATTAAATGGGTGAGTATCTAACACTCGAACAGTATTTGTTTTCTTACCATAGGATGATTCTGAGCAGTCTTCAAAAGAGATAACGGCAACTAAAACAGAACAATCACGGTTGGAGTTTTTCAAACTGATGAACGATTTATAAGGTATATGAACAAGTAATCTATAGAGCGAAGCTCTTCATTTATTAACGAAAAAAAGCGAACGAAGTAAGTGCGGAAGGTAGACATGGTTATTACATACCATAGTTGTCAGATTGTCGGTGTAATGTTTGGTGTCAAGATAGAAACGAATAGTGAATTCCTCACAACATTACGACCAAAAGTACGAGTACCTTAACGAAAACGAAAATGTAAATTTATATTCTTTTCTTGATAACGGAGTCAAAAATTCAGATCTGAAATTCTGAAAACAAGTCTGTTATCGGCTCTTATCGTATCGCAGATTGTCGGTGTTACCCTTCATCAATTGCATGACAGACTGTATTAAGCGGTACTGTACATTGATTGATGAAAGAGTATGCTAAGTGTCACGGCATTCATTGTCGCTTAGCATAGTAAAATGGTAATCAACAATGGCGCCTAGCGCAGTCTCTTATAGAACTGATACTCCTCTCGAACATCAGCGTCCCTTGGTTTTGTTTTTCCCCCCGCAGGATGACTGTAACCCTAGATGACTGTAGACTGTAACGTTCAAATTTCTACTTTCTGTTACTCTGTTATTTTTAATTTCTATTTTTTGCGAATTTGACTATATTCTGCAAATGGTGCGCAGGTAAATCATTATTTTCCAGGTTCCAATAAGTTTAAAATGTATTTTTATTTCATGCGATTCAAGTTTTGATTTTTAAACTCAGTGAATCGCTGTAGTACCATTCCCTGAAGTTACCTTCAATACCTGTTTTCAGTATCACGTGGACTGCAGCGGAATGATCTTTCACCTTCGCTTTTCATTTGAAGTTGCCGTGTTTCATGTTTAACAGTAAGTAACCACCAAAGTCGTAACCACCATCCAAAATATTACAGTTATTTTTCCGTAATCGTTAATCGATAATACCGGTTGAGCATAATTTGAAAACGTATGTTTGTTCCAGATGGACAGCGATGATACTAAGACGCAAGATGTTAATAAGGCCGTTGGAAACGCGGTGGATACATCTGGTGACGGTCTCAAGACACTTGTGAAGTCAGTCTTGGCAGCCGATGTTACCATAAGCACCGATGGAGCGCCGGCCAACGAACCCGTTGTAAAGTAAGAGCATTTACAGTCATGTCAGTTTGTGGTTTGCAACTGTCGTCCTGCACTCACGACACTGTTTTTCAGAGAGAAGTTTCCATGTCCGTTGTGCACCAAAGAATTTCAAAACAAATCCAGTCGCTATAATCACATCAAGATACATCACAAAGTCAAGTTGGATTTCGGGAAAGTTCATTGTCTAGAGTCTGGCTGTTTATTTTCGTGCACTTATACGTCTGTCCTGCAACAGCATTTGACTGATGTGCACAAGATTCCCATGAAGTATCTGAATTTGGAGTTCGACAGCTACGAAGGTGAGTCAAATTGACTGATGTAGTTAAACATATACATTCCGGAGATTTTTTGAATTCGGGTGTTGAAGGAAGCTAAAAAGGGGCAGGCATTTATGGAGAATCGGAAGTGATCTCTTGAGTGAGCGAGTGGAGAAACGCAGTTTGTAGATGAAAAGACACTTACTTGATTTTCAACGTAGGGCAACTAAGACTGTAGAAAGCATAGCTTGTGAGTTTCATGCTAGAGGGAAGTATTGGGGAAAAGGAGGTTTCAGACAAGACTTACATTTTAGGCCAGAATTCATCTCGGAGACATATTGTGAGACTTCCCGGGCTACGGGTCATCTTCGAAACGTCCCCTCGGACATTCACGTGGGTGCAGCATTTCCCCTCGCCGTTTCGACTGAGCATGTAGGTCATACTCGACTGTCGAGTTATATGTTCTGACTGTACTACGGTAACCTAAACTTTGGGACCCACAATGTGCTTCCTGTTGCGTATGCGACGACGGTGTAGGTTCAGCACATGTGAATCCGATCCAGTTTGGAAGAGTGTTAGAATGTCTTATGCCTGAAAGAGTCTCGAGTAATATGTCTGGAAGAATCGTGAATAGTCTTGACTTGGTTTGGCAAAGTCCTTAAGAGTTAAATCTGTTTAGATTAATTTTAGAAAGCTTTTTTCAAGTCTAATTGATTGTAACCAGATCCAAGAAATAGTTTTAAAAGAATGTTAGCGAATCCGAATGAAGTTTCCTTGATTCTCAAAAAGTAAGAACAAGTGAAAAAATTTTGAAAAGTCGTGAACGTACGTGTAACATGAAATAAGAACACCAGTTAGGTTTCAAAAATAGTTTTTTTGGTTCAATTTTCGCGTGCTTAAATGTTTGGAATAGACTTGATTTGACTTATTTTCACTTGCCAGTAGATCAGTTGTACGGGAGACATGAGAGAAAATTCAGTTCCTTACACAAATTCGAATTCCGAGGGATATTGGCTTCCTGACTATGTACATGAAGATTATTACATTGAGTCGTAAAATGCAAAACGTGTGATTCCCTATGGTAACGTTTGAATTTCGGGGCCTCTAGTGGCACCAGATGATCATTCTAACGTGATATCCGAAATCTGTGATCTCGAAAACCCCCATTTCGTTGGTCAAAGTCGAATTTTTCAGTTTGACGAAAAGATGTTGATGGGGCACTGATAACGTTGCCAAGTATTAAGGTTTTGTCCATTTTTTGATGTTTTCTCCTCGTTTCGTGAATTCAGTGAATTAGAATTGCATTCGTGTCGTAAAATTCACATAATCGCCCAATAAAATCAAAAATATTGACATCATGCGACTGGGATGCCAATTAATGAATTCGTTTATTACTTTCATTTATGATCTCTATTTTTTTCGTTGTAAAATTTTAAACTTCACCTAATATCAAACATATGAAGCAAAATCTTAGCAAAATACGTCCAAAGCTGTATTATTATAATATTACTGATAAATTGCATATTCATCAATTCATCTTTTCATCCAACGATTACAGCGCTTCTAGCGGAGTTCGAATTTGCGAAATTTCATCCAGGCATGAAAGCCGTATTCAGCCTTATTTCTGGGCACTGAAGTGAGCTATAAGCTGCAAGTTGTAAGCTGTATCATAATGAGTCAAAAGCCGTAACCTTGATCTGTATTCTTTCGGCTCATTTTCAGCTTACACTTTTTCCTTTTTTTTTTTAATATAGACACTGCTCAACAAAAGGGAACCAACCAACATTTGTAAACAAAATGAATTATTAGTATTAGTGTCGCTGGAAAGAGCGTAAAAAGCAGAATTTTTCAAAATTGGGTCCCCGATTCAAAAATGTGTATGGACTTGAAAAAAGCTTATCAGTAAACGCTGTGTCATATAGTTTTTACATGGTTCTTGGACTTCAAATCAGTGTATTGCAGCTAAAAATTTTGGTTTCGGCTTTCGGCTTAAACTTTTGACCTTGAAAAATACAGATTTGGCTTTCTGCTTTTAAGAAAAATTCGGCTGGCTTTCGGCTTTTCTCTTATCAGTAAAAATTCAGCTGAATCTGGCTTTTGGCTTTCTGCTGGCTGCAATACACTGCCGAAATTTGCCGTCAACTGACACCTGAGCTGAGGTCTTATAGTTTAAGGAGGGAAAATGCAGTTCCTCAAAAATATCACACACCAGGAAAATTGATGAGAGCTCACGAATTTATAGGTTTTCGAGAAGCCAAAAGAAAGTTGGAAAAATTTGGCTTCTTTCGGCTTTTGGCTTGTGAAGGTACAAATAAAGCTGGCTTTCAGTTTTTCTTTTATCAGTAAAAATTTGGCTGAGTTTGGCTTTTGGCTGGCTGGAATACACTGCTTCAAATCACGTGTTCTCAAAAACAGGGCTTGAAAGCTAGCCGAAAGCTGAAAGCCAAAAATCTGTATTTTTTGGGGGATTTGAAAGCTGAATACAAGGGTTTGAAAGTTAGCTGAAAGTTGAAAGCCAGTACTATTCGGCTTTTTCCTCCTTGAAAATTCTCTGCTTTGATTTTCTGTTTTCTGACATTAGTGACCTATGATATGATGGAATTTTGGTGTTGGCCAATATTCACCTCGAGATGTCCAGGAATCAAGACCTACAACCAGGGCTTAAAAGCTAGCCGAAATCTGAAAGCCAAAAGCCAAAAAGCTATATTTTTTGTGAGATTTGAAAGCGGAAAGCTGAAAGCTGAATGTGTTTAGGGCGTGAAAGCTGAAAGTTGAAAAAAATAATATGGCTTCAAAAGCCACCGCTAAAAGCTGGAAATTATTTTTCGGCTTCCAAGCCCTGCTCAAATAGCGGATTTTACTAGTTTGTTCCCTCTTGCTATATAGCATTCAACTATGCAGTTGGCAGCTCCCATTGCGATCCGTCATATCACCTCGGGCGGTTCGTCAGTTGCCGCATTGTGGCTTTGCGCTTCCGGCTTACCCTTTTCCGTTGTTGCCTTGCGGGTTGAACAGGTTTGGCAATATCGTGTCTGCCTGCTTCGGCTTTAACTCAAGCTTCTACCATTGGCTTTTTCCGAACCAGTCAGCGGTCACTTTATAATACTGTATTGTAATGTCATCGCGAATCAGCAGATTTGTCCGTGTGCGATTTCTTATTCTTTAATTACGTTTTACTTTCCAATTCAGCATTTCTCAAACTTTTTCCATATTTTGTCTTGCTTCTCCTTTCTTTTTTTCTCGAAGTCAGATTAGTACCCTATTTAATTTCTTTGGTATTTATATTCTCCGTTTTTGTTTTCTATTTTTCCTCTCATTCGTTGTGTATTACAACCATAGCCACTCCGTTCTTTAAGAATAAAATTGGTTGTATCTGTGATAGGCTCAGACTTTATCGATAAATTTAGAATTGTCTCAGTCTGCCGAAGAAACAGTTGGTGGTTGAAGCTTCTAGAACTCCATTCGTTATCCCCCTAGAATGATGCGACTTGCTATCAAAACCAGCACCTGTGTCGCTTCAGTTACACTGGAAGAATCACCACCAGCGGACACAGAGGAAATTCCCTATGTGCAGTTGGATTGTCCGAAAACTCAACCTGCTCCTATGTCAACCCAGAAACTGGTATACCGGGTCTGAACACGTCCTCTGGTCGTAATGCATGAAGGTGGGACCGGAAACAGAAGTTTACATATTTTGCGGACACCTTATGTCCTTAGACTATACACAAAAGATAGACCGCTAGCGCTTCGTAAGAGCCCGTATTATAGAGTGTGACCAACATCGCACTGCATGTGCATAAGTAGTGGTGTGTAAATGTGTATAAATGTAACCATATTAGAAGCGCGACGTGGAAGAAGGACCTCCGTCTTATAGGAAATACATTGATCGAAGGTCCTTTTTCTACGCAGATATCACCTGTCGATGCTGGTCACAGGATTTTATAAACATTAGCCGTCTATCATTTCTGTATGGTCTAAGCTTGTGTCTGGTTTTTGAGGTCGTTCATGAGAAATGCCGCAGTTTCAACTCATTTTCCTTTGTGCACTGTACGAGTGAAAATACCTAGTCTCCTTCAGAAAAAAGCAAAGAAACAGAAAATGGAACTTGGTAGATGAAGATTCTATCCTTGGTTGCTCATCAAAACCTATTCGTGTTAAAAATATGTATATGTTTGGAGGGAGGGGCCAGTCTTACCTTATGTAATGCGGGTATCCGTGACACGGGTATTATGAGTACCCATTTTATGAACCAAATCTGGAATCCTGGTTAAGATCAGTGGTGTATATATTTAGAGGGAGGGGTCAGTCTTTGTGTAGTGCTGGTATCCGTGACATAGGTACTATGAATACCCGCTGTGACGAACCCAATTTGAAGCCTGAGTTAAGATCAGTCGAACGAATGTTTCAGTTTCCAACTCGATGAGTTTATCACATTTTATCGTTTGATACTCTAAATACCTCACCTTCATCTCCTCTCATTGACCGACTGCATAACGTCGGGCGTGTTATTACCTGAAACGTCAGAAAAGTGCAGTTCCAATCGAATAACAAATGGCAGACAATTGTTCTATTAGTCAGACAGATGGAATAACAGACTGGCAGGTTGGTGAGCAAATAGACGAACAGACGGACCTAATGAGGCTCTCGAGAAGTCTGGGCTACCAGGACGTAAAGCCCGTGGTTTTCGAAAAATCGACTTTCTGCACTAGACTTTGTCGACTCGCGTTCTAATTTCAATTTTCATTGTTTCAGAATTCGAAAAATGGAAGCACACGTTCGAGGCCCGAGAGGTGTGCAGGTTTGTGAAGAAAAGCGGTGCGCGAATCGACGACACTGGCAAATCGATGTATCTGTACTGCAGCCGGAGCGGTACCTTCGTCAGCCACGCCAAGAGTACGCGCTTCAAGAAAATAGGAACGGCCAAAATCAGCGCTCATTGCACCGCCCTTATTAAGTACTTCGAGCAAAGTGGCGGAAAGGTGAAGGCGACCGTGTGCACGACACACTACGGCCACAACAAAGATCACCGGTTCCTGCGGCTAACCAAGGACCAGAAGCTGCACATTGCTCAAAAGATGAAGTCCGGGATGTCGCACGAGCTGGTGTTGGACTCGCTACGCTCCAGCTTCGTCAATAAGCTGGACCGCATTCACGAACTGTCTAATCGCGATCTGAACAACATCCAGAAGAAGTTCAAGATTCCCAAGGTGTCCGAACGGCGCAAATCGTTGTCGAGCCCCGGCGGAGTGTTCAACCCGCGCGACTTGATTGAAGAAAACTGGGTCGCCGAAGTCGAAACGAGCATCGACTCGCCGATCATATTCTACAAAGACGTTGGCTGTGAACTGGATGCGTTGACCGATCGTGATAAATGTTTGATCCTAATGACCAAGGGTCAGAAAGACCTGTTCGTGAAGTTCTGCAACAACGGCGTTCTGTATGTTACCATTGTGAGGCTGTCCAACCACATTTCGCTGCACCTCACTGTCATCTTCATTCTGGACGACTTCTATGAGACCTTCCCAGTCTGTTTCATGATCAGCACAGACACGCGGCAGCAAGTGCTGCACGTGCTGTTCGACCAAATTCTGACTACCGTCGGACCGATTCAGCTGCGCGCCCTGGCGACCGACGACAACGCGACCGTCCATCAAGCATGGTGCGAAGTCATGGGCCCCATTTCGAACGTGTTGGTCGCCAACCGCTATGTGGACGCGGAGTGGCGGTGCCACCTGACCGTCGTCGAGGACGAAGCCTACCAGGGCGAGATCTACGACAAACTGTACGAGTTCATTGAGGGCGTCGACGGCACCGAGTCGAAAATGGCCGCCCTCATCAACGAGCTACGCTCCACAGTCGTGGCCTCCCCGTTCGCCCAATTCCTGGAGAAGAGCTGCCTGCCCACTATCCGCCAGTGGTCCACCTGTTACCTGCGGGAAAACTACGACCTGTGCGAGCCGATCGACTTCGAAACGTCGTACACGAAAATCTCGAGCCTGTGTGATGTCTGCTGTCGGTACAACAAGCCGGTCAGCTATGGCGCCAAAGGGTTGATCAAGCTGCTGCTAGACTTCCAGGCGGCTCGCAATCGCAAGGTGGCCGAGAACGTGATTGAGATCAATAGCGCGCACGACACGAGCGCCGCATACGGCGTCGAAAACGTGTTCCCCGTAGCCAACGGGGTATGGAAGGTGAGGGCGGAGGGGGCCGGCGAGGAGATGTTCGAGGTGCGAGTGGCGCAATGTAATTTTGACGACTGCGTGTTGACCTGTTCGCGGTGCAACGCGTGCGTGCACAACTTCCACTGCGTCTGCGACAGCTACGTGGACGGTCGGACGTGCGTGCACGTGCACCTAGTCGGTTGCATGCTGACAAAGATCAAAAACGAGTTCGGCAGCTGCGGCTGTAGCGACGACCAGAGCAACGATCCGCTGCGGGCGTTTGACGCGATGGCCGACAGTCTCTTAGACGAGGTGAAAATGGAGGTGCTGCCGAAACAGAACGCAGAAATGGAGACGGACGCGCCGCCTGAGCTGAATTCGGAGCTGCGGGCGAAAAAGCTGGAGACGCTGAAGATGCTGGAGGACATCGGGAAGAAGCTGCTGGCCGAGATGGACGAGAAGAACGTGACCAGTATGCACGCGTTGATTAGTGACGTAGCCGGTAACGTGGACGTATTGCTGAACTACGGCGGGCACGCGAAGAATGTGACGTTCGCGAAGAATTCGAAATTAAAGAAGGTGTGCAAGTCGAAGAATAAATTGCGGGCGACCACGAAGACGCGGCTGGGGGTGGCGCGGAAGACGAAGAAGAATTGACGGCGCCACTTGAAGGTAAGACGGCCACGTTTGATTGAGTTTGTTGAGGCAGGGTTTGGCGGCGAAAATCATCACTGATAAGGGTTTGAAGTCACACAGATTGTGCTCGGAACCAGGGTTCAAAATTTTGCCACTTGGCTCCTAGATCGTAACGTTTCGGTGCTCTGCCCCGGGCTCTGAAATTTTATCGCTCCTACGGTGTTCTACGTCAGGTATAAAAATTTATCGGTTCACTTGACGCGCATCAGAACTGCTTAGTATTCGAGTAAAATTAACCACGAATCACAAATCAAAATGAAACAATTATCAAAGGTGTGTTCAGAGTAAAAAAAAGGACCGCTTGAGTTACCTTAAGAGTGTTGAACTGACATCACGAGAATGTTTCCAGAATATATAATACTTGTTACACTGCTCCAGAAGTGGGTGAAATGTGTTACCCGAGTCAAACTTTCCCAGGGGCGTACCGATAGGGGGTAGGCGGCAACTTACCCCCTGTAGAAATTTTTCACTCAGCAGTTGGGGAAATTTACCGTTTCAGTTAGGCGGAGTTGAAAAATTCCAACAAGACAAGAGTTTTTTGTTTTTTGCTTTGATACTTGGGAATTGAGAAGTTGGAAAAATCCAACAAATCGAAGGATTTTTTTTAATTGATATTTGGGAATTTTGAGTTGAGTCAGTTGGATAAATCCAAGTCCACAGATTTTTTTCTCTTTTTTTTTTTTTTGAGTCGAGTCAGTTGGGACGTTTACAATTTTTGCCCCCTCCCCCGGAAGAAACTCTTTTCGTTACGTCCCTGAACTTCCCTGTAATTCTCAAGGATTTTCCCTCATTCGTCCGGGTACATGAAATTCCTAATCTGAACGACATTCTGTGATTCAGATCATTTGGACGCTGTTCAGCAAAGGGAACCAACTAGCAAAATCCGCTTTTTGTGAACGCGTGATTCGAAGTTCAAGAGCTACATGTAGAAACTATGACATAGCGTTTACTGATAAGCTTTTTTCAACTTGAGTACACATTTGTGAATCGGGGGCCCAATTTTGAAAAATTCTACATTTTACGCTCTTTCCAACAATACTAATAACTCATTTTGTTTACAAATGTTGGTTGGTTTCCTTTTGCTGAACAACGTCCATTTATTCAATGATCTGTCCTCTAGTATTTACCGGGTCATTTCTCTGTGGAAATATTCATATCTTATGATTCGAATCAGTTTTGAAAAACTCCATAAGGTCAATTACTATCTTACTTTATCTTCATTTGCAAAAATGTAAATGTCCCTTTTGTAGGGTGTGCCAATTCACTTTTCCTTCTTCTGTATTCCAGAGCGCTTTCGGCTGTTATGCCATCATCAGTGGAGAGAAGAAGGAAAAGTGAATTGGCATACCCTACAAAAGGAATATTACGAAGTTCACTCACACTCCAAAATTGACACTAATGTAAATGTCACTGAAGACTTAGTAGGGGCATATGTTTACTGATTTTGTCAAACTCAAGGTTCTTTTTAAAATTATTATGTTTTCATTTTCATTTTTTTTGGTATTGGACATGGAAAGGACATGGAAATTAGAAATAAGAAATTAATAACTAAAACGAAATGGAAAAGTCTTGATTTTTGATCTGTATTAATGCACTACTTCTTGGAAAGTATAGTGGTCAAGTACTTCCATGATGTTTACCTATTTGGTCAAACCCAAGATCCTTTTTACAGGGTGTCTAAAGGTGCTGAAAAGTCCTGAATTTTGAAAGTAGGTCCTAAAAGTCCTAAAAAGTGCTGAAATTTAAAAAAAAAATGAAAAGTCCATCATTTTTGTTAGTAATATATATTTTTAAAACCATACGAATCTAAAATTTTAATTTAAAAATCCTATTCGTAGTTATTTGTTCCTTCTAGTTTTCTTCCGAAAATTTCAAGTCACATAAATTTATTTTGCAAATAATAAATTTGTTTCTGATGCTCAAAAATGAATTTATAGCCATTCCTATGATTGGTCATTAAAAAGTGTAGCGCAGGATCTATATTCACAAGGAGGGGGGAGCGTGGGGAGTATGATTCGAATCTTCTTCGAAAAACTCCATAAGTTCAATTACAATCTTACTTTATTTTCTTTTGCAAAAATACAAATGTCACTGAAGACTCAGAAGGGTCTTATGTTTACTGATTTGGTCAAACTCGAGGTCCTTTTTAATTTATTATGTTTCCATTTTCATTTTTTGGCATTGGATATGGAAAGGTCATCGAAAATAGAAATAAGAAATTGATAACTAAAACGAAATTGAAAAGTCTTGATTTTTTATCTGTATTTAAACACTCTTTATACTCGGAAAGTATAATGTCAAGTACTTTCCTGATGTTTACCTGGTCGAACCAAAGTCCTTTTTACATGGTGCTGAAGAGTCCTGAATTTTGAAAGTAGGTCGTAAAAGTCCTAAAATGTGCTAAAATGGCGGGGGGGGATGAAAAGTCCTTCATTTTGGTTAATAATACATAGTTTTAAAACCACAGGAGTCTAAAACATTAATTTGAAAATCTTGTTGTAAGTTATTTGTTCCTTTTAGATTTCTTCCCAAAATTCCGGGTCAAACAAATTTATGTCACAAATAACAAATATGTTTCTGATGCCCAAAAATGAATTTTTTGCCATTCCTATGATTGGTCATTAACCCTTTCAGTGGCGAGAATGTTTCATACCTTCACAAGGGAACGTATATTTTCATTGATTGTGATAACGACTACTATTCCAACAGACATGACGCGTAACTCTTGAACTCTAGTAGGAAATGGGAAAAGGAAATTTCAAATTTCCTACTTCAGTTTTGAAAGGAATCGATTGGGACATGCAATGATTATCGTAGAACAGAGGAGATTCAAGAAAATACGAAAAATTTTTGGGGAAAAAAATTGGAGAGGGAAGAATTGAAACTTTTGATTGAAAATAAAACTTCACTGCCGCTCGCCACTCAAACAACGAACTGTTTCACCGTTACGACGATTGAATTATCATAAATTAATAATTGAAAAAAGATGAACTACCGCGCCAAATCTTGATTCCCTGAATTCTGTAGTAGGAAAACTATGTTTTGTACACGGACATACCGATATGGGGGGCACGCCCCCCCGTAAGAATTTTTCACTCAGCAGTTGGGAAAATTCACCCTTTCAGTCAGGCGAGTTGGGAAATTCCAACAAGTTAAAAGTCCCCCCCCCCCTCCCCGGAAAAACTCTTCGGTACGTCCCTGGTTTTATATGACGATGACAGAATAACCCAGTGCCGAAGAATGATTTTCGAAACTGTGAATTATTACTCCTCACGATTTTGAGAATCTTTGGAAAAATTTTTCATTGACATAATTGTCAGGTGCTCTGCATTGGAATAATTCGAAAAGTATTCTGTTGAAGCGAATTTTGTAGTAGGAAACCAAAAACTTGTTATATTTCTATTTTCAAAATGCATTTTATAGCAGACTCCCATTTCTTCCTATATAATTTTCGAAATTCGGAAAATATTTCCTTATAGACACACATGAGAGAAGCTTTGCATTAGAACCATTACAGAAGTATCCGCTCAACCTCAGTTTTGTAATAGGATTTCCAGAGAGGTGCCTATTTACATCTTGGAAAAACATTCTGACACCGAAATCCCACTTCCTACAACGCACTATAGAATTTTAGAAAAAATTGTTTGTGGAGACAACCCACTTCTTTCTACAATGTACCTGGTTCCGAAAAAATGTTTGCAAGGACCGTATATGATAGACACTCAGCTGTGAGATCACTATGAAAATTAATTCCTCAACTTGAGACTTGTAATAGGAACCCTTGAATAATGCACACTCATGTCTATTGAAAGAATACTATTGGAGGAGAAGTCTTACTTCCTACTACTAATCATAGAATTTAGAAAAATGTTTTCGAGCACGTACAAGTTTGCCACTCAGCTTTGAGATAAGCATCAAAGTATTTCCTCACCACGAACCTTGAAGTAGGAATTCTTGAAGCATATATGCACTCGATACTCGATAGTCGAAAGTCGAAACTGAAACTAACAAGTCAAGTAATAACAACATGAGCATGACGACATGACTCATGAGAACAACAACAAAGCACGTAGAGCACACGCACATATATCTCACGTCTGCTGTAATGTGATGTGAAGTGATACGCCCTTAAGATTAAGAATGCCTTGGGAAAAGACCCTAATGTGTATGAGCTTCAGGTCCTTTTTCCAGGACATTCTCGAATCCTGTATCATGGGCACATAGCAGACGTATATTAGCTTATTAGCAAACTTCCGGACATCCGGAGCTCTAGCTGAAACTCCGGATCTTTCTGATCCGGAGTTTTCATGCTCCGGAGCAGGAAGATCCGGAGTTTTCATGCTCCGGAGCAGGAAGATCCGGAGAAAATCCGCGACCCGGAGATCCGTTTAACATCACTAATGCATTCGTATCTTTGAACGAATCCTATAGGAGTCCTACTTCCTACTACACATCCTCGAATTTTGGAAAAATTTTCAGAAGATCGTAAAAATTCATCGCCCGTTTTTAAGAATTTTTAAAAGTAAGTGATAAATTTCTAAGGTTTTTTCAAAATTTTTCCAAAATTCGAGGATGTGTAGTAGGAAGTAAAACTTCTCCGATAGTATACGTTCAACGATACAAATGCATGTGCTTCAAGGAGTCCTACTTCAAGACTCGGGATGAGGAAATAAATTTACGCTGATCTTAAAGCTGAGTGATGAACTCTTACGTTCTTCAGAAAATGTTTCCAAAATTCGAGGAAGTGTAGTAGGAAGTAAGACTTCTCCAATAGTGTCTTTTCAGAAGGTGCCAGTGTAATCGTTTCAAGGATTCCTACTACATACAATATTCGAAGTGAGGAAAAAATTGTATGCTGATCTTAAAAGTGAGTGATAAACTTCTAAGGTCTTTTGAAAATTTTTCCAAAATTCTAGGATGTGTAGCAGGAAGTAAGACTTCTCCCATAGTATTCGTTTAAAGATATGAATGTATGTGCTTCAAAGATTCCTACTTCAAGACTCGTGATGAGAAAATAAATTTATGCTCATCTCTTCACAGAATTTTTCCAAAATTCGAAGATGTGTAGTAGGAAGAAAGACTTCTCCAATAATGTCCTTTTAAAAGATTCGAGTGTGACGTTTCAAGGACTCCAACTACAATACTCGAAAGTGAGGAGAGATAATTTTTTACTCATTGGTGGATGATAAATCTGTACCATCTTCTGAAAATCTTTCCAAAATTCTGGAATGTGTGATAAGAAGTCAGACTTCAACTATAGTATTATTTTAAAGATATGAATGTATATGCTTCAAGGTTTCCTACTACAATACTTGAGGTGAGGAAAAAATTTTATGATGATCTTATTGCTGTGTGACGATTTTGTACCTTCTTGAGAAAATTTTTCCAAAATTCCACGATGTATAGTAGGAAGTAAGACTTCTCCAATATTATTCTATCAAAAGATATGAGTGCACATACTGCGAGGATTCCTACTACAAATCTCAAGTTGAGGAAACAATTTTCTCCTTATCTTGAGGCTGAATGACGATCCTGTACATCCTTGTGAAAATTTTTTCAATATTCCAAAATGTGTAGAAGAAACTAAGACTTCCTCCATAAGATATGTTTGTGAATGCCGGAAGTAGTCCTACTCGTACTGTTAGTGATGCTGACGTCAAGTCGCCATTCGCTTATCATAAAATACTTATTCTACACTAGCGCTTCTACGATTTGCACAGTCCCAATGGCAATCACCAAACACCCTATTACTACTGTAGCTTGTTAATTTCTGTAGAGACCCTGTTTTTTAATTTATGATATTTTCATTTTTTTGACGTTAAACCTGGAAAGTCGTTCGAGAAGCGATCAGTTTCTTATTTTAGCAATTGAAGTACAGTTTTGTTGTTTGCGGAGAGATGAAAATTTAGCATCTGTCGTGAATTCGCATCATTGCTGATTTCAGATAATCGAAAAGTATTGAAGAAATGTAGATAGTTCAATATTTGTCTCAGTTCTAATGGTTGGACTTTGATTCCATTGTATCTAATATCAGTCCGTTTTTCCTCCCTCTATAATAATTTCGTGTTGTGTCTGGCTGCCCATATTTCTATCTGTTTGTCGCCCCTGCTCTCTCCTGAAAACAAGCTGAGTTAAGCATTGTGATACTGGGTCCAAGAGTCAAAATTTTGAGCTTGATAGAAAATTGTTTTCTCTGCCAAAAGAGAATCTGAATCTAGTACAGTCTAGTATATGAGAGCTATCTTTTGATAGTGTGACTGTTCACCCACTTCTGCTTCAAGGGGACTGGGATGTTGACTAGAACTATCTTTTTTGATCTTCTAGGAATACCCTGCCTACATATAAATAATTAATCTCTCTAGGTTTGTAACGGATTATTCAATTTCCTTAGAACATCTCGTTTCGTTTTAGGGAACGATGATGATTCCTTGAAGCCCGCTCTTTATGTCGCGAATCTGATGATGCATTGGGTGATCTATGCCAAAAGATGTGGAGAAGAAACGCTCCTGATGTGCCATAAAGAACTTTAAATCGACTGCCTGGAGTTCTACAGATGCTTCTGGCGGATCAGTGCTAAATGCTGTTAAAAAAAATCGCGCCAAGTACGCAGTTTTGAACTTTGTATCAGCAGTTATGAAACCATGAATGAACAGGATAAAGATCAGAGTAATGAGGACTTGCAGTTTGTGATCGAGGTAAGTGAACAGTTTTACATATGAAAGCCGATTTCCCATTGATCGGGGATAACAATGGTAATTGGTTTTATAATGTATATAACTTCTTCGAGATCGTACATGTTTTCACGTTTGGGCATAACTCCAGACATCCTTTTCAATGTCCTGTGTGTTGCAGTAGTGGTTATTTTCCATCTCCATTTGTGGGCTCATCACCTTGCATCAAATGCAATCTGGCATTGAGCTCACTCACTACAGGAAATTGTACAATAGCAGGGTGTCTAGCGAGCCAATAAGTCCAATAAAAGTTCAATAATTTTAATATAATTGACATTTTTTCATATTGGTCAGTGGCTCCGAAGTATTCGAATAACTCCTTCCATTCGTCATCTGAACTTGGGGTTGGTACTTTTCCAAAATGATTAAATCTTATTGATAAGTCGTCATAGAACTCATCGAAGGCGAGAGCATATTCATACGGAGTAACGTTAACAGCGACCAACATATGTAGGTTCAATGAAAATTGAAAAATGAGGAATAATAATAATGTAGTGTGGTTTAAAACTCAACTTCGATTACTAGGTTTCTAGCAAACTCAATTTTTGCGCGTATGAAATGCCCGAAAAGAGTCCAATAAAAGAACAATATTTTCAATTTTCAAATTTGTTAAACACACTGAATAGAAGGCTCCGTCTTATAATTGGCGTGGTGGGACGTATGGCAATGCACGCGTGCCAAAGTGGCCCCTATGACACCGCACCCCCGGTCCTGGAAACTACCGTTTCGAGTATCCCATCAGTGGCCGGAGGGATCCATTTTATAATTAGCTGTCAAGTTATTTTCTTATCCTCATTTTCGTATGAAAAAGTGATTCCAGAGTGTTTGTTACATTGTTGTATAAGGTAATTTTGGTTCATGTTGCGAACTATCAACATGATCACCAAAATTATCAAAATTGTAACACATTCTCACCGCCGTTGCTGCAAATGCCGAGCCTATCGTCGCTATAATCGGTGCATTGATCTATGATATACATACGTGTTTAAAACATTCCGGTAGACCTTTTAACAGCCACACGAATTGTTCTACTTCGTGAACTTCACTCTTAGAAAATATTCAATTGAATTTACTAAAATGATGAATCGTGAAAATCTTTATAATCATTGGCTTGGTCATTCTCTATGTAGTCTAATATGTATCATCGCCAGAAGACCACAAAGGTAGTTGTTTTGTGGAAATGCAAGCTGGGGAAATACACCACTGCGAAACTCTCTGGCGAAATATCAATATGGATCTGATGCTTTTGCTTTCTTGGCTAACCCCTCAGGGTTACTGTTATCGATGGTCTCTGGCTTCCTCAAATAGGTGTCCGTGGTCTCTGCGTAGGATACCCAGAACTTCAGTGTGGCCGTTTGAAGGGTGTGTACAGATACAGCCGAGTTGGTACACTTCAGGTGCTCACATATTTGAGCAGTTAGAGTTGTAAGATGTATTCCTGAAAATTGTAGAGATTGAATAATCAGGAAATATAAAAGTCCCATCAAATTCTGAGTGATTCCTGCTCGATTATAAGCTAACATGACCCCAGTAAATACAGTATTCTTAGAGGTTTCTTGGAGAGCTTTGTTATGTAAATTTTTGAATGCATTTACCCAAATATCTTTATTGTCAAAAGAAGGACAGTTCACACCTGTTCCAGGATCTTCTCTAATATCAAAATTAACCTGGGCAAAAGCTGGCCCCCCAAATAGCAATACCTAGTTCCTTCATAAGGAGCCGATGTCAATTTATCATAAAGGACTTTCGATTAAATCGACCCTAGTCCAACGATTACGCTCTTGCCCCGTGGCATAGTTCGTGAAGTTCACCAAAATCTCCGTCATAAGGAGGGGGAAGGAATTTAAAATATAGGAACCACACGGTCAGTTGTAATTTTTGAAAACTAGAAGTAATAACAAAAAGAATATAACCCCAACGCAAGTATGAGTTTTGATGAATCGGAATGAAATTAGATTGTTATTGGCGTCTGTACATATTGCGAAAGAAAACATCCAGCAGAATTTAATCACGTAGGAATTGTTAATTAAATACGAACCAAGATAACCAAAAGCGTATTCAGAAGTACACAATGAATTTTGCGATTGTATAGTGTCGAAATTACGAGAGATTAAAGCTGTCGTACATTCTATCCTCTCCTGAAAAACAGACCATCCTCGGCCATTGAAAAGGTCCAGAAGGGAAACTTGTCACCTGAGGTAGCTACCAAGCTGAGCTATAATCGTGGTGAAAGAAAAACAAGTGTAATGAAAATAAACGTGTGTAACAAAACCATTAAGATAAAATAACAAAATGGTATACAAGTTAATACTGTTATTACTGCATCTCTTCCCTGAAGCTCCCTAGTACATAGTGTAATTCAGTTTTCTACAGAATCCCAATGAATGGAGAAAAGTAGTAGAGACGACTGAATATTATAATAATACAAAGGGGTTCCAGAATAACTCACGTCAGACTAGCGCCTGCAGCGAAAGAGAACGCAACCGATCAAGCGCTACCATATCCTGTGTTGAATTTAGGAGTTGTTTTGTAAAGGCATTCTGAAAATTTTTGTTCCGCCGAGAGCTGGAAGCGTAAAACGTGTTGGAAAAAGCCCTGAAAAAAATTAAAATGTAGAAAATGTATTGAAAAGTTACAAAAACATTATTTTGCAGCTATTCTTTTTCAAAATATCATCCATTTACATCAATACAGGCTTGCGCATGTTCGGGCCACTTATGGAATGTTTTCTTAAACTCGGCTGCCGGGATTACCTTCATGATTGCTGGAATTGAATCAAATCGACGACCTCGCTAAAGCGTCTTTTCAGATGTGGGAATAACTAGAAGTCGGAGGGCGATAGGTCTGGGCTGTCTCAAGAACAAGGACATCCTTACGCTCAAGGTACTCTTGAGTTGCTGCGGCTATATGAGGACGAGCATTGTCTGTGTGGAGGATCCACAGATTCTTCATCTTTTAGCGCTTCGTGGCAATGTGTGCTTCCATAGTGTTTTCAAGACAGATATCCAGTACGCACTGTTGATCATCACTTTATATGGAACATAATGTTGGTAAATCATTCCTCAGTGGTCAACAAAAGCGATCAGCTGGACTTTCACTGCCGATTTTTGCTGTTGGACTTTCTTTATTTGAGGTTCTCCTTTGGACTTCCATGACAATGTTTCCTGTTCACTTAATGGGTCAAAGTGGTACACCCATGATTCATTGCATGTTACCACGCGTTCGAACAAACTGGGAATGAGATCTGTCTGCTGGAGCCATTCCTTGCTATGTTACGCGCTCAGCTATTTGTTCTCCTGTGAGGTGGTGGGGCACTCAGGTAGCACATTGGCGCCTAAGGCCCAAGTCTTCAGTCACAATGCGTTGAATTTCGCTACGTGAAATGTTCAGCGATGCACTGAGATTATCAATTGACATGGAAGGATCCTCTGCCACGACTGCGGCTACAGTGTTGATGTTAACTTTGGACCATACTTCTCGCGGGCGACCTGCACAGCTACCACAAAGGTAGCAACCCAGAAAAAGAAAATATTATAAGTGTATTCGAACGCAAGATTTGAAGGGGCATGTGTTAGATAGTAGAAAAGTATTCGATACAAAGAAACGCAGTATTTCGAGAGGTACTGCGATAGATTTACGCAATCAAAAATTTGCCAAGCATGCTGGGCAAATTCGTCATCCGCTTCTGAAATATCCGTGTTGTCAAGTGACGAGTGGAAGGCTTCACATGGTGGGAGTGCCGTCAACTCCAGTTTTGACTCGTCGTCGAGGAATTCGTAGGGGAAAAAGTTCTTCTTTCGCGCAAATTCGAATTGGAGGGGGTTGGGGAAACGACGGCGGGTATGGGTAAATTCGTCGATGGGTAGAATTTCCACAAGATTGCGCAGACTAGTGGACAAGAAACGGAAACTATCGACGAATCTCAGGGAAAAATTCTTCGATACGAATTTCGAAAAGGAAATATAAGTCTCCTCTGTGGATGGGATAACGTTAATCCGTTTCTCATCCAGGTCAGAGGCGAGGGCGAGAATATGCGAGTCGTAATGACTCAGGTTATTGAAGAGGACGGGAAGATACGTGGGGCGAGTAGCCCCTTGATTATACTTATTGTGCGCGGGACCTATGAACTTGTTTGTGCTGTGATTATGGTGTCGGACTCGTTTTTCGTGGGGGAGGAGGGGCATACTGCATATGCAGCAGAATGGGGTGTTGAGAAATCTCTCATTTTCCTCGGGGGTCAAGACTGGAACATCTGGAAACTGATTAAGCAGTTTCTCGATATCTAAAGCGTGTTTGGAGATGGACTCCATAAAATGGAGTCCGGCATCGGGTCCAACATAGGAAATTGGGTCGATATGTGGCTCATTATTAGGTCCTACTATGTAGTAGGTATAGGCAATCGGAACGTGTTTATGGGTTTTCCGCGTATTACCATCCCCAGCGTCGTCACTCTCAACAGGAACCAGCATCGTCTCAATAAGAATGATGATGCGGTTTTTTCCCCTTAAAATAAAAAGCATGTGAAATATAAAATGGACAAATTTGTAATGCGTAAGCTCAATATTATTCCATGAGGAGTCAATAATGACTTCGACAAAAACTAAATACATTTATTAATAAGCAAACATTGTAACAGAAAAACGGAAAAGTACGCCATAATGAATAAAACGAACAAACTTAACAAAGAACTCGTGTCAGTGTTGCCAGATATCATACTACAACAATTTGTTTATCACAATATGGTAGCAGCATGTGGTTTGTACTTTGTACAAAGACAAAGGATACAGAATGAGTCCGGCATGGCGGCCTTGCGTTCTTTCACAGTGGCAAATTTAGTGCATTGGTCGGAGTAATGGGCGGTTTTGCAGAAGGCGCAAGACAGAGGTTTCGGCGTTGCACTTGTGTTGTTATTATTACCTTTCAATTTGTCTGTTGTTGTATCCCTTTTATTTGCAGATGCGTTGGGTTTTGGTGTGGCTGCTAGGAACAAAGCTTGAAGTGTTGGTGGGGACGCGATGGCAAGAGCTGGAACCTCTGAAGTTTTGTTGTTGCCTGCTGTGAGTTTCTCTTGAACCGTGATATACATGACAAGTTGGTCTTGATCGGGAACTTTATCAGTGGACAGTTGAAATAGAACGTTATGCGGAATCTTTTTAGCGACTTGATTTAACCCTTCATTGCATGATATACCGGGTGATGAACGAGAAGTCGCACCATAGGCAAACATGTAATAACGTGCAACGTGTACGTAATGCATGTAGCGGAGATTGTGTTATTGTGTCGGCGCCGTGGCGCCTTATCACATGTTGACCCTATGGTGCGACTTCTTGTTCATCACCCTGTATTTTTTTTTCTTCAACCAAAAAATTACACATATAGGATTTTTCACACAGAAAACGAGAAAAATCGTTTTTAAAATCTCCGACCGAAATTACGGCCCCTGGAGCCCAAAAAAGTACTTGGGTCAAATATGGAACATCATATGGGTGAGCAAAAATGAGTTTGGGTCAAATTTGGAACATTATGTTTTAAAAATGAATTTAAAAAATACAAAATTCATCAAATGTCTTACTTTTTGTCAATTTATACTTTATTGATGGTCATAAAGCAGGCACAAATAAACATTACGTTTGCTGCATAATACAGAGGATTCAAGCTTACATGATGGATTTTGACATTGTTGGCGAGTATCTTCTATAATAGGGAAATGATTTACACAGTCCAGTCCGTTGTCTTTCATGGGCACTCTTGTAGTCAATTGGTACTTCTTTTTGTCCATTAGTGATTGAACACTGCTTACTTTACAACCCCTTGATGGCGTGTAGTTTCCAAAATTTAATAAGCTAAGCGCAAGCTTTTCTCTGAATTCGGCTAGTGTTTCTCAAGGTTGTTCTGCACCACACTTCTTTTTCCAAATTATGAATGAGAAGGAATGTGTTGAGCAGAGAGCTTTTGATCGTGTTGTCAAACACCAACTTCGTAGATGCAACGCACAATTAGAACGCAAGTATAACTTCAGAAACGTGTAATGAATAATAAACGTGTATACATCGGAGGATCGCAACCGCACTCGGTATCGTCGATAGACGAGACACATTCAGAGACACTCGGAGACTAGCACCCGTACGCACCTTAACCTACGATCGTACGTAGAGCGCGGTCCGTCTATATGGTGGTAACAGTGTTACCAACTCTTCACTCCCTCCCAGGTCGTGATCTACGGACCAAAAATTTGGTTCAGAATCAAATTTTCCTTCCAGAATCAAAACTTCTTTTAACTTCGGAACTAAAAGTTACTTCTAAATTTTGTGACGGACTGCGATCGACCTTCTAATACTTCATGATTACAAAATCGTACTTACAGAATCAAGACTTGACTAAGTCAAACTTACGGAATCAAAATCATAAACTTCGGAATAAATATATACATCTTATCTACTAACGGTTTGTTACGTCTTATGGCATATAGGCAACTTCAGTTAATTTTCGTCGGGCAGGAAATTTTGCTATCACAGCAGCAGTTACTTCAGGAACATGTAAACACAGGAGACGAGATTCAAAGTCAGTTTAACGACGCGTTTAACGAGAGTCACCTCGCGGCGGCGGGTATTCTTGTCGGAGTTTGTAATCCGCATAGTTTACCCTATCAGTTATTCTGAAAAATAACATAGTGATTAACTTCTTAAATTTACATCAGATTCCATCAGAGTCGAACGAAGTTTACTAAGCTTCATTCATAATTGCCGCTCTCAATTTCTCATGTGCTTCTATTGCGAGTGGCTTGGTCATAATGTCGGCGAGCTGCAGCGTTGTATTTACCCACAAATTGATAGAGCTCCATATGTTTGTTTTGTAGTACGCCAGGCCATCGTATCCCCAAATAGTTGAATGATATAACCGCAGGTTGAGACAAAACCTTTGCAGTCGGCGAAGCTAGCATCAGAATAAGCTACCATGGTCTTCTGAGTCGACTCATAACGGAGTCCCAAATCCTTGGCACCATTTAAGTAGCAAAACACTCTCTTAACATTGGTCCAATCTTCATTGGTCTGATTCACTTGATGTCTACTTAGAATATTTACAGCAAACAAAATGTCAGGTCTTGTAGCACCAGCGAGGTAAAGTAAGCTTCCAACCGCCTCCCGATACGGGACATTTATTTTGGTATTAGGCTTCACAACTTCAGAATCAACATTTGATAAGCCACAGTCTTCAGGATCAGCTTCTCTGAGTCTTCTCGCTCGGTTAGTAACCTTACGAGTTTCGGCGGGTGTTCGGTGGCATTCCGCATTGGTGAAACCAAAACGCTTTAGCACTTTTCTCGCATGGTACCCTTGAGTAATTTTCATGATCTTTTGCTTCCGATTCCTTCAGAGTAGTAGTATGACGACTTCGGACTTGGATTTGGATGTGAATAGGCATGGTTCACGATCATCATTGGTAGGACCTAACTTCTGAGCCTCTTCTGTAAACTTACTGATTATCGTCAGAACCGCCCTCACTGTTGGCAATCTGGATGCAGACGTATAAGTTTCACCCAGCCTGTAGACATTTCTGTCCTTAAATCCTTGAATCATCAATCGCGCTATCAGACAGTAACGTTCAGAATCTTGTTCATCATCAGAATCAACTTCAGTTGAGGGTATGACTAGGAGATTGCATGAGCTGATATCGTTGATACGTCTACCAAGATTACAGTCATCATTGCAAAAATAGTTGCAGTACTTCTGGTTCGTTGCTTAACTTCTGAGTCCTTCCCATTTCGGGAATTTGTCATCTGAGTCTTTCTTCAAAAGTACTTCAGGATCATTTTGTTCTAGATAGTCATCTTCTTCCAGTTTGATCTTTCGCGGTCTTCCTCTTTTCTTCAGGATGTCTTCCTGTCTTCTGTCTTCTTCCGCTTCTGGTTTCCTCTTCTTCGGACGACCTCTTTTCTTCAGTTTGGGTTACGCATCTTCGGGTTGATCTGGATCTTCTTCAGTTTCCAACTTGGCAAACCAATTTCTTTCTTCCTCCTTGGTTAGGGAGTCTTCCTCTTCGGGCCAATTTAACACCGTAGACCAGCTTCTCGTTGAAACGAACGTTCCGAGATTCGTAGAATTTGCCGCCTTCCGGATGTAGGAGCTGGTGAGCAGTATCTGTGTGCCCCATCAACACAGTACGCAAACCTCTCGAGAACTCGCTGGATCTTCATAGCTGATTAATCGGTATGGCGTCCTGTTGTAGGCGTGCACTGCAGCTGAAAGTGCTAAGTCCCACATGTTCTTCAGTAGTCTTGAATCGAACATCAGAGCCCTGACTTCATTCTGGATCGTTCTGTTGAACCTTTCGGATACTCCGGCGTGCTGTGGGGTATCAGGGGCTGCCAGCTGTCTTTCAATACCTTCAGGTTCTAAACCCGTTGTTGTGTAGCCACCTGTGTTCTCCGTCCCCTTGTCAATGCGGAGAAAGCACACCTTGATATCTTGCCTATGACTATTAGCCTGAAAACAGAATCATCGATGGTGCCATCACCATTTATCTTAAGCTAGTTAGGCACTTCTGAATCGCATGACCAAGTCTTACATGCCATTTAGATTTCCGGTCATCTGATTCATTGAATCTTCGTTGATCCGCATATCCATGTGAATCTGCTTCTGACTCTTCTAACATCTGTTCTGACTCTAATTCATCAATCTTGATAGTCTTCCGATCAGTGATCGTCGCTCTAAATTTCATGTCCAAAGAATTCCGGGTTTCAGTTTCGTCAGACTCTATCACTTCAGTTACCCTTTCATTCCTGGCTTCAGACTCGATTTCTTTAACGTCAGAGCGAACTTCAGTTTCTACAGCACCTGTTCCTTAATGTTAGAGTTTGAGGATTCCTCCTCTCCCTCCGGCCCATTTGAGGTGGTAACTGCAGAGTCGGTAACCTCTCCCTCCATTCCTGACAACGGTGGAGAATTCCGGATTGTTCGAGGTCTTAAATTGTGTCGTACTTCAGGCTTGGAATCGCCGTCTTCTGACTCTGTAAATTGAGCTGAGCAGTAATAGGTTTCAAATCTATCCTCAGAGTCCTGCCCATCCTGACTAATATCGAATTCTATCAGCCACTTAGGTTGCTCATACCTGCCTCTCACAATTGTCTTCCGGGTTACCTTATCAAAAACCTTCATCTGCGACGCGCCTCAGTGACAGCAGATTCTTACTCAAGTTGCTGATTGCCATAATGTCGGTTAAGATTAGCTTCTTTTACCCATCAGTGTTGGATACTAGGAATAGATTGCTCTGGCCATCTAACTTTAAAATTCGCCGATGGATTTCTGTTCGCACTTCCGATGTAATTTTTGTATTACAACATTTAAAAACAGTCAGAATCAAGTGGGATTTAACCAAGTGCTCGGTAGCACCGGTATCGGCTATAAATTTAATCTTCATAGAATTTTTCTTCAGACTCTTAATTACTCACATTTAAATTTGCAAAAACTTCAGCTACAGTATTAGGATTTATTTGGTTACCTGTACTTCTGTTTTCCTGTTTGAAGTCCTCGGAGCGTTGCTGAGCATTGCCTGACTTCTGACCAGCCTTACCCTGTTTGCCTTTGGGTTTCTTTCCTTTGCCTTTGCCCTTCAGAAAGTCTTTAGACTTACTCTTCTTATCGCCCCCGCTCTTATCACTACGGCCGAACTTGTTGTTGGCATTCTTCTTGAAACCAAATTTAGATTTCTTTACATACCCACGGCCCTTGGCGGGCTGACCACCACGACGAATATCCTTCTGGTTCACTTGACACTCTGATGCTGTGTGATGAGCCATCTGATGACAATTATAACATCTGCGCATACCGGATTCAGCGTATCTACAGTCCTTTGCAATGTGGCCTCCTTGACCACAAATATAGCAGTTAGGGGGAGCGGACGACGTTGCTGTTGCTGCCATGCCAGGCTTCTTCTGATCCTTTCCGCTGCTTCCCGCTGCTCTTTCGGATGCTTCATTCTTTAACAGAAGATCTTTCATCTCATCAACCGTATAAAAATCCCCGGTCTGGCTTTGCCTCAGCCAGTATCCGGTTCTAATCATAGGGCAATGTTTTGAGACTGCATCATAATACAATTGTCTATACATGGCTTCGGACAATTTTTCTACATGCTCTAAACTGTTTCGGTGCAGGACAACCTCATCAAACTTAGCGTTAAAAGCAGCAGCGGATTCTCTGGACGGTTCGTACAGAAGCTTAGAGATTTCGTTATTCACTGTAAGAGAACTAACATTATCTTCCGATCTTTTGATCAACTTTACTCTATCCACGAGCATCTTCAGATCTGTTAGCCCTAACAGCTTGTTATGATACTGCTCATCCGTCCTAGCTAAAATCAAATCCCTTGCCAGGCTCTTCCGAATCAAGGATTCCTCATCTGTAAACACTTTCGCTGTAGAGTCAATTGTATCCAAAAGACCTCTAACTCTAAACTCTGACGTGAGAGAATCTAACCAATTTTCGAATCTGCTCTTCTGACTCAACTTGTAATCCCGTTTAAGGGGATCCTTAGCTATCAAGCCTTCAAAACCTCCTGACTGGATTGGCCTCCTAATCTGACTCAAACCTATTCCACCCTCTGAAACATTTCTCCCTCCGTCGAGAATCACGCTGGTCTGATGGGTTTGAGGAGTTACATTAAAACGCGCACTATCTACATTAGCATCAGAATCATTTCTTACCTCACATCTATCTGACCTAGCAGGCGTCATGGATCTGCGTCTCAGTGTGTAAGAACGGCTTGAGGATGGACGGCTACTTCTGTCCCGGGTGGACCTTGTCGGACGTTCGCTCGTCGAGCACGTCGTATTTCTGCTTGACCGGCTATCACTGCGTCTAGGTGGAGTCTGGCCACTATGACTCTTCGGGCTGTGCCTCCTCGGACTCCTTGACTGGTGACGTCTGGATCTAACGGGGCTCACACTCTCGCGTCTTGAAGTCCTCAGAGCCTCTTGTCGTGATGGTGTCGAAGCCGGAGTAGGTTCGCTTAAACGTTGTTCGAAGCTACTTACTACTTTCGCAAATTTCTCCGCCACATCCGCCATCTGTTTGACGCTGTCATCATGACGCTGCATAAGCCTGTCCTGCGTGCGCGCCGTCTCAAGCATTTTTGACACCATATCGTGTAGCCAAGTTTTAGCACCCGGCGGCACTACTTCCGGCTGTTGAATTGAAGTGGCATTACCTGAGACAGAATTAGTATGAGCGGACTGAGAGTTTACTGACCGATAAGAAAAACGAGATTGCGCTAACTGTCGAGTGGTGAGTGACCTCCCTCGAAAGGGTGTACTCTGGGTATCTTGCGGGTTACCTTTCGGCGTGGCGATTTGTTGATTACGGCGAAGACGGAACTGCGTAACATAGTCCCGACGCCTTGCTTCTACACGGGCCTGCAAACTGGACGTCTGGTTCTCGGCCTGTGTCGCTGGCGTGGTGTCCGGGTTCGTTCGAGCATCAGAACCAAAAACGATCGACGTGGAAGTCGAAGATAGCGACGACGTTGTAGTGTTACTACGTGGAGTGAGGGTTACATCAGACTCAACCTCCATAGGCGTCTGGTTCAGGGTCATAAATGACATCGAACTCAGGGTTGATGCACTCACGGGAGTCAATGTACTCACTGTCAGACTCACATCTCTATTTTGTTCACTCTGTGTTTCCATAGTCGTCGGAACTGTCGGACCCGTTGTCGCACTATCTCCCGGAACAGCCAACGACACATGTTGAGATTGAACTTCTGGCGTAAATTCGTCAAGCAGCAATGCTTCCTCAGCTGCAGAGGGCATCAGGTGCCACTCTCCGTCATCCATATCTGCACATAGATCGAACTCAAAATTAGAGCATAATCTACTAACACGTAATGTGCGACCAATTGGAATTTCATGTGCGAGATAGGTAGTTCGTTGCTTATTCTCAAAAATGTGCCAACTCATTTGAGATTATTAAGAAAAACAACCACAGGTAGAAAATTTAGAAAATAACTTTCGACTACCAAAGTCCTTTTAACGTTGGACCAAAACAAAAGCAAACGAACGGCGGTAATGACTACGAGAACGTATTCGAAATGCATGAGTGTATTTGTAAACAATCTTTTCAAAAAGGCATCAATATATATTTTCGAACCAACAACACCACAATGCAATTTCAAACACGCACTCAAGTCCCGCGTGTGCGTTTCATGCTGATCAGGCGATGAGAACACAACACATATGATCGCTGATAACCCCATGACAGAAAACTAGCATTTCGATCAACATCCCACAGAATCCGCGAACGCAACTTCATCCTCTAGGGAGTAATCAAAACGTCTGTCCTTTCGGACCTCAGTTATTGACCAAATCCGTGTGGACACAACAACAACATTCAATCAAAACCGAGTTTATCACCGATTTAACACACTTCAGAATTCCAAAATTAATCAGAACACCTTCTGGCAAAACTTCAGAAACCGCCTACCATACATAGGTTGTTTTCGTCATGAGCGATCGGGTCTAGACAATGAAACGAAAAGTGTGGACACAACAACAGATCAAACCAAAGACTAGAAAATGCAAGTCCCGTGTACTTAGGAACAAGCACGACTCCAGGCAATAGCATATTCTCTGTACCATGCAGGGAATTGAACCCCATGGTGCATCTAAACATCTGATACGAGCGGAATTGAACCCTCGTAACATTCTCACATACTGATCTGGCAGGGATTTGAACCCTCTCAGACCTCTAACTCTGTTCCGGAATTGAACCGTATACAGACATCTGAATCGCTATGCCATCCCACGCGAATTTCGGGATTAAATTAGGCCACCAAAAGCAGAAACTTGGTGTGGAGTCGCCTACCAACCACTTGTTATCATTTAGAAAATGCTACACAAGATAACGCGGCGTGGCTGGGTTTGGTATACCAAATGACTACGCATATCCTACTATGCGGTCGTCAACGAGTGCCCTCACGATTATGAACTTTCGACTGTACAGATTTTACGAAGCAACATTTGAGGGAAGGCCTTTTTAACACTGAAAACTTCCGAGAGACTACAGAATACCGTTACCAAAATATCGCACATGTGACCCTGAGACATATTTAAGTACGCAAGTACGCAAACGTTTGTTTACTTACAGAAAGTGAATAACTCTTCGGTTGCCAATTTTAATACTTCTACTTTTCCGATTCCAGCCTGCCGTATATGTTTGGCATCTTCAGTAGTGAGCTCTTTTCCAAACTTCTGGTTCACCAACGCGTTTTCGAAATACAACAGAAAACTAAGATCGACCGGTTCGACTTCAGACATGCCGCGCGCGCGTGTACAAATTTTACTTTACGTTAACACTTCAGACTCAAACTTTCAGAATCAAACAAAACGGTTATCGGAACCTCCTCCTCGCGAACGAGTACTAAAATTCCGCTTCTAGGCGACTTACAAACTATCTGACGGTAAATACCACTTACATGCACCTAGGTTTAATTTTCGAAAAACTATCAGAACACGCGACAACTTAAAAACGGCTGACAATAATACGGATGAAGTGAGCTACTACAGACTGTGGCAACATGATGCGCTTGATACGCATCCTCCCGGCTGATTTCCCTTACCCGCACCGCTCAGGTTACTGGTTTCACCTTCACGATGTGCTTGGCAAGCACGTTACAAGCAAACCTACCGCGCCGAAAAGAAACGGCTTTAACTATACTGATACTTAGAGTACCTTTCTTCAGAGTCATTCTTGAATCCGGTTACTAGTTGGGAACTTCATCAGTCGCATGCGTATACGACATTTTGCACTTCCATCTGGCTTTGCTGTAACGGGGAATAAGGTACTTTCTTACGGCCACTTCAGCTGTGTTGCGCTCACCGATGACTCTTTACACGCCGGTTGAAAACCTCGCGCAACATTCCAGCAACAAACATCGGCTGCTCGGCAGTGTGTAGGTGTTGGCATTAGTAGTTTACACTACTCATCTGACCGGCACATGAGTCTATGTGCGTACGGACTTCTGCTTGTGTGTGTAGACTTGGTGTGTATGGAAACGAGTTTTACTACTACACGCCGTTTTGCTAGCAGCTTCAACCTTATGCGTACTGTCTCAACGGTGAACGAGTCAGGCGAATATTCGGTGTAGGAAAACGGTGTGCGGGGCGGCGTCTGCAGCAACGACAGCCCGGGTGCTTGCAAGCATGAGCGTGGACGCTCGATTGTTCGAGTTGAATTTATTAAGCCGGCCATCGGAACAATCACTATTGCGAGGATCGATGTTTGCGAGTATCGATTTTCCTTGTACATCAGAATTTTGCAATCCCTGTCGGGTCAATTAATTATCCAACTATCAGACCATTTAGTTTGTAAGATTATTGTCCCAAGCGACCATCAGAATCCAACCAACATTTAATTTTCCGCGAACTATCGGAAATCATCAGTTCATGAACATTTCGATTATCGATTAGCTAGATCGATATTTTGCTGCAATTACCTATAGGATTGATTAGTACGTACACGTGGTAGGTTAGCTAATTAATGCATCATGCAAAGGCCTTATATTTAATCTCCTAAGGAGATGCATGCACTACGAGTAGCTACAGCGAAACACGAATGTCCGCCGGTCGGTGTATTTAAATTAAGCTACTTTTAAACTTTGTGGGCGCCCATTTTAATTAAACGTTTAACCTGGTAATCCATGACTTACGACCATTTTGAGCGCATTGGAACGCGTGCAGGGTCCATGACCTGTTGAGCAGAGAGCTTTTGATCGTGTTGTCAAACACCAACTTCGTAGATGCAACGCACAATTAGAACACAAGTATAACTTCAGAAACGTGTAATGAATAATAAACGTGTATACATCGGAGGATCGCAACCGCACTCGGTATCATCGATAGACGAGACACATTCAGAGACACTCGGAGACTAGCACCCGTACGCACCTTAACCTACGATCCTACGTAGAGCGCGGTCCGTCTATATGGTGGTAACAGTGTTACCAACTCTTCAGAATGAAAACCCAAATTTAAATTCTTTCATCTCAAAGCATCCTTTACTTGCTCCGAAGTTCAACTACGCACTATCAATATTAGAACAATGCTATGATTTACATACACATTATCGAGGCTTTTGTATATGTTCGATGCTACGGGAAGACTTAGATCTTTCATACCGCCCAATGCCTCCGTATATTTTACAATGAAAAAGTTATAATCAATCTCAACATTGTCATGGAGGTACAGTACGTCATGATAATTCTCCCTTAATACTCCATACATCGACATTTTTATTTTCCTGTTCTTCACCATTACTGATCGACAGTCGTACAACATCAAACGTGTAACTGTTGGAAAAACGGAACAAGTGGGTGTATTAATACCTACAAATTTACCAGAATGAGCGAGAATACTAAACAAGAAAAATATGAGTTCAACAGTGGCTGAATGATTCCTCACCTTGAATTAAGATCAAAAACTGAAGTACTTCGGGAAAATGTGTTCTCGTCGGATCGTTTCCTTTGTATTGAATGATTGAACCAAAAAAGGTGTAGGATAGAAAATCGTTGTCGGATTCCAAATAAACTAGCAAAATAAAAGCTGAACTCGCACACAATTCTCTATTTATACATCGACACGAAACAAATTATTAATTATCACATTATCAGATAATTCTCAAATTCAAATAAAGTCGTTTTAATTATGCAAATCATTCGGGATCGAAAATGGTATTCTAGTTGTCGAAAACTTCGTCTCCGACTTGACGTTGTGACATCAAACCTGAGGTGGCAGCACTGGCAAACTAACCCTGTCATGGTAGCACTGCCTACAGGTTCACAGGTGGTCCGACCACGCCCAATTGTTGTGAATTTACGAAGGTGCGAACCGCAATCCCGATCTTTCTGATCTGTATTCCAGATCTTTCAAATATTATTTATAATTTTACAACTGTGCGATTTTTGTGCTGATTCTATATTAACGATCAAAGCAATAATAATTAATATCCGAGATGTGGCGGGAAACGTGAGTTAAAACCCCGCCATATTTGACTCATTCATAGCATTCCAATAAACAGCATCAGTGCGTCATTTACTTCACCAGTTATCTGCGATATCTAAATTTGCCATGTCGCCTAACACAGATAGTGCTATAAGCCACGAGTCTCCGGCTCAGCTACTCAAATTTCGGCTATATCGTTACATACTTAGGCTGATCACTCGAATGGTTGAGGATGAAGCCATGTCAGCCTTGCCTACACACATCATGCCGTCTTTCTGGCATAGTAAAACGAAATAGAGTTCATTAGCTACATCATAGATAGGCTTAGGTACCCTTTCGAATTATAGTACCGGTCAGGATTGAAATTTGACAGGTACTTATTGATTCTGGAATACACTTTATCTCTTTCAAACACTTTTACGAAAATAATAAAATTCCAGTTACATACCCGTTTTTATTAGCACCGTTCGTTGTTACCACAAAAACAAATAACCGCTCGAAAAAGCACAACTTGCATACCGACTTAATTAATACTTTACAAACAGTGAAATACAACCGAATTTATTGAACCATTTGGACCACGATCTTGAACATACACGAATTTTCATACAACGGTGGAGTACACATATTCGCCTGAAAAGCTGAATAGTGACTGACTCTTTATCCTCGAGGCTAGTCGCAGAACGCATATTTTATCATGATGGGATAATCCGGATTGAATACTTTTGATAGTGATACTGCTCTTTAACACGGAAGAGAGGGATAGAGAGATACATCTCATATCCCCCCCCCCATCCTTGAAAAATTTCTTTAATTTCATCAAGCGATGGAAACATATGAGACAACACGAAAGAAAGAAACAAATAAATAAACAAAAGGAAAGTTCCAGATACATGTAGATGCTGCCCAAATGGTTCTACATCATGTTAATATTTAAAGAGAATATAATATAGCTTCCTTAGTTCGGTATCCATTGAGGCTCAAAGTTCTTCTTCCAGTATTCTTCGTCGGCCAGGTATATATCCCTCTCAGCATTCTGTCCGTCCATCTCCATCAATCGCCTTCTACCGTGGCTCCAGTAAGTGATTGGTACATTGGTCTCCACTCCCAAGTTTGGATCCCGTAGAACTGCGAATTGTCTGGAATGATTCACGATGATGATATCCCTGAAATCTCTCCTAAGAAAGACGGTCGGCTTCTTCCACACTGGTGCGACCCAAGCGGACGCACTGGCTCCCTTCATCGACAAAGTCCACCGGTACTTCACCATGGCACGCCGACGACAGAACACTCTGCTACTGGACCAATACCCGCCCTGGCTGAACAGCCCCCGGGAGTCCTCTGAAGGGTACACTCGGTAGCTATCTGAAGTCTCTTGTAGACTACTTGATATCATGGTGTGTGACATCTGAGGTATATAAATAGCCTGCACCCTACAGGTCCCCTCTGCCGCCACCCGGAATTGTAACTCAAATGAGAATGGGCATGAACTGTCCCATGGTGTCGTTGAACTCTTGTGGACAATGCCAGTTCCTTCTCGGGAAACAGATGGAACCAACCTCTCTTTCTCCCCAGAACTTAGTCTCTCTGTTCCTCGTACTACAATCCGGCGCCGGTTTGCCTCTGTTATTTCTTCGTTTCGCTGTTGTTCCTCTTTTTCTTTTTCCCATGACCACTCTTCCGGATACTGTGCCAAGTATGATTCTTCTCGGGTGTCTCCATGATGGACATTGTCCTCTGAATTTGAGCGGTACCATCGAACTTCTGGTTTATCTTCAAAACCCACTCGTCGTTCACTTTTTGATAACCGACTTCGTTTTCTTCCCGAATATGCATTTTCCTCGCTCTTTTCTGGCTCCTGATCCATTCTTGAGTGGCTCTCTAAAAAAGCTATATCAGCATCCCCACCAATCTCAATAATTCCGTTTTCAATATCACTATCTACGTCTTCTTCTATGCCGGATTTAACTGAGTCCGAACCCTCAAGTCCCATAACCATACTACCATGCGGCATATCTACCTGTGCATCATATTCCATCCCTCTTTCTCCAGAAATCTGCTGGATGTGGCGACTCTCAGGTAGTCCGCATTTCTTACCTTCTGATTTCTCAGCACTTCCGGTCTGAATTGATTCATGCGTTCGAGAAGCTGGTCAAATTTATTCTCCAACCGTGATACCGCACTTGTCATAACCAGTTGGTCCGCCCTCAAAGGTTCAATTTTATTCCGTATTTCACCTATTTGTTTTATATCGTCGACCCATTGCATTCCTACCGGATTTCCTTGATCGGCAGGTATTGCCTCCACCGTAGACACCAGGGTTTGGACGACCTCATTCATTGCTTTCAATTCACCACTCAAACCGTCGATTCTCCCCTCAATTTCGCTGCACCGCTGTACTACCGCTTCTAGACTATAACTGGTTCTATTCATATAACTAGTAGCCTCCTTCAAGGAGTCTCCCAAGTAGATGGCCCCTTCGTGAAGTGCGGCAACCTCTTGTCGGTGGGTTTCAATATTGGCACTGGCTCCACATAACATGTCAGTGACACGTTCCAAGTTCCTCATGATCTTAGGAATTGGATGTTCTTCTTCCTCTACCAAATTGATGGTGTCGATAACGGGTAAATCTTCTGTACAAAACCATAGAGTAACCAAATCCGTTTTTATTATTTCATCCCTATATTATCATACCAAACCTTTCAAATTCCTCACATGCTGCTCTTCCCGTATTCCATTATTTTCGTTTTCTACTAAGTAGATGTTATTATGTAAAGTTGAGACAACAGTGTAAGGGCCCCTATATTGCTTACAGTGTTTTGCCGATATATTTTTGAGCTTATTTGAAATGGGAAATTCCTTCACCATTACCTTATCCCCAGGCTGGAATGTCTGAGAACTCTAGTCTCGTGCTATTTTGGCATACCGTTTTTCCGTTCTCGTTATCTGAGACACATAGTTGGGTAATTCTCACAAAATCGCAATATTTCCACATTCAAGAAATTCAAAAACTGAAGTCATTTTTCTTAATTTTTTTTGGTGGGAATTGTCAAACTATGAGTCTCTAAAGCTATTTCGGTTATTTGGCTCAAGTAATCTGTACTAGGGACAGGGGCATAGAATTTTAAAAATTTTATGAGCCACAGCTAGGAATGTTCAGCGTCGTGGCCAAATTTCGTGATCCACGGCTAGGATTTTTCAACGTCGTGGCTGGATACTAGGAGCCATGATATGGAAATTTCAACGTCGTGGCCAAATTTCAACAAGCAAATGATGAGCAAATTCAAGTGTTGTGGCCTGTGATTGTGACTAGTCACGTTTAGTACTTCATTGACAGCTTTGTATCAAGGTTTTTGAAAATGCTGAAATTTAAATGAGCGCCTTGAATGCAGTATTTATATGTAAGTACCTATTTGTTTACTGCAAACATACGAGTATATATATTATGCAGACTCAAGTTAATGCTTGAACGTCCATCATTCTACAGGAATCAAGTATAAGGAGATGGATTGAAGGTGCGCTTGTTGGTAAAGCTATCCATTCTAGCTACAAGCATTAAGATCAAAGCGGAGTTCAGGTAACGATAATATGGTTGCATTTTACACTAATTATAAGAATAAAAATAATAATTCAGAAGTTGAGTAAGAACAAAATATAATCAATAAAAAAACGAAACAGTTCTCAAATTTATAGAATAGGTAGTCTTCTAGTATTTAATCACATATATTTTGAGGTTCACTATAGTCGAAAAACTCTATGTAAAAAGTAAATCTCAACTAAAAGATACCTAACTTGGAAACTCACAGCTCATTAAGTTACTTATTTAATAATGAATACAAATTCGCGATGCAGACTAGAGTCTAGAATTAGGAACAAAGGTAAACGTTGAACGCCTCAATATTTGTGAATAAATTATAAAAAAAATTATTCAAAGGGGCAAGGGCACAAAACTGTAAGCCTACAATGAGTTCTTATGAATTAAAAACTTATAAGCTCGTTGAAATTTTTGTGGAGGCGGAATTGAGTACAGAAGTTGCGTTTTATACACTGTCATATATAGTTCACGATTTGTACTGAAGATTGTTCATTATTTCAGCTCACTGTCATTGCCCGTCTGAAGAAAGATTAATCTGAGTTAAATACATCCCAACTTGAACAAATTATATCCTTAACATGTATGCATTAGGTGACAATAATTATAATTTCAACGCTGTGGCTCTCAGTTTTCAACGTCATGGCTAGGAAATTCAACAAATGCCACGACGCTGAAATAGAAAACTAGCCACGGACAGGAGAAATTGCTTGAATTATTCGTTGTTTGGAGCTTGAAAAATTTTATTCGTATTTATTCTTACTCTGATGTTGAAATATTTACCAAAAAAGTTATTTCCGATGTTTCAGGAGCGCCGTCCAAGTACGAGATTCGCAGAATGAAGAACCACGGCGATGAGCGTTGATAGTTGTAGAGATAAAAACTTTCACAGAAAAATGTTTCCAGAATTAATAACTCAATAGCGATCCGTGATATCAAAATACGGGAATACTCTCATGGCAGTAACAAAGCACTGCAGCCACTTTCAAGGATTCAATATTTTAACAGTGTCACCAGGTTGACCAAGCGAAAAAATGGCCACGACGCTGAAGTTAAATGTGGTTACACAACTTTGACTTATGCTGGAGGTCACCTCATGTTCTTTTGGTCGCTATTTTTGGTATTAACATGCGCCTCAAAGTTTTCTTTCCAAGTTCTTGTAATTTTTTCCCCGAGAAAATGCCTATATCCATATCAATATTTGCAAGAACCATTGAAAACATAGGTGGTTACCAGCCACGACGTGGAACATTAAGGGGTTTACCATACTATATATATAAGATCTGTACTATCATCAGAATGACGGTCAACGAAAACGGTAGAAAGAATGCTTTAATACAAAAAGAATTCAAAACAAAAGCCGTTTTCAGTGGAAGGGAATGAAAGCGAAAAATTTAAACATAAGAAATAATAAGCAAGCGTTGAACGCGTAAACGGACGTGCACAAAGTTAGAAAGCTGAAAGCGGGATTCAAAATGAAGGTAAATGTAGGAATAATAACGGTACAATGACGAGATTGTACCTGTGGCATGAGCAGGTTGAAGAAGGAAAAGATAAGAAGCGAGTAAATGAAAGCAAAAGATAAACGAGTGAACCGAGTGGTGACGATTTGAATCTTTCATATATACACGCAGGGGGGGAGCTACAAACCTGTATGGCTGGAAAAGGTAGCATAGGTGATGCTTTCCAACATCACTTTTTTTTTTAATTGCCCAACTTCTTAGATTTTCGAAAAAGTACAGATTACTGAAATGTTGCGATTTCGTGAGAATTACCCAGTTCAACCTTGCCTTTTGTAGGATTTCTTCGTATTCTTTATCAGTTAGTATCCCATCAGCTTCAGGGGCATAATTTTTAATCGTTTTTCTGTGCATGAGGGTGACAGGTGGGTAGCCCGTTATCGAGTTAGCTATAAAATTAAGTCGTATTTCCACTTTCCTAACATGAATATGCCAGTTACCCTGCCGCTCTCCTCCATAGATACGAAAAATTTCGCCAAGAATTTTCATACGCCGCTCAACTTGGTTAGCTTGTGTGTACCGGCAGAAGGTACCTTGTTCTTCCCAAAATCTCTTCCACCGATCATTAAAAAACTGGGTACCCCTGTCCGTATTGTAGAAATACAATCTCAAAACCCAAATATTATTCAGTAATTATTGGCTACTGTATTGTGATTGATTTATTAATCCGCTTAGTAATTCTGGAAATAATGTTGACGTTGAATGTATATTTATGAAAAGCTCCTTTCAGTATAATTTTTCTCGTTGCTCAATAAAGCAAACTATTTCTGTCTTTCGTTTCGTTTTTCATTTGAAAGAATATTTCACTATAGGTTATGGTAATTGAGTGAATTTATAGACATTGTGGATAGATGATATGCCACAGTACCTGATAAGGCAGCCTCATCCTGACTGCTAATGAGCTGCTTGATTCTTTGAAGTCGGTTATGATGAACCGGAATACAACCTCGCAAGAAACTATACATGCTAGGAAATAAATCATCATTTTGGTGATATCCCATCACGGGAATCACATAGATCCCTGAATATAGCTGGATACCCCATCGAAGAGTTGGAGATATTGTAATGTCAGAGAATTGTTCGATAGCTGTGAAATTTTTACTCAGGAAATGGCTGAGCTTAGGAGAGTATAAATAAATAGAATGTTCCAGTTGATAAATGAGCCAGTGTGTCATCTCAGTGTACATCCACCAGTCTCCTTTAGTTGAGTTAAAGAAAGACTCTGACATCCAAAGATATACCGCTGATTGATGTTTCTTTTGATAACCTAGCTTGAAGTTTGATCTATCAATAGACAAATCATAAGAGTGATAACTATCCATAACTTCATCATAATCAAGTACAATCATAGAGACAGTGTAAGCATATGATGTTGTGTGATCTATTGACCAAAAAGAACAATCTATATGTGTATTTAAATCTTGAATAATATGAGGATCATCACTATTATTGAATTTTTGATAGTTATTGTATATGAGATCCCAACATTGAGTTATATTTGGCTGATCACTTATGATGGTATTAATTTTCAATTTGGACCCTATCAGAGGATTGTCGCAGATCTTATCCGATACTGTTAAAGCACAGAGCCATGCTAATCCTCTTATACTTTGTGTGCTTTTGACCATCAAAAATCCGGAAAAACTGGCCTGTTCAATTATCCAGGGAGAGTCATCATGGCAGTACAAGGAGGAATTTACCTTGGGTTCTTTAAACCCCGAAAAACCAGGCGCATTTGGGATTCGGACATTGCCCAGAATGTTGGCGATGGTCAGGATTCACGTAGCGATGATAGTGGACGTACGACACGCCGCAGCGGTCGCACTCATGCTCGTGCTCATTTTCGGAATTGATGGCAATTTTTCGCGGGATATAGGACTCGAAAATGGTACCGCGGACAAATGATGGCACTTGCGACATGTTAGCGGATGTTGGATGTATAGGCAAAAAGCTTGACTTATTTATTTTATTTATTGTGAATTCAACAACCCCGTCTATGACACTGGCTGTTGACTGTCGGTTAAAAAGCTCGTTAAAGGTTATGGATAGCGATTTTTTCAACAAATTAATTTCGAACACAATACGTTCATCACTAATGTAGAGGTCAGTGGTAAATCACGTTAAATCGAATGCTAGAAATGAAGCGTTCACGCGCGTGAATTATCCGAAAACGGTAGAAAGAATGCTTTAATACAAAAAGAATTCAAAACAAAAGCCGTTTTCAGTGGAACGGAATGAAAGCGAAAAATTTAAACATAAGAAATAATAAGCAAGCGTTGAACGCGTAAACGGACGTGCACAAAGTTAGAAAGCTGAAAGCGGGATTCAAAATGAAGGTAAATGTAGGAATAATAACGGTACAATGACGAGATTGTACCTGTGGCATGAGCAGGTTGAAGAAGGAAAAGATAAGAAGCGAGTAAATGAAAGCAAAAGATAAACGAGTGAACCGAGTGGTGACGATGTGAATCTTTCATCCACCCTCCCCACTCATTTAGGAGCGATAGGAAAACATTCCACCGAATGGGGGAGTACCAGAGTAGTCATCATTTACATTCTACAGTTAGTAACTTACTAGCGTGGTACAATCTTTTGCCATGCTGGCCGGCGCCTACAGTTATCTCAAATATGTTGTTAGACAGTCGGTTAGTTATTGGAAACGGTCCTATGCGTAAACTATCTAATTTATCGCTGTTTAACTTATTGCCATTGTCGACATATACAGAGTCGGCTGGCGGGCAGGTTTAGCAGGCTCAGTGGTTGGTGCTACAGCGAAACGCGCATGCGTCTCGTTGTGCCAGCCAAAGAGGGACTCGCCGAAAAACCAGGCGCATTTGGGATTCGGACATTGCCCAGAATGTTGGCGATGGTCAGGATTCACGTAGCGATGATAGTGGACGTACGACACGCCGCAGCGGTCGCACTCATGCTCGTGCTCATTTTCGGAATTGATGGCAATTTTTCGCGGGATATAGGACTCGAAAATGGTACCGCGGACAAATGATGGCACTTGCGACATGTTAGCGGATGTTGGATGTATAGGCAAAAAGCTTGACTTATTTATTTTATTTATTGTGAATTCAACAACCCCGTCTATGACACTGGCTGTTGACTGTCGGTTAAAAAACTCGTTAAAGGTTATGGATAGCGATTTTTTCAACAAATTAATTTCGAACACAATACGTTCATCACTAATGTAGAGGTCAGTGGTAAATCACGTTAAATCGAATGCTAGAAATGAAGCGTTCACGCGCGTGAATTATCCGAAAACGGTAGAAAGAATGCTTTAATACAAAAAGAATTCAAAACAAAAGCCGTTTTCAGTGGAACGGAATGAAAGCGAAAAATTTAAACATAAGAAATAATAAGCAAGCGTTGAACGCGTAAACGGACGTGCACAAAGTTAGCAAGCTGAAAGCGGGATTCAAAATGAAGGTAAATGTAGGAATAATAACGGTACAATGACGAGATTGTACCTGTGGCATGAGCAGGTTGAAGAAGGAAAAGATAAGAAGCGAGTAAATGAAAGCAAAAGAGTAAATGAAAGCAAAAGATAACCGAGTGAACCGAGTGGTGACGATTTGAATCTTTCATATATACACGCAGGGGGGGGAGCTACAAACCTGTATGGCTGGAAAAGGTAGCATAGGTGATGCTTTCCAACATCACTTTTTTTTTTAATTGCCCAACTTCTTAGATTTTCGAAAAAGTACAGATTACTGAAATGTTGCGATTTCGTGAGAATTACCCAGTTCAACCTTGCCTTTTGTAGGATTTCTTCGTATTCTTTATCAGTTAGTATCCCATCAGCTTCAGGGGCATAATTTTTAATCGTTTTTCTGTGCATGAGGGTGACAGGTGGGTAGCCCGTTATCGAGTTAGCTATAAAATTAAGTCGTATTTCCACTTTCCTAACATGAGTGTACGTTTATATTGGCGGAAGGAAAGCGTGGAAGGAAAGAAGAGCAGGGGAGAGCAAGTAAAGTTACCAGAACGGGTATTTATATACAGAGAAGAAATTCTCTACTGATAAACTCTGTTATCAATTTTATTGATGTCTGGTGCTGTGTTCTATTTCTCCTGTTCGTTTCAATTTTCAAGTCTTTCAATGATGAGTGATGACAGTGATGAGCTGTATTTTATGTCAAGTGCAACAAAGTTATATTTACTAGAATATGATGAAAGAAGACAAAAACGACAACGAAAACGAAGAAGATTTGCACGACATTATACAAACAAACTGCGAGTTAGAGAGAGTGAATATGTTGTGTTGTACCAGAAATACATGGAAGCAGATGATGACCGCAAGTTCTTTGAATACATGCGAATGGAAAAGCGGACATTTCTGTACATCCTCAGCTCCCTGCATAAGTACGATCGCCGAGAATATGCCAATTGTCATGTAGGCCGGGAAATATGCATGGAAGAGGAACTTGTGATCGCAATACAGTAAGAACGTTCCTATGTGTAAAGTCATTGTCGAAAATGGAAAACGAAAACAACAGTTTTCAGTACGCATTCTTTTCTGTTTAGGTTTCTCGCCACAGGACTGTCTTTTAGAAAACTGGCAATGCATTTCAAAATTGGTGTTACTTCTGTATCGAAAATAGTGGCTGAAATAACCGAACTTGTCTGGCAAGAATTTCGGATCATTCACATGCCTGTACCTACGCCAGACAAATTTGTTGAAATTGCTGATGAATTTTATAAGATATGGAATTTTGTACACTGCATTGGTGCAGTGGATGGTAAACATATACGAATTAAAAATCCTTCGCAAGGTGGTAGTATGTTTCATAATTATAAATCATTCTTTTCAATAGTACTACAGGCATTAGTCGATGCAAATTATAAATTTATCTGTATCGATGTTGGAAACTTTGGTAAATTTTCTGACGGAGGTACATTCCGACATTCTGCATTGTATCAGGGTATGTTGTCGGGGCAATTGCAGATTCCACCTGAATGCTATGTTCCTGAAAAAGATATGAAATTACCATTTGTCATAATAGGTGATGAAGCATATCCATTATTACCTAACTTACTAGTACCATACAGTGCAGATAATTTAGTAAGCGACAAAGAGGTGAATTTCAACAAAAGATTATCCCGAGCAAGGAGGTGTGTTGAACATGCTTTCGGTATTATATCATCCAAGTGGAGAATTCTAAGGAAGGCAATTGAAACAGACGTGAATTTAGCCACAAAGATAGTGAAATGTATTTGTGTATTACATAATTTAGTAATTGATATAGAAGGTATGAATCATAATTTGATGCCTCTCTGTCGCTACAGAAAACGCCAAGGAGTGCGTAATGTTGGTGGTCGCCCTTCTGATAGAGCGAAAGCTGTGAGAGAAGCGTTTACATGGTATTTTGATAGGCATAGAATTCAAGTCACGCATAGTACGATGGTAAGTAGCACTTCTGAGGATGATCCAGATGATCCTGATAGCCCTGATCTGGTTGAGTAATAAGTGTTGCTATTTATACTGCCTTTTTCTTTTCTCGTTTCATACACGTTGTTCATTTCAAAAAGTTTGTAATTATGCAGGCATAAATTTAGCAATGTACTATCTTCAAAGCTGTTTTTATAACTGTTAATTTATGAGTCGCAAATTGTGTATTTATTTATTTATTTATGGTGCCTTTTGCAAACCAAATACATGTACATGAAAAACTTACATTTTGCAAGCTTATTACAAAAAAGAGTCATAATATTATCTAAGCAGCTGGAAATGCATTCTCTGCGTGGTACATCTCTACATATTCGACCTGGTCTGCTGTGTTACAGTTGCTCTCAGCAAATTCTTTTGTCACCTGACTGATACGTATGCGGTAGTCTAACTTTCTGATGGGATCAAACTGCCTTATCATTGGCAACAACGATTTGAAGAACATTAAATCATCATCAGTGGCTGACTTTTCTTCATTCTCTTTCTTTCGCAGCTGGTTTCTTTCTTGAAGCGCAGACAATTTTTCCTGTTCAAGTTCAATCAACTTTTCCGCATACTGTGGTTTGTCATCAGAAGTCATCTTCTTTCTCTTTGGACGTGTACTACTGCTGCTGTTTGTAAGGGACGAAATTGTCTCGTCAAACTCCTCAATTATTACTTCAGTAGTAGGAAGTGTGAAGCCATTGCCATTCGCAGTATCCATACGGCTAGTAACTTTATTTTCTATAGCATTTGGAATCGTGGAAGCATTGTCCATCACACGGCAGTCTACCACCTCTGTTCAAAATTTGAAAAAAGTTCAATAGATGCTTAAACTGGAGTATCCTGTTATATTTATCTATTGCAGTACCTGTTAAATTTGTCTCCATACGCCTTGGAGAGAACTGGTCCTTCAGAAATAACATACGGTCATATAATGGCCAGTTTGAAGCTTTCTTTCTCCCACTGCCTGATGGTGTCGTTGTTGCTTCCAAATACACTTTGCGAAATTTTTCGCGTAGTGACTTCCAACGTTTCTGGACCTCTTTCCCTGCATAAACACAATTTCATTCATTACAAAATCTACTTCAGCGGACAATCTACGTGTTAAACACCGCGCAATGACGAAAAAATTATGATTTGCTATAACTGTAGGCGGCAAATCAATTACTACGTATTCTGTTTGTCACCAACTTGTACTTAAGTTCATTTGTGAATCCGTTAATAAGGAAGAGACTTTTTTGATAATACATCAAGGAACAGTTTGGAGGAGAGATCGATCAAAAAGCACATATAATTTAGCGAAACTTGTATTGTAAATGCAGCAAATTGATTCTATATACACTGTTTGTATTTCCCTAATTTCGCTGGTTCCATGGTTCGCAACATTTTGGGCATAGTATATAGTCAGCTTTCAGAAACAAATTCAAAAACTTACAGTCCATACCAAACAGCACGGCTATCTCCTCCCATTTCTTTGCGAGGCGGAAGGTGTTGTGGTGGTCTGGATGCGTCTGATCCCAGATTTCTCTCCTCATTTGAACATAATTAACTAGTGCACTATCATCCATGCTAAACTCCGAAGTCCGAACGTAAAATCTATATGAAACAGCGCATGAAATCACGATAACGAAATTATCAACCGCGAAAGCATGGAAAACGCTAGCAAAGCAGAGCAGCGAAAACGTCCGAAGAGGTTTTCTGGGCTCTGCTTCCCTCCTCACCCGTCCATCGCTACTTTCATTATGATGCGTTGCTCTGCTCTGCTTTCTTTCCGCCAATATAAACGTACACTGAATATGCCAGTTACCCTGCCGCTCTCCTCCATAGATACGAAAAATTTCGCCAAGAATTTTCATACGCCGCTCAACTTGGTTAGCTTGTGTGTACCGGCAGAAGGTACCTTGTTCTTCCCAAAATCTCTTCCACCGATCATTAAAAAACTGGGTACCCCTGTCCGTATTGTAGAAATACAATCTCAAAACCCAAATATTATTCAGTAATTATTGGCTACTGTATTGTGATTGATTTATTAATCCGCTTAGTAATTCTGGAAATAATGTTGACGTTGAATGTATATTTATGAAAAGCTCCGTTCAGTATAATTTTTCTCGTTGCTCAATAAAGCAAACTATTTCTGTCTTTCGTTTCGTTTTTCATTTGAAAGAATATTTCACTATAGGTTATGGTAATTGAGTGAATTTATAGACATTGTGGATAGATGATATGCCACAGTACCTGATAAGGCAGCCTCATCCTGACTGCTAATGAGCTGCTTGATTCTTTGAAGTCGGTTATGATGAACCGGAATACAACCTCGCAAGAAACTATACATGCTAGGAAATAAATCATCATTTTGGTGATATCCCATCACGGGAATCACATAGATCCCTGAATATAGCTGGATACCCCATCGAAGAGTTGGAGATATTGTAATGTCAGAGAATTGTTCGATAGCTGTGAAATTTTTACTCAGGAAATGGCTGAGCTTAGGAGAGTATAAATAAGTAGAATGTTCCAGTTGATAAATGAGCCAGTGTGTCATCTCAGTGTACATCCACCAGTCTCCTTTAGTTGAGTTAAAGAAAGACTCTGACATCCAAAGATATACCGCTGATTGATGTTTCTTTTGATAACCTAGCTTGAAGTTTGATCTATCAATAGACAAATCATAAGAGTGATAACTATCCATAACTTCATCATAATCAAGTACACTCATAGAGACAGTGTAAGCATATGATGTTGTGTGATCTATTGACCAAAAAGAACAATCTATATGTGTATTTAAATCTTGAATAATATGAGGATCATCACTATTATTGAATTTTTGATAGTTATTGTATATGAGATCCCAACATTGAGTTATATTTGGCTGATCACTTATGATGGTATTAATTTTCAATTTGGACCCTATCAGAGGATTGTCGCAGATCTTATCCGATACTGTTAAAGCACAGAGCCATGCTAATCCTCTTATACTTTGTGTGCTTTTGACCATCAAAAATCCGGAAAAACTGGCCTGTTCAATTATCCAGGGAGAGTCATCATGGCAGTACAAGGAGGAATTTACCTTGGGTTCTTTAAACCCCGAAAAACCAGGCGCATTTGGGATTCGGACATTGCCCAGAATGTTGGCGATGGTCAGGATTCACGTAGCGATGATAGTGGACGTACGACACGCCGCAGCGGTCGCACTCATGCTCGTGCTCATTTTCGGAATTGATGGCAATTTTTTGCGGGATATAGGACTCGAAAATGGTACCGCGGACAAATGATGGCACTTGCGACATGTTAGCGGATGTTGGATGTATAGGCAAAAAGCTTGACTTATTTATTTTATTTATTGTGAATTCAACAACCCCGTCTATGACACTGGCTGTTGACTGTCGGTTAAAAAGCTCGTTAAAGGTTATGGATAGCGATTTTTTCAACAAATTAATTTCGAACACAATACGTTCGTCACTAATGTAGAGGTCAGTGGTAAATCACGTTAAATCGAATGCTAGAAATGAAGCGTTCACGCGCGTAAATTATCCGAAAACGGTAGAAAGAATGCTTTAATACAAAAAGAATTCAAAACAAAAGCCGTTTTCAGTGGAACGGATGAAAGCGAAAAATTTAAACATAAGAAATAATAAGCAAGCGTTGAACGCGTAAACGGACGTGCACAAAGTTAGAAAGCTGAAAGCGGGATTCAAAATGAAGGTAAGTGTAGGAATAATAACAGTACAATGACGAGATTGTACCTGTGGCATGAGCAGGTTGAAGAAGGAAAAGATAAGAAGCGAGTAAATGAAAGCAAAAGATAAACGAGTGAACCGAGTGGTGACGATGTGAATCTTTCATCCACCCTCCCCACTCATTTAGGAGCGATAGGAAAACATTCCACCGAATGGGGGAGTACCAGAGTAGTCATCATTTACATTCTACAGTTAGTAACTTACTAGCGTGGTACAATCTTTTGCCATGCTGGCCGGCGCCTACAGTTATCTCAAATATGTTGTTAGACAGTCGGTTAGTTATTGGAAACGGTCCTATGCGTAAACTATCTAATTTATCGCTGTTTAACTTATTGCCATTGTCGACATATACAGAGTCGGCTGGCGGGCAGGTTTAGCAGGCTCAGTGGTTGGTGCTACAGCGAAACGCGCATGCGTCTCGTTGTGCCAGCCAAAGAGGGACTCGCCGAAAAACCAGGCGCATTTGGGATTCGGACATTGCCCAGAATGTTGGCGATGGTCAGGATTCACGTAGCGATGATAGTGGACGTACGACACGCCGCAGCGGTCGCACTCATGCTCGTGCTCATTTTCGGAATTGATGGCAATTTTTCGCGGGATATAGGACTCGAAAATGGTACCGCGGACAAATGATGGCACTTGCGACATGTTAGCGGATGTTGGATGTATAGGCAAAAAGCTTGACTTATTTATTTTATTTATTGTGAATTCAACAACCCCGTCTATGACACTGGCTGTTGACTGTCGGTTAAAAAGCTCGTTAAAGGTTATGGATAGCGATTTTTTCAACAAATTAATTTCGAACACAATACGTTCATCACTAATGTAGAGGTCAGTGGTAAATCACGTTAAATCGAATGCTAGAAATGAAGCGTTCACGCGCGTGAATTATCCGAAAACGGTAGAAAGAATGCTTTAATACAAAAAGAATTCAAAACAAAAGCCGTTTTCAGTGGAACGGAATGAAAGCGAAAAATTTAAACATAAGAAATAATAAGCAAGCGTTGAACGCGTAAACGGACGTGCACAAAGTTAGAAAGCTGAAAGCGGGATTCAAAATGAAGGTAAATGTAGGAATAATAACGGTACAATGACGAGATTGTACCTGTGGCATGAGCAGGTTGAAGAAGGAAAAGATAAGAAGCGAGTAAATGAAAGCAAAAGATAAACGAGTGAACCGAGTGGTGACGATTTGAATCTTTCATATATACACGCAGGGGTGGAGCTACAAACCTGTATGGCTGGAAAAGGTAGCATAGGTGATGCTTTCCAACATCACTTTTTTTTTTAATTGCCCAACTTCTTAGATTTTCGAAAAAGTACAGATTACTGAAATGTTGCGATTTCGTGAGAATTACCCAGTTCAACCTTGCCTTTTGTAGGATTTCTTCGTATTCTTTATCAGTTAGTATCCCATCAGCTTCAGGGGCATAATTTTTAATCGTTTTTCTGTGCATGAGGGTGACAGGTGGGTAGCCCGTTATCGAGTTAGCTATAAAATTAAGTCGTATTTCCACTTTCCTAACATGAATATGCCAGTTACCCTGCCGCTCTCCTCCATAGATACGAAAAATTTCGCCAAGAATTTTCATACGCCGCTCAACTTGGTTAGCTTGTGTGTACCGGCAGAAGGTACCTTGTTCTTCCCAAAATCTCTTCCACCGATCATTAAAAAACTGGGTACCCCTGTCCGTATTGTAGAAATACAATCTCAAAACCCAAATATTATTCAGTAATTATTGGCTACTGTATTGTGATTGATTTATTAATCCGCTTAGTAATTCTGGAAATAATGTTGACGTTGAATGTATATTTATGAAAAGCTCCGTTCAGTATAATTTTTCTCGTTGCTCAATAAAGCAAACTATTTCTGTCTTTCGTTTCGTTTTTCATTTGAAAGAATATTTCACTATAGGTTATGGTAATTGAGTGAATTTATAGACATTGTGGATAGATGATATGCCACAGTACCTGATAAGGCAGCCTCATCCTGACTGCTAATGAGCTGCTTGATTCTTTGAAGTCGGTTATGATGAACCGGAATACAACCTCGCAAGAAACTATACATGCTAGGAAATAAATCATCATTTTGGTGATATCCCATCACGGGAATCACATAGATCCCTGAATATAGCTGGATACCCCATCGAAGAGTTGGAGATATTGTAATGTCAGAGAATTGTTCGATAGCTGTGAAATTTTTACTCAGGAAATGGCTGAGCTTAGGAGAGTATAAATAAATAGAATGTTCCAGTTGATAAATGAGCCAGTGTGTCATCTCAGTGTACATCCACCAGTCTCCTTTAGTTGAGTTAAAGAAAGACTCTGACATCCAAAGATATACCGCTGATTGATGTTTCTTTTGATAACCTAGCTTGAAGTTTGATCTATCAATAGACAAATCATAAGAGTGATAACTATCCATAACTTCATCATAATCAAGTACAATCATAGAGACAGTGTAAGCATATGATGTTGTGTGATCTATTGACCAAAAAGAACAATCTATAAGTAGATACCTTATGTATGTTCTAGCGCAGTAATGATTTCTCTTACTTTTTCCCCCCATTTTTCAGTTCTCAAGAAAAAATAAAAATTCTCTTAATTTCCGTATTGAATATTTAACTATTTTTAAGGATAATTTTAATCATTTCATCCTATTTTCTCATCTCCTCTAGTTTGAAAATTTTATAAATGTTGTATCCAAATTATATCAATTTCCTATCTTTCAACTCTTTCTCTTTATTAAAAATCAAATCAACAAAAATCAACACACAATCAACGAGCTACTTTAATCATTTTTATTATGTTTTTCATGAAAAAATAAATGTAAACACATCGAAGTTTTTTTATTTCGAACTTTCAACAAATCTGATATTGATGTAAGATAATCGTATTTAAAGAACTGCTTTTGCTTTTCAACCAGACCAGACATATATGTCTGCTACGTCATCAAAATCGTATTTAAAGAACTGCTTTTCAATCGGACCAGACATGCATGTCTGCTACGTCATCAATGATTTCGAATCTCGTTGTTCTTCGGTTTATGAGATGTAACAAACACCATCACCCGTTACCTATGTAATAGGCATAGACGTCCGTTACAATAACCTTTCCCTCTGTGTTTCTCATGTGCGAGTTGGGACGCACCAATGCTCACATTAGAAGGTTCAACATGACGTATAGTACAAGTGAACAAGAGAATAGAAGATAATAGATCAATATAATATTTTAATTAATTATTTTTTATTCAACTTTAATTATATCCACACTATCGGAAGCTAAATCGTCTTTCCAATATGCGGCTAAATTTCTATGATTATTCATTAATGACTGAATTTCTTTGATACGTTGATAAAACTCGTCAATGGTTATAGCTAGATTTTCTAGACGCTTATACTGAAACCAGATTTCACCTATACGTCTTAATCTTAACGCATGACGGTCTGAAATACCAAATTCTTTTTCAACAAAAATGGAAAATGGTATACTGACCTCCTTTCTGTCTAATTTTTCTCTATACAGATGAAAAACTTTATTCAAAAAATATCCGTACCGACAGTAATCGGAAAATAATTTCTTTGAGCTGAATTTCAAAATTTTCTTACCTGTACCGCGAAGAAATTCACTCAATTCATCAAAATTATTCTCAGAATAAAGTGGAAACTCATTTTTACTTGGTACATAACGAATTAATAATGATATCAAATACAAATGAAGATCTTGCCCGCACAGTTTCTTGCTCGAACGAGACTTTCGTTTCGTTATCGATTTCAATATTTTATTCGTATGCTTCATTTTCGGAAGACATAACTCACCCGATTCTAATTCTTTACGTTTTTCTTCACTTTGAGACGCAGTAGTAAAGATTTTAACAAGAGAATTTAATTCCTTAAGAGAAGATTCAAGAGAAATGTTATTCACGATCGTCATGTTGAACCAGTTAAAAATTTTTGCCAACTCACGAACATGAGGAACACAAACACGTAGACTAAACGAACATGAGGAACACAAACACGTAGACTAAACGTAGGCTAGTTACGCAGTAGTCATGTCATGATAATCTAAGAGCGACTAATAGTTCAAAGCAGATAAAGTAGCAACACTGAATTATTTCTGTAGGTAGGAGTGCTAATGTTGTGTGATCTAAGGAGCAGAATAAATTATTCTCTAAATGTATGATAAATATCGTTGCTCATTTAAAGTTTTCCAGAATTGTTGAAAATGAAATAAAAAATTTAAATATACCAGAAAATACTACTCGTAATCATGACGTCAGATTGAAGGAGTCCTTAAAATGTATTAATTAAAATTTTTTATTACATAAATGGAAGTGTATAAGAACTCTTCTATTGACTTGAAAGAATTTGATTTTGAAAGCTTTATACCATATTTCAAACAACCTATTGATTATACAAAATCAAATTATGAAACTCTAATGGACCCACTTTCAGATAAAATTCAACATTTATCTAAATCTAAACAAGTCAAGTATAAAAAATTAATGGTAAATATTGTAGCTCATTTGAGTGTTTTATCAAAAATGATAGAAAAAGAGATTAAAGATTTAAATAAGGTTAAACCTATACCAGAAAATGATTTAGAATCTGACATTGAAATTAATTATTTACCTAATGGTGTTTAAAATTTAAATGAAATTTTAGTCTGAATCATCTTCCATTAAATCCTCTTGTATTCCCTCATCAGGTTCTGCTTCTGAATCAGGGTCAGAAATAAAATCTTCAGGATCAAAACCATATATAAATGACTTAGGTCTACATTCATTTAAATTATTGAAATAATTTTCTGGGTCTGAATCATTTCCAGAATCATCACTTTCATAATCAGGATCAGGGGGTTCATAAAATTCAAAATCATATAAATCTTCTAGATTATATTCTTCAGGATTGTTATTATAATCAATTATAATATCTTCATTATCATTTTCCATTTTGTATTTATTTATTTTTAAAAAAATCAGTTTTTATTGGTAGCTATGTATAAGTTATGCAGCACTTACATTAAAATTTTTCTTTCTTAAAGGAACCATGTATAAAAATCTTCAGACAAATAAAATACGTCATCCTCATTATATCCTCTGTAATCATAATCAAAATCATCATAATCAAGAGAATTGTAAAAATTAAATTCTTCTTTGAAAAATGGTAATTGGAAGCAATTTTCCAAGTTTTCAATCGCTTTTGTTTTTTCTTTATTGAAAATTGATATTTCATAGAAAGTTTCAAGATTTTTAAGTACTCTTATAAATTCAAAAAATTCTTCAGGGTTATCTTCTATAGTAATTTCAATATCTTCACAACACATAATTTCTTCCTGAATATTATTTTAAAATTTTGAACAAAGGTGGGTAAATAATTTTAAAAAAATGCTTAATATTGTAAAAAGTATTCCATCAATGCATTTTTATGTTGAAGTAGGTACATCATATTTCATCTTCATTTAGGAAATAAATTCCAATGTATAGAAAGCAAAATTTTTATATGTTAAAAAGGATGAAGTATCAAAATTATAAATTATTTTTTCAATTTCCCCTTTTGTAATCAAATTAACTTTTAAAATAATTTTTTTGACTGATTAAAAATATAATTTTCCATATAAATATAGGTACCTAATTATTGCATTTCAAAACATTCCAAATAGATTTTTTATTGATATTATGAAACATAAAATTAAAAGGTTAGGATTGAAAGTACCTCAAAAATTAGTCTCAAAATAAAAAATTTTCTAGTGATGCAACATAGTGTCTTATCCTCTTTAATAAGTTAATTTTATTGCGCTTTCCTAAGTAGTCACAATTGATTTACTAGTTGCTTTTCTCCCAAGATTTTTCAAATGCTCAATAAATTTATCTCTTGGTATTGTATTACAATAACCCCATGGTATTGTATCAGTTTGCCCATCAACCAAGCATCTTTTATCATCAAATGAACTTAATCCTCTTTTATTCTGTTCAATGGTATAAATATTATGTTTTGTACTCCTTATCATTTTCTGTTTAATAGTCTTAGTTATTTTCTTTTCTAAACATATTTTATAATCATCATGAGTTATCTGATTTTTAACAATACTTTTCTTTACTCCTTTAGCTTTTTTTATTAGATCATCATTTGATGCAAAAACTTTATTAGAATATAATTTTGAAGCTAGTCCAATAAATTCCTCTAAAATTTTTCCATTCATCTCATCTTTAAACTTACCTAATACCTTTTTATTGACTTGTGGTAAACCATAAATATTATCTTTTTTATAATCTGATGTATCAAATTCATCAATCATTCCTTTCATATTTTCATAAAAGTCTTCTGTTTTTACAGCAATGATTAATGAATCAGTATCCGTATATAATAGTTTTATTCTATCTCCATATCTTTCCTTCAATCTATAATAAAAATCATACATTAATGTTTTTGAAATATCTAAAATAGCTACTCCCACATAAATTGGTTGATTGAATTTTATTTCAGTTTTTCTCATTTGTACAGCTGCAAGATTTTTTCCAAAAAATGTTGATTTCTCAAAATTTGGTTTTGAAACATATTTTGTGTATTTATTACCTTCAGAAATTAATTTTATATCTACGTGCTTTCTAACATTCATCATTGTTCTTCCAAAAACAGAATTATTCATTAATTTAAAGAAATCTTTTTCAAAGTCATTCTTAGCTTTTTGTCTTAATTCAGTATTTTTTTCAATATACACTTTCATCCAATCAGATTGATCAAATTTTATAACCCTATGTATTTTCTCCAATTTTAATCCTGCTTTAAGAGCCTGCTTAAGATTTAAGTAATGCAGAACATATTTCTTCTTATCATATAATGTAGTAAATAATTTTGGAAGTTGATTATTATCAATTACATTCTCGGGACAATAAGGTAAATCAGAATGTTTGTCATGTAACTCTTTAGGATATTTCAAATCCACTTCAAAAAGATATCCAATTTTCTGATCATCTTTCATTTTTATAATTCTATTCTCATCAAAATATTCTGGATTCTTCCATTCAAATCCTCCATAAGGTAAATACTTACACATAGCCCATCCATATAAATTATTTGCATCCAAATATTGAATGAATACAGAATCCTTATTTTTATCAAATTTCTTTCCCATATATTTATTATTAGCCTTTGCATATCTATTTGAACATTGAGAAATTCCTCCTCGTTTAGCCCTTTCAAACATTAATAGCATATCCACATCAGTTAATAATTCCAATTTTTGTTTAGTAGTTTTCAGCATACAATCCCAAGCAAATCCAGGAGTTGTGTAATACCAAACTGGATCTAATTTATATATTCTAAGTGATGTTTCCCTAAAATTTTCCATAATATCAGTTAGTAAGAGTACATCTATTATATTATATAACATTGTAAATTCTTTCATACTTTGAATATTAAAATACTTCCAAATTTCTTCTGCATAATAATATTCTCCAGCATCAACATGCTCATCATTTAATAGATTATAAAAGTTTTCTTTCGAGGGTAATTTTGTTTTGTTATACTTTTCTAATGAATTCATATAATCATATGGATAAGCTAATTTTTTACTTAATAATTTAAACAAATATTTTCTTTCCATTTCAGATAGGTTTTTAGCTACTTTTTCATTAAACCATCTCTTTAGGTTTTTAAAGTGACATCTTTTTAAATTTTTAGCCAACTCAGATAGGGAGCTTGATAAGAATTTATATGAATCTAAAAATCTCAACTCAATATTATAATTAATTATTTCACCTTTTGTATTCCTTATCCCAGAATCATATTTTATAATTTTAGAAAATGATATATATTTTTCTTCATTATTTGGGATTAATTTAATATTATTATAATCCTCTCCAAATTCTTTAACAAATAAATGAGCATCATATCCAGAAAAATTATGAAAATAAATAGGAATAAATCTGGGAACTTTATAATTAAGATTACAGTTACTATGAGCTGCTCCTCTATATTCCCCAGTTAAATGATCATGATCTCGAACTTTCATTTTATTTAAAACCTCACTTGCTCGTGCAGTATCAACTAACTGTTTTAATTTTGAAAGTTCATCATTGAGTTCTTTTTTTCTATCTTCATCTTCAATCTTCAATAAAATACTACAAATAATATCAATTTTTTTATTCCATACTCGAATTTCTTTTTCCACAAGAGGTGGAGTATCTTCAAGTTTTCTTTCACAGATATGACATGTTTTAGAGTATTTATATTCCATCTTTTGTGTCTCAGATAATTCTTTCATTTTCATTTTCTTATCTAAATATTCCCTCGCAATAAATAATACATCTTCTTTTAATTTTTCATATAATTTCTTTGGAGCATCTAAACCAAAATATTCAAATAGATTCTCTTTAATTTCTCCATTAGAATACTTAATATAATAAACAAAACTAATTGGAAAATGTCTCTGAAGTTTTATTGTATAAGATTCATACTTTTCAACTTCTTCTTTAGTTTTATTCAATTTTTTACTTAGTTTTTCAATCTTAACATTCAATTCTCTTGCTTGATTAAGCTTCTTTATAAGACTCTCAAAATCAGCATATATAGCAAATGGAGCTTTCATTGAATGATTATAATTTTTAAATTCAACAATATTATCTGCTTTATTAGGTAAAATTACTTTGACAGGTTTATTCAATCCACAATAATTTTTATGATCAGATAATATTTTTTCACATGGAAAACTATTTAAACACATTTTACAAAGATATCTCTTCTTACAATTTTGGGTAACTTGTTTCCCTACTAATTTCCATAAATCTTTAATCAGACAGTAATGAGAATTTCCTGAATTATCTTTAAGAAATAGTAAATCAATATGATTTTTCTTTTCATCCTTTGTTATATCTGATAAAGGTTGAATTTTGTATTGATTATTATGATGATATATGTTAATAGATAAACCTCCTTCAATTAAATTGAGATTATTAACTCTATTCACAAATTTATTATTATTTTGAACTTTCATTGGAAATTCAATCCCTTCTAAAGCTTTATCAAAAATATGTTCATATTTTTTATATTTAGCTACTCTTTGTGGATCTTTATCTACTGGAAATAGACCGCCTAAAATGGACCATAAATAACATTTATTATCATTCTCATTTTTAATGTTTATGATAGCTTTCTTACTTGCTAGAATTTTGGGGAGTTCAATGTAAGAACCAGCTCTAAGCGGATCATACCTATTTATATTAATTCTAAAACTATTAATTGATATTAAAACCCATTGAGTACCCTCTAAATTATCCTGTATATTTTCATGTCTTCCTATTATATAGTCTATAACATTATCATACATCTCATCCAAGTTTGATTCACGAAGAAATATGTAATTTGTAGTTTGTAAATGCATTGTATCAGTCTCAATGGTTTCTGTATGATCTCTTCTTTCATAGGTTGCACTTACACAAAAATTAGCTCTAATTCCATCATGTAAATGTATCCATTTTTTAAGAAGTCCAAAAGTAGGTTTTTTCATAATATCTAAAAACTCTTTCAAGTCTTGAATTTCCCATTCATTTTGAATTTCAAATTGTATATGTCTACTTCTAAAATTTTCATCTACAACCCTTGGTCTAATTTTTAAATCATTCTCTCTCCTATTTGATCCAAATATATCTTCATTATTATCTTCAAACTTGAATGGAGTTCCAGTAAGCCATGTATTTACTTCCTCCTTTGTCAATGTGAAAGTAATTTCCAATATATTTGGATCAGGTAATCTGGATTGAGTTAATTTTGGTAATAATATGAAATACAATTCATTTAACTTTTCAACTACTTCTCTTCCTCTAAAAGCTATAAAAATTCTATACTTTCTTAAATAGTGTTCTATTTGTCTTGTTGTTTTATTTGCATAGAAATTATGCACTTTAAAAAACTGAATCCATTGAGCAATACTTGTATCTCTTTTTCCACTCTCATTTTGTATAACACTTATTAAAACTTGATTTTTAGAATTCATTTTTAAATTGTATTTAATAAGGAAAAAAATTTAATAAGAATATTTTTATTTTTCATTGAGAAGATTATAATGAGATTTTGTTTTTAAATGTGCTTTGTAAGATACAGAATTTATGACTTTACCACAAGTACATATCATTAGGTTTTTTCTTTTTTCATAATCTTTTTTCAAATTTTCTTTCATTTTTTCTTGATTTCTGTTATAGTATTCTTTAAATAATGTGTTCTTACATTCTTTACACCAGTTTTGATTTCTAGCAAATTCTTCTATATTTTTATTATTTTTACATTTAGTGCAATATTTTCCATTTTCAAGCAAATGTATTGTAAGCATTAACTTTTGTAAAAATTCATCAACATTATATTCTTTAAAAGTTGATCCTTTTTCTGTTAACATTTTGTTAATAGCTTTACTATTCTCTGAATCTGACATAGTTGACTTACAAGTATCACGTAAAATATAATCACTAGTTGACGCGAGTGTATCAACAAGTTCCATCTTAACCTTTAACTAATACAGCAACTTGTATAAGATGGTTATATACAACTAGGTATTTAAAAGAAATAAATTTTAATAAGAATTTAATAAGGAAAAAACCTTCCTAAAATAGGCATAAAACCATCCTAAAACCATCCTAAAATACGTCTAAATTAGACTCAAATTATGTCTGAATTAAAATTCCATTCCATTCAATTTACATCCAAATTAGGTTCAAATTATGTCTGCATTACGTTCAAATTATATTTGATGAATAAACCTTCACAAAATAGACATAAAACCTTCTCAAATTCGACATGAAATCTTAATAGAATATTAATGTTACTAGCATGAGTAGATCCATACCTATGTATTCAATTTTGTTGTATGATAGTAGCATCATTACTTAGACTAGGAACATTTACAGTTGTAATTTTCTTGATATTATTAAATCTAGGTCCTTTTCTAGGATCAGATTTCATTTGTTTCAATTCATCACGAGTTAATTCTTTAGTTCCTATTTCTGAAAATATAGGCTTGAAATCATCATGAAATTTAATATCTTTCAAAGTTTTCGTCATATATTTTGATATTTTTTTATCTTTAGAATCTACAATAATTGTTGAGAAGACATTATTTAGTTCTTCAATTCCAGAATTATCATTATGCTTTTCAGCTTGAGATTTTATAATTTTTTTATATTTTTCCTCTCTCTCAAGTAGATTCTCTATCAATTCTTGATTCTTAAAATTGGCATACTTATAAATATCTGAAGTCATACTTGTTTGTTGTAGAGCTATAAAGAACTGTTTCATAATAATTTTCATATTGGTATTTATATTTTTTAATCCATCAATAGCTTGAATTATTCTCTCTAAATTACTTTCCTCATCTCTTATCAATTCTTCTAATTCTTTATTTTTTGAAATTATTCTATCTAGACCTTCTAGCTCGACTTTTGAGGGCATGTATCTTTTTATTTGGCTTTCCATTTATTAGAATAAAATTTTATATTTTTTATATTGTATGGTGAGGTAAGGTATGGTATGGTATGGTATGGTATGGTATGGTATGGTATGGTATGGTATGGTATGGTATGGTATCATGGTATGGTATCATGGTATGGTATGGTATGGTATGGTAAGGTAAGGTAAGGTAAGGTAATAAGGTATGGTAAGGTACAGTAATATGGTATTGAAATAAGGTAATATTGTATGGAAGTATGGTATGGTAAAAATAAAAATTTTATATAAATAAATGACTCCTAACGAGCTGGTTCAAATATTAAAAGAATACAACTTCAAGAAAAATAGCGTGAGAAGTTTTTCTTTGAAATATAAAATAACTGAAAAGACTATTTTAAAATATTTAAAAGAGCATAAAATACCCTACAATAATAGGAAAATAAGTTATGAAATGAGCCGAAATTGTCTTGGTCAATACACATTTAAGAATGATACAAATAACGTTACTCATAAATCCTGTCAAAATTCAAGTCAACCTAATAGTGATACTAAAAATAAAAATAAGACTAGTTCTACACAACAATCTTCCAGCCAATCTGTAAACCACAGTCATCAAAATAGAAAAAGTACTGGTAGTATAAAAAATTTCACTGAATTTAATAAAAAATATGAGAAGTTTTTTTCATAGCTTTAAAAATTGGTAATGTACAATACTCACAACAAAATTTGTTAAAGAATTAAGAAAGCAAAATTGATACTTTTAGCGCTTCTCGTGAAACTTGGAATAATCATAAAATTGACAACATTAGAGCGCTCCATGCGGAGAAACTGAAAATGTTTTCGCTTTCGAGTTGACGTCATACTTATTCGGAATATTCGACCTTGTGTCTGGGTATATTGCGCGATGTAGATGTTTTTGTTCTGGTTGGTCGTTTCTTAGTTTAGATTTCTCGAAGCTTTGTTCAGCTTGTTGAGAAATTCTCGTTTCTTATTGTTGGAATTATTTCAATACAGAAATCACGTTTCTTAATTAAATCTACGTTTCTCGAAAACTTTTATTATTTTGTTTCCTGCGGAAGTACTCGTCGACTCTGGTTCGATCTTGTGCACGACTGAAGTACACGACGGAACGTTTGTACTCTGTACTGGAGACTCGATTTGGAACATGCCTTATGGTAACGACAGTAAGTTCTAGTCTTTCTATATTACGTTAGTATAATTTAGGCGAGCTGTCTTCAGTTTTGAACATCGAAATAATGGCTGTATTAAAACGTTATCTGTATTCACGAGATTTCATTTCTATTTGTTTAGACAATCAACCTAACACCAAAGATTCACCGGAGGAAAAACGCCAAAAAATTATTGATGAAGTGAGTCACATCAACATTTTTCTACATGCATATCTTTTTGTAACACATATTCCTATTTTACGTTTAAAAATACTTCTGGTTATTTGTAAAGGAAGTGAAAGAAAAGGAACAACTCATAGAAAAAACCCAAGATATTCTCGTCCTTCGTGAGATTGCCAAATCCGAGATTCGATCCAATGTTCGACGACGGCTCCTACTGGAAGAGGAGAAAGTCCTAGAGAAAGTCCTACTGGAAGAGGAGAAAGCCGAATATAAAAGCAAGTTGGAGGCATCGGAGAGAGATAAGGTAAATTATTTTTTTCAAGCCATTTGAGTGCTACTGCTCGATTTCAAACTCTTGAATAATATCGTATCGATCGATAGGTTCAATTAGAACGAAGACTTGAAGACATACTTTGGCCGGTGCGAGTTGGCAACCTAATTTTCAAGGTAGAGGTCATCTTTGCGATCGATAAATTAGACGTTTGTTATCAGTGTGCACATTTCCGAATCATAATTTTTCTTGAGATCATATGTCGATTGACTTACCCGTCACAATGTTCGTGAAAATTTGTAGCTTAAAATGAGGTTTTCGGTTTTCTTTTCTCGTACGAGCTATTTCTGAATCATAATTTATGCCGAATATGAAAGCCATTTTAGATTCCTTTTGTCACAAATTTATTTATCGAATCGTATCGTTTATTTTTCCCATTTGTCGACGAAATATTGTGTGATAAGTATTCTTCGGGTTCATTCAAATTTTTCTTGAGATCATGTGTCGATTGATTTATCTGTAAAAATTCGTAGCTGATAAGTTTTTTCACGTACGAGTTATTTTTGAGTCATCATGAGCTAAATATGAAAGCCATTTTCAGATTATTAATAGCCTTTGTATAAAAAATATATCTTTCGAGATAATGTTTTCAAGACCTCTACAACATATTGGGAGGTAAAAATTCTGCGTATGTCGATTTTTTTCTCATTTTTCATGAAATAATCTATGAATGAACAGTATCGATATGATCAGTATTTGAACGACATCAGAATTGTGAGAGTGAGCAATCTGATGTACAAAATTCATTGTATTCATTTTCCGAAATCTATGAATGCAAGTAAATTAAATTTCTTAAAATCTAGGGAAAATGTTCATTGTAGAACATTAAATTGGGATAGATGATTCACTGTACTTCTAACTTCTGGTTTATGATGAGTTTATGAATGTAATTTTGCATTCAGGACGTGAATTACTCGTTCTATAAAAATAAATTCCAAATTTGGTTTCCAATGATACATATAGTTTACAAATTTGTTAATCATGTTTTCATACAATCTATTTTAACATTTCTTGAATACAAAATAGACATACTTAAGAGGTAATATTTGAAACTTTCAGGAATGTTATGAAAAAGTATTACGTATCATCAGTGTACGATCGAAACTTGAAAATTTCGTGGACAAAAACTATCCATTGAGAATAAACAGTAAAACCAGCGAAACCGTTTATGGAAAGCCCGATTCTTCGTACTGCGATGCGCTTAACGAAATGCTAGTTTCCCAGAATGTAAGGTTTACGCAAGACGTGTTTATTGTAATGATCCGGAATCGTTTGGATGATAGAAATATAACACCAGCGGTTTTTATGAAATTCGCATGCTGGTTATATAATCAAATGAGCGATAAAACGTGCCACAAGATGGCACAATTTAGTCCATCATTACCCAAGTTTGATGATGACAGAGCAATAAAGGAAATGCTAAAAGCTGTAGAAATTGACGAAGATGATCCGGCTGTCCTTTGTATACAGATCATTTTACAACCCCTGGATTTACCGCCTATCGTAACAGGAACCACTCCATAGATTTCTGCGATTTATAGTCAAAATTTTGTTTTTTTTATTTTAGAATTTTTTTAAACAAATTTTTATCTACCCATTTAAGAGGTCAAGACAATATTAGAATGTAAGATTTCCTTTATTTGAATTTGTCTACGTATTGATGTAGTAATTGTAGAATTTTGATATTAGTCTGTAATTTCAAATAAAAATAATTCATTTTTCGCTCCATAGTTGTGCCAGTTTATTGATGTGAACGACTCGACAAGTTTTGAAAAAAAAAATCAATTAACATAAAATTTGATCAGTTCCATCGTAAAACTATCGTACACAGAGATATATCAAATATGAATCGTGAAGATTATCAATAACAATCCGTAAATATTAAAAATTTTACGTTGAATCTGTTCACACTGATCATGAAATTAAAAAAAATTTTCGCGTTGAATTTGTTCACCCTGAACTGGTTGACCACGTCGAAGTGACTACGTGTCTTTCTCTTTCCAATACGCACTTAAAATTGGTTTAACATGGCTGACGGGAATAACATAAATCTTCTGTTATTAAGTGAATTAAACGCTTTGATGAAGACAGTTAATAAAGCTTCTCAGAGTAAGGAAGAATTGAATTCTTTGAGAAATAGTATAATGATTGGTGATATTAAAATTTGTAATAAACATTTAAAGTCTTGTATTCGTGATCTATTAAATTTAAAATTTGATCGTTCTAAATCAAATCATAAATTATATGGAGAGGAACTCAATGCTTATTTGACGAGTAAGTTGATTATTTTTGTTTTATACCAAAGGTAAGAAAATTTTATAAGAGAAAGGGTTGAAAAATAGGAAATTGATGGAACTTGGATACAAAATTTATAAAATTTTCGAATAAGAGGAGATGGAAAACAATTGTGAAAATAATTAATATTAGCTTAAAAACAGTTAAATCTTCAATATGAAATTTTAGGGAAATTTTGTTTTTTCTTGGGAACAGAAAAATGGGGGAGAAAGTAAAAGAAATCTTCAAGTGGGCTAGAATAAATGTAATGTATCATTTTTTTTCTTCAGAGGTGAAAAATGGGGAAAGAAGTGAAAGAAATCTTCAACTATGCCAAGAGTATTATTACCTATCACAGATTGATGATTTTTATGAGAGAAAGAGTTGAAAGATAGGAAATTGATATAATTTGGATACAACATTTATAAAATTTTCAAACTAGAGGAGATGAGAAAATAGGATGAAATGATTAAAATTATCCTTAAAAATAGTTAAATATTCAATACGGAAATTAAGAGAATTTTTATTTTTTCTTGAGAACTGAAAAATGGGGGGAAAAAGTAAGAGAAATCATTACTGCGCTAGAACATACATAAGGTATCTACTTCTATATGTGTATTTAAATCTTGAATAATATGAGGATCATCACTATTATTGAATTTTTGATAGTTATTGTATATGAGATCCCAACATTGAGTTATATTTGGCTGATCACTTATGATGGTATTAATTTTCAATTTGGACCCTATCAGAGGATTGTCGCAGATCTTATCCGATACTGTTAAAGCACAGAGCCATGCTAATCCTCTTATACTTTGTGTGCTTTTGACCATCAAAAATTCGGAAAAACTGGCCTGTTCAATTATCCAGGGAGAGTCATCATGGCAGTACAAGGAGGAATTTACCTTGGGTTCTTTAAACCCTAAATTCTCAGTAATACAGTTGTCCACCTGATAATACTCTCCCAACCCAAGCGATAAGACTTGATTGAGGCAACAGAACAAATGGAACGGGATCGTTCACAAATTCAGTCAACTCAAAATCCTCTAGTCTTTTTACTCCAGTTCAAAATCAAATCAACGTAAAAAATCATCAGTCATCGTTTTCTGGTCGTCGTCACTATCGCGAGACTCGTCGCTGTAAATACTGCAAGAAAATTGGTCATACGATTGAAAATTGTTACAAACTCCAATCTCGTTCAGGTGGGAGTAACGATAATCAAAATCGCAGCTCATCTTATCCAAAATCTGGTTCAACTCAATTTCATCATCATCAGCCTTCGCAGTCCCGTCATAAGATTGATCGACGATGGAAATCTGTTCGCTGTAATTTTTGCTCTCGACTTGGACACGCTGTAGAGGACTGTCGGCATCGACTAAACTGGGTTAAGGCAAATCCAGTGTCTAATTTAACTACACTGCTGTCATCCAACAACTCTCATTCTGAACAAATGGTGGTAGAGACTGAACATCCGACTCGAGCTGTCTCCTTTATGGCCAACACCGCAAAGACTGCAAACGAAGATCTCGAATTTTATATGGACAGTGGAGCAACCCACCATATGGTAAGAACAGATGAATTTTTTGCTCAATTCTCTATTCTCCACACGCCTATTCCCATTCATACAGCTAAGAAGGATGGAGTCATCTTTGCCACAAAGCAAGGAACCATCACCGTTGAAACAAATCACGGAATTCAATGTAATTTGACCGATGTGCTGTACGCCGCCGAACTTGATTTCAATCTCCTGTCAATTCCAAAAATAACGGCAGCCGGATTTCCAGTCACGTTCGAACAACACCAGGCCGTAATTTTTCATAATGGTAACCCGATGGCTACAGGTACATGCATGTCTACACCAAAATTGTATAAAATGGTTTTTAAAATCATTGTAAGTACAATTGCGTGCAATAATTTTGGTAGTTCAAATGAGTGTAGTAGTAGTAATTTTAGTAATGGGTGTAGTTATGATTTATGGCATCAACGTTTTGTCCATACCAGTAACAACAAATTATTAAAATTGTTGAACCACGAAATGGTGACTGGTATTCCAAAAGATTTACAAATGGTAAATAAAATGTGTAAAAATTGCCTGAAAGGAAAACAAGAAAAATTACCATATAGTAAATCAAAATCACATCCGAAACGTTCAGAGCGAATTCTTGAAATCGTTCATAGTGACGTATGTTCAGGTACTCTTACAGCCCTCAATAATCACAAATATTTTGTTACTTTCATCGATGATTTTACACATTTCACCATGGTTTATTTATTGAAAGAAAAATCCGAAGTTTATTCTGTATTCAAAGAATATGAAGCCCATGTTACCTCTCGGTTTAATTGTAAAATCGGATATCTTTATTATGATAATGGGGGAGAGTACACGTCTCATAAATTTAAATATTTATGTTCTGAAAATGGAATAGTAATCCATTATACGGTTCCTTATAATCCAATTCAAAATTCTATCGCCGAAAGAATGAATCGTAGCTTACAACAAATGGCTCGATCAATGCTTGCTGGTGCAAATATGCCACTTGAATTTTGGGGTGAAGCTATTTTGACTGCTACTTATTTAATTAATCGTTTGCCTTTCAAAGATTCTCCTGTAACCCCAGCAGAATTATGGTATAATAGAAAACCAGACGTTAGTAGATTGAAAATTTTTTGATTGTGTAGCGTACGTGTATAATAATGATACAAAATCGAAATTTGATGCAAGGTCGATAAAATGTATCATGATTGGTTATACACTAACTGGTTATAAATTGTGGGATCCAATTAAAACCAGATTAATTATTTCACGCGACGTAATTTTTGATGAGAACAAATTTTATTTACTAAAATATTCTACTTTTATTTTTAGGGTGTTTGCCCCCGCGCAGCGCTGCAAGCACCCTATTGCAATCGAATTATATCATCATCATATTTCTTTAAATACGACTGAATGGTTTACAGATCATAGTTCAGTTTTAGTTCAGTTTCGTATTTCGTTCTCTGTCAACTGCTGCCATCTATTGGGATGTGAAACGGAATGTAGGAGCGCTAATGTGCATTTCCTAATGAACGGTTGAGTTCTTGAGTTTTTACAGCTGGAAATAACGAAATAACATTGCTGTAAACGAGAAATACGGCTTTTTCAAATAATCATTATAAAATTAAGAAATGTTGGACATGCTTCAAATTTGAACTGTAGGGAGCTACATATTCGAACTTGCGATTAAAAATTTAATATGTCAGTTAGCCAAATTAGTGGAAATGCGGAGAAGTAAAAGATGAGAAGTACGTTATCAGTTGCCGGCCCGACTTGCGCGCAAACCGCGCGACCCATCTGTTTTTTCTCCATAATCACTCCATGAGGGTTCACAAAACATCCGCTAGATGTCAGCCACTTTGATTCCGAGTCCCAATTTATTGGTAAGTCGTCTACTGTTATGAATATTTTGTGATATTTCCTCTCAGTTAGGAATGCAACTTGGAAAGATGAAAATTAAAGATTCTCATTCCGGCGTATATTTTGGTACTGTGTCTGAATATTAACTTCAAAGCTTCAACATTTCAGATTTGGTTTCGTTTTATCAATACCAGTTTAGGAAGTTAGAATAAAAATGAAGCTAGCGAAAAGCTCATTTTATTGACTTTAACTTGTTAGCTATAGTCAATGAATGCAGTAAAACTCTCATAAATAAGCAGATAACAACCTAGAACATGGCAAACACCCTCTTACTACCTCGCTATCTGCGAGGTAGCTTGTTATCAAATAACTATGCTATAATATTCTCTGAAAGTACTGAAATATTATGATATTTCCCCCAAAAATCATGACTCATATATGAACGTTAGCAGTTTGATTTTATCTGCTCGTTAACCTGGTTGGTTAAATAGTTGCCTGTGATTGTTGAAAGATTTTTCCAGTTCGTTGGTTATGGTTATGATTAATCAACTGGTCAGATTACCAGTCAAAGTGGTTATTAGTTGGGTTATTTAACCAGTTGCTCATCGTTATGCTCCATACAGCACATTCCTTTGCCTTTATTTTAGGAGTCATGCCCAAAGTATTCCTACAACATGTGCGATCTCAAAGCAAATTATTACATTGTATGTATTGGTATTTGTGTGTAATGTATACTGTTCACGTATCTCTGACGTTCCTACAATTAATTTGTAAAATCCTTCTGATATTTTATTAATAATATGGACGTACTTTGATCCACCTCCACTTTCCACTATTCAAAGAAGTACATAATATAGTAAAAGCAACCAATGTGTATGGACAATGCTTTTGTACTTCTCGATTCTAAATGTTCTCAGAAAGATTGTCAACTTTCAAAGGCATAGTCTTAAGAAAGTGGCATGTTGCTTCAGCATCAAACCGGTGTTGTTTACTTATGCTATATCTTCCCTCGAGTGGTCATCTCCCCCTGGCAAAGTAATTATATATTCTGAGTTGATAATCTGGCTACAGTAATCCGACTGTTTCATGTGGTTTTATGTTTGTGTTGTTTGTAACCGATCATTGTAGTTCCTATCATTAATATTGCGAATACTTTGAAATTACTTGAGAATTGAGAAATTAATGTTTGACTTTCTGAGTACATTTCGAATAAACTGTCGTACACAGCAGAGTCATAAAGGGACGTTATCACAAGGGCGAAGTTTCATTACAAGCCGCAAGCAAGTGGCTCAATCACATAGGTGATGACGCTCTTCACGACTTTGCTGTGCACAATATTTTAATCAAAATAGAAGTACTCGGAAAGTAAAAGTAAGGTTCTAATATACTTCATACGAGTTTAGACAACCGCCATTTTCTTTCCAGTTCGGCCCGTCAAATGAAAATCGGCTGAGGGGTAAGCATCGTGTGAGCAGTTCTCATTTCATGGAACAAAAAGCAACAAACTGGAAAGAAAATGGCGGCTGTCCTTACTTGTCTGTGTATAGAGTCATAATGAAAGTATAATGGACGTTGAGAATTCCTTAATTCTCACATAATTTTGCAGTAATTCACGATATCTACGATGTACAATGATCGACTTTACACAACACAAGTATATGAAACCATATAAAGCAGTCAGATCAGTGGAGCCAAATCATCAACTTGAAATATTAATTACATCGCAAGAGGGAAATGATTACTTTCCTCTGTATGGAAGGATGATAGCTTAAACCATTCATTAAAATCAGTTTTGTGTTGCTAAAAAATGACTCCAGACTACACTGTCAAACCATTGTTATCTTTCTGAATACAGCTTGAATAATGTACATACTATCACATTCTCCGTCGCCATGTTGGTCAGTGCAGACAAGCTATACATTTTTTGGCCTACCCGACACCTGACTATGACTGATGAGGAATTGGTACGGGCACATTCATGGAAACTGATACTTTGTGAACCCTTGATTTTTTACGTAAATCCTACATTTTTGTTACTAGTCGACTCCAGATACTCTCTCTTGTTGTCTCAGTACGTCTTTGAACACTTTTCATTTCTGAGTATCGTGTTATTGTGTTCAACTGTGCGATTTTATTTACACTGAAGGTAAGAAAAATCAAGATATAATGTGTTCTAGTCCTTTTATATTATTTTTTCAATCCGTTATGCATGTATTATATTCGATCAAAAATGTGTAATATGTTGCAGTTTGACTTGTTTTTTAATAAAGTGAATTTTGTAGAAGATGTTACTGTTTTGAAGAAATACGGGGTCTCTTGTATTTCGTTGGCTTCGTGGCAAAACTCACCAAGACTTATGTAAATGCGTTGGACTTCGTGAGTTCTGCCACGAAGCAGATGATGGGTCACTTATACCTATCATCGCGCACAGTGTATTAGATCATATTTTAATGGCGTAATCTTAGAGTCATCACACTACTGTTATTTATGTAATGTAGTCTACATAGGATTTATGTTACATCTTCCCTCCTGCTAAATTACTAATAATTTTAAGTTGATGATTTGGCTACACTGATCCGACTGTTTTATGCGGTCTCCTATTGCTTATGTTCGAAGTCGATCACTGTGGTATCATTGATATTGCGAGTTACTTTGAAATTACACGGGAATTGAGGAATAACTGGACCAGACCGTGACCAGACTGTATACAGCAGAGTTTAGGGCTCTGCGAGGACAGGGGCAGGACAGCCGCCATTTTCTTTCCAGGTTGTTCTGTGAAACAAGACTTGGTCACGCAGTCTTCACTGCTCAGCCAATGGGCGCGTTTTCCAGTGACGTCATGGAATGAGTTATTGCATGATTACTATTAGCAAAAATACCCGTCTTCGGGTCAACGAACGTATCGACTCCCGTAAGTAAAACACACGGAGCAAAAATCATTATATTACTACCTGAGAATAAGAAATTCGTTAGTAACCGGAAGTTTATTATCAAATGCTCAGAACCTTACTGGATTAAAAATATGTACCTTTGGTTTCCAACAAATTTCTTATTCTCAGGTAGTAACATATTGATGTTTGCTCCGTGTGTTTTTCTTATGGCAGTCAATTTGTTTATGGATGTTCCATCAAGAGCACTAATGTCGAAGACGAAAACATGATATGGACGCTGTTCAACAAAAGGGAACCAATCCACAAAATCCGCTTTTTGAGAACACGTGATTCAAAGTTCAAGAGCCATGTAGAAACTATGTGGCATTGTATTTACTGATAAGCTTTTTTCAACGTGAGTACACATTTTTGAATCGGGAACCCAATTTTGAAAAATTCTACGTTTTACACTCTTTCCAACGATACTAATAACTCATTTTGTTTACTACTGTGGGTTGGTTCCCTTTTGTTGAACAGCGTTCATATGTGTACATTACACCATAAGAACGTGTGCTTATAAAAGTGTTTCTCGCGGCTTTTATATTGATTTTTTATGAAAAAATGCTGAGACCAAAAGTTATAGCCCTTTTCATTTCCTATCAAATGAGCTTAGTTTTCGATTTTTTTGGGTAACTTTTTTAATCATTATCCTCCCATGTCATGTTTTCGTCCTAATCCACCAATCAGTGAACATTATAAGGTAACAGTTACTTGGAGCGACTCCTTTGCATCCATAGGCGGATATGTTTGTTGGGCAAAAGACAGGTATTTTTGCTACCAGTAACTCACTCTGTGACGTCACGGGAAGCGGGATAAGCGCGTTAGTGACGTTAAAGAGAACGCGCTCATTTTCTTTTGAGGGACCGAACTGGAAAGAAAATGGCGCCTGTCTTTACCCGTATGTAGCGCGTATGTAGTTATATAGAGCCTTACAGTTGTCACCCTGGCAATTGCACCACTCGCCTGGAATTTTTGTTTGGTGACAAAAGGAATTCTTTTTTTCTTTTGGATATGTATTTGCGTAATATCTGCCTTAGATGAACCAATAAATAAATAAGCTTGAGTGCAAATAACGTTGGTAACAAAAATTAACGTATATTTATAGAGGCCTCATAACATCGTACATCTAAAACCGTTAAATTGAAAAATAATTTACACGAAATATATTAAGGATAAACAAAACAGACTTGAAAAGTAAAAACATAATACTTGTCGTTTTGTACAACAAACGAAACAAAATTTCAAAACTGTGTATAATTTTCAAAATGGGAAAAAAAGATTCCGATTGAATGAAAATCCTATTCCAAAAAATAGGTAATAAAAAAACCGTAAAATTAGAATTATCAATTTTGGAATATAACCCATCGATTTTTTTTCTTCCTTTTTTGAAACACACGTAAAATAGTTTTGATCTTTCAGTTTAGTGAGCTATTATCTCGTCAAGGTAAAGTCAAGAGTTCAAAAACTCCGATCACAAATATACACACACACACACAAATGAAATAATTTGAACTAAAGAAACTTGGGTGAACTTTTCGAGTATTCGAGAACGTCTGCTGTTGCGAGCATATGCAAACGTGCACTCGTAGTGCGATATGGCGAAAGGTGCAGCTTTTTCGATTCGAAAAATTGATATCTCTCGCAGAAAAATTGAAAAGAAACGCAGTTTGAAAACATCTCCGCGGAACACGCGTCCCTTCGGTTTCTGCTACGACGTTAATAATTTAAAGAATACGATCGCCAATGATATATTCACGAAGAGAACCAGCATCAGCAACTGTTGTCTTGAGAACCATTCCTGCAACAAATGGAGATGGCGTCAGATTCAGTTACCCAGTTGTGCACGCTGCGAGATGAATATGTGTCCAATTTTAAGAACACAAATTGGTACCCGATACGCAAACAATTGCCCTCTAGTTACCCATTTATTATCTTCGGGTTACTCTCAAATTACCCTTGTTCCCCTTTTGTTACCCTGGTTCCTCTTCAGTTACCTTGTTTTCCCTTTAGTTACTCGGGTAACTGGCGGGATATTACGCAATTAGTTACCATTTAATTACCGGTGGTGGAAAAGTTACCCATTTGTTACCCTCTCGGTTACCCTCAGATTACCCTTGTTCCCTTTTAGTTACCCGGGTAACTGGTGGGATTTTGCGCATCGGGTAACACGGTTTGTATTTTGTCTTATTGCTACTACTCTTGGCTGTACAAGTGAATTGCCTTGACGAGTCTGTGATCAAAAGAAACTATACAAAATGCGAAATTCAAGTCCTCATTTGCTTCATTAGGAAACATCTAGCTCTGCCTTTTAATCCAGTCAATTTAACCTCCTCCCTCTATAAAGAAAAATTCGGGAAGAAATGACACGAAGCTGATTTTTGGTCAAAATATTCATGTCGTGATGAAGGGAAAAAAGTCTTTGCCTCTCCGACTTGGTCTTTCAGTACTATAGGGGAAGAAGTCCCCAAAATCTGGTTATGAAGTCGTAACTCGTAGCTCGTCATCAACGCCAAAAAATGTTTTAAACACGATTTACTCTGGACACTATCCTCCCTAAAGTGGTGGTCTTTACGAAACGTCTGGGGGGGGGGTGAAAATATCACTTTACATTTATTATTGTACATTACACTCCGACCTTGTGAGTGTAGAATTTTCGACATTTTATTAGTCTCAGTGACTTGTGCGAATCAAAAGTAGGTATAAATTGCTCATCAGTGAGAATTTCCCCGCTCCTCCCACTGCCATCTCGTGCATACAGCAAATGTATGTTTTTTTCATTGATTTTAAGAGAATCTTCAAAACTAATGCAGACTTTTTATTTGTGCAAAGAACCAGAAGTGTGCTCTCCTGTGTTCTCATGATGCAACTCGTATCGTCCTAATTTTATGGGCCTGGAGTCTGCGAATATCTGAGCCCCTATGGAGAAGAAGAAAAAAGATTATCAATGAAATGAAATGTTTCCAGAGTATGTATTCTTTGATTTCCTTTATTATTTTCAGACTGTGTAAGACTTTCACTCGAACTCGTGTATCCGCGCTAGCCTTTAAACAGTACTTGAAGTTTGTACCAATTTCACTGTGAGAGCAGTGTGTTTGATACTTCACTGATGATGGGATAGCACTCAAAAACGTTCTAACAGAAATACGCTGCTTTCAAAGTGACATTGGTACACACTTCAAGAACTGTAACCCAGTAACCAGTCTCTTTCTTACACTAAGGCTCTATAAACTTTGTACAGGCGTAGTCATCCGCCATTTTGATCCATCATGGAACATAAAGTCTGGTCCAGTTAAGAAACATAGTTTGCAACCCGCAATACACATTGATAATGGGCATTGCAAAGTTGGAGGGGAAGGAGAAGTCCAAGAACACGTTATCAGCGCCGTGAAAAAAATTATGTTTCTCAACTGGACCAGACTTTAGGACTCTATAAACTTCGCATAGGTTATTCAGCCGCCATCTTTATCCTTTCATTCTCTGTGCAACCTCGATTGTCGCTTACGCCGCGTTCTGTGATGCACTTGTCTGTTATTTGAGCCAGTCATCCATTGGGAGCGCTACAATCGGCAAAATTGAAAACGGGATCCGGATGATTTTCCTATTTGAATGTTAATTGAGTTATCTCAAAAGTAAGTCGATAATGAAGCCATTTAGCGTAAAAATTGAGGGGACAAAATTTGTAGAGCGTGAAATTTCATAGAAGTTACCCTCTTTCATAGAAATTGATTTTGATTGATTTAAGGAAAGCTTCCGCCCACCACCCGCACCGCTAACCAATTGTCTCGTTTTCGTTGCGCGCGATACTAGTAAGGATCAAAATGGCGGATGAGCATCCCCATGCAAAGTTTACAGAGCCTAGAACGCATTGTGAGCGACGATTGAAGTTGCACGGGGAATGGAAGGATGAAAATGACGGCTGAGCATACCTAGACAAAAGTTTACAGAGCCCTACATACACCTAAGTCCAGCTATAGTAGGGCTCTATAGTTTCACCTGGGTATACTAAGCCGCCATTTTGGTTCATATTGCGCCCGTGGATGCCGAATCCGACTATGCGGAGCGTAACGCGTAGTCAATTCGGCATCGACGGGCGCAGTATGAACCAAAATGGGGGCTTAGTATACCCAGGTGAAACTATAGAGCCCTAGCTATAGGTTCCACACCACATTTCAGTCAGGATCAGAAATTTCTGTATTTTGAGTACAACTTACCTACTAAAAACCTAAAAAAAAAAAATCAAGTCTGTCTCGATTTACAAAAAGTCTCGCTTGAGGTAGTATTTCAGAGACACAAATTTGTCAAATTTGGGCTTTAAGGCGAAATTGTGTTTAGCTCCACCCACTTGAAGTGGTACAAATTCCCTACCTAGCATGCTTTTCTCGTGTCTGTTTTGTGTTAGGTTTGGCGGTTTGAAGTGACGAGGCTTTGTAGCCCTCTTTAAGTCAACCAGGACAGAGAACGGTTGATGAACTTCTAACCTGGTAACAACTTACTTTAACTTGAGGACTGACGAGATATAGGAACGGATTGGCTCGTAATCTTTCATTCTCCTCTTGCAAGCGTCGCATCTCTTCTCGACGAGCCGAACTCAGCACGGATACTTCTTCGCGCGACATACCCGTCGATGAATTCGGTAGAATTTGAAAATCCGGCATACTTTTCTTCCTCTGTATCTGAGTAGCGATCGAAGTGCTCTGTAAAATTGAATAACCCTGATGAATTTCGTCAAACAAGACTCGAATGTAATTTAGCTTCTTTCCCAAAACAGGCGTACCAATTTCATGGAGTACAGGACAACTGTGTAGAATTGATGGGTAAACCGGAAAAATGTACAATTTTCAAACTTTCTGGTATTTGGGTGACATGTTGCAAAAGTAATCCAAGCCACTGATTCTGACACCTTATCTTGGTTTAACATTTGCGCATGTGTAGACTGTTATATGAGTGTAGCCTAGGAGTCTGATCGAAGGTTGAAGAAGCTTAGTCGATAAACTTCCTTATGTCCCTGGCATTTAATGATCACTTCCGTTTGTCAAGCCTCGCAGGCATAATTTCAATCATTCGTCTTATTTGAATTGTTAAAATACACCTGACTGGAACTCTGACAATGACCTGTTCTTTCCGCAAAATGCGCGCACTGCATTTAGCTGTCAAATTTCATGCTGCGATTGTGGTCACCTTCCAATCAAATTCATTTCCTTCATAACCGCACGTTTTCAGCGATCATACTTCTTAGGAAGCCAACGTTTTTTTATTACTGTTTTTGTTTAACTTCGGGTTAGAAAATTGGTATGAAATTCGCCACAGTTAGAGTAAATTTCGAATGTGAATAATAAATACCTCGACAGGTAACGAGTCTATCCAACTTTCGCTGGCCCTACGAGCCATGAGCGCCGGACTGTACAGCAAATTTTCATCTTCCTCGTCGTCGCCGGTCCAGAACATTCTTCCCCCTCAGGCTTTTTATATCCGATTTTCGAAATTGAAAACATTCGCGAAACTACCTCAATACGACTAAATGGAATTTTTAATGAAGATTTGCGAATGCGCGCACTGCTACGATTCTTACTTTTCATTTTTCTTCTCCCTTCGTTGCGCCACGAATATGTGCCAAGATTCATTCAGCGTCAGCCAAAATGACAAAAATATTCCTATGCTACATCTAGTCATCTAGTAATAGGTCTGCCTCTTCTCGCCTCTCGCACAATCAGCTCTTATAAAGTCGGGTATTGTTAAAAGCCAACTATTAACCTTCATAGGAGTTTGTCGAGTATGAAACATACATATAAATCAAGTCAGTGTGAGCTCACATAGCTTGAGATAACTTATTTACGACCCTGAAAACTTCTAATACGGACTTGAGAAATGTGGAAGGGAAAAGTACGGATACGAATTTCGGATTAAATTCTGGGCGTTATCCCGATTGCATGCCCCAACGCATAAATACATTTATGCTTTTTTTGAACCCGAGCCATTATCTGCAATAACAATTAGGATTCATTTTTACCCCTTTTAATTTCGTGAACTGCCTAATGACTGGATTATTTCAACCACTGACAGCACTGACTTGGTATGCACCATGTAGTAACTTCGTAAAAAATTGATTTTACTTATCCCTCTGTAAGAAATTCGCCCAATTTTATTTCTTGACCTGTGGCAACATTACATACATATCTAGTGCAACAGGGCATCTAATTGCCTACCTGAGTACTTGCTCGTTGCTTTGTAATACATATACCTAGGTATATCAAATAGTGGTAGTGAAAAGCAAAACCAGATATATGTACCTAATAATGAAAACGAATAAAAGGATAGTGAGGACAGGGGTTGTGTCGTCAGAACCAGTGGCGTAACCAGGATTTTTCCAAGGGGGGATCAGCAAAAATGTTTTTGGGGGTACACCTAATATGAACTGTATGTTTTTACATTAACGTATCAGTATGTTGTGCTTTTCAATACTTCAATTATTGCATCTGAATTTAAATTTCATTTCGCGCGTTTACTGTGATACTCCCAGCATATAAAAAATTCTCATCTCAATGGGAGGATTCATCGCCTTATCTCCCCTTCGCTACGCCACTGATCAGAACGCTTTTGTCGACGATCGGAATGTGATGTGCGAAGAAAGTAGGTAAGTTACAGGAATTTTTGATTCTTCATATTTGATATTAATAATATACACTTTGAGCAACTAGCAAGCACCTTAACATGAGTGTTGGAAACTATGAACAGAATTCCAAGTGAAAAGGTACGTACCTAAACGAAATCTCATAGGACTAGTTAGACTCTGCAAACTATCTATTGATGAGAAACTCAAGAGTGTCAATGCTTAACGGCTGCCGTATGATTTGTAAAATGGTGGACAGTCTAATAGTCAGCTACTTCAAAGAAAGAAAAAAATCCACAGAAGACATATCCACATAAATGTAGTACCATACAAGTATAATGCCCACTTGGGAAAAAAGAGACTTGAGTCTGCTGTACTAGACACCGTTGTGGATCATCTATACGTGACATCGACTAGACATTTTTATCTAGTAAACCATCTATATATAGGGAATCTATGTTATCTAACATATAAAGAGATTAAAAAGAAATGGACATTTTTGTCTAGTAGAAAGTTTACTTAGAATTCATGTAGACATCGAGATTAAAAGAAGTGGTCATGTATGTCCGTTCAATATTCCATGTGCACATTTATACTATCACCATCTTGGCTGAGCTCATGGACATATCCACCCAATGTCAAATCAATGTACTACCTATGTGTTGATATAATTCGTTAGATTTGATATGGAATGTCTATTTGAACTATTAATCTTTGTAACTCCATAAAAAGTTACAACACCAATTGCTGTTAACTGGCAAATAAATTTTACATCATGAAATTAATTTTGAAATATTTTGCAGAATGTCATGAAAATTTCACAAAAAAAGTTCACAAAATTTAACAACACAAATTGTTATTATTATTAAACTGATGGCTAAATTTCAAAATTTCATCTTGAAACTTATCCTCCTGCAATATTTTACAATAAATTTTATTTCATGATGAATTTCAGTATGAAAATTATCATTTTCATAACTCTAGTACTCGCTACTTACGCAAAGACTGGTCATCCGATTCTCTCAAACCATTTGAGTAGTGTTGTTAAATCTTGTAAAATATATTCTTTTGAAATTTTTATTGAAATGTTTTGTGAAAAATTTCAAAACTGGGAACTAACCAGTAATTGGGCGCTGTTCAACAAAAGAGAACTAACCCACAAAATCTGCTTTTTGAGAACACGTGATTTGAAGTTCAAGAGCCATGCAGAAACTATATGGCATTGCGTTTACTGGTAAGCTTTTTTCAACGTGAGTACACATTTTTGAAACGGGGCCCAATTTTGAAAAATTCTACGTTTTATGCTCTTTCCAACGTTACTAATAACTCGTTTTGTTTACAAATGAGGGTTAGTTCCCTCTTGTTAAACAGCGTCCAATTAATGTTGAACAATTTTATAATTGCTTACATTCTTATCAGTTGTTATCATTATCAACATGATGAATAAATTGAAAAATTTTGTATCGAAATTTATCCTTATAAAATATTTTATGATAAATTTCATACCATGAAATATTTTAGTGCAGGGATGTTAAGTCAGCCATAAGCTATAAGATTTAAGCCATAAGCTGAAGGTTTTTGGGCAATTAAGTCAGCTATAAGTTTAAGCCAAATGTTCTGTAAGCTATAAGCCATAAGCATAAGCCATATTTTTTCGGCTGACTTATGATTTTTTTGTTTGTTTCTCAAATCTGAAAATTTTAATTTTGTCTTAACATTTTTTATTTTATGATTTTCAAACCAATATCCCACACACAATGTTAATGGGCATTCATCACCATTTCTTCCAAAATTGATAACAGAAAAACTTACCCTGACTATAGCGCTCATACCAATTGCTGGAAATAGAAATAAGCCATAAGTTTAAGCCAGCAATAAGTTTAAGCTATAAGCCATAAGCTTAAGCCAATCAATTCATAAGCTATAAGCATCAGCCATATTTTCAAGGTCGTAAGCAAAAGCCATAAGTTTAAGCTTTATTGATTGGCTTATCATCCCTGTTTTAATGTGAAATTTTGTGAAATTTACTTTTCAGAATTTTCATTGAAATATTTTGTGAAAAATTTTTAAATGTATTTTAGCTATGAAATATATTTGTTAATGAATAAGGAACAATATTAATCAGCCATAATTGGACGCTGTTAAGCGAGACTGAACCAAGCAACAAAATCAGTTTTTTGAGAACACATGATTCAAAGTTCAAGAGCCATGTAGAAACTATATGACATAGCGTTCACTGATAAGCTCATTCCAATGTAGGTACACATTTTCATATCTGGGGCCCAATTTGAAAAAATTCTACTTTTTACACTCTTTCTAAGGATACTAATAACTCATTTTGTCAACAATTCTCGCTTGATTCTGTTACGCTTAACCTGGTCCAATGAAGGTTGAATGATTATAAATTGACTTTGCTTCAGGGTTGGAATGTTTTAAAACAAAAAAAATTGTGTTTTAAAACTTTTTTTTTGTTTAAAACGTGTTTTCTTTATATAATTATGTTTGGTTTTTTTTTTCCATTTTCTTTGAGATTTTCTCACCCATAATTTACAGGGACCAAAATAATTTGTCAAGTACAAATAAATTTCAGAATTTCACGCAAAAATTTCCAGAATGATTTGATGTCAGTGATAATTATCAATACATTTGTTGGCCCAACGACGGGTATTCTCGCTAACAGTAACTCACTGTGTGACTTCAGAGTTGAAGGTCAAATAACGGAAAGAAAAGGTAAGACAAAAGGTCGGAAATAGGAAAAAAACAACAAAAACACGTTTTAAAACAACGAAAAAAAATCATTGATAACAACATGTTTTAAAACAAAAAAAACAGTTGTTTTGTCCTTTTTTAAAAAAAACTTTTTTTTCCAACCCTGTTTGCTTGCATTTTATCGTGTTATCAGTCGTTATTACCACAAAAATTATGAAGAAATTTAAAAATTTCATCTTAAAATTTATCCTTGTGAAATATTTTACAAGAAATTCACTTCATGAAATATTTCAATGTGAAAGTTATATTTTTACAATGCTACATAGTGACCTCCTAAAGTAAAGAGACTAATGCTGGATTTACACCAAAGTTATTAGCATTCTATGCTACATATAACAAGTATGCTACATTTAAAAGTTAAAACGTTAAAGCATGCAATTAACAAGTATGTTATCCATTTAAAATGTTACCCTGGATTATTTACACTAAAGTTATAAGCATGCTATTGACAAGTATGCTCAATTAAAAATAATGTATGTAGCATATTAATATTAAGTTGATAGCATGGTTATAACTTAGGTGTAAATCCAGCATAAAAGATAAAAGGATAAAACAGCCTGAGTGAGAACGTACGCCATTTTTAATCCCATTCGCATTATCGGCTGAGCGGAAACTACCACGTGACCAGTTCCCGCTTTACCAAACCAGTAGGATAAAACATGGCGTATGCCTTTGCTCCGGTATTCTAGGTTCTATTGCTTTCTGCCTGCTTTGCTGGTCCTCAACTTTTACCTGAAATCTAGGTTCATTATTCATTTGAAGCATTTTAAAAACAAGTTTTAGCATCAGAACACCAAAAATGATGCCCAGCTTAAGTTTTTCAAATGAAGCATGATTCTTAAGCTTTTGATATTTCTCCAGATTAGTCGGGAAAAGAAGACACCTTTATTCAGGTGAGTTGAGATTTTTTTTCTAGACATTGCGGTATGCACATGTAAGGTAATTTTGGAAATAATTGTAACAATTACCTACTTGATTAAAAAGCGCATGTACTAAATCGGCAGCAAATAGCATTCAGTGAAGATAAATGATACAAATTATAGCATAGCAACTGGACATGGGTTCCAATACTTTTGATTATGAATTTAACCATCAAATCATATTGTCAGAGAACAGAGATTGAATGATTTTCATTTAGTGAATACTTGAATAGATAAGTTACTGCAAATTGTAAATGCGCTCTTCATTAAGGGTGGTAATACAAACTATCTGTGAACCAAGTAAACCGCTGATTATGTATCTACTTAGCTCTTAAGAAGAAAACAGATCAGCCAAGCAAAGCTGTTTTGAGTTAGTAATGTTTTTATATGTAGCAATTGAGAAATCATTCTGTCAAATTAATATGGTACATGTGTACTATCACTGCTAGGTGCGCCGTCATCCAAACAGCCTATGAGCCTTGCTTGTCTTCTGTATTCTGTCAAATCAATAGTATTGCTGGCTGATATTCTGTTAATTAATCAGTAATTGCTTCTATGTTGGAATATGTTTGTCACCTTTTATAATCTTGTAACATCCTTGTAACTTAATTGTTTTAGATTTGCATGAATATGTGGACGAGCTCTATTGAGCAAATCTGGGCAAATCATACTTATCAGGAGTCACTGAATCTCTTAGCTGAGGTTTCAGACTCTACTTGATCGGAGAATCATATTTGGACGTCTACACGGTGCGCTTATGTAATAACAAGTAAGTTCATATGATACTGTGTACTCTTGAAAGATGATGAGAAATCATATTATTCATTCATATGTATCTTCACCATAATATACAGTAATACATAAGTTGTGATGATTATAAATTCTTTTGCATGGGAGATAACATTTTGCTCATAGATATTTAGACCTCTACAATATCCCTTATCATAGGAATGAAACTTAATATCCATTCTTTTAAACATGAAGAATGTAATCCACCACCCTGAATCTGTGGTATTTTCAGGTCAGTACTGTCGAAGCCAGAGATTCATAGCTACCTACTTATTGGAAATTTGAGTTTGCATGAAGATGAAATGCCTCTTGAAGATATGGTTGAAGAAATTTTGTTTATTCTGACAAAAGCCAACTACCATATTCACAGCTTAGAGTATCTCACACATAAGTAAGTCCTTATGATTCTTGTTTTGGTCTGGTCTGCTGATATTTCTTTAATGATGACACACATTACAGCTCTGGGGTTGTCATTTTCAGTAAATATTTTACTATATACATGTATATGATTTATTCATGTTGAATTAGATACGTGTACTTTTTACTTTGTCTACTGTAGGCGATGAGTGCATCACCAAATGGATGTAAATTAGTTGTTATCTTCATTTTATGACAATTAAGATATGAATCAAATATACCAGCCTTGAGATATGGAGTTTGGATACCATGCACCATGCAACTACCAGCACCATTTTCTAGCTTTACCTTGGCATCTATGGGAACTACAGTCTACGCATTCGCTTTTTGAAAACGCAGGTAAGATGAGCCAAAACCTTTCACAGTTGCCTGCTTACATGCAGTTAATAAATTTGTCAACTTTCCAAATGAATGAAAGTTGAATCTTATACAGTGGAGAATACAAACAATGAATGTAGTATAGATGATGTCATCTACTCATTTACTTCCATACATCTTTTCTTTTTGTTAGTTTTTATGTAGTTTTTACTTTTATTTTTCTGGAAAACTATATCTCCATTTTCAAATGTGTATTGTTATTTGCGGTAGGGTATTAGTTACAAATAACATCTCTCACAGTAGGTGACGGGTATACTCTTTGTGTTCACTTCTTGTATGATTGACTGCTCATCTAAATTTAGTGTAAGAGGTAACTAATCTACAAATCCATTTAAGACTGATTCAAATTAATATATTCATTATGAGTCATTTTTGAGTTCATTCATTCACTGCTAGTACAACAGCCAATTTAAGAAAAATCTGATCTACCTATTTCTTATCAGTAGGTATATACTGTTGATACTATCCATAGTGACTAGGTGAAGGTTAGGTTGATTCCACATTAGTCGGCTAGTCATTTTATAATTTAGTGCTGTGTGAGAGTGTTAAGTATGATGTTGTGAAAAATTTGAATAAAATGTGTGTGCCCTAGAAACACTATCAATATCGACAAACTGCTCGATTTATTTTATTCCAGTCTAAATATAAAAACATTCATTGAGATGTGACAAGAATATCCCTAAAACTATTAGAAATGACCTAGGTAAAATCTCTGTGTGATTATGTAGTGCTTTGAACCAAGATCAAAGATGTCGAGTCGATCAAGCAACACATCCGTTGAATTCATTTTAAACGCGGTACCCCAATGTATCGGCATGATCGAGTTTATGTAACATAGTTATCGACTTTTGGAACGACTCGAGGTGATTAACGACTTGTGTTGGTTTTGGACTTCCCATATAACATTGTCATTTTCTTGTTTTTCGAATCGACAGTATTCCTAGGGTATTGGGATCTGAAAACCCGTTTTTTGCAACCAGAAAGGAAAACTGTAATAGCTATACAAAAAAAAAAAAAAAAAAATTGTGAGGAAAGATTGTAACAGTTACAGCAGAAAATGGCAAAGACTGATATCAGACAGGAATTCAGATTTCATTAAATATGCAAACTCTCCGCGAATAAAGAACATGCTGAAGTTGACAACAGATGGCTAATCTACACTAACTTCTTCTTGCTTACATTATATACTTAGTTTAAAACGAATGTCAAACTTCAGTGTACTTTTAATGAACACATTTCAATGCAATCCACCGAAAAAAGTGATGAATACCAGCAGTAATTTGTTTCAGTGTAGCAATACGTACGTTGATATAATGACAGATGATAGTGGCCTTGGTAAAATCTGTGATGTTTATTAAGTCCAAATTATTTTCATTTCAAATTTTGTTTATACATTGCAGATTCTGATCACGCGGATGTACAAAAAATCTTCAAGATTCTCTGACCGTCACGGTAGGCTTGAATTTTTGTTACCCAAAATTCTGTGAACTTTTACACTTGTTTGGCGCAGTGTGCATAGCGTTTCCGTTTTTTTCTCTATCTGTGTTCAGTGGTATTACTTGTGGGTGGTGAAAGGGGCCACCACCTAGGACCTCACGCCGATAGTGATCTGTAGCTCAGCGGGCCTTGTTTTAACTTAATAAAACGTTTTTGTGCTGCAATTTACTTCCCAAGATCACCCTCGAGGCCCATTTTATTTAAAATAACCATTGATGGTCTCATCAAATAGCTTCGTCTTTTCGCTTCGTCTTGCGCCACTGGCATACTGCAATACTGTCTGTATCACAATACAAATTAGATGTTCGATCATTACAGTGTGTGCGAAGGTGACATAATCATGTAGGTAGATCTGTGGTGTAAGTTCCTATCCATCTGAGTAATCGATGCCAAAGTAAGATTTTTTTTTTATTAAATCGTTCGAATACGGCTATTAGTCTTGCAATTACTCATCCCTCACTTATTCGAAGATTCATAATAGTCATGCAGTCAGTCAGTGCAATGAAAATGCGATAATTCATCACGTTTCGTCTTTTGTTTGTGTAAGTAGATCCGTATATCTATTTAAAAGTAACAGCAAGTAGTATCTTTTCGGGTTGAAAAAATGATAAATTGCTTGCAGTGTGTATACGTATTACTCGAGGCCAAATACATATATTTTCATTACTATGCACCTGTCCGCAGCCTCACCGGTGTTCGCATCTTCACCATTCGATAACTCACTCAAAATCTCTGCCTTCATCCTCGTACCATTTTGATGTTTCTTGATGAGTCGCCTGATGTCAAGGAACGCCAAACTCGTCTCAGAAACCGTTAACAACTATTACGTGTTTTTTTCACTTCATGCTTTTCCCCTTGTTACCATTCTGCTACATGTGTACGTCTAGCTGTGAAATCTGATAGGAGACGAAAGGAAAAATCGAACCGTGAAGGAAGTTCGAGGGTTAATACTTATATACCTTACCTTAAAACATGTCAAAATCAGAAAATCTAGTAATTCTCTCGATGTTGAAAACTTGAGATCGCAACATCCTTTTCTCGACATCAACGTAGTCGACGTGATAACAAAAAAAAAAAAAAAAAAAAAAAAAAGTAAATTGAAACTGTCACCCAGTGTCGTGAAATCATCGAGCCAATATAAGAGCTTCATTTATAATGGAACGTTCGCGTTCGTCTTTCTGCTCAAGTTCCCATCTAAACGTCAGTTCAGTTCGTGTGCTCGTATATAAGTTTTCAGTTCTTTACACTCTACTCTGAACCACATCTTGCTTTTTTTTTCTCTTTCTTTACATACCTCATTTATGTAGATACTCCCATAGGTTATGAAATTTGCCTTTTCGTATACTTTCCGGTTCGGCTCGCGTAGGTACTCCCATTTTAAGCTTGTTCCATCATTTCTTCTAAAGGTACTGTGTGAATAAGTTGTCAAGTTTTGAAGTTATTATGAAAATTTGATTTTGACAGGTGAGCGATTACCTTCCTCGGGCCCAGTGAAAATTAAATCACAGTCAAACAGCTTTATTAGTTTGATATAGTTTCTTTTTTGCTTCCCCCAATGATTGCCACTCAATTTTCTTTAAAGTACGACTTTTATGAATGGCAGAATTTTGAAAATCTGGATTATATTCTACCCCAAGCCTGATCCCTTGTAACCTACACGGGCTTATCCCGTTTGAAAACTGACTAGATGAACATATTCCTGCACCACTATTACCGTGTAGGTATACAATATGCGTGTGCACTAAGACATGCGTTAGGAGGACTCACTTTATTTTGAGATTCTTTTTTGCTCGGCGCGATGTACAACGATTCCGTTCGTTTTGGTTGGCCGATCGGAGAAGGAACAATGTCTTGGCCGAGACTTCTTTTCCGCAGGATGACATCCTCGAACGGCGGCTGGCAACTGCTACTCGCTGCGGACACCCGGTTTTGAGACGGGTACGTGCCGGGACCGATCACCGAGCCGTTACCAGTATTCGGTACCGGCGTTGATCCCCTAAACCCGGACCCACTTCGATTTGGGTCCAGAGGAAACGCTTCCGTGGGCGGTTTGTTCCGGTCCACGGATGGTTGTCTGGAATTCCCGCTTAACCTGCTGGCAGCTCTGGTGTATCGGTCGACGCTGCTGTCTCTGCTCGGCGGCCGAGTGTAATGATCGAAATGATCACTCATCGCCTGTTGTAAAAAAGAAAGAAAGAAAAAAACAGTAGGATGGGTACGATGTTGATATGGTATGGTATTTTTGACTTAGAGTAAACGAAAGCTGAAATAGATCTAGTGTCATTACTGATCAAGAAACCGACGGAGAGATTGTGCACTAGTGGCGGATCTGGGCCAGAATAAGATCAATTTGATCTTTTCTATAAAAGAGACTGATTTCTTTGCCGAAATCTTCGGTTTTTTCTAAATTCGCGCTTTCGTTCTACTGGTGTCCATTAATAGTGCAAGCAGTGCTCAATGAGTTCGTGTTCAATTGATAGATAGACCTTAGATTCACTAGCCACCATCGTGTTCATTTAACATTTGTAACGGTTGCGCATTGCAAATACTTATTCATGTTTCTATGTTCTTTTATGATTAACGGAAGATTTGAAATTATCTTCAAATATACCCCCCTTTTTTTTTAAATTTATTTAATGGAACGTGGGTTCTTCACTGCTAAGCTAGCTATAGTGTGTAACATAGGTTAATACTTTGAAAAGGTTATAATAACCCTGTTTTTTCTTCTTGCATGTATTAAAATTAGAGACAGTGTAATTGGATGCCAGTCGTAATTAAACAATATTAAATCAAAAACTGATTTTGGCTTATGATTGGAAAGTTGATGATGGGCACAAATAAAAACTTTTTTTTAAATTGAATTTGAAATAAAGATTAGAAGCAATGTTGTTAGACAAAACGATTTTTTGTCATTTTGTCAGACGAGCATTTCACTTTTTTTGTTATGTCATGAGTTTTGTCATGTTTGGAGTTTTGTCATTTTGTTTTTTCATAATTTTGTTATGTCATGACAAAATTATTTTGTCATTTTGTCATATCCACAAATTTTCAGGTATTTTACTATTTTTACATACAATCCAATCCTACCAATCACCAATGTTATTTTAACAAACGTTGCATACTTGGAGCTTTGGAGGCTAAAAAGAGATTGGGATTTAAACCTGCACTAGAGTGCGCTGCAAAATTGCCTTCACGGTGCGCGGTTGTTAGCGGGTGAAAATGAGTGAGTGACCATGTTGTGTACTTTCAAATAGAAACACTGCTATCTTTAGTAGGGTAAAAAAACGAGTAAAAATTATTCTGCCAGTAGAACTAATTATAATTTAATTTTTTGGTGATGATGCAGTCGAATTTAGGACAAATTTTCTTTGAAAGTGAATTTCTAATCGACTTAATGATAGTTGAAGTTTGCTACACGCTTACAGTAAATCATACGTGATCACTCCTCTGGCTTGGGTTGACTTCTTAAGTTTTGACTGATGGCTGATAGCTGATCACTTCTTTAACAAAAAGTGTCTGAGAAAAAGGACCTAAGTCTTCCTTAACTTCTTGATCCTTGTTCTTTTCCACCAACGTAATATTGGAATGACAAAATTGTTTTGTCATTGATTCATTTTTTTATTATGTCATTTCCATTTTGTCATATGACAAAACTGAGAAATGGTTTTGTCATTATGACAAAATTCCTAAAATTCAATTGTCATTTTGTTTTGTTATGTCTAACAACACTAATTAGAAGAGATTTAGAGATCTTTTCCCTCTATTTTTGTTTATTATTTTACAAATTTGAAATTGAAACAAGCAGCAATGCTGCACGACTAAGGTCGGCAAATGCTGCAATTCCTATTGTCAGAATTCTGCTAAACATTAACGCACTCTATATTCATCAATAATAAACATCCTACAAAACTACGAACTACGACAGAATCGCCATCCATATTACCACTTGATAACATCTGAGTACTGAACAACTTGAAGAATTTAAAAAAAAAGCGATCGCAATAGGGTCTATAGCCGACCCTAATAATGAAAAGCTCTGTTGATTAGGTATATGTATATATAGCTTTTCTAAATCAAGCAACATCCCAAAAGTTCGATTTCTTGTTCGCAAACCGTTCTTGAAAAAACTTAGGAGCAAAATAATTTTTTTTTTAAATGACAATGATTGTTATGAACTGAAATTGAAAAAATGGAAAGCTGAGTTTCATATTTACTTTACACCATACAATTGCATTTTGGTTGTTCACTTGCTCAGCCGCTGTGTGTATTATACCGGGTGATCCGAAAATAATGCAGTTCCAAAACTGTCAAGTGTAGATATAGTTTAAGACATTTTAATTTTCAGTTCATTGTTGCTATTTTGACAGTTTTAAAATTTGATATTTTTTGTAAATTTAATTCCTTCTCTTTTCTTTCCTTGTTTTCTTGCCCTCAGGCTTCCTGTCATTCTCTCATTACATTTCTGTGTTCCTCGGCTCGGGTCAAGTATTATAACTGAATGAAGCTTCAAGTTATATTCAGTAAATAATTTTTTTTTTTTTTTAAAGTAAATTTTATAAATTGCCTTTGCCTCTTTTGCGTTGGTGTAAATATTTTATTGCTTTTGTAAAGGTGGTTGGGGTAACTGACCCGCTGTTTTACATCATTGTAAAATATTTAATTTTTGAAAAAGTGACTAATGTGGCATCCTGATGAATACGCTGATGAAAGATAATTTGGCAGATGTGTTCAGTTCAGCGGAAGATATGCTAACAGGGTTGAAAGTGATCAGAATATTTCTGGCTAATGTGAGAATGTTTTCTTTTAGGACAACTCACTTGTAATAATTGATGCTAATTTGAATTTTTCTGTTTTAAATTAGTGTCCATGTCTAGAAACTTATGAATAGCATTCGGGCTGGTTGTTTAAAACGGAATTTTTTGTAGCAAAATATTGATTACGAAAAAGTTAGTATTAATTATAAAAAAATATCGATAATACCAAAAAAATATCCGTAAAATTGAAAAGTATTAGAAATTTATTGGATTTTACAATACAAAAAGCTCAAATGAACACACAAATTTAAAAAGTTGCTGATCCCCCACCCCTCCTAAAACTTGATAATTGTTACGAAAGCATAAAAATAATATTTTTAACTTGTTTTTCTTTACTTTAAAACACTTTTTTTTTTTTTTTTTTAAATTAGTTTCGAACCAATAAAAACATTGAATTGAGAAAAAGAAAAATGACTGAAGAGAACGCCTGCTCTATTATATTCTTTACTCTATGTCAGTCAAGCATATATGTCACGTGATATCTGTCTCTATGGTTCGGATTCGCTAAACTTATTAATTAGGGTTTTTTTGTTGCTTTTTTTTTTTTTTAGATGCATCCATCACCCCAAAGAATTTGCAAGAAGTTAACCCATGAAAATTTGGTCAGTAGCTCCTAGTGTATCGGTTATATGGTCTCATAAGTTGTCGAATTCATTTCTGTGGTCATTTTAGCTGTCATCCCTGCCCAGAAGGTTCTACAGGGAGGTATAACTTGAATTATTAAAAGTTGTACATGTGGGCATTAGTGATTTGAAACACGGGGTTTCTGGAATTAGTGGCTTCATTTTTGGGAACATTTCAACTGTAATTCCTACCCAAAAGGCTTCATTTCAAGCGACAACCTGATGAGCTCACGCACCCTTTTTTTAAGGCTTCTTCATGATATAGACCTTCAAAAGGCTTGTATACAGTTTATGAACCAATGATCTTTGACTTTAACTATGTAGCTCCACGCCTCATATACAGAGCACGACACGGCCATCAATCGCTTGTCCCTAGTGATTATCTTTGCTAATAGTTATGATGGAATTACCACGTTTTTTTGTCTGTTGCAGAGTACCTAACTTGAAACTGGACGTCGAGGCTACCACAAACATGTCAACATTTGCAATAGGGCTCTGCTTCAAAATCAAATCATCACTTAAGGTATGTACTTGCTTGAATGAATGAAGAGAATCGCCGCAAACCAGTTTTGAGTCAAGTTTGTGGCGGCCGCAGTATTATGCCTCAATACCGAGGGCTGATCAGTGTTGCCAGACTTGGTCCAATTGTGCATTAATCAAAATATTCATCGTAATTTTTTGGTCCTTTCTTGGTCCATTTCAAGCCTGCCCTAGTGTATTTCTAGTTCTAATCAATTCTCATTTTGTCATGCGTTAGAACAAAATAGTGAGGTACTAAGAAAAGCAGCACTGCAGTTTGCAAGCTAAAAAGATCAGAAAAAAGTCTAAGTCAACAGGGAAAATATTACAGGCATAAATTTCGTGAAGAGTGAACGACTCATTCTTTGGATTTCAGCGTCAAAAAAAAAAAAAAAGAATACTGGCACAATTTTCGTGAAAGTGGAAGACTCATTTTTTGGATTTCAGCGTCAAAAAAAGATAGAATATTATGATACCTAATTTTCTTTACTCGTTATACTCGGTTATATCGTTACTGTGCCTCAAAAGAGGAAAGAAATTGAAATCAAAACTGCGCTGTATCTCATTGAACATAATATAGCCATCATTTCTAGCAATGACTTGATGCTTTGATAGAGCTTGAAGAAAATACAGTCAGCGCAAAACTTGAGGCAAAGACACCACTCCTTTTTCTTTTGAGCTGTTACTCTTTCTTGTTGTCAAAAAAGCTAATTAGTCTAATCTGGTCCTTTTTTTTTTCTATAGCTCTGGTCCACTTTAACATTTCTGGTCTGGCAACACTGGGACTGATCACAATAACTATTTTAAAGTGCACGGCCATCAACCTCTTTTGCTTTGTAATTATTATTTAGGGTAATCTTCCCCAGTAGTCGTAATTGAATCACCACGTTTCTTTATCTGTTGCACAGGAACTAGGAATTGGACTTGGAGGCTACCACAAACATGTCAACATTTGCAATTCACCGTTACGTCAACAATCAAACTACTACAGGTACGTACTTGCTTAAATGAATAAGGAGAATCGCCGGAAACCGGCTTCGAGTTACGTCGTATGGCGGCGTTGCGCTGATACGAGTCGTTCAAGTCGGTCGGATTCAATCGGTTCGCGTACGCAGTCTTATCGGGCCCGCTTTGCTGCGAGGACGTGTAGTCCACTGAGGAACGATAACCATTCATACTATCGCGGGACAGGTTTATGGGATTTGTACACGGAGATTGACTAGAATTAGTATTAGGAAACGGATTCTGCGGGTATCTGTTCGTCTGTGGGTACTGATTGGGCAGCGTTGTCCCGGATGGCTGCTGCACGTAGTTGGACGATAAGGAGGACTTAGGCTGCAGATGCGGCAGAATCTGCTCGTGGCCGCTGCGGAGCTGCAGGTGCGGCGAGAGCTGTTCGATGGAGGCGCGCGATGGTCGCGAGTTCATGTGCGCGTACGGATTGGACTCGGGCTTTGTCTGCATGGAATACTGCTGCGAGTGCGGCGGCTTGTAGCCCGGCTGTGTTTGGGAATGGATTTGTTCAGTCTGATTTTGAATGTAGTTTTGATTCTTATATTGCGTTTGCTCGTGGGTCGGCGTCGACGGCCTGTAATTTTGCTGCTGCTGTTGCTGATGATGATGCTGCTGTTGCGGCTGCTGTAGTGGAAATGGTAACTGCGAGTGAACGGGCGAGTTCGGGTGAACGTGGTCTTTTTGAGCGTACAGTGATTTGGGCTGGAACTGCGACAGCGACTGCCGGTGTTGGAAAGATTGCGGAGTCTGGCCGCGCGGCGGAAGCGGCGGGTTTGCATTCGGATGCTGGCCCGGTGAATGTGAGCCTTCATTGGAATTGGTGACTCCTTGTTGCGATTGTTGGTCCGCTGGTTTGTCTTCTGACTGGGTTTTGTACTTGGAGAGATCTCGCAGCTGAATCTTATCTAAATCTGAAATCAATGGTTTTGGTTTCAGTTCGATCATTGACAGTATTGAAAGCTTTTGGCATACGAGGTTTAGTATAGATAAGGTCAAATGACAGCAGGAATATAAGGATGAACACGTGGATTAGGGCAGTTATGCTCGATGCATTGGTAAAATCAAATTTAGATGTGGCACAAATGCTTACTTGGCTGAGTGAAATCCGGCGCGAATTGCTTCGCAGTCATCCTAGCGATTTCGAAATCTTCTCTAGCTTGATACGCGCAGGTATCGGCCATCTCTGATTTGCCCCTAGCCGTTGCCATTCTGAAAATATCAAACTGGTTTAGAATCTATAGATAGTATCGCGTGTTGCTTCAGAATCTGGACACTTCTGTACAGAAGCTGATCACCAGCATTCTTTTGGTTCTTACCTTGAAATAGCAATGTCGGCTTTTTGTAAAGCAATTTTCGAAGCTCGTTGTGCAGCGTTCACGGCAGCATCTACCCTCTCTCTGAACTTAGCTGATCTAATCAAGAAAATTTGTTTTTTCTTCTGCGACGTAATCAGCACATTGTTCTTGTATTTGCCTTCTTCTCTGCTACCATCACGCAGTATCGTCACGCCATAGCCGTATTTCTTGTTGTTGAACCATTCGCCCTCGTACCTGAGCCCATCACTTCGTTCACTGATTCCGAATCCTGATCGTTTGTCGTTCTTCCATTCACCCTTGTACGTTTCAGTCACGTTCGCATCCATGTGCTCGTCCTATATTCGAAAAATAAACGCTCGAATTAATATTCTGAAATCGTAAATAGTACTGTCGCGGAAAATGATATTTCTCACACTATTTACAAGTGGCTGGGTCGTTGAGCAAGTAAATTCACATTTGAATTCGTTTCAGACTTCGAGGTCCCTTTATCGAGTATTTTGCAATGTGAAATCCTTAGGTACCTACATTCAAATTACATGTAGGCATAGAATGATTTGTAAACCAGGCTGAAGTTTACTTGGAGACACGTTACAGCTCTATGTGTGAGATATTCCGTTTTCTCTTTAGGTGGCTAGAAATGTGTTGAGGCCTTTTACGGCTCTATAAGTGAGATAGTTTGCTTTTCCATTTACTGTGTGGAAATGGTTTCTTGTACTTGACTGCTCTACGAGTAAGATATTTTACGATCCCTTTTGCTGGCCGGAAATGGTTTGAAGTAATAGCTCTATGGATTGAGATAGTTTGCTTTCCCTTTTGTCCCTTTTGCTAGCTGGAAATGCTTTAAGGCATTTTACGGTTCTATGAGTGAGATAGTTTGCTTTCGCTTTTGCTGGTGGAAATCTATGAGTGAAATAATTTTCCGCCCAGTTTTCTAATTGAAAATGTACCGAAATGAGTGAACTCGTCGTTACGTCCACGTTTTAAAACTAGTAAATGAAATTCTGTATACCGTACAAGATCCCCCTCCGTCATCTCGAGAAAATTCTTCTCTGCAATGGTAACTATTTCGTGGCAGAAACACGTGACAAGTAATTACTCGGAAAAGAGCTTGAGTCGGCAAAGGTTTTCATCAACGCCGGCCTTTATAGTTGAAATAATTGAATTCGCTCGTTCATTGCGAAGGGAAAATGTATCAATAATAAATTTGAATTTTTAAAACAAACTAGAATTAGGCTTGGGAGAAGCCACTTTTGTTTGGCATCTCACTTTCTCACAAGGAACTGTGACCGTTTTTCGCCAAGGTCTATTTTCCTGTCCCCTGTTGTGCCAAGAGTGACGCATTATGTCCAAAAATGTTGCTGTTTTGTGCCCGTATTTCTCAAATTTGTGCCACCATCCGGTCCCATGATAAGAGTAAAAAAAGTACAAGGGCTAGTGACATACTAGCCCCTTTCGTATGGAATTAAAACGAGGAAGTGGTATCAAAAGTTAGTGCTCGTCTTGTTCCTTTTTGTGCTCGTATTTCCAACATTGTCGAGATATCAGTAATACTAAATTTTCTCGAAACCTCCTCTTTCTTATTCCTGCTGCTAGCACGAGCATATTCGAGAATATTTTCTGAGGAAGATGGTGAGAATATTCTCGGTATTTTCCTTTTGACTGAAATAAGGCTTAGTCAATAATCACATAATCGTTCACTCATGTCCCTTATCATCAGAGATGGATAAAATTGAATAAGAAATGTCTAAAAATCGTGATTTTAAAATCAATGTAAAATCTTTCAAAAGTCCACTATTTGAGAACCAAAAAATCTTTTTCTCAAAAACGATTAAAAATATTGTTATGAATATCGTTTTTTACATACAAGTATTTGTGTTACTAAAATCGAAAAAAAAAAATCAAAAAATCTCGGGTAAAGGATTTGAATTACAAAACAAAAATCATTTATTTAACTCAAAAACCAATTGATTTTCAAAATCATTATATTTTGAAATTAAAAATAAAATGATTTAAAATCAATTTATTATTTTGAAATTTGATTTTATCCATCCCTGCTTATTACTCTTGTCAACTTCTATGTTTCTGGCTGCTTTCATTCCCCCCACCCGCTGTAGAATCTTATGTTACCCGGTTGTGATGCGTGACAAAGATAGGCCGAAAAAATAAAACACGTAAATAGTGGAAATCATTTGGTCTCAACTTATTTAAAAAAATAATAATATTTTGGTTTTGAGTGATTTTATTTTGCATTTTAAGAGGAATTAGTTTTTTGGTTTTCATAATTTTTTTTTCATGATTTTAGTGACGTTAGAATCACAAAATCTTAACAAAAGCATTATTTCATAAGTAAATCATTCTTTGAAAAATAATTCTATTATTACGGTTTCAATTTTGATATGTTTTTCAGATGATTTTGAAAACATTGATTGATTCACTATCATTTGATTCGTGATTTTGCCTATCTTGTATAACCGTGATCTGCACATTGTGGTCAGAAATAGGAGAAATCTAACTTGAAAAACTCAAACTAATTTATTGCTTTTAAATCATTTTTTTAATTTTTAATATTGAAAATTAATTGGCTTTTGATTTTAAATATTTCAATTTTGTAACTCAAATCATAGATTCCTGAATTTTCTGGATTTTTTTCAATATAAAAACATAAAAATCGTGTAAAAATGATATTCATCATGACAATTAATTATTATTTTTGAAAAAAAGGTTTTGTTTTCCATTTTCAAATCGTGATTTTTGGAAGATTTTAGAATGATTTTAAAATCAAGCCTATCATTCATTTGCTTTTTGATTTTGCAGAGTAGACAAAATCGACAAATCAAAAAATTGTCAATTTTGATTTACCTATATTTAAATTACTTTGGGTTGGTTTCAAAATTTTTTAGTTTTTTTTTCATTCCAACTTTCGTGATTTTAAAACCATTAAGACCACAAAATTTCAAGAAGAAGAATCGTTGTTTCATGGTTTTAGATCATGTTCTTGAAAAATAATTTTATGATCTCAATGCTGGTGCATTCTTCTGAAGATCTCAAACGGAGTTGTGCAAATTCATAAAGCGAAAATAATTGAAAATAATCATTCTAAAATCTTCCAAAATTACAATAAATTTGAAGATGGGCAAAATCTATAAATTCAAAAAATCAAGAAAAAAATCAGTGAAATCAACTGATTTTATTTTTCATTTTAAAATCATGATTTTGAAAAATAAATAATTTTAATAACTTTAATTTTTTAATTCGAACCATTTTTTTCAAAATTTTCTGGATTTTTTCGATCTTAAAATAACAAAAATGATGCAAAAACCAACTTTTATCAGGATTTTCAACAATCTTTATTAAATGTTTTAATTTTTGAGTTGTGATTTCTGAAATATTCTCAATTTTAGAATTATGATTTCAGTCGTTTGCTTTGTGATTTTTTTCCATCTCTGATTTAAAATTGAAAACTAATTTTTCCAAAAATGATGAAAAATTCTCATGAAAACCATTTCTCACATGATTTTTGTGATTTTAAGTTCGGAAAAAAATTGCAAAATGCTGAAAAAACTGTTTTTAATAACGAAATTAGAAGTATTAAACTCGAAAACCAACTGATTTTTGAAATGATGATTTTAAAATCAAAAATAAATCAATTAACTATCGATTTTTGTTTAATTTTGTGACTTTTAATTTAGCCCATTTTGGCTTTTAAATAATAAATTAGGTTTTCTAATCCAAAACAATCAGATTGCATCAGAAATAGGTAAAATCAGAGGTAAATAATTTAGTCTCATGATTTTGACATCAAATTGGATATACAGCTAGAAAACCCTATTAAGAACCAGATCGCGAGTTTTTAAAATCATGAAATTTGTTTCAAAAATGGCAAAAACTAACTCTTCAAATTCAGTGAAATTTAAATCCCAAACTTACTAATAAAGTGCGATTAAAATTCGTTGACAAACCCCAGCTTTCGGGCTATTTTTGTTAATTATTTTTGATATTTATGATTTTTGATTTTGCTTAGCTCTGGTTTTTATTTTTCAGTTATTAAAATACTACGTAATTGTTTTGATAGTTGTAACCAGTAAAATTTTTAATTTTATAAATTCATAAACTTCCTCTTTGGAAACATGACAAGTTACATTAATTGAACAAATCAAGTTTCAGATCTGTTATCTACACCAATCATAACATTTTGAAGAATATTCAAAAAAATTTCTAGTATAATATTATCCAACAAAAGAAAATGTTCGAGCATTTGTCAACCCCGGCCCTTCCGTACGAAATTAACAAATCAGGAGGAGTGTCAAAAAATATGCTCATTTTGTGATTTTTTTGTGGAGGCATTCTCTAACTCTTGTGTCCATCCCTCTTTCCGAGATATTGGTGGTGTAAGTTTTCATCCCAGTTCCCCCACCTATGAAAATTAAAGGTTCAAATGATGTTGGAAAAGTGTATTCATTTGTAACTTTGTTTTAGTCTTCCTCCGAATGTGTGCAGTTCCTCTAAACGAGATATCGTGGTACAAGTTCTTCTTTCACCCCCCCCCCCCGGTCATAGGAAGAACCAGTGCGAAAGTGTTGAAGATCTATGCTGGATTCGTGCTTTTTATGCACTTACCCTCGTCCTGCTGCTGAAATTCAAAAAAGATGCAAAATAATGCAAAGAACCAAATTATGCAATTTGTACTTTTTCATGCACTCACTTTCCCCCCCCCCCTCCTCATTTAGGCATCTCAACAGACCATCGTAAAAGTGATGCAAATTTTCTCTTCAAAGTTGAAGAGCTGTGCAGAAAAGAACACACTGAGTTTGCTCGTCCTTACTAATTCCCAATATGGGGGCATCCACATATACCTCGACCAGGAGAAACGCACAATGCTGAAAAAGAAAAGAACAAACTGAGCACAAGATGTTGAGGCAAAGGAAGGTGTTTGTATTCGGTATAAATGGGCATTTTAAAAAATAACGTTAAGTGGGCATAATTTCTCAAAATCATTTGCTACTTTAATTTCCACTTGTGGGGGCTGAAAAAAACATTTTTACCATTGATATCTCGTATATCGGCTAAAGAAGAGCCACAGAATTGGAAAATGCGAGCGGAAAAAATAAAATGAACACATTTTTTTCGATTTCACTTCCACTTTTTAATATTTCCTGAACCCGCACGTTTTTTAAAATAACATCAGGGGAGTGGGTGCATGAATTTTGAAAATGGTTGCCCAAAATAGCTCACATTGGCACAATATTATGGATTTCAGTTGCATATGTTGGAGGCCAGGAAAATGGACCTTCCAGCTTTGTTACATCTATGCATATGTAATGAAGCAAGATGAGTATGTTATACATATTGAAACGATCTCAATTATCTAAACTAGTGCCCAGAAATGTGTCGCAAGAAGGGAGCCTCTTCCCCAAAGGTTTGACAGTTAGCTTCGATTGAAAAATCAGTGCGGTTCTCAGGTGGAAACTTGGAAACTTCTGAGACATTTTTGCTCTTTTTTCTTACTGAAGTCGGTGCTTTCTTCACTCTACTAATTCCCTCCGGTACGCCAATCCTGGTACCAGCTATAAGTAATCGTATTAATGGATGAAAATATAACGATGATGAGATATTTCGGCAAGTGACTCCACTTTCCATATTTTCTGAAATTCGATTGTGATGAACACGACTCCAGGTCACCTACATCATTATGTGATTTGTTATGAAAAAAACGGCATTTCTTATTTTTTCGATGAAAAATTTAATCATTAGCGTCATCAAAGCATTTCATTGCCAATTTTTCTGAAGGGTAGGTAACTCTCCCTTACTCTTTCGGGCTATATACATGATTAGATACATGAAATTTCATACTCGTACATGTCATCAAATCAAGCATTTTATGAGAAAAACTGTTGCTATACTTGTCCAAAGCCGAGTAAATATTCTCCTTTTATTTCTCCGAGGGTCTTACGACGTTCTATACCGACTGTAATGCAAACTGCACAATCCAAGCCCGATTGCTACTTCTGATTTTTTATACTAACAAAAAGGTACCTATTACTAAGTTTACGGATCAAAATCGCAGGCTACAAATGGCATAAACATGTCCGATAAGTTGTCAGATTAGGTTCATGGTACAACAGCAATTGGCAACCCATTAAAGCTCAACAAAGAGCATACCTATATTAAGCAGGTTGCCAAATTATAGCTTATATACATCTGAAGCCAGCCACTATAGCTCACACACATCTAAAGCAACTCTCTTCAACTGTAGAATTGCGAATGCGAATTCCAACCTTCTCAGATCAGTTAACAAGCAATTTCCAAAGTAAGGTACACACACACACACAATTTCTTCAATGTCATGACAGTACGGTAGAACTCTGCTTACCAGGGACGTATTGATTGTTGAAGTGAGTGATTTCGCATAAGGTCAGGAGACGGAAATTTTAATCTTATGTTTACTGATGCAAAGTTAGCAAACACTAAAACTGTCAATCAAATAACTACCTCTTCAAATTTACCAACTCCTGGCGAACCCCCCCCCCCTCAGATTTATTGATTGTTTTCCAACCAGCAACCCCAGGAATTCTAAATGATTAGGTCAATCGATGAAAACCCAGCTGAGTTAATTCCGTGCTACAGAACGTGTACCTTACTTCTGGAAATTCTGTCGTATGAATTAAATATGAAAGCCACTTTTCGAGCATTAGGTACAAAAATGCATGAAAAAACAAAATACTCGATAAGCGTAAATAATAACGAGTACGCTCTGTACGTAGTTGCCATTTTACCTCTACAACAAAGCTCGCATTAGAATCTGTATGAAATGAACCTCCATTTGGTCCGGACTGTGAGGATTCGGTGCTCATCCACGATGTGCTGGATGCGGTGCTTCGTATACTCCCACCTGATGTAACTCTCTTTTCCAGATCACCGGTGCTTCGCTGTTTGCGAATTTTCAATCCCTGAAATCGTTAGAGATATTTAATGACGTTGAAGGTACAAGAAGAAAATACACCCACTGTTGTGGTCCAGTGACCTTGAATTATCTTTTGTTCAGATCCATGCATCAAGATGCAGTGGAATGGCCAGGGAGTCGAGGGGCTTTGGACCCCCCCCCCCGGTGACTTTTCCAAGTAGTAGTGGTTTTAATCTTAGCACCTCTTCTAACACTCCCTTCCCCTTTGGTCAAGATCAGACCCAGCCCTCCAGCACTAGGCTGACTCCGCTACTATCAAGATGAATATCTCGTATACTACGTATCAATGTATTCGGACACACAGGTATCTAGACTAGACCAGTCGAAGACAATCAGGGATGCAGCAGAGTCGATAGCATTGGGAAGAAGATATTCTTAATTTTCTTATTTCGAATCGGATCATCGGCTTCCTTTTTCAACCAAGTAGCTCAGGCGATTATACTTGTAATTTTTTAATGGTATACACCTTCCAGTTTTTTTTTTGTTTTTTTTTTTAAATTTTGAAACCTGTGGAATTTACGGAAAAGATTTCCAAACAAAAATTGTTCTCTACCATGTGCTCTATAAAAATTGTGCCTTGCACTTTTTTCGTATCTAACTCAGCAATGTCATATGTGGTGGCTTGAAAATGCCCTGTCAAGCGATGATACACTTGAACACAGGTTTTATGAAAAGAAAAACCATATTTCGGATTTTCTTATTTCGTTTTTTCACTCTCTACATGATGAGCTGAGCTTCTATTCACATCGTATTCCATTAAAACTCCATCAGTTTCTCCAGCAATGATTATAAAATAAGAACTTGAAAACTGTTTTTAATGTGACTTTGTATTAATTTTTTTCTCTCTTCATAATTACTAAAAATGTATTAAGAGTCGTAATATTATTTTCGTTCCTCTCTAAGGAAATTTAGTAGCCCCGGAACGACAGTTTTCAGTTAGTGCCAAAACAATGTTATAAATGAATAATTGAATGGCTCACAATATCAGAAAGTTTACTTATATTTCTGTTTCTAGTTTTTACTATGTCTTGCTCCTCCTAGGTCCCTAATTTCACAGTTTCTAAATAAAGTGGAAATTACATCATAAATGAATCAGCGATTGCGCAGTCACTATAGATATGATGAAGATAGATCTCAGTTTGGTAATACCCAATTTTCTTTTGAGTGAAAAAAGTTCTATCCCCCGAAAGGGGGCTGGAATATCCTTTCAACTCTGGATCTTCAAATAAAAACCTATCGAAGTATCCAAATAGGGGTTTCTTGTGTTGTTGATTTCGAATATCATCAGATCTTTAATTCGACCACGATTGGAGTCCCAGAATTTAAAGTTCATTCATGAAATGGGCAAAACTAACTTTTTTTGGAACATCAAAATATTGAAAAGGGAGTTTTCCAGATCGCTAATTTCGAAAATACCATCAGATTTGTTGTGACCCGGTTCTTATTGAAGCTTCTTCGCCTATTTCAACTGAGCATTTCAAATTTTTGGGCCCAAGTCGAAATTGGATCAGAAATCTGATTCAGTCTTTGAAATCAGTGACCTAGGAAACCACATTTTCTATCCTTCTTTCGATTTTTCGGAAAAAAAGTCAAAATTGTCCATTTTGCGAGTGAAATTCAGATTTTAGATCAAACATTAGCGCCGAATCAAAATTCTGGTTGAATATTCGAAATTAGCGCTTTTGTGAAAATTCAAACTTGGTGAAACGTCCCAGCTCCCATAAAATTTTCATTTAAAAAGAAATTATCCATAACCGCATGAAGATCATGACTTGTTAACAAGGGTTTAAAAAATTTTATTCTTTGTCCTCTGACCCTCAACAACCTCCTTCATGATTTGCCTTCACATAACTCCTGAAAAGTCCTATCTTTTTTTTTTTTTTGCTAAGAAGCGGAGAGAGGTCCGTAGGACTGCATTATCTACGCTTTTGTTTGTCGATCTGTATCCGACTTAAATATTGGACCCATTTCATTTGGTACTTTGTGTGAATTAAGTTACCCATTAGATTTTGACTTCATCTGTTTTGCTGCACGTTCCAAAATTAAGAAGAAAAAAAGAATTAAATTTGTAAAGTTATCTTCGAAATCCTATCAATTTTTTAAACTTTATCTTGAGTTGTCAGAAGAAATTTAAAAAAAAAAAATCGAAAAACACTTCGGACGATTTTCTAAATATAGGGCTGTTCTTTGTTCTGCCCATTTTCAAAGAATTGGAAGGCCATTTCCCTGATCTAGTGACACATTGTAAAAAAAAAGGATTTTAGGTCTTTTTTTTTGTTTTTTTCCTTCTTTCTTTTTCTCAAGTTGTTTGAATAATATTAACCAATAACATCGATGGCTCTAAATTTAATCTTGGATTCGGATTTTGATTTTTTTTGAAATCATTGTTTTTGCTAGAACGTTTGTACTATAATGGAAGAAGTCGGTCACCATCAACACGTAGTCTTACAAGTAGTTGAGATTTCGCGCATCTTTATTTAAAAAACTTTTCTTAAATTCTAAATTGAATTTTCGGAAAATTTTTGATCTGTGGCCATAGGGTGATTTCGGAAGAATCTTTATGCACCTATAAGAAATGTTAAACTTCAAGTTACTGGCGGCACGAATTGATATTATTCAAAAAATCTGAAAAAATTATAGAATTCCTTCTTCACGATGTAGAACAAAATTAGAGGGTAGCTCGGCCGTTTTTTGAACATGAGGAAAATAGCAGTTTCAGTGAGTTAGGTATTAGGGGCACTTGGTGTATCGTGACATATGGTGTAATATGACACGACGTATCAATCTCGCGTTATATCAGAAATTTATGCCAGTTATGTATGAACATGTGCAATAATGAATCGAATATTCTAGACTCGGAGAAATCGATTTCATTTTCGTTATTAGGAAAAAATTTGTTTTCGAAAAGCAAAAGTTTGAATTGATAATTGTTTTTTCGGGTTTGAGCCTGCTATTTTTGAGATAAGTAAATAATTTCATATATCATTGTTTCGCTCTACTGAAGCCACATGTTACGTGTAATGTAACACACTTGCAATTCTGAGCTCTATAATTAAGCTTTTCTGATTTCAATATGGTCGTTTTGAAGAGAACTTTATGCTTTATCTTCTGGTTTTTGTTTCGAAGTTAACGGATCATAACTGAACGAGCCATAGCAAAAAGAAAATTTTTGAGTAATTTTACACCAAATTCCCTGTGTAGATATGTGGAAGTCAGTAGGGATTGAATTAATTTGGTGATAGCTCCTGGGCTGGCGGCTAGAAGGCCCCCTTCGTCTCTATAATAAGGTTCTTACTCGTACTTTCTAAATTACATGTCAAACATTTCATTATGGCTCTTATTATGCTTTGAAAATCTTCAAAATTCACCTGCACGACGAAATTTTATCTTATTTCGCAAACGGAAGTGCGAAACAAGACTCTGTCTCGGGCTTTAATTACAAGATACAGTACAGTCTCGTCTCATCTTGCAACTGTCTCGCATGTATCCTGAGTCCCGAACTTGTCTTGCATGTTTTGTGATTGTCGTGAATGTTGTGGCACAGTACCATCTTATCTTGTCTTGTCTTGTAGCTGTCTCGCACTTGTCTCGCATATTTTGTGATTGTTGTGAATGTCATGGCACAGTACCAGCTTGTCTTGTCATGCAGCTGTCTCGCATGTTTTGTGTCTTGCACGTGTCTCGCATGTATTGTGAGTCTCGCACTTGTCTCGCATGTTTTGTGATTGTTGTGAATGTTGTAGCACAGTACCATCTCGTCTTGTCATGCAGCTGTCTCGCACGTGTCTCACATGTATTGTGAGTGTCGCACTTGTCTCGCATGTTTCATGATTGTTGTGAATGTTGTGGCACAGTACCATCTTGTCTTGTCTTGCAGCTGTCTCGCCTGTTTTGTGTATCGCATATTTTGTGATTGTTGTGAATGTTGTGGCACAGTACCGTTTTGTCTTGTCATGCAGCTGTCTTGCATGTTTAGTGTCTTGCACATGGCTCACATGTATTGTGAGTCTTGCGCATGTCCCGGCAGTATTATAAATCTCTCACTTCTCTTGAATGTTCTGTGATTGTCGTGAATGTTTTGGGACTGTGTTTTTGATATTTCAACATATTTTTAACTGTGTATAGAATCTTCCACTTAGTCATTTTTAAACCCTTCTAAATTCCACATTTTTCCAAAATAAAAAATAAGATTTTTATTTTTTCCAACAGTCTTAAAACTGAGAAACAGCCTGAGGCTACCCTTTTCAATGAAAATCTGCTAACTCCAATTGAAAATGGTAATTGAAAATCAGGTTTTGTTTCAGAACTAACTGAGCGTCACACTTTGTTTATTTTTAAACCCTACCAAACAACTGTGAATGCATTGATTTTAATAGGTTATATGTATTATATTTTAAAGATAAACGACTTCAAATACAGGGACGTCGCGAAGAGTTCTTTCTGGAGGGGCAAAAATTGTTAAATTCCTAACTGACTCAACTCAAAATTCCCAAGTATCCGACTCTGTTTGTATTGGCTAAAAAAGAAAAAACCTTTTGACTTGTTGGACCCATCTCCGGTGGAGGCTTGTGAGGCAAGCTAGCCCCGTTCCCCTTATTTTCGTCCCTGTCCAAATGCATTGATTTTAATATGTTGTAGGTATGTAGGTATTATATTAGGAATAACTAGGCCGACTAACATCGAGAATGTTTTTAGGATGACGTCATCTCAGCAATTGTTGCTTCATGATATTCGCTGTTTGCTATCATTCTCACTTCAGTCGTGTGTGCGTTCAAGATATCGGATGTGGACATGCCTATGTTGACGGAATGAGTGAAATTCCTTAGCTATGAGACATATCCATGTACTGATGTATATATATATCTGCATGCAGTGTAGATATTCGTCATCAGTTTACTGATGATTTGCCCCCGTTCCTTTCTGATGGTTTCCTGTACACTTTTTTCTTTCTCATAGTGGGCCCAGACTTTCGCAGATGGGGTCTGGTTTGCCGAGTGGATAGCGCGCTGATCTCGGAATCCGGAGGGCTTGGGTTCGAACCCACGTAGCAACTAGACCGGCTAGACCGGTTTTTCGGCAAGACGAGAAGAGGGTTAAAAGACAACCCTAATAGTCTCCTCGACATCTCTGAAGTAATGATCGAAAGGGCGGATTTTAGGGCTCGGATTGAGAGTGAAATTAGAAAAAAGAGGGGCCCAGATTATCGTAAGTACCAGGCCCACAAAAGTAGGATATGAGAACATGGGGGAGGGGAGGGCACCTCTGCTAACACATTCACAGTAATACTCACCCTTCTCTTCAAACACGTGAATATTTTTCGAGCTCCTCCTAATTCGCAGATGTTCGGATATTTTGTCGCGCCTGACATCCGAGCTTACGCATTATGGGAATGATCTCTTTTTTGCGACCCATTAGATGGCATTTCCAAAAGCCGCCTCCAGATTGGCGATTATAACGGCTGTAAAAGCTAGCGGCCTTGAAAACCTTATTATTTTCAAGTGTGGCAGGCTCGCGTTATATCGCCTGTATAATATCCCGGCCAATCGATGCAAAGGGCTAACCATTTGTAGACCTTATTTCTCGCGTATAAAAATGAATCTAGCAAGGTTAAATATACTAAACGAATTTCGTATTTCGGTAATAGAATAAAAAGTAAAACTGGCGGCTATCCAAGCTCATTAAAAAACGAAAAAAATGGTTTTACGCTAACTTGGGTCACAAACTATTCAACAAACGAGTTAACGAAAATCAGCCGCCCTACTCGGTTCAAAAGAATGGTTATGCTATGAATAGACCCAGCTAAATATCGAACAAGTCTGCCTCATCTCGCAAACGCCATTATTTCATTTATGCCGACGGTACACCGATGCGTGATTTTACGATCATTGTCGCGAAAATATTTCAATCATCGCAGGTCGACGCCGTTGAAAAGAACTCGCTGATGAAGCGCTTTCTTCATGAAACGGCGTGTACTTAATTAAAGGCTGAATCCCTTCGGTGTGGAAAGACAGTCCGCCAGTTCTGAAAAGCACTGGTAGCGGATTTCGATCAGGCACTTGTCTATATATTAAGAGCGAACTGGCGACTAGGGGATTGCCTTGCTAATGCGGGAATCTACACATGACAGTAAGAACAAGACCTCGTTCGCGAGTTACGGAGGCAAAGGAAGGATAATTCGGGTGCTGGTCGAATGAGTACCTCGACTTTATGGATGCAAATGCGCCAGTGGGTACATTTGTGCATTCTAGTTACAATCCTAAAAAATTGTTTAAGAAATCGGACTCTGCGTCGAGCCCCTTTCCCCCGGGGTTATAAGTATCTCCTTCCTGCGTTTTTCCTCAGTGACTTCCCAGTCATGAGTTGTACTGCAAAAGTATAGGCTGGAAAATTGAATTGCACCAAGTTTTGAGTAAGGATAGTTTCATGCAGTTTTTCGTATCTGTCTTAGAACTCTCCGACCACAGAGGGGTTGGGGAAGCAAAACTGAGCCCATGAAATACTAACTTTTTGACGTTCTTGTGGTCTCATCGACTTCAGGGAACCGAAGAGATGCAAATCTCTCCCGAACCCGTTTCTAGATATCCCGGTCCACCAGTCCCTGGAATCTCCTCCTCCCCCCCCCCTTCCAAGAAAAAATCTTAAATTTTGTGTTTTTCTGAGTTTTTCATTTTTATGCAAAGGTGTCACTTGGCACATTTCGGCATTCTTATTAAGATCCGAAAAATTTTTAAAGAAAAGTTGCCAACCCTGGACTCGACGTCAAGCCCCACCTCGGAGAGTCATAGATACCCCCCTCCTCAATTTTCCTTAATCACTACTCACTCATGAGTCGCATTGAGAGAGTGTAAACAGAAATTTTAATCTGCACTAAATTTTATGAAAGAATGAACTCTTGCAATCTTCCAGATCTACCGTAAACTCCCTGATACGGGGGGATGGGGGAATCTCATACAATGCTACACAGAAACACTGGTCTTATGGAAGAAAACGTAGAAAGAATTTTTGATAAATAGCCCCCGAACCCATTTCTATGTATCTCTGTCTATCGATCCCTGAAACATTCTCTCTCTCTCTCTCTCTCTCGTTTGCAGCAATTTGATTTTGTTTTTTATTTCTTTATTTCTTTTTATTTTATATCGCTTATCCAATTTTTAATACCGTTTTTGTTATTATTTGTGGCATTATTTGTTCCAAGTATTGTTTGTCTTAGTTTGCTAATGCTTTTTATTCTAATTATTTCATTTATTTATTTGGTTTTGTTATCATGTTATTATTTCTTTCGCGGGTTTGGTTCTGCCATAGTTTAGTTTGATTTGTTTGATTTTGCTTATTGTTTCGTTTTGTTTTACTTTGACGATATTTTATTTTTTAAATGTAAGTGAGAGTAGCCCCCTCTACGCTCGCACAAATATGTGCATAGTGGAGGGGTCATGTTCTGATTGTATGTTGTAAAGAAAAATCTCTCTCTCTCTCTCTCTCTCTCTCTCTCTCTAGCTCCCGAACCCATTTCTATATATCTCTGTCTATCGATCCCTGAAACATTCTCTCTCTCTCTCTCTCTCTCTCTCGCTCTCTTTTCTTCTTCCTCTTCCACGCCTTACGACAGCACACGCTTCGCTATTCGCGGTTCCACTATCGTTGTCGTGTCCGTCCTCGTCCGTACTGCCGCCGCGTCTTCGTATCACCTTTCGGTATTCTTCTCGGACCCGGCGACGGGCTTTAGCTGCAGAGCCGAACATCCGATGAGGGAGCCTTCCCTACTTATGGGGAGTCCTCGTCGCTCAAGACCTCCCGCGTGGATTGCGTGAGCTTCGCGGATGCTGTCCGTTGTCTCGTGCGTTCGGCATCCTCCTTGGCCCGCATCACTGTGCCGGCGAATTGGATCATCGCTGACCTGTTCTGCGGGCTAGCCAGCATCACTTCAACCATCGTCTCGGGAGTAATGTGGCTGCCGACAGACGCCTCCAGCACTGCTCCTGTGTGGTTCCACGCAGTGCAGCAAAATATGGTATGCTACGCGTCATCGACCTCTGCTGGACAATGCGAGCACTGGCTGGGTACCTTGTTCCAATGGTTCAGATAACCATTAAAGCACCCATGCGCGGTGAGCATTTACGTAAGATGGTACGTCAGCTCACCGTGCCGCCGCGAAAGCCATGCATCGAGGTCGTGTACTAGCCTCTTCCAGCGGGCATGGGTGGTCTCTTGGAGGCGAGCCACCCACTATTGAACTTCTTGCCGCCGGACTTCTCTCTTAATCTTCGCCTTTACTCTTTCCTTTTCTCTATCAGATGGTGGGAGCTTCTGGAGGCGCTGATGAAGAGTAGCGTTCTCCCTAGCCAGCAAATTAATAGGAGGCATTCGACTAGTACAAGAGCCGCCTCCATACGAGACGGTTCCATACGCGCAGATTATGCGTAGTGCCGTAGCCCGCTAGACCCTTCCTATATCTTCTCTGTTCTCGGGGAGTGCCGCGACTGGTGCCCAATTGGGGGCCCCATAGAGAAGAATCGAGTGGATTACTGTCGAATACAATCTCCTTGGACTCTCACTCGGCCCCCAGAGGTTCGGCATAAGCTGACAGAACGCTATCAGCGTCCGCTGTGTTTTCTCTGCCGTTGTACGGAGATGCGGTTTCCAACACAGCTCGCGTCATTTCCAGGTACACCATCCGGGGCTGTAGGGATACCGGATCATCTAGTACCGCTAGGTCAAATGGCTGTGACCTGCCGGCTTTCGGCCCGTGAAAAAGGATGGCTTCTGTCTTCTGGGCAGCCACCTTTATGCCATTCGCCTGCATCCAACGGGACACCAACTCGATGCTGAGTATGGACCTGCGGCGAACTTCCTGCTCCGACCTCATCTCTACAAGGAGAAGGGTGTCGTCGGCAAAGCAGATGGCCTGGCCTCCTATTGGAAGTCAAAAGACACGTTCCATAACATGGGTCCTAAGACCTACATTTGAGGTACACCCGCCGAGATGATCTTCTGGACCTGGCTACCTTCTGCGTCTATATACGCTATCTTTCTGTCTACCAGGTAGCTCCTGATGATCGCGCCTAGGTACGCCGGGAGATCCCACTCATCCATCGCTTTCAAGATACGCTTCTAAGGCAGTGTATTGAAAGCGTTCCTCACATCGAGACTAACGGCAATCCATAAACCATCTTTGCTGCATACAGTGTTGATGATGATCGTTTGCACATGCAACACCGTGTCATTGGTCGACCTATCAGCTCGAAATCCATACTGGGATTTCGACAACCCAGCTTTAGAAGCGATGTGCGCTTCTACCTGCAAAGGAATAACCCGCTCCAGTAACTTGCCTATATGTTGTCCAGTAGACATAGAGGGTGGTACGAGGAGGGCAAGCCCTCTGAATTGTTATTGCCTTTGCGAAGCAGGACCAGCCTCGCTGTCTTCCATATCGCCGGGAAATCGCTCTCTTCAAGACACAATTGAAGCAGGTGCATAGCCATTCCGGTCTCAGCAAGTGGATCAGTTCCCAGACCAGGCTAGGTATGCCATCCGGCCCTCGCGCTATCCTCTTTCCTCTGATCCGATCCACGGCTATTCTCAGCTCGTAGACTATGACCTCCAATCGCGGATCCCAGTCCTACCTGGTAAGCTCCCGCCTTGGTGGTAGCGGTGGGTGCTGGGGGGAAAAGGGTGTTAACGATTTCCCCCAACGTCGCTGACTGTAGCCTGGTCATCGGAGAGGGGGACGGGTGTCACTGTGGATCATCGTCCACCGTCTTGATGATCCCCCCTCCCCCCGGAGATACTGCATTTCATATTTTGTGGCTGTCTGTGTTTTTCATTTTTTATTCAAAGGTGCCGCTTGACACATTTGCACATTGTTGTTAGGATCCTGAAAAATGTTTTAAAACATGTTGCTAACCCCGGACTCTGCGTCGAATCTCTCCCCGCCAATGTCGTGAATGTCTCCTTCTTCAGTTTTTTCCTCAATGACTTCACAATCATGAGTTGTACGGCGAAAGTGTGAACAACAAAATTAATATGAACTAAATTCTACGTAAGTTCTCTTGCAATATATCTTAGAACTCTCCGAACCGGGGTAGGGGGAGGCAAAATTAAGTCCGAGAGATTTTAAAAACCTCGGTATAAATCAACATCAGTTTCGAATTTCATTTTTTAGCCCTTCTTCTCAGTTTTAAAGCTCTTCTTAGGAACCTTTGACCCAGATCGAGGAATAACAGCATTGTATATTTACAGTATATCTGAACCCTCATCCAAAACTTCTGTCCGAATATTTTTAGCGTTATTACAGGCAAAACAAGGAATTAGTTCAAAAGTTGAAATGCTACCCGCACGCCTTACTCGAGGAAATGCAAAATTTTTTACATTCTTGTGATTTCACCGACTTCAGGGAATGAAAAGATGCAAATCCTTCCCGAACACGTTTCTATACATATCCGTGTCTACCAATTCCTGGCATTGTTTCTCCCTCTCCCCCCGCCTCTGAGATAGAACATGTTACATTGTATGGTTTTCTGTGTTTTTCATTTTTTATTCAAATGTGCCGCTTGGCACAGTTGAACATTCTTGTTAAGATCCTAAAAAAATGTTTTAAGAAATGTTGCCAACCCCGGACTCAACGTTGAGCCCCAGCCCAGAGGTTCATAGATATTCTCTTCCTCAGCTTTTCTTTAATTCCTCCTCAATCGTGAGTCGCATTGGGAGAGTGTAAACAGCAACATTAATCTGCACTAAATTTTACGGAAGAAATCTTGCAATCTTTCATATCTACCCTAAACGCCCTGATACGGGGGGTTGGGGGAATTCTCATAGAATGCTCACAGTAACACAGGCCATATGGAAAGAAAACATAGAAAGAACTTTTGATAAATAGCTTCCGAATCCGTTTCTATACCTATATCCCTGTTTATCGCGATACCTGAAATTTTCTCTCTCTCTCCCTTGCCCTAGGGATACCGTATCTTAAATGTTGTGGGTTTTTTCTGTTTTTCATTTTTATGTGAAGGTGCCCCTTAGCACATTTGTACATTCTAGTTAAGATCCTAAAAAATGTTTAAAAAAATTTTGCCTCTACCCCGGATTCCGCGTCGAGTCCTTTTTTTCCTCAATAACGTCTCAATCATGAATTGTCATGCGAAAGTGTAGGCAGCAAAATTAAACTGCGCTAAGTTTTGCGTAAGAACGGTCTCACGCAATTTTTCGTATCTATCTTAGAACTCCGCGAACCAAAGGCGGATGGGGGGGGGGGGTCAAAACTGAGCCCATAAAATGCTACCTTTTAACGCAGATTTTATGGGACGGAATGTAGAAGTTTTGACATTCTTGTGATCTCATCAACTTCAGGAAACCGAAGAGATGCAAATCTTTTCCCGAGCCCATTTCTATACATCCCTGTCTACCTATTCCTGGAATTGTTTCTCTCTCACCCCCGGCCCTGGGATACGACATTTTAAATGTTGTGATTTCCGGTGTTTTTTTCAATTTTTATGCAAAGGCGCCACTTGGCGCAGTTATGCGTTCTTATTAAGATCCTAAAAAATTGTTTTAATAAATGTTACCAGTCCTGAATTTCGGATTGAGCCCCACTCCAGGGAGTCATGAGTGGTATCTTCCTCAGTTTTTCCTTAATACGTACCTTCTTAATCGGGAGTCGTATTGTGGACGTGTAAGCAGGACATTAATCTACACTTAATTTTACGTAAGAATGGCCATCTGAGATTTTTAGTATCTGTAGCGGGGTGGTCAAACTGAGCCCATATAATGGTACCTACCCTTTAACTCAGACCTTATGGGAGAAACGCAGAATTTTTGATAAATCGCTTCCAACTTCGTTGCTATGCATCACTGTCTACTACTTCTTAGAATTCCCTCAGCCCTCTCCCCGCCCATGTGATAGGGATAGGGCGATTCAAATTTTATAGTTGTCTGTGTTTTTTACCTTTTATGCAAAGATGCCACTTGGCACATTTCTATGTACATTCTAGTTATGATTCTAAAAAAAAAGTTTTAAGAAACGTTACGAATCCCGAATTTCATGTCGAGCCCCTTCCTCAGGGGGTCATAAGTATCTCCTTCCTCAGTTTTACGTCAATGACTTCACAGTCGTGAGTCGTACTGCGAAGATGTAAGTAGCAAAAGTACTAATCCGCTCTAAATTTTAGATGCAAATAGACTTTGCAATTTATGAGCCCATATAATGATACATTTTGAAACAAGCCTTATGGGAAAAATATGGAATTGTTGATAAATTGCTCCCGAACCTGTTTCTACACATCCCTGTCCACCAATCCCTGGAATTTTTCTCTCCCTCCCCTCGCCCCTGAGATGAAAGATTTTAGATTTTTTGGTTTTCTGTGTTTTTCATTTTTTATGCAAAGTTGCTGCTTGGCGCGTTTGTACATTCTAGTTATGTTCCCAAGAAATGTTCTAAGAAACGTTGCGGACCCCGAATTCCACGTCGAGCTCCTCCCCTCGGGAGGTCATGAGATCTTCTTCCTCAGTTTTTTTCTTAATATCTCAATTGTGAGTCGTACTGCAAAAGGGTAAGCTGCAAAATTAATCATTAAATTTTACGGGAAAATGGTCTTTTGCAATCTTTCGTATCTATCTCAAAACTCCCTGGAATCCGGGAGGGTAACAAAACAGAGCCCATAGGCCATTGGAAGAAGACGCAGAATTTTTGATAAATCACTCCCTAACCCGTTTTTGTGCATCCCTTTCTACCAATTCTTGGAATTTCTTCTCCCTCTACCTCGCCCCACAGATACCGCATTTTAAATTCTGTGGTTTTCTGTGTTTTTCATTGTTTATGTAAAAGAGCCACGTGGCACATTTGTACATTCTATTTAAGATCCTGAAAAATGTTTTAAGAAATGCTACCAACCCCGAACGCCATGTCGAGCCCATGCCCCAGGAGCTCATAAGTGTCTTTTTCTTCAATAACTTCTCAATTGTGAGTCGTACCTCGGAAGTATAAGCAGCAAAATTAATCTGTACTAAATTTTGTGTAAGAATGGTCTCGCCGTTTTTCGTATCCGTCTTAGGACTGTCCGAACCGGGATGGGGGTGTTAAAATTGAGCCCGTATAATGCTACTCTTTAACGCAGGCCTTAAGGGGAGAATGCAGTATTTTTGATTTTCTGTAGTTTCATCGACTTAAAGGGAACCGAAAAGATGCAAACCTTTCCCGATCTCTTTTCCATACACCCCTGTCTATCTATCCCTAAATTTTTTTCTTCCTCTCCTCCTGTCGCTGAGATACCACATTTAAAATTTGTGTTCTTTTGTGTTTTTAGCAACCTTTTATTATACAACTTTTTACTCATTGCACTGGTCGGCTGTAAAGGTCTCTTAGGTCCCAGAGTTCGATTTCTATAATGATTTTATTCAGAATTGTGGCAGAAGATGGCGGGTGTTCAAAATTTTCGTGAAATGCAATGTGGATGTCCTTCTAGAGGTTTTAAAGGTGTCGCTGAACTCGTTTCTGATAACGATTTGCCCCTAATTTGCAAACTGTGATACCTGAGAGGCCGTCGGCGTCAAACTATTTAGATACCTTTATTTAGAGGGGTATTACATGCGTTATAACTATTTCAAGTTTACCCTGAAAATATCCCCGGCCCTTTAAGAACAAAGGTACACCTCACCCTTTCCTATTCTTCCCTGTTTGTAGCAATTCTTTGATATTTTTATGGAAAAAGAAGCGATCGATTTCGTCCCTCCATCTCGCTCTTTGTCTTTTTTTTTTTTTTTGTAAGCGAAAATCCAAAAGGTGGCCAGATATGCCCATCTATCGGGGGAAGTCTGGCAACGTGCCCCGCCCACCTCCACTTTTGATTCCTAATTTGAACTATTGCGTCTAACATGTTTGGGATTTTCTTTTTTAGTGAGGCAGTGCGAATTCTGTCTGATTTTCTCTTTCCAAGCATAGACCGTAGCATAGAATTTTGGGTTGATGGTATTTTTGTTAAAATTTTTGCTGTTGGTCTCCAGGTTGGGCATCCGTATGTTAGAACTGGCAGCACGTACATATTGAAGATTTTCTCTTTTTGTTTGTACTTAAAATTACCTTTAAAGATATGTCTCAGTGCTCAGTATTGCTTCCATGCTAAGCCAATTCGTCTGTTAATTTCTTTCTCCATTTTATTCTCAAAAGCGATTAATTGACCTAGGTAAGTTGTTTCCTTTACGGATTCTACCTCTCTGCCGCCTATGCTAATTTTTGCTGAGGACGATTCTGTTGACATAATTTTGGTATTTTTCCAAGTTTATAGTTAATCCAGCTGTTTTTCCTGTTGCATTTAGAGACTGAATCATTGAATATAATTCCGAATGCGATTCTGATATTAGAATTACGTCATCTGCAAATCTTAAGTTTGAGATTCTCTTACCATTTATACTCAGTCCCTTGCTCTCCCGTTCAAGTTGTCGGAAAACCTCCTCCAGTGCACAGTTGAAAAGGATAGGCGAGAGGAGGTCCCCTTGCCTGACTCCTTTCTTTATTTCGAAGTATGTACCTGGTCTGTCGGTTATAATCTTACTTTTGAGATCGATTGGAGATTCCACCTCTTGGTCGTGTAAAGCTTTTAGAATAAATTTGTAATTTACTGAATCAAAGGCTTTGTTATAATCAAGGAAAGCGAGGTTAATATTTGTTACATATTCGTGTGCTTTTTCTAAGATTTGGTTTATAGTATGGGGGTGGTCTAGTGTGGAGAAGTTTTGCCGGAATCTAGCTTATTCAGCTGGTTGGTCGAGTGTTTTTTTGAGCCTTAACTCTAATAATTTTGAGATTTTGGAAATAGTGGGAGATAAACTTATAGGGCAGTAATTGTTTATTTTGTGCCTACTGCCTTTTTTACGGAGTAAAATTATATCGGAGTGCTTCCATTCGGTCGGTATTGAGTTGGAATCCATAATTTTGTTGAAGAGCGTTGTTAGTGCTTCTATAGGACTCCGATCCCCGGCCTTTATATGTTCGTTTCTAAGCCGTCAGCGGGCCAAAAAATATGTAAAAAAATAGGAAAAGTCCATTTTTTTTAAAATTGTCAATCTCGAATATTTCAGCGGGTGTGATGGCAGGTGCAATTTCAGCTGTATCAAAGAATTCCCAAAGGTTTCTCATTGTTTTGTCGACGGGTAAAGCGATTTTGTTGCGTTTTGACCTAAAACCAATGTGTGCAATGTTTGAACGAATAATATTGAAATTTTTCCTTAGCAACCTTAATTTGAAATTTCAAATCCAAGATGTGACTGATAGAAAGTAAAGTGCCCCATATTTCTTCTAGATGGATCCATTTTGTCAAACCACCCTGAGATCGGTTTTAGTAGTGTAGAATAAAATTAATACCATGTTTCAGATCGATAGGTTGAGAAACACATGAGCCAGAGCCCCCTCCCCTCAAAATTTAACAAGCTTGAATACATCCATTCAGAATGGTACCGTCTCGATTGAATGACTGTAATTTAGTGGTGGCACCCAGAGGGGTTGGGTCCGAAAACTACTCTCAGAATTGAATTCAGCGACCCCAAGAAACCATAAATCGACTCATATCTCCAATTTTTCTTTTCGAACCTTCTCATGATAAAGCCTTTGGAAGGGGGCATTGATCGAGATTGTTGTTCTATGGTATCCAGCGTCGTTAGTAGACACGGAACCTTTCAAAATTGGAAGGTTCGAATTTCTAAAGTTTATGGGAGCCGAGAATAAAATTAATAAAATAATGAATTTTGAGGGGGAATAGGGCTCTGGCTCATGTGCCTGTGGCGTAAATATGGGGGGATATCCCCCCAGAACCCTGTAAAAGTAAAATTCTAAATTTGTTTCTTTTTTTGTTCATTTAATGAAAATTGAACGTCGTAAAAATTTTCCTTCTTTTTCTAATTTGCTCTCAACCCGAGCCCTGGAATGTGCCCTTTCGAGCATTACCTCAGAGACGTCGGGGAGGCTGCTAGGGCTGTCTTAGCCCTCTTTACTTCTGGCCGGAAAACCGGTCTAGGTCGAAATCTGGCGAGTCGCTACGTGGGATCGAACCCCCGGGAGCTCCGGATTCCGAAACCAACGCGCTATCCTTTCGGTCAACCAGACCTCTACTAAAAATATACCTACTTTTTATTCAATAACTAAGGGGCTTTGCGCCCCCCCCTACCGTCACTAGCTTTGCTCGTGCCGGCTTTACTCGGCGCTTCGCGCCTCGTCCAAACGCCACAGTCCTCAGTGTTTGGTCTGAAACTTTTGTTCCTCAGTTGAGGTTTGCTTTGTGCTTCTTTTGCTCCACCTCTATCAGCGGTCCTCAATCTTCCACCATGAACCTCCTTCCATCCTTTCTTCATCACGAGCCCTCTCCTCCTCAACCACGACCCCCTCGTTAACCATGGTTACTCTCCACCTCCACGGTCACACCTCAACAGTTGCAGCCCTCCTCAGTCACAAACTCCTCCCCCACAATCGCCATAATCTCCTACCAGAGGCTTCAATGCCCATCCCATGATCTCTTACCTACGCAGTATCCTCCCCTGCGAACCCTTTCCTTCTGCACATTCGGGTAGGCCCTCTCCCTTGGACTTCCTCCTCACCTCTACAATCATTGACCACTACAACCGACCTCCACCACCTGGGCCTTCATCTCTTCACATTGCTTTCTCCCTCGCTCCATGACCTTCTCCGTCCACAGCTTCTCCCCCACATGGCACCCTCCGTTCATCCGTCCGATCATCACCCAGTCCTCCACCTAGTCTCTCCCAATCACCCTCTTCCACCCCGAGTACCCTCCATTAGGACCACATCCTTCGACCACCCCACACCACTATGGCCTTCATTTCTGTTCATGTACCACACTTCCACTAAGACCTCTTCACCCATCACTATGGCCTCCCCAATGGCGGCCTTAGTTCCTCTCTACAGCCTTCCTCTTCCGCAGCTCCATCAACCTACGGCCTGCTCACTCAACCACCACGAAGATCCCCTGGTCCTCCAACCAGGAGCTTCCACCACCATGACCATCCCTCCCCCCCACGAGAACCCTTCCCTTCAAGACCACCTCCGCGGGACCAGAACCTTCCGCACCATGGCCTCCATTCGCCTTCCCGGCCGCCTCTCTCACCAAGGACTTCCTCCTCCACCAGGACCTCTTACTCACCATTACCCCCTCCACTCGAGGCCTTTATCTCCCGCTACAGTCCCGGCCACCACAGTGGTTTTTCTCCCCTTCAGGAGCTTCCTCCTCCACCATAAGTATCTCTTATACCACCGGGCCTTTATCTACCAAAGTTTTACTGCCCCTCCAGGACCCTCACATACCACTACCTCCTCCTTCCTCAATAACCACCCTCTCCTACCAAGGGTTTCCCCTGCCACGAGGATCCCTCACCCACCACTACCTCCTGGGCTTTATCTCCCTTCACAGCCCCTGTCCTCACTATATATGGTCCTCCAACCCCCTTGAAGATCCCTGGCCATCCACCCAGGAGCTCTCACAACCATGACTACCCCTCTCCCCAAGAGCCCGTAACTCTCAAGACCCCCACCCCGCCACCAGCCCCTCCCGCACCACGGCCATTTCTCTCTCTGATCCCCTCTCTCACCAAGGACATTCTCCTCCACCAGGTTCTCTTACTCATCTTGACCTCTCGCCCCACCAAGGGCCACCATCTCCATCCACAGCCCACGCCCCCACAGGGGCCTTCTCATCCTTCTGGATCTCCCTTCTCAACCATGAATCCCCTCCTGAGAGTAGGCTACCCCTGGAAAATTGAGCAATTAAGGGGCAGGGTAGGCAACCCGCAGCGACTTGAGATCTTGGAGATTATGGGTAATTATGTCATTATATGTCTTTTTATGTCTTATTACGTATGTCGGTTATGTCTTAGATGGTAGGGACGAAGGCCGGGATTTAGATATCAGGCTCCTTGGAGTTTTTTTTCAGGAGGGGGGGAGGAGGAGTTTTGGTTTCTAATATATAGAGAGAAGAGAGATTTCAATCCGCCCCTCCCCCAGAAGGAATGAAAGGTTACGCTACTGCCCCTCATCCTATCGATCTGAAACTTGGTAGTACTGGAACCGATCTGGGGCCCCGGCAAAATGGATCCACCTGAAGGAAATAAGGAGCACTTCATTTTTTATAGGTCAGATTTTTGACTTGATGAAATTTCAAATTAACAGGCACATTTTCAGGTTAGTAAACAACAAAGCCGCGCACCCGTCGAAAAAATAACGGGAAAATGTCGGGTATTTTCTCACCACTCCATTGAGTTTATCTTTTCACTAAATATTCCAGCGTTCGTGCGGTGAAGTAAAACGTGAAATCTTTTTTTTTTTACAAAGAATTGACAAAATGTGTGATTTGACCTGTTGAAAAAAAAAAATTAAATTTTGTTTGAAACTTTTTTTAAATTTTGGCAGTAGGAACGAATTATGACCCAAAACCGGATTTTGGAAGCTTCTTCTTGTGGTACCGGAGGCTCGGGTCGGAGGGCGGCGATTTCTTCACTTCATCAAGGCGATGAGCTTAACAGATGTTTGTCCAAATTCACTTCTTTAAGGACTAGAGACTATACATACATTTGTAATTCGTTACCTTACTCCCAGCTGCAAGAAAATCCATTCAAAAGGAAACACCTAAATCCCCCCTCCCCTCCCTCCAAAAATGGTTTGGAGCATGAGAAAATCTGGTTTTTTGGGCTGTGATTGCTTTTAAGAATTGACCCCGGGGCTCATCTTCTCTGAATCCGGCTCTGTCTCCTTCAACTACTGCATGAGTGGCTACATCGAATACTAATTCCTGATGCAGATGAAACCACACACGCAGGTATTGGACGGAAGGAGCCGAGTGCTGGTGACAGAGTGACAGGAAGAAATGGCGTCTGTGAAAGTGAAATTACTCCTGACTGGCGTATCGTGTACAAGAAATAAAAAGCAGGAAAATCGATGAAATGACGTGTACGTCTCTTGTGTGCATCCATCCCAATTTAAACGAATGGGTCATGTTTTCTAAAAATACATGTACGTACATTGTATTCGTATCCGTGTGTGCGAATGTGTCGGTATATGGGCTTGCACACACGTAATCCAAAAACCTACTCTGCTGCAACGAACGGCTAATTTGCAAAAATTAAAATAAAAAAAAACTGATGAGATCGTTCGAGGTATTTTTAATGTACCAATTTATACGCTCGTCGACTCCCATCTTCATTGTCTACGTATTTTCCTGCTCGCCTTTGGCATACGTATCTTCGTGCGAGCAACTTGACGCGATTTAAAGATTCACAAGGTGGCACCTTTACTCACCTGAAGTATAGATTTTTTCAAAGATTTCTCGACCAACGATCGTCGTCTCTGCGGCGGCTCGTCGCTCTTCGCCTTCAGTACGAAGCCTCCCCTGGAATCGTCGATCCTGCGATCTCGCTCCGCCGCCGCGGCAGCCGCCTCAACACCGACGGGAATGGATGCTCCGGCGCCCTCATTACTGCGTAATGATGTCAGAGACGCCCTCAGCGTCTGCTTGGGGCGGTAGTGAGAGGCGAGCCCGAAAGGCGCGCTCGCCCTCACCCCGTAGCCGTGCCTCATACCGCGTAGCCATTGTCCTTGATAAGTGCCTGTAAAAAGGAAACAAACATTCCCCGGTAATCAATGACGATCGAATTGTCGGATAATCCTTCCTTTTATTTTCACTTTTTTTTTTTTTTTTTCGTCCTGTCCAGTAATGGAAAAAAGAAAGGTTCCGAGTTACATACGAGTAAAAAGATAATTGACTCGGCGACGTGAATAATTTATTGTTTTGAAATTAGTATCGTTACTATGATTTTTAAAATAGCGGTTTACGATACTTCGATGGCGGGGCGGGTGTATTCAAAAGTGAGCATGTATATGAGTAACATTTGAACACAGGTAACACGCAATGTCTGGTAAACGTCTAAATTATTCAAAACATGTGGCTATACGTTTACATCTGGAAGTGGAGGAGTGGTCGTTGGATCGTCACCCGAACAAACCGACCACTGAAGTTGCGATTTCAAACCCAAAACAAAAGTTGATAATAATTGTCGGGACACTGGACGCCGGGAGCGGAAATCATTTCGAAGTACAGAAATTTGACCTGTATGAAATGAAGTTGGATGCGCTCCAAAAGCCCGTGACAAATTTTCTGTCAGTTGTAAGTATGACTCGGTAGTGCGAGCCAGCGGACATCGATTCAGTGACTTCACTAACCCAATTTACCAAGAACTGAGGCATGAGGCAGTGGCGCAAGCCTCTACCGTGAGAGGTACAAGGGGGTCATTCTCGAGAAACAGAGGATATTTTGTTACCAACAAATTTGAACCTTAACTTTCGATTTTTTAATTTATTATTAGTACTAGCCGAGTTACCCGTTCTTGTGCGGAAAACTAAGAATACATGACTCCTGAGAAATAATAAGTGCTTTATGGCCGTAAAATGTGAAAAACACCTATTCAGTAGTAACATTGCTAAGAAACATAAACGAAATAATGCTTAATTCAAATTAAACGAACAACAATTGAAAACAAAAGATATACATAGATAGTGGACGAAGACTGCTTAAAATTAAAACGTTTCTACTTCAAGAGCAATTGTATCATTACAAATAACAATAAACTCATGCATATTTTCCGTCTTAAGTTTCTCTTCTTTTTCTTCATTTTTTAAAACTTCGTTTGATCGTTGAGATTAGCTGTCCAGTGAGAAATAATGTAGTATTTTGACTGGATGACGGAACCGAACACTCCAACAGACCAGCAGAGGTAGTACGAGGGTCGTTTCAGAAGTACGGTCACACTGACTGTAAAATACTCAAAACAAAATCGAAATATCTGGTATAAAAAAGTGTGTATTTTGGCTGAAAGACGGAACCAAATTATCCAACAGACCAACAGAGGTAGTCTGAAGGTCGTTTCAGAAGTAAGGTCACACTTACTGTATAAGACTTGAAACAAGATCGAAGCACTTTGGACAAAAAGGAGTGTATTTTGGCTGAAAGACGGAACCGAACTCTCCAACAGACCGACAGAGGTAGTACGAGGGTCGTTTCAGAAGTAAGGTCACACTGACTGTATAAGACTCGAAACAAGATCGAAGCACTTTGGACAAAAATTAGTGTATTTTGGCTGAAAGATGGAACCAACTTTCCAACAGACCAACTTTTACTTCACCGCAGCCAGTTGATTCCGACTATTGCTGGGTCACTTCTTCAGCAATATTTAGGTGGGCCTCGCTGTGTGCGATCACCCCAATTCTCGACAATAATATCTGCCTGTCACAGTGATGACGACACTGGAGGATCAGCTGAGGTGCTCCGCTGCGCTCTTCGTCTTGGTGACTCTGCTCCCTTGTAAGAGGCAATCATTTTTCTCCACTGATCCCTGTTATTGTCAGGACTTACCACAAGCTTGAGATTCCGAGTTTTTAAAGCAAAGCATTCATCTGGTCCTTGTAACTGCGCTTCTGGCCCCAGAGACTCTTTTGCCGACACTTAGTTCCCCATACAGCACCACCTTGGGAAGCTCCGAGGTAGTATGAGGGTCGTTTCAGAAGTAAGGTCACACTGGCCGTAAAAGACTCGAAACAAAATCGAAGCACTTTGGACAAGAAGGAGTGTATTTTAGCTGGAAGCCGGAACCGAATTCTCCAACAGACCAACAGAGATGGTTCAAGGGTCGTTTCAGAAGTGAAGTTACACTGACTGTAAAATACGCAAATCTAAACGCTTTGGATAAAAAGGAGTTTATTCGTGAAAAAATTTGCTATTTTTCTACATAATCCGTCTTATAATCCAAACATTAGTTGTTGTTTCTTTAATCCCAGAAGAGAATACCATGCACTGTCCAATTTTTGGTAAATTGTTTCGATCGCGTTTCGCAGTTCACCTTCATTCGCAAAGCACTAACCCCCAAGCTCGCGTTTCAACCCCAGAAACAAATGGAAATTTGAAGCGGCCAAATCCGATGAGTAAGGGGTATGCGGGAATGCGTTCCATTTCAGATCCTCGAGTAGGGATTAAACATGTTGGGATCTGTGAGCCAGTGCATTGTCATGAAACCTCACTTGCCGCTGCAAGAATCCAGGGCGTTTGTCTTTGATAGCAAATTGGAGCCGAGATAGAAATAGTGAATCACCAGTTTTCTTGTGACAGAGTGCGCACACATGTAACAGCGTCGTCAGTGAGAACATCTGATGGGCGGCCACTTCGCTCTTAATCTACCTGTCTACTCGCCCTTGGCTAAAGTGTTCAATCTATTTGTAAATGTGGCTGTGGTCATGATGTTATCACTGAACCTAATCCGTTTCGCTGGTTTGGTTTTGTATTTTGGGAACTTCGTGGCGAAGGAATTAGTTTTTAACTTTTAGCTATTAGCTGTTTGAACCTTAACCCTTAAGCATTAGTCGTTAGCTAGCCATTCACTGGCTTCAGCTGTTCGCTGTATCCCTTAACTTTATCAGTCAAGGTTATTAGTTTTTGACTTAAGCTTTAGCCTTTCCGAGTACCTAGCTTGTCACATCTGCAGATTTGCCGAAAATGCCCGACTCTGAAGATTTGTTGAGGTGTCACCCCCCCCCCCCTTCACTACACTGCGCTGATATTTTAATAATTAAAGTGTAACTGTTGCACTAATTATTCCCTAGTGTAGATGAAATTGTTTGTCGTTAATACTTTTTTCTAATGTTTATTTTCTGTTTTTGTTTACAGGTAAGTGCTGCAACACTATACAAACAAGTTAGTTAATAATGGTTGTGTATTCATCTCACGTATCCGAAGTTGAGTGTAAAATTGAGAATCGACTTCACTTTGTTGGTGAGTTATTAAATAAGTAGACATGTCTTAGTGATGGCGAAATATCGGTAAGACATCGAAAAATCAATTGTTGGAATTATAGAATTAATATCGATACTAAAATGAGAAATATCGATATTGTCGATATCAGAAATTTTCAAATATCACCGTCAGTAATAGTGATTAATAATGGCAGAGTATCGATAAAATATCGAAATATCGATATTTAGGAATATTGAACTAATATCGATGGTGAAATGAAAAATATCGATATTATAGATATCAAAAAAATTGTAATATCGCCATGATTATTATACACATAGACACATATGGAACACATTTCAAAGCTCAGCTTTTAAAATACATTTTTCTTAAATTTCCTCATAAAAACTTTCTATTCCTTAATGATATCTATGAATCCTCTAGAATTGCAGTCCATTGCATGCAGTCATTAAGAAGCCGAATCAGACAAAAAAACGAAACAAAACACGTTTCTTTTTTATAAAGTAGATTTTTCTTGGAAGAGGGGAAGAGGGGCAGATGTTTTATCGCGGCAACTCGATGAGATATATGTATAGATCCAGTGGTATCGCTGTGTCTTATACTAAATTTTTCAGTTTTTTTTTTTTTTTTTTTTGCCATAACTTGTCAAGTTATTTAAGACTGGATTTACTTGAGAATTATCAGAAAAGACCTCATGTGTGTTCGTGTGTTTCAGTAAAGTTTTCCTTCGTGAACCTCTTGCGTTATAAGCTAAATTTTCCCTCTGCCACTACTACCCCGGTCCGCCACGACATTATTACATTGTGGAACACTGTAAAGGGTTGCAGAAAATGGCCTTTATATAGGTGTTCGAAGTTGAATTTTCGTGTATGTTCCAAGGCGACTAGGTTTCTTCATGAAGTTCTCTACTGGATTACTCATATCGTATCCAGACCTGCCGAGAGAAAGGAAAGGGGACTCTTCCGGACTCTGATTTTCTCTCGGCAATTTTGCTATAGTATCGCCCCTAAATCTTGCATTTCTCTGAGCCGAGCTAATGGGAAACTAGCTAGCTCAGCAGGTGTTTTAGAGCTGGACTTTTCGAACCGTTGCGAATTATTTGAGGATTTTGAAATTATTTTACGTCAATATGTCTCTATAACTTGAAACAAGCATGGACTTTTATAACAAATAACGACGTTCTCGGTAAAATATGCAATAGTGATATGATGAATAGGAGGGGGGGGGCTCAAGGAGCAGAAGTGGGGTAGAGGGTGCATTTAAACCCGGAACAATTGAATGTAACTTATATTAATTAAGAAGAGTAATGGAATTTACCTTTGGATAGATAGTGATGGTTTCGACTGCTACAATTATTACAACTGGATGAAACTTATACTGGAGTCATTCTTCAGCAACTGCGAATATTTTCTTGCCAGCAAATTTTGAACCCTAACTTTAGATTATTCATCTATTTACTTTTTGGGATGGGGGGGGGGGTTTATTTCGAGTTTTAGAATAACATCCGCAACAAATTCCACCAATCCAATTTATTAGACAAGTACCATCTTTTTAATGGGAAAAAATGGGATGCATCCATCGTCGTGGACGTTACCATCTTGTCGCAGTGCCTGTTATATTTTTTTAAGTTTTTGTTTCAAGTTGTTGTTTTTTTTTTTTTCATTTAGAAAGATTTAAGTGTGTGTTGAGAAATTCAGTTTGCTGATGTCAGTGACTTCGCATTTTGTAAATGGGATGGCGTCAAATTCTGTTACCAGGGTTTTCAGTCTATTATCGTGGTCAGTCTTTAACTGGTGCAAAGATGTGTGCTTAATATATTTTTCAACACAAAAATGACAATATCGGTACAGTTTTGATCTCTGAACACTACTCAGGTGCCAGAGATCGTAATCATTTGGGCATGTGATAGCACTATTTTCAAAAGTTAAGTAGAAAAAAAAATTCTTGAAGCTGTTTGGTCCGTAGTCGTGGATATCAGCGCTTTCGTCCTGGACAAAATGTTATCTATCGTCGTGGACAAAAGTCGTTTCCTCCTTAAATTTTGATGTTCCTGCTCTATAAACTTGTTGAATTCCGTACTACGTACAAATTAAGTATTTTGAGAGAGAGGAAAAAAAGTCTAACAAAAGAAAAGCCACTTTAATATTCAGTTTCTGGAGAATGACCCACGGCAAAGTCAAAAATTTTAGGACCCAACCCTTTGAAAACTTTCCTACTCCTCTCGCCCACAAAAAAATGATTCTACTTATATAATTACGTATAAATATTTGTGAGTTCTGAAAACTGATAGGTTTCGATACTGCTGTACATTTTTAGTAACCTCATCTCTCGCACGAACGTCAGTGTTGCCCAGACTCAAACTATGAACTTCGTCCTTTTGAGTAACAATTCAGAGTTTAGAACATAGAGTGATGGGCAGGGTGTTTCACGAATTATTTCTTCCCCTATTTTTTTCTTTATTTCGAAGTTGGAACAAGATAGGATGAACGATTATCTTCGTGCACTAAAGTGTAGCTTATTCCAGAACTTAAAAAACTTCTCTTCTCCAAAGGGGAGGGATTGGAATGTGCCACTAGCTTTGGAATTTTATATGGAACCAAATCAGGAAAACTCCAAAATTGGGGTATTCTAAATCACTAAACTTGAAAATACAATCAGATTTTCGATCCGACCCCAATTTCGGCCCTAAAATACGAATTCGAGTAATTCAAATAGTGATTTCGCTGAGAAACTTGAACGAGGGATCAGAATAGGGAGCGTGTTTGGGGTCGGTGATTTCAAAAATTCAGTTGGATTTTTAATCCGACTCCGATTCATGGCCCACAATTCAAATTTGACTCACCAAATTGGAAAATCGAAAGAGGTTTGGAATATGATTTTTCCTGATGAGTTGACGAATTCGAATATATCCGGTTTCTCATTCGACCCTGATTGGTGCCCCAAGTTGATTTTTTCTTTCTTGAAGGAGCCTAATTTACTCCGGCGGAAGCCTTAAATTAAGTATTAAAATAGAGGTCTTGTGGATCCCAATCTCAAAACTTCAAATTTGATTTTCCCCCTTCTGAGGGGTCAGTTTGAATTTGTCGAGAGAATTGAACAGGGTCTGGGAATAAGAACATTTTGGGTCGCTGAGTTCAAGAATTTTATTAGATTTTTAATTCGATCCTGATTTAAGCCCTAAAATTCAAATTTGGATCCTTCATATGAACCAATTTGACTTTGCTAAAAAAAAGGGGGGGAAATGATAAATGATGGAAGTTTTTGGTGTCTCCGATTTCGAAAAACCAGTTAAATTCCTTTATCTGACCTTAAGTCGAGTAAAGTTAAATAAGGGGCTTTTGTGTCACTCAGTTTAAAAGTAAGATGAAATTATTGGGTCAAACCTGGAATTGGAACCTAAAATCTAATTTTGATTCCTTTGGACGGTCAAAATCAATCGATTCGGAAAATAGAATAGCGTATCGAAATATTGTAATGGAAAATCAAGTCAGAAATTGTAATCTGATCCCAATTTGGGCCACAATTGCAACTTCTTCCAAAGAGCCAGTTCATGGGTGTTCCAAAAAAAATAAAATAAAATCCATAGTGAGAAAAGAACGCTGATTCTTTCCAGGGGAGGAAAATTGTCGTTTGTCGTTTCCCAATTTGACCTCACTTAAAGAATGTAACAAAGTTCCAAAATAAGGGTTTTTTATGTGTCGCTGAGCTCGGAAATTCAGTCAGGTTTTCGATTTAACCGCGATTGGTGCCGTAAATTTGATTTTTTCTATCTGAAAAGGGCCAATCTGTCTTCAGTAAAAACTTGAACGAAGTATCGAATGAGAGCTTTGTGAGTCGCTAATTTGGAACAAACTCTATAAAATTTTATGATCTCATCTTAATTTGGTATTAAAAATTCAATTTTCAAAGTTGAATTGACGAAATGGACTTTATTCAGGAAAATTAAAATATCAACATTGGATAGCGTGTTACAAAATCTGTTTTATTGCGAACTGGTTTTTTCTCATACAAAAGAAAAACATGATTTTCTACTTATTTTTTTCACGAAAAAAGGAAACAGTATTTTGTTGGTTAAAGAAAAAAAAAAACAAATTGCTGGGATTCTTTTTTTTGAAAAAAAAAATTAAGTTTTTTTTTTGCTGAAGAAAGAGAAAGGACAAGCTTCTTCACTTCCCTTGAGAAAAGGAACAAGCTTCTCTTTCCTCTAAGAAAGGAGAGAATGAGCAATTTTTTCCCCTTAATGCAAGACTTGATCCGGTCGCATACTTTGGCAACTCCTAAAGCCAACTCCATTGTAAAAATGTAGAAGAAGAAAATAATATTTATGCCCTAAATTTAAAAATAGTTTCTTGCAATTTTTGATGTCTGTTTTAAAAATACTGAAAAGGAGGGGTCCAGAATAAGTTCATAAATATACTACTTCACGCCAATCTTATGGGGTGAAACGTCGGGGGGGGGGGGTCATTCCGCGGAGTAAAGTTAGTGTTACGAGTGCCAGTTCTGTTGGGGATTACATTCTTACTACCACATCCTGAGAATTCTTTCTTGACCCCTGCCCCCACCCCGTTCGGTACCTCATAAATGAAATGATATTTTCTTGTGTTTCATTGGTATTGAAACGAGTTATATGGGTTATAGTAATGGAACCTTTGGGCAAAGAATGAAATCGATGTATCAACTGTGGAGGGGGGGAGGGGGCCTTAAAGCTGCCAAATTCATTTCTCATAAATGTGTACGTCTGTACGTGCGTCTATAAAGGTTCCACTTTGTCGATTTTATTTACGGAGATACAGCGATTTTTCGGATGTTCGGTCAAAATATGAATTTTGGGATTTTTAACGTTTCTGGTAGAGGGAACCCTGCTCTTTCGAATGACGCAAACCGCATATGATCGAATGAGATTCCGCGGAACCTCCAAAGTTCAAAATTCACTGATATTTTTTACATTTTTCACTTGAAAATTGTAACAAAACTTTAAACGCATTTTCTTCAAAACTAGGTATGTTTTTTGAAATTTTGACTTTGGAAGCGAATATTTCGGCCAATTTTGAATTTAAGAAGTTCCGCGGGTCTCATTCGATCAGAAATTTTATCTAGTCCATGCCGACAGAGCGGGACCTTTTTAGATGCACGTACACAAATATTGATTTTACCAGAATTTAAAAACTGTGATAGATATTATTGGGGGCGAGGAATAAAATTGTCATAAATACAATAGAGATATCGAATAGTAGGTTCTGAAAGGCCGTTCTTTCATTTTAGTATTGCAATGTTGGTGGGCACCTGAGTGGGAGAGGGGCGGAAAAGAAAATAACAAGAAATGCAATATGTGTATGAAATAGTAAGTTATCGAGGTTACCAAATCTCTTTCTAATATTATTTTGACACCATCATGGAAATTGAATTACCAGTGAAAGGGAGGGGGGATGGGCGAGAGATTACAATATAAAATTTCAACAAGTATGATATAGTTGCTTAGTAGTACGTATGTAAGTTACTAGTATTACTAAATTTTTTTAAATCATTTTTCTTATACACTTCCACGGAATTTCTTGATGTAGGGGTGAGTCCATGGACGAGGTTAAATGAAGAACATTAACAAATGCAATATCTGTTTCAAATTATACCACGGCAATTAATTTGTTAACAGAAAGTATAATGGCCCTAAACACATAATAATGAGGAAGCCATCCCCCACCCTGACCGAAATCAAATTTCATCAGCTGGCGAACTGAAAGAGTGCGAACTATTTTACCATTGGTTTATCTGTTAGTTGACTACTGAACAACTAGACAGGACGGAATGAAAAGTGGTAGCATTTTAGGCAGGTCAGGGACGTCATATTTTCTGCTCATTGACCCTAACAATTTTAGGTGACCCAAATTCAACTTCCCTTTCAGAAACGTGTTTCAATACGTCTCTGAGCTGCTATAACACCTCAAAGTAAACGATGTACTTTCGAGCTCACTCACATTTGTTGGAAATCCTTGCCCCTTGCTGTGCTAAAATTACTCGAAAACTATTTGTAACCTGAAATTGCGGATAAATTTCGTCGTTGAACCCTCGAGCCCCTCAATTATCATATTTTACGAACTTGCAATGGCTTTCAGGCAATTACGTATACGCAACAGAGAGAAGGAATTTTTGATTATTGGCTATATAAGAGTTCAGATCGCTCCAGTATTGCCCTGCTCTCGAAAACTAATAAGCGTTTTTATGTTCTCGTAAAAATGAATTCAATAGCTGAGAAAGAGCGCTATGAAATTTTCGGTTCGAGTTTTCCTTTTCGGCTATTCATGGCGTAGACGCCGCAGAGCTTCAATAAGCTATCGCGTTATTAAGTATCGATATCCGGATAGAAAACCCATAAGCTCGAAGGGGGCTGCAAAGGATGGATGAGGAACATATACCAACAAGTTATTTCGTACAGTTTCCGAAAGTTCATAGAACGTCGAAAAAGAACGCGCAGGGGTCCTCAAAGTGTAAACTGCATTGGTTAACGAATGTTTTTCTAATCGATCTTAACGATGTGACTGCGAAATTAAGACAAAATTTATCAGAAGTCGCATTATGTTTCTGTTCGGATGCTTCAAGTGAGCGGCTATAGTTATTTTTGATGCTGTTCGTTTGTTGATGTTTTCATCTTTGCCGGAAAAACGTAGGACGAAAGAAAGAGAAGACAGGGAATAAGGAAGGAAAGACGTAATGAAAAACGAAAGAAAGAATGAAATTAAGAAAAGAAAGAAGCTCTATTATTTTTAAAATTGTCTAATCTTGCTCTGTCCATCCAATAAAGAAATACCAACCGTACGCATCTGAAGTTACAGAAAATTCGTCACTGTAATTTTATTAATTCAAAAGATTGGTAATTAGTACGGGAAAAGGCAGATTCTGGCTTCTCTTCTATTGCATAGTTCGTTCAATATTTGCATTTCACAAGTTTCCCTCTCCTCTTATTGCTCTCTGAAATCGAATTCTTTCCACGTTTTTAGTTTCGAGAGACTTGGAAATATTTGAGATTTTTTTAGGTTTAATTTAGAATTTTCAAGACGCATCCAGACTTGCTTAAGACTTTTCAAGACTTACTTAGAATATTCTTTCAGACCTTTTTGAAACTCCATGAAAAACTCTTTGATGCCCTTCCACTCTCGAAAACCCGTTTAAGCCTGAGACTTTTACGGCTTTTTCATACTTATTTAAAATTCTTTGAAGTTCCTCCGAAACTTCTCTCAGAGACTCTTTAAGATACTTCTAAGATTGACATACGTGAGACTCTTTCAGACATATCAAGCTCAATGTGATGAGCTGAAAACTCTTTTCGAAACTTTTGACAGTTATGTACGAGTATGCCAGACTTGTTTCAGATACTTCGAGACTTAATTGAGACACTCTTTCAATGTTTCAAATTCTTCAAGACTCTGTCAGACCTATTTGAGACATTTTAAAACTGTTCCCGACTTATTTAGAACTGTCTTTAGAGTTCTCTTAAACGCTTGACTAAGACTATTTGTGGCAGTGCAGGGACTAAGATCCTACTTTGTCGATGGAGTTATGAGTACCGGCATTACTAGATAAAATTTCTAACAAAATGAGACCTTGCAGAGCTTAGCTCCAAAATTCGCTAAAATATGGCTGTTTGAAGCTAAGGTCTCAAAAAACTTGATTTTAAAAAAAGGCCACCTAAAAGAGGTTTAAAAAACGAAACATTACAAATGGAAAGTGGCATATCTGAGACAAAAAAGCTAGAGAGATTCGTGAGGTCACATTTTGTCAAAAATTTTATAAAGAATTTGGGACTTTTCAGAAAACTAATACAAAATGAAAGAGCTTAATTTCTAGTAATGACAAAACTGAGTTGGGTATGGGCAGGCAAAGCAAGGAGGAGGTGGTGTCACTTTTCAATGGACGAACGAAAGCCAGACAGAGAAAAACGGATGTCATTCCGAAGAGGAGGGTTTATTATATACCAAAATCGTCACAATTCCCAATTTCGATAGTTTTATTCTTGATTCACAAAAATCGCCATTTTTCAAAAACTAAGATCGACACAATGGGATATTATTCCGTGCACTGTCACATTTGATAATCTTTCGGACATATTCAAGACTCTAAGAATTACTCAAATTTTTTAAAAACTTTTTCAAATCTATTCAAAACTCGACAGACATCAGGAGCATTAAAGGACTATTTAAACGTATTAAACGAATCCGTAAAAGCCGTATAGAGTCTCAAAGACGTCTTCAAGCTGACTGGATGAATCTCGGAAGTCTTGAATAGGTCTGGAAGAGATTCGAAAAAACTCATTACAAGCCTGAAATATTCTAAAACATGTCTGAGAGCTAAAAGAGTTTTAAATATAAATTTCGAAAAGTCGTGACACACTCAAGAAACATTAAGCGAGTCTCAAACGGTTTTAAACACCTAGAAGAATTAAAAAAGTCTTAATCAAGCTTATAATAGTCTTAGGTATTTAAGCCTGAAAAATGAATGAGTCAATCGGAGTCTTAAAGATAGTCTGAAACATGGGGGAAAATTCTTAAGGAATCTCAAATCTGAAAAGGTCTTGCAACGTCTTATTCAGTCCCGAAATATCTCAGACAAGTCCGGAAATATATCACTGATGTTTAGTACAGCATTCCTCAAAGGGGAGGGGGCCGACACCAAACCAAAAAGACTACCGCAAGAACATGCTTTTTAGAGAAGCTGGTTTCTTTAAATAAACTAATAATTTCTAAATAATTGGTTATTTCTGAAAGGTCGATTAATTTTATTCAGTTGGTTATTTTCAATTTATCTAATACTTCAAATTATTTGCTTATTTTTATCGATCAATCAAAAGTAATCAAATAATTGATTAATCAGAAAAAATTAATTTATTTTTAAAAATTATTCTTGCTAACGCGCATAGCTGTCATAGAGTTTAGTTCGTCTAGTTCAGACTTTAGATTAGTGATACAACAAGTATCGATAATATTATTGAAATATTAATATTTTTTATCGATCTATCGATAGTGTAAAATGAAACTATTGGAATACATATTTTCTTGTAACTCCTTGCTTCTGACTAATTTTAGGATCTGGCCAAACGCCTTATAATCCTTAATAGAGAAATTTTGGAACTCTTTCGCCATAAAAGTTACATTAAAAAAAAAAAAAAAACTTTCGTTAGTGCTACAATAGATCGATAGTATTATTTGCTGACCTTTGTGATTATCGATATTTCGTATCGCTACTTCGGATTGGGACTGTGCAAATTGTAGAAGCGCTAGCGTCGAGTATGTATTTTCTGATAAACAAACGGTGATCTGACGTTACGCAATGAGTTACTGTTAGCAAAAATGCGCAATTTTTGGCCAACGGACGTTTTTGACTCCCATAAGAAAAACACTCGGAGCAAAGATCATTATGTTACTGCCTGAGAATAAGAAATTTGTTAGAAACCAGAAGTTTATCAGCAAATGCTAAAAACCTTCTGGATGAAAAATGTATGCCTTTGGTTTCTAAGAAATTTCTTATCCTCAGGTAGTAACATGACGATCTTTGCTCCGCGTGTTTTTCTTATGGGAGTCAAAGCAACCATCACCGTTCGCTTATGAGTTAGGTGTATTTCCGGTGTTGTTGTTGTTGTTGTTGGCCCAGTCCGAATTCCAAACTCCGATTCTTTTTTTCTGTTTGAACTTCCATCCCTGGATACGAGTGCAACAGAAATTAATCATACACGATAGACTGCGCTAAGCGACATAATGATGATGATGATAAGGTTATCAGTCTTACGACCGGTTTGATGCAGCTCTCCATTTCTCCCTATCCTGTGCGACCCGCGAACCCACAGCTGGAGCTCGGAGCCCGACCCTACATGAAAACTCCCTCTATTAAACTTTTTAGCCTGTTAAGGGAAGGGGGCAGCAACTTTTACTAGAATAAATAAAATAAGTATTTTACCCCTCCGGTAGCCCTTTTTGAAACAAGAGATTTGTCCCTTGTTCTTTCTTGTTCACTCTTTTCGGATTGGAAAAAAGAAAAAATTGTTCTTTTTCAAATTTACCCCTTGAATAATTTCAGTCGCAACAATCCTATAAACTATACTTGATAAATCGATCATTTTCAGTGAATCCATTTTTGTTGTCAATTAATAACTAGGTACTTTCGATTAATTGATTATTTTTAATTCATGGGTCATTTCTGATGAAGTTATTGTTTTTGATAATTAGTTTATTTTCAATAACCAGCTATTTCAAAAATTGATTATTTTTGATAACATTACTTATAATCAGTTCTTAATTCTATTATAGATTAATCGTTTTTTAATTTAGTTGTATTTAATTAATCAGTTATTTTTAATGAATGGATTATTTTTGATTAATCATTTATTCTTAATGATATATTCTATCGTTTTCTTTTAATATTCTAGTTCTGATTATTATTTATCATAAATTTTATTTTTATGTTTTTTGATTACTATATTTTTAATCAACTTATTGATTTTATGATAATTTATTTTCAGTTATTCTAATTAATCAATTTTTTTATGAATCATTACTTTCATATTTGCAATCAATTATTTTCATTATTCGAGCATTGTCACTTTTCTTCGATACCTCTGACAACATTTTAATATTGGTATCTCATTATGAATACTTTATATTTCATAATTCAAAAAACTTATAAATTAATAATGTCAGTCTACTGTTGAACCTTCTTTTTATTCAATAGTACTTTAACCTTAATTTTTGACTTTATTTTCGCCAGAAAGCCTTTATAATTGCTACTCATAAATATTTAGGAAATTGTTTATCTTATTCTTGAGCCACTAGCCTCATGTCAGAAGAGGAGCTTATTGCATTTGAAAATGGACAAGTTTCAGTGACATCGTCAGTATTCGGTGAAAATAGGTAGATCTTTAATTTCACTCTTAAGGCCATATGGTAAAAATTGGGGTAAACTGAGTTGCCAGACAAGCAATGCCCTATTTATCCCTTGATTATTACCCTGCTGAATGGACATTGTCTAAACACCGGCGCCTTGCCAATCAACCTTTCTGAGGGCTACCCTTGCAAAGCTGTATCGATTCACAACACAGCCAGAGAATTAACTAATTAAGATATACAATCCACACTTTGAAAAACTGTGCATGTCCTTGAGTGGGGAAATCGATATTATCATTTCATTTGTATCTCATTCGCGTACACATTCGCACGGGACGCTGACAAGCGCATATTATATAAATTTGCATTGTTACGTTAAATTTATTGAGCCACGAACGTGGTAACGAGATATACTATCCGATATGACATACAATTCATTAACTGGCGAGCTTTATTACCCTCGCCCTGTACGCTAGTAGCTTTCGAGCTTCGAAAATTACATCCTCAGTATCGTTTGTAGAATTGGAGCAGCGGGTGCGGCGCGGCGCCGGAGCCGAGTGAAAAGCTCGTCTCTTAATTTCGGTATGCCGTAAATCAATTTTGAAATTTTTAGGCCCTGCGGAACAGCATAATCAGCGACCGAATCGACACTCCGTTTTCGAGAACTATAATTATTAATTAACTACTGATATGGGATTATGTAGTCTTAGGTAGAACTAGGCGGTCCGGATGTTTGTAATTGAAATATTAGCCTATCACAAATTTTAATTACGACTGTGGCTATGTTCTTTGAATTGGACGTTTGATTAGGTAGATTTGCGAACCGATGAAAATTAGACAAGAAAAACCGACAGTGAGCCTCAGATGTATGCTTTTGACTTTTAGAGACGAATTAGAGGGCGGTTGTTGGCATGCTTCCTCCGAGTTTATATTGAACAGCATTGGAACTTGGGATTAAATACATATAAATATAGGGTGATTGTTTTATTAGAAAATCGGCTTCGAGCTGCGTGGCTGCCGCTTGCGTGTCTCTGATGATGAGCTCATCATAGAGACACGCAGGCGACAGCCGCGCAGCTCGAAGCCGGGATTCCTTATTAAACAATTACCCTGTAGTTATATTTCCCTATATTAAGACGCAGCTTCACGAGGGAACTTCATCCTCAGTATTCCCGCAAATTCCGGCCCATTTTTTGGCAAATGCCTCCCCACTCATTTTCCACCCCGCCTATCTGGTGCTAATCGTTTCCATAACGGTCCCACCTCTTTCTCAATTTCGTCCCACCATCGTGTCATTGGTCTTCCCTTTTTGGTCTAACCTTGTCATACGGTAGCTAATCTTCCACATTTCCCTCCCATATTTGCCTCTCACTCCTTGCCATATAACGTGCGAATTTCCACATCATTTTGTATTTTTTCTTTATTCCCATGACACATCTTTCCATTGATTTTTGCGTCCCTCTAGGTCCAAGTCTGCGCCCCATATGTTAGTGATGGTAGGGTACGTATTTCTCCCAAGCAAGTGCTAGCTTTAATTCTCGTGCTTAATTTCCCCTTATACATGCCTTTTAATGTCCAAAATTTTTTTACCCCTTTTTCATTCGTTTGCTTACTTCTTTTCCCCTTCTGTTGGTGAGTGCTATTGTTTGTCCGGGATATTCCACTTCTTCTTGCCATTTTATTTCCTCTCTTCCTACTTTGACTACTCTCCTCTTTTCTGTCATTATCACTGGTTCGTTCGTGTTTATCTTTAGTCCTGCATTTCATTGAAAATGCTCGGTTCTGCTTCACTGGAGAAAGGTGTAAAAAAAAGTCAAGACCAGCCAGCCACGAACCGATGACTTTTGCCTTTCAATGATAGGATCATCATCGATCCTCGTGCTTTTTGGCTGAAGCCTGGGGGATCCAGCAACCGATCTCCTCCACCATCTGGTCGGAGATCTCCGTGACGTGGTCTATCCATCGCTTTGGCGAACGGCCCCTCAATCTTTTACCCTCGACTTCTCCATGGGCCACCATTTTCTCCAGGTTGTCAGAAGGTCTGCGGATAATGTGTCCAAAAAAGTTCAGATCATATCCAAACTGCCGAAAACTTGACCGTTTTGAAAATGTGGTAAAAAAATACGGAAAGCAAGCAAAATTTTATTAACATATTTGCTTCAAATAAAGGTGGGGATGTGGGAAATTTTGTTCAAAAATCAGTGATGTTCATTTTTTTTTTTAAATTTTATTTTTGTTCAAACTTTAATCATTTGAAAACTTTTAAATGAAATAAATGCTTTTGCAATAACGCGTGTTGGAAAAATTAATTTTTTAAAGTACCTAAATCAATTATTTCATTATTTTTAATCAATGATTATTTTTTATTTGTCAAGAAAAATTGGTCGAATAACCGAAAATATTTAATTGATGAAAATAAGCAAAATAATTGACGAATTGAAAATATCAATTATTTTTGATTAGTCAATTATTTAATTAATTTATTGTTTTTAAATTAATCTGTTAGTTTTGATTAACTGCTTGCATTCTGATTATTAAATTACTTTTTGAGTAATTGATTATTTTTAAATAATTATTTTGAATTAATCAGTTATTCTTGATTAATTAATAATTTTTGATTATAGCTAATTATTTTTTATTGATTAGTTAATTTTGATTAATAATATTTCTAATTTATCTAACACTTTCGATTATTTGATTATTTGGATTTTATGATCGATAATCGCTGATTGATCAACTTTTTGATTACTGTTAATCAGTTATTCTCAATAAATCAACTACTTTTCATCAATAGGTTATTTTTGATGAATGAATATTACTTTCAGTTTATTCATCGACCATTATAAACTATTGATAGCATTCATTCATTCATATGTAAAAAAAAATACCATCTTCACGTAAATGTATCTTTCCTCTTACCCCGTTCCCGCACTCCCCTCGTATGCAGAACATGATAATCGTACTAATTATGAATTCGTACTTTACTCTTGAGTGAAATTGTAATAGACAAACGTAATTAGTAACCATCTAATTTTTAGGTCCACTTTGTTGGATGTTTCTTTCTACAACAATTTGAACTTTCCCGCATTTTTTTTTTTCCAGACATGAAACGTTTTTTGTGAATTGTGCAGAAAAGTTCAACTATCCATTCGTACCCGAACCCTTGAGTAAAGGCCCATCGATGATATTTTATTTAAATCATAAAAAAAAAGAAGTAGAAATCAGTATCTGAAGCTAGTGGTTCCAGTGATAACGACAGCGATGTGATCTCCCGGAGAACGTGGAGATGAGGCTCATATCTGTGAAACGTGAAACATGAAAAGGAAAACTTAAGCTAATCTTCGTGAAATTCCATATTCCCGTACATTAGGGTGATCCAAAATTTTGCAATTTTCCAAATGTTTTCCTCCCAACGGCTTAGTTAGTTCTTTGTTTGAAAGCCCACCAGCCAACATTTTTGAATACCAATCAGTTTTTCTAGTAGCATGGGGGGGGGGGTCAAGTTGAGCGTATAAATATCTCTCTAAAAAAAAACTGGAACTGTGCTTTGAAAATTCCTAAAAATCAAATCTGGTTAAAAAATTTGGTTCGCTGTAAGGGATCATTTTTACTAGTTTACAATGTGTGTAACCTATCAAAAATTCTTCGAAAATCCAATTTCTAAGGGCAATGACCTCTGTTGTATTTGTGTAAAACGTATACTTTCTTGCATGTTGTTACTTAAAAGCCCACGCAAAGCATATAAAAGCTTGAAAATTACTATTTACTCGGTTTCAGGTGTACTGAACCCATTTATTTTGTTCCACCGAAGGGGCAGAACCCCAAAATTATGGATTATACTATCAAGCTTGCCTAAAAAATGGGGTTAAGAATTGCTGATTTTTGAGGTTATTGTAACTGCAACCCCGATCAGTAATGGTCCATATAGAGGGCAACGACGTAAAACTTCGAAAATTATAGAGCATTTTTTCAAGTATACATCAGTTACTAAGTTTTTATAGCAGCCGAATTCATTTTTAAAGTTTAATGTGAAACCCCGACCAACCATGGCCTACGGGAGCTACAACATGGGAAATTTAAAATTGTGTGATTCATTTACAGTTTTGATAGATTACAAAATGCCAAATTTCTGGTGTCCCAGTCCCAGTTCCCGTGCATTATTATTGGTAGTGTAAGTAGATCACGTGATCTTTGGATCATATAGATCATAAAATTTGTAAAAATAAAAAAGTAATGATTTAAGGTTACCAAAAAATATTAGATTTGTGATTTGAATCATATAGTGATCTTTGATTTTAGATCAAAAGTATTACAAGATTAGGATATTTTTCAGTGAAAACGATCCTGGGGAATTCCTCTAACAAAAAATTAAAAAATCATCACCCTCCTTCAAAAAAAAAAACAAAAAAAAAACCAAACTATTTATTTTATTTATTTTTAACGAAAAATGGGGTGTTTTTTACCCAAAAATCCAAATTTAAGAGAACGGTCTTCAAGAGGTAAGGAATCCTATCCCCAAATGAAATGAGCAATAGCCACCGTTGATCTATTTCATAGTCGAAAATTTGTAAATGATTTTTTTAAATCTATATCCGTGATTTTTTTCAATTTTTCAAATGATACGTTGATTGTGCACATCCCTGCAAAATATCATGACGCGTGCTGATGAGCTTCAACTTTCAATTTGATTACAATTTCGATGAAGGTTTTCAATTTGCTGACTATATTTTTTCCGTTGAGTCACAATGCGTAGATGGTAAAATTTGTTGTGTAATTTTCAATTATTGATATGTCGAATCAAATCATGTTTCCGATTAATTCTAGTTATGAAAGCTAGATAGCTATATGAGAAGTGCAAGTAGCTAGGAGTGATAAGAGGCCTCTAAAGAGCTTACAGGTATCAATATAATGGTGAAAACTATTTCGCTCGTATAATTTTTCATTTTCTGGGGGGGGGGGGGCTATTTTAATATTCGGATTTATTCTGTTCCTCATAGATCCTCTCTTTTTGCGGGTCTGGATGAACAAAAGGCTTATAAGTTCAGTAATGAAAATGTGGACATGTTTGCCCCCGTCTAGGGTAGAGCCAGAGGAGGCTTTGTTTTATTTATTTATTTATTTATTTTTTTCAGCTCATCAAAGGTCCCTTCCGAGTAGTAATTCGTGATAAAATATTTCGTTGCGTGTTTTCCATTTTTCGATTTTTTCTAGGTTAAAAAATGAATCCACGTACGACAATAAAATACAAATTTTTCTTTCTGTGGAATCAGTCAGTTAAAATGCGATTTAAATTTTTTGTTCATGCTCCTCAATTAATTTTGTCGAGAGACAACACCCTCCCTTCTTTCTGAAACAGCGTCATCATCTTCAATTCGCATCAAAATAACGTTAGAGACCTTGACCCTTCGTTGCACGGTAACACGTTACCGAACTTTCTCCGAATGACCTAAAAATAAATTTTCAAATTAAGATACGATGAATCATGGCGTTTCAGAAATTGAATATACGAAACGTCACCAGCACTTCGCACACAAAAATAAAAGAGTGAGAATGTAAAGCAAACTCGAATCTTTTCAGCTTTTTCGAGTTGGCTTTTACATGCTCGATTGCGTTTCACCCTAAAATGAAAATTGTAGCATCGGCGGGGGGGGGGGCTAAGGGCACAGAATGACGTTATTATGCTGATTTTCCCCTCCGAAGTGAAATAGTGATATTTGGAGAAGAGAACTGAGTTACTGACAGTTGTAGCGTAGTTAAGTTATATCAAAATTTTGGCGATTTCAATTTTGAGAAATCATTTTCTCCTCTTTTTTCAGTTTTCTCAGATTAATGTATAGGAAAAAAAGTCATTTCGAGGCGGGGGGGATAGTATTAAGTCCCCCCCCCCCAATAACTACACCACTGGTTGCTTGAATGACATATGTAGATCACTGGATTTACATAATATGTTAGTATTGTTTCTCATGTTTTTACAATCAGTTAGTCCATGATGCCTGTTGAGGTCGCAAACTAAGAATTGAGGATTATTGAGGGATTTGAGGATTTTATTTGCGGACTTTAGGAAACTTCTCCCAGTTTTGCACGGTTAATTCCGAATGAGGCTTTCAGAAAGGACATTCATTGATTTTTGTTATATTTCCCTCTCGATTCCGTGGAGGATTTTTCTAACAAAATGAAAAATACTATTACGCCACAGTTTTCACTTTAGTGTGGAACTGAAAAAGTTCAGCGACCTCGAAAACCTGCATCATGATATCCATACTGTGCCTACTGGTATCTTCATTTCTAGCTGGCTCCTTTGGTGCCATAGTCGTCATTTCAGAGTAAAACTGACATCAAAAACGAGTGTAATGACCTTAGAAAATAGAAATTGATAAAATTTGAGAGCCTTTCCTTCCCTGATACCCCAGTTTTGAATGAAATTGAATTCTGTGAACTTGAAACCCTCCACAGTATTTCTATTCGATGACTGATGATTGTTTCAAAAAGTTATGGTAGAGAGTCATTTCTGATACTTCAAACACAGAAAAACACAATTCCAAAGTGTGGTATATAATGATAAAGGGGGTGGGAGGAAAAAAATTCAAGTATTCTTAGATGGAGATATGCCTGGCAGTGAGTTACATCCATGTTTTCTGTTTCCTAAAATCGATAGGACCATGAGAATGTTGAAAATCCTGCGTCTTTGTAAAGTATAATTATGGTAAAGAAAAGGTTCACAGCTCCCCCCCCCCTCTCGACATTTCTAGAGTACTTGGAAAAAAAAATTGAATGGAACCTTCCTTCACATTGCTTCTCCCCTTCGATATTTTTTGGGTACTTGAAAAAAAAATTGAAAGAACCTTTCTTGATATATAGAATCTTACGAGGAACAGTTTTAATTTGAAATATGTTTTCTTAAATTTGATAGTCTTAGTTGTTTCTGCAGGAAACAATATTAACAACAAGATTAGAGAGCCACCTAGGGCGGAGGGTTTTCTAAGACGTCCAATATCAGCGTTATTCCGCAAAAAAATCATTGATACCAATTTTCTCCTGTGTTGCCCCATTTATGATCTGAGTTTTAGACACTGTTTGAATTGATGAGAACCAAAAGAGGGAAAGTCTATTTTTCGCATTTTTCAGGAGACACAAGAAACTGATTCATTCGAAAACCCGAAAGTTGTGGGAAACGTGTTTTAGGTATTGAAAGAGGACCACAAGACACGACTTTTAAGGCAATTACGAAAAAAAAGATTTTCAGGTGCACCGGAGATATGCCTCCTGAAAGAAAGTGGACGTAGTCCTTTTTGGTTCCTAATCTGAAATTTTTTTTTCTCTTTTGCCAGAAATCGAATGGAACTTGTTCCTACACTTAAGTGCTTCACTTCAGCGTTGATCCCACCTGAATTGACCAAAGTCCCTGAGAGTTATAAAATTTTTAGTAAATCGCTCTTCAATATTGCGAATTTTTAAAACAGGCACTTCATAATTCGATATATTTACCAACTTATATCAGTAAAGAATACAGGTACAGATGAACGTTAACAGAATTACATTGGACTTGGCCCCTTTTGGTTCCCAACGCGATAGGACGACGTTGCCAAAAAGCATTTTCCCGGCGGTTTCGCGAAATTTTAACCACGCCAGTCGATCCGCTATACTTCAATACCCCGATTTCCGCCAAAAAGTCGAAAACGATGATTTTAGACTTCCCCCCCCCTTTTTGGTTCTCTCCGATTCATTTGTATCTGTATGGAGACATTGCATAATGCTGTGAAATCATTTTTTATTCGTATAAGATGATTGATTTAATTGTTTTGCATTATCCCCACCTGATCTCCAGTTTTCCATTTTGATATGCCCCCTAATTTTCTGTGAATTTTTCGAAAATTTAACTTACATTGAACTTATAAGACCACTTCAGAAACCTATTGAATCAGAATTCGCTGTCTGTTTTTTTCGAATATGAAAAATTTCTTTGAATTCACTTTTCTTGATCATTTTTTGATTTTTTGTTTTCCATTTAGAATGTAAGCCGTTTTTTTTTGGGGGGGGGGGGTGAAAATTTCTCCAAGATTTGTATAAGTAAAAGCTTTATTGTAATAAATCCGTTCTACATTTTTTTCTTTTTGAATTTAATACATCTTTGTCAAACTATTTTTGCATTACTAACCTTTGATTTTTGATTTTCCACTCTGAGATATGTAAAGCTATTTTCAATTAATCTGACCAGAAAATTTTACAGGATTTGAGTAAGGATTTCAGGATTTCAGTCTCTTTAATTTATAAATGCTTGGGCATTACCTGCTTTAAATTTTTGATTTTGCAATTCTTTTATACGTCTTGCATAAAGATTTCAAGAATAATTCAGTTCTCTTTTTTGCACTTTTATAAAAATTAAAAACGGAAAAATTGAAAGTTCTTTCATCACTCATAGTGTTTTGTTTTAAACTGAGACGTTCATTTTCCGTAAGCTTCATTGAAAACTCGCTCAATATCAGGGTAGTAACCGCAAGTATCAACTCAAATTCCGTTTTTGATTAGTTGTATAGAATTGAAAAATAGATGTCTGCTCTGGAATTCTTGATATTTTCTCAATATTTTCTCCAAAAGTTATGAAATTTAGTCATTATTTTTATTGACAGTATCATGATTTCAGTTCTTAATTATAACCCACTCCCTCCTCCCTAACCATAATTTAAATTTGTAAATCAATTTGGTAAATTAAGGAAATGCAGTTGGTGAAACTGAAAATGTATCAAGACTTTTTATTTTTACTTGACGTTCGTTTTGAGATTGATCACTCCACTCAACTAATGAGTCAAGATCTAGTTGCATTTTAACACAATCATTTCGAGATTTTATAATTTTATAAATTTTCATAAATTAGGAGTACGTATGGACCCAAAACCGAACCCTGAGGAACGCCTGACACACTCTTGTAACATGTAGATGCCACTCCTTTATACTCGACAAACTGCATTCTGTTATTTAAGTAGGAGTGAAATAGAATTATTCGATATTTTGAAAAGCCAAAACTACACTATTTTTGGAGTAAAATTTTACGGTTGACAGTGTCAAAAGCCTTTGAAAAATGTATGTAATTGGTATCCATTTGCCCACACTTAGAGAGGGTTATATTGACATCATAAGAAGTTCATTAGATTTGTTTACACTAAATATCCCTTTTTTAAAGCCGTGTTGACAGGAAGATATGTTTTTGGATTGATTGTATAGATATTTGTGCAGTACAGTTTCAAAAATTTTAACCGCGAGTGGAATTTGAGAGATGGGAAGATAATTTTTATTTCATTTATGTTGCCTGACTTGTAAAGTGTAATAACTTTCGATATTTTCCGTATTGTTGGATAAATACCTGTCTCAAGGACAGTATTGCAGAGATAAGTTAAGAGTGTAAGTAAAAACTGTGAGCAAGCTCGAAATATGTATGGTGGAATAAAATCAGGGCCGCAAGATAATTTAGGTTTTTAAGATCATGCAAGACACGCAGGGCCGTACCTAGGATTTAAGTGAGGCGGTTTTGCGATTAAGATGAATATTATTTCTTGGTGGGGTGGGGGCTACAAATACTCCAAATTTATCAAATTTCCCACATGTACCTCTCCGTCTCAACCCATTGTTTTTTTGGTCAATGGAGGGGATGTTGGACCCCTACCATCCCCCTCGTCGGTACGGCCCTGAAGGCACGGCTTATATCCTAGACAGTGATTATACCCACCGATGTAAGGCCTTCGCCTCCAGTAACACCCACCCCATGAGCACTCTGAGTTTGGTTCTGAGTTATATTTTTATCGCTAAAAACACTGAAAAAATAGTTTGCAAATGATTCCGCAATGGTATCGGAACTTGTGTACACATTTGTTCACCAAAGGTATATAACTCTGTGCCACACCTACTACTTTGCCTGTTGGCAATCTCGCCAGAATTCTTTTGGTTGAGATTTCATTCTGTCCTCCAAAGCATTTTTATGTGTAATTTATGCTTTTGTTATTAAAACCTTGATTTCTTTTCTTATATACCCGAATTTTTGCTTTAACTCTTCACGAGGAGGTTTCCTTTTGATTTGTTTATGTAGAGAGGACTTCTTTTTCAATTTTTTAGTAATTTCATATGTGAACCAAGTAGGATATTTTTTCCGTCCAGTATCCTTTTCTAATGGCACTGTCTTGCTCAAGATGTCTATTACTGAATTTTGGAAATACTCAGCAGCTTGGTGACTATCTGTAAGCTTGTACAGTTCATCCTAATTTTTCAATTACACATGTCTAGAAAATTTGCTTTTTTGAAATCAAAACTACGAGGGTTTGTAGCTACAGTTGTATTTTTTTTTGAGGGATGTTTAACAAAACCAAACAACTCGACGAGTAGGGGTGGGTGGTAACTGTCACAGATATCGGTCAAGGAGTCGCCTTCAGAAATTGCGATGTGAAAGAAGTTGGTAAATACCAAGTCTAGTGTTCTATTTAAAAAATTTGAGATAGTGTTATGTGACTTAAGATGATTGATATCTAAAAATTAATCGATGTCTTTGTATGCTCCATGATGTTCATCAGACTCACTTACATTATTGTCGAATAATGGCAGGTTGACCCAATACAGTTAGCAGCAACTGCGGGAGGAGTAAGATGCATCACCCCCTACAATTACAAAAATATTTATCGTTTAAAAGGAGGGGAGGGAAACTCGACACCAAAAACTCCAAATATCTCCTTGACGGCCAGTTCAAGAAAGGGTGGGAAATAAAACAAAAAAAAACAAAATTTTTTTCTCGGGCAGTGGAACAAAAACTAAATTAAACCTTCTGTATTATAACTGCAGTGGACTGGTGGCCAAGGAGAGAATTTATGAATTCGAGAATAACGTCAGAAAAATAAAATGGGACATTATAGCACTTTGGGAGATGAGGAAGAATTGGGAAAATTTGGTGAAGAAGATAAATGGGTACTCCTTCTACCATTTCGGACAAACCAGAGGCTACAGGGAAGTGGGGTTTCATATAAAAGAAGAAATAACGAACAGAATGGTCGAAATTAGGGGAATGTCAGAGAGAATTCGCTTCTTGAAATTACAGCTAGGGGGAAAAGGTAAGGGCCGTATACGCTCCAGTGCTGGACTCGGAGGAACGCAAAATTACTCGTACTAAATTTTATGAAGATTTAGAGGAAACTCTACGAAACCACAAAGAATATTATAATTTATAGTGGGCAACTGGAACGCAATTGTTGGAGACTGCCAAAATATTATCGAAAACTTTGGAAATTTCGGTCCGGGAACTAGAAATGAAAATGGAAATAAGTTGATAGATTTTAGCTAACACTTTCTTCCCGAAGAACCAAAAGTTAAAATAGACTTGGCACTCACTCGGAGGGGGGGGGGATATAAAAACGAAATTGACCACATGTTGGTCAATGATTTATCAATTGTGGAGAACGTCGTGGCTCTTCCTGGCTTCCGCTTCAGCTCCGACCACCAGGATATACCGAGGTACTCTGAGCTTTCCTAGGCGATCCGTGTTTAGGAACTGCAGAAAGAAGAAACTGGGGAAAAGGACCATTCCTATGTGGAGGATGAACGAGGCTAGACGATGATATCCGAGTGCATGAAAGAGATTGAACAAGCTTGGGAGCAGTGCAGCATTCAAGAACTGTACGATAAAATCGAGAGTAGGATCAAAGGCATGTATGAACAGTTTGGAAAGATAGTATCAGTAGAACGAACCGAGGACAAGTTAACAGCGGAAACAAAGAAATTGATAGAAACTAGAAACAGACTGGAAAAGAAAGAACAAAAACGCAAAATTAGGAAATTGAGGTGCTTCTGCTAAGGAAGAAAGTGAGAGTGTAAATTAGAAAGGACGTGGGTAACTACGAAGTGGAAAAGATTGAGAAGATCCTATAGCAGAGAGCAACTTTATGAAAAAAGTGAAGAAGATGTTGTACTCGGACAAAAAGCTCATTCCAAGCATGGAGGACGAATGTGGCCAGAAGGTGACTGACTGACCGAAAAGGTATCACGGAGGTAGCAACACGTTTCTATGAAGGATTGTATAAGGCAAGACACAACGATCAAGAAAGTCTAAGGAAATGGTTAGAGAGAAAGTTGAGAACTTCCCAAAAATACTACAAGAGGAAGTCAAAAAAGCGATCAAGTCTCTGAAGACGGACAAAGCGATCGGTTCAGATGGAATTGAAAATAGCACACTTAAGCTGTTCATGGAAGAACTTACACCTATGTTAACAAAAATTTTTAACAGGGTGGACTCTAAAACTGGCCCAAGACAGTCGCAAGAGGCCGAGATTATTATACTGTACAAAAAAGGGGGAAGAGAAGACATCAAAACTACAGACCTATTAGTTTGACCTTGAATATGGGAACGATCTTTATGAAAATAATAAAAGAAAGTCTGTATGCACAGTTACACTTTCAACAAGCGAGAAAGCAGGCGGGATTTAGGAGGAACCGTTCGACTATAGACCAAATTTTTGTAATAACTCAAATTATTAAAAAAAGCAATTGAATATAAATTTCCCGATTCCCGTATACTTACTTCTTATCGATTTTACGAAAGCATTCGACTCGGTAAATCACGACTTCCTTTGGAAATCACTTTTGACACAAGGCATTAACCAGAAAGCAATAAAAATACGTAAACAAGTCTATGAGAAGCAATCACATATGTCAGAACGAATGTAAAATGAAGAGAATTCAGGGTGGAGAAGGTGTCCGGCAGGGAGACATTCTGTCGCAAAATCTCTTCAACTGCGTACTGGAGGAGGTAATGAGACATCTCGACTGGGGGGATAAGGGAATCAACATTGACAGCGAAATTTGTAAATAATCTGAGGTTCGCAGACGATGTGGCCTTATTAGCGAGTAACTTAAAAGATCGAGTTGAGATGTCAGACGAGCTGATAGCGGCATGCAGGCCAGCTGGGCTGGAAATAAATGCCAAGAAAACTAAATTACTCTCTAATGCTCAAAAAGAGCTGGTGTTCATTGCCAACGAGGAGATACAGTGAGAGTGTGAAACGAGATACCTTGGCCAAATGATATCCTTCAGTAACTCGAGGGGAAAAAGAAAGTCTCAAACAGAATTAAAAGTGGCTGCAGTAGCTCTTGGAAACTGAAAGACATTTTCAAAAGTAATGTTCCAATAACAACTAAGGTGGAGGTCTGGAAGAGCTGCATCCAACCAACAATCACATAAGGGGCACAGACATGGGCTCTCACCAAAACCAATTTAAATAGATTTCGAACGACACAAAACTACATGTCTCGTAGCATGTTGAACATCAGAATAAGAAACAAGATAAAAATGTCGGAGATTAGGGCAGAAACAAGACTACGAGATATAGGAGAAGTAATTAAGAGCCTGAAGTGGAGCTATGCTGGTCATATTTGGAGGGGATGAAACGGCAGATGGGAGAAAATGTGGAAGTATGGACCCCAAGAAACTACAGGAGAGGAAGGGGAAGGCCCATAACACGTTGGAGGGACGAAATAGATACATTTCAGAGTATAAAATGGAGAAAGAGCACCCATGAAAGAGAAGCATGGCGGGACAAAGGGGAGGCTTGTGCCCAACACTGGGCGGTGTGTAGCAAATTGGGAGAGGATGGTGGAGGAGAGACGTACTGTTCGGGGCGCAAGAGACCTGTTTAAGGAGGACAAGTCTTAAACCAAACGCTTAATTCTCTTTAGTTTAATGTATAATCCAAACTTCCAATTGTGGAAAGGAATATACAGGGTGCTTCAGTTTTCGACGCAACATAGGAAAACCCGGTATGTTGCATGGTGATATGAATAAGACGGCACAGGGTGGCCATCTATTCAGATTTAAACGCAACAAAACTTCGGGTGAAATCTCCGATGATTTTTAAGGAATTTCATCGGAAATTGTTGGAAAAAAATTCCGATGATTTCCGAAGAATCTCGTCAGAAATCTTTAGAAAAAACTTCCAGTGATTTCCTAAAAAATTTCATCAAAATTCTTTAAGAAAAATTTTTTGATAATTTTTGAAGTATTTCATAGGAAACACAAAAGGGGAAAATCTCTGATGATTTTTCAGGGAAAAAATTCCAATAATTCCCGATGAATTTCTTGGGAAACTTCGGAGAAAATCTTCAATGTTGTTGAGAAAATTTCATCAAAATTATTCGGGAAAATTTTCCGATCATTTTTGAATTATCAAACCATCAGAATTCTCCCTCGAATATTTCCACGAAATACTTCAAAAATTATCAAAAATTCTTCCTGAAGAATTTTAATGAAATTTTTTTTGAAATCATTGGACACTTTTCCTAAAGATTTCCGAGGAAATTCTTCGGAAATTATTAGAATTTTTTTCCAAAAATTTCGGATGAACTTCCTTAAAAATCATCGGAGATTTTTCCCGAATGTTTCCTATGAAATACTTCAAAAATTATCCAAAACTTTTCTTGAAGAATTTTGATAAAAATTTTTGGGAATCATTGGCAATTTTTTCTAAACATTTCCGACGAGATTCTTTGGAAATTATCGGAATTTTTTCTAACAATTTCCAGTGCAATTCCTTAAAAATCATCAGAAATATTCCCGAAGTTTCCGAGGAAATTATTATTGAAATTTTTTCCCAAAAATTTCGGATGAACTTCCTTGAAAATCATTAGAAATTTTTCCCTAGTATTTCCCATGAAATACTTCAAGAATTATCGAAAAATTTTCTTGAAGAATTTTAATGAAATATTTTGGGAAATCATTGAAAATTTTTTCAACAATTTCCGATGACATTCCTTAAAAATCATCGAAGATTTTCCTCGAAGTTTCGGGAGAAATTCTTTGGAAATTGTTGGAATTATTTTCCAATAATTCCGATGAAATTCCTAAAAATCAGCGGAGATTTTTCCCGAAGTTTCAGAGTTTTCGAAGAAATTCTTTGGAAATTATTGGAATATTTTCCCAAAAATTCTGGATAAACTCCCTTAAAAATCATCAGTTTAGAAAAAATTTTCAATGATTTCTCAAAAAACTTCATCAAAATTCTTCGATAATTTTTGAAGTATTTTATAGGAAACACTTGGGAAAAATCTCCGATGATTTTTAGGAATTTCATCGGAACTGGTGGAAGAAAATTCCGATAATTTCCAGAGAATCTCACGGGGAAAAATATTCCGATAATTTCCGAAGAATTTTATCAGAAATCTTTAGAAAAAATGTCCAATGGATACCAAAAAAAAAAATCATCTAAATTCTTCAGGAAGATTTTTTGATAACTTTTGAAGTAAGTATATCATGAGAAATACTCGGAGGAAAATTCCGATGGTTTAATAATTCAAAAATTATCGGACAATTTTCTCGAATAATTTTGATGGAATTTTATCAACATTGGAAATTTCTTCTGAAGATTTTCGATGAGATTCTTCGGAAATTATCGAAGTTTTTTCAAAAATTTTCGATGAAATTCCTTGAAAATCATAGAAAATTTTCCCCCAAGTTTCCCAAGAAGTTCTTCGGAAATTACTAGAATTTTTTCCCGAAAATTTCAGATGAACTTCCTTAAAAATCATCTGAGATTTTTCCCCAGTGTTTCCTATAAAATACTTCAAGAATTATAGAAAAATTTTCTTGAAGAATTTTGATGAAATTTTTTCGGAAATTATTTTATTTTATTTTATTTATTTAAGGTCCCCTCAACAGCCATTGGCCAATTACAGAGGAGACCGTTCTTAATTAATAATACAACTGTAAAAAAAGAAAATACAGACTTGTTTTAAATAATAATAATAATAATAATAATAATAATAATAAAAATAAAACAAAATGAAACAAAAAAAAACAAGGGGAAAAAATGGTACTGGTGCCTCAGCCCTCTCCCACCCTCCAAGGTCCCTCCAAACGCCGCTTGAACTTTGCCCTGTCAGTATCAAATATGTCAGCCTCTGCGCATAGTCTAAGAAATTTTTCAGTAATTTTCATCATGTTATTCATAGGAGAAAATTCCATTTTGGCCGTTCGATAGCGATGTAGTGGAAAAATTATCTTTCGCCTAGAATTAATTTTTGGAACCCCAAAGTTGATTTTTCCAAATAATTTTTCATCCTGAATATTTCCATGAATAAGGTCGTATACGAACATTACAGCTGTTATTTCTCTTCTTTTTTCTAGCGCGTGAAGTTTATAACCTATTAAGATTTCTTTTTGCGACAAACTTTCTGGGTAATACTCAGTCTTTCAAAAAGAGATATTTCAGAAATCTGGATTGTATTTTTTCAACTTTACTTATCAGTTTTTTTGTATGTGGAAACCAAACCAGTACCCCATATTCCAAAATGGACTGAACAAATGAGTAATAAAGTATTTTAATGTACTGGTTTTTCGGAAATATGCAGTGTTTCTCACAATGAAATATGCCATTATCCTCGCTTTATTGAGACTCTCTTCAAGGTGCTCATTGAAGGTGAGCTCTTTATTTAAAAGGACCCCGAAATGAACACACACCAAAGCTGTTTAAAAAAGAAAATGGCAGGTTGAAGTCCCCATGTAAAAGTAAGTCTCGTTATTAATCTGTATGAGGTCCACTGTGCAGTCGCCCAGGATCTCCTGTGGAGTACGGTGGGAGAGAGACAGGTTGACCTGGTGATAGCGAGCGAGCCCTACAGGCTGGATGAAGTTCGAGGATGGTACAGAGACCGTACTGGACTGGCAGCCGTTGGCGTATGCCCTGACTGTCCGATAGCTCCTGGCGAGGTAGAGGAAGTGGAGGGGTACGTAGCTGTACAGGTGGGCGACATCACCGTATACAGCTGCTACTTCTTCCCAAACAGAAGACTGGAGGAGTTCGAGGCCTACCTCGCCTGTCTGGAGGAGAGCATCGCGAGGAAGACGACATGAGTCATCGTGGCCGGCGACTTCAACGTCAAATCAGAGGAGTGGCACGCCGGCCGGACCGACCCCCGAGGATACGCCCTGGGGGAGCTTGCCGCCCGGCACGACATCGTTCTGATGAACACGGGCGGCACTCCCATTCGTTACCATCAGGGCGTGGGGTCGGTCTTAGACGTCACCTTCGCGTCAGCCGGGCTGGCTCGCTGGATCAAGGGCTAGACCGTGCTGGATGAGGAGTCAGGGAGTGACCACCGGTATATCACCTTCAAGCTGGACCAAGGAACCGAGGAGGTCACTGCTCCAAAGAAGCTGGGACGATGGGCGATCAGGAAGCTCGATGCAGATCGACTGAAGGCGAGCTTCCTGACTCTCACCTGGGGAACGGGAGAGTGTCGGGCAGAAGAAGAGGAGAGCGCGGAGGCCGCGGCCGCGAACGCCATCCGGACAGTGGTCGCGGCCTGCGATAGCGCAATGCCCCGAGTCGGTCCACCGCGCAAGAGACAACCCGTCTACTGGTGGACGAAGGACATCGCCAAGCTGCGGAAGGAGTGCAACCGACTTCGCCGTCGGTACCAACGCACAAGAAGAGACGACGAAGCGGCCACAGCAGCTTCGCAGCAATACCAGCAGGCTTGTCGTACTCTCAAGCTCGCCGTACGCCAAAGCAAGAAGGCAGCTTGGAGGAGTTGTGTCAGGAAGCAGATGACGACCCCTTCGGCAAGCCGTACAAGGTAGTCATGCGGAAAGCCGGAAGGCCGTCAGTGATGAGCCGTATGGAGCCGGGGGTGCTGCAACAGGTAGTTCAAGAACTGTTCCCCCAGCGCCCCCCGCTAACAGCAGTCTCCGCCGAAGTGCGAGAGGATATCCCTCTGCTTAGTGTAGGAGAAGTGGACAGCGCGATCGACCGGATCTGGACAAAGAAGAGGAAGGCGCCTGGTCCGGACATGATTCCCAACGTCGTCTGGGAAGTAGTCCACCGAGCAGACCCGTCCCTCCTGACCAACGTATTCAATCGCGCGTTGCAGGAGGGGACATTCCCTAGCAGATGGAAGACGGCGCGGCTGGCACTGATCAAGAAGCCAGGAAAGCCAGATGGCCAGCCGTCCTCGTACCGGCTATTTGCCTGCTCGACACCGTCGGCAAGGTGTTTGAGCGTACCATCGTGGATAGGCTGGAGGAGCATTTTCAAAGGCGGAAGACGATTTCAAGCAGTCAGTGCGGATTCAGAACTGGCCGCTCGACTGCGGACACCGCGCTGAAGTTGAAGAGACTGGTGCAGAAGGCGATTCGCGAGCGGCAGTTCTGCGCGGCGGTCAGCCTCGACATCAAGAACGCGTTCAACTCCATTCCGTATACGCGTATCATGGAGGCGAGGCGTTGGAGTTGGCGCGGGTACCTGGTTACCTCGTGCGCATCATCAGGAGCTACTTTTCCGGCCGCCGGATAGAGATGGAGTCGGCGGCCGGACCAATCACACGGGAGATGACCTGCGGCGTTCCTCAGGGATCAGTACTTGGACCTACCCTGTGGAACGTCGCCTTCAACGGGATGCTGAGGCTGGCACTACCACCAAGCGTAAAGTTGATCTGTTGCTGGTGGTGTGCCAGGTGGAGACAACAGCAGAGGCCACGTGACGAGTGAACCAGGCGTTAGAGATGCTGACCCACTGGATCGAGTCGGCGGGGCTGTGCTTAGCGGTTCAGAAGACAGAAGCGGTTTTGTTCACGACGCGACGCAAGTACAGCCCACCCACCTTTGTCCTGAAAGGTGTGGAGATTGGGCTCTGTACAGCCCTGAAGTACCTGGGGCTGTGGTTCGACGGGAATTTGCATTTCCGAGAGCACTTCCGACCGGCAGCTGAGAAGGCGGATCGAGTAGCCGGCCAGCTGTCCCGTCTGATGTCGAACCTAGGGGGGCCGAGAGAGCAGCAACATAGGATGTACGTAAACGTCATCATGTCGGTCCTCCTATACGGGGCGCCAGTATTCGCTGACGTCATCGATATACCATACAGGAGAGCAGAGATGGAGAAGATCCAGCGAAATCGAACTCAAGGTCGGCGAAATTGCGACGGTATACGGTGCGAAGAAGAAAGCGAAGACGAAACGGGAGGCACTTCGGGTCAAGCGAGTCATCCAGCAGGACACGCTTCGGAAGTGGAAGGACGCGCTCGCCTATTCGACCAAGGGCGAGTGGACCCGAGCGCTGATACGCGACCTCGACGGATGGGTAGGAAGAACGCACGGAGCGCTTAACTTCCACCTTACCCAAGTATTGAGCGGTCACGGGTGCTTCGGCACGTACCTACATCGGATGTCGATAGTGCCGAGCCCCGTGTGTGCGCACTGTGATCGAGGGGCGGAGGACACACCTTGGCACACCCTGTTCGAATATGAGGCCTGGGAGCAGGTGAGGCGCGGGACGGCCACAACAGCGATCGATCCCGGCGGCGACGATGAAGAAGAAGAAGACAACGACGTTGGCGTGATCAGCCGTCTCGTGCCGGACACCCTGGTTCCGGAGATGATGAAGAACGGAAGCAGTTGGGACCGAGTGTCTGCCTTTGTCTCGGCCATCATGAAGAAGAAGATGCAGACGTAGTGGTCGAGACAGAGGGCCGGCGATTCACCATGCTCGGCTCACACCATCGAACAGGAGGAGAACTCGGTACCATCCTAGGAAGAGCTGCTGCAGCTGCACTGCGGACCCACCGGCAGGGCTCACCCGTCGTCACCACCTACCTGCGTCGACACACGGACCAAGACGAGGAGGTGAGGGGTGAGTGAAGAGAGGCAGCGCGTCCGGCCGTGGGGAACCTGAAATTTCCAGGCGAGCGCTCAGGGAGTGCGGACCTCGGTCAGTAGGGAACCCCATGGTGGCCCTGGTAAGACGCGCGCACCGTTCCGGCACGTAGAAATGGGGGATCGGGCCCGGCCCCAAGGCGTCCCTCCGGTCACTGACGCGATACTCGAAAGGGTAGTTCCTGTGGCCGGGGGTGCGGTGTCATAGGGGCCACTTTGGCATGCGTGCATCGCCATACGTCCCACCACACACCACTAATCTGTTATGAGGTAATTTTATCAAAAATTATTGAATACTCCCACCCACCCGTTCCCGGGGGGGGGGGGATAAGATAAACCTATGTACAGCCAAGTGTGATTTGAAGTACGTATTCTAATCCAAATTAGTGTGCAGGTGATTTCCTCAACTTCCGATGCAGTACCTCTTTCAACCCAAAGATGCTTCCTGATAGCTAACATGACCCCACCCCCACGTGTGCTAACCCTAATAAGCTGGACCCTGTCTTTTTGAACTATGTTGTATTCGCTATCAAAAAGCTCCCAACTTTTTATGGCCCCTTTAGCCATGTCTCGGTTAATGCAATTATGTCGTATGAGTTCGCTTTATTACTAAAGTAGAATTGTTCGAGGTGGCTTAGTGGCCGAGTGGATTCGAACGCTGCCTCCTGAACCACGGAACGCGGGTTCGAATCCCAGTACGGACGGCGAATTTTCAAGATTGAAATATGATAAGAAAATAATAAAATGCAAGAATGCATGAAAAACTTTAACATCCGACCAAGCCACGCTAATTGTAGCAAGAGATGAAGTTCAATTTAATTGTTCCGCCGGTATTCAAAAAGACTACAGTTATTGGGTTAGCCACACCTATAGATTACTATCACCTGACTAGTCTGGTGTGCCATGCTGGTTGCATGCCCCTGATAGAGAAGGAAAACTCTTTCATAACCATTCCCTAGTAATGGCTTGTCACCAAGGGGAATTAGACTATAACCCTTGTATCAAGATAATTGATCAAGGAGGTCTGTGTCCCAGTGGGTGGACCAAAACATCTGTTTCAAGAATTGTTCGACCTTTGTCCTCAGTCCCCTTATATTTTAATAGTGGCGAAATAGTTTCGTCTTATTTTTATCCATATTCTTCTAAGGAAACTAGGGATTTCTTGTGTGTGTGTGTGTGTGTGTGTGTGTGTGTGAGAGAGAGAGAGAGAGAGAGAGAAAAGCGAAAGAACTTTCCAACAAGTTTAACTGTTTTATGTTCCAGTACTATACTAGATGGACCAAATTGTTTCAGTCCGGCTCTGCTCATGAACGCTTAATACTATTTAGTTTTTCCTACTTAGATACCCTGCTCCGAGCTAAACCACGTAAGGTGATTATAAATTTCCCTCCTTTTCCAATCGGTCGTTCAATCAATGTGAGAAGAGGACTCGTTTGAATTTCATCGAAAAACAGAAAACTCGAACGAATGGAAATTTTTACCCCTTGTCGAGAGGTTCTAGTCAACATTTATCTTCACATGTGATCGTTCCTTTCCCTTTCGTTCCATTCGCTGAAAATTTGGTCTCGGATAAATTAAACCAACTTTCGTTTGCTCGCGAATGAATAAGCTCTCGGGGTGGAGAACCGGGGAAGGGAAAGCTTTGTTTGATGGAAAACAGGAATAAACAGGCTTATACAATTCGACTAACTAGTAACTACGTTTGCCGTCGTCGGATTAAATTTGACGCTCGGTCTGCGAATGAGAAGAAAGAAATTGCCGTAATGAATACCGTGTGTTTAATCCGAGCAAGGACAATTTTCAGAATGAAATTGGGTTACGAACTGAATCGATGATTATCTGTGCCGCGCATCTCTTTCATTCACAAAACGGCGAGCCGAGCGAGCGGCAGCGACGCCGCCAAATATTTTGTTCATTTTCGCTCCACTCGTGCTCGCCTAAATTTCTCTCCGTGTTTTCTTCGGCCAGTTCGAACGTGTGAAAATTTTCCATCAATCTCCGCCGTTACCTGACGTCCTACGAGTAAAATCGCGCTTTCGAGGGGGGGCTGAAAAAAGATGAAGCCGTACCACGTGTACCGTGTCGGATGCTTTCTGCACGTTACCTTCAACAAGATGAATGTAAACACATTTAGTTTTTCACCCCGGACTTCGTATTTACAAAAGAAGAGCTTTTTCCAAAATGGCCGATGTCCAAAAACGCGCGGTTTTCAGGAGGCAATAAAAGCTGGTTAGGTCATTAAAACTGTAAATACGGTAAATTCTTAAATGTAATATTATTGGTCTAAGTCAAGAACGATTCGTACAAAGCTCATTTTCACAGAAATGTTCAGCTTATCGTCCCGATGAAGGGACGGAGGGAACCCCTCCGATTGGGACTTCCAGTGCCACCGAAAAAACACTCTTAAATTTGGGTTTTTTGGTGATAATTTGTACCTTATTACCTGTATAAAAAAAATTCAAACAACCTTTAATTTGAACCCGATTTGCTATAAGAATTTTGTTTTATTATTGCCTTTGAATAGGTCTTACAATAGTATTTGCATTCCATATCAGTCGCAGCCGCGTAGCTAAGGAGGGTCTGGGTGGGCCCAGACCCCTCATAAATTTTTTTCTCCCCCCTAATTTGCAAAGCTACACTCGGGCAAACATGTATAATGGATTATTGTGGAATTGATGCTCCCCACTATTAACTACGTAGCCCTGGTAGTGGTTGGTTATGATATTGACCTGCCCCTGAAGATTGAAAATCTTTCTCCAGTCTTATCCAGTTTTACATATGCATCTGCAGGGTCGCCACTTTCTGAAAATCTGGAAAAATCATAGAATTTGGAGTGTCAGGGAAAATTCATGGAATTTTCATCCGAATCGTGGAATTTGGATTCTCGGAAAGACAAACTAGGTTTATGCCTTAAATCCTATCAAAATTTATTGTCAGTGAATAATCACGCTCAAAAAAGGAAAGATTTCCCCCTTTGGAAAATATTTACTTTTTTCTTGCTAGCGTTTATGATCAAGATCACGAGGGAAAAAAGTCGTGCCAAAATCCCTAACTCCTTCCCCACTTGAATAGAAAAATAGACCTAGAAAACTTGGAAAAGTCATGGAAAATCATTCTTGAAAAAAATTGGCAACCCTGCTCTAAATGTTCATACAAGTAGAAGAGAGTTTGTAGTGTCCCCTCGGGAACCACTTATGCTACCAAGGCCTGCCACATCTTTCCACGGAGCAGAGATTCGAATGTCTTCTTATAATCAACAAACATGAGCCATACCTCCGTATCCCATTCCTTAAGATTTTTCTGTGATCTGACTTATTGTTCAAATATGGTCTGTAGTCAAAAAGTTTTTCCACCCCCCCCCCCTGTTCTGTTGGTTGATTAAAGTCCAGAATATTGTATACTCTCTTTCTTTCAGAATTTTCATTATCATTTTTCTGAAGTTGGCTGATAGACTTGTACAGCGATAACTATTTATATTGACTTTGTCAGCCTTCTTAAAAAAAGAATAATCTCTGATATGTTCCATTGGCTGGGCATAACTCAGGATTCCAGAATTTTATTGAATAAATTGGTTAGTGGTTTTATGCCAGAATATAATTTCAGTAGTAAATGGGTCACTTAAGAACACATTCCACAGGGAATTGCGTTTTCTAAGCAGCTAGATCCTCTTTTCTAATTTTACTCTCAACCCGAGTCCTGGAGTCCGGCGCCCTTTCGAGCATTATCTCAGAGATATTGGGGAAGCTGTTGGGGCTGTCTTAACCCTCTTTGTTACTTGCTGAATAACTGGCCTAAATTGAAATGTAACAAGCTGCTACATGGACTTGAACCCGAGACCCCTCTGGATTCCGAGATCAGCGCGCTATCCACTCGGCCAATCAGACCCCCAGATTCTAATGCTTTGATTATTTTCAACTCTTTTAAGATTTTGCAACATTTTTCTCCAGTATCTGTAATACTTTATCTTTGTTTGTAATATTTTCCAATTAGCTTGTTGAGTTATCTGTCCCCTCCCTTTTGAATATAAGTTCTGAAAGAAGTTTGTTGCTACTTACATATTTCTACAATTTTGTCTCAATTTGATATCACTTTTGTGAACATAGAAGTACCAATTTGAATAAGTTTTTGTCCTTTCTTATTAACCAGCTGACTTCTGTTTCCTCAACAAGTGAGTTTTAATATTTCTGAATATCTTGACATATTTCTCTTTTGAAAAGTGTTCTCAGTTCCGATAGTTCTGTCTTGGAAGCATTTTTTTTACCATGTTTTGTTTTATTTTCACCAGCTCTAGCAGTTTTTTTCAGTCTTTTCACTCAGTTTGTCATTAGTTAGTACCTTTACTCTCTTAATACCAACTACTTTCTCAATTTCCCTTATTGAATCTACTAGAGTATTGTACATTTATTTCACCCTTGCTGCTGTCCTATATTTTTGGTTTTTGAGTTTATTTCTGCGAGTCTTGTTAGCTTCTTTGTATCTATGGATTGGTATAATTGTTTTTTCTTTTAGTTTATTTGATAGAGAGTTCGCCCACCTTAGAGTCATACTCACTAGTATAGAAAGGTCTCAGTCTTGGGAGGCTTTTAGCATTTTATATATTCTTACTACTGGGTATACATGAGCAAAATCATCTCGAAAAATGTAATGAAAAGCATAACGCTCCCCCGACACAAATTCAGTGGTTGATATTTACGATCTGCAGCCGTGTTGTTGATAGAAATTTCCATGCCCCCCAACACGAAGCCAGTCTGTATGATTTAGCTCTTCATGGTGACAATTCAGTTCAGTGATTGACATTTCCATGGAAATTCATTTTTCTTTTAGCCATATTGATCTTGATCTTTTCTGCGCCCTGCGCGACTACAGTCTGCAGCCGTGTTGTTAAATTGTGACCTGCATCGAGAAAAGGCAGTTGGTAAGCAGAACACAAATTTCTTAGGAGAACAAAAACAAATTTTGAACGCGAATATCTTTAGATTGGAGCAATTAATCTTGTTGAAATTTGGAGTAATTATTAGTAGGTGTTAGCGGAATATAACCATATAATATATTTTTTATATTCATGTTACTTTTTTTTCTATTTGGAGGGAAGAAATTTTCGAGTTATTCAGTTTTTCCAACTGTAAAAATAGCGATAAGAGCTTGTGAATGTATGAACATCTGCCATGATGAAAATCAACATAAATTAACCCGCGGAAGGGTGTATTGTAGAAGAAAATAAACTGTCGTGTGAGTATTACTGACTTGATTGAAAAATTGTCATACTGATAAGAGCCAATGTGTTAAGAATTATGTAAAGTATTAGTGTAAAGAATGTAAAAAAGAATGTAAAAATTCGTAAAGAATTATTTTTTTAAATTATAATGTAGGTATGATTGTAATAATATTTTTGGGTATGTATAGGTAAAAAAGAAATATGTAGGCGAAAAATAAAAAAAAAAAGAAAAGAAAACTTTGAACTGCATTCATATACATATTATGTATTTAAAAGGTATCGCATTGATATGAATCTTTCATTCTCAATGTGTGATATCCAAAGTACATACAGTAGTTGAAACAGAAACTGAATTGAAATTTTTAAAATTAGGTTTCTCTTTGGTGATGCTCTGGAAAGTGACACTGATATTTTTGTAAATTTGTTACTCACTGGTGTGGTTTTAATAGTTGTGATGCCACATTTGCAAAAGTTCAGCGACGTATATTACATTCCACCATCCACTTTGTTTTACTCCCTTCATTTACACTTATTGGGGTAAAGTTCAATTCAGCATAAATAGAAGTTTTTCGACCTGCTTAACTCATTCTAATACAGTACTACAGTACTTCGAATAATTTATTGAAATCTGATGATCATCTTATTTACCTACCATCTTCATCTCTTTGAATATTTAATTTTTTGACTATTCTATATTCTTTCATTCTTTACAATTCTTTACAGTCTTTACAGTCTTTACATTCTTTACAATTCTTTACATTTTTTATTGTAAAGAATTAAAATCATGTAAAGTTGACAACCCTGGCCCTGCGCGACTACAGTCTGCCGCCGTGTTGTTGCTGTGCAACTGCAGTCTATATTATTAGGATGCGAAAGCATGTGAAATGTTACACTACGTGTTTCTACAGGAGACACATATTTTACAACGATGGTTGGTTTCGCCCCCTGATTGCGCCCTTCTCTTCTCCGCGCCCTAAGCAACTGCTTCTTATGTTTACGTGTTAATCCGCCCCTGATTAAAGCTGACAAAACTTACTGAATTGACTGAAACTTTCGTTTATGTGCCAATGCAAGTACATGAAAATGAAAAAAGTCTGCAGCCATGTTGTTAATAGCAATTTCCAGAAATATCAACCACTGAACTGAATTTTCATCATGCAGAGTCATAGGCGCCGACTTGGCTATTTTTTTTTGGGGGGGGGGCTAAAAATTGAAAACCTACTACAAATTTTACCATCAATTTTTTAATTTAACAAAGAAGAAAAAAAGAGAAAACGAATCAGAACAAAATCGATAATACCGAAATATTAGACGCGTCTCAATAAAAAAATAAAAAAAAAGAGAACACGCTCCGACTTATTCTGCCCCCCCAATATTTTTCATAAGTCGGCGCCTATGTGAAGAGCTAAATCATATAGACTGGCTTCGTGTCGAGGGATGGTTGGAAGAAATAAAAATTTCCATGGAAATTTGAACCATTGAACTGAATTTAAATTCAAATTTAAAACGACCTTTATTGTTATTATTTTCCTCTAGCCTATATATATAAATAATATACATATATGTATAGACTAAGTTAAGTTGCCCTCTGTTGGGCAAATGCCTCTCTCAGACGTTCCCATTCCCTCCTGTTTTGTGCAATCCTGTGATATAGTCTGTGCTGGAACATTCTATCAAATTCATCCCTCCATCTGGTTCTTTGTTTCCCTTTTTTTCTCCCCCCTTTCAAAAACCAGTCGGAAGTTATTTTTGCCCACCTGTTATTGTCCATCCTCGCCACATGTCCAGCCCAATCCCACTTCAACCTCTTTATAGCATCAAGGAAGTTAAGGTGTTTTAGCTTCTTCTTAATTTTGGATAACTTAATCTTGTCTTTTCTCCTTATTTCAAGGATTGCTCTTTCCAAATTGTTTTGGTGGATGAAGATTTTTTCTTCTTCAGTTTTAGTGAGCGACCAGGTCTGGCAGCCATACGACAGGGTGGAAAAGACACAACTGTTCAAGGTTTGGCCCTTTTGTTTTAATGGAAAATTCCCTTTAAATATTTTTTTCAAAGACCAAAACTTTTTCCAAGAATTGGCTATTCTTTTATCCAATTTCAAATTTTTCGTTTTGTTGAATGATATCGTTTGCCCTATATATTTGATTTCTTCCACCCTCTCTCTTTTTTTTTTTTTTTTTTTTTTTTCATTTATAGCCACAGGATCCCGCGGTTTGTTCGACTAAATTTTTGTTTTTGTGATCCGAATGGTATTTAAATTTTGTATTTACTGAATAATTGTGCATTTTTTTCGAGTATATGTTGAGGCCAAAATATAGGCTATCTGATTTTTGTATTCCCTGTTCGGGGATAACCAAGTCCACATCTTGCTTTTTTTTTTTTTTTTGTAAAATGAGTTGTGATGACTTATAAGTTGTTATTTTGACAGAAGTCGATCATCCTTTCGCCTCTTTTATTTCGGACTCCATAGCCGTAAGGTCCCATTATGTGTTCTTCGCATATCCTACTTCCAATTTGGCTGTTGAAGTCTCCTATGACCAGTGTATCATTTTGTTTTTCGTTTTCCTGGGGGTTTGGTGTTTCCAAAAAAGTTTTGTAAAAATTATCAGTTTCCTATTCACTAGAGGCTGAAGTGGGGGCGTACACCTGAGTGATGGTACCTGTTTGATACTGAGATAATTTATAATCTTTATGCTTGCTATTCTGTCAGTTTCGCCTCGAAATTCTAACACATTTTTTTGCCTTTCTTTTTTAATTAAAAATCCCACTCCTTTTTGCCCCCCTGACCTATGTAACAGAATAAGTTCCCTTTTTTCGTTTCTAATATGGCATCCCCTTCCCGTCTTATGTCAGAAAGGCCTAAAACGTCGATTTTGCCCTCCTCAGATGCTTCCTCCAGTTCGGCCAAGTTTTCCTCGTTTTTCAGGGTCCTTACGTTCAAACTCCCCACCATAAATTTTTTGTTGGGTCCCCTCTCCCCTTTGGGCTTTCTCTAATTACGTCTGAGAGTTGGTCCTACGTACCCAGGCTGACCAGGCTTATCTGGGTCCGAAGCTGAGCCTGCAACAACAGAGGGCAACTTACCTGTACATTATTTCCCAGTGTGTTTCATATTAATGGCGATTCCTCTGCCTCTTTGATTGAGGTTAGTTCCTTTGCTCGATGTTCGGTGAACCATTGAACTGAATTATGACCATGAAGAGCGAAATCATGCGGATAGAAGTAATGCTCAAAGAGTCTGCAGCCATGTTGTTAGTATTTTGCGAGAGGAGGGGGTGGCTACAGCACGTATCCCTTCATCTTATTACTATAATTAATGCGGGAAAATACAATTTGAAATGCTCTTTCTGACAGCGTTGGAGGTTCTAACCCTAACCCCTCCCCGCTCCTACGCTGGTGACTCATTGTATGAAAAGGCCAAGGGAGGAAGAATGAATCGCTTGGGCACTCTGGAGAAGTCTGAGTCGCCGCCTCTCCGCTGACCACATCAAAATTCTATTTAAAAATTTAGGCGGCAGCAACGCACGCGTCAAAGTGAATCACCACAAATTACCATATAAATCGGTTAATTCGTACGCAGATACTCGCTCACTATTATCGTATAAATAGATGTCACGTAAAATACAGACGCTCGATAAAAAGGAAACGACGACTATTTTAAGAAAAATTAACGTGTAAGTGTTTCACCCTCACTAACGAACTGACGAATCGTTAAAAATATGTAAGACTTTTACGATCGACTTCGTGTATACTAGGGAAAAAATGAAATTAAAAAAAAAATTAAAAACGTATAATATTGTGTGCGCCGTCATTGTGCATTTTTTGGGCCGGGCGCGGCGTCTCCGGGGTCCCGGCGGCGGCAGCGTCGTCATCGGCTCTAAAATACGCGCGCGGAGTCTCGTCGTTTGGGCGGAGTGATGCTCGAGAGTTTGCCGGTGCACGTGTGTGAGGAAACGAACGCATGCTCGTTTAAATTTTACTGGTGTAGTCCGAGGAATCAATCTAGTGTTGAATGACGTTCAACAAATTTGAATTCCGGTGTATGCGTGGAAAACGATCCCGCGGTAAATTCACCCCGCCGAGGTCCAACGACGTGTGCGAATTTTTTTCCAAATCCAGAACAGATACACGCGGAGATGTCGAGCTGCGTGGCAACCTCATGACACTCTCGGCGAGAACATGACGCCCATAAGGGGGTACAGGTGTGACGAAGACCACACGGGTGGGTCCGATACATTGAAAAGTGGTGTCACATCACCAGAAAATTCTTGAATGGTAATGATAGTATCCTTAGTTTCTGGACTAGTAGGTTGCGTCTGGGGTCTGGTTGGCTGAGTGGATAGCGCGCTGGTCTCGGATCCCGGAGGTCCCGGGTTCGAGCCCACGTAGCAACTCGCTACATTTCGACCCAGGCCGATTTGTCGGCCAGGAGAGAAGAGGGCTAGACAGCCTTAAAGGTGCGTCCACATTAGGATGATCAGCCTATTCATCATGGATGATCAGCATCTTTTGATCAGATCGCCAATAAGTCGATCGGGAATAAAGGATGATCATCCAGGCTGATCAGTCCTTCAGCTTCATTTTGGCTGATCATCCGCACGTCCACACTACATTCATCTTGGGCTGATCATCCAGGATGAATAGGCTGATCATCCTAATGTGGACGCACCTTAACAGCCTCCCTGACGTCTCTGAGGTAATGCTCGAAAGGGCGGATTCCAGGACTCGGGTTGAGAGCAAAATGGAAAAAAGGAAGGAGTAGGTTGCATCTTTCCAGTTTTCTCTCTCTTGCGCTAATCTTTTCATTTCTGTGAAGAACTTACGCTTTGTATCCTTCATTATTTGCTCTTCACAGATCATTCCCTTTCTTTCCAGTTCGTTCCATTCAGTAATTCCCTCTAGCAGTAATAAATATCCCCGAATGTAATATAAGGAAGATTCGAATGGCCGCCCTTCCAGTGCCGGATTTGAACTTTGTAGACCCGAAGTCTCAGTATTTGCGAAGGCCCTCTACATCCTCAGAAAAAAAAAATTGTTGGGTATACTAGTAATATGAATCTTTTTAAATATGGTTTTGGTTAATAATATAATTTCAATTAATCTATGAAATATAAAACCACAGACCCAAGAGTGGACCTGTCGCCAGCGGATTCCACCTTGCCTTTTTCATTCAAAAAGAGAAAATTTCCAATAAAGCTAGCCTTTTGTATGACGATCAACAAGGCCCATGGACAGACGCAGGAGAAGGTTGGGATATATCTACCCGAGTATGTCTTCAGTCATGGGCAATTATACGTAGCTCTGTCGCGGACAACTTTGTTTAATAATTTAAAAATTCAAGTACAACCTGAAAGCTATAAAACTGCAAATGTGGTGTGGAAGGAGGTCCTGTAATATGATAACCTTATACATTTTTGTAATTTTCATTTTTTTTTAAATATTATATAGAATAGAGATATGTGGTGCGCTGCTGACAGTGCTTTTTATGTTCAACTCTGCGTCATTTTTTGCGTTGTAAAATCCCCCCTCCCCGTCTGTTTACTGGACCATAATATTCTTGAAAAATTATAGCAAAAAAAGTGCGTTTCAGGAAAAAAAAGGGGTAGCTTAAAATTATTGATGGTGGTGCTCTAAATAACATATTATAGGTACCTACCTATATTATTTCTGTTAATTTTTTTGGGTCGGAGGTCAACCCTTTTTCTGAAAAAAGTGGTTTTCCCAGATATCTCGATTATTAGAGGGTAAAACGAAAAAATGTTCTATCAAAAATTATTCTACTCTAAATTCTTTATGAAAATTGTCTCCAACGCTTTTTTCGTACCTCCAGAAATGTCACAAATGATGGGTTCAAAGTAACCCTTCCTAGCAGTGTAGTTTTATACAGTTTCTTGAAGTTTTTTTTCTTTATTTCATAGGGTTTTGAGCAGTAGCGTTGTTATACCAAAATTGGTTGTGAGGGGGATTCAATTTTCAAAAATTTTTCTAGTCCGTCCTTTTTCAGTTGTCTCAGTTTCTTGTATACTTTACATTTTTTACCACCAAAAAATTGCTAGCCACGATCCTGCAACAGTAGGGAGATTGGACCAGACATACCCGCTACAGTGCCCTGCAGTAACTCCCCACAAACACTGGACCAATTACTCAGGCTATAACAAGATAAGAGGAGACAGGACATAGCATGCTTGCCATACAGTGTTACCCTCGCTTTCAGATGCAGTCTATTCTTAAGGTCCTTACTAGTATGCAGTGTAGTGGTGACAGAACGGAAGGGTACAGCGTTCCCCTCAAAGGAGGAGGTTACAGCGTATTATTTGTACCCCTAAAAAATTGAAAACATGAAAAATTATTTTAAAAATTGATAAAATGGAGTCTTAAGATATTTCAAAATTAAAATCTACGAAATGTTTAAAAATTTGCGAGATTTTTCAAGATTTTTGCTTATTACCCGTCCAATTATGATTTTTTATAAGAGACACCCGCCCTTTTTTCTTTTTGCTTGTCGACTTGAATTTGCAGTTTATGTACTCCCTCAAAATACCTTCCGACGCCACTCATAGTGAGATAGATAAATAGAACTCTGATGCTTGGCTAACCTCTGAAACCAATTTGCCAAAGACAACTTCTACTTGAGTGAACAAGGTACTTTAACTTCAAAATTGAGGGTTAATTGGGAAAGCCCCGTTGCTCCACCTCCTTCGCGCCGGGAATCAAATTTCGAGTCATATGAATTCATTCTTTAGCCAGTATTCCTCTCATGTATCCCCACTAGTTCCAAGAAAATGTGAAAATAACGAAATTTGTGACGCTATCTGTCCATCGGGTGAAGAAGCAAACCAGTTTCACTTTGGAGAACTCTCTGGAATTCATATTGGAGTACCATTTCAGACACAATATTACAAAATAAAGATCTGCTGTAGTTTAGTACAGAAAGTTGAAATGCTGACCTTGAGGGCAATTTTTGCTATTTCTATGAGCAGAGCAGGGACATACCGAAGAGTTTTTCCTTGGGGGGGGGGGGAGTGTAAAAGTCCCAACTGATTCAACTCAAACTCCCTAGTGTCAAAGGGAAAAAAAGAAAAAAGCTTCTGACTTATTGGATTTTTCCAATTCCTCAACTAAAAATAACCGAGTATCAAAGCAAAAACAAAAAAATGTCGATTTGTTGGATTTTCCCATCTTTACCGAAATTTTCGAATTTCGGCTACCTAAAATGGTAAATTTTTCCAACTGCTGAGTAAAAAATTTCGTGCGGGGGAAGGGGGACCCCCTATCGGTACGTCCCTGAGCGAAAATATCGAAAATTCGATAGGAGATAGTGCTGTACCTCAAGACAGTGCACTGAAATTGAATTTTTAGACGAAGTTTTGAGTCGATTCAGTTGAAATGCAGTGGGTAACTTGTCAAAATTTACATTTTCTGTAACTTGAATGCAGAGGCTGGAAATGCATCTTTAGTTGACTAACTCTTTTGTCCCATGGTACAACATCGGTGTTGTACTTCGGGACACGCAGGAAATGAAATTAGAAAATCAATTTCTTATCAATTATATATCACAGACGTACATTGTATCGTACATACAGCTCATGAAAAACAGAAACCCCCGTTTTAGTTGCATGAAATGGTTATTAGAATCCATTAAACGAGAATCTTTGGTTTTTGACCACCCGCCACTACAATGCATCTTCACTAATGTATTATGGCATTGTTCCCTTAAGAATGTGAAGAGAATCGAAAAATGATGCGTTTGATGAATGGTTTAAATTTTGGAGCCCTCCCAAAGTACATGAAATGTCTTTTTTTTCTTTTCTTTTTTTTTAATGAAAGCTGCAAATGAAGAAATGCACCTAAGCGTACCAAAGAATAAGTGATAATTATACCCACCCCCTTGAGAATAAATCACGTTTGAATTTACTCATACTTAAATGCCTAAAATAACGTGATAAAATAACCACAAAATTTATGTCGCTGTTGGAGGGGGAAAAAATACTAGGTTTTAAAATAAACTTTTATCAATGATATTTTGGACTGCATAGACATGTGTATCATTGCTGGATGACTCTTCCATTCAAATTTCGTGAAATTCTGCTAATATCCGCAGTGTCCTGAAATACAGCTATGTCCATAGTACAACACTCTCCCCTACCCCAAATTTTCAGCAGCCATGTGCGCACAAATAAGAGCATCAACGGGAACAGAATTTCATCGAATTATCGTATCTACGATAAATAAATTGAAAAATTGCGTGACTCGAACACGTTTGGCATTCTGCTCATGTATTTCACAATTTATTGCCATATTTGTATCAATTTAACGTTTTCTACTCCAGTAGGGGGGCACTTCTTATACGAATTAAAGACCGCCGAATATATATTGTGTCGCATTCTAACTCCTCGAACCGACGGTTAATGGGTCCTGGAAGAGACAAGATTCCACTCTTTTCCGCCAGTTCAACGGCGCATCTTGGGGAAGTTTTCGAATAAAACTTGACCTTCGAAGTTGAACGCTTTTCCAGTACGACAGTTGTACGGCATTTGCGGCTCACTTTACCTCATTTTCCTCTCACCGCTCGTGTTTTCCTTTCGAATATAAATTTCACGGTTGGTTCTCCAGCAGATTGTGTTGTTCATCTGTATGGCGAGACGGGAGGGGGGGGGGGAAGATGACTGAGGCATTACGGCGACGTACGCTGTTTTTCGATTCCCATGTATTATCGTGCTTTATGAAAACACGAAGAGAGAAGTTCGGTAATTTTATCGGCTACGCCGCGCTGCGAGAAAATACTTGGAAATAATTAAGTTTGAGGTAACTCGATGGAGTTGGACAGTTCGAGTAAGATCTTAAAACGTACACAGTGAAGACGGATTTAGGATCAGTGAGCCAAAGTCCAGACGAATTGGTATACGATGTCTTCAGCGATGTAAATGTTTTTGTAATCCATATCGATTTGTTTTTGCTGTGGGGCGTGCTCCGGTTTTTCGACATGATGTAGACGCGAGAAAATGAGTCCTTGGGCTGTATATGGAGGCCTATTTCGTACCCGAAGAAAATTAGTGTTATTCAAGAAATTCGGAAATTAACCGATTCTGATGTCGGAATGTTCGAAAATGTCTCATATAGGATCAATTTTCAACTTTTTTAGATTTAGTTCCCTTGAATGGCAGGGCAGTTTTTCGTTTTCTGTTTTAACCCTTTCGCTCCCAAATTCTGGCGCGCGCACAGAAAAATTAATATATCCTCATTTCCTACATGCGAAATCACCCAAGGAATCCATTTTTGATATTAGTTTTTCATTTTGACTAATATTCAACAAGGTATATAAGATTATATGCTGTAACATACAATGGACATACCGTAGGTACATAAAATTGCTCGTATGTCAATTTGTTTAAAATGATGGAATAAGAACTATTTTCGAGAATACAAAAGAAAAGAGAAGAGTTATTTGATAAACGTAACGAAAGTCACAAAACCGTAGCCTGCATACAGAATATTGCCAAAAAAACGCATTCCTTAGAATATAGAGTGAACACAAAAACAGAAACATTAGCTACCATCCACTAGGGTGGATTCTAAAAGATTATATATGTATAGTTCATCTGAATCAAGTCCATTGATATTGATCGTATCCATTCTGAAATAACCATAAAATTGTTATAAAACTTGCCAAAATTGCGAAATTTACTCTTGTAGATCCTACAAATTTTCGAGTAGTCTGATACTTTCGAATGTCCACTGTATGCTACAGTATACAAAAAGTTTCGCAGAATTATAATTATGTTATAAAACCTGATTTCGATTTATTCTCTTTAGAAAATATATTCTCCAGGATATATTCTATCCAACAATATTTTTTATTCAATAAATAAATAACGGTATATAAATGGATACCGTCTATCAAACTTAAGATTTGCAGACGATATGGTACTATTCTCAGAGTCAAGCGACGAGCTGGAAAAAATGCTGAACGAATTGAATATAGAAAGTAAAAGAGCTGGCCTATCAATGAACCTCCAAAAAACAAAAATAATCGCGAAAACAAGCGGTCAAAAAGACATAACTTTGGACGGTAAAACAATCGAAACAGTATCCAGGACAAAAAATATCATTCAATAATCAATTCGAAAAAGAAACTGAAGCCCGAATTACCAAAACATGGTCCAAATATTGGTCGCTAAAGAACATATTTAAAGGCAACTACAGTAACAAACAAAAAAGTCAGGTCTTCAACACATGCATAGTTCCGGTGCTAACTTACGGATGCCAAACATGGCCTCTAAATAACAAAATACTTAACAAAATAACAATAACACAAAATACACTAGAAAGATCAATACTGAAAATCAAACGAAAAGACAGGGTAAGCCTACAAACAATGAAAAACAAACTAAAGGGAAACTACAATATAACAGAACACATAAAACTTAACAAATGGAAATGGGCAGACCATATCTCACGACTTGAAGACAACCGATGGACCGAGCCACTTTCTGGCAACGTTGGGGAAAAATTAGAAGTTTGGGCCGCCCAAAACACAGATGGAAAGACAACATAAACAAATTTTTAGGTAACAACAATTTTCAAACAATAGCCAGGAACAGGATAGAATGGAGGAGATTTCGGGAAACCTTTGCTCGATACGGGTCTGGGAGGGACTGAGCCCCACTTTGGGGCCACGGCATACAACATATTGTAATTTATGTATACCTCGCACAATAAAGGTTGATTTGATTTGAAATAAATAACTTTTACTACCCCTAGATTGAACTCAAACTTGAAAATCTTGAATGAAAATAAAAATCAGCTAGATGTTACTGATAATACAACTGATTTCAATCGAGGAGGAATGTTCTGATTAAAACCAATGTTACCATTGGACTCACATCAGTGTGAAAATTCTTTAGGATAGTGTATGTCATGCAGTATGTATTATGATCACATGTGACCTGGAATCATGAAATGTGCCTCTGGTGTCAAGAAATCATTTTCAACTTTCTTGACAATTCTTATAGAAAAATCAGTATTATATCAGGAAGCTACCAAAAAGTTTTTCCTGGGAGAGGGGGCAAAAATTGTTGAATATCATCTGACTCAACTCAAAATTCCCCAGTATCAAATTTTCTTGCATTGGACAGCCCCCCCCCAAAAAAAAAAAAAAATCCCGTAGAGCAATGTGGAGTTAAATGAGGAGATACTGAAAAAACCTAAAAACCTAACCTTAAACTGCTAGTACATCATCTTGCAGACGAGTCTGCAACAACGGGAGAGCATTTTCATGTTTTTGCTTTGTGGACTGCGCCGACATGAGAATGTCATCGTGTCAGTCAGTCATTTATTATTATTTTTTATACTACGTGATCAAAAAGGCAATGTTTACATTGGTGTTTTATAGACGACAAAAAGCGCCTATCATGCATCAAGTGGTAACAAAACCTACATGTGAAGTAAACGTCCCTCAATGTAAAGTGTTTTTACATGAAAATATTGCTGGCCAGTAATTTCGTATCGAAGAATTGAACCCGCGTCTGTGAAACATTTGACTGAAATGCAGCGAAGATCTCTAACCACTCGGCCACGGAGCAAATTACAAAATAGCGACTTAAGAACGCATTTAAATATTCACGACGTAGTACAGCTGTTACCGTTTGTTGTTAACCGTCGTTACGTTTTTGCTGGCCACCACCTGTGTATGCTGTTTGTGCACGTGAACAAACTGAAGACAAGACTGTGATACTATACTTTGTAGTAATTAACTGACAAATTAAATTTTTGAATTAATTACGCACACAAAAATCACCTGTCTATAATTTAAATAAATAAATAGATTTAAAAAAATACTGACCATGTCAGCGAAAAACATTGCCGCTTCTGATCAAGTAGTATCAAAAATATCTTCCACAGGAGCCAAAAGTGAGTTTACACATGACTCGGGAATTTCTCACTCGCTACACTCGTTCGCAAACTTTCCCTCGCCGTGTAAACACTCACTTGTGACTCTTGGTGTGTAATATACTATTTTCGTAACGCTCTTTTTGTAACGCTCCAAAGCAACGCTTTTTTCCGTCGTGTGCCAAAGTAAAAACAAAAAAATGTAAAAAAACTAAAAAATTACAGAGAAAGAAAGATTGGTGTCAGAAATTGTGAATTTTTGATTCGATTAAATCGAAATTCAGGTAATAGTTATTATATAAATAATTAATGGTAATTAATCCATAATTAATTTCCTCACCTCGGATGAGGCCACACTGGGGCAATGAGTGGAGCCGTGGTCCAATCAATTGGACCACGTCAGATTTACTGTTGTCCCCGCTCCTTTTTCAAGGGTCCAAGATCTGAAATACACGGGAGAAGTAAATTTGCCCGACACTTCGTTTTTCGCGTTTCGTATGTCACGTTAAATTGTTGACCGTTGATAGTTTGCGCGTTCTTACATTGTGTGTGGTGATGACGAGTCGAGGAAGAAGAACCATTTCTCAGGTCAGATAGTTACTTATTTATCCGTTTATTAACTGGCGTATTTATGTTACAATTGCGTTACATGAGTCTTCTGCCCTTCTTGGTTATGTTATTGAGGAAAGCGATCCTCCAAAACATAAAAATGTCAAAAAACTAAAAAATTACAGAGAAAGATTGGTTACCTTCTCCTTCATTATTGATAAGACCTAAAGTCAGGCATGACACTGTCAGTCTGTGGCTGATAATACATAACGATATAGTGAAAGATATACGATAGTTATGAAAAGTCTACCCGATATAAATCTGATAACCGCCTTTTCCTTGCCCACTGATATTACAGTAGTCTCATTCCTACAGATAAGACATAAAGACAAACATAAAACTTGTCTATATATTTCTGATATGACACAAAGGAAATAGTCCAGTTAGCCCAGTCACTAGTTTATTATTATTATTATTATTATTATTATTATTAATCTGGAGCGTGAAACGTGGCGCATAAAAGTAACGTTTTTTCCGGTTTGTGTGCCAAAGTAAAGACATAAAAATGTCAAAATCACGCTCTTTCGAGTGAAACAAATTGCAGCTTCATATCTTCATTAGTTTTTCCACAAATTGCATTTAAAAATTACGTTGAAAGTTTTAAAACATCCGTTTACATGACGTCGTGTGAAACAGGTCTACGGGGAAACATCCGTTTACATGGCGTCGTGTAAAAGGGACCTATGGGAATTGGGAATGACAAAAAACAAGAATTCAAAACGCGGTTGTCGTAGCAACGTGTAAACGCCCCATCACAGATGTACACGCTATGTACATCTGTGCGCACCACTACCATCATCCCATTTTTACACGTTTATCTCAATACCCTGATTTCATACGAGAAGCACATTTCACGATTCCATGTTATATTATGTGTAGTAAGGACGTAGTGCAAGTTTGAAAATAATGTAGACTGCAGCATACATTGGGAGCGAAAGGAAGCACTGAATTCCGGAGTACACATGTTTGATCTGAAAACACGATTAACTTGGTCAATAATGAAAGGATTCCTTTCTCAACTTTGTTTTTATTTACTTAATTTAGGGGTGGTATCATCCCAGTAGGCCATGTGTACCTGTTAAATCAATTTGGGAGTTCGATGTGAACAGCTAGGCAGCAGTATGAGAGAAAAGAGAATACATTATCATTTCCTTTTTAGAAGTTTGCCCTGTAGGATACGGACAATTTTTTCTATGTTATAAAGGGCTTCGTTTTGTTCGTTGTAACGGCATCACGCGTTAACCGCTGATCGGATTGCCTTGAAATTGGCGCTACAGATACCTTACAACAAATACTCAATACTATTGAAGTCCAAATTTTGAAATTCGCTTTGTAAAAGCTGTAATTAAGCTTCAAAGTTGAAATGACGAGGTATATTTTCGTTGCAAAGCGAGCGCTTCAACGTTGAATGAGGGCACATGCTGGAAGCGGGGTGATTGGGATCAGTGTTACCACTTACCATGAAGATATGTTTAATTCTATCCAGTTTTTTCGGATGTTGGATTTCCCGTTTTTCTTCCACTTTGATTGAATTTTTTAAATTATGCTCCAAAGATGCATTTGCAAAAACATTATTATTGTATGAAATTCAAAAAATGGAAGCAAGGAACAATGTCTCCAATCTCCAGTATTTGTCCATTAGGGTCAATAGATCAGTATGTAAGTTATCTCGAATGGAAGATGATGTTTCAGAGGGTGTTTGTGTCCAAGAAAAGTTTGAGTAAGTTCAATCGTTGTGGCATAATAAAGCTGAGAAGTTTTAAGCGGAACCATACTAGCAATAGACAGAATCTCAAAATTGGTCACTTGCTGGCTTCAAGTTCAATAATTCTTAACGGGGATATCTTGCACTCCAGTTTGAGCAGTTCTAATCTAGATACAAGAAAATTGCTCATGACCTTTTTTATGGGAAATTTAATACACAATCTATTACAACTGAAAAAATAGTAGCTGGAGAGGGCATGTTTCACGGGAAATTGAAATAATGTGAAAATTTGCTTATATAATTTGTATTAAAATCGATTTTATGAACACCCTGTTGACCCTATTCCGACAATTTTTTCTTTCTGTGATTATCGCAACTGCCCTCTACTATTACCTACTGGTATCATTTTTCTGCCTGTCTCCAGTTGTAACATGAAAAATAATTTCAAAAATGGAAAATTTTTCAACATTTGACCATAATTCAGCCCCTTCAAAAGTGAGAGTATGCTGACATATCTACATATTGTCGGTGTAGGTTGCCTACTTACTAGGTGGAAGGGTGGACATTGCAAAAGAGACACTCTTTATTGTCAAACTGCCATAATGATCATTTATATTTTGGAAATCAAATTGATAGATGGAACAATTTGGAAAATATACACACTTAAGGGAGAAGTAAGAGAAAAAGGTAAATATGAGTATTTTCTTCAACTGAGTGGATCAGAAATTCTTTTTGCAAAACTGAAACATGAATAGGTAGCTCATTTTTCTCAATATTCAATGTAAAAGCATTGAGTCTTACTGCGAAAGAAAATGGCTTGAAAGTATGAGAAAGAAATATGGGGGAAAAGCAAAGGTAGGAGGAAATCTGGTTCTCACAGAGAAAGTAGGGTGAAAAACAATTCTCTCGTATTCAAACAAGTTTCAACGAAGGGGACAGTGTTCTTCACCAAACACTTTTTATTTATTTAATGGCTTGCTGGTGCTTACAGTATATCAAATTTTACCAGTTTACACTCTTATGAATATAGACAGGCAGGAGAGACGTCCTCTCCCCAGCCTCAGCGCTCAGTGGCCAATTTCTGAGCATATGCTGTACACAAGTCAGTCCACTTTCTTCTATTTTTGGCAGTTAATCCTCATTGCTGGCCTGCCCCCTGTCCAACTTCGTCGATCCACCTTGTCACTAGTCTTCCTCTTTTGCGTTTTTCCGTGGGTTTCCATACAGTTAGTATTCTGTTCCATCTACAGATGGGTTCTCTAGCTATGTGTCCAGCATACTTAAGTTTTAGCTTTTTGACAGTAGTTCCCACTCCTTTGGGTTTTGTTTTTCTCATTATATCCCAAATTTTAATTTTATCTTTTAGTTTTATCTTCAAAATACCACGGAGCATGGCGTTTTGGGTCTTGATTAGTTTTTGCGTTTGTTTTTTAGTGTGCGCCCAAGTTTGGGCACCATACTTAAGCCCTCGGATTATTGCGCTTTCAAACATTTTTATTTTTAATTTCAAACTTAATTTGCTATTCCCGAGTATTTTATGACTCCAAAATGCCCTCCACGCGTTAGCTCTTCTAGTTTTAAGTTCTTTTTCAGATTTGTTTTCAAATGAGATCGTTTGGCCTAAGTATTTGTACTCCGAGATTCTTTCAATTGGATTGTTGTTGATTTTGATTTCGTCGAAATGGTCAATGTTAGACATATATCCTTCGTTTCAGTAGAATTAATACTTAGGTTTACTTTTGCACTTTCCCTTCTCAGGTCCTCTCTCATGACTGGGGATGATGACAATATCATCGGCAAATCTCAGGTTATTTAGCTCTTTAGGTTTCTCAAAGAGGTTTCCCCTAATTTTTATGCCCTTTCCTGTCCAGTTCATTTTCTTGAATATTTCCTTCAGCACTGCATTAAGTAAATTGGGGAGAGGGGATCTCCTTGTTTGACTCCTGTTAATTATTATTTTTTTTTTTTTTAATGCTATTTTATTCATTTTAATAGTCGCTTCCGAATCATTATATATGTTGATTAAAATTTTGATACATTTTTGGGGTACACTCTGTTTAGCTAAAGCTGTTCACTGTTTCGATTTGATGTTCTCTAGTTTTTTCCGAGAGCTGATTCAGAGTATGAATGTGGTCTATTGTGCTGAAGTTTTTCCTAAAATCCTGCTTTGTTCTATAGATTGGTGCGCGCCCCAAGTATCGTATATTCTACTTTTAATAATTATCATAATACGTTTTACAAATATGAGATGAAAGGCTAATAGGGCGATAGTTGCTTATATTGCACCTGTCGCCTTTTTTATGCAGAAAAATTATCTCAGCCAGATACCATTGGCTGGAAGATTGACCCAAGGAGGTGATGACGTTAGAGAGGGAAGCCAGTGGTTGTGCTATCAAGCCGCCAAATTCCTTACGCATTTCATTTTTTATTCTGGGCCAGGGGCTCTATTGGGTTTCAGTTTATTAGTTACTTTTTGCACTTCGTGAGGCGTAATTTTGGGTTTTTCGTCTCTGTTGGTCAGGTGGTTGTGCCAGCTGTCGACCTCTGTCGTCTAGGTGTACATTATACAGTTTCTGATGGAATTCTGACCCTGTTCTGGCAATTTCTTCCCGGTTAGTGGTTAATTGGCTAACTTGGCTCTTAATTTTAGGAAGGAGAGTTCGACCTCTTACCACCGTCCCTCTAGCTAGTTTTATTGACCAATTCTCACTAACTATCGGCATTGCGATCTCACGTTCGAAATTGTTTGCATCATTTCTAATCATTTTTAAGGTGTCCATTTTGGAGTGTGAGTGAACTTGGTAATATTCCTTTTGTAGGGTGTGCCAATTCACTTTTCCTTCTCTAAAGCAAAAAGGAGAAACACACAACAGGACCAAAACCGACAGCACAAATTTGCATCATAGACAGTCAACATGACGACTGTAAACTTCACACAAGTAGAAAACGATCTACTGGACAAAGGGAACAAATACAACACGACAGAGCATATAAATGACAAAACACTAGAAGAACTAACAATAGACTATGAACAGATCATCCAGACCATAGAATCAGACCTCAGAAACGAAGCAAGAACACAAATTGGAAACATACTGCTGACCATAAAAAAGAAAAAGAAAACCAAACACAAGACAAAAATACAGAAGACAGCCCTCCAACTAAAAACGAAAATAGAAGAAAACAACCTAATACTCACCAAAGCAGACAAAGGCAACACCACAGTAGTGCTAAACAAAGACGAATACATAAAATTGAAACTTACATCCAAAACAACAATTACAAACCACTAAACTCGGACCCGACCAACAAATACCAAGCCAAACTAAAGACTATAATGAAAAACAACAACATAAACAACAAGACACTCGTAGAAATGAACCCCAAGGCACCACAATTAAAAGGACTCATAAAACTACACAAACAAGACAGACCAATAAGACCACTAATCAACAGCATACAATCACCAAGCTACAAACTCGCAAAAACAATAGCCAAATTCATGAAAGAACACTACAACTACAGAACAGATTACAGCATAAAAACACAATACAACTAAAAGACAAACTGGACAAAATAACACTAAACAACAATGACAAACTAGTATCACTGGATGTAACAAACATGTTTGGGAACATACCAAAACAGGAATTAACAACAATACGGACAAACAACAACTACAAAAACAACACAGATGGAGCAGCATACGTAAACATCACAAAAGAAATCATTTACCAAAATTACTGCCAGTTTAATAACAAGTATTACAAACAAACAGAAGGCCTAGCAATGGGATCACCACTGTCACCCATTCTAGCCGAAATATACATGAACAACTTTGAAAATGACATACTAAACAACAGCAAACACAAGAAAAACATAAAGCTATGGATACGATATGTAGACGACATATTGATCTGGACAGGAACAGACAGACAACTAGGCCAATTCCTCACAGAGACAAATAGCATAAACAACAACATAAAGTTCACAATGGAAAAAGGCAACAAGACCATCAACTACCTCGACCTCACAATACAAATAAAAGACAACAAGATACAGTGCAGCATCTACAGAAAACCCACCCACACTGACGCAATAATACCCAAAGACTCATTTCACCATCAAAAACACAAAATGGCAGCACTACACAACTACTGCCACAGAGCAGTCAACATACTAAATGACAACAACCTCAGAACAACAGAAATTAACAAAATTAAACAAATAGCAATTAACAACTAATACCAACCACAAACAGTAGACAGAATAATTAACAAACTAACACAACCAAAAAACACAGACACCGAACCAATAACCACAAAAACTGACAAATACGCAGGAGCAATACCATTCACAGGAACACATACATACAAAATACAAAAAATCTTCAACCAATACAACATACAACTCGGAATCAAAAACAGACCACCTCTGATCAAACAAATAAGCAACGACAAAACAGAAGCAAAGGACAGAAACAACAGCAGCGGAATATACAGACTGGACTGCGAACACTGTGACATGACCTATATTGGAGAAACAGGCAGAAAATTCACAACCAGAATCAAAAAACACGAAAAATCACAGAAGCTAAATGATGACAAATCACTGTTTGGAAAACACTGCAATGACCAGGGACACAACAATGACAAATTTACAGAAAAGTACAAAATCCTACACACAGAAAACAACACAAGAAAAAGAAAATTAAAAGAACAACTAGACATAATAAAGGCAAAAACAAAACAAAACAACCTAATAAATACAACAACTAACTTCCAAAGTGAGAACTTATTCAAACTAATAACATAACACCCACGGATTGGACAGACTGCACAACCACAGACAACCAATCAGAGAACACAACCAATAACAATAACCACTGATTGGACAGACTGCATATTCACAGACAAACAATAGGAACGCAAGACTAAACAGGCTCACCATACGGTACTACCCTCGACTATAACTACAGGACCACAAGAGACAAGTCTCATTTAGGGTACTCCACTGATGATGGCATAACAGCCGAAAGCGCTCTGGAATACAGAAGAAGGAAAAGTGAATTGGCACACCCTACAAAAGGAACATTTTTAAGGTGTTTGCTCTAATTATCCAATTGAATTTTTAAGAACCCTAACATCTTTGTCTGACCAACACAAACATGAAGCGATAAACTGAAAATGAATCAGAACACTCCGAATGAACGCAATGTAACTTGAAGAGCAAGTGTCAAGAGGTCTGGAACCCCCTTGCAACTTCGTCAAACAGTTTTCCCCCCTAATTTTAGCACCCCAATCTAACTCACTTATTTAGCCCACGATCTAGATGAGCCATTTGGAATATAAATGTACATCCTCCTCCGTGAAGCTTTGCTACATCATAGGAGATCTACGCAAATAATAAATTAATTAATCGAACTCTTGCGTAAAATTTGAATACTGGTGTCAGTGAACGTTTTGACAATGAAATTCCAGACATTGATGTATTCTAGGTAAATGCTAATCATGTCTGATACAAGGGGAATCGTATCCATTTATGGCGAATGTGAGCTGATCTGCTGCCTTTCTTCTACTTTAATACGATTAGTGCTACGACTCTGGGAATTCTGTTTCATTCGCCAACGAACCCATCATTCATAGTCATATCGTAAAAATCAATATCCGGCCCGTGTGTTTGTGTATCGAACCGTGATATTCCAAAATTTCTGCAGGCTATATGAAATTGAATTCAGAATGCGGCGACAGGTATTACCCGGCAGAGGGCCTTACACGTACAACAAAATGTATCTTTCGATCGCATAAAGAAGCTGATGCTCAGTACACAAACGCCCTAAGTACATTCGCCAGCGTACCGAAAAATATCAAGTTGAAACACACGGAGAGTTATGTAAATATTCTAAAATAAACAAGCGGCCATTAGGTTTATTAGTATGGCCGGACAGAAATTACGAACCATCCTGCGAAAAAATAAAAGTAAACAGACTTTTTCAAGTACGTTGTTGCGTGTTTTCGATTCGGAACCCTAGCATGTTCTGCATGTTTCAGAACAGATAACCATTGGCGTAGCAAAAAAAAAAAAAAAAAAACTTTGGGTTAGAATGACAGATTAATTTTGCAGATTTTAAAGCCTGGTTGAAAATGGGTAACCTTGAACTCCATCACGGTAGAAGTGGGTTCAGGGGGTCACTCTGTATCAGGGACTCTATCAAAATTGTTTTTAATTCCCGTTAGAGCCTCCTTTGGGATTACATATCTTTCCAAATGCAAAGCTAATCAGTAATCAAATATCCTTCGTGGTACACTTCGTTCGTAGATTTACTCCAGTCAATTTAGCCTAAAAGAGGCACTAATTCAGAAAAAATCGTGTAACGTTAATTTTTGGCATAAATATTCAAGTCACCGTCTTGATGAAGGGACAAAACGTCCACTCCGACTCGGACTTCCGATTCCACAAAGACGCCTCCATAATCTGGTTTTTGGGTAATAACTCGCTTCCTATCGCCTATTATATCGAAAAAGTTTCAAATAAAATTTAGATTAGATTTTCTTTAAAAATGGTTTCGTGCCTGCCTTGGCGTGGAAAGGATGGGGTAGTTGAAAATACCCCTTACATTAGCAACAGTAACTGTAGAATTTTCGACATTTTTTTCAGTCTTCGCGACTTGGGCTAGTAGAAATGATGCAAATTACCCCCAATCTGTTGCCTTCCATCGGTACCTACTACCTACCCACCCATGCGAATCTTTTCCTGTCCTCTAACGCCACCCCTTATTTCAGCGCGTATGAATTTGTTTTGTTTTTGGTGTTTCATTGGATTAAGTAAGAATTTTCGAAAAGAATTGTGTACCTTTTATTTGTGCAAATGACTCAGTTGAGATATTATCAAGGGAAGGGAGTGTTAAACTTGCTGGATTCATTTTTGCTATCGGTTTTACCCTAAATCCAAAATGAGGTTTCCACAGAAGTCGAAGGGAGGGACGAAAATGGTTCGAGATACTATATTATGGTTATCGATTCATTGATTGTCGAATCCGACATTAATTGTTCAGGGACTAAACTATGGGGGGGGGAGTTGAAATACCCCTCAATAATTTGGCAGTTGGCAAATTTTGAAACAGTTCGTGTAAATTTTTCATTTCTTATGAATGTTTGTTTGTTTCCTTTTTTTTTAATTTGTCAGGGAATTTTTAGTCTCGAAAAAATATTGGTCGGCAAATTTTTCTTCTTCTCCCCAAATTGAAAGTTAAATTTTGTTTCTAAAAATAAAGTACCTTGAACTCCTGTTAGAGACTAATCAGTCAAGAGCTGAGGGCTTCAAGCTGAGTATCGAACGTTATCTGGAAGGATGAAACAAAGCTGAAATGTGAAAGACATTTCAAAAATCTCAAAGTCTGTAGCAAACTTGGAATTTCGAATTTCAGTGACTAATATTCTGTTTTCACTAGATTCTCTGTTTGACCTAGAGACTGAAATTTGAGAAAGTTGAACATTTTTATTAAAATCTAAAAGTTGAAAGCAAAATACTTATTTTTCAATGTCACAAGCTGAATCCGATAGTAAATGTTCTACTGCTTATAATTTATGGGCTTTGGTCCTGGTGAATATAGGAGGGAAATTTAGTCGGGAATAAAGGTCAAGACTCCATGTGTTTTTCCCATAAGAACGAAAGGGTGCTTGTGGCACGGATTTCCCCTCATCCAATCGACCCAAAACTTTGTAGTTTTTTTTTTTTTGAATCGGAGGAAATTCAGAAAAAAATACCACCAAGAGTAAATAATGACCACTTCAATGTGTAAAGGAAGTTTTGTGTGTTCCTCTGAAGTATTCAGGACATCCTTCCGGCTCACCCTCCCAGACTAGAGTATGATCATATACGCAAATGTGAGTGCTTGGGGATGAGGTTCCAATCTGCATTTGCAGGGACAAAATTATGGGCGGGGAGGGGTAAAACACCCCAATAATTTAGCAGTTGGCAGATATTTTGAAACTGTTATTTGAATTTTTCATTTTCTAAGAACGTTTGTTTGTTTATTTTTTTTTTAAATTAATATTTTGATTAAAAATCGGCAAATTTTAAAATTTTAAAAATTTTGTCAGCAAATCTTTAGTTTGGTTTTCAAAAAATATTTGTTCGCAAGTTTTCTCCCCCCCCCCTCCTTAACTGAAAATCAAGGTTTTAAATTTCCAAACTGTGGCACCTCTGGAAGAGGGGAAAATTCCAAGCAATACGATATTTTCAGGTCATCCTGGCAGTCGAGTTCAGTTTTGGTATCAGAATCACTCTAAATTCAAAATTAAGACACTACAGCAGAGGACGGGACCAAATTAACGTGATAACCAATTTGGATGCATAGGGCGGCACCTACCTCACCATTTTTTGATTTTTTTCTCCTACAAAAAAATGTGTTGTAAACCCGGAAGTCAAAATTTTTTCAAAAAAAGAGAATTCGAGCAGCGCAAAGAGCACCATGAGTAGGAATTCAGTTTTCCTTTAGAAGATCTTACACATTTGAGAGCTTTTCAAAAAAAAAGTGATTCAACCCAAAAAAATGTTTCTCTTTACATAACACCAGATTCGACAGAAAATTTTTCAAATAAAAATTTCTTATTAAGCGTGCAATAGGGCTCGAAAATAGGGCTTTGGAGAGTCTGCTGATGAAATAGTTCCTTTCACTGAATGTTAATCGAATAAATGTCGCATAATTACCTGTTTCTGTGATTTTCGGATTCACTGAGCCCATTTTCAGGTAAACACACGTCCAATTTCAAAGAGCCCATAGGAGATTGAAACATGAAAATTGAGGTCAGAAGCTTCCGATGTGTAAATTATAGAGTTTCTTACGTTACTGAATTAATTTCTGAGGTCATTTTAGCTAGTGCTCTTATCCAGAAAACTCCACTCCCTTTGGTCACTGATGCGATACTCGAAAGAGTAGTTTCCGGGGCCAGGGGTGTGGTGTCTGGAGAGCCACTTGGACATGCGTGCATCGCCATACGCTTCATCAAGTGGGGGACTACAATTTGAATGTCGATTAAGGGGTGATGTGGTGGGACGTATGGCGATGCACGCATGCCAAAGTTGCCTCTGAGACACCGCACCCTCGACCCCGAAAACTACCCTTCCGAGTATCGCATCAATGGCCGGAGGGACGCTTTGAGGCCGGCCCGAGCCACCATTTCGCCGTTCCACTTTCGGTGCGCGTTGTCCTGCGAGGGCCACCATGGGGTCCCCTACTGACTGAAGTTAACGTTCCTAGCACTAACCTGGAATTTGAGTTTCCCACAGCCGGATGCGATTCCTCTTCACTCACCCTTCACCTCCTCATCTGGGTTGTTTAAGGGGGGGGGGGGTTCTAGGCTTGAATATGCTGGCAACAGTAACCCAAGTTTGAAGTAAACAAACAAACAAACAAAAATAAAGTTCAGTCTAAACTCGGAATTGCAAAATAGACAAACTTCTGAACTTAAGGCAGTTTGTGGGCGCACGGTACTCTTGAAAAAGGAGAAAATGTCACGGTTGTAATTAAAAGTCATAGCTTATACATATGACCCTACATGACTATTGACTAGAAATTGCATCGTAGCCATCTATTTTCCCTCCTTCTGTTCACCACCTTCATCCGCCTTAGAATTCTGTTCTGAACCTTACTGAGAATCAAAACACCGGTGTTCTGAAATCAAAAAAATTAGATAGACAAGTATTCTTCCTCTATCACGACAAAAAAAAAACAACAACAACAACATTGAACCCCAATAATTTGAGTTGGAATCACGATAAAAGTATGCGGTCAATCTTCACGTGTATAGCTCTCGACTTCCTCCATCAGATGGAATCAATAACTAATTTTAATTTTAAGTTTTTTTTTGTGGACTGGGGCCAGTTTGTGAGTCCACTTCTCACTTATTTGTTTGAAACTTCAAATCGGTAGTACTGGCGGCTGGGGCGAGGATTCAAAATAGAAAAATTGAATTTAGTTTACTGTGTAAAGGTCTGTCTGTTGTCACTAAATAATAATGGATGTGCCTGAAGCCCTTTAAGTCATGCCAACTGCCACCGTGATAGATCTATTCGCTCAACTGATAATTCGATAATATAAATTAAAATCATTTTGCGATTTTTTTTTTCGTTCTTCTTGGACATTTTTCTTGAATTAATTATTTTCGCTCTTCGAGATGTATATAATTAGACAAATTTGTCTTCAATTTATAAATTCGGCACCTCCATAACCTAAAAAATGATACCTATAGGGTGTTTCGGGTACATGACCCCCTCCCAATCGGGTATAGGCATCTTATCATAACACCGAGTAGATATATTTGCCTCCGCTTACATTTGAAGGAACAGGAGACATATGAAGAAATTATTTACAGCATTATTAGAAAAATTCATTCTTAGCATTGCCAAAGGTAGACACATGGAACTTCTTGGCAATAATAGCAGGCAGCTGCAGTAATTACTGGAGAAGAAGGGGGAAAAGGGACAATGGGATAGAATTAACAAAAGGTGTCAATGAAATAGCAGATTTTTGTAAGGAATGTGTATAAAAATGTTCAAATTTTTTCAATTTTCTGTGAAAATTGTCTCTGATCAACCCAGCGACGTTTTTTCGCGATAAATAATTCCCTCCTTTATACCCCTTGAAAATACTCTTCGGGAGCGAAAAAATTTACTTTTTTTTATGTGCACCTTTTCAAAATCGTAAATTTTAATTGCTTTTTCCATCGGAATTTTGTTAATATAGTGAGAAATTTTGCTCGGAGGAAACGAAGTGGTCAGAAAGCACACTTTGCGACCCCTCTTGATTATAATCTATGTACTGTCTAAAAACTAGAAATATTAAAATAATAAATGTTTGAAAATTTTAATATTTGATGTAAAGAACTGCATTTACCTCAAGTTTCAAACTTGATAGTTGATGACGTAAGGCCAATGAGTACTTTTGAATGGTATAAAGGAGGAAATCGTTGACCGCGAAAATAATCGCTGGCTCTACAAGACAATTTTTATGGAAAATTGAGACAATATGAAAATTTTTGTACGTAATTTTTGACGAGAATTGATTTTTTAAACACTCTGTTGATCCGTTTATGGTCATTTATTTTTCAGAGTAGCCGTCACTGTCTTCTGTTATCACCGAAACATTACATCAGTCTATCTGTTAGTAATGATGAGGGGGAAAAAATCCATTAATGCTGTACATGATTTCTTCAAATGTGCTTCCTTTGCCCCTTCAAAAGTGAGTGCAGCAAACATAGCTACTCGTTATTCGGATGAATTGCCTACTTACCATGTTGTTAGAGGAGCATCTGTGTGATACACCCTCTGGTCATGGGGTAATTTGTACTCTTTCTATTCGCACAAATCGCATAAACTGAAAAAATTTCGATAAGTCTACTCCTCGTTCTGTAAGGCGCAGCTGTACGTATTAGAGTATGGAAATGTAAAGGGTTATTTTCGACTCTGCATTTACGACATTTTTACGACAGTTATTACGAGAAAATTGTAAAGAAACATTTTTACAGAGAATTGAGCCCTGATAACATTTTTTTGACACGTTTTCTGATTTAGGTGATAAAGAGCGAGTAATTACCCGAAAAACAGATTGGAAGTCCATGTCAGAGAGACGAGAATTTTCTGTCCCTCATCAGGACGCTGATCTGAAGATTTACGCTAAAAATCAGCTTTATATGATTTCTTCCCGAATTGATTTTTTCATGGACTGAACTAATTATAGCCTCAGTATGCAGTACCGAAAATGAATTAGGTATCGCGTCGTAACAATTGTACATCGAAGAAGTGAAAGGTGTAGATTTCCGAAAGATATATAAATTTGCAACTATTGTATAAACAGACGATTCTATGTTTTCTTACCGCCGTCAGCGTATGTTTCGGAACCGTAGCCATCTTGTAAACCGTTCGCCCAAGTACCCTCGTACTTGGCGCTGGAAGTGGTCGATTGACGAACGCCGTATCGCCCTTTGAAGCCTTGCGTCCATTCTCCTCGGTATATCCACCTGCCCCGACTCTCGACTCCCAAGCCGTGTCTTTTACCGTTCTGCCACTGACCCTCGTAAGCACTTCCACTGAAAACAAACAAAATTAATCAGATACACTAGCAACATGGAATCGAAAGATGGTTCGTCTCTGCCACTATACTCTTCCAATTTGGAAGAGTTCGCAAAGGGGAACAGAAAGGCACCAGCACACACTTTCGGTGGTGATGTTCAGCATAATTCTTTCAAAACTGAAACGTATTTCATGTCTTTTTGTTTGATGAATAGAATTTACTTAGGAACTTCAGTTGCCACTTTTAAAGCTTTTGTTGGCGTTGGAGAACATTTTGTATTCGTGTGATCCCGTGGAGGAACTGACAAAGAGACCCCCCTTTTCCCCCTCCCATCTGAAAGAAAAACTTTGTTGATGTATCTACCGTTTTTCTTTTAAAACGAAACCCTCGAATTCGTCTAAACAAGACTATGTCTTCTCAATACATTTCGTAGTCCAGCCCACACTATTCCTGGAGCAAACTGGCTGAAGCAGAAACCTTGCCTGATAGTATTGTGACACTGAGGTTCAGGGGTTAACTTAGATCTAAAATGCTTTCAAGAAAATGTCATTATATCGGCTCCACTTTTCACTTTCATTACCTCGCCACCATGTCTCCTTCTCCACCTCTCCTCGTTTAGCCCGCGCAGTATCCAATAACACTCAAATGTATCTCGGTTCGAATCTTACGAATTGGAGCGCCACCAGGAATTAATTTAACGGTAACTTGAAAGGTCAATTTGCCGCATTTGATGTCACTTGCAATATAAAACTTCTTTAAACGTGATACGCGGTATAAGATAGATCAGGGGAGTCGTTATTGATGGTTGAATGTCTATAAGTCGTCGCCTATCTGACGAACAATACTAAGCAACTTTGACATTAAATGAAAGAAGAGCTGAATGATGAGGAACGAGGAGTCATGTAGCATGCTCTGTTACTTGATATCAATAGCGCTTTGTACTGTGCATTTTATAAAATCGACAAAATGTGTGATTCCGGATAACTGTTGCTTACTTTGTGCACCGACTTCTCCGAACCAATGAGAGAAAATACATTTTCTCACACTCGAAGTTTATTCTCCCCCTTGAGTGGTAAGAGAATTGTGAGTGTGTTTAGAAAAGGGAACCACTTGGTCGAAAATGTTATTTTCAAGGAGAGCGAAAAATAGCAAACGGGGTCAATAAAATTGTTTTTGGGATTTTTACATTTTTCGGAAGTAAAATGGATTCTATTATAGGTAGAGAGTTCGGTGAGGGTTCATTTTACTCCCCAATGTGTCTACTTTCTCCCTGTGTAAGTTTCGTGGAATTCGTCTGACCAAACAAGTGGTCCCTTTCTCTAGGCGCATTTACAAATAGACTTTCGCACTCAACGGGAAAAATTGGCGGCATTTACCAAAAACTGAATTTTCGTTCTATTTTTTGGATGAAGTTTCGCATTTTTTATGCTTCAATTGAAAAACAGTAACTTACGTACCTAGGGAAAAAATTGTGAAACACGACGGTGTGAGTTTGCACTATGAGCTGAAGTCTTTATTTCCTCCCGAGGAGCGTACGATATTTTTTTCAAACACCTTAGAAAGTGCAATTGAACATCGTCTTAGAAAGTGCAAACTCGCATGGAAGTAGAAAGCAGCAGAGAAATAATGATAAACTTTCCGTGCAAGAATGTATTTTTTGGAAAACAAATTTTAGGGAAAGGGGAATATTGTTTCTTTGGAAGAAGATAAGTCAAAATATTTTTTAATGACTACTTTTTTTTTCTTCGAAAAATTATTCTTGAAATTTATTTTTATTATTTCTCAAAATACGTTACCTGTTTTGAAAAAAATGTTTTTCCCTAAATGAATACTTAAAAATGTTTTAACAAAAAAAATGAAGGCATTTTTCTTATTTTTATGTCATGTTTCTTTTTACTTCTTCATTTTTGATAAATTTTTTATTTTGAAGAGGATCATATTTTATTCAGAACTAAGATTTTGTAGTGGAAAAAAGTAGTATTCAGAAAACTCATTTTGGTAAAATATAATATTTGTCAAGAAATAATTAGTTTTGGAAGAGTTTACAAAAATTGGCTGGCAGTAATATGTTTCCAATTTATTATTGAGTACAGGGTTGCCGTTTTCTTGAAAATCTGGAGAAGTCATGAAATTTGGATGGTCAGGGAAAAGTTATGAAAAAGTCGTGGGAAAGTCATGGAATTTTCATTCGAATCATGGAATTTTGATTCGCTGAATGACCAACTAGGTTTATGGCTTATATTCTATCAAATATGATTGTCAATGAAAATAATCAAGTTTAAAAAAAGGAAAAAGTTTCCCCCTTTAGGAAATATCAGAGTCATGTACTTCTTTCTTGCTGGCGATATGTAACTCTGGGGTAGAAGGTGAGTGCATTCTTTCAAGTACCAAAGCAAGAACTGTTTCTTTGGGCAAAACTAGTTGAAAATATTTTTGGAAAATACACAATTTTTCCCCGTTGAAAAAATTGTCTGTTGGAGAAATTTTCCAATTAAAGTACCAAATTCTCAAAAAATGTAAGGAAAACATTTTTTAAGACAAATATTTTTTCAAGATTATCCTTTTTTAGAAAAAATTAGACATAGTTTTCCGGAGTATAAGGTGATATTTTTTGAAAACAATTCATTATCAAATCAAGGTTGTACCTACTTCGTAAATAGCGTGAACGTTTTTTTTATTTTCTTTCAAAAACAAAGTTTTTGGATAAAATATTAATCTTTTAAAAACAAAATGTTTTGATTTATGAATATTAAATTTAAATAATATTTTATTTGAATTAAATAATTTGTTTAATATTATATTTTTCAAAGAGAATTTCAATATAAATAAATTATTATAAGAATTAATTCAAATATGATTAAATTTTAAAAGAATTAGATTAATTGAAAATAAATAAATTATTGGAATGTGTTGAGCAAAATTTATGTTTTAGCAATTAGCAAAAAAAGTTTTCCTTAAAATATTTTTAGGAGAAGGGCAGGGACCTAGGGAAGAGTTTTTTCTGGTGGGTCAAAAATTGTTAAATTTCTAACTGAATCAACTCAAAATTCCCAAGTATCAGTAAAAAAAAAAATGAATTTGTTTGTACTGGCAAAAAAAAAAAAAAGAATTTTTATTTTTAACATGTTGCATTTTCCAACTATTGATCCATTTTCTAGCATTTTCCAACACCAGCGGAGGCTTGGCGGCAAGTTGCCCCCCCCTCCCGCCCTTGTTTTCGTCCCTGGAGAAGGGAGAAAATGAAATTGAAAAATGAAATCTTTTTGAATCATCTGTTTTGAAAAACATTTTTTCAATAGAAATCTTCTTGAAAAACGATTTGTTTCCTTGAGAGAAAAGAAGTAGAAATCTTTTTTTTGAAGACACTGTTCTTTTTTTCCCTCCTTGAAAATTGTTTTCTTTTGAGATTTCCTTCTATGGGTTCTTCATACATACATTTGTTTAAAACGTTTTCTTCGGAAAAAGTTGTTGTTTTTTTTTGTTTTTTTTTTTAAAGAAAACGTTAGTTAATTTGTTTGCATATGAAAGCAATTTTTTGAAAAGTCTTCCATTCTGAAGAAACATTTATTTGAAACTACAATCTCTGAAAATATTAATTTTTTTTAAAGGAAAATACATAGTAATATTGAACAACTTTGAAGTACCTACTTATTTGTAGGAAATATCGTATCTTTTTATTTTGTGATCACTGATTGTGAAGAAATTTTGAATCTTAAGTGCTTACCTAATTGTTTGTTCTGAAGAAACATCTTTTGCAAGTAAATATTTCTTCGAAAAAAACAAAAACTATTGTAAATGATTTCTTAATTACTACTCAATTTTTTTTTTTTTTTTTTTTTTTAGGAGTAATTATTATTATCGAAAAAGATCTCCTTATGTGACAGGATTTTTTTTTAAATTATTTTTTGATAACAATGTTTTTGGCGAGAAAAACATTTGGGAAACAAAAACTGTTTTTGCAGAAATAATTTTGGATTATTTTCTTGGGGGAGAGTTTTTCTTGGGATAGAGGCAAAAATTGTTAAAGTCCCAACTGACTCAATTCAATATTCCCGAGTATCAAAATTTGTTTGTATTGGTTTTTGAAAAAAAAAATTGACATATTTTTTGTCTTATTGAATTTTTCCAACTTTTGATCCATCTACTAAAATTTTCCAACTCCGGCAGATGCTGGGGCAAGCTGGCCCCCGTTCCCCTTTATTTTCATCCCGGTTGGGGGGAAGACCTTTAACTTAAGGAACGTTGAAGATGAATGATTGTTTTTATATTTCTTGCGGGACTTATTTTTTAAGTTATTTAATTTGAAAATATTTGCTTTGAAATATGAAAGCTAGAAATTATGTGGTCACAAAACATTTTTAAAACTATTCGTAGATAGCTATTTTATTTTCTGGAAAAAAGTTTCGTTTCTCAAAAATGTTTTACCTGAATCTGTATCGAATATTTTTAATGATTTAAAAAAAAATTTTTGGAAAGTTCGGAAAAAAATCATTTTAGGTTAAGTGTTTTTGCTACCTACAGAATTATTGTTGGAAAATATTCATATGACAAAATAGTTTTCTAAAAAAGAAATATTGCTTATCAAGAAATCGTTCATTATTTGAGAGAAAAACATTTTTCCACTTCTTTGAAAACTTTGGAACAAATTTCTAGGAGAAAGGGATTTGTAACAATTTATTCTTTTTGTAGGAAAAGTAATATTTTTGGAAAGTTTTTTATTTTTTTGAACTATTTCATGGCGAAAATATTCAATTGGAAAAATATTTATTCATCAGAAAAACGTTTTTCTTACTGAATTATCCCCTCGCTTCTTGAAAATAATTTTTTGCTTTTTTTTTTTATAGTAAATGCCAATTCCAAAACGGTACTATCCGAACTTTAAGATCATGAAGGACCTAAAATCACCATGGAAAAGGTACGTGTTGGAATTGGTAAACAAAAAATGAGGACTTCCACCTCTTAGAACAGAGATCGCGAATAGATTTTCGTATATGGACGCTGTTAAGCATAAGGGACCCAACCGACATTTGTGAACAAAATTAGTTATTAGTATCGTTGGAAAGAGCGTAAAAAGTAGAATTTTTCAAAATTGGGTCCCCGATTCAAAAATGTGCACAAAGCTTATCAGTAAACGCTATGTCATATAGTTTCTACATGGCTCTTGAACTTCAAGTCACGTGTTCTCAAACAACAGATTTTGCTAGTGGGTTCCCTTACGCTTAAGAGTGTCCATATTGGCATGATTACAAGTTGTGTAGGGGACCGGATTCCTCGCTAGGTGACGTTAATATCGCCGAGATCGAGTTTTTGGAAATATCATATGTTTTGGAATTGGCATATTTTTGAAAAATGTCTGTTTTAGGACAAATTTTTCAGGAAAAAATATGAGGAAGTAGAATATTTTTTGGAAAAAGATTTTTATGTTCAGAGGAAAATTCGTTTGAAAACACGTGTTTTAATCTAATATCCGAATGACGGGATACAGAGGACTATAAAATTTCCTTCTGCTCGCAAAATTCGAAGCTATTGAAAAAATCTTTTAATTCAACAATATTGGGTCTATAAGAACACTGCGTTAAATGTTTTTTTAACCTAGTCAGCTGGGACAACGAAACAATGTCTGCCTACCTTTTCCAATTTTGCTAACTCATTAACAATTTTGTAAGTCAAAAAGCGAAATAACGAGTCTCCACTTAATTTTTTCTATTAATCAACATTTTTTCATGAAGGGAGGCATATTTCCGTGTTCAGTACTTTCTTATGAGTGTTTATTTTGGACTCAATCCCCCCTCCACGTTGTATCTCGGTTGGTTATGCAAAAACCTGTACAGTTTCTTTCTGTACTAAGTAATCCAAAAAACTTTGATTTCTGTTTGAAACGTTTTCCTTTTGGGGCATATTCCCGATGTGCAATCAGTTACCTTAGTTACCCACGCGAAAGTTACCCATTTGCAACCCTCAGTTATCCTCAGTTACCTTCAGATTACCCAGAAACCCGTCAGTTACCCTTGGTTCCCCTGTAGTTACCTGGGTAAGTTACACATTTGCAACCCTTAGTTACCTTTGGTTCCTCTTTAGTTGCCTGGTAACTGACAGGATTTTGTGCATTGGCTTAAGCCGTCTTGGCGATTAGCCTCAACCCTGATTTTGGCATCTCTTTCTCTCCAATGATAGACTTACAAGGTCCGGAGGGGGTGGGATCAGTCTCAAAATTGAGACATGACACGAAATTTCTTACTTTTACGAACCGATAAAGTATTACGAATTCTTTCTGTCTCTGTTAAATCTGATTTTGCCCCTGGTCTGCTTGGTCTCAGCTCCTGTTTCCCCCCTCTAATTTCGAGATATTTAGCGTTGTAACAAAACCTATGGCACTTGAGAAAACGAAAATAAATTTATCGCGCGGCTGAACCTTTTCAAAATGGTGCACTGTCTCGCTCGTTTCCTCGTTAACGAAAAGCTGATTTCCATTTTGTTTTCGATGCGATAGAAGGTTGCATTATGTTACTGATGGTATTGTTATAAGTACTCTGTCACAACCACTTTGAAAGAAGTGCGATTAGTTTTTCCAAGTGTTCGACTCGAGGAAAATCAATTTTCCCAGAGATGATTATCGGCAGACAAAAGGAAGTTACATTTTGTGTTACAGCAAAATGTTCACCTTGCCACACTTGAAAGGATGAGTAGATGGAGTATTTATAATGACATTTAGAATGCAAATTACGAACTGCTTTTTTTCTATAATGTTTGTACTCGAAACTGGCTGTTGTAGCATAAACTGTCTGTCAACGTGCGATTTTTCTTCAAGTTCTCATTGATGAAAATCGAGAGTATTATGTAGAACTTCTTCACTGACTCGCGTGTTTACTCGTCGTAAAGTCGACGTACGACCGATATTTCGAAACTAATGATATCAACTATTCAATAACCTGCCGAACAAACGCGTCATTTCTATACTATCATTCTAAATCAACCGAAGTCTTTTCGCATTATCAGAGTATATACTGTATTTTTATAATAACATAGCACGTTCTATAAAATATCACAAGAGCCCGTTATTAATGTACTATACTTCTGTGGAAATTCGAGCTTCGGTCAGTCCTTGAAAAATAATATTTCCTAATAGTGAACACCTTTCAAAAACCGACACTTTTCCGTTGTCCAAATCGTGGGCGCCTACTAGGGGCTAACGGAGCATTGCCCTTCATCCGGATTTTCAGAAAACTTACTGGTTATACCTTATCTATAGGTAATTATTAGGAATCGCCGGCCGCAAAAACAGAACCGACTTTAGTGTTTGCTAGGCCGTATTTTAAACATTACATTATCGCCTTTCTTGTAGTGAAATGACAGAATCCAGGGAGAAGGGGGAGAAAAGCGTGAATACCTACCACATTTTCAGCATCAGAATTTTCCAATCAAGGTGAAACGAGAACAGATTTTTCAGAATTTTGTTGATAGCTCCAACTCGAATGTTTTACATTAGTATATACGTGAGGCGCTCTGTGAAAAGGTACCATATGTCGGAGAACTTGTTTTTGAGTTTTTGGTGAAATCTAATAGAGCACGAAGGTACCTGCATTTCAAAAAAATAATCTCTAGCTTCAATATGGACTGAAATAACTTCAGCTGAAATTTGAGGATGAGAAATCTTAATTTTATGAAAAATGCGTCTAAAGTTGCGAAACAGAAAAATACATGAAAAAATCGATATTTCGGCGTCTACTGCGCCAATCCGCCTCAAATGTTGCTATGATATCCTGCGAGCATGTACCAAAACATCCTTCAAGGTTTACGGGCAGTCAATGCATGTACGTAGATGAATACCAACTTTGATTATGACATTCTGTATGAAGAACAAGTGAAGGGCTGGTTTTGAAAAACTGATGAGTCCAAGAACGATGTTCTGCAAGGTAATATATTTGAAAACAATGAATTCATCCGTAACGCAATAATAATTATTACGCGCGTGTGAACGTAAACAAGATAGGTGCGACTTATGGTACCTTCTCCAAACACCAGCTTGTAGATCGTAATTCGGTTGTAAATTTGAAATATCACGTCCCAGACGACTACTCTCCATCACTGTACACTGTGGCTAGGTGTGTCTAGAAGCATTTTCCGTTGAAATTGGAAACACGAAATTTCCAACTTGGAAACGTATTTTGTGCTGTTGGGCAAAATACATTTTTCCGACTTATGGTACCTTTTTGCAGAGTGTCTCGCATATACTCGTACAAATAATATGTGTGAAATTTGATTGAAAAAGATGGATATTCAGGTTTCACTTGAGGGGCTAACTGTTTTGGGAATATTTAATTACTCTCTCAAACTGTTTCAGTTGTGACTAAACAAACTGTACCACGCTTGTTCAAGTCTGTTCAGGACTTTTTCAGGACTCATGCGGCTATATTTGCATGTTCTTTAAATTCTTCGAGACATGTTTAAGACCTCTTAACACTTTTCCTAGCTCGCTCTAAACTGTCCCAAGCCCTGATTAGGACATTTTTACGACTTTTCTGATCACTTTCGGACTCTTTGAGATCTTGAAGCTGTCTCTGTCATTGTCGCACTGTTCTTTTACTGTGAACCTTCTCTCCTCACTTGTCATAAATTCTTGCTTCCCTCTCCATTATATGTTCAACGAAAAATGGAGGTCGTTTTTCTCTCCTGGTGGTATCCCTCTTCAATCTTCCTCCCTTTAAACCTTTCTAATTTCTCCCCTTCGCCTTTTCCCCAAGAAACTTTCATCCCTTCCATAGACCTTCCCGTCCTCTGTGGGTCTCTGGCACCCCTCCCATCAACCTTCATAATGGTGAACATTAATGAATCCTCTACCGGCCCTAGCGTATACTTGAAGGAATATCTGTCTTTTGTCTCTGAATTTGGTGTTTCTACTCTGTGTCTTACAAATAACTCTAAAGGTTATATGTACTCCACATCTGGTGTTTACTCAGTTGATGAGCACCTTTTCCACTTCCAATTCCGAAAAAATGTCCCAATTTTCGCTGCAGAGCCTCTCATCCTTACTAAATCTTTCTTCCCGCCCCCTCTCCTCTTCTTCGATTCCCTTAGCTCATTCCTATCTGTTCAGAACATGTGCTCTAGCAATCATATCGTCCCGCGAATCCATTTGTTATTCAACTCTTCAACTTCAAAATTCCTTAGTCACTCAGACGCGTAACCAAGGAGGGGCAAGGGAGGCCAGGCCCCCAAAAAATCTTGCCCCCCTGTGCCCCCCCCCCGTTGAATTTGAAAATTTTGTAAAATTTATAGTATTAGATGAATAAAGCAAAAGTTTTTAAAACTGGGCCCCCTTCAAAAATTCGTGTCCCTTTCTGCCCCCCCCCTCCGTTAAAAAAATCCTAGTTACGCCGCTGTAGTCACTTGTCTAGATTCCGAGCCATGTTGGTATCTAAGGTAATCAAATGGTTGATGTTGCTGCCAAAAATCTTTTACCAAATCTCCCCACCCCAAAAAACAACTTTTCAGTTAGATTTGCCTAAACATTCTTCAAGTGTTACCTGATTAAATGTTTTTAGGCTGGTTTCTGAGTTTTCGAAACTCTACAAGATGACTCCTCGAGACTTCAAATTTTTCCAAACGCTTAAGATTCTGAAAATCCGCAAGTATCTTCTGGACTCGTTTAAAACTGTGATCGACTCTCTGAGGCTATTTTGAGCTTGAAGACTTTCAAGAGTTTTTTTAATTTATTCGAGACATATTGAAACTCATCTTGATGGGTGTCAGATTCTTTGAGTTTTTCCGAACTTTTTAAGACCCTATGACATTTTTCTAGAACTCTGCAAGACACTATAAGACTGTTCCTGACTCGTTTAATATTAATTCAGGCATGCCTGGTACCCTAAAGACTCATTCAGACATGGTCAAGACTCTTCAAGACTCATCCAGATGGGTTTATTCTATTTGAGACTGTTCAAGACTTTTCAAAACTGATTTAGCTTTAAGCTTGTGTGGTACAGAAGGGGCTATAAACTGGTGACATTGGTAAAATAGCCTGTAACAGTTTAATAACATCATTCGATGCTTTAAGCTACTTATTTTATTTTTGATATTGTTTCGAGCATAACCCTGAGGGGGTTTTACCTAAATATCAGAGTGAAACAAAAACAACAAAAAAGTTTTGAATTTTGTCCATTTATAAATATTTAGGTCAAGCCGTCCTGGGGCATTACAGGGGTAGAAGTTATGCTCAAAATTATATCAAACATGAAATAAGCGATTCATAAAACAAAAAAAAAAAAACAAAAAAACAGCTGAACGATATGACTAAAGCTGTTATAGGCATTTTAACCTTAGCAAGTGCCAATAATAGCCAGGGGGTGTTCAAATCAAAATGACATGAAAACGAATTTGACAATCCATTCGGATTTCCCTTTAAGATGGAAATAGTGCTACTTTCGCTCATTAATAAATATTTAGATGATAATCAGAGTTGGCAGGTAATAGTATATTTCAAGTCAAGGAGTCGTGATAAACTTCATTCGCTCCTTGCCTTGGAAGATATTATGTTCTACAAATGCATCGAAATCTGAAGATGCGTTTCCGCTGCCACGGAGCGCAGAGGTATCCACAAACTAATAATCGAACAGAAGACGAACGAAATTAGTAGGCGTTCATTGCGAACGTTTCGAATCGTTTCTTTCCAAGTGTACAGAAAAAACTTTCTTTTCACGCCTAGTACAGATAAAAACGCGTTATCAGTGCTGATCGCTTTGATAACGATAAATGTCTCTTTCGCTACAGAAAACTGTTACGCGAAAAGCGCTTTTCGCGTAACAGTTTTCCGCAGCGAAAGAGACATTTATCATTATTGTAACGATCAGCACTGATAACGCGTTTTTATCTGTACTAGGAGTGAAAAGAAAATTTTTTCTGTATACTTGGAAGGAACTGATTCGAAACGTTCGCAACGAACGCATACTTTTTTCGTTCGTCTTCTGTTCAATTATTAGTTTGTGGATACCTCCGTGCTCCGTGGCAGTGGAAACGCATTTTCGAATTTTGATGCATTTGTAGAACAAATAAATATCTTCCAAGGCAAGGAGCGAATGAGGTTTATCACGACTCGTTCAATTTGCTCAACTCGCCTTCGGCTCGTCTCGCAACATTTTGAACTTGTCGTGATAAACCTCATTTTCGCTCCTTGACTTGAAATATACTATTGTTCTACACATGCATCGAAAACGCGTTTTCGCGAAACAGTTTTCCGTAGCAAAAGAGACATTTATTGTTATCATAGCGATCAGCACTGATAACGCGTTTTTATCTGTACTAGGAGTGAAAATAAAATTTTTTCTATACACTTGGAAGGAACCGATTCAAAACGTTCGCCACAAACGCGTACTATTTTCATTCGTCTTCTGTTGGATTATTAGTTTGTGGATACCTTTGTGGCAGCGGAAACGCATTTTCGAATTTCGATGCATTTGTAGAACAAAATATCTTCCAAGGCAAGGAGCGAATGAGGTTTATCACGACTCGTTCAGTTTGCTCAACTCGCCTGCGGCTCATCTTGCAACATATCGAACTTGTCGTGATAAATCTCATTTTCGCTCCTTGACTTGAAATATACTATTGTTTGCTCATTTATCAAAATGAGCAAGTTAGTAAAATTAAGTTTAGTTTTTCAATTAAAATCTTTAAAACTTGCACACAACTGGAACTACAGTCAAAAATGGTCGTCTCCTTCATCATTCAATTTTATAATTTATACTCCTCAAATTCACTTTGGGTAAGCTGTAAAAGAAAATAGAGTGTTTTATAGAAAGTAAATTACAAAAGACAAGTATAAAACCAATTTTAGAAAATTGAGCAATTCAGGCCAAACAAATTTTAACATTTTCCGCCAAACTTCTTAAAATTTGGACTTACAATTAAAAATTTTCAAAGAACAAAAACTCTAACAAAAAATAATTATCATTAAATCTTATAAATTACATTTTTTAAAAAAAATCAAATTAAAACTCGTCGGACTTTGTGATATTAGCAATTTTTAGTTAAACTACCTACTCTATTTTGTTATTTTATTTTACTGTCATAATTTGATTATAATTTCATCTCAATTATTTATTTCATAATTCTTTTTCAATTTCTCGTTCTTATTTCTTATCATATCATTATCATCTATCAATCATCAATTTATTATGTTTTCTTCTTTTTTTTTTCGCATTTTACATCGATTTTACATTTTACATTTCATTTTACATTTTACAGTTATTTCACGTGAAATGTAAGATAAATCATTTTACAGGTAGAATGCCAACCTTGATGATTATGATTAAATTACAATAAATTGAACTATCATAATAATTACATGTAAAATTCCATCGTGTTGGGCCATGGAAAAATTTTAATATTTTTCGACGAAATTTTACACATTTTATTTTTATTCCCAAATTCAACTGTTTAGCCCTTTCGTACCTCCGAATTAGAGTTTTCTTTTTCGTTCTACTCTACTTCTGGAATTACAAATTTTATCAGACTCCCAACTTCTTAGCAAAAACGTAAATATATTTTTCGATGAAATTTTGCCCGCTTCATTTTTACACCAAAATGCAACTTTCTCATTCAGAGAATCATAAAAAATATATACTACATCGGTCAGTGTGGGACATGGGGAACAGTTGTCATCCCCCTCTTAATCTTGTTTAAAAAGTCAGCATTCGGAAAATTTTAGTAACAATCTGGCAAATGTTGGTAGCCAATAGGCAAAATTGGACCTTTCTTGGTTGTTTCAGATTTTTAACTGAAATTTTATACTTTTTAGTCAGTATTTATAGTCCTCCTCCACCAAAAAATTGTTATGGATAAGGCCTTGGTTGGGTCTCGCACTGTTATACATTTTTCCCTCTGGTGTGAGGCCTTAGGCAGTCTTATACTTTGGTAGCCTTCAAAGTCACTATTTCCAAAAAAGGAAGGTATGATTCATTTTACATTAGGGGAAGTTGTCCTATGATGGCGCACTTGTTTTTGAATGCCAATTTCTTCAAGTGTATGGGACCAGAATTCATCGAAATTTGATGGAAGGTTCTTTGGACTCTCTGCTACTTATTTCCCAAAGTTGTGTTTTATTTGCTCCGAACTCTTCTCTCCTTATGAAGCGAAGTCAAATGCTCCATCTTCAGACATGTGTTCCTAAGATGCCGCAATCGTATTCCTAAGATAGCGCTCTTTTTCTCAAATGTCGATTTCTCCAAATGTATGTGACCAAAATATAACAAAATTTGATGAAAGGTTCCTTGGACTGTGTATACTACTTATATCCAAAGTTTTGTATTATTCGCTCTTAAACTCTTCCTTCAGTAATTAAAATTGTGAAGCGAGGTCAAATGCGGCATCTTCAGAGGATCTTTCTTTTCGTGAAAATCCAAATTCGAGAACGCTTCCGGTATTAAGGCGGCTCTAAGGGCAGGTATAACGGACAGCGATTTTGATTGCAAGAAAAGCTTGTATACGATTTCTCATTATCAACACGCGTTTATTTCTTGCAATCAAAATGGCTGTCCGTTATATCTCCCCTCAGAATCACCTTACCGGTATGAAATAGGAAAAAGTCATACACACACGCGCGATTATGGCAAAAGCAAGACATAATTTTATGAGCAGGTGTTCCTATGTTAAAAAGGCTAGGGCACGAAGTACACAGTCGGTGCGAAGTTAATTTTGACGTCATTGTTTCCAGTTGTAAAATACCTGCAGTCGCCGTCTTAGGCAGTGCGCCATCTTAGGACACACTCCCTATGTACTTACTTTTTCATTTTCACGTTATTTTCACTGCAAATGAGGTATAATGTGGGAATCAAATTCTGGGGAATTGCTGAGCTGCGTACTCCGTTCTTCGGGTACCAGTGTTTTAATGATGATTAAAGTGGTCCAAAAGTACCTAATTCCCATAACAAAGGTGCAGTTCGTGCTGTACTGGGATGTACGTGTCAGAAACGCAATACGATAGATAGCCCTATACGGACAACAGCTTGGAAATAGTGAGACGAATCGTAATAAAATTATCGCATTTAAAATCGTAAATTCCTGAATGAATATTATCTTCAAACTCGAAACGGAGCTTTAATGATCGTCCAGCACATACATTCGGTTAAGAGTCTTCATACGTTCGCTCATCGTTTTTTAATGTCCGTGAAACCACGTCCTTGACATTCTATCAGCAGTCCAGTGTCGTTTCACTTTTAAAATTGCATACCTACCACTCGTTCGAGCGACCCCGACGGTAAGCGCAAATTCTTCCAAAATTGTTCCCACCTCTCAACGACCCCAACCACATGCGGACCATATTTGTAGATGTGAACAAATTGCGGTCTTATTGTCTGCGTGTAGACCAAATCGTTCTCTATAATTGTCATATTAGAAATTCCGGCGTTCCTTTCCCGCTCTGCAGTTCGACGTCCAATTTCCTCGGCCATTTCTCATAAACAGAGCACATTAATGCAAATGTTCGAATACGTGTTCGCACTCTTAATGCAACGACATAAACCGAAAATATTATATGTTCTAGTGGGGCTGCAAACAGACACTTATATTTTATCGCACTGCCGAGAATGTTCATTTTGAAGTGAGATGCGTTTTTTTCAGCCTTTATTCGGGCTCATAAGGTATCGCAGAACTCATGGTTACTGTAGTTCAAGCTCTGTTAACTACAATTCCCGAATACCGCATTTTGTGAACATAGTATGCGGCTTCGTCTAGTAGGTATGACTAAAGAGAACATTCTAGAAAAGGGAACCTGAAAAATATTCCTTAGAATTCAAGATGGCAGCTAAAATAGTATCCAGAGCTCAGTTTTTCAAACCATATCGCTACAATAATTGATGATAGAGAAAGAAACGGTGAGTTGAAAGATCACTGTTACTATTTTACACAACAAAAGTTTCACACACGTCGCTCCAAAGACTTATAGGGTTCTCAAAGTAGGATTTTTCAAATGCTACATATATTAAGTGCCTTGCATTTACCTCTGGAATACTCATGAGCGAGGCAACCGTTTTCTTATCGCTATTTGGAATTACCAAATTTTGCAAATGAAACCATACAGGAGGGTCACATGAATAAGGTCATTCAGAAGCATCATACGAGTGAATCCAACATCGATAAATGAGGTCACATAGAAAGAATATATAAGGAAATCATATACATAAGAAAATCATAAGATGAATATTGCAAAGAAAAGCTCATGAGAAAATCACAAATGGAATTCATATAAGGAAATGATTCGCTTAGAAAAATCATAAATATAAGAACATCATGAAAGGAAATAAAATAAGAAAATCATAAGGAAAAATCATATCACAAAATCTCATCAGATAATCACTCAGGAAAATCCGAAAAATATCCAACAAGGAATTTGTACAAGATTACCTACCATATATGAGAAAAACACATTGGGCAATCACAATGGAAATTCATTAGAAAATTACATAGGATAATTATATGTATAGAGAAATTGTACAGGAAAATCATACAAGATAATCATACAAGGAAATCATATTGAGAAATCATGCAGAAAAATCATACAAAAATTATAGTGCAGGAAAATCCTAGAGGGAAATCATACAAGGAAGTGATATCAAAAAATCATGTATAGAAAAATCGTACAATCATACAGAGAAATCATTTAGGGACATCATGAACAAAAATATACAAAAAAATCATACACAAACATTAAGTAGGAAAATTATATAGGGAGGTTATAATTATAAAGGAATCTGATGAAATCATATGAGAATATCATACAGGAAAATCACTGGGGGAAATCATAAGTACATACGTGCATAGGAAAATCCTATGGGAAATCATTGAAGATAAAATCACCTTCAAAGATATCACGAAGAAAAATCATACAGGAGAATCGTGTAGGAAAATGATAAACAGAAATCATATAGATAGGGAAATCAAATATAGAGGAATCACACAGGAAAAGAACACATGGGAATCATTTAGGGAGCTTATAATTATAGTGAAATCAAATGAGGAATGCATATAACGAAATCATTCGGGAAAAACATATAGAAAAAATGGTACTTGTACAGAAAAATCACACAGGAAAATTCTGCAGGGAAATCTTACAAGATAATTATAGAAAAAAATTGTATCGGAAGATCATGTAGAACAATCATAAAAAGAAATCACACAAAAATCTTTTAGGGATATCATAATACGGAGAAATCCTATAAAAAGAAATCAGTCAGGAAAAGGACGTATGGAAATCATATAATTTGCAATTGTGTAGATGCAATGCCTTGAAACCCACAGAGAATGAAGAGTTGGTAGAAGCAAGGACCACATGAATAACAACTTGTTAGCTATGAAAGTTGATTATTTCCCCCCGAGAATGTGCGTGGGTTACAAAGTGCTGCACACACTCGGTCACTGGGGAGGCTGTAGAATTATAGAGTAATCATATTAAAAAATCATACAAGAAAATCATACTGGAAAATCATAGAGGGAAGTCATTTGGGAAACTCGTATAGAGAAATAATATAAGAAAATAGTGAGACAGACATACACAGGAAGATCATATTACTCAGTGTAGCGAAATCATGAATACAAGAAAATCATACAGGAAAAGTTTTGTGGTAAATTAGAGGGAGGGAGCGGGTGAGGGGGAGTTCTTCGGTGCATCTACGTGCTTTTTGTGAATGATATTTTTCCCCATCAAGGTGTCTACCAGTCATACAAGTCATACAAAAGTTCTACAATTGAGTCAACGGTCATACAAAAGTCACACAGTTGCCTCTAATTATTTATAAATTTATTAATTCTTCCTTTAAAAAATCACAATATTTCTTATCAAAATGTGGCCAAATTGAAGTTTAATTGAAAAATTAGGTTCTTCGCAACATTCTTTGGAATATTCGTTCGTGATTATTTTATCATTGAGTTTTTTCATGGTTTTTGTTTGCAGTTAGCATGTTTGTGAATTTTTTGTTTCCTTGCGGACATTCTGTTCAGGCGTGAAAATGTTCCGAAAAGAGACCTTACAAAAGTCACACAAAAGTCATACAAAAGTCATACTTTTGGAAAATTTGTATTTGGTAGATACTATATCCCTATATGGCATTCCTGTATGTTTTTTCTATGAAAATTCCTCATATTGTTTTCATATTTAATTTTTCTATGGCACATTCCTGTATCATTTTAGGTTCTGATTTCTCTGCACATAAAATTTCCCTGTATTATCCCCTTATATGTATGTATAATTATAGGATATTTGCCAATATAATCTCCCCATCAGATTTTTTTGTGATTTTCTTATACATTATGATATCTGTGTTTCTTCCTGTATGCTTCCGTTATATGATTTTCCTATCTGACTTTATGACTTTTTTATGCAATTTTCCTATCCGTATCATATTCTATTAATTCCTTTATGTAGATTTTCTATTTAGATTTCCTTGTGTGAATTCCCTGTATGATTTTCCTATACAGTTTTCTTGTAATTTTCTAGTATGATTCCCCGTAAATATAATTTTCTTATAGTTTTATTCTTTTTATTTTATTTTATTTAAAGAATTCCTTGTATCATTCCCATATTTAATTTTTCTGTGCAATTTTCTGTGTTATTTTCCTGTATAATCATTACTCGGCATGGCTGGCAACTTCTATATAGCGTGTGTAGCGAATGCTACACATGGTAACACTGAAATAAGAATAGGTATAATGGTACGATAATATATAACACGTTATTGTGTAAAATTGGCATGTTTTTTTGTGGTTTTTTTTGTGCTACACATGGGGTTATGAAAAGTTGCCGGCCCTGACTTGGTGTATGATTTCAAGCTATTATTTCCTTATATATGCATAAATTCTTTATGCGTTCTTATTCTCATGATTTCTCTATAATATGACCTTTCTATTCAATTTCAGCTTCCTCAAATGGTTCCTGTGTGTGACTTAACTATGTGATTTTTCTATACCCACTTTTGATTTTCCTGTGATTTCCTTTGCATCTGTGTAGGTATTAATTTTCTGTACAATTTTTCTATATGTTTCCTTATGAGAATTACTTGCAGGTACAAAGTTCTGATACAGTGTTATCGTATGATTTTATAATACAATGTTCTTAAACAATCTTCCTATACAATTTCAATATAGGGTTATTTCCTGGTGTGTATGTATTTGTTATATGATTTTCCAATATGACTTTGCTATCAAATTTTCCTAGCCATGACTATTTTTATGATTTTCCAACATGATTTCATCTTATGAATTACTTAGATGTGTGATTTCCCTTTAATATTTCCTCATATGATTTTCCTATTTGACTTTCCTGAGTAATTTATATGGTTTTTCTGTATGATTTCCTGAGTTAGGTATTAATTAACTACATGATGTCCTTGCGTATGTTTTTCTTTGTGATCTCCTAACATGAGTTCCTCATTTAACATTTGAATATGATACTTCCGGATTAATTCTCTGTATTAATTTCCCATGTGGTTTGCCTGTATAACTGTCCTATATGATTTTCACGTATGATTTTCCTGTGGAATTTTCCCCACATAATTCACATATTTAATTTTTCTACATAATTTTCGCATATAATCTTCTCATATGATTCCTGTATAGAATTCTCGCATTTCCTTATATGATTTTTCTATATTATGATTTCCTTGTATAGTTTTCTTACATAGCACTCTGTTATAATTTCTGTGTAGTAGTGTGATCTTTCTGACATACATGATTTCCTCACAGTATTTTCCTGAATAATTTTCCATACTTTCTTTCATGATTTTTCTAAATGATTTCATTACATTAATTCCCTATATGATATTCTTATATGATTTTTCTATATTATTTCTCAATTTATTCATGATTTTCTTATATGACCTCCGTTTAGGATTTCCCCATATGATGGTTCTGTGTTTTTTCCAAATTATATAGGAAAATCCTGATTTTCCTATATGATTTTTCTATATGGTGACGTGACTTTTCTGTATAGGAATTTCATTATATGAATGGGGTTCGAAACAACTCTATGTACGTTGCTACATATCAACACAGGCCTTTTGGAGGAAAACTTAGAATGTGTAACCTCTGTTCAGTTTTTCAGTCTTATGCAAAAATAGAAGGGTACTAATTAACCACGTTTCTGAGGCGTTATGGAAGTTCTTCACTATTTTCTGCGGCAAATCCAAAAATTTCATTTTTTCATTGAATTTTTATTCTAGGCTATATTAAGTTAGTTTTGCCTAATGTTCTAATTCTTATTCCTCTGTTTCCCCCGGAATAGCATGGGGAAGAGATGCAAGAATCTGTGATCGCTGGGGGAAAGTAGGGAAGGCCTATGCCCAAAGGTGGGCGCATTAGTTACTTATAAGTTACATACGTTGTAAGCACATACTATAAAACTGTAAATAAAGGCTGTACTACTACTACTACTACTACTACTACTACTACTACTACTACTACTACTACTGTTTCCCCCAATTATGGATCCATGGTCTGACCTGATGGTGCTTATCTTAAACGTGATAATTTCCCTTTCAGAACTCTTATACCTAATTTCATGTTTTCATCGTATAATTTCACAAGCTTTCACCAGCCTAACGTGTACTGTGCTTGGAAAAGACATGCAGATGCTCCCGAGAACCCTCTCAAGTGTCCAGTTGGGGAAATTTGAGCATCCAAGAGTAACAAATTGATGCCATTTGGTATTGCTGTGTGTGTTTCAGCACTACATACTTAAATAAGTATTCGTGTCCGAACAACCTTTCTGTTGGCCACTATACACAGAAGGTTGCCCCTACTCACCACTTCCGAATTCCATTTCCTTTCCGCCATCTCTGCCCGATAGTTCAACACTCTACATACATTTTATGTTCATGTCGTAAAATGCACCCATCGCAAGAGACTTCAATTAAAAAACAGTTTCATGTACAGAGTTGATTATTTGGCCCAATTCCACATAACTCTTGTCGGAGAGCAGTTAATTGAAATAAAATCTATATTTAATCAAACAACAATGTAACGTCACATTCTTTTCGGATGTGGGCAAAAACAATACAAGCCACACTATATACGCCCTACCGGTATTACAAATTGAATTATCCGACCATTATCGGCTCTGTCTCCCGGACAAACGGGCTACTGAGCTCGCTTTCTTACGGTTGCTATTTACTCTCTTGCGGAGGTACGCCATGCCACACCATGCGACTATACAGCAGAGTAAAAAGGACAAACGGACCCCGAGCGAAGGATAGAAAAAGAAGGCAAACGAACAAATAAAACGGCGTTTGGAAGAATTCATTAGTAGACGCACACGTTAAAAATAACGCGTTTTATGTCGGCCATTGCTTTTGCCAATTCTTGTTCCCACGTCGTACCACTTATCCACTACTCTAATATGAAACTGTCACATAGTCAGCTGGCATTTCCATTTCAAAAATCTAACTAATTTACTTATTACGCTATTGTTACAGAGGTGATGTAATTAAATGGCTGGGACGAGAATGAAGTCGATCAGAGTTGGATGTTCGCCGACTCGGAATTCCACTATATCCAGATTTATCGAGAGTGTAAAATCGATCGAGCAGCTTTCAAAGGTATGTTGGATAGTTCTAAAAAGAAGTATATATTTCAGTATCAGCATGTTTATCGGATGCTGAACAAGTGGACAGAGCATTATCTCATCCACTTTTCCCAGCTATTATCATATGTGTATGTGCCCATCTTGAGATGAACTAGAAAGTGAGATGAAGAGGCTGAACGTTCCATCGCCGTGCCGCTTTCTGGGTACGACCTCAATTCTTCGTCTCCATATTGATGTTATTAGGTAACTTGCCGGAGGTAGTGTATGCGGACCTCATAAAAAGGTACCCTGGTACCCTTCTTATATGAATAGTGGTGCCCGGAAGTGTATCATATAACTTTCAGAGAAGCTCAAAAGTTAGTGAAGTTACGCTTTGTTCCATTGTTGTGGTTATTTTTCCTTGTTTTCGCTCTCATTGATTTTATGTTTCATGCTGCTGAGTGAAAATACTGAAATCTATAATAATAAGCTACACGTGTGCACTCGTTGGAAGAGAGTTATTTCATAAATTATAGAAACTAGCAAATCGAAAAGCTTCAAACTATGCCATTAAACTAGAAGAAATAAGGAAGGAATTTGAGAGAAATCAGACGAAAATGAATAATAATCTATCAAGAAAAAAAAAAAAAAACTAACTACAATATGAGAAAGGTCCATTGCCTTTTACCTACTATGTTACATAATATTATGATCACATGTTGGAACGATCACCTGCTGGAACACTAGATTCATGTTGATAAACGAACGAAAAGAAGTCTGAACAAAGGTTTCAAAAATAAATAAAACAATGAAACAAATGAATGAAATAGGGTGTTTGCTCCACAAAACCCTGAAAGTACACCATCCATACATAGTCTCTAAATAACAAGGACTTGAATAGCTCCGTTATAAGGAGAGTTGTCTTAAATTTTTTTCTTGGTCCTGCCTGACCCTTTACACGATATACTCCACCATTTGCCTCGCATAACTCCTGAGAAAATCTTATATTTTTGCTAACAGAGGGGAGGCCTATACCCCCGGAACACCCTTCTTATCTATGCCTTCGGTGAATATGTATAAACAATATAAAACGAGCTCGTTTTACCATGTTTCATATCGCCATGTCCTTCGTCGTGGCTATCAGTTTCTGCCACATGATAACATAGTCACCAGAAAAGATGAAGAAAATCTTCAATTCGTTAGTACTTAAACATGGAAGTATTAAGCATTGCTCAAACTTATTTTTACAGTAATAAATGCGCCCATTATTAACCATTTTCCCTTACGCCGTGGACACTTTTTTCCAGCCTCGTAGAGAGAAAAAGAGGGTCTGGGTAATTTCCACGGGCCCCCTCTCCTTCCAGTTCAGTTTGTTCTTCTGTTAGATGGTAAAAAATTATAAGCTACGGGATAAGAGGTTTCTTTCATGGTGTAAAAAGTGATTGCTGATTTGATGTACAGTATAATTGAAATTCAGGACTTTTAAAAATATCGGGCCCGGGGAATTCCCCCTTCCCCAGCCTCTCGTTAGGGTTGCTTTCTTCACATCTTTTGTTGTGGCAACTGCAACTTAGTTGGCCATGCTGAAAGAGTGAATATATCGATAACTTAAGATTTTGAGTCTTCCGATCGCATTTTCAAGTAGCAAATTCTAGTTTCGTTTTTTTCTTCCTCAAAAAGTGGGAGGGAGTCACGCATACTACCAGCTTTCGAGTTTTAAATGGTCAAATTAAACATTGCAATAGGAGTTTTCAGATCGCTGATTTCAAACATCTCAGATTTTTGTTCAGGCCCCGATTTGGGCCCCGAAATACATATTATTATGGTCCCTTGTTTTGCGACTTTTCTTGTTTTTGCAAGCCGGTGGATACCAAAAAAAAAAACAATCAACATTTTAGGTTAACTAGATGAGAGGAACACGTGACACACGCCCCCTGCCGTTTCTTAAGAAAATGACATGGCGTTTTTTTAATCTTAATATTTTTTTTGTCTGTAATAATGCTAAAAATATTCTGGATAGTAGATTGAATATACAGTTTCTTGACTCCTCAGTCTCGATCAGTGGCTTCTGGGGAGCTCCAAAACAGGATGGGGGGTTGGAAGTCTGAAAATGATTTTCGAGGTTAGTGTTGATTCCTTGGTTTCTCAGGTCGCTGAATTCGATTCTGAGATTAGTTTCTCGATCCGAACCGCTAGGGTGCCACAGAAAAGGGAGTTGAAGCCTATTGATACTATTAATAGCCGTTTTTCTACAGTTTACTCAATTTTGTATACATCTTTATCAGAAGGGCCCGCTTTGTCGGCATGGGGTTAAGGAGAAGGGAGTTATACTAGATAGAATTACCTTTATAATGCGACCCTAACCAGTTCTGTAGCATTATAACAACTTTTAGCATTTTATATGCTTTTATTGCCAGGTATACTTGAGTGGAAACCGTAACAGAAACCCGTAACGCTTCCCCGACATGGATTCAATTGACATTTCCATGGAAATTTATTTTTCTTCCAGCCATGGGTATACTTGGGCGAAATTATATACTTTTACTACTGGGTATACTTGAGTGAAAACCATGACGCTCCCTCCGACATGCTCCCTCGGCACGAAGCCAGTTCGTATGATTTAGCTCTTTGTAGTGAGAATTCAGTTCAGTGGTTGACATTTCCATGGAAATTTTCTTCCAGCCATGGACTCATTGATCTTCATCTTTGTAGCGCCTTGCGCGACTACAGTCTGCAGCCGTGTTGTTAATAGAAATTTCTATGGAAATTTTTTTTATTAGGGCACGAAAGCATATAAAATGTTACACTAACACTACGTGTTTCTGTAAGAGACACATGTTTTCCAGAGGGGGGTAGGAGTAAGAGACAGTGAGGGAATGTTTTTTTAGGGGGGAGGGTGGATTTTTTAAGTTGAGGTACGGGAAAGCTGTAAGCTCGCAAAAGGCGAGACCAAGCTACCGGACCGTGACAAAAACCCGGAATGGACAACCTGGGCCCTTTTTGTTTCTACGCATTTCATACTCTGGAGCTGAAATGGCGTGAGATTTCGAAAAATGGCCAAGTGGAACTGAACGAACAGGGTCTCTACTATCCAAAACGTCAAAACCCTGACATCGATTTTTTGGTCGAAATTTAGAAAAATAGCTGTACAGCTAAACCTGTGATCGACAAAGTGGGCTCTTTTGATAAAGATGTACACTTATAGGTTTTTGAGGTCACTAAACTCGATTTCGAGAGTAGATTATTAAACTAATAATTTCAATTATCTCAAACAGTTTTATTAATAGAAATATATCTGAAAATCAAAATTTAGAAATATTATGAATTTCATTTCCTATATTTATCATTTTGACACGTTCGAGCTTTCTTTTAGAGGAAGAAAATCTCTTCGTTCCAAAAGAAACTGTAGTCCTTGTCACTTGGAGATTCTGTTTGTTCCCTATCGGTTTAACTTCGCGATTGAAAGAAAGGGGCAGGAGAGTATCTAGGGGAGAACTCGGATTAAACTCTTTTCTCCTGAGGTCAAAATTGCAATTTTCAGTAGATTTTGTGCCAAATTTCGAAACTTTTCTTTTTCGTACTTTTGTATGAATCGACCCCTCTTTAAAAATGTTTAGGTATGGTACTGGTGGGGGAGGGGAGGAAATTCATGAAACGCTCTGTAGGTTGTGCAGCCTATTTGTCCCACCCCTGACAGATGGACATGCAACCCAGGATTTCCGACTTTCAATTCAACTGCGTTGTTGAGCGGTGAATTCGTCTCTCTTTGTCATTGACACCTATTTTAAATTGCTTGAAAATTATTATTTTTGTAAGTCTTCTTGAAAGTCGATAATATCGTCACTAAACCAAGCGCCGCACGCTATTTCACGCTTCTAATGTGAATTGAAACAACGGACTCCAATTTTAGTACATGAGCTAGTCTCAGAATTGGATGAAAACCGAGGGAAATCTTATATCACTGCTACGAATAGGATTAGGTAGCTGATTCTTTCCTTCTTATATTGGTAATGTTCTTTGTTAGATTGGTAGTAGTGGTAAATTACAGTCATTGTATTTTAATTTTAATTGAACTGGACTTCAATTAATTGATTTATTAAATAACTGAATACCTTGAAAATTCCATCGCCGTGGCTGTGAGCTATAGCATATTTTGATCAACATTATCAGTTATTGCCATTGTCTTCTAATTTCCAGGACCGTATACAGGGGTGGGGGTCAGGGGGTTTGACTCCCCCCGCTCCCTTGGGTACGGCCGTGCACTTGAAAATTTAGGAAAATGCAGATCTCAGAAACATTAGAAACCCCATATGTTTGGTCAACCCCCTCCCTCGCCATATTCCTGGATACGGCACTGCTAATTTTCCTCGGTTTTGGTTGAACTCTCTGGTATTATTATGAATAATAGGGATACAGGTGCCGGTTGGTAACACTGAGAGCAGTGTTTTCTTCCAATAATGATATTCAAGTCAGCGTGAAAGTTTTGTGAGTATAAAAATATTCCCTCAATGTGGTCCATTTTTAGCTAGTCGATGAAGTTTATTCAGTATTTTTTGACGCAATAGTGGTTCGCCTGAGGTGATTGGTCACAAGCCCGACTGCTAATGGTCCTATTAATTTTTGGTGATTTCTGAGGGAAATATTACAGTTTTAGATTTATCTGCTTACTTGGTAGTGGACGTATGATTTTCCAATTTCCAGGGTTATTCTAATAGTGCAATTAATTTTTGATGACTTTTCTGGAGAAATGGTAGTTAAAGATTTATCTACTTACTTGGTAGTGGACAGTTATATGTATGTACGGTCTTCCGTTATTCTGAGAATATTGATTAGACTCGACTTACCTAAGTAAGTACAGATGATGGAGATCTGTTACTTACGTTTATTCCAACAACATGAACACAAGATCGCCTATTTGAATGAAATTTTCCTTCGTCGTGGACTACCTTATTTTCTCATCGTCGTGTCAAGTCGTACCCAATTTATACAGATCATGCCCCCAGTGGGTTTCATTTGTTAAAACAAAATTATAGTGTTTTTAATTCACCGTTCTGCGGGGGATCCAATTCTAACTTTGAAATAATTTTGAAGCAAACTTCTTTTGGTCTTTAAAACGGTTTTGGAGGACGGAAGGGCAGGGATGTGGAGAAACCAGTAGCTGGAAGTCAAAAGCCAGAAGATTTTGCAGCTTTAGGATAATTCTGAGAAACCAGAAGTTGGAAGTTGAATGAGTTAAAAGCTGGAAGCCGGAAGAGGAAGCTGAAAGTTTTTCATCTTCCAATTGGCTTCTTACAATTTTGTGAAAATTGTTTCTTATGTTTTTTTACCTAAAAAAGTCGAAGAAGTAGAGAGAGAAAAAAAGGTTAGTGAACGTGAAATGGTGAGAATAAGTAAAAGACGCTGGAAGCTAGAAGCTGGAAGCCGAAAAAAATTGGAAGTTAGAAGTTCATATCCTGAGACTGGAAGCTAGAAGCGAGAAGCTAGATGAGAATTAGAGGCTAGAAGAGCCGGAAACGAAAGCTGTATCGTTCGGCTTCCGCATCCTTGTTGAAGGAGCCTAAATTGAGACGTAATACTTCCGGAACCACCAAAGTTTTTCAGTCCAGTTTTATGCGGTACATTCAAATCTAACTTTTAATTTTCGATGCTAGTAACCCCCCCCCTCCCCTCCCCGTCCACCTAAGAAATGGACTTTGAGAAACTAAAAAGCCAGTTTTATGTTGAAATTGAAGTATAATCGTATTATTTTGATGCTGCGTCCCAACTTGAATAAAAAATTTATGAATAGTGATGAAATTTACCTGAAAGGTAGAATTATATCAACTTGAGTGTGTTTAGAAAAAGGGACCACTTGGTCGACAATCTTATTTTCAAGAAGAGCAAAAAATAACAAATAGAGTCAAAAAAATTGTTTTGGGGATTTTTACACGTTTTTCGGAAGTAAAATGGAGAACTCATTGAGGGTTTATTTTACTCCCCGATGTGTCTACTTTCTTCCTAGGTAAGTTTCGTGAAATTAGTCTGACCAACCAAGTGGTCCCTTTTTCTAGGCGCACTTACAATATGCCTATTGCTTATGGTTGAAATCAGTGCAGTATTTCTCTAGATTTTCTCTGGTTTCCCAGTGTACTTTTTTTCGTGACCTACAGAAGAAATGAACGGTTCGACATAATATCCAAGTGAATGAAGATTTTCGCAATTTTCACGATCAATTTCTTTTTGAAAATTTTTCCATGTCGACCAGTGTCTTTGTGTTGGTGTGTTAATAGCTATAAATTGTGAAGCCTGATGTCGCGCAGGTAGTTTGGGATGCTAATTTTTCGTTCTTTTTACCACTTGTAAATATTGAATTAGTTTGACGTATCGACCTAAAGATAAGGTGGTTTTTTTCTTTCGTTCATCGGATAATTCTTTTGCTCTTTTTTGTCATATTTTCAAATATTGAATCCGTTAAGTCGACATAAAAATCTGGTGGTTTTAAAGTGAATTGGCACCTCCTACACATGGAATATTACCAAGTTCACTTACACTCAGAAATGGACACTAATATCGAACGTAATTTATACTTCAAATGTGAAGTCTGCCGTTCGAATTCAACAGAAGTGGGGTTGTTGGTCAATCATAAAACTGATAAGGATACAACATGTTGAAAGAACACAATGTTCAATACGTTCATTTGTCATTTCATCATAATATCAAATGATTATAACTACTACCGTGTTCATCCTGTAGACAAGACAAATTTTGAATATTTTTATAGTTTCCTTAAGTTTTAAAACACCCGAAAATTTGATCAATTCAAGGTGTCACAGAGGCACATTTGCCAGCAAACTGAATGAATTTTGAAGAGATGGAACTCCAGATGCTGATCATAGGTGATTTCATTCTTGAGGGTGAAGTCATCTATCTCATATCGATGGCCTGGAGCGGAAAAGTCTTATCTCCATTTTTGGTCGAATTTGACTAATTGGCAACATTAGAAAGAGAATTTCTCCGCTGCTGTCAGTGCAGCCACTCCTCTCACCGAATCGCAAAAATGTAACTGTACTCTCAACCTTACATGATTCCAAATGTATTTTTGGCTGCTCCAGGATTTTTTCGCTCTAAGCCATCGATGTATAGATATTTTTGATCTCGGCAATCTAACAAACCCTATTCCAAAATTTTGTTCAATTTTTTCGTATGTAATCAAACGGGTCTCTTAGAAAACAGAGAATACGAATTTCGGGCGTAAATTTGGGTCGGCCATTTTAGAACTGAGTGACCCAAAGTACCCCGCCCCCTTGTTACGATACTTTCTTTAGTATCTTTCTAAGAAACTCTAAATTTGATGACACGTACCCCAGCCCTCCTTTGAGGAGGTAATATTTTTTCATCTCAAAATAAACTAGACCGGAGTTCTTGAAGATGCTCACTTGCCCCTCCAGGATCCGGCTTTGTAATCAGAAGAAACCCCAGAGGAACCAATTCAAACACCGTGTATTTTCAAGCTATTTGGAGCCCCTCCCCTGCTGAAACGTCAATTCCTCGATAGAGGAAATATAACAAGCAGAGGCGAAACTTGACTTTCAGTTGGGGGGGGGGTGGAAAAGGAAAATTTGCCAACAAAATTTTCTGAAAATTCGAAAATTCGCCGATTTTTTAATCAAAATATTTCTTAAATGAAAAAAAAAAATAAACAAACAAACAAACGTTCTGAGAAAGTGAAAAATTCAAATAAACAGTTTCAAAATTTACTGACTGCCTAATTATTTCCCCCATGATTTCGTCCTTGCAAATGCAGATTGGAACCTTATCCCCAAGCACTCACACTTGCGCACATGAGCATACCCTATTCTGGGAGTATAAGGTGGAAGGATGTAAGGAACACACAACTTCCTTTACACGTTAAAATGGTCGTTGTTTACTCTTGGTGATTTTTTTTTTGGAATTTCTTCTGATTCTTTTCCTCAATTGAATCCAATAAAAACAAATTAAATCAAAAGAAAAAACCACAAAGTGTCCTGTCGATTGGATTAGGGGGATCCGTGCCAGAAGTTCCCTTTTGTTCTTATGGGAAAAATACATGGAGTTTTGACTTTTGTTCCAGACTAAATTTCCCTCCTATTCGGGCCTTACAGCGCTAGTATTGACTACTCTTATCAGCGACTAAAAGGTGAAGTTTTTGGCACATGTAGTAAAATTTTTGGATCTCGGGTGTACGGCCCGAATATTCACCAGGACCAAAGACCGGTAAAGTAAACAATAGAACATTTGCTATCGGATTCAGCGTATGACATTGGAAAATAAGTCTTTTGCTTTCAACTTTTAGATTTTAATAAAATGTTCAGTTTTCTCAAATTTCAAGCTCTAGGTCAAACAGAGAATCTAGTAACAACAGATTTCTGGCTACTCAAAGCGGTGGCGCGCTGTAGTCGTTTGCGAATGATTGAATGAGTGAGTGATCACTGACTCATTGAGTGAGTGACAAAGTGAGGGAGTGAATGAATAACTGAATTAGAGAATGAATGACTGAGTGGGTGAGTGAGTGAATCACTGGGTGAGTGAGTGAATCACTGAGTGAGTGAGTGAGTGAGTGAGTGAGTGAGTGAGTAACTGAGTGAATAACTCAATGAGTAAGTGAGTGAGTGAGTGAATCACTGAGGCACTGAGTAAGTGATTAAGTAACTGTGGGAATAACTGAATAAGTAAGCAAGTGACTGAGTGAATCACTAAATAAGTAAGCGAATGATTGACTGAGTGAGTGAATTACTGACTCATTGGGTGAGTGATGGAGTGAGGAAGTGAATGAATAGAACTGAATTAGAGGCTGAATGAGAATAACTGAGTTAGTGAGTAATCACTAAATAAGTAAGCAAGTGACTGAGTGAATCACTATATAAGTAAGCGAGTGACTGAGTGAATCACGTATTTATTGAATGCGCGATGGAGTAAGGAAGTGAATGAATAACTAAATTAGAGAATGAGTGAATAACTAAGTAAGTGAGTGAATCACTGCGTCACTGTGTAAGAAAGTGAGTAACTTAGTGAATCACTAGATGAGTAAGCGAGAGACTGAGTGAGTCGCTGAGTAAGTGATTGAGTAACTGAGTGAATCACTAAATAATTAAGCGAATGACTGATTGAGGGAGTGAATCACTGACTTATTATGTGAGTAACAGAGTGAGGAAGTGAATGAATAACTACATTACAGAATGAGTGAATAACTAAGTGAGTGATTGAGTGAGTGACGAAGTAACTGAGTGAATAACTCAATAAATAAACGAGTGACTGAGTGAATCACTGAGTCACTGAGTAAGTGATTGAGTAACTGTGTGAATAACTGAATAAGTAAGCGACTGACTGAGTGAATCACTAAATAAGTAAGGAAATGACTGAGTCAGTGAATCACTGACTCAGTGAGTGACGGAGTGACGAAGTGAACAGATTTCGGGCTGCTCAAAAGGGGTGGCGCGCTGTAGTCGTTTACCTTGTAACCCTGATCGAGGGAAATCTGGCATAGGAAGATATCTCAAAATATTATGAAAACAAACGCGTTTATCGAAAAAATGATTGGGACAAAATTTATAGTACATAAAATTTTCCTTCCATTAAAACCATTTGATGAATATAGTTTCTTTTTTTTCACGTGCCTAAAATTATAGAGGGCGACTCTTTCGCGCTGGCAGTCCGAATAGTCATTGAAATTTGAAATTCAACGTTTGCTACCGACTTCCAGATTTTCGAAATGTCTTCCATATTTCAGCTTTGTTTCAACCTTTCAAATAACGTTCGATACTCAGCGTTAAACCTTCTGCTTTTGACTGACCAGTCTCTAACAGGGGTCCAGAGGGTACTCTATTTTCAGAAACGAAATTTGACTTTCAGTTTGGAAAGGCGGAGAAGAAGAATTTACCGGCAAATATGTTTTTAAAACCAAAACTTCGCATTAAAAATTTGCCAATTTTTTAATCGAAATATTTTCTTAATTGAAAAAGAAAATAAATAAATAAACATACATAAAAAATGAAAAGTCAAATGAACTGTTTCAAAATTTGCCGACTGTCAAATTATTAGGGGGGGGGGGTCAAATGAACAGTCTTCAAATTTGCCGGCTGCCAAATAATTGCGGCGGGGGTTTGAACCCCCACACTCCCTATAGTTTCGCCCCTGATAACAAGGTGTCTATCGGTCATCTAAGAGTCATTTAAATTCATCTATTTTGAGAAGAGGTCATCTAAGTCATTTAAAGTCAACTTTTTTCTCTGTAGGTCATCTAAAAAAGTTTCATGTTTCATTCTATTACATAGTTGGAAAAATCCGCCAAATAACATGAGTTTATTTTACAGACATGAGCTAATGAGTAAACAGTCAGCGAGTATCAATAAAATAGAAAGAAAGAATAGGAGTGATGTTTTAAATGCACCATAAAGTGAGGGATGCAGCAGAAAAGTGAGCGATCGGAGCGAGCAAAAATTTATTTGAGGCTGCTAAAAAATTGCATAAAGGTCATCTGAAGTCATCTTTTTGTACTTGTCAATTCTAGTAGACACCCTGTATGAGTTATCGTTTTGTCGGTATTTCCACGTGTGGGCTGTAGACGGGGGGCAGAATATCGAGCGAGAAATAAGGGTAATTTATGTACATTTAACGTTAATGACTAGTTGTGGACCATCAGGGCCGTCGGTCAGCGTGTTCTACCACCGGTACCCTCTGTGGACAGAGTGTACAGTAATCGATTCGTGCTGAGGTCATTGCAATTTTCGTATTGTTTGCTCGTTCCGAATAAGTGCGAGTAAGTGAGTTTCATCCCTACAATATCTACGAAAGTAAATAATCGAATTGATGAAACCGATCCGGCGGTAAACATGGTATGCAAATGCGGAGATAAACCGTCCTCGCTTTTGGGGCTCGTCTACTGGATGTACGGCAAATAATATCGCTAGTCCTGTGACGTAATTTCCACACCGCACGACTTTCGTCTTACTTCCCAGTTTGACCTGTTGATTCGGTCGAATATGCGGTGGGCGAAAAAAAAAGGGTGCTTTTGCAAAACCACGCAGTCGATTCATTTAAGCGCCGAAAGAAAGACGCCATGTACTGGCCAGTCATCTGGGGGCATTGGCGGCGAAACACGTGTCGCAGTCAGAGTCGATTGAAACTCTTTTTTTGGTGGTGGAGGGGGGTGGGGGAGTAAAGGCCACAAATATGTCAAGGTTCTAAAAAAACTCACAGAAATGCCGACTGGAGAGTTGTACTGCGCCTTATGGAGTAATCTATGCTGTAGGCTACTTTTCAGTTAGGGCTGTTGAGCCCTTTACAGTGAATACACGGGAGTGTCTCTCTATCGGAACTAAAGTCTGGTCCAGTTAAGAAGCATAATTTTTGACGGCGCTGATAATATGTTCTTGAACTCGTCCTTCCCTTCCAACTTCACAATGCCGATTATCGATGTGTATAGCGGGTTGCAAATTATGTTTCTTAACTGGACCAGCCTTCGACGTGTGGAAACTTTCTGTCAAGTTTGATGTAGGAAAACATCGTTCAAATCGAGCTCCACTTGTCCATTCTAGATCCGGATCAAAGACTATGAAAAAGAGTTCGATAAAAATGTTCAAAGTCTTGAAAGTTTCTGCGGAGAGGAATTATTACCTAACTCGTGTTGAAGTTGTTCATGCTGAAAACCGAGTCAAATTGTAAATATCCTATTTGCTTGAAATACCTCTACATCTGAGTCAGTCTAAATCAAGAGCCTTGTCATAAGCCTAAGTACAGACAGGGCTGTACTGAAGGAAAATTGTTAGGAGGAGGGAGGAAAAGCTTTAAACGAATGAAGCGTTGAATCAGTCAGTCAGTCAGTCATTTTTTTCTTTGACTTGGACTTTTCGGAATTATTTTACGTGGACCTTTTTAATAATGTATTAAGATTTGGTTGCTGTTACTGTCTCCCTTCAGAAATTATTAGGGGGTTAGAAATCTGAAATTTCCAAAACAAACTCAAAATACCTTACTATTACATTTACATATTATGTACTTAACACGGCCATAATGTACGTGGATATTATTTCGTACTTATTTATGTACCACACAGCCTATTTTCAGCCCTATCCCTGAAGTTTAAATTTCTGGAAATAGCATTTATTCTAACCTATCGAATTTTTTAAAAACATCAACATCTTCGTCTGTACAATACAAACATGAAACGATAAAAACTGCGAATGAATCAGCACACTCCGAATGAACACCATACGAGTTGAAAAGGGGATGCTCAGAGGGTCTAGGACCGCCACCTCACTAATTAGAAAATTTTTGTCGAGCATTTTTTAATTGCAAGGACTTACCGGTCACCCTGTAGTATTCAAGTTATGTACGAGTGTTGGACTTCGAAGAATATCCAGTAATAGATTTATGTATTTCCATAGAATGGAAAATTTGATATTTGGGAGGGTATACTGGCAAGTCTGAACCGATTTTTCGTCATACCGTCTCTTGAAATAACGTGAAATATCACTTTTAAAGCTAACACAAGTTTATGCCAACAGTTGCCATGACTGACCAATTAACTGGTGCGGAGTATAGCGTACAGAAATACGCTCAAATGCATTATCTTTATAGGAAGTGGGACGGCAGTGCCCTCGTTGCTCCGATTAGTTCGTATAAGTAGCCTATCTACTCAATTTTTCCTTCCTTGCAATATGTAGCGTACTAGTAATTTGTACGATTCAAAATTACTAAGTGTTGTAACTATTTCAGTTTTAAAAATAAGACGTATGTTCATTGAACATTTTTTATCTCGTGGAGTACTACCAGACTACAAAGTTAATTGGACATTTTTTATCTATTTTTTGGCCAAAAAAGCCTAAAAAGTTGAAAAATCGGGTCTTTTGATTCTACTCAACGCAGAGTAACTTCTTGAAAATTCAGGATCCGGCGAAGAGGTCGTATAATTTTTTTCATTTCCCAGGTACGTACAACAAGTTCCTATAGTCACAATAGCTCTCAAACCATTAATTATTTACCTAGGGTGTTGGGCTGAAAAACGGTCTTTTTGACCTTTTAACGAAAATTGAAATTTTCCTAACTTTTAATGTTTTCTAGCGCCTTCAATTTTGAGAATAGACGATATATCGTACTAAGATTTTTTCTTTCAAGCTAGTACTACCAGCCCCCATAGTCAGATTATTTTTTATTCCGTCAGTTATCGTGTCTCGTATATCTTGAAAATTGTTTTTTGTAATCTTTAAAACCTCGAAAACCCAGGTAAGCCTGGTCAGCTAGATTTCGTAGACCATTCCCCTATTACCCCTAACTTTTGGCCCAATTTTCGGCTCATCTTTCGACTCAAACCCGAAAAAATGTCCCACAAACTGCTAAAACTCAAAGCAAGATGTTTTAAAAAGAAATTCTCCTAAAAAAGTCGAAAGTAACCAGAAATCTCTTGATACAAAATACAAAGAAAAAAAATGCTTCAGGCAACCCAAAAGCCAATCCCCCACCATGACAAATGAGAAAGAAGTCAAACTCGGTATACATTGTTTCCTTAAACGTAAGAATGCTAAAAAAACAGGGAAAATCTCAACGAACTAGAGCTAGCCTCCGAAGACTTCAGCATAGACATAATAGGCTTGGCTGAAGTCAGAAGATATGGTAACACAATCCTCAGAACCAAAGCAGGAAACATTTTCTTCTACAAAGGCGAAAAAGGAGGGCAAAGAAGAATAGGCTTCTTAATCAAAGAGAATAAAAGTCAAAACCTAACAGAGTTCAAAGGGATCTCAGACAGAGTAGCACTGTTAAAACTAAACCTGGGCAACCAGAACTTAGTAATCATCCAGGTGTATGCGCCCACAGCAATGTCGGAAGAAAAAGAAACAGAATTATTTTATAAATCGGTTAGAGAAACCGTGAACACGGAAAATTGCTATAGGAAAAACAAATTAGTAATTATGGGCGATTTTAACAGCCAGATAGGCCCGCAAAAAAACAGCGAACACCACACCGTGGGTGCATACACACTCGGAAAAAGAAATCATAGGGGAAGCAGGCTGATCCACTTTTGCCCAGCAAACAACTTCAAAATTGTAAATACATTTTTCAAAAAGAAAACTGGGAAAAGATGGACCTGGCGGGCTCCCAATTACGAGTTCAAATCACAAATTGATTACTGTCTTGCCCCGCCAGTTACATTTAAAGACATTTTAAACTTCGATGTAACGAACCATTTTCAATTCCACTCTGATCACCGCCTTATCTTGTGTGAAATTAATATGAACAAAAAGAGATTTCTACCAAGAGAAATACTGCCCAAAGCCAAAATAAGTTCTGAAAACAGAATGGAATACCAAAAAGAAATAGAAAAAGCGACTGACGAGGTGGAAGGAAGTGGAGAACTCCCCAGCTGGGGCTAACTAAAAGAAATACTTAATAAACGAGGCAACAAAAAACCTCCCGCCTTCCGACTCCAGCAAGCTTTCGCTAGCCCTCCCAAAAAACATCAGAGAGTGGATTTCCAAAAGAGAAAAACTCAAACGAACGTCAAAATCACTGAAAAACAGAATCGAACGAAATCTAATGTGTAAGCTTATTAAAAAACATCTGAGTGAATTCAACATGGGAGAAAGCGAGTAAAATAGTACATTTGATCATGGAAGACTCCAGAAGTACAAAAAAAAAATTAAAAAAGAATGCTCCACGAGAAGCTACCTCATGACCTGTCTGAAAGACAAGGAGGGGGTCAAACAATACAAGAGAAAACAAATTAACAAAATCGCCACAGAACTTTACATGGAATTATACTCCGACATATCAGTCAGTCCAAAGGCACAAAAGTTTGTCAGTGAGAAAGTCAAAATGCCAGACTTCATGGAAAGCGAGGTGAGGAGAGCAGTACTGTCTCTGAAGGACGGCAAGGCAGCGGGGCTAGATGGGATCACCAATGAACAAATCAAGTGCGGAGACGAAAAAATGATAAAAATTCTAACCAAACTTTACAACGAAATTTGGGAATCAAACAAGGTACCACCAGATTGGAAAATCTCAAAAATTATTTTGCTTTTCAAAATAGGCTATGTCGTTACGACATTAGGAACTACAGGCCAATTCGCCTCATTCCAATCCTGGCCAAGATCTTGTCCGCCGTACTAGACTTTTGTCTGAGAGGCATGCTGGAACTACAGCAAACTCCCTGCCAGCAGGATTTAGGAGGGGCTTCTCTACGATTGACCCCCTCCACTCAATCAACTTACTCATACAGAAAGCAACGGAATACCGAGTCACTGTCCACCTGGCCTTTATCGACTTTACCAAGGCCTTCGACCTTTTAAAGCCAAATTTTATGCTCGAGGCTCTGGCAAGCCATGGAGTCCACCCCTCTATGATTGGAATAATTCGAGAGATGTACACGGATTTGAAAGCCCAGATAATTACTAACGTGGAAGGAGAAGAATTTGACATCAGAAAGGTGTTGAGGCAAAGCGACCCAATCTCGCCACTGCCATTCAACTGTGCATTGAACGAGATTTTCAAAAATTTAAATTGGGAGAATAAAGAAGTTAGCATCAATATGGTGATCTTTTGAACAACTTAAGGTTCGCCGACGACCTAACAGTGGTGACGGGATCCTGGAGCGACCTGCATGAGATGCTGGAGGAACTCAACTTTCACAGCAAAAAGGCAGGCGTAGAAATAAACCTGTCAAAAACCAAAATTCTTACCAACTCAGGACATCTGCAGGAAATCAAAATTGAAAATCAAAAAACTGAGATCGTAGCAAATATAATTTATTTAGGGCAGCTAGTATCATTCCAAAACTAAATGGAAAAAGAAATGAACAGAAGAATTACAATTGCATGGAGTGAATTCTGGAGCTTAAAATTTATTTTGAAAAACAAGTATTTCCTAAAAAGCCACCTTTTTAATAGTTGTGTTCTTCCGGCGCTCACCTACGGCTACCAAACATGGACACTGTCCAAACAGCTAGAGAAGAAACTTCAGTCTATCCAAAATTCAATGGAAAGAGGTATGCTAGGAATAAAACTGAATAAAGACAGAGTCAAACTGAAAACAATAAAATAAAAATTTCGGCAAAACAAAAATGTAACACACTTTACAAGGAGATTGAAATGGGACTGGGCAGGCCATTTGGGTAGACTAAAGGACGATCGCTGGTCGTATAAAATAACTTTTTGGCACCTGAGAGGAGGGAAAAGACGGGGCAAACAGGCTAGATGGTCAGACGACTTCTTTCACTTTATACAAGTAATACACCCCTCCGGTAAAATCAGGAGAACCAGGTGAGGTCTGGTTGGCCGAGTGGATAGCGCGTTGGTCTCGGAATCCGGAGCTCCCGGGTTCGATCCCACGTAGCAACTCGCCAGATTTCGACCTAGGCCAGTTTTTTGGCCAGAAGTGAAGAGGGCTAGGATAGCCCTAGCAGCCTCTCTGACGTCTCTGAGGTAATGCTCGAAAAGGGCGGATTCCAGGGCTCGGGTTGAGAGCAAATTAGAAAAGAAGATTGTTTCATAGAACAACGGCTGACCGGGCCGAATGGAGGAGGTTGAGGGAGGCATTCGCTCAAAAACAGGGCCTTACGCAAGAAACGACATCGAAAAAGTTCTACCTAAAATTGTAAATTTGGCGTAATAAAAATGCTTATAATAAATCTTTAAAACAACGTAGCTCCTTCAATATGCTCGTAGGCTACTTTTCGTACATAACTTTTTTTCTTCATTTTATCGAGTACTGTGCGCTGTGCGTACCTAACGGGTTCTTGAACGAAATCCGGACACCCTGTATAACCTATATAAAGCTACCAACGAAGGATAATTTTGAGTGTGAACAGAGTGTGTGTGTTGAGTGCGGAGTTTTTAAGTTTTTACAATTTATAATAGTTTCTCTCTTGCAAGCTGGATAAGGCTTTTGCCTCTAAGGCGGTGGCCTATCGTTTGCCGTAATTTACCTACAAAGTTGATAACATTTTTAACAAACAGCGTTATGGAAGAGGAAAAAAATCAACCAGGAGATATGAAATAGGTGTCAGCTGAAAGGAAATAATAAGGGCTTCAACTTTGTTCATTTTATTTTCCTGTGAAGTTCGATATTTTTTGAGAAAATAGCGTTTTTTGTGTTTTCTCCATAAGAGCCGATGTTAAACTGCCTACAAAGTTGAGAAGAAGCGCGTCAAATGTCAGGCGGGCAGGTAGGCAACTGCCTTAGTAGGGAAAAGCCTTATACTACATCTTATACTTCGGTGTAATTTGTTGACTATGTGTGCGCCTGACCTGGTGATCGCGGGCATGCGCGCACGCCTGTTTGCCTGGCCTGACAGCTGACAATTATCATAGAGTCTCTCGCAATTAAAGAAATAAAATTTTTTATCAGAATGTAAAAGGCCTGCGAACAAAATTTCCTGATTTTTGCATCTCAGGTCTCGCAAACTCTTATAATTGTTATAACTGAAACGTAGCTCACCTCAGATATCTGTAAATGAGAACTAATGGATGAGCAATGTGTAATTTACAGAGGGGATCGACAATACAGCCACCTTGGCATTGGAAGGGGCGCTATCAGGAGAGAGATACCCTCAACTCTGGTACAAATGGTTAATTTCGACTGCGCACTATTTGAGTCTTTAAATAAAGAAACAGTAGCTTACGAGGGCAAGTTTCACCAGAAATTGAAAAAACATGAAAGTTTTCTGATATAATTTGTCATAGGCGAAATTATAGGGGCTGTGGGGGTTAAAACACCCCCCTCCCCAATAATTTGGCAGTCGGCAAATTCTGAAACAGTTCATTTGAATTTTTCATATTTTATGAATTTTTGTTTATTATTATTATTATTATTATTATTATTATTATTTTTTTTTTTTTTCAATTTAAGAATATTTCGATTAAAAACTGACAATTTTTAAATTTTTAAAAGATTTTGTCGGCGAATTTTTAGTTTTCAAAAAATATTTGCCGGCAAATTTTTCTTCTTCACCTCCCCAAACTGAAAGTCAAATTTCGTTACTGAAAATGGAGTACCCGAGACTCCTGTCAGAGACTAGTCAGTCAAAAGCCAAAGGTTTCAAGCTCAGTATCGAACGTTATCTGAAAGGTTGAAACAAAGCTAAGATGTGGAAAATATTTCGAAAATCTGAAAGTCTGTAGCAAATGTTGGATTTCGAATTTCGATGACTATTCTGTTCTTACTAGATCCTCTGTTTGACCTACAGCCTAAAATTTAAGAAAGTTGAACATTCTATTAAAATCTAAAAGCAGGCCCGTAGCCAGCCATCTGCGGTAGGTGGTGCGGACTGTATACCAGGGGAGGGGGGCTTGAGGATAAACATAGTAAATAATGTGAAGAGTTCTACGAGGCAGTGGTGTAGCCAAGGGGCAAAGGGGGCGGATGTCCCCCAAGATACCTCAAAGAGAATGTAAAATATGCAGAAATTTAGTAATTTTTCGCTTTAAAACATGTTTTTTTGAAAAATTTTCTCTCGAGTAGTAATTTTACCTTCATTTTCATACAATAGTCCTCTAATATCGGCGATTTTAAAAAAATACTTTAAATTTTCGACTTTGTCTCCCTTGAAAATCCTACTTTGACACCCCCCCCCCCCGCGGAAAATCCTGACTACGCCACTGATTGAATTTGGTCTCAAACTTCGTAAACAAAACTGGTAATTCAACTTACCGACAACCCATTGAAAAAAAAAAAATTGAATAGATCGTGTGAAAAAAAATTAACACTTATAGTCCGTTCCAGATAAGAGTATCAAAAACTCTGAGACAGACCACAGACTAATACGTTTACGAGTTAAATTTTGCAACCACTTCCTGAGAACGTGCGCTGCGTCTTTAACGCGTTCAGTGTGAATCTCTTACTTCCCGTTTCCCCTGTGATGCCGCCACGTCTGTGGGTTTTTGATACTCTCATCTGGAACGGACTATAGAACGATTAAATTTTCGAACTTTTGGAAGTAAAAAAAACTCTATTTCTGTGGACTTATCAACTTATCAGTTCTCAAACAGCCATTCAGACATTTAGCCATCGATATTTAATGTGAACTGGATCGCGAGCGTTCCACTGTGTTTGGGAATATTGTAATGTGACACAACAAAATGGCCTGTGTGTCTGAAACTGCTGGATGGACACTCGGGCCCTTTTCTTGTGACACGTCACATATAAAGAACGACAAACATGCGATTCTGCTATCTTTCAAAGCAAAATCAATGTTGACAAGTTTATAAACATTAAAATGTGGTGGAACTAAATGTTTTGAACAAAACTAGCGAGCAAAATAGAAGGAATTCGTTATTTTTATTCACGAAATCTTGCCAGGGGGGCTGCTCAGTACCTCCTAGCACCACTCTGGCTAGGGGCCTGGCGTAATGATGATTTTTAAAATGGTGGTATCTCTACCTAGGAGGGGGGCTTAAAATACCTTTAGAGGGGGCTCAGCCCTAGCTTTCTCCCCCCCCTATGGTTACGGGGCTGTCTAAAAGTTGAAAGCAAAAGACATTTTCCAATGTCACAAGCTGATCCTGGTGAATATAGGAGGGAAATTTAGTCTGGAACAAAAGTCAAAACTCCATGTGTTTTTCCCATAAGAACGAAAGAGAGCTTGTGGCACGGATTCTCCTAAATCCGATCGACCTGAAACTTTGTAGTTTTTTTTATTTTTTATTTATTGATTTCATTGGAACCAATTTAGGAGAAGAATCAGAGGAAATTCAGAAAAAGAAAAAGATCACTAAAAGTAATTAACAACCACCTTAATATGTAAATGAAGTTGTGTGTTTCTCTCAACTATTCCTAATATCCTTCTAGCTCACCCTCCCAGACTAAGGGTGAAACAAACACAATAATTTGACAGTCGGCAAATTTTGAAACTGTTCATTTGAATTTTTCATTTTCTAAGGTATAATGTTTTAATGAAGCCTGAAAAAGTTTTGAACAAAATCGGAAGATCCTTGAAGTCTCAGAGAAGTCTGAAAGAGTCGTAAGAGTTCTACATAAGTTGGAGGAGGAGGTCTTGATGGGTCAAAAGAGTCTTATTATTATAGTATTAAATGAATCCAAGAAACCTCTCGGATGGTGTATGTTTGCACAAGGGCCGAGGAAGGAGAATGTCTCAAGCGGCTCACTATAAGAAAGGCGCTTCAAAAATAAGGTACAAAGAGGAACGAAGGAAGGAAGAAAAATAAAGAGTAGAAAAAAGGCAGACTTTTTTTGGGGGTACAAGGACTTTCTGAAAAATTAGTCCCCGAGCCCATATTTTGCTTCTGTTTTATTATTATTTATTATTTATTATTATTATTATTTTTATTATCATTATTTTCAATTAAGAAATATTTTGATTGAAAAATCGACAAATTCTCAAATTTTTTAAATGTTTTGTCGGCGAATTTTTAGTTTTCAAAAAATATTTGTCGGCAAATTTTCCTTCTCCCTCCCCCCCCACCAAACTGTAAGCAAGTTTCGCCTCTGTAATTTGTACTAAAATTGATTTTATGAACCCTCTGTTGAACCGATTCCGACCATTTTTTTCTCTGTAGTTACCGCAACTGCCCTCTACTCTTATACCCACTGGTACCATTTATCTGTCTATCTCCAGTCGTGAGACGAAAAAGAAAAATTCAAAGATAGAAAACTTTTCAAAATTTGATCATAACCCCCTTCAAAAATAAGAGTATGCATACCAGGTGGAAGGGGAGGGGGTCATTGCAGAAGTGACACCCGATATATTGTACATCTTCCTACGGTCCTACTTTTGAGATATTAGTTTAAGAGATATAGCAATTTTTCAAAAAAAATTGTCAAAATATCGATTTTGGGAATTTTAGCGTTTCTGATAGAGTGAACCCTGCTCTTCCAAATGCCGCTAACTTGTTTTCCTACAGAAAATGTAATTTTGTTCTCAACGTTGAATAAAAACTACTTTTTGTAACATTTCTTTGAAATAAACAACAAATTTTGCCCCCAATCAATGAAAACTCAATCTACTTCTGAGGTATTTAGTTGAGACCATCAAGTAACACGACTAATAGATAAAATCTGTAATTGATTGAGATCTCGCGAAGCTTTCTAAGTGCAAAATTTGCTAAGTCATTCGTATTTGAAGTTGAAACTTTATGCAATTTTTACAAGAAAAACTTCGAACGCGTTTTTCTCAAAACTTTTTTTTTTTAAATTTCAACTTCAAATGCGAATAACTCTGCAAATTTTGCAGTTAAAAGGCTCTGCGAGGTTTTAATCAATCAGAAATTTCATCTGGTATTATGAGGTAGCCTTAACTCAATACCTCAAAAGTGGAACCTTATCAGGAAAACATACAGTATGTATTTTTTATTTGTTTCTATATCTCTTTGTAATTTCAAGTGTGTACCTTTCCTACGATTTGGGCCCATAGGCGCTTGGGGAGATGTAAATAATAACAAATACATAAAATGCAAATTCGTGATCTTGAAACTATCAACAAAATCGCACGAATTAGAAACCCGAGGTCGCCGACTCAAACTATTTACCGCGAAAATTCACACCAAGTTTAGAACTTCCACGAGTCAAAGTCTTGCCACGCGTTCAAGTACAGTATATTAATTGAAAAGTTTTAGGAAAAATATTGTACAGGGTCGACACATGGGAAACCACTTGCGTCACGTTTATAGATTTTAGGCGTTATAGTGATCGCGTGTCGCAATTTAGCAGGGTATAGGCTATTTACGTGACATTCAGGAGACTTTATTGATGGCTGGCTTACGACAAGTCCACAGGTAACCTTTCTACTGCACTTCGAAAAATCGTTCACACATTTTGCTGAGCTTATATTTTTTTGTGCGCTCGTAATGCCGGCATTCGCCGCACAATGTCAGCGGTACATTATCGGGGAGACGGGGGTAATTAATTTCGAAATCGAATCTAAAGGCCCTCACAAGAGGGTAAACTTTCGACTGTACATAGTATCGGCTGAGTGTGTCAGAACTGAAGTCCTGAAGGTTCTCGCCGGCGTTTCGGTACCTCGACGAATAAATTATTCAGTCGGATTATCGGTTCCGACTGCAAAGGCTCTGTATACGTGACCAAATTGACATTCGAATTTATTCGGGTAGAAAATAGAAAAATTAACTTCTCGTTCGCCGTAAGACAGAATGAAAATTGCTGTATTCAAACTTTTTCTGACCTTATCCCGTACACCTCGAAATTCATGGCGTAAACAAGGTTATTGCTTTGAGGGATCAGTGGGGGTTGAATTTATTATAGGACACAATTGAGGAAAGGATTGAAATTGTTATCGAAGATAGAGAATATGGGAAACACCCGGCGAACTGACTTGCAGAGCAAGGATCCAAGTGCCTTACAGCAGTCAGGGGAAATTCGAGATGAAAACATTCTGTGGACTTTTAAACAGAATTAGGACAGAATCGACACGACTGTGATACGTCATTTTCTTTCCTTGTGCCAACTAGAAGTCACAAGAAAATAATTTCCTTTCCGAACGAGAATTGGGGAAAATCTGAAGTGAAAACCATACATTTATTTTGTTTGACTATAATGAACATCGAAGACGAAAGAATTAAAACGGGTTTTCTTTTTCGTCTCGCTTTATTGTTTGCAACGAGGGTGAAAATTTATTTTTCTTTCCTTTCTACTGCATTTAAAAATAGGGTGTTCAACGTTCCAAGGAAAAGAAAAAGGAGACTGGTCATAGTTTTCATCGAGAGGAATAATAAACGATGTCAACATACATGGTTAGTCTCCGCACTGTTGGGGCTACAAGTATTTCAAATCGAGCAAACAGCAAATTTTCCAGAACGAATCTGATAGCAAATTTGTAAACAAAAATTTTCTAAAAGCAACGGGTAGTCCATTGGAAATATAACAGAATCTTAAATGACTAAGTACACTGCCACGCTTCATTCAATCAGCAATACAATTTCTAAAATTTGAGTTAAAAAACTTGAGCATAAATTTTGTTTTTGGTAGCCCCTTCAATATTGAAGATAGGTCATAAATTGCAGTTAGAGCGATTATGGTTTCTATTGCATTTTCAAAGTAGCGTTTACCCCTACCTCTTGTAACAGAATTAAATTATGGACGCTCTATACTCTTAAGAAATTTATAGGAAGTACGTCATAAAATGAGAGATTATTTTCCAAAACACAGCAAATCTATTCAAAATTATTCAGCAATAGAAAAAGCTCTGAACGTATACGACCTAGACATTCCATTTTCAAAACTAAATTATTCGCGAAAATATGAGAGGCAAGAAACTCAGAAACCGACTTACTGGTTGTGTTTTAGAACTGGAATACATAGCGAATGGACTTACTGCGTTTTGGAAATGACAGTATATAAAAAACGCCATTTCGCATAAGAGGTGTCTTTTTAAAGACCTATCCTCATTTCTTAAACCAGAAATCCGTAAAATATAGTCACGTTGTGGATCAACCCCCTCCCCACCCTCTGAGCTGGACTGGGACATGCTACAAAACTTCGAATTTCAAATGAGAAGGTATGGCACAAACTACAGAAATAGATTTGTTATGGGTCGCTAGTTTTAATCATCAAATCAAACAGGCAACACTGATGTAGATACTTCAGAAAAGCAGAAATTTATTTAATTTAGAAAATCGAAGCGTTTGGGAATAGGATCACATATCAACTGAATTTACCGCGTTTTGAAAATGAGCTTTCTCATTAGAAAATTTTGTGATCACATGAAGGAAAATGATTTTTGAAGCGAGGCTTCTTTACACAGGTTCAGGATGGGAAGTTAACGTAGAAAAAGTGAAACGAACGCGGAAACATATGCAACGGAAGTGACATAGCAACGCTTCAACCCACATTTAGTGAGACAGTAAGCGGAAAAAGAGAGAGAGGGTGGTAGCGGCGGTGGATTTTACTAAACTCCCTCCTCTATCATGAATCCCCTCCCAAGGAGTAGACTCCCCCTGGAGAAATGAGCAATTAAAGAGCAGGGTAGGCAACCCGCAGTGTTTTTTTCTCCAGGAGGCGGCGATGGCGGCGGTGGATTTTACTTTTTTAGTATACACTAGGGGGCTTCGCTCCTTGGCCGCCCAACCCCCCGCCGTCACTCGCTTCACGCCTCGTTCGACCATCCCAGTTTTCAGTGTAGTCTAAAACTATTGTTCCTGAGTTGAGGTCTGCTTTGCGCTTCTTTTGCTCCCCCTCTATCAGCGGTCCTCAATCTTCCACCATGAACCCCTTTCCATTCTTTCTTCATCATGAGCCTCCTCCTCCACCACGACCCCCTCATTCACCACGGTCGCTCTCCGCCTTCACGGTCACACTTCAACAGTTGTAGCCCTCCTCAGCCACAAACTCCTCCCCCACAGTGGTCATAATCTCCTACCAGAGGCTTCAGTGCCTACTCCATGGTCTTTTACCTCCGCAGTATACCCCCTCCTGAGGGCCCTTTTCTTCTGCACATCCGGGTAGGCCCTCTCCCCCCTTGGACTTCCTCCTCACCTCTACAATCATCAACCACCAACAACCAACTTCCACCGCCTGGGCCTTAATCTCTTCACATTACCCTCTCCCTCTCTCCATGAACTTCTCCATCCACAGCCTTTCCCCCAAATGGCACCCTCCATTCATCCCTCCAATCATCACCCAGTCCTCCACCTAGTCTCCCTCTGATCACCCTCTTCCACCCTGAGTGCCCTCCCCATTAATACCACACCCCAACCACCCCGCACCACTATGGTTTTCATTTCTGTTCACATACCACACCCCCACCAAAATCTCATCACCCATCACTACGCCCTCCCCAATTAAGGCCTTAATCCCTCAATACAGCCTTCCCCTTCCACTGCTCATCCTCTGCGGCCTCCTTGTCCCAACTCCCTCAAAGATCCCCTGGTCCTCCACTTTGGAGCTCCCACCACCATGACCAGCATTCCCCTTCAGACCCCCACCACTAGCCCCTCTCGCACCATGGCTTTCATTTCCCTCCCCAGTCCCTCTTTCACCCAGGACTTCCTACTCCACCAGGACCTCTCACTCACCATTACCCCCACCACCACCCAGGGCCTCTATCCCCCTCTTGAGGCCACGTCCCCATGGACCTCCTTCCCATTCTGAAGCTCCCTCCACCATAAACGATGGCTACCCTTGGAGAAATGAGCAATTAGTGGGGCAGGGTAGGCAATCCACAGTCTCTACTCCCTCCCCAATGGTGGCCTCAGTCCCTCTCTACAACCTTCCCCTTCCGCGGCTCCATCACCCTATGGCCTCCTCGCTCAACCACCTCGAAGATCCCCTGGTCCTCCAACCAGGAGCTTCCACCACCATGACCACCCCTCCACCAGGAGAACCCTTTCCCTCAAGACCCCCTCCCTGGGACCAGAACCTTCCGCATCACGGCTTTCATTTGCCTTTCCGGCCACTTCTCTCACCAAGGACTTCCTTTTCCACCAGGACCTCTTACACACCATTACCCCCCCCCCAAGACCCTTATCTCCCTCTACAGTCCCCGCCACCGCCGCGGTTTTCCTCTCCATTAGGAGCTCCCTCCTCCACCATGAGTACCTCTTACACCCCCGGGCCTTTATCTGCCAAACCCCTCTGTGGGGATAAATTCGTAGTGGCTTCCTCTGTACCTTAATCTCACGTTTCACCAAAGGTACCCTACCCCGAGAGGGGCTCCTCGGTGGAGGTGGGAGCTCCTGGAGAGGGAGGACGGCAACGGTGAGGAAAGGCGTCGCAGTGGGCAAGGAGGAGCATGGTGGGGGAAAAGTGGCTGTGATGGAGGACAACTGTGGTGGGGATTGGCAGAAGGTAGCCCAGCCCAGGGAGGGTTCTTGGTGGGGAGAGCTCCTGGATGGTGTAGTGCCGTGTTGTTTTCATATAATTTCCATGGAAATTTTTTTGTGTAGGGTAAGCTACACTTAGGTTCCTATGACGTCCAGGGCCGTATTTACATATAGGCAACATAGGTACGTGCCTAGGGCGCTAGATTTTGGCGGATACTGCAGGCCGACACGAGCGAAAGCGAATGACGGGGGGGGCCGCGAAGTGGCCAGGGGGGCAAAGCCCCCTAGTACCTGTTTTTGTCCATCCGCATGCGTGCGAAGAACCTGCAAATTCCATATTATTTTAAATGTCGACCCTCTTCATACCTCGAGTATCGAGGTATCTTTCGAAGGGCAAGTGGCCACCCCGGGGCCCGAACTCATTTCCACCAGATTCGTTTCTATGGGGCCAATTGAAAGACAGTGTTAATCGGAACCATTCAACAACAGTGGATGAGTTGGAAAACGAAATCGAGGTATGCAAATAATGGCCATCGATGGAAACGCTTGTAAGCACGAATTTGAAAACATGATCCGGCGCTTGGATGCATGTCAGGAGATTGGGGCGGGCAGTTCCAACATGTTTTTTAAAACTTTGTCGGGTACTACCCGCAACCAGACTACATGATTAGATAGTTTATTTATTTATTTTTTTTTTCTTTTGCCAAAAGTACCTAAAAAATTGAAAAGTCGCGTTTACAAGCTCCTGTAGTCAGAAGAGCTCTCAAACCATTAATTATTTATCTAGAATTGGGCTGAAAAACGGTCTTTTTGACTATTTAACGAAAATTGAAATTTTCCTAACTTTTAAAGGTTTCTAGCGCCTTCAATTTTGAGAATAGGCAATACATTGTAACTAGGAGTTTTTTGTTCAAACCAGTACTACTAGCACCATAGTCATAGATTATTTATTCCGTCAATTATCATGTCCCGTATATCGTCTTAAAAATTGTGTTTTTTTGTAATCTTTAAGACGGCGTAGCCTCTTCAATTTACTCGTAGGCAACTTTTCGTACTTGACTGTTTTTTTCATTTTATCGAGTACTATGCGTGCCTGGCGGGTTTTTGAACGAAGTCCGGACACCCTGTATACTACGTTTCAGTGACACTCTCTACGAACAGTAGCGTCATAAAGTCAAACATAATTATTTTGGACTTGGCATAGTTTGTAGTAATAATAATAATAGCAGCGTTTATTTTGGGTATCTATACATCGTTACCTTCACTATACATGCGTCGGCCCGCGTCGCGGGTCGGGAGGGGTACCGAACTCCCCCACCTATTTTCCAGTGCTTTACCCGCCCATTTCTGGGCATACGCCTCCCCTATTTCCCTCCATTTTTTTCTGTTCAGAGTATATCTCCTCCACATAGGTCCGAGTTCTTTTCGGAATTTGTCCCGCCATCGGGTGATTGGCCTTCCTCTTTCCCTTTTATGGTCGTATGGAGTCCATCCCTCTATTTTCCTTTCCCATCCTCCGTACCTCCATTTACATTTTTTCACCTCCTCCCCGATATCCGTCAGTCTAGTTTTGGCCCTTATCGTGGATATTTCCACTTTATCTTTCCTTCTGATTCCCAGAATACTACGTTCCATCGCCCTTTGGGTGGTTCGCAACCTGCTTACATTAGCTTTAGTTAGCGCCCATGTCTGCGCACCGTATGTCATTGTTAGTAGGATACAGCTCCGCCAGACTTCCGCTTTCGTCGATACTGGAAGTTTGCCTTTGAATATGTTTTTCAGGCTCCAGTATTTTCCCCACCCGTTTTGAATTCTACATGAGATTTCTCGCTCTCTGGCCCCCTTGAACGATAGAATTTGTCCCAGGTACTTGACCTCGTTTACCCACTCGTCTTTTCTCCCATTAACGAAATTTCAACTTCGCACGCATTTGATAGTAATTTCGTTTTGTCCATATTAATTTCTAATCCAGCTTGTTTACATGCATTGATAAATTCGTTTGCGTTGTTCACTAACTCTGTCACATCCTTCGCAATCAACACCACGTCATCGGCAAATCTCAGGTTGTTTATAAATTCCCCATCTATTCTCAGCCCCGTCCCTTACCATTTCATTTGCCGCATTGCGTCCTCTAGGACACAGTTAAACAGATTTGGTGACAATGGGTCTCCTTGTCTGACTCCCCTCTCAATATTGAAGTTTTCCCCACGTTTGTCCAATTCTACATATGCTGAGGCACCGTCATAAACATTTTTAATTATATTTATTTCTGTTTGTCCTATCTCCTGTGCCTTCAGCGCCTTCCAGAGATATCTGTGGTCTACCGAGTCGAAAGCCTTTGAGAAGTCTATTAAAAGAAAGTAAATATCGAAATTGTATTCTTTTGCTTTTTCAATAATTTGGTTCAAAATGAAGATTTTGTCTATCGTGGAGTGATTCCTTCTGAACCCGGCTTGCTCCCTTGGTTGGTGCCAATCGAGCTGCAGGTAGAGTCTATCTTTTAAAATTTTCATGAACAATTTTCCCAAATTTGAAGTAAGACTAATAGGCCTGTAGTTTTTAATTTCTTCTTTTTTCCTCTTTTTGAATAGCAAAATTATTTTTGCCTCCCTCCATTGTAATGGGGTGGTTTCCTCCTCCAGAATTCTGTTGAATAGTTTCGTTAAGATAGGAATCAGTTCTTCCGCAAAAGACTTTAGGGTCCCATTGTCAATCCCATCTGGACCTTCTGCTTTGTCCACCTTGCTCGAGTATATTGCTTTTCCCACTTCAGCCTGAAGTATTTTTGGCATTTCGTTGGAGTTAACAACAACTCCCCCGTCCCCTTCCAACCCTTCGTCCCCTCCTTTTTTTCTATATAGTTCTTTAAAGAAATCGGTGGCTGTTTTTATTATGCTTTTGCGGTCAGAAATCCTCTCTCCTGCATTGCGTAAGCTAGGGATTAGCTTTCTATCTGTGAAAAGGGCTTTGTTTACTTTTTTCCTTGATTTGCTTTCGGCCAAGATGCTTTCGATCTGTTTGCTATCGTAGTTCCTTACGTCTTTCCTTATCTCCGTCTTAACCCTTTTCCTCAGTACAAGCAGTTCGATATTTTCCTTTACTGTCTTCTGGTCTTTTCTCTCCAGTGTATCTCTATCTTCTATGAGTATCTTGGTGTCCTTTGACAGCTTGTCGTCTGTCCGCACCATCGGCCTGAGTTTCCCAAACTGGTTTGTAACCTCCTGAATTCCTTCCACAAGCTTTTCGTATACTTCCTGCAACGTGTGTTCTTGCCATACCTTGTTCGTATTTTCCAGCCGTTTTCTCAACTCCTTTCTTGCTTCTTGCCAGGCATGGGGTGGGATGATTTTAACGCCCCGAGGCTTTGGTCTGTGATTGTGATATTTGGCTCTCTTCGGGAAACCTATCACAGCTCTGCAAAGTCTATGATCCGAACTAAAACGGAAGCCCGACAGAGCCGCCACGTTCTCTACCGCACTGACATGTCGTTAACTAAGATATGATCAATTTCGTTTTTGTATTTCCCCCGTGGGGATTGCCAAGCTCTCAAACCATTAATTATTTATCTAGGATTGGGCTGAAAAACGGTCTTTTTGACTATTTAACGAAAATTGAAATTTTCCTAACTTTTAAAGGTTTCTAGCGCCTTCAATTTTGAGAATAGGCAATACATTATAACTAGGATTTTTTGTTCAAACCAGTACTTCTTCCACCATAGTCATAGATTATTTATTCCGTCAATTATCATGTCCCGTATATCGTCTTAAAAATTGTGTTTTTTTGTAATCTTTAAGACGGCGTAGCCTCTTCAATTTACTCGTAGGCAACTTTTCGTACTTGACTGTTTTTTCATTTTATCGAGTACTATGCGTGCCTGGCGGGTTTTTGAACGAAGTCCGGACACCCTGTATACTACGTGTCAGTGACACTCTCTACGACCAGTAGCGTCATAAAGTCAAACATAATTATTTTGGACTTGGCATAGTTTGCAGTAACATGCTTCAATTGGTACAATCTGTCAAGTACATATTCTCCCAACTTCTGTAATAATTCAGCTGGTATCTCATCCACTCCTGGTGCACTCCCTTTCTTTAAATCTAATTGAGTTTCCCCCTCTCATCTTCTTCCACATCTTCCTCCCTCTCCATTCTTATCCCTTTACCCCCATATTATTATATGTATAAAGTTTATTTTTCAATATTCTTTGAAATGAGAAATTATAGAAAACATTGATTATCAATGCTGTAGTTACCATGTATCTAGCCGCGAGCAGTGCCCTTCCTTTTCTGAACTACGGTTCTTCTTCTTCTTCTCATGACTCTCTCTCCTTTTTCTCCCTCGATCGGTCAGGCAGGACATCGATGTAGTCACATTCGCAGTTTATGTTTAGCACTCTCGGTCAAATCTGTTACTACTATCGGTCAGTAGGTCAATTACAACACGCGTTTTCTCTACGCTCTCGTTTCTTCAATTTTAAATGCCCTCGCTGCGGTCCGGATTGAACACCTTCTCGTACAAATTCCGAAAAATCCGCACATCTAATCGCGTTTCCGCGATAAAGCCTTTGCTCGTGAAACTGCTGTCATTTCTTCAAATTTGGCCGTCACCTGCTCGGAGACTAAACGGAGTCGCAAACCTTTATCGATCTTTCACAGCATTCTCTGCGCTCTCGACTGTCCCCCCATCGCCTCCTTGAAGAATTATAGAAACTTGAAGACACCATATCTGTCCTACACATGCTGCACAGAGCATCATATCGTACAACCAAAAGCTGTGCATGTACGCAGCCGAAACACAAGTCTATCGATCTTTCGCGTTCATTTTCTCGGAAATGGCGCGATTTAAAAATAACTCTCCGAATTATGACCCATACGGTGCTGCAGTTTCGCGCGCGAAAGTGGCTAAAACTGCCGCAGTCGGCCACCTCGAATGACCGCGATCGCCCCGGAGAAACCAGTACGGCCAAATTATTAACAATCATCTCGAAGACGAGGACAAATCTTAATTATAGAAACTGTAAATCGGCGTGTCCGAGAGAGAGAGAAGGAGAGTGTGAGTACAGGAAATAGAGACAGAAAAACAGAACGAGCGAGACATGCAAAAAGCGGTGTATTCGCTGATACATGTGAAACTCTCTTCAGTTAAACACACACAAAAAAAAATGTTCGTGATATTTGCTCCTCGGTCGTAAACACCAACCTGACAGCTCGCATCGCTTTTAAAAATAATCAACCCCAATCTCAATGATAAGGAAGGCATTCCAAAAAAAAAAAAAAAAAAAAAAAAAAAAGTAAACAAACATCCGGAACGGAATAACCGAGTTCTCGTTATTCTGCACGAGTTGGAGAAGAGGAGCATCGAAGATGATCCAAAATACGAAGTGGCACTGGCGATTGCCAGCATCCAGTTATGCCATTTTCTCAAAAGCGTGTATATGTAATTCTTCGATTTCCAGTTTTGAATGCTGTACAGACCTAAATGTAAACGTCTGTTCGTCTGTTCTACTCCCCATCGTCTCGTGTACTCTGTAGTATTGATTTTTGATATCGGCAAACGCGTAGCCGTTGCGTTACATTTACCGACTACAGATTTCGTGCCGTGTACGCCCCGAGCTGTTATCAATAAGCACGGATGATTAGTTATGATAACCCGCAGACACCCTTACTCGGCAGCGAAAAGGAACCCTTGAGAAACCCGAAAAACCGGGTCAAGTTTGCGACGCTCGCGTCGTCATAGGAATCTGCGCCTTCGCAGCATTCGTCTGCGTTTGTGTTGTCGTATATGACTAGCAATGCCATGACGGTATCTCTCAGACACTGATATCGAAGAAAAACAGTCAACATCAGTGTGAGGAGTTTTATGTGAGGTCATTCTTCATTCGTGTCCGATAACTCGAAAGATAGATAATAATTCGAGAGAAGCTAACCCCATCTGCTTCTGCATTACTAGAGTTAGCCAGCATATAGTTTACTGATTCGTGTTCAATGGCGCAGAAGCCGGGGGCAGCGAAGATAGTTGGCCTCTACTCATTGCTAGGACAGTAGTATCCTCCCTCCTGTTTCACCCAAGGAAAGTGAATGAATAAGACTTCCTTACACAAAATAGTTTGGAGCGAGGCAAATACATTGGACAGCCATTTTCCTTCCAACCAGCTAATGAGAAACGGTGGTCTCCTGAAAATACCTTAAATATCACATTGTACGCGATTAGAGGAGAAAATGTTACACAGGTGTTTCATGTACACGACCCCCTTCAACTGTGTAAGCAAGCAACTCACCTTAACACCGTGTAGATATGTTCGCCTGCTCTTGAATTTGAAGGAGCAAAGATACAGACATTCGAATTATGTACAGCGCATTAATGAGAGAAAAATTCAGGATTTCTGATAGATAGGTGGAACTTTTTGATGATGATAGAAGACAGTTATGGCAACTACTGAAAAAGAATTACAACGATCGGATCAACATGTTCACAAAATCAGTTTAAATTAAAAAACTACGTTCAAAAATGTCCATACTTTTTCAATTTTCCATAAAAATTGCCCGCTGGACCTAACAATTTTTTCCCGGTAAATGATTTCCTCTTTCATATCCCTCAGAAATACTCTTCCGCTTCATTCCTACCTATTTTAGTTTGCTATTTTTAAAATTTACTCTTTCCTTTTCATTTTGGTATTGGCACTAGGGGAGAAGATGCCTACTCTTGAGTCTAAAGTTTTCACTGGTAGCTCCAGTTTCTTCTTCGCTGACTTCACAGAGGAGGAAGATACATTATTAGAAACAGTTAGACAGCATAATTTACTGATTCATATTCAATGGCACAAAAACCGGCAACGAGGGCAGTTGTACTCATTGCGAGAACATTATTATCCCCCCCCCCTATTTCACCCATGGAAAGGGAATGAATAAGAGCTCCTTACACAAAATAGTATGGGGCGAGGCAAATATATTGGACAACCATTGTCCTTTTAACCGGCTACTGAGAAACTGTGATTCCTCTTGAAAATACCCTAAATATCACAACTGACGTGATTAGTGGAGAAAAGGTTACACGGGTGTTTCAAGTACATTACCCCCCCCCCCCTCTTCCCATTCAACCGTATAAGCAAGCAACTCACCTTGACACTGTATAGACATGTTTGCCTGTTCTTGAATTTGGAGGAGCAAATATAGGGACATTCGAATTTTGTACAGCATATTTTTTTTTTTCTTATTATTAGCCTATGATGTATGTATTTACATTTAGCCCGAGCGGGCAAAGGCCTCCCTCAGTCTTGCTCATTCCTGTTGGTCGTAAGCTACTCGGTGGTATAGTTTATTTCGCAAGAATTTATCTATTTCGTCTCTCCATCTAATTTTCATCCTTGTACCAATACGTTGTTTTATATGACCACCTTTCGCTTGGCTGTCTGGCTATGTGGCCAGCCCAGTCTCCTTTTATTCTTTTCACCACTTTTACAAAGTCTATATTTTTTCTAAATTTTCTTTTCACTATTTCGTTCCGAATTTTATCCTTTCCTTTTATTCCCATCATTGACCTCTCCATTGCATTTTGTGTTGTTCTAATTTTGCCTTCTTCCTTTTTTGTCATAGCCCATGTTCGCGCTCCGTAGGTTAAAGTGGGTAGTACACAGCTGTTCAATGTTCGCGATTGAAAGCAAAGTGGCTGACATCTGGTGGCAGAACTAGCAACTTCACAGTTATGGTATGAAAAATTAATCGCTCCCATGAGAAATGTACAGGCGATGATTCGATATTTTGAAATTCTTAAAAATTACAGTTTTTTGACGATAGGTATTCACCGAATGTGGTTCTGTGCGCTATAAAATACAAATAAAAATGGTCTTTCAAAGTGAATGGACGTTCAAGTGTTCGTAAAACAAAAAAGATCTTGGCTCCCCATGTAAAAGTATAGGAGAAATCAATATTTTCATGTCATACCGGATTTTTGTTGTTTGCTAGTGTTAGTGTGTATGTGTGTGTATATTACAGTCGACTGTAGCGCTCCTGGTGAGCTTTTCAACCGCAAATAGCGCTCTTTAGCTTGTTATTAAATTTACCTTTCATTATATGTTTTAGCGACCAATATTTCCTCCAAGCTTTAGCTATTCTGCGTTGTATCTCGTTCCCTGTTACATTAGTTGTCCTCACATTTTGTCCCAAATATGTTATTTCGTCTACTTGTTCTAGTTTTTGCCCTTCTGTTATGATTTCTGCGGTTTCTGCATTTCTCGTTCTCAATACGTTTGTTTTGTTTTTGTTTATTTGTAGACCAGCTTTTCCCCCTCTTCGTTTAATTCGTTTAACATTTCCCTCATTTTCTCTGTATTTTTTGCTATTATGATTATGTCGTCTGCGAACCATTAATTATTTAGAAATTCTCCATTCACCTTAATTCCTTTTCCCTCCCAATTTAACTTTCTAAAGACTTCCTCTAAAATACGCTGTTAAATATTATTGGGGATAGAGGATCCCCCTGTGTCACTCCCTTTTTAATTTGAAAGTATTCTCCTCTTCTGTCCGTGATTATGTTTGCTTTTAGCCCTTTTTACATGTCCTCTATTATTTCTATGTATTGTTTTGGTACTTCCCTGCCTTTCTAATGCCTCAATCATACTTTTATGTTTTATTGAGTCAAAAGCTTTTGCACAATCTATAAGCATATTAATGAGAGAAAAATTCACGATTGCTGATAGATACAGTAGTCTCGCGATTATCCGACCTAATTGGGGCTGAGGGGAGGTCGGATGACGAAAAAGTTGGATAATCCGAAAGGCGTAATACAGTAGTGGTAGACACTATTCGACGGTAAGTTTTCCATTAAAGGCACCTCGAGTCTATCTTGCATTGTGATGCATCATCCAGTCGCCAGCGGTAGCCTTTGATTATGCCTACCTTGTGCTCGCACAGACTTATACTTTAGTCTACTACACTAGTGATAAGGTGTATGTGTAGGTCTGTCTGGTAATTTTGGCTTGATGGGTCGGATGAATTTGAGTCGGATAAACCAAAAGTCGGATAATCGAAACACTATTGTAGACAGGTGGAGTTTTTTTATGATAATAGAAGACAGTTATGGCAACTACTGAAAAAGAATTACAACGATCGGATTAGCATGCTTACAAAATCAGTTTTAATTAACAACTACGCACAAACATTTTCGTACTTTCCCAATTTTCCATAAAAATTGCCCTCTGGACCCAATGATGGTAAACAATTTCTTCTTTCATATCCCTCAAAAATACTCTACGGCTTCATTCCTACCTATTTTAGTTTCCGATTTTGAAAATGTGGTCTTTCTTCTTTAATTTGGTATTGGCACTAAGGTGGGTGCTCACTCTTTTTAGGTTAAAGTTTTCATTGGTAGCTCAAGTTTCTTTTTCGCTGACTTCACAGATGAGGAAGATGCATTACTAGAAACAGTTAGACAGCAAATAGTTTACTGATTTATATTCAATTGCACAGAAGCTGGAGGCAGTGAGGGTAGTTGTCCTCTACTCATTGCGTAGGCAGTAATATCCTCCCCCCTATTTCACCCAAGGAAAGTGAATGGATAAGAGCTCCTTACACAAAATGTTATGAAGCAAGACAAATACTTTGGACAGCCATTTTCCTTCTAATAACCGGCTAATGAGAAACTGATTTCTCCGGAAAATGTCCTAAATATCACATTGTACGCGATTAGAGGAGAAAATCTTACACAGGTGTTTCAAGTACATGACCCCTTCAACTGTGTAAGCAAGCAACCCACCTTAACACCGTGTAGATATGTTCGCCTGCTCTTGAATTTGAAGGAGAAAAGATACAGACATTCGAATTATGTACAGCGCATTAATGAGAGAAAAATTCAGGATTCCTGATAGATACATAGACAGGTGAAGCTTTTTGGTGATAATAGAGGATATATTATGGTAACTACTGAAAAAGAATTACAACGATCGGATCAACATGTTCACAAAATCAGTTTAAATTAAAAAACTACGTTCAAAAATGTTCGTGCTTTTTCAATTTTCCATAAAAATTGCCCGCTGGAATCAACAATTTTTCCCGGTAAATGATTTCCTCTTTCATATCCCTCAGAAATACTCTTCCGCTTCATTCCTACCTATTTTAGTTTGCGATTTTTAAAATTTACTCTTTCCTTTTCATTTTGGTATTGGCACTAGGGGGGAAGATGCCTACTCTTGAGTCTAAAGTTTTCACTGGTAGCTCAAGTTTCTTCTTCGTTGACTTCACAGGTGAGGAAGATTCGAACTAATACAGATGCTGGGTTCACCTGAACTTCGAAAAACTTGAAAAACATATTCCTCATTCTATTTCAGTTACGTTTCTAGCTTTTTGATAGCCTATGCTTAGGTGCAATCAGTGCTGCCAACCAAGCTTGTTGAAAAATCCCGGGATTTTTCGTAAAAAATTTTGAGATTTTCCATACAATCTTGAGACAAAAATCTTCGCTTTTTCTGTGTTACACAACAATAAAATGTTTACTGACTCGTCACATTTGTTGTTCTGCCTCCTCCACCCTCAGTTTTGTTGACAATCCTAAACATTTTCCTTTTTCGTTTCACTTTTGTTCTTGCATACTGTGAAAAAAAGAGAAGAGAGTTTCATTACTTACGCTCTTTTCTTAGAACATTTCGATGCCACAAGGGCCCTTTTCTTGTGACAGATGACATATATGTATTTTACATTTCTATTGCTGTGTAAAGTCTTGAATGCTTATTACTCCCATAAGACGATAAATTTACCATTTGCAAATTTTGGAAGTGAAAAATTTGAAAAAGCAATGCATATTCACTCAGTTTTATGTGAATTCTTGAAAACGCTTGAGATTTTCTTGAAGATCTTGATATTTTTTCTCAAGATCTTGAGATCTTGAAAGAAACCTCAAAATCTTGAGGTCTCAAGATCTATCTCTTGAGGTTGGCAGCAGTGGGCGCAACCAGAAATTACCTCTGGGAGGGGCTGAACTAGAGAAAAGTGGGGGTGGAGGTAAATTTTATACAAACAGTTGCGTTTAAAAATTAGATCGTTTTTCATCCCTTCTGGTTGACAGCTCACAAAACATGATAAATTGTGGTACCCTCAGGACAGGGGCATAGGAAAATAAAGTTTTGACTCACAAGTTGAACATGTCACAGACGGATTTGCAACCACGAGAGAGCATGTGAAGGTCGTCCCAGTTAACACGTAATGCGGAGATCGGTAGCGATGGGTCTTCTTGATTTTGGTTCTCACCTCGGAAGTAACGCTCAAATTAATATGTATTTTTTATTAGGGCATGATCAGGAAAAGTAACGCTCAAAAAGTAACACTTTTTTCATTTATGTGCCAACGCTCTCAACCAGCTGTTTTTTTCGTGCGGCTATAAAGTAACGCTCTGAAGTAACGTTTTTTGAACATTTTTGTTTCTATGTGCAAGAGTAAAGACATGTAACTGTTGCTGCGCAACTGCAGTCTGTAGCCATGTTGTTAGTAGAAATTTCCATGGAAATGTTAACCACTGAACTGAATTGTCATCATGAAGAGCTAAATCATACGGATTGACTTCGTATCGGGGGGGGGGGGATTTAGATTTTCGCTTGGAAGAAAAATTAATTTCCATAGAAAGGTCCACCACGAACTGAATTGTCACCATGAAGAGCTAAATCATACGAACTGGCTTCGTATCGGGGGGAGCGTGATTTCGATTCTCGCCTCAGAAGTGACGCTCAACAAGGTTGCCATTTCTGTATTTTTTCTTCAGCTAGTTTCAATAAAAAAATCGGCTAAGTCTATAAAAGTTGGCTAAAAAAATCTGCTAAATTAAAAAGGCTAAAATCAGCTAAAAATTTGACTAAAGGAAGAATACTGTGAAAATGGTTAAAAAAAAAAAAAAAAAAAAAAAAGTATAGCGTACCTATAATGTGTGCGAGAATCTTATCCAGTTCTATGCGGCATAATTATCTTTGTACTCGTTAACATCACCAGAACCATACTCAGGCTCCACTGCTTCAGCCTTTAACCCTTTGTTTTCTACTGAATGTGACGTGTCACAAGAAAATGACCTTAGTAATAAGCGGACACTAAGGCCCTTTTCTTGTAACACGTCACTGATTTACTGCAGAAAAATTACCGATCGACTAAATTTTCTTGAACTAACCGATTTGAGGCTGCATTTTATGAATCGGCTAAATTAAAAATAAAAATCTGACAAAATTTTCAAAATTGGGAGAAAAAGGCTAAATTGGCAACACTGACGCTCAACTCATGGCTGGAAGAAAAATAAATTTCCATGGAAATGTCAACCACTGAATTTGTGTCGGGGGAGCGTTACATGAAACCAGTAAATTCATGTCGGGGAGCGTTACGAGGGAGCGTTATGGCGTTAAAGCGTGTTACGGGCGCTAAAGTAACGCTTTAAAGGTAACGTGTTGTTTTTTTTTTGAAAATTTTTCTATGTGCCAAAACAAAGACATAAAAGTCGAAGAGTAAATTGCTCTGAGATTTTTCTTTAGATTGCTCAGGGCTTTAGGGAGGGCTATAGCCCCCATAACTCCCCCCTGGCTGTGCCTATGACCCCATGTACTCGTTTATTTTTTTATTATTTTATTATTAGACTTTTGTACACTCAGTGCCTGATATTTGTAAACTACATTCAGTATCGATAGGCGGGTGAATCCATGGCGCCACAGACTCAGCACTCAGATAGCCCATTAGAGCAGGGGTGGGGGTAAATCTTATACAAAAAAGTAAAATACTCTTGAGATTTTGTAGAAATTGGTCAGGGCTTGGGGAGAGCTATAGCCTCCATAGCCCCTCCCTTGGTTGCGCCTATGACCCCATACATTCGACTATATTCATTTCAAAATACAGAGAAGATTTTGATATAAAATTCCAGCATTAAGTTTTCGGGGTGTTCTATGCAATTGTAAAAACTTGAATTGCCGATCAGATTATCTCAATCTCACGAGCCTATCTTATTCTGAAAGTTTCAAAATCACGTCTTCGTGGGGGTAAATTCATCGTTAGACAGTTCACCAAGGAGATCATTCATCGCTGGAAACTTTACCGTATGGCTAATTAATCGTGGGACAGATCATCGAATATGACGTAGTTCACCGCCAAATCGCCGCGAAATTAGAACATGATCATAATAATGCAGCAAAAAAAATTGTATTGGGGCGAATAAGAAAAATTGGAGGAAAATAAATTCGTAGGTAAGAATGATAAATTGTGAGCCACCAAGCGAATTTTATACGAGAAGCAGTGGTGAGTCCAGGAATCATCGGTATGATTAGGTTGCCACCAATCGGCCGGGAAATTAGACATGGTAATTTGTCAGTCAAGAAAAAGTTGATTTTAGTAAAAGGGGAAAATTTTGAAAAAATAATTCGTAGTTTATCAGTAAATTATCATTTGACCACAAAGCGAATTTATTCGTACTTTCGATGAGCAGGTTAAATTCTGTATGTATGAAAATTCTGTAAAATTGCGCCCCTGGCTTCTCGATCCAATCGCGAATTGATAATATTTTGAAAAAACACAGGAACCCATATCCTGAGAAAAAGTCGGCATCGGAATGGATGTGGAACTTGAGTCCCGCCCATGAAGATGGAAATGCAGACAGTCGTTAGGCAGAGCTGACGAACCAAGACTGGCCAAACCATCGAAGCAGAACGGTGTCCATCTTAGGGCTCATGCAAGCTGACTGCGGATCCCCGTTCGTCAACCTACTGCGCCACAGGGCCCACACAGACGAGAGGAGGGTTGAGTGAAGAGGAAGTACTCCGGCTGTGGGGACCTGAATTCCAGGCTAGTGTTCGGCGAGCGCGAACCTCGGCAGTAGTGAACCCTGGTGGCTGGGCAGGACGCACACCGGAGCGGGACTGCGAAATTGGGGCTCAGACGGCTCATGAAGACCATCGCTACGATTCGCATTACGTGTTACTGGGACGACCTCACTGCTGCTACGGTTGCAATGGTCCGTCTGGACATGTTCAACTTTGAGTCAAAACTTTATTTTCTTGCCCTGTCTGAGGGTCCACAATTTCATGTTTTGTGAGCGAACCAGAATGGATGTACAATCGATCTAATTTTTTAACCTGTCTGTAAAAATTTACCCATCCATTTTTCTAGTTCAGCCCTCCAGAGGTAAATTCTATTTGTACGCCATGCTTGACAAACTTTCAAGAGATAGATCTTGAGATCTCTGATGCGATAGTCGAAAGGGTATTTCGGTGGCCAGGTGCGGTTTCAGGGCACTCATGATGCTTGGATCTGGCGATATGTCCCAACGATCCGGCCCAAATGGTAATGATCAGAGAGGAGACTACCTGTGGTCGAATAATACCAGCCTAAATCTAGGTAGTGAATTAGAAGAGAACTAAGTAAATCCCAAGCAGGATTTGAGCACAGTTTGAAGTGCGTCGATTTTCGCGAATTTGACACGGTATTTGACATTTGACCTTTTCAACCTATCGCGACTCCGACACGGTTTTTGACTTCTTGAACACTTTTACCGCACTCGAACATTTTACATGTCGGACCTGCGTGTCTACAGAATCGACACTATTTGGAGTTTTTCTCTGTTTTGTATGTGCAAAACACTTCAATGTTCTTTTGAAGTTTTAATATTAAAACTACATTCAAATTATTTCAAAATGAATCATCTATTTACTGGATGTCGAGGGAAAAAGTTTAATTTCAAAACTCGGTTCTAGAGAGTGATAAAATTTTAGTTCAAAACTTTCCTTAAAATTTCGCCACTGATCTATTCTATTCTCAATTCTCCAATAAATATCTGAGGTCATTAACCTGTGTCGCTTTGACCTCAAAGTAATGTGTAATACTGAGATTTTACAAAAAAACCGCGAATATCTCGGAACATATCAACTTCAGGACCGAAATGTATATAACATAAACTGTTTCCTGTTGAATTTCCCATGAAAAAGATCCTGTAGACAGGATTTTCCCCATTGGAGGGGGTGGGGGCGAAGTTAGATTTTTAAGTGAGAAAAAGTCAAAATTGAGGTATTTAAAAAAATCGTCGATATTAGACGACTATTTTATAAAAATGAAGGTAAAATTACTGCTCGAGTAAAAAAAAACAAAAAAAAAAAACGTGCTTTAAGGGCGAAAAATTGCTCATTTTTGCATAATATGTATTTTACATTCAGTTTCAGATCCTTGGGAGGGGGAGGGGGCATTTACCCTCTTTGCTCCCCCCCCCCTCCTGGCTACGCCAGTGGCTATTTAAGCTGTAAAATAATTTAAAAAACCAATGTTTTTCGAAAATCCCACGCATTTTTGCGATTATCTCGATGAATATGTTTTCTAAAGGAAAGTTGTATAGAATCATTTTTACAGAATATTTAACGGAGAACATTTTATGTTATTTGCATTTTGGTCCTAAAGTGAATATTTTTTTTTAGATAACTAGGATTTAGCAAGTGCAGATCGGTTATGTAAGAAAAAATAACAAAATCCACGTTCCTCGAAACTTTCACAATCTCGGTAAATATGCATTTTAGAGAAAAGTTATATAGGCTCTTTTTTATAGGAAATTCAACAGGAAACATTTTATGTTACATGCATTTCGGTCCTGAAGTTGATATGTTCCGAGATATTCGCGGTTTTTTGTAAAACCTCAGTATTGCACGTAACTTCAAAAGGTCAAGCGGCACGGGTTAATGACCACAGATTGAACTCAAATTTTATGTGGGGAGTTTCTAGGTCCATTGGAACAAATTTCAGAGCAACCCTAATCAATTGGCGAAAACTTATAAAATAAGGGACACCCCCAATGTTAGCAGTAGAATAGCACCAACCAAATTAGCATTTTATCGAAAAAGTATCTTTTAAAATCAAAAATAAATCTGAGAATCAAAAAATTGTTCTTGAAAATTTATGTTTGGAGTGTAGCCTTGTATGGATGTGAAACATGGACCATAGGAAAACCAAAGAAAAGAAGGATCGAAGCTCTTGAGATGTGGTGCTATATAGACGGATACTTGTCATCAAATGGACGGATAAGGTAAGAACGGAGGAGTACTCGACAGAGAAGGAGGTAAAGTGAATATTTGCAGTCGTCTGAAGAGAAGGAGAGATAAACTAATATGGCATAATTTGAGGCACCCAGGAATAATATCACTGCTGCTAGAAGGAAGAGTGGTGGGAAAGAATTGGGTTGGTCGGCAAAGATTCCAGTATGTTCAACAGATAATCAAGGATGTCAAATGTAAGTGTCATTACAAAATGAAAGAATTTGCACAAGATAGGGAGAAATAGAAAGATTCTTCAAACCAACCTTGTCATCATCTCATCATCAGAAGCTATTTCCCTTAAATACAAGTCCGAAATAATTGCTTTTTAACGGTTGTCACGAAGTAGCCACGTTTGCTGGTACATATAAATCTAATTCTTCTCACTTGGTGGAGCGTATGCCAGAGTGGCTTCCCAGACACCGCACCCCTGGCCCCGGAAACTACCCTTTCAGATACCGCATCAGTAACCAGAGAGGGATGAGTTGAGGTTGGTCCAAGCGCCTCTCCGCGTCGGATTCGTGCTGTCCTGCCAGGGTCGCTGTGGGACACCCTATTGACCGAGGCAACGCTCACCAAGCATTAACCTGGAATTTGGGTGCACCACGGATGGACGTGCTACCTTCCTTCTTCCCTCACCTCCTCGTCTAGGTACGTGTGGCGACGCAGTGAGGTGGTAACGGCGGGTATCCGCAGGGTACAGAGTCGCTGTGTCCGTTGTGGGCCGAGCTTTGCTGGTCGGCCCTCTGCCTCGACCACTCTGTGTGCATCCTCTTCATGATGATCGAGACAACAACCGACACTCGGTTCCATTCGTTCCGTTCTTCAACATTTTCGCAATCAAGGTGTCTGGCGCGAGATTGCTGATCATGCCGCTTATGCTCGTGTTCTCTGTTGCTGCCCCGCACCACTCCTGCTCCCCCCAAGCTTCACACTCGAACAGGGTGTGCCAGGAGTTGTCCTCCGCCTCTCTAATTACTATTATCAATTAATCTGTTGATCCTGGGTAGTAAAGATGCAAGATCATTCTTTGTGAAGTGTTGCCAATTTCATAAAAACTGATTATTGAGACCGTTCAAAATTGGTTAACGACTGTCAGTTGGGCTTGACTAAAAGCTTCTCAAACCTTATCAAGACTTTTTAAAATTCTTCCATACTTGTTTCAGATTCTTCAGGATTCACTAAAACTAAGACTCCTTACTTCTCATGTCACCGAACTTTCTATGACTCACCCTGTCAAGGCATCATCTAGGGGGTCAGGAATAATCTTGGGTGGTTTCATTTCCCCTCATTTTCTGGACTATGAGACAAATGCTGCCGAATTGCACGTGTATCCAGTGCCATTTGAAGTTCCACGTTTAACATACTGACCCAGAAGGAAGCGTTGAGGAACACGTGCCAACTGACGAGTAATGCCCGGTTCGTGATAACGGTTCGGCAGTTACGTGCCACCCCCTCGACACCGCTATCACGGGTTTCCTCTCCCCTCGGCTCCAAAACACAGAATTAGGCTAAGGATGACGAGAACTACAAGCTCGAACGCACACAGCATCACGCGGGCACATGCCTTTCAAAACGGAGCAAAACGTTCCGCGGATCGATCGCAGCAGGCGGTGGCTGCCCAGCACGTGCAATGCACGCTACCCAGGGTTCGACGAGAGTAGGACCAGGAAAGGGGTTTACGCGAAGCGTGTACATTAAGAAACAGATGAGGCGAAGATTGCGTCGCATTTACCTAGGCCACGTGTAGACTCCGGACACCTCGAACCCGAAGTACCAAGAACCGCAGTACGCGCCCTGGCCCTTCGGCCCGGTGCAGACTCCGTGTCCGTGCGCCTTGCCGTCCTCCCAGCCGCCGCAGTAGGTGCCCCCATCGTCGAAGTCGAATCTGCCTCCGTTTAAGTGGGTGCTCCTGTTGCTGGTGATGGCGGTACCTGTGGCGGCGGTGGACGCCGGAGATGAGGAACTCGCGTTATGGTAGCCCCCCGGCGCCGGATATCCTTGTTGCATCCCACACTGCCCCGGTGCTGCAGAACCGCCGTGGTCGTCGCCGCCGCGCCGCCGCTACCGCCGCCGCCGCGAACACTATAAAATCACATTAATCGTTTCTATAAATAGCGGTAACAAACGTGAACAAATAACAACCGTCTCGCACATTATATATATTACATCAATGGGAAGGCGCAACCGAGAGATGGAGACGGCCGGACGCACGGACCCAGCGAGTGTGAGAGAGACGGAGAAACGGCAGCGAACCCCGAAATTTTTCGTATTTTTAAATTCACGTTATCGCACGCACACAACGGTCGAGGGGGCGCGGGCACGGAGACGCGAAAAGCCCCCGAAGACGCCGGACGGCGAGAGACGTGAAGAGAAAACGTTTCGCGGAATTTCGAGGACGGATCCGGGAAAGACGCGATTCGGAGGCGCGAAATAAGGCGAACCCGAGCACCGATGCGGCCGCGATGGGGTGGTCAATGAGAAAAACGCGCGACTGTCGAAGCGAACTGCGGTTGTCGCTCGGCGAAAGCAGCGACCATTTCGACGGGTCGTCGTCGTGTATCCAACTACCGTGTGTAGCTCTCGCGCTGCTGGTAATAGAGAGAAATTTTTTTCCCCCCGCTCGCTTCTCTCTCTCTCGCTCTTTCCTCTTCTGGCGCTTTTTTACTTCCACCTCGCTCTGCGTTTCGCGATTGCGGCGCGGCGTACTGCGTCGCCGTCGTACAGAGCCGTTTTTCTTCGGCCGTGCCGCCTGCTGCCGCCGCCGCCGCCCCCGCGCCCCCCTCGGTTTCCCCGGCGCTTCTAGTATAACTTGGCATACGCCACCACCGAACGGACTTTTGCGAAAGAATGCCAATGCTTCCCAAATTAAATTTATTCCGTTATTATTTTGGTTCTGCGGCCGTACGGCCCCCGTCGTCGGCGCGCGAGGAGGGACGCGGCTTCGCGCCTGCCGCGCGGCTACACACGTCGCCGCGAACGCGCTCTCTCATCTGCGACGCTCGGCGATGCCAGTCGGATGCCGACGCCCGCCAGTAATTCGAATACGTGCTGCGGACGAGATCGACACCGACGACTCTATTTATTTACCTCGATCGGGTCCGGATCGACTGCCGATCCGAACGAGGCGGGGCTGGGTGCGAGAAGTGCCCGGCTTGACTGGCCCAGTAAAATTAGATCGAAAATTCAATCGATTTTTCCGAGTGAAGTCATGTTTACCTGTAGGATGAAATTATAATAAAGAACGGCGACTCGGACTTTTGTTGAGTATCGAACTTTCAAGTCCTGCTCCGCCATACCCCCCCCCCCCCTCATGATATCTTTTCATGTCAGTATTTCAGTTTTCATCAGATTGACATTACGCTTCCTGAATGTAGTGCTTCCTTTTTCAATAATCAACAGTTATGTAAGTAGACATGAGCAAATGAAACGTGAGTTTTATTACAATGCTCAAAATGTAAAACATAGGTAAGCTCAAATAGCCGACCCGAAATGTAGGAGAAGATCATGGGGAGCTGACGAGTATCGAAAAGCCTCTGGGGGATGGGGGGAACCTAAAGAATTAACGTTCGTGATCTTGGGCACTTCACTCGGAAATTCCGCATTTCCTGCAAATATTTTCATGGAGATTTATATGGAGATTTTCGTGCTTTCTACGTGAAGATTTTTGTGGGAATTTAAGTTTTTCTTCTAATTTAAGTTGGCAACAGTGGTATTGTACACATTGTTCCATATTCACGGTTAGAGGTGCCGAACGAACGAGAACGTCCAATGTTACCATTTTTGCACTTTTGGGGCTAAAACAGCACTTTGTCAACTTATTCAGCACGGAAAATTGGGCCTATTGCACCTAGCTCTGATCTAGCTCTATTTTGGATTAAAGATAGCCCCACTGTGAAAATGCAACTCTTTTCAACTCCTGACCTCTTTTTGGAACGCTTTGTAGCCTCTTTTTTTACTTCTTCAGAGGATTTTTATAAATTAATAAAATTTGACCTTCCAGGAAGGTGTAAGTTCGTCAAAATTGTAATTTTACTGAACAGCGTTTTCAAGGTAATGTGCCTACATTCGGACTCTATAAGGTGCCATTTCAGACGTCAAATAATGCTGTAGTAGATACCTTGCGGTATTGTGTGATAATTCTTTATCATAAATTATCCGAAAGGACTAAATGCAGTAAATCGATTCTTTGATGGACGGCCAAAAAATGGATTAACTTGTTATGACATTCTTTACATCATATTAAGTTTGTGATTCTAAAATTTTGATGCCGAAACATTGTTCCAAGTACTTATCCAAGCACTGAGCTCCTTTTTAAGCGCTATATTTGAGTAAAATCCAGCTCTCTTTGGCGCTTTTTTTGGAAGAAATCTAGCGCCAACAGAATTTGCCATCTGATAACGCTGAACGTCGAGCCTGTTCACATTCATTTCCATAATGCATGTCACCGGTCCTTCACTTTTCCATTCCAATAGAAAATAAACGCGTTCGTTTCTCGAACTCCACTGGAAATAAATGGCAATCTGGCAACACTAGCAAACACGTTCTTACATTCTTGGAAATGAACGCGTTCTCGTATTCTTGAAAATAAACGCGTTTGTCTCTCCCATTTCTCAAGAAATGAACAGCAATCTGGCAACACTGGCAAAAATGTTCCAACATTTTTGAAAATGAACGCGTTCTTATGTTCTTGCGTTCTTGGAAATAAACGTGTTTGTTTCTCCCATTCCCCGAGAAATGAACGGCAATCTGGCAACATTGGCAAACGCGTTCTCGCACTTGTGGAAATGAACGCATTCTCGTGTTCAGGGTTGTCAACTTTACATGATTTTAATTCTTTACAGTGAAGAATGTAAAGAATGTAAAGATTGTAAAGAATTGTAAAGAATGTAAAGACTGTAAAGAATTGTAAAGAATATAAAGAATAGTCAAAAAAATTAAATATTCAAAGAAATGAAGATGGTATGTAAATAAGATAATCATCAGATCTCAGTTGGTTGGGGAAAATAATTTTCTGGAATAAGTTATTTAAAGTACTGAAGTAGTAAAGCCGGTCGAAAAACTTCTATTTATGCTGAATTGAACTTTACCCCAATAAGTGTAAATGAAGGGAGTAGGTACAACAAAGTGGATGGCGGAATGCAATGTAATATGTCGCCGAACTTTTGCAAATGTGGCATCATAGCGACTAAAGAGTAACAAATTTACAAAAATATCACTTTCTAGAACATCACCAAAAAGAAACCGAATTTTCTAATTTTCAATTCAGTTTCCCTTTCAAAAAAACTACTGTTTGTACTTTGCATATCACACATTGAGAATGAAAGATACGTATATCAATGCGATACTTTTTAAATACAGTAGAAGCTCGATTATCCGCCATCCGGGTTATCCGCCTTGAATTTATCCGCCCGCCCTCCCAGATTATCCGCCTAAGGAAGAGCGGATAATCCGAATTTTATTTAAAATTTAGAAATATAATAACTATATGTACACCTTTGTACAGTAATATTGACTGTACCTATCTACAAATGCAATCTTTGTAGTCAATACGTATTGGCATTTCGAAGGTGGAAGAATTTAGCCTTAGAGAGGCGGCTGAACAGCAAAAAGCAAAGTAGAATTACAGACTTTTTTCAAAAACAGACCTCCCGCATTTGAATTGAATTAAATTTATTGTAGGTAATACGTATGTCCAAATTTACACCATATTTCTCTCTATAAAGTTTTTTCCTTATTCCAAATTTAAGGTAATAATGTATACACATGCATCATATTGTAACTATATGCATACATATGTTTAAAAGTTTTATGATTAAAATTATATTCAATTCGGATTTTCCGCCCTTTTTGTCATCCTCCCAGCCTTCAGCCCCAATTAGGGCGGATCAACAAATACTTGATGGAAAAAAAGTATGATGAGTGTCAATTATCAAATATTAATTTTTCATGCTCATTATATTTTAACTTGATACAAATACAAATCATAAAGAATAAGAAAAGATATATTTGAGGCGTTATTTTTTGTACTGTATATTTCTTTTTGACCTATACGTACCCAAAAATATTATAACAATTTAAAAAATTAATTCTTTACTATTTTTTACATTCTTTACAATCTTTACATGTGACCTGCCAGGAAGAAAGGGACCTGAGCGCCAAAATGTAAATTTTACAGGAGAGCGGATAAACAAAATTGATAACGTTATTACGTTATCAGACCTTCAACTTGAAGACTTACAGCACTTTGGAAAAATATTTTAGAATTTTTTCGACAACACCATGTGAAAGAGCGGCCAAAATTAGTCAAAAACAGTTGTTATCACCAAAATGTTATTTTTGCGTTCAGGTCCCTTTCTGCCTGGCAGGTCACACATTCTTTACAATCTTTACATTCATTACATTCTTTACATTGATACTTTACATAATTCTTTACGCATGTCAAGAATGTAACTTTACAAACTAAAACTTTACATTGACAACCCTGCTTGTGTTCTTGCGTTCTTGGAAATAAACGCGTTTGTTTCTCCCATTTCCCGGAAAATGAACGGCAATCTGACAACACTGTCAAACGTGTTCCCGCATTCTTGGAAATTAACGTGTTCTTGTATTCTTGCGTTCTTACGCGCTCTCTCATTCTTGGAACTGAACGCATTCCTTTCTCTTGTTCCACCAAGAAATAAACGGCGATCTAGCAACACTGATGAATATAAGTTGTACTTTGCAGTGGCGTGCATTCCAGGCAAGCAAGGTAAGCGCTGCTTACCCTGAAAATTCCCGAGAAAATAAGTTCTCATGTACAATATCAACTTCAACTTGTAACAATTAAAAGATAATGAAACATTGGACAAAACAGCAACTGTATTGACACTTATGACGCTTACGCTGAAGTATTTAATAAATTCACGGGAGATGTATACTGTTCCGTGTTCGACAATCCCCTTACTAGTAAATTTGTATAGGCCAGCGAGGTGTGCGTTGGATCTAACGCATTTTTTCCATACTGCGCGCATTGCACAACTTACGCTCCCCCTCTATGTTAATTACCAACACAAAAACACACTAACATGTTCAACGCGACAAAACCTATGCGTTTGGTTGCGCTCTGGAAGCGCTTTGAGTAAGGCTTGGCTCGGCTGGCTACACACAAACGTCGAAGTTGACAATGTAACGTGATTATGTTCTTCTACTAGTCAACGCGTTATGTTTAAATGCTCCCTGTTTTTGTTTTGTTTTGTTTGTTTGTTGTTGTTGTTGGTTTTTTTTTGCCCCAAAAATGCGTATTCGAGATCTTTTTGAAAACCCGTTTTCGCGACTATTCTTAATGAACAATTAGATATTATTAATAGTGGGCCATTTTTAAAAACTCAGCAAAAGACCGGTGGTTCGAGTTTTACTAGACACTGCCACGTATCCCAATTGTGAAGATGGTGGAAAACTGTTTTGTTGGCCATGTCTATTCGGGGACATATCGATAGGGAGCCTCCCTCCTGTAAGAATTTTTTACTCAGCAGTTAGGAAAATTTACAATTTCAATCAAACGGAGTTGGAAAAATCCAACAAGCCAAAACGTTTCTTTTTTTTGCTTTGATACTTGGTAATTTTAAGTTGAGTCAGCCCCCCCCCCCCCAGGAAAAACTTTTCGATGATACATCCCTGTGCCTATTATTCGTCACAGAAAAAAATTAATGCATATGGAATGACCCTACACAGGGATACAACAATTTGAATAATTTCATCAATGCCATTTTGTAGTAGCATGTGCTATACTTTTATTCTGATTTTTACTTCACCTCTACGCTTATCGCTCACCTCCTAGGAAAGATCACCGCACGCCACTGGTACTCTGACGAATTTTTCACTTTTTTAATTTTAATATTAATTGTGATCTTGTTTTTTCTGTTATAGGTAAGGAATATATGGAATATTACTGATTTTTGAATGATGCTTTCGGTGTTGGTTTTGAGTTAAAAGTGCACGTGGAAGTAAGTTGGTTTAATGTTTCATACAGCTGATGAGGGGAGGATTTGATAGGCTGTCTCCCTCCCCCAACTTCCATCTATGAAGACATTAACATTGGTAAAAGCAATAAAGAATAATAATCATTCGAAAGAAAGGATGAAAAGAATATGCCAAATACATAGGGGGTGTATGAATTGCGATACATGGTGCATACAAATTGCGAACTAGTTGCAGGGGTGGTACCTAATTCGCAGAGAAAGAGCAAATTTCAGTAACTGCATACTAGCTGAGCTACCCACTACTTCGTCAGCAGTGCAGATAATTATGGTTAAAAATCATTATTTTACTAACAGTAATAACTGAACTGCTTAAACATTCAGATTGTATTCCACTTCAAAAGAAAAGAAACATCATACTGGGAAGGTAGAAGCAGGAGTAAAAATAGACAACTCTTTACCACACGTCCCAGGTAATATTTGTATAATCTCCCCGTCAGAACTGATCCAATGTCTTCGAAATTTTTTGCTTACAAATCTCAAAGTACTCAACTTGAAAATTTCGGTTATCCCATTTACCATGCACATGAAAGTTGGTCGAATGATTGGTAATTTAGTAATTTATTTATTGAAAATTACCAACTTTCACTGAAAAGTTCCACCAGTCTATCTATAGCAACTCCCGTAAAAAATGTTCTATTAATGCTATTCATAATTTCTTCAAATGCCTTTATCTTTGCCCCTGTAAATGTAGAGGAAGGCAAACATATGTACACATCGTAAGAAGGTGAGTTGCCTACTTACTCAGTTGAAAAGGAATGTTCTACCAGCCTATCGACTAGCAATACTTAGAAAACATGTTCTATTAATGCTATACATAATTTCACCGAATGCCCGTCTGTAAAGGTAGCGACAGGCAAACATAGTTACACATTGTCAGGATGAATTTTGCTTACATACTCGGTTGAAAAGGAAAGTTCTACCAGCCTCCCGATGAGCTATCAGTTACCCTCTAGTTACCCTTGGGTTACCCTCAAATTACCCTTGGTCCCCCTTTACCCTCTAATTACCGGCGGCAGAAAAGTTACCCATTTGTTACCCTCAAATTACCCTTGTTCCCCTTTGGTTACCCTTGTTCCACTTTAGTTACCCGGGTAACTGGTGGGATTTTGAGCATCCGGCTGTACATCAGCGATACTCGTGGAAAAAAACGTTTCTATTAGTACTATCCTTAATTTCTTCAAATGCCTGTAACTTTGCTCCAGTAAATGTAGGAACAGGTAAAAATATGTCCATCTTGTGAGGATGAGTTGCCCACTTACATTCATTTGTGTGTGAGGTGGCGCTATATGCGCCGAGCGCTCAGACTTTGTTGTCTATTGCACTATTCCTCAAGTTGCTGTTAAAGATCAGCTCAGTAGCCTCACTTTTATAGCCAAAGTGAGAATTTTACTTAGCTCTATCCCTTTGACTTCACTGGGTGCTGGATATTCTAGCCCCAATGCTTCGCGTCTTGTCCCGGCTATTGCTGGGCACCGACATATGATATAGATCGAGGTTTCTTCCTCTTCTCCACAGTACCTACAGGAACCGCTTCTTACCACTCCTATTTTATACCACATGTGTTTTGTGGCCCCATGACCGGTTAATAGTCCGACCATGAGCCTTGCATATTTCCTGTCAAGCCCTAATAGGAACTTGGCATACTTATTGGGGGTGTCCCCGAGTTGCCCACTGACGCAGTTGAAAAGATAAGTTCTCCCAGACTATCTATTAGCAATACTCAGAAAAAATGTCTATTAATGGGATACATAATTTCTTCAAATACCCGTTTGTAATTGTAGCGATAAGCAAACATATGTACACATTGTGAGGATGAGTTGCCTACGTACTCAATTGAAAAGGAAAGTTCCACCAGTCTATTTACGTATTAGCAATGCTTGAAAAAAATGTCTATAATGCTATTCATAATTTATTGAAATAATTCCTATATCTTTGCCCCTGTAAATGTAGGGACAGGCAAGCATATGTACACATCGTGAGAATGAGTTGCCTATTTACTTGGTTGAAAAGGAAAGTTCTACCAGCTTGTATATTAGTGATACTCGGGGGGCGGGGGGTGGTTTTGTCCATAATTTCTTCAAATGCCTGTATGTCTGCTCCAGGAAAAGTAGGAACAGGTATAAATATATGTATATTATGTTGTACTTACTCAATTGAAAAGGAAAGTTCCACCAGTCTATCTGTTAGCAGTGCTCAGAAAAAAAGTTTTCTATTAATGTTATGCATAATTTCTTCCCCTCTGCACTGATGGGATAGCCGAAAGAGTAGTTTCCAGTGCTGGGGGTGCGGTGTCTCAGAGGCCACTTTGGCATGCGTACATCGCCATATGTCCCTCCACACCATACATAATTTCTTCAAATGCCCGTATCTTTGCCCCTGTAAATGTAGGTGAAAAGGCAAACATATGTCCACCTTGTGAGGATGAGTTGCCTACTTACTCAGTTGAAAAGAAAAGTTCCCCCAGACTGTCTGTTAGCAGTACTTGGAAATAATTTTCTATTAATGGTATACATAATTTCTTCAAATGCCCGTCTGTAAATGTAGCGATAGGCAAACATGTGCACGCATTGTGAGGATGAGTTGCCTACATACTCGGTTGAAAAGGAAAGTTCCGCCAGTCTCTCTGTAGCAATACTCGGCAAAGAAATTTCTATGTACATACATCATTTCTTCAAATGTCTATATCTTTGCTCTCAGAAATGTAGATACAGGCCTACATATGTAAACATTGTGAAGATGAGTTTCCTACTTACTCGATTGAAGAGGAAAGTTCCACCAGTCTATCTGTTAGCAATGCTCAGAAAAAGAAAGTATTCATTAATGTTACACATAATTTCTTCAAATGTCTGTATCTGTGCCCCTGTATATGTAGGTAAAGGCAGATCTATGTACACATTCTGAGGATGAGTTGCCTACTTACTTGGTTGAAAAGGAACATTCCACCAGCCTATCTGTTAACAATACTCGGCAAATTTCTTCAAATGTCCACATCTTTGCTCTTGTATATGTAGGTACCTACAGGCAAACATATGTACACATTGTGAAGATGAGTTGCCTTCTTACTCGATTGAAAAGGAAAGTTCTACCAGTCTGTGTATAAACAATACCAAGGGGGGAAAAAAGTTTCTATTAATGCCATCGGTAATTTCTTCAAATGCCTGTATCTTTACCCCAATAAATGTGGGAACATGTAAAAATATGTATATTATATTGCAAGGATGTGTAGCCTACTTACTCAACTGAAAAGGAAAGTTCCACCGATCTATCTATAAGCGATGCTCAGAAAAAATTTTTATTAATGCTATACACAGTTTCTTTAAATGGCCGTATCTTTGCCCCTACAAATGTAAGGATATGCAAACATATATACACATAGTGAGGATGAGTTGCCTACTTACTCGGTTGAAAAATTCCACCAGTTCATTCGCAATACTCAGCAAAAAATTTTTATTGATGCTTGTACATAATTTCTTCTAATGTCCATCCATAACTTCGCCCCTGTAAATGTAGAAGCAGGCAAACATATGTACACGTTGTGAGGATGAGTTGCCTACTTAGCACTTACTCAGTTGAAAGAGAAAGTTCTGCCAGTCTGTCTATTAGCAATACTCAGCAAAACATTTTATTGATGCTGTACATAGTTTCTTCCACTGCACATGTCCTTGTCCCTTCAAATGTAAGAACAGTCATACATATATACACTTGGCTAGGATGAGTTGCCTACTTACTCAGTTGAAAGGGGCCATGTATTGCGACACATACATACCGTCCACTTTCATTGCATCACCTGACAAAGAAGAATGGAATACTGTCCACCGGTCAATGTTGAGAATTAGTCATTTTCGATTCAGTTGTGATGACTTATCTTCCAAAAATAATACTAAGAATTACAAACGATGTAAAGGTGTAACTTCTCTCTATAATATACTAAAAAAGTAATATTTTCGAAATATTTATTTTCGTTTTTCCCTAGAAGACGAAGAAAATGTAAAGAATTCGCAAACATTAAGGGAGGAATGAAGAACCAGAAAAATCATTTCTGTATGTCTTTCTGTTGCAGGTTATTTGCTTTTTGTTTTTTAATGTCTTATCAAATTGAACTTTGTATTTTATAACATCTTAGTACCCGCAAAATAGCAGTATTCTTTCTAACTGGTTCTGATTTGAAGTGTTTCTCAACTGAACACTTATTGGGATAGGAACAAGCAACATGGAGTTGTATAATTTTCTACTATTTTTGTTGAAGCGGAAGGAGTTGCCTAAATAAAAAAAATAAAAAAATCCTGTGGAAATCCTGCCCATTTTAGTCAGCATCATGGATCGAAATTTGACACTTTGATGCCTTCATTTTCTAATACGTTCACGTTTTATGTGACCGCCTGCAACATCGAAAAATGTAACTAATACATATAACACAAAAATCAAAGCGAGAAAAGTTGGACTCTTTCATAGGAGAGAGGCACCTTTCAGAGGCCTCTCTGTCTGTTACCAGATTTATGTAAATCTACGAACGCAAACTTCTTATTGTTGCTGGCCGAAATTTTTATAGTCGATTGTGAATAAATTCCATTAAAAATTGCTTCGTAATAGAGATTTTTCATTGACGAATACTCATACTTCCCACATTTCATCACTAGTGTCTCACCTCCATTCTGCTCCCTGGTCTAATGTTTTCTGCTAGAATTCAGTTGTTGTTCAGTCAGCTCATTTATAAATCAATTTCACTGACTTTTTCTCTTCTCGAGATGCAGGATCAAACGTCGGTACATTTCCACCAGTAATGATTTCATTAACCACGTACGAGAAACACTTTAATTCATAATGCATTGAAAGTCCAAGGATACATATAATATTAAGGATGTAACAAGATATCTCGTGCAGTAACAGAAGTACATACACTCAAATTTCACATTATCAATTTACGATTTACAACATTGAAAAGTAAAACATCACAGCGCAAGTTTACTGGGAATGTTTGGAAGTTGAGCTCAAGATAAACTAAACAAGGGACTGTAGGTGTCTAGTCGTTAGCTAATCAAGAAACTGTACAGTGTACGTATAAGGGTTGGTCTCCGTATTTAGAAATGGTCCCTCCGGTGTCGAATGTTTGAATCTAATACTCTTGAAAAACTACTTAATACTTAATCTATTCCTAATACGGTAACTACACGGGATTTACGTTCGCGCGCAATATTATTCGAGCTAAAGTAAAAAGAATTCGAGATCGTGTTTGATTCGTAGAATGTTTAAGTATTATTTTGGTGCAAGTTTAAAAATCGGTAGGAACGTTTCTTTACAGTTCTTTCTTCACATGAACAGCTGGCTTACTTCTCACGCTCGAGCGACAGAGTAAAACGAATCCGACCGGCAAACTGATGATGTATATGGCAATCACCAAGTATTCATGTGGCATGTGGCACCAATGAACAGCATACTGTTCAGTATTAAACACAGCCTAGAACAAATGTCACAGAATCGTGAGGTCATGTCGGAGTGCAGGATATCTCATTGTGAAAGATCCTCCTTCCACAGAGTAGGCAGGCAACTTATCCTAATTGTGAATGTTTTTTTACTGTTGAAAGGGTTTGGCATTGGTGGATATGAGAAATTGTATCCCAACTTTGTCCCTTATACAGACACCCTGTACATTCAGTATAGCGATATGCTAAGAAAGCTTAAGTATTTTTGATAATTACTAAAAAACCACAAAACATAAGCCTGAAAGAATATTCTCAGAAAGTGTTGGGTAAGCACGGGGATCTTCCAGAGAATATTCTTAGGAATAGATAGTGCTCGAGAGTTCTCTCTCTCTCTCTCTCTCCTCCCCCTCCCCCCACAACCAAAACGTTACATGATTGAAAGAAAGGTTCTTCCTTGTATACCGAAATCTGAGTACAAACTGGCAATACTCTTTCACTTCTTGGTATGCAAGTCACAATTTGCCCAAATAGGAGTCGTCAACATCTGGTCTGCCCGCGGGCTTCTTTGGTACCAAATCCGGTATCAGCTACGTAGCGATCCTCGTAACCTATAACATCAGTTACTCACCATCACGAAGCTCGGATTGGGTTTGTTCCTCCAACTAAAAGATGGAATCGTATGTTCTTGAATATCAGTCTTATGTAGCGTTTGACAACCGTGATGTGTGTGCCCAGTAAACACAGTCCGAGGGTGTAGCTTGTCCAATAACTACAAAAAAGAAATGATAAGTTTATACGGTGCTCATTATGCTGTCAACTGTCATTCGTAGATGCAGTCACGATACAATGCAACGTACGTAATGCGTGGCTTCTTTCGACAAGCAGTCCCATTTTTCTTTGAATTTAACGTATTTCAGGTGATGGGGGGCGGCGGTTGATTCGGTACAGTGGGCGTCGTTTTCACGAAACAATGGAAAATGCTACGTACCAACAAGATTTACCAAAAATATATTCGTTAAAGCTTAATGCTAAGACATTGAAGCAAAAAGGTGTTAATTACCATTAACAGTATAGGACGGCTGTATTTCGCTAATTTCATTCCGTGGGAACATTTTCCGGTGTTATTGGAGCATCGAAATTTATCTACAAAAAGAAAGCAGTCAATTTCAAAGTAGTTATGAAATAAGTACAAGGAAATTTTGAATGAATCGTCGATTCACCCATTAGCCTTTAAATAAGCTTTAGACAAAGAAGCTGAAGTTGTATCAACTTTTAGGTATTCATTTTCAAACGTCAAGTTTGAACGCACATACATTCAGTAGGAAACTGAACAAAAATGACACATACTAGTAATGTGCTGTATTTGCCTTTCCGCTTGTCTGCAGATGTGACAGCCATCTCTTTCAAGAGCCATACTGTTTACCAAAACGAAGTGATTATTCTTTTTCGTAATGATGCGAACTGAAGGGGCGTTTAATGTTTCGCTGAATCGGTTAACCAAGTGCGGATGCATTCTGTGGAAATATGAAAACCTGCAGCACAGTCGTATCAGAGAGTTATTCTTACTACAAGAAACAGCTCGAATCTTACGCGTAGTGAAATCCAATATCGTGATTTCCAGCGACCACGAATAACTCGCATTTCTTATCCACCCGGAAGAGTTCGAAAAATCGTGCCACATAGGTCTCGTATACCGCATCCGGGCTGAAACTAGCTTCATCGAAAATGTCACCTGTCGGACGTGAAGTGGATAGGTTATTTCGTTTCTGATAGAGAGTATGAAAACATCGTATACGAATATAAAGCTCGAGCTTCACTTACCTAGAATAAAAACAACTTCGGGCTCGTGCAATGCCAGCAGTGTTTGAAATGATCTGTACATCTGCCATTCTCTGAAAAAACAGCACTTTCGTAAAGGGACTACATGGGCCTTCCCATCAAATCGACTTTGGTCGTTGAAATTCAACTCAAATGTCTCACCTCCGTAGTTTGTCAAACCAGTGCCCTTTCCGAATACCCAGAAGATGTGTATCCGCTAGAAGTACCACTTTCAATTCTTCTTCGGCCTGTTTTAGCCCATCATTGGTAGTTTTAGCAAGCTGGGGCCAAGAACACTGCAAAAGAAATTATAAAAATGCGAGAAATCCGTCTTCGACTAACGAATAGGTCAATTCTTGGCTACGGAGTGACAAGTTTCATCGACCAGCATATATGTGGTCAAGGATTGAGGGGTCCGAATTGGTTAGTGAAATTCCGAGGCTTGGTTACTTGAAATATATGTAGTAAGATGACTACTTTAAATAAAGAAACTAAAACAGCCTGAGTGAGGACATACGCTATTTTCAATCCCGTTCGGTTCCGTGAAAATAAAGTCGACTGAGCGGTAACCTCGCGTGACCAGCTTTCATTTCACGGAACCAAATGGGATTAAAAATGACGTTTGGGTGTTCTAATACAGTCCAAGAAAGAGAGACTGCAGCTGAATCCTTGAAGGGTTTTTGGTTTCGGTAATTAAAGCTTTTATGCAGTATTGGATTAGGTAGCTCATGAACTGTGTACCTGATACAAGACAATATAGTAAATAAGATACTCGCAGAATATAAAAACGAAAGCAAGGAAAACGATGAAAGTTATTAGCGTCAGGAAATACATCAAATTAATGATTTAAATAAATGTATCTATCGCTACTTCCCCTCAAATTATAAAAATTGAATTTCATAATTTCATTTCTTATTATCAAAATCATCAAAATTATCAAAAACAAAACCAGCCCTCAGCGTTGCCATTTCATTATTTACTCGCATAGGAATAAGTGCTCAAAATTGTTGTAGCGAAAAAAGGGTCCTAAATCAAGTGGAAATGTGGGGCTTTTATTCAGACCTAATGTGCGAATCTGAAACATTCGGTAAACTGGTAACACTGTGTCGACATTCAATCTTAGACCATTTTTGGTCTAACCTCTAACGTAAGCGTTCAATTTCCATTCATTGGGAGATAGAATTGGTCCGAATTAGAAAGGACCTTCGCTCTTCGAGATTATACCTTTCTTAAGGTTCTTTCTTACTTTTTTGATGAAAGATACATATGATTCGGTTCGCTGTTGATTCGATTGATTGTCGTTTGATGATGATTCATTCGTCATTTCGGTATGACGACACAGGCGAGGTTTTTATCTCTGCCACTGGGCACTGAGTTCACTTTTGTTTGCGTTTTATGAATGGAAAAAGTAGAATGGTTCGTCGAAACTTGAAAGTGGTACTCTTTAAATTGTTCGCTGTTATTAAAACTTACGATCAAATTGCTCCATTTTACCGTCTGCATCAGTCACCGTGTGTTTCCCTTGGCATCAAATGCTAAACTCGACCAGCGCTCGGCGATGAAAACATCCAATATCGGGTAACTTTCACTCGGGTTTTATCTTCCGATTCAGTTCCATATCATTTGCCAACCACTAAATATTCGATACATTTTTCGCGTTATCGAATACCGCGTCGTATCTAATTCCTCGGAAAATGACCATGTGCTACCATTCGCTGGATGAGCTGATTCCGCAAAAGCCACCTGGGCCTAGTATTCAGAAATAATGGGTCAGACGTTATCCTCGTTGAATTCAATCCTAAAATCAAAGCGAACTCGAAGTATGGACGAGAACAAAGCCACACTAATCGACACAGATAAAGAAAATACGATCAAGGACTGCGTAGATACCAAAGTTAACCTTACCATTGATGACCTTCCCACGAGTGACGAGAATCATCAACACTTCGAAAACATCTACAACTCCAGCGCGGAACCAGCCAACAGCACCGATACTATGAACGTCGTTCCTTCCGCTCCGAACACCGACAATAATACCAGCGATGCTAGTGACTACGTCGATAATGTAACCACTAACAATACTGATAAAACGAAGACCAAATTTCGTAAGAAATGTATTCACGATACTAACTCTAGTAGTAAGAAACGAAAGAATCATTGGGTCTTGAAGTTCAACTGCGCTCGACTGAAGAGCGGTAGCTCGAACAGCTGTTGCTCCGAGCCCGATATTCCCGATCCGAGTCAGGAAACTGAATCGTGTATATGCACCGGATACCGCAGAACCGAGAGCCAAGTACCAAATCCGGATGACCCACTGTCCGGGTTACCCGTGTTCATACCAAAGCAACACCTTGAGCAACTCCAGCTCGAGAAGAGACAGCCCACCAAGTCGCAGGTGGCTACGGAGCCGGAGAGCGAAGCGGCCACCGATTCTGCGAGTACCGATACGGCCTCACCCACCGCCGAGCCCGTTATCGATTTAGCTAAATTCAATCCGGAAGACTATCCAATCGAGGACTGCGATGAACGAGCTCGTCTAGAACGCGCTCGCGAGATCGCCGAAGGAGTTGACCCGCCGCCCGGATTCAGCCCGAAGCACCAGATCGAGCTGGTCTGTCACTCCGACCTTAACCTGGACAATTTGACCGCGCTGTTCCAGTCGGCCCTGTCCTTATCGGCGCTCTCGCAGATCGATGTGCCCAAGTCAGTGCACACGCAGATCGATTACATTCACTGTCTGGTGCCGGACTTGCTGCAGATTACGTCTTGCTCGTTTTACTGGGGCAAAATGGATCGCTACGAAGCGGAGAAGCTGCTGGAGAACAAACCGGAGGGCACCTTCTTGTTGCGGGACTCGGCGCAAGAAGAGTACCTCTTCTCGGTCAGTTTCCGTAAGTACGGCAGGTCGCTGCACGCTCGTATCGAGCAGTGGAATCATCGGTTCAGTTTTGACTCGCACGATCCGGGCGTGTTCGCCTCGAATACGGTGTGCGGCCTCATCGAGCATTACAAGGATCCGACCTGTTGTATGTTCTTTGAGCCGATGCTGACCATACCGCTGCACCGGAACTTCCCGTTCTCGCTGCAGCACCTGTGCCGGGCTGTAATATGTGATCACCTGAACTACGACTCGATCAGCTACTTAAAATTACCTAAGACATTGAAAACCTACTTAAAAGAGTACCATTATAAGCAGAGAGTCAGAGTAAGGAAGTTCGAGTCGGAACCTTGAAACTAGAATATTGTTATTGAAGATGATCTGAAGGAAAGGCTGAAATGATGTGCGCATTTTCGCAGGAGCGTGATAATCCCAAGTATTAATCCGAGTCTGTCACTAGAACGAAATGAATTTTTGTTAATCGTTGAACAAACCGGTTTTATTTTGTACGCTAGCTTTAATTTTTTGTTAATAGTTGAAAATTTAGGATAATTGCTGTAACCTACCGTGTAAGAACATTATGTGTTTTTTTTTGTCTCCCCCCCCCCCCAAGTATTGTAATAAATTATTTTTATCTACAGTTCGTTACTGTGTTTATTTTTCATGCATTTATTAGAAAGGTGGTCAAAGTTCGAGATAATTTGCGGCTCAGATCTGTCAGCAATTGCTCTTACATTTGTATTTTCATTTCATTTCTCTTGAGTTCAAAGTTCAGATTCTGATGTAATTCTGACGCGTTGCTTGGTGCCCAATTAGATGATAACATTCAGGATCACTTTAATTTGTATTTCTTGCTGAGTAAAGCGGAACCGTTTAGGTCATTTTCGTGGAGCCTGGAGCGGAGCTAGAACCATTTTGAAAAGCTGGTTTGGTTAAAATTTGGAGTCCGGAGCTGTGGAGTCGATTTTGTGGTTCAAGGTCCAACTTGGGACAAGTGTCTCCGAACTGCATTCCAGGCTAAAGGGCCTAAAGTACATTTACTTCTTCCAATTGGAGAGCTGCTGTATGGTTGGATTCAAGTTCAATCGTATAATCGCGACAGGTTTCATAATTACGCATTTAATTTCGAGAATGAAGTAGATTTGGACTCGACTTCAGCTCTGAAGAGAAGCTATTCCCAGGAAGTCGGAGGGGAGCTAATCTGGACGTTGAAGCTAGAGTGGAGCTCGGATCATTTTTCCTTTGCTCTGACACAGCTCATTTGTTGTCACATTTGCGTTTTGTCTCATCTCTCAAATGTTCTGATTCTAACAAATGCATTCGCATTATAAATTCCTATACAAGCGCTAGTGTAGGATGATGATTCGGGAATTAATGATATTACTGTTAGGCTACACGATTCACAATATGACTAAAAAGTGTGCCAAAATCATCCATTTTTGATCTTGGGCAAAAACGGGCAAATAAACATTCGCATTAAACTTTTCAACAGAAGTAGGTCCTGGCCTGGGACTATGATAATGACATCCATTTTGAATCTAGAGCAAAAAGGACAAATAATGAACATTCACATTAAACATTAAACTTATTATTTCCTATAGAAGCGTTAGTGTAGGGTGTAGGTTGATGGACTGGGGGAATTAATTTATTAATTATGATGCTGAGATTTATTGATACACACTACAGAGTAGAGACTAGAGAGTATACAGACTACATAATAATGCCCATGTTTGAGCCTTAAAACTAAAAAGTATGCCAACATTATTCATTTTTGGTCTAGTGCAAAAATGGACGCTGTGAAGCAGAACAGTACTTTTTTTTGTTGACAAAATGAGTTATTGTTATCCTTGGAATGAGAGTAAAAAGTAAAATTTTTCAAAATTGGACCCTCCATTCAAAAAATGTGTACTCACCTTGAAAAAAGCTTATCAGTAAACGCTATGTCATATAAAGTCTGGTCCAGTTAACTTCAGTATTGTTAGACATAACAAAACAAAATGACAATCAAATTTTAGAACTTTTGTCATATTAATGACTAAATAACTATTTATCAGTTTTGCCATAGAGCAAAATCAAAATGACATAACAAAAAATGAATCAAATGACAAAACAAAATGACAAAAAATGTATGGCATTTTGTTTACCATCGAATGATGAATTATGCTAAACGACATAATTGATAACAGATTATGCTAAGCAACATTGCTATCGACAGTATATTACACAAAGCAACATGACAAAAAGGCAGACAAAATGACAAAATAATTTTGTCACGACATAACAAAACTTTGAAAAAACAAACTGACAAAACTTACGACATACAAAGAAAATAAAAAATGAAATGCTCTCCTGATAAAATGACAGAACGACAAAAAATCGTTTCATCTAACAACACTGGTTAACATTGATAATTATCACTATGATATCAAATTGTGCTGTATAAATTTTGTGTGAAATTCTGAAATTTGTTTGTACTACTTGATAAATTATTTTGGTCCCGGTAAATTCTGGGTGAGAAAATATCAAAGAAGAAAAAAAAAACTGTTTAAAAAATATATTCGTTTTAAAACAATGATTGTTTTTTTTTTTATTTTTTTTTTATTTTCTTAAAGCAATTTGTTTTAAAAAATGCAAAACCTGTTTTTAATGCAAATAATGTATTCGCATTATAATATAAATTCCTATAGAAGCGCTAGTGTAGGATAATGGTTCGGGAATTATGGCTAAAAAGTGTGCAAAACCATCCATTTTTGATTTTGAGCAAAAATGGACCAATACACATTCGCATTAAACTTCCCAGTTTCCAAATTTTTTTTTTTTGTCTCCCCCCCCCCCCAAGTATTGTAAAAATTATTTTTATCTACAGTTCGTTACTGTGTTTATTTTTCATGCATTTATTAGAAAGGTGGTCAAAGTTCGAGATAATTTGCGGCTCAGATCTGTCAGCAATTGCTCTTACATTTGTATTTTCATTTCATTTCTCTTGAGTTCAAAGTTCAGATTCTGATGTAATTCTGACGCGTTGCTTGGTGCCCAATTAGATGATAACATTCAGGATCACTTTAATTTGTATTTCTTGCTGAGTAAAGCGGAACCGTTTAGGTCATTTTCGTGGAGCCTGGAGCGGAGCTAGAACCATTTTGAAAAGCTGGAGCTGGAGTTAGCTTTAAGCTATTACTGGAGTTAGCTTTAAGCTATTGCGGGAGTTCGAAGTAGAATTTGGAGTCCGGAGCTGTGGAGTCGATTTTGTGGTTCAAGGTCCAACTTGGGACAAGTGTCTCCGAACTGCATTCCAGGCTAAAGGGCCTAAAGTACATTTACTTCTTCCAATTGGAGAGCTGCTGTATGGTTGGATTCAAGTTCAATCGTATAATCGCGACAGGTTTCATAATTACGCATTTAATTTCGAGAATGAAGTAGATTTGGACTCGACTTCAGCTCTGAAGAGAAGCTATTCCCAGGAAGTCGGAGGGGAGCTAATCTGGACGTTGAAGCTAGAGTGGAGCTCGGATCATTTTTCCTTTGCTCTGACACAGCTCATTTGTTGTCACATTTGCGTTTTGTCTCATCTCTCAAATGTTCTGATTCTAACAAATGCATTCGCATTATAAATTCCTATACAAGCGCTAGTGTAGGATGATGATTCGGGAATTAATGATATTACTGTTAGGCTACACGTTTCACAATATGACTAAAAAGTGGCAAAATCATCCATTTTGATCTTGGGCAAAAACGGGCAAATAAACATTCGCATTAAACTTTTCAACAGAAGTAGGTCCTGGCCTGGGACTATGATAATGACATCCATTTTGAATCTAGAGCAAAAAGGACAAATAATGAACATTCACATTAAACATTAAACTTATTATTTTCCTATAGAAGCGTTAGTGTAGGGTGTAGGTTGATGGACTGGGGGAATTAATTTATTAATTATGATGCTGAGATTTATTGATACACACTACAGAGTAGAGACTAGAGAGTATACAGACTACATAATAATGCCCATGTTTGAGCCTTAAAACTAAAAAGTATGCCAACATTATTCATTTTTGGTCTAGTGCAAAAATGGACGCTGTGAAGCAGAACAGTACTTTTTTTTGTTGACAAATGAGTTATTGTTATCCTTGGAATGAGAGTAAAAAGTAAAATTTTTCAAAATTGGACCCTCCATTCAAAAATGTGTACTCACCTTGAAAAAAGCTTATCATAAACGTTATGTCATATAAAGTCTGGTCCAGTTAACTTCAGTATTGTTAGACATAACAAAACAAAATGACAATCAAATTTAGAACTTTTGTCAAAATTAATGACTAAATAACTATTTATCAGTTTTGCCATAGAGCAAAATCAAAATGACATAACAAAAAATGAATAAAAATGACAAAAAAAAATGACAAAAAATGTATGGCATTTTGTTTACCATCGAATGATGAATTATGCTAAACGTCATAATTGATAACAGATTATGCTAAGCAACATTGCTATCGACAGTATATTACACAAAGCAACATGACAAAAAGGCAGACAAAATGACAAAATAATTTTGTCACGACATAACAAAACTTTGAAAAAACAAACTGACAAAACTTACGACATACAAAGAAATAAAAAATGAAATGCTCTCTGATAAAATGACAGAACGACAAAAAATCGTTTCATCTAACAACACTGGGTTAACATTGATAATTATCACTATGATATCAAATTGTGCTGTATAAATTTTGTGTGAAATTCTGAAATTTGTTTGTACTACTTGATAAATTATTTTGTCCGTAAATTCTGGGTTGAGAAAATATCAAAGAAGAAAAAAAACGGGTTAAAAATATAATTCGTTTTAAAAACAATGATTTTTTTTTTTTTTTATTTTTTTTTTTATTTTCTAAAGCAATTTGTTTTAAAAATGCAAAACCTGTTTTTAATGCAAATAATGTATTCGCTTATAAAATAAATTTCCTTATAGAAGCGCTATGTAGGATAATGGTTCGGGAATTATGGCTAAAAAGTGTGCAAAACCATCCATTTTTGATTTTGAACAAAAATGGACCAATACACATTCGCATTAAACTTCCCAGTTTCCAACAGAAGTGGATCGTGGATTCGTGGGATTATGATAATGATATCCATTTTTGATTTAGAGCAAAAGGGACAAAAAGGGTTGAAAAAAAAATTTAAAAAAAAGAACAAAACAACTATTTTTTTGTTTTAAAACATTTTGTTATCAATGTTTTCTTTTTTTTTTCGTTGACGTTTCAAAACATTGTTTTAAAACGTGGTTTTTTGTTTTCCCCCTATTTTCGACCTTTTGTCTTACCTTTTTCTTCTGTTATTCACAGTGAGTTACTGTTAGCAAGAATACCCGTCGTTGGGCCAACAAATGTATTAATATTACATGATATAATATTCTGTACTTTTTGGAAAATTCTGAAATCTCCATTTTATTTGACAAATTCATTGTGCCATTTGCATAATGTGTATTGCATAACACATTAGGGTTTTTAAGTTGAGGGAAGGACAGCGTCTTGAACTCGTTTTTGCTTAAGAGCCCATTTGCAATTGTATGCGTTTTACCAGTTGTCTTAATTACAGAGCAATGCGAATGTTTTGCTTAGTTTTCTTTGGCTTCAGTTTTTACAGTGGCTTGAAACGAAAAGTTTTTTGGCCTTAGCTGTGCTTACAGTTTTACAGTGTCTTTAGCTTAGCTTTGCTTTGCTTACAAAATGTTTCTTTACCAGTTGTCTTCAGCTTAGCTTTGGCTTTTTTGTCTTTGAAACAAAGATGGGCTTTCCGCTTCGGCTTAAGCCGTTATAGGCTTAAGCTTTTCATCCCTGTAACTGAACTAGACTTTAGGCCGCTTCATAGGGGGGAAAAAATTATTTCAGAACAAAAGATGTTGGATCATTCCAAATACGCAACCGGTTTTGCTGCGCAACAGGGATGATAAGCCAATCAATAAAGCTTAAACTTATGGCTTTTGCTTACAACCTTGAAAATATGGCTGATGCTTAAGCCTATAGCTTATGAATTGATTGGCTTAAGCTTATGGCTTATAGCTTAAACTTATGGCTTATTTGTATTTCTAGCGATTGGTATGAGCGCTATAGTCGAGGTAAGTAGTTCTGTTATCAGTTTTGGAAGAAGTGGTTATGACTAATGAATGGCCGTTAACAACATTTAATAGCAGTGGTAGTTATATTCAATATATATGCGTACTCCAAAGCAATCTCAATTTGCGTTCAAATGAATTTATGGATTTTCAGTGTGAAAGATGTTCTAGATCCTATCTTATACCAATACATATATCACTTCTAATTGTGCACGTCTTTTCTATTTGACCCACAAGACCAAGGGTTGGGGGATTCAAAAGGTTTCACATTTTCAAATGCCGCAAGATGTGAACTTTCAAACAACATGTGTAATGGCATATCTCTCATTTGTGTGTGGGATATTGGTTTTAGACAATATTTTTAAATTTCTCATTGGTTCCCTCCAGCTTTTGACACAATTTTAGCTCAGCTGTAACCGTAACTTGCTATGGTTGTTATACTGTTATCAGCCGAAAAAATATGGCTTATAAATAGCTTACAGCACATTTGGCTTAACCTTATAGCTGACTTAATTGCCTAAAAACCTTCAGCTTATGTCTTAAATTTTATAGCTTATGGCTGACTTATCATCCCTGCAGCGCAGTAATCAACACTCGGTTCAGGGCTCAGGAGAAATTCAGTGGACACTGTCTGTGGGTCTGTGGGTAGCTTTGACGCATTTGGACGCTGTTCAGCAAAAGGAAACTAACTAGCCAAAGCCACTTTTTGAGATCATGTGGAAACTATATATGGCACTGCGTTTACTGATAAGCTTTTTTCAACGGGAGTACACATTTTTGAATCGGGAGGGGGGGCAATTTTGTAAAATTCTACTTTTTACGCTCTTTCCAACAATTTATTCTAATAACTCATTTTATTTACCTACAAATGTTAGTTGGTTTCCTTTTGTTGAACAGCGTCCATTTGATATAAATACAGTCATACATTTTTGACACAAACGTTGAATAAGAAGTAAGTTATTCGACATGTTAATGGGTATTTGGACACTGTTAAGCAAAATGGGAGCAAGTGACAAAATCTGTTTTTTGAGAACAAGCAAATGAAGTTCAAGAGCCATATTGGAACGCGTCAGCAAAGTGGTTGACATCTGGTGGACAAATGCAGAAGCTACCAAAATGGGATGAAATACATAGCGCGCTATCTACTTTACAAATAATTGTGGCCAAAAGTGGAAGTACACAAAACGGGATGAAATATACTAGCGCTCCATCGCCGTGATGCAAACAAATAGAAACTATATGATATAGCGTTTACTGATAAGCTCTTTTCAACATGGGTACACAATTTTGTATGTAAGGTCAGGTTTTGAAAAATTCTACTTTCTAAGCTCTTTATTCCAATGATACTAACAACTCATTTTGTCAACAAATGTCGCTTGGTTCTGTTTTGCTTAACAGCGGCCATTTCAGTGGGAGTGAGCTGTGAACTCATGTGAACTTATCCTATCCAAGGTGATTAATCATGTGACTCAGTTGACTGTTTTTATTCGCTGTTGTTACCTTGACGCGTCTTTTCTTGGCTTGGGCCTTTGTTGTTTGTTTGATGGCTCATCGCCATATTACTCATTTTCATGTTCCAACACTGCGCAGTTAGAATTCCGGATACGTTTTACTTCTTTCTTGTAAATTGTGGATTTAATTTTCGCTTGCAATGGTCATGAAACAGTCTCTAGCCGTATTTTCTTACTCACTGACTGGACATGGTTGATGATGTTTTCGATTTTCAATATGTGTTCCAGCGTGTATTACATATACAATTGCAACAATTGCGAAAATGGAAGATGGCGGATATTGCGTTGTTGAAGGTACACAGAGGATCCAGCTTGAATTAATCGAAGTGAACGTGAATAATCGGTAAGAAATTAATTACCTACATACTTTGTGGTGTCATGAATCGAAGTGTTTAATTAAATGAAGCCCTATAATGAATAGAAAGTGTTTTTTCCCTTCGTATGTCATGAAAATGAAATTCAAGTTGTGTGATTCATGTCTTTCACTTGGAAAAATCTCGACGCCTGATCAAAATCTATCTACTCCGTGACTACTTCATTTTGTAATTTGCTCGCATAATAATTTATGAAACTTTGTAGTTGCATTTTGCCTGGAAACTACGCGCCAGTGATGTGTTTTAAAAACACGGTATTGTTGGGCTAAACTTCGTGATTTGTTGTGAAATCTGAGATTCTGGAATTTTTTCCGGGGCAAGAGCGTTTTTAGCCAAGAGCCTCATTAAACATCCGGAGGGAGTTTAAGCTATTGAAATTTGTATCCATAAGCGTTCTGAGTGTCGATGGGTCTGATGAATTTTAGTAGTCATGTTGACCATCAGTTTCTTTAGTTTGTGACCGAAGTTGAAAACTAAAACAATATGATTGAAAAGTATGCGTGTCGAAACACACCCGCGAGTATGATATCATGGCCCTTCGTGCCCAGCAATACTTTTATATTTCTTTTTCCATTCTAGCTCCTGGCGTTCTTGCATATTTGCATGAAGTGTAGTGACAGAGCAGCATTCAGAATTTCCAACTCTCAGTGTGGTAGCTTAATTTCTCGTGGGTCCTGGTCTGATAAGTCTTGTCTACAGCACACGGATGAATTATCATGTAATTTCAGTTTGCGGCTTCTTTAAAGGTAAGTAGTTACTTTTGATCAGTGGGCGTGTATTGAATTTCAACTTGGGAATTGGAATAGAAAAATTATTTCTAATTTGAAGAATAATTACGGATTTTTAATTCTCAGATGTTAGCACACCGTATATGTGCGAAACAACTGAAGATGAAGGTGCCTGATGCTTACGCATTCTCTGTTTGGAAAAATACGAGACAGCAGCTCAAGCCGAAAATGAAGATGCAAGCTCGTCCAAGTGCCGAAGATGGTTTTGGTCTGTAGAGATTTTTCTTATTGCCGAAATATTTGAGATATTTTTAATTCTCAACAATTTGCGATTGTTTTGAAGTAATGAATGCGCGTACGTACTTCGCGTTATTGATGTGCAGGCTGAAGTTTCAAAAAAGACATGCCCCCTCATAAGTATCCTAACTATGCTACTTTTTTTGTTGCTACAACTTGATTTACAAAAAAAAGGCATATTTAACAGTGTTTTTGTTTGCTGTCTTGCAAAAATCCTGGCTACGCTACTGACTGTAATCGAGTGTGGTTATTCAACTTCTTCACTTTTGGTTTAAACTGTACACTAGTCTGTCAGTGTGTCTGCTTATTATAGGGGCCAGTAGTCAGCAATGGACTTGAAAAAAATTTAATAAAAATCAGTTTAGTGCAGTTCAGGAAAAAAATTATACATAAATGCTCTCAGTAGTCATATTCTCAAAAAATTACAGCTCTTCACCCGTCACAGCTGAGCGGACAAAAGTCTCACAATGAGAAGTTTTCTTTCTGTATCAAGTTACTGTAACAGGAGTTTCTCTTGGTGGTGTCAGATCTTTGGCTTGGCAGTGCTCCTAATAGCAAGTGACCTAAGAATGACGGGTGATTAATGCCTGCAGCTCCAATGCATTAGTATTTTAGGCTCAGATTTCAAACATGTTGAGTTTCGCAGTAGATTCAGATCCTTGGGTCTGTTGTAGGCTGGAGGCCGCCAGCACAACAAACAAACCATCAACCGATCCCGTTTCATTCGCAACCAGCAAAAGTAAATAATTTTGTTTTTGCTTGTTCTGGATTAAACGTGATTAGTTGACCAGTTTGCTTGCTGTGTAGGCTGGCTCCAGCGTACAACCAGTTGTGATTCACCAATCCGCTATGCAATTTACTCTGCCTTCTTGATTAGATTTATATTTTAAAACAAAATTTTTATTTAAGTCAGCTAATTTTAGTGTTTCATTTTTTTCTTCTAGGATTGTGCTAGTTATACCTAATATTATTCTAATATTTATTCTAGTTCGAGTTGACATGGGTTAGCGTGGGCCTGGAGCAGTTGCCGTGCCTTCTCCCGGCCTGCGTAGTGCTGTCGCATCCATGATTCCGTATTGTTTTTGGACAAGAGGGCCGCGAACTATACGGTTCATTGAAGCGATAAGACTATTTGCCCTGGCCATAGGTGCAAATAACACGTGTGGGGGCCAAAATTTTTAAGAAAAGCAAAACAAACCTGCTTCTGTTATTGTTGTTATTATTCTTGGCGAATCTGGGGTGTCTTTTGGGAGATTTGTGGTGCTAAAGTCCCAACCCCCACATATTTGTACCTATCGCCCTACTCTGTTACAGCTCCCGCATGTTTATACCCACAAGCCCTATTTTAACCCATTGATCTGCAGCTGTGTTCTCTAGCATTGGGTTAGTTGAAAACTAACACAGGCAGCAATAATGTCTGTAGGGGACTGCCCTCCTTTGCAGTGAACGGGGCAGTCAGTGGCGAATGTAGTGGAGACCAGATTCTTAGATTCTTGATTTCATAGGTTCTTTTCCATTGATTTGGTCGGCGCTGATTGAGACTTTCCTGCCACAAGAACGCTGTGAAGGAAGTCTATGGTGGCTATACCCTCTCAGTGCTGGGTCAGTGGCTTGTGTGTTTGCATAGGTATACGTATGAGTAACTCAAGGTCCTTCCTCCTCGTCTTCTCTGTTACGTTGCCTCTAACTAGGGTTTGGGGCTGATCCTTAACAGAGTGGAGCGTACTGGATATGGCGGCTGGGGATTAGTGCCAGGAGAAGCGGGCTGCAGTTTTTGGCTGTGATGGCCTTAGCTGTTGTCTCGTGGAGTCTGGGGCCCTACTATGGGTAACGTAACAGCAGGGAAGACAATGGGAAAGGCACCTTTCAGAAATTATTGGCCTTTTTTCTTAAAGGATGGGTCAGTCTCCCCGGACTTGTCCTTTCGGAGAGAAGTACGAAAGTTTCTGTGTTTCTGTTGTGATCCTTCCGGGTCCTTTCTGTTGGTTTGGACCTGTTTTGTTGGTGTGTCTACAGCGCAACAACCTGACAACTAGACTGACAGGATACGATTCGAGTCCCAGCGATTTTTCCCCGTTTCCTAAGTGGTAAGTGCCAGGCACGTATTTTACCACTTCGGAGAACAGGGAAATAATTTCTGATTTCTTTAAAAACTTCGTTCTCCAAACATTCCTAATTCCTTAGAATTATTCCTCAGTTTGTGAATTCCTTAAAATCATACACCCCGGCTGCAGGCGAGATCCGAGGGCAAAGCAGGTGTCCCTTACACTCGCCTGCAGCCCCCTAGGTTCTAAGCAGGAGAGTTAGCTTCAGCTGAGCTTGTTACACCTTGCGAACTGTTAATGCTAACCGCCATCGTATTTCCCCAGTCTAAGCCTTCCATAGGTCTATTGTCTAGAGTAAGGTTAGGGTTTCTCAGTTCTCTCAGTCTTGAATTGCAACTTTGATAGCAGCAGATCAAGGAGTCTCGTTTTTTAGGTAAGGTCTCAAGTAGTAGGCACATCAGTCTGGCATCTTGATTTCCTTGTGAACTAATTAACTCTATAAAGAAACGCACCGGAAATGTCAGGGAGTGAGGCTCACGATGTAAAAAACTTTTCTGATGGGCTAGACCTTGTTCTCGCGAGTCCTCGTGCCCGAGGGCAAGGTTCCCACCAGTTGTCAGCTGATCTGGTCTTAGACCCCCCTGGTCAAAGTATGATGCGTGTTCATTAAAGAGTTATGTTAGTGTCGAGCGGATCAAGAAGCTTCGTTTACTTTCATTCTTATTCGAGAAGTCCCGAAAGGTCGGCGTTGGAAGTTGCATAAGGGTCCGAAAGGATAACTCTGATTTACCTGAAATCCTCCTTCTGATTTCTTTACTCATACGTACTCGAGAAAGAAAGAAAAAAAATGTGAAAATGAATCTGTTCTTCCTGCATTCAGGCATTAGATATTAAAAGACCCGGTTTTCATTTCTAGTGTTACAGTCTTAGAAAACACTCAGCTTCGTGGCTTTTTAGGGACACTATTGTCTTACATTTCCGAGCAGCCTTATCTGTATCCTCTGTGTGGAAATGCTCGACTGTAAGACTGCCTGGTAGATCTATGCTCTCCCTTTGTTCGAGGCAGTCTCTTCAGTGAATCGGCCAATAGTGAACCGTGTGCGGTTGAGCTGTTATGGCTCTTCAGTGAATCGGTCACGGTACGTGTGCGGTTGAGCTGTCTTGATTATTGTCGGATCATAGACTCAACAGGAAGTAGTTAACGTTTTTGGTACAATACATGTTTGTGCTTATCGAAGGTAGGAGACTTCTCTGTAGGTCTTTCAGTAGGGCGCTTTGAGTGTAAGACATAGAGCTTACTCGGCCGATCTGATGGTTTAGGACTGTAACACAAGAAAGGAATCTCGAGGTAATACGTATCTCAGTAAACTAAGAATATGTGTACTTCAAGGTGCAAAGCTACTCTTACTCACGTTTTCGAGTAGCAGTTTTGAGTATATCTATTGTTTTGTTTTCAGTAATTGTACTACAAGATACTCCGATCAATGCATGCATGCCGTCAGTATTGAACATTGTGTGTGACAGCTGGATGAATGAAGAATCAGCGCCAAGAACGATTGATCGCTGCTCCAACTCTGAAACTGCAGGCGATCATCTCGTCTCGAATAACTTTTCGGTTGTTGGACTGCAATTGGACGCTGTTGAACAGGAAGCTCCCAAACGACATTTGTTGACAAAATGAGGTATTAGTATTGGTGGAAGGAGGGTGAAAAGTAGAATTTTTTCAAAATTGGCCCCCGGGTTCAAAATTGTATACCCACGTTGAGAAAAGCGTATCAGGAAACGCTACCTATGTCCGTAAACCGGCATTATTCATTGTCTTTTAATGTTACATTTTCTCAAAAATCATATTTTATTGCTTGGGAGCGTTTTGTTTAACAGCGTCCAATTATCCGAACGTTAATTACTCTTAAAGATCTGATTTCTCGGTATTTATAACTTCACTTTGCTTTATGATAGAGATGTGCTGATGATGTACGAGTACGTTTCTGAGCGAGGGGGATGGAGAATAGGCCCGTAGCCAGATGGGATGCTGGTAAGTTCTGAGCGGAGCCCACCTGGCAAAATTTCGCGAATAAAAATAACGAATTCCTTATATTTTTCTAGTTTTTTTTTATTCAAATCTTTTCTTTCGGCTACATTTTAATGTTTCTAAACTGGGCAACACTGATTTTTCTTTGGATGATAGACGAATCCTGCTGTTTGTTGTTCTTTATAATTCGCAAACGTCTTCTTACTACAAGTCACTGATATAAAGGGGGGTTGATCTAGATGGTGTAAGATTGTTTTATGCTTAATAATGCCCTTCTGGCAAATGACAAAGTGGCTAAGGATGGCGGGTTCGTTATGCCTGCAGCTCCAATGCATTACAATTTAGGCTCAGATTTCAGTCATTTTGTTTGTTCTGGATCAAACGTGATTGGTTGAAAAGTTTGTTTTCTGTGTAGGCTGGTTCCAGTGTACAACCAGTCGTGATTCGCCAATCCGCTATGCAAATTGCATTCTTGTTTAAAACTAATTTTTAAGTTATTATTAACCTAATTTTTTTCCCTTAGGATAGAGTTAGTTACCTAATTATTCTAATGTTTATAATTTAGTCTGAGTTGACATGGGTTAGCGAGGGTCTGGAGAAGTTGCAGTGCCATCTCCCTGCCTGCGTAGTGCTGTCGCATCCATGAATCTGTACTTTTTTTGGACAAGAGGGCCGTGGAAGTATACGGTTCATTGAAGCGATAAGACTATTTGCCCTGGCCATAGGTGCAAATAACAAGTCTGGGGGAACAAACATTTTTCGGATCAAAAATTTACCTGCTTGTATTAATTATTCATTTTTCGGCAAGTTTGAGGTGCTGAGGCCCCACCCCCATATGTTTGCACCTATCGTCCTACTCTATTTCCCGCATGTTTATTCCCACACGTCCTATTGTAACCCGTTGATCTGCAGCTGTGTTCTCTAGCATTGGGTTAGTTGAAAACTAACACAGGCAGCAATAATGTCTGTAGGGGACTGCCCTCCTTTGCAGTGAACGGGGCAGTCAGTGGCGAATGTAGTGGAGACCAGATTCTTAGATTCTTGATTTCATAGGTTCTTTTCCATTGATTTGGTCGGCGCTGATTGAGACTTTCCTGCCACAAGAACGCTGTGGAGGAAGTCTATGGTGGCTATACCCTTTCAGTGCTGGGTCAGTGGCATGTGTGTTTGCATAGGTATACGTATGAGTAACTCAAGGTCCTTCCTCCTCGTCTTCTCTGTTACGTTGCCTCTAACTAGGGTTTGGGGCTGATCCTTAACAGAGTGGAGCGTACTGGATATGGCGGCTGGGGATTAGCGCCAGGAGAAGCGGGCTGCAGTTTTTGGCTGTGATGGCCTTAGCTGTTGTCTCGTGGAGTCTGGGGCCCTACTATGGGTAACGTAACAGCAGGGAAGACAATGGGAAAGGCACCTTTCGGAAATTATTGTCCTTTTTTCTTAAAGGATGGGTCAGTCTCCCCGGACTTATCTTTTCGGAAAAGAGTACGAAAGTTTCTAAGTTCTTTTTGTGATCCACCCCGGTCTTTTCTGCTAGTTTGGAGCTGTTTTGTTGGTGTGTCGTTGGCACAACAACCCTACAACCAGACTGACAGGATGAGACTCGAGTCAGCGATTGTTTTCAGTTTCCTAAGTGATAAATGCCAGACACGTATTTTACCACTTCGGAGAACAGGAAAATAATTTCTGCGTTCGTTAAGAAGACTCGTTCTCCAAATATTCCTAATTCCTTAGAATTATTCCTGAATTTGTGAATTCCTTAAAATCATAATACACCGGCTGCAGGCGAGATTTAGAGGCGAAGCAGGTGCCCCTTACACCCGCCGGCAGCCATCTAGGTTCTGAGTAGGGGCGTTAGCTTTAGCTGAGCTTGTTACATCTTGCGAACTGTTAATGCTAACCGCCATCGTATTTCCCCAGTCTAGCCTATACTGTAGGTGTACTGTCTAGAGTAGTAAAGGTATCTTAGTTCTCTCAAACTCGAATTGCAACTTCCATACCAGCAGATGAAGGAGTCTCATTCTGTAGATAGAGTCTCGAGCAATAGGCATGTCAGTCTTGCGTCTTGATTCCTTGTCAACCGATTAACTCTCTAAAGAAACGCATAGGAAAAGTCAGGGTCAGTGAGGCTCACGATGTAAACCTTCTGGGCTAGACCTTGTTCTCGCGAGTCCTCGTGCCCGGGGGCAAGGTTCCCAGGAGTGATCAGCGGATCTGGTTCTAGACACCCCTGGCCCCAGTATGATGCGTGCTCATTAAAGAGTTAAATGAGTATCGAGCGGATCAAGAAGCTTCGTTTAATCTCATTCTTATTTAGTCCCCAAAGGTCAGTGTTTTGAAGTTGCATAAGGGTCCGAAAGGATAACTCTTGATTTACCTGAAACCATCCTCCTCAGTCCTTTACTTATACGTACTCGAGAAAGTAAGAAGAAAAAAAAAGTGAAAATGAATCTGTTCTTCCTGCATTCAGGCATTAGATATTAAGAGACCCGATTTTCATTTCTAGTGTTACAGTCTTAGAAAACACTCAGCTTCGTGGCTTTTTAGGGACACTATTGTCTTACATTTCCGAGCAGCCTTATCTGTATCCTCTGTGTGGAAATGCACGACCTTAAGTCTGCTTGGTAGATCTATGCTCTCCCTTTGTTCGAGGCAGTCTCTTCAGTGAATCGGCCAATAGTGAACCGTGTGCGGTTGAGCTGTTATGGCCCTTCAGTGAATCGGTCACGGTACGTGTGCGGTTGAGCTGTCTTGATCATTGCCGGATCATAAGATTTTACGGGTAGCTGTTAGTTTCCTTTACAGGGTGGGGTGTTTTCGTATACTTCTTGAGGGTTTGAAAAAGAATATGAATCTATATTGACTTGAAGTGGAGCAGAGTATTCGGCTCCACTTTATGCCGATATAAATTCAGATTCGGCTTCAAGCATCTGAATATCAGATTCTTCGGGGGATGGAATATATGTATTCGCTGCGTGGAAGTGCACGAACGTTAGCCTCCCTGGTAGTTTTATGCTCTCCCTTTGTTTGGGGCAGTCTCTTCAGTGAATCGGCCAATAGTGAACCGTGTGCGGTTGAGCTGTTATGGCTCTTCAGTGAATCGGTCACGGTACGTGTGCGGTTGAGCTGTCTTGATCATTGCCGGACCATAGACTCAACACGGAGCGGTTAGCTTCTTATGCAGGGAATACATGTTCTTATCAAAATTAGAAGACTTCGCTGTAGGTCACTGAGACTGTTTGTTTCAGTGGCAGGTTGTAAGGGTGATGTAAGACACAGCTTACTGAGCAGATCTGATTGCTGGCGACTGTAACACATGAAAAGAATCTCGGGGTGACATCTAGATAGTAAGAAGCTCCACACTTTCAGGTGCAAATCTATTTGGTTCTTACAATGTTTTCGAATAGCAATTTTGCGTAAATTTTTGTTTTGTTTTTCGGTAATGAACTTCAAGAGACTCGGGTCTATACCTGCCTGTCAGTATCAGAGATTTCAACAGCCGGATGAATGAGGAATCAACGATGTACAGCTGTACTTCCCGTCACTTGGATATCTACTTCAGTAGCCAACAGCTGGACTAGTTCGGTCGAAATTATCTGGATGCTGTGTTATCTTGACTCCGAATTACTTCAATTTTGTTACTGGCATAAAACGTTTGATATTGTATTTTCAGCTTTTGTTCCTTATTACTTTTGTATTCCGCTGTTGATTTTGTATTCTTGTAAATGGACGCTGTTCAGCAAAAAGGAACCAGCTAGCAAAATCGGCTTTTTGCGAATATGTGATTTGAAGTTCAAGAGCCACGTAGAAACTATGTGTCATTGCGTTTACAGATAAGCTTTTTTCAACGTGAGTTCACATTTTTGTATCGGAAGCCAAATTTTGATATTCTACTTTTTACGCTCTTTCCAAGGATACTTATAACTCACTTTATTTACAAAATTTAGTTGGTACCCTTTTGTTGAACAGCGTCCAAATATTCAATTTATGTACTGATAATTAAACGAATCAGTTTGTTTCCATTCACTACTGTAATGTTAGATTTACTGATTAATGCAATGTGATATGCATTTCTAGAAATATCAGGGGGGGGGCGACGTATTTGTAACAATCGACTGTCGAGTTATACATTTGTAAGTGTTGATAATGCTCCTTAGCTTGCAAAACGAAATTCTCCTGGAGAACAAGAAAAAAGAAGAAAAATATTGATTAAACAATGGTTTATTATTTGTATGTGAAAGAGGACGCTTCTACCATTCAGAATATACCACAAGCTAAGGAACGTTATTGTGGAGGTACTCACTAAAATAGGATTAAACAAATCACTTTCTTTTTGTTCTTATATACTGGTACTTGATTTTCTGGCACAAAATAGATAATTTTGCTAGCGTTCTGTTATTTTTTGCAGATAAAGTAGAGCGGCAATTAATACCATATTATGCGAACAATTTATTCGCGGTTCCTTCAAAGTTCAACTATGCAAATCGCTAATTTCTCTGGGGCGAACTAATAAAATGCAAAAATCTTTGGATTGGTGGCAGCTACAGCGAAAAGGGTTGACACTTTCGAAAGAGGAGATCAATTTGCTTTCAAAATTTCAAACCGTTTTCCTCTGGCTATCCCCAGTCCGGAGATTTTCGCGTTTTATTAGTTCGCCCCAGAGAAATTCGCGATTTCGAAAACGACAATTCGTGTAGGTTGAGTTGCATATTCGACGTGCTGAAGGCATTACCAGAATATTAGAAAACTTGAAATACAATTGTGATGCCTTCGAAGAATTGAATATACTATTTCTCATACGCAAATTGACGTTTTCGAAATCGCTAATTTCTCTGGGGCGAACTAATAAAATGCAAAAATCTTTGAATTGGTGGCAGCTACTGCGAAACGGGTTGACAATTTCGAAAGAGGAGATCATTTTGCTCTCAAAATTTCAAACCGTTTTCCTCTAGCTATCCCCAGTCCGGAGATTTTCACGATTGCGAAAACCCAAATAGTATAGGTTGAGTTGCATATAAGACGTGCTGAAGGCATTACCAGAAAATTCGCCGTTTTCGAAATCGCTAATTTCTCTCGGGCGAACTAATATGTAAAGGGTTCACAGATCAGTGGAAGGGTTGAGTTTCAAGGCCACACGGACGGAATTTAACGACCGAGCGAAAGTAGAGTCCGAAGTCAATGAAGGAGGAATGGATCGAGAAAATGGTTAAAGGTAGTGAAAGGGTTGAGTCCAAAGGTTACAACAGCGGAATTTAAACGACCAGAGCGAAAGAGTAGAGTCGAAGGTCAAAGAAGGAGGTAAATGAATCCTGAAACGAAATGTTACCCAGGTAGTGAAAGGGTTGAGTCCAAGGTTACAACAGCGGAATTTAAACGACACGAGCGGAAGAGTAGAGTCCGAAGGTCAAATGAATGGAGACGAAATGGTATCGCAGATAAAATAGTAAAAGGGTAGTGAAAGGGTAGTGAAAGGGTTGAGTCCAAAGGTTACAACAGCTGAATTTAAACGACCAGAGCGAAAGAGTAGAGTCCGAAGGTCAAACGACGGAGATAAAATGAAATCGCGAGTACAGTGTTTACCAAGGTAGTGAAAGGGTTGAGTTTCAAGGCCACCCATATTGAATTTAGACCACCCAGGCAAAAAAATCTGTAGAAAAACGCGTGTAACTTTGGACTGGAGACAGCTAGAGCGAAACGGTTTGAAATTTGGTGGAGGAGATCATTTGTGACAACTCAGCGTTTTCATTGCGCTTTCACCTCAAAAAGCTCATTTTTCTCGAGATGCAAAAATCTTTGGATTGGTAGCAGCTACAGCGAAAAGGGTTGACACTTTCGAAAGAGGAGATCAATTTGCTTTCAAAATTTCAAACCGTTTTCCTCTAGCTATCCCCAGTCCGGAGATTTTCGTGTTTTATTAGTTCCCCCCAGAGAAATTCGCTATTTCGAAAACGACAATTGGTGTAGGTTGAGTTGCATATTCGACGTGCTGAAGGCATTACCAGAATATTAGAAAATTTGAAATACAATTGTGACGCCTTCGAAGAATTGAATATGCTATTTCTCATACGCCAATTGACGTTTTCGAAATCGCTAATTTCTCTGGGGCGAACTAATAAAATGCAAAAATTATTGGATTGGAGGCAGCTACAGGAAAACGGGTTGACACTTTCGAACAAGGAGATCAATCTGCTCTCAAAATTTCAAACCGTTTTTCTCTAGCTACCCCCAGTCCGGAGATTTTCGCGTTTTATTAGTTCCCCCCAGAGAAATTCGCGATTTCGAAAACGACAGATTCGTGTAGGTTGAGTTGCATATTCGACGTGCTGAAGGCATTACCAAAAAAATCCGCCGTTTTCGAAATCGCTAATTTCTCTCGGGCGAACTAATATGTAAAGGGTTCACAGATCAGTGGAAGGGTTGAGTTTCAAGGCCACACGGACGGAATTTAAACCACCGAAGCGAAGAAATGAAGTCCGAAGGTCAAATGAATGGAGACGAAATGGAATCGCGAGTAAAATGCTTAACAGGTAGTGAAAGGGTTGAGTCCAAAGGTTACAACAGCGGAATTTAAACGACCAGAGCGAAAGAGTAGAGTCCGAAGGTCAAATGAATGGAGACGAAACAGAATCGCAAATAAAATAGTAAAAGGGTAGTGAAAGGGTAGAAAGGGTTGAGTCCAAAGGTTACAGCAGCGAATTTAAACTGAACAGAGCGAGAGAGTATAGTCCGAAGGCAAACGACGGAGATAAAATGAAATCGCGAGTACAGTGTTTACAAGGTAGTGAAAGGGTTGAGTTTCAAGGCCACCCATATTGAATTTTAGACCACCCTGGCAAAAAAATCTGTAGAAAAACGCGTGTAACTTTGGACTGGAGACAGCTAGAGCGAAACGGTTTGAAATTTTGGTGAGAGGAGATCATTTGTGACAACTCAGCGTTTTCATTTCGCTTTCACCTCAAAAAGCTCATTTTTCTCGAGATGCAAAAATCTTTGGATTGGTAGCAGCTACAGCGAAAAGGGTTGACACTTTCGAAAGAGGAGATCAATTTGCTTTCAAAATTTCAAACCGTTTTCCTCTAGCTATCCCCAGTCAGGAGATTTTCGTGTTTTATTAGTTCCCCCCAGAGAAATTCGCGATTTCGAAAACGACAATTGGTGTAGGTTGAGTTGCATATTCGACTTGCTGAAGGCGCAACCAGAATATTTGCCGTTTTCCAATATCTCTGGGGCGAACTAATAAAATGCAAAAATTATTAGATTGGAGGCAGCTACAGCAAAATGGGTTGACACATTCGAACGAGGAGATTAATCTGCTCTCAAAATTTCAAACCGTATTCCTCTAGCTATCCCCTGTCCGGAGATTTTCGCGTTTTATTAGTTCCCCCCAGAGAAATTCGCTATTTCGAAAACGACAATTCGTGTAGGTTGAGTTGCATATTCGACGTGCTGAAGGCATTACCAAAAAAATCCGCCGTTTTCGAAATCGCTAATTTCTCTCGGGCGAACTAATATGTAAAGGGTTCACAGATCAGTGGAAGGGTTGAGTTTCAAGGCCACACGGACGGAATTTAAACCACCAAAGCGAAGAAATGAAGTCCGAAGGTCAAATGAATGGAGACGAAATGGAATCGCGAGTAAAATGCTTAACAGATAGTGAAAGGGTTGAGTCCAAAGGTTACAGCAGCGGAATTTAACTGAACAGAGCGAAAGAGTAGAGTCCGAAGGTCAAACGACGGAGATAAAATGAAATCGCGAGTACAGTGTTTACCAAGGTAGTGAAAGGGTTGAGTTTCAAGGCCACCCATATTGAATTTAGACCACCCAGGCAAAAAAATCTGTAGAAAAACGCCTGTAACTTTGGACTGGAGACAGCTAGAGCGAAACGATTTGAAATTTTGGTGAGAGGAGATCATTTGTGACAACTCAGCGTTTTCATTGCGCTTTCACCTCAAAAAGCTCATTTTTCTCGAGATGCAAAAATCTTTGGATTGGTAGCAGCTACAGCGAAAAGGGTTGACACTTTCGAAAGAGGAGATCAATTTGCTTTCAAAATTTCAAACCGTTTTCCTCTAGCTATCCTCAGTCCGGAGATTTTCGCGTTTTATTAGTTCCCCCCAGAGAAATTCGCGATTTCGAAAACGACAATTCGTGTAGGTTGAGTTGCATATTCGACGTGCTGAAGGCATTACCAGAATATTTGCCGTTTTCTAATATCTCTGGGGCGAACTAATAAAATGCAAAAATCTTTGGATTGGTGGCAGCTACTGCGAAACGGGTTGACAATTTCGAAAGAGGAGATCATTTTGCTCTCAAAATTTCAAACCGTTTTCCTCTAGCTATCCCCAGTCCGGAGATTTTCACGATTGCGAAAACCCAATTGGTGTAGGTTGAGTTGCATATACGACGTGCTGAAGGCATTACCAGAAAATTCGGCGTTTTCGAAATCGCTCATTTCTCTGGGGCGAACTAATAAAATGCAAAAATCTTTGGATTGGGGGAAGCTACAGTGAAAAGGGTTGAAACTTTCGAAAGAGGAGATCAATTTGCTTTCAAAATTTCAAATCGTTTTCCTCTGGCTATCCCCAGTCCGGAGATTTTCGCGTTTTATTAGTTCCCCCCAGAGAAATTCGCGATTTCGAAAACGACAATTCGTGTAGGTTGAGTTGCATATTCGACGTGCTGAAGGCATTACCAGAATATTAGAAAATTTGAAATACAATTGTGACGCCTTCGAAGAATTGAATATGCTATTTCTCATACGCCAATTGACGTTTTCGAAATCGCTAATTTCTCCGGGCGAATAAAATGCAAAAATCTTTGGATTGGTGGCAGCTACGGCGAAACGGGTTGACCATTTTGAAAGAGATCATTTTGCTCTCAAAATTTCAAACCGTTTTCCTCTAGCTATCCCCAGTCCGGAGATTTTCGCGATTGCGAAAACCCAATTGGTGTAGGTTGAGTTGCATATACAACGTGCTGAAGGCATTACCAGAAAATCCGCCGTTCTTGAACATATTGAACACACACAAATTCGAGTTCCTACGAAAAGTAAAATATGCAACCTAATTAACACGTGAAAATCCTTACAACTTGATAAAATAGACAAAAAATACACTCGTTCCATTAGGAGAATAGGAGTCCTAAAGAGGTTCTATGTTCCTGGTATTTTCGAGTACATGGTATTCATGAGAAGGGGCGTGGTTAGAATTTTAGACCACGCCCACCATACCACTCTCCAAGCCAAAACTCACAAAATAGATGTAAACTCTCTGTTTTCATTGGGAGAATATAAGTTGTGAAGAGGTCGCAGGTTGCTAATATTTTGATTTACAGAAGTTAATAGAGTTGCATACATGGGTATATTGAAGGCGATGTTTGTTTAGAACATCATTTCCCATTGCAGACTGTTAGTTGGGCTGCATACCATCAGTATGAAGGGTCATAAAATTTTTCTGGCAAACATGCAGCCTTCTTGTTAGTGTATATTGAAGATATTTTAAGCTGTAGAAATTCTAACTTTTCAGTACCTTCAATTTGATAGGAAATGTGCCAGGGTTCTGACAAAGTTCTTTTTTTTTTCACTACTATGCACATTTTCGAAAATTTTTGGTAGCGCCTTCAACACGTTCAATATGCAATACGATATACACCAATTGACATTTTCGAAATTTCTGTGGAAAAACACGTGTAACTTTGGACTGGAGACAGCTAGAACGAAACGGTTTGAAATTTTGGAGAGAGAAGATCATTTTTGACAACTTTGCGCTTTCACCTAAGAATGCTCATTTCCCTCTACGGCACATCCGAAGGGAAGCCTCAAGTGGCTGTGTGGCATGTTGATATCACACTTGCCAGCAGCGAGTACCAATTAATATGTACTCTATACAGTGCATTTTCACGGGAAGAACCCCCCCCCCCCCTTCAGTGGCTGGGAGCAAGTTGATCTCAAAATGTAGGAAATGAAAAATCAGCACTTCTTCAATAAAGGTTTCTTATACCAAATAAAATAAAAAATTGAAAAAGAACCAATTTCGAATTCGTATGTTATTTAGATTGCATTATCTGCAACTGGTAGGCACAAGTCATTTTTATCAAATAAACAATTTTTGCCTGTTAATGTTGAGCTATGTAACTTAAATAACATCTCAAATCAAATTGGTTCTTTTTCAAAAAATCTTCAAAACCTGGAATAAAAAATCAAAAATTTTTCGGAAATTTCAAATATCTCGAGAACGGTGAGAGACAGAGAAAAACGGAGAAAATTGTGTAACAGACCTTTCCTAAAGAGGTGCAAATTTTTCATTTCCTACATTCTCTCCCGTTCTTACTCTCTCACACTCTCTCAGCGTTGTGGCTCTCTCGCTCTCTGGCTTTCTCTCTCTCTCTCTTCTCTCTGTCTGTCTGTCTCTCTCCCTCCCCCAGCTTTATATTGTATAAATAAAAATTTGAAGGGCATTAAAAGTGGAAATTTCCTCACTGAAGAAGTAACTCGAGTTTCATCTTGTAAGTTAGTAGTACATACAAAAAAATGTTTGAAAGGATAATGGAAATCACTAGTCGCTAAACAGGTGACAAATGTGCTTTGAGTAGCATTGGATGGACCTTGGTAAATATCTTACTTGTGTACAACTCAGCCTTAAGAGCGAACAGATTTTAAAATAAAACATTTTATCAAAAAGGTCTTAAAATGTAAACATAGAATTGCAGACGAGTTAAAATCTTAAAATAATACTCACAAGATGGTAAACGTTAGTAATAAAAAGGTTTTTTTAAAAAAAAAACAAAAAAAACGACTTCGTTTTCTCGAAGTTTTTTTTTCAGACAGGCAGATTTTTATCGACTTTATAAAATTGAAAAATCTCTCCCAGCGACAACCTGGCGAAGGTGATTCTGGGAGCGGTGTCTTGATTCTCTTCAATATCCGTGAGTTTCGGGCTGGACACTCGTCTTATGGCTCTGAGCTGACGAAACTGTTCCATCGCTTGATCGTAGGACGGTAATCCGGTTACGATTGTGTAACTGGGTAACGACTCCTCGTACACGTATTCTTCGCAAAATGCCGATCTAGAGTTCATGGCCCGCTGCGATTCGAGAACTGAAAAATTCGGTTATTTCGTCAGTTTTGAAATACCTACACGCGTACAGGCATGTCGTGCCATTCGCCAAACATCCTCGGAAAGTAACAGAGTAAACTATTTTGCTTGTCACAGTTCTGGACTTTTTACAACGTTTCCGACACAAGGTCAAGATTTTACTTTTTTGTACATCACTGGAAACGTGTTCAGAACAGTTTGGATTGACCAAAAGTTTATGAACTAGAAAAAATGATAGGAACGATACTGCAAAACGGCTGATGTCCACTTTTTCGAAACTCGTTTCATAGCGTCATCTGGTGGAAAATATATGTACTCGCCTTCCTCTACACAGTCAACTCCAGCAATATTTCAGGTCGGAGTTCTACTAGGCAACCTATGTGTCACTGGTGGCATATGTATGGTATACAGAAGGGTGCCACGTTATTTCATTCCCCTGTATAGTGCTGAAAAGTGGACGGAGGCCGTTTTGGAATATCGCTCAAAGCGGATTTACATACAAAGCGATTTATCTAAATCACGCACCCGCAGGTATCAAGATGATCTCCCAACATCTACCTAAAGTATAAGGGCACACTTGATGATCTACCAGCGCCTACCTAGAATAGAGGGCTCCCTTGATTATCTACCACGACAGCCTTTCAGTATGATCTACATAGACAATCCAACTTCATGATCTCCTGAGTTTTACTCTACGCATGAAGAGCTTAAAATGAAAACTGACACTTGCCGTTTTACTTCAAGAGCGCAAATAGGCAAAACATTGTACAAGAGTGTAGGAATCTCTTGTTGCGCCTGTGAACGGGGAGTAGGCAATACATATTGCACATTCACAGGTGCAACAAGAATTATTTCTGCACCAATGTACAGTATTTTGACGATTTGCGCCCTTGGAGTAAAATGAGGGTTTTGATTCTAACATCTTCATATTAAGTTAATTGTCTGACTAATCAACCCACATGATCAATCAAAATGATTTATGAAATTAATCTACAAAGAAGACTGACACTGATGTTCAACCTGGATGATGATTTGTACAATAAATTTACCAATACAGGGTGTCTCTTTTGTAATCCCCCTTTTCACCTGGTAAGTAGGCAACCTACCCCAACAATATGTAGGTATGTTTGCATGCTCTTACTTTTGAAGGGGCTAAGTTATGGTCAAATTTTGTAAAGTTTTCTATCTTTGATTTCATTTTTCTTCTCACAACTGAAGATAAACAGGAAAATGGCACTAGTCAGTCCGTCAGTCCGTCGGTCCGTCTGTCGGTCGGCAAGTCAGTCAGCCAGCCAGTCAGTCAGAAATGTGAGGTTCTCTAGAGTTTTTTTTTTAACACACTCTCCAGAATGTCTTGAGGAGGAGGTTGAAATTGACCCTAATTTATGGCACGCATTAATACAGGCCTTATCGCCGACTTCAGGAATCAGAAGGGATACAAATCACCATCACATCTAATTCTATGTATATACCTGCATCTACCTATTATTGTAATTTTTCCTCACCCCCCCCCCCGCATCCATCGAGATGCCAAATAAGGAGGTTTTAAGGTCCCAGAATTTAATTTTGATATTGACTTGACTGAAAATTCAAAATTGTAGTAACGGCGAGAAGGAGTAGGAGACGACAAAATGAAGAACAATGCATTATGAAAATTCGAAATTTCGGAGCAAAATCTTGGTACTAAGTACCCACAGAGCATTCACTTCATTTTGCCCCTCCTCTTCCTCCTCCTCCTTCCCCTCAATACCACAATTTTCAGTTCAGGGTAAAATTACTGATGCCGTCCCTGAATTCAACGACTCCGAAAACCTAGTATTAGGCATCCAAAATGCATTTTACCTCATTTTGCCTGCTCCCCTTTCCAGGTACCCCAATTTCAAAATTCCAGCCAAGGGCATACCGAAATAAAATTCTGCCACTTTGGAACCTTCCCAACCGGTGTCTCAATTCGGTGAGTAACGCTAATAAAAGTCTTTGTAATTTATTGTTAATGAAAAAAAGGGGGTCAATTTTACCTTCTGATAACAAAAAATACAAATTTCAAATGTTATAGTTTCTATGGATAGGGAGGAGGGGGAGGGGGAGGAAAACATTCCACGGATAAGTAGAGACGAGGATGTATAAAGTCGGTTCTGATGATAATTTGCATTTATTTTGGTTACTCAGGACGGCGAGGCTGAAAAAATGTCGTATAAGGTGTCCATGTTATTGCATGGTGAAAAACAGGGTCATTTCCAGCTTCCTCTTTGTGGCATTTTGGAGACAGTTACGGAAAAACTACAGAAGACCTTTTCAGTAGGAAATCAAGTGAGGAACATTTTTTGTTGGGAAATATTTTTCGTATGGGCCATAGATCCCAAGGTATTTGAAAAAATAAAAAATTGAAAAAACTTAAGGTCTATGTTGATTAATGGAAAAAACAGTCATTTTCGACCCCTCCCCCCTTTTTGGGGCATTTTGAAAACAGTTACGGAAAAACTGCAGAGGACCTTTTCAGCGGGGAATTGAGTGAGGAACATTTTTTTGTTGAGAAATATTTCTCGAATTGGCCATAGGTCCCAAGATATTGAAAAAATCCAAAGTCTATGTTACACGTGGTGAAAAACAGGGTCATTTTCAATTTCCTCTTTGGGGCATTTTGGAGACAGATAAGGAGAAACTGTAAGGGACCTTTTCAGTAGGAAATCATAGTGAGGAACATTTTTTGTTGGGAAATATTCTTCGTATTGGTAATAGGTCCCGAGATATTTCGAAAAAGGAAAATCTAAAGTCATACATTATGCATGGTGAAAAACAGGATCATTTCTAACCCTCTCTTTGAGATATTCTGAAAACAGTTTCGGAAAGACTCTGAAGGACTTCATAGTAGGAAATCGAGTGAGGAACATCTTTTGTAGGAAAATATTTTTTGTATTTGTCATGAGTCCTGAGATATTTGGGAAGAAAAAAAATGTAAGTTCATGTTATGCATGATGAAAAACAGGGTCATTTTCAACCCCCTGTGCTTAGGGACATTTTTGAGATTATTACGGAAAAACTATAGAGGACCTTTTCAGCCGAAAATAAAGTGAGGAACATTTTTTGTTGGGAAATATCTTTCATATTGGCTATGGGTCCTGAGATACTAAAAAAAAAAATCCCAAGTCTACATTACACATGGTAAAAAACAGGGTCATTTTCCGACTTCCTCTTTGGGGCATTTTGGAGACAGTTACGGAAAAACTGCAGAGGACCTTTCCAGTAGGAAATAAAGTGTGGAACATTTTTTGTTGGAGAAATATTTTTTGTATTGACCGTAGGTCCCAAGGTATTTGAAAAAATAAAAAAATAAAAAACTTAAGGTCTATGTTAATGAACGGAAAAAACAGAGTTCTTTTCGACCCCTTCCCCCTTTTTAGGGCATTTTGGAGACAGTTCCGGAAAAACTGTAGAGGACCTTTTCAGCGGGGCATTGAGTGAGAAACATTTTTTTGTTGAGAAATATTTCTCGTATTGGCCATGGGTTCCAAGATATAGAAAAAAATCCAAAGACTATGTTACCTATGCGTGGTGAAAAACAGGGTCATTTTCAATTTCCTCTTTGGGGCATTTTGGAGACAGATACGGAGACACAGTAGAGCACCTTTTCAGCAGGAAATCATGTGAGGAACATTTTTTGTTGGGAAACATTTTTCGTATTGGCCATAGGTCCCAAGGTATTTGGAAAAATTAAATTAAAATAAAATAAATTAAGGTCTATGTCAATGAGCTGAAAAACAGTTATTTTCGTCCTCCATTTTTGGGGCATTTTCGAAACGGCTATGAAAAAACTGTAGATGACTTTTTTAGCGGGGAATTGAGTAACATTTTTTTGTTGCAAAATGTTTTTTGTATTGGCCATAGGTCCCGAGATATTTGAAAAAAAAAAAATCTGAAGTTTATGTTTACATGATGAAAAACTGGGGCATTTTGGAGACGGTTACGGAAGAACTCCAAAGGACCTTTTCAATAGGAAATTGAGTGAGGAACATATTTTTGTGGGGAAATATTTTTTGAATTGGTCATAGGTCTCGAGATACTTGAAAAAAAAAAATCCAAAGTCCATAATATGTTACGCATTGTGAAAAACAGAGTTATTTTCAACCCTCTCGTCAGGGCATTTTAGAGACAGTTACGGGAAAACTGTAGAAGGACCTTTTTAGCAAAAATCAAGCGAGGAACATGTTTTGTTGGAAATATTCTTCGTCTTGGCCATAGGCCTCGAGATATTCGAAATAACAAATCTAATGTCTATTTTATGCATGGTGAAACACAAGGCCATTTTCAACCCCCCTTTGGGGCTCTTTAGGAAATGGTACGGAAATACTGCAGAGGACCTTTTCAGCGGGAATTTGAGTGAGGAAAATACTTTGGTTGGGAAATATTTTTTGCATTGGCTATAGGTCCAGAGATACTTGCAAAAATAAATTTAAAAAATCCAGCGGTCATGTTACGCATGGTGAAAAACCGGGTCATTTTCAGCCCTCTCGTTGCGGCATTTTGGAGACAGTTACGGAAAAACTGTAAAAGACCTTTTTAGTATAAAATCGAGTGAGGAGTATCTTCCAATATTTTTCGTATTTGCAACAAGTCCCGAGATATTAAAAAAAAAAAAAAAAAAAAAATTCAGGTTATGTCATAATTCGTGAAAAACAGGGTAATTTTTCATCCTCCTCCTCGAGCATTTTGAAGACAGTAACAGAAAAACTCTAGAGAACCTTTCCAGTAGGAAATCGAGTGAGAGATAACTTTCGTTTGAAAATATTTTTTGTATTTGTCATAAGTCCCAAAATATTTGGGGGAAAAAATCCAAAGTTTATGCTGTTATGCATTATGAAAAACAAGGTCATTTTCAACCCTCTCTTTAGAGCATTTTAAAGACGGTTATGGAAAATGCTAAAGGACCTTTTCAATATGATATCGAGTAAGGAACATCTTCTGTAGGAAGATATATTTGTATTTGTCATGAGTCCCGAGATATTTAAAGAAGAAAAAAAATCTAAAGTATATTATGACAAGTTATGCGTGATGAGAAATCCCCTCTTTAGGGCATTATCGAGATTATTACGGAAAACCCGTAGAGGACCTTTTAAGCTGAAAATCAAGTGAGGAATTATTCTTCGTCGGGAAATATTTTTCGTATTAGCCATTAATCCCGGGATATTTGAAAAAAAAAAAAAATTGGGTCCATGTTAATGCATGGTGAAAAACAGGGACATTTTCAACCCTCACGTTGGGGCATTTTGGAGACAGTAACGGAAAAACTGTAATGGACCTATTCTGTGGGAAATCAAGTGAGGTACGTTTTTTGTTCCGAAATATTTTTCGTATCGGCCAATATTTGAAAAAATAAAATATAAATAAATAAATAAAAAACTGAAATTTAAGGTTTATGGCGAGAAACAGGGTCATTATTTTGACCCCCTCTTTGGGACATTTTCGGGACAGGTACAAAAAAACTGTAAAGACCTTTCCAGCGAAAACTCGAGTGAGAAACATTTTTTGTTGGCAAATATTTTTAGTATTGGCCAATATTGGGGGGGGGGGGGCATGACAATTCAAGGTTTACGTTAATGCACGGAGAGAAACAGGATCATTTTCAACCCCTTTTATGGGACATTTAGGGGACAGTTACGGGAAAACTGTACAGGACATTTTCAGTAGGAAATCGAGTGAAGAATATCTTCTGTTGGAAAATATTCACTGTATACGTCATAAGCCCGGAGATATTTGAAAAAAAAAATCTACAGTTTATCTTATGTATGATGAAAAACCGAATCATTTCCAACCCCCTCATTAGGGAATTTTGGAGAGTTACGGAAATACTGCAGTGAACCTTTTCAGCGGGCATTCGAGTGGGGTATATATTCTGTTGGGTAATACTTTTCATATTGACCATAAGTCCCGAGATATTTGAAAACATAAAATAAAGATCTAGGTTAATGTACTGTGAAAAACAAGATCATTTTCAACCCCCCCCCCCGCCCTTTCCCTTGAGACATTTTGAGGATAACAGCGGAAAACTGGAGAGGACCTTTTGAGTAGGAAATCGAGTGATGAACATTTCTTGTAGGGAAATGTTTTGTATTGGCCAGAGGTCCCAAGGTATTTGAAGAAATAAGAAAATGAAAAAATTAAGGTCTGACAGAAAAACTGTAAGAGCCCACTTCAACGAGGAATTGAGGGAGGAACATTTTTTATCCGGAAATATTTTTCGTATTGGCCATGGGTTCTTCGATATTTAAAAAAAAATCTTGAGTCTACGTTACAGGGTCGTTTTCAACTTCCTTTTTGGGACCCTTTGGAGGCGGATGAGGAAAAACTGTAGAGGACCTTTTCAGTAACAAGAGGGGAACATTTTTTGTCGGGAAATATTTTTCGTATTGGCCATAGGTCCCAAGGTATTTGGTGGAAAAAAATTAAGGTCTAATGAACGGTAAAAAAACAGGGTCATTTTTATCTCCCTTTTTGAGGCATTTTGAAGACAGTTGCTGTAAAACTATAGAGGACTTTTTCAGGGGGGGGGGAGATTGAGTAAGGAACATTTTTTGATTAGGAAATATTCTTCGTATTGGCCATGGTACCCGAGATATTAAAAAAAAAAATCTGAAGTCTATGTTATACGTATGATGAAAAACAGGGTTATTTTGAACTTCCTCTTTGGGTCACTTTGGAGGCAGATAAGGAAGAACCGTAGAGGACCTTTTGAGTAGGAAATCAAGTGAGGAACATTTTTTGTTGGAAAATATTCTTTGTATTGGCCGCAGGTCCCCAGATATTTGGAAAAAGGAAAATCTAAAGTCACATTATGCATGGTAAAAAACAGGGTCATTTTTACCCTCTCTTTGAGACATTTTGAAGACGGTTACAGAAAAACTCTAAAGGACATTACAGCAGGAAATCGAGTGACGAACACCTTTTGTCGGAAAATATTTTTTGTATTTGTTATGAGTTCCGAGATATTTGAAAAAAAAAAAGAAGAAAAAACAGTGTTATGCATGATGAAAAACTGAGGCATTTTCAATCCCCTCTTTGGGGCATTTTCGAGATTATTACGGGAAAACTACAGAGGACTTTTTCAGCCGAAAATCGAGTGAGGAACATTTTTTGGAGGGAAATGTTTTTCGTATTAGCTCATAGGTCCCGGGACAGTCGAAAAATAATTAAGGTCATTTATGCATGGTGAAAAATAGGGTAATTTTCAACCCTCTCGTTAGGGCGGTTTGAAGACAGTAACGGAAAAGCTTTAGAGGACCTTTTTAGCGGAAAATCGAGGGAGGTATATTTTTTGCTGGGAAATACTTTTCGTATTGAGCATAAGTCCCGAGGCATTTGAAGAAAAAAAATTGAATATCTAGGTTAATGCACGCTGAAAAAGGAGGTAATTTTCAACCCCTCCCCCTCCCTTCTTCGGCCATTCTGAAGATAACTGCGGAAAACTGGAGAGGACCTTTTGAGTAGGAAATCGAGTGATGAACATTTCGTGTAGGGAAATATTTTTCATATTGGCCATAAGTTCTGAGATATTCAAGAAAAAAAGTCTATGATAATGCACTGTGGAAAACAGGGTCATTTTCAACCCCTTCTTTGGAACATTTCGGATACAGTTCCGGAAAAACTGGAAATTACCTTTTCAGCGGGTATTTGAGTGAGGTACATTTTTAGTTGGGAAGTATTTTTTGTGTTGACCATAAGTCTCGAGATATTTGAACAAACTTGAAGATCTAAGTTAATGCACGGTGAAAAACAAGATTATTTTCAATCCCCTCTTTGGGGAATTTTTAGGACACTAGCGGAATAACTGTAAAGGACCTTTTCAGTAGGAAATCGAGTGATGAACATTTTTTGTAGGGAAATATCTTTTGTATTGGCCATAGGTCCCAAGGTATTAAAATGAAAAAATTATGGTTTATTAATACATGGTAAAAAAGCAGGGTAATTTTCAACCCCCTTTTTGGTGCATTTTGGAGACAGTTACAGAAAAATTATAGAAGCCTTTTCAACGAGAAATTGAATGAGGAACATTTTTGTTGAGAAATATTTTTCGTAATGGCCATGGGTCTTGAGATATTAAAAAAAAACAAAAAAAAACACAAAAAACTTAAGTCTATGTTACGCATGGTGAGATACAGGGTTGTTTTCAACTTCCTTTTTGGGACCATTCGGAGGCAGATAAGGAAAAACTGTAGAGGACCTTTTCAGTAACAAGAGGGGAACATTTTTGTCGGGAAATATTTTTCGTATTGGCCATAGGTCCCAAGGTATTTGGAAAAATTAAAAATAAATAAATAAAATTAAGGTCTATGACAATGAACGATAAAAAGCCGGGTCATTTTTACCCCCGTTTTTGCGACATTTTACAGACAGTTACTGTAACACTATAGAAGACTTTTTCAGGGAGGAACTGAGTGAGGAACATCTTTTGGTTGGGAAATATTCTTCTTATTGGCCATGGGTTCGGAGATATTTTTTTTAAATATCTGAAGTCTACGCGATACGCATTTTGAAAGACAGAGTCATTTTGAACTTCCTCTTCGGGGCACTTTGGAGGCAGATAAGAAAAAACTGTAGAGGACCTTTTCAGTAGGAAATCAAGTGAGGAACATTTTTTGTTAGAAAATATTCGTTGTATTGGCTACGGGTCTCGAGATATTTGGACAAAGGAAAATCTAAAGTCACGTTATGCATGGTGAAAAACAGGGTCATTATCAACTCTTTGAGGCATTTGCGAGATTATTACGGAAAAACTACAGCGGACTTTTTCAGCCGAAAATCGAATGAGGAACATTTTTTGGAGGGAAATGTTTTTCGTATTAGCTCATAGGTCCCGGGACAGTCGAAAAATAGTATTAAGGTCAATGTTAATGCATGGTGAAAAATAGGGTAATTTTCAACCCTCTCGTTAGGGCAGCTTGGAGTCAGTAACGGGAAAGATTTAGAGAACCTTTTCAGCGGAAAATCGAGTGAGGGAAAATTTTTTGTTAGGAAATATTCTCTGTATTGGCCAATAATTGATGTGAAAAAAATTTTTAACACAAAAATTTAAGATTTAGGTTAATGCATGGAGAGAAACAGGATCATTCTCAACCCCTTCTTTTTGGGGCATTTAGGGGGCACTTACGGAAAAACTGTACAAGACATTGGCAGTAGGAAATCGAGTGATGAGGAATATCTTTTGTTGGAAAATATTCACTGTATTCGTCATAAGTCCCGAGATATTAGAAAGAACATCTACAGTTTATCTTATGTATGATGAAAAATAGGATGATTTTCAAGCCGCAATTTGGAGAATTACGGAAGTACTGCAGAGGACCTTTTCAGGAGGTAATCGAGTGAGGTATATTTTTTGCTGGGAAATACTTTTCGTATTGAGCTTAAGTCCCGAGACATTAAAAAAAAAAAATTGAAGATCTAGGTTAATGCACGCTGAAAAACAAAGTCATTTTCAACCCCCTCCCTCTTAGGGCATTCTGAGAGTAATTGCGGAAACCTGAAAGGACCTTTTGAGTAAAAAATCGAGTGATGAACATTTCTTGTGGGGAATTATTTTTCGTATTGGCCATAAGTTCCGAGATATTCGAGAAAAAATAGTCTATGTTAATGCACTGTGGAAAACAGGGTCATTTTCAAACCCCTCTTTGGAGAATTTCGAATACAGTTCCGGAAAAACAAGAGAGGACCTTTTCAGCGGGTATTTGAGTAAGGTACATTTTTAGTTGGGAAGTATTTTTTGTGTTGACCATAAGTCTCGAGATATTTGAACAAACTTGAAGATCTAAGTTAATGCACGGTGAAAAACAAGATTATTTTCAATCCCCTCTTCGGGGAATTTTTAGGACACTAGCGGAATAACTGTAAAGGACCTTTTCAGTAGGAAATCGAGTGATGAACATTTTTTGTAGGGAAATATCTTTTGTATTGGCCATAGGTCCCAAGGTATTAAAATGAAAAAATTATGGTTTATTAATACATGGTAAAAAAGCAGGGTAATTTTCAACCCCCTTTTTGGTGCATTTTGGAGACAGTTACAGAAAAACTGTAGAAGCCCTTTTCAACGATGAATTGAGTAAGGAACATTTTTTTGTTGAAAAACGTTTTTTGTATTGGCCATGGGTCCTGAGATATTTAAAAAAAAAATCTTAAGTCAATGTTACGTATGGTGAGAAACAGGCTCGTTTTCAACTTCCTCTTTGGGGCCCTTTGGAGGCAGATAAGGCAAAACTGTAGAGGACCTTTTCAGTAGGAAATCATATGAGAAACATTTTTTGTTGGAAAATATTCTTTGTATTGGCCATAGGTCCCAATGTATTTGAAGAAATAAAAAGCTGAAAAAATTATGGTCTATTAATACATGGTAAAAAAGCAGGGTAATTTTCAACCCCCTTTTTGGTGCATTTTGGAAACAGTTACAGAAAAACTGTAGAAGCCCTTTTCAATTAAGAACTGAGTGAAAATACTAATAATAAAAACTAGGGGGCTTCGCCCCCTGGCCGCTTCGTGGCCCAAACCCCTCGCCGGTTCACCATGCTTTTCAGTATTTCTTTCAGAGTTCCTTTTTCTGTTTACTGAGGCTCTCTGATAGTCTTCGTTTACTATAGGTCCAAGAAGAATGTAACGCAACGGATTTGAAGCACTTCGGTTATGGTTAAGAGGCGGCTGTTGAACAGTCCGCCTTGTCCCTCTGCTACTAAGACTCTGAGTTGGTTGTAGGGCAGTGTTCTCCGCAAGAATATAAGCAATGAAAATTCCATAATTTTTACTGACAGACATCTTAGAGGCAGAGAGGAGGGTGAAAAAAACAATAAAATAAATTGTCTTATTATGTCTGTTACGTCTTAAAACTTATGTCCTTGAAAGTAGCCGGAAGTGGTAGGGACGAAGGCCGGGATTTAGATACCAGGCTCGGAGTTTCTTCTTCCAGGAGGGGGGGGGGGAGAGGAGTTTTGGTTTTTAATATATTGAGTCTTGAAAGTAGCTGATCCGTCCCTGCAGTTTTTCTGATTTTTAGGTAGGCAACCCGCAGTATGGGTAATTAGATGAAGGCCGGGAAGAGTCCTTGAAAGTAGCTGATCTGCCCCTGCAATTTTTCTGATTTTATGTAGGCAACCGGTAGTATGGGTAATTATGTCATTATACGTCTTTTTTATGTCTCATTATGTCTGTTATGACTTAGACGAAGGCCGGTTGTTTAGGTAGACCGCAGTATGTAATTATGTCATTATAGTCTTTTAGTCTTATTATCTGTTTACTTAGCAAGCGGATGTAGATATAGTCTTGGAGTTTCTTTCCGGGAGGGGGAGGGGGAGAAAGAGGAGTTTTGGTTGTCATTATACGTCTTTTTATGTCTTATTATGTCTGTTATGTCTTAGACGAAGGCCGGGATTTGGATATCAGGCTCCTTGGAGGGTTTTTTTCAGGAGGGGGAGGGATGGGAGGGGGAGATGGAGGAGTTTTGGTTTTTAATATATAGAGATATAAGACAGTGAAAAACAGGGTAATTTTCAACCCCCCCCCCTCTCGGGAGCATCTTGAAGACAGTTATGGGGAAACTGTAACGGATATTCTCAGTAGGAAATTGAGTAAAGAACATCTTTTGTAGAAAAATATTTTTCGTACTTTCCACAGGTTCTGAGATATTTGAATGTACCAAGTTTGGAAGTCTTCAAACGTCCATAAGAAATTAGCGCAAGAGGTAGGGGCGGTGACTTTCAGTATGATCATTAGGGCCATCATGCCTAACTTCCTGTATAAATCGGTTTACTCGTAATCTTTACTACGATTCTTAACATCTGAGTTTCCCAGACTTAACATAATATGACTACGGCACTGAAATTCACCTTACCTTCTCGTTTCCATCTACGAAACTTGTGGTACAATATACAGGTGCAAATGTAGCCCACGCAAATGAGGACCATTAAGATGAGAATCAACCCGATCCATACATCGGTGAGAAGGGGGTCTTCGGTAGGTGAGATGAATTGGGGCAGCGGTTTCTGCTGCTCGATCTGCACAGCCTCGTTGACGGTGGAGATATCGGAGCCGCTGTAGGTCAGTGCGTCAATGGCGTTCTCCATTTATTAGTAAACGTCTTTCCATTGAAAAAGTTGGACGCCGATGGCTTCACGTATGTGAGACGTTCGGACCCGCCACCTTCGACTCACAATCATCGTGGACAGCTCGATTTCGGACGACAATGCGCCGGCTCCTGGTTGAGGGAAAACTGTAAAAAGAAGAAAAAAACACTCGTCAAATTTTCGGTTAGTAAACGGCGAGTATTTTCCGCGTTCATGCGGCACGACGGGATCAGATAAAACCGCAAATTACGCCTATTTAAGGTTATTCGGTACGTTTTTCGTAAGCGTATACAATAGTTTGTCATTTGTGAGTATTCACTTCGATCGTTAAGTCGACCGCGTGATCGTCATGACCTCAAGTTCACCGGTTTCACGACTCGCTCAATTCCACGTCAGCTATGAGGCCGTGGCCTTAAACCACGAATATCAGGTATTTCGTTTTTGCGTTTTGATCGTAACAAAGAGACGGAGATCGTAATAGGTTTTCACAGAACCAACGGAGAAATTCGAGCAATTCGCAGAATGCTGACGAGCTCCAGTATACCTGAGAAGTGCTTATAGTAGGTGCTTACTTCGCTGGTGAGATAACTGAGAATAACTGGGAATGAGAGCGGACAGGCCCGGGAATTCGCCCTCTTCTCCTAGAGACAGGACACTGAGCTAGGGACAAGAGTGGTATTGTGGCCACCGATGAACTAGACTGTGTCTCGAGCTCGAGTCCTACCAACGCTGGAAAGCTAATGATATCCGAATACCTCACCAACATCCCTAACGAACACAAGGATTACAGTATCAGTCGAGGTGGAAACATAGCGCGTCCCTTAACCCCTCCACTTCACACGAACAGGGCATTACAATTACAAGGCGGGCTACCACCAGATCGGAAAGACTGATATTGTCTTATCAACTTTCTCAGGAACGTCAATTTGCCCCTTCTTAAGGTGGTCAAATTTTGATTATGGTGTTAAAATCGGGGTCGGATCGAGAAAATCTGATTGAATTTTCGAAACTAGGGACCGAAGAAAACTCTATTCCGATACCTTGTTCAATTTCTTCGGCAAAATCAGTTTGGTCCCTTTAAAGTGAAGGAATTAAAATTTGCTTCTTTTTGGTAGAAATCGACATCGGATCGAAATTCTGATTCGATTTTTGAAATCAGGGACCCACGAAACACCTATTCCGATACCTTGCTCAATTTCTATGGCACAATTAATTCGACTCTCCAGGAGGTAAACTCAAATTTGGGGCCCAAATCGGGATCGGGTCAAAAATCTGACTGCATTTTTGGAGTCAGTGATCCGAAGAACCCCTATTTTGATACTTCTTTCAGTACGTTTCCATTTAAGATTCCGAAATTGGTGGCACGTCTCAGCCCCCATTGTGGGAGAGAGAAAACTTTTTCACTCGAAAAGAAACTAGACCTTACCCTTTGAAGATCCCCATTCGTCCCACTTCAATCCGATTTCGTAATAAAAAAATGAGGGGTTTTCGCGCTACGCCTAGGTGTTATGTGAATTTCTCCCTTTTGAATATCTTCCGAACAAAGTGCCGCCCCCTAATGAAGGGAGCTGAGATGTACCCCTGACTTCGGATTTTTAAATGAAAACATATCGAGCAGAGTGCAAAGTAAGGGTATTTCAGGTCACTGATCACGAATATTGCATCAGATTTTTGATCCAACTCCGATTTGGGCTCCAAATTCAACTATTTATCCTTCTGAGAGGCCAAACTCAATTTACTGAGAAAATTAAAGAAGGTATCGGAATAAGGGTTTCTTAAAGCGCTGATTTTTTAAAAATTCAGTGGAATGTTCGATCCGAATCCGAATAGGGAACCTCACGCGGGGCCTAACTGACTTTGTCGAAAAACTTAAACAAAGTTTCGGAATAGGGATTTTTTGGGTTGCTGATTTCGAAAATGCAGTCAGATTTTCGATCCGACTCCAAATTCGGCTGCAAAGTCCACATTTGAACCTTTCAAATGGGCCTGACTGACTTTATCGGAAAGATGGAACGAAGTATCGGAAGTAGGGGTTTCCTAAATCCGTAATTTTGAAAATCCAATGAAATTCCCGATCCGTCTCCGATTTGGGTTCCAAAATTCAAATACTTAAGAAAGGAACACGTTTTTTGTGGGAGAGAAAAGAAGTCATTTATAGTCACGAAATGGAAGGGACAACGTTCACTTTCCTCGAGGGGAAAAACCAACAGGCTAGTTTGACTTGACCAGCAGAATTAAACCAGGTCAGTGATCCAGAGAATTTCATCAAATTTTTGATCAGACTCTTTCAAACAGGCCAATTTGAAAAGACAGTTGTAAATATTTCATCAGCAATCTATTAATCTTGAGGAAGCTCTTTTAAATCAACTGAGAATCCATCGAGACACGATAGGATTTTCAAATTTTATATCAAATTCTATTCAAAGCACGGTAAGACTCTGTCAAAATCTTACGAGCATCATTTAGGGCTGTAATAGGAATAATCATTCCATCGAAATTCTGTAGAAAACTTATTTTAGATTTTTAATAAAATAATCTTCTAAGACGTCAAGACTTGCAATGATTTAATCAATCATTTGTTCAGCATGCTATGATGTTTGCACATCCGCTAAGAGTCTGTCAAGAGCTTGTAAAACTTACAAAATTTCCATCGAGATTTCGTTCAAAGTTCTATAAGGCAGTGTTGAAGTTTTCAAGATCATTACAAGACTGCCTGAGACTAGTAAACACATTCGATGGAGATTCTGTGGACATTCCACGAAAACTTTTTAAATCTTTAAACATTACAGGACTTGTAAAGACTTTATCAAAAATCTGTTATAGGCACCAAGGAAGACTTTATGAATCTTTGAACACTATCAACAATATTAGTAAAATCTTCATTTAAAAAAATCTATTAGGCACCAAAAAGAAACGCTTCTAAGTTAACCAAGAATTTGTTGAAGTTCAGTAGAATTTTCAAAAAATTTTGTCAAGATTTCATTTACAAATTTCTTAAGCTAGGTTGCTCATTTTCTGAAACATAATTTCAGACTGTACGACTTTGCAAGCAGCTGCCATACTTCGGAAAATTCATTTAGATTATGTTTTTGTCAAAACGTGTTCAAAGATTGTACCTAATTTGTGAAAATTTTATCAACAATCTGTTTAGCTCCCCGAAATATTTTTACGAGGCAACAGTGGCGTAGCCAGGATTTTCCCAAGGGGGTGTGGGAGGGGGCAAAGTAAAATTTTTAAGAAAAAGTCAAAAATTGGGGTATTTTTTAAAAATTGCCGATATTAGAGGACTATTTTACGAAAATATAAGTAAAATTACTACTCGAGCAAAAATAGATCGAAAAAACGTGTTTTAAAGGCGAAAAATTGCTCATTTTTGCATATTTTACATTCAATTTCAGGTGCCCTGGAAGGGGCATTCGCCCCCTCCCCCCGGCTACGCCTACTAAGTCAGAAATCTGTCAAAAATCAGCAATGATTCTATCAAGATTTTGTTCAAGATTCGTTGAATCTCTGGTTTGCGAGTCTCTGAGTCTGATCATCGCAACAGATTTTCGTTTCAGCCCAGCTTTTGGCGCAAAAATCCTAATTTTTAACCTAAAATGGGCAAAGTTAAATTGACGTACAGAAATAGGTGTTTCTTGAATCGTTAATTCCGATTATAGTAATGAATTTTTAAAGCGGGCAAAAAAAAAAAAAAATGAAAACTGATTTTTATACATTTTAATTTATTTTTTATATACATGCCACAGACTATAATGCTGAAAGTTCACATTTTACCAAAATTCAAACCGGGGACACTGTCCTTGAAAATTTATCTGCCTAGAAATGCAGGTAGACACTCAATTAGTACACTAATCAGAGGAATGCTTTGATTCGACTCCGATTTTTACCCAAAAATCCAAACTTAGAGCCCAAAATAGACAAAATTAAATTAACTTGAAACTTTGAACAAAGTATCTGCAAGATGCCAAAAAAAAATTAAAACAACTCCACTATCACTAGATTTTTTACATGCTTCTGAACTTTGAATGCAATTGAGGAGTGGTTTTCCAAACTGCCCTAATTCCACTTTTGCTACAATTGAGTTAGCAGCGCTACCTAGCAGCCCAAGTGGTGTACTATGTTTATAGGTAACAATTGTACCGAAAATCTATCTATTTCTTCTGTATTCTATGCAATGAAAATCTAGGTTTCAGTGTTACCAAGTTAACGCAGGAAACTGTTTTTTTTTTGTTTTTTTTTAATTTCCTAACATTTGTAAAAATGTTATTATTACCTATTATTATTATTATTATTATTATTATTTTATTATTATTATTATTTATTTATTTTTTTTTTTTTAATTTATTTTTTGCAGTTTGGGACCCCTAACATGAGATTGTGAGCCCATGGAAGAAGTTGAGGAAAGGTCATGAAAAGGTTATATGAATTTTACAAATGTGTATCTGGGACACACTGCATTTAAGACTTCTTAAGACTCGACTATACAAGAACAAACAAGTTTAAGAAAATCCTAAAGGGTCTCAAAAAGTATATTGTATACCCGCCTCTATAAGTATTTAATTAGACTGGAAGAGTTTCAAAAGTCTCAGTGAAGTATAAAATAGTCCGAAAAAATTCAGTCCTGAAGATGTCTTGAAGGATCTAAATCAGAATCGGAAAAAATCTTAATGAATCTCAAAGAAGCTCAAACCCATCTAGATGATTTTGAACGAATCTTAAATAAGCATGAAAAAGTCTCCGTTAGTCCTAATAATATTGAGAATGGTTTTTAAGCCTTTAAAAATCTCAGTTCAACTAGAAATAGTCTTAAGATCCTTAGAAACGATAAAACATGTTCAGCAGTCTCGAAAAGTTTTAAACAAGATTTAAGAAGCCTTAAAAGAGTCTCAAAGTCGCAGTATGGCCAAGTGGTGGACAATAATTATTGAAAGTTCACTTTTTACCAAAATTCAGAACGGAGGCACTCGCCTTGAAAGATTTTCTTTCCTAAAAGTGCGGGTGGGCTCTCATTTAGTACACTAATGAAAGGAATTTTCTGATTCGGCTCCGACTTTTACCCAAAAATCCAAATTTAGGACCCAAAATAGGCAAAATTAAATTAACTTGAAAATTTAAACGAAATATCTCCGAGGTGCCCGGGAAGGGGGTGTTTTTAAATTACACTGAATCGTTATCATGTACTCAGGTTTCTATTTCGATATTTCATTCGAATTTTCAAGCCAATTTTAATTTGGCCCATTTTCGGTAAAATTTGAATTTTTGAACCCAAACCCCAGTCAAATAAAAAATCTTGATAACATTTTCGGAATCAGCGACCCATAGAACCCCTATTTTGATCGTAAATGTTTTTTATACTACTTGATTAGAAAGGTAATGTTTACGTTGGTGTTTTATGGACGACAAGAAGCGCCTATCATTCATGCATCGAGTGCTAACAAAATATGCATGCAAAATAAGCGTCCCTCAATGTAAAGCGTTTTCACATGGAAAAATTGCTTCCCATCAAACCCACGTCCATTGAAACATCTGACTGAAATGCAGCGATTGTCTCTAACGACTCGGCCACGCAGCGAATCCCGAAATAGCGATTTAAGAACGCATTTAAATATTCACGACGTAGTACAGCTGTTACCGTTTGTTGTTAACCGTCGTTACGTTTTTGCTGGCCACTACCTGTGTATGCTGTTTGTGCACGTGAACAAACTGAAGACAAGACTGTGATACTGTACTTTGTAGTAATTAACTGAGCAAATTAAATTTTTTAATTAATTATGCACACAAAAATCACCTGTCTATAATTTAAATCAATAAATAGATTTTTTAAAAATACAGATCATGTCAGCGAAAAACATTTTTGTTTCTGATCAAGTAGTATAAAAAATATCTTCCACAACAAGAGCCAAAAATGACTTTCCTTCGCCATGTAAACACTCACTTTTGGCACTTGGTGTGTAATATACTACTCATTTAAAATTCCAAAACTGCTGGGGAGAGAAATTTTTTTACCGGGAAAGAAACCTTGTAGCTTGAAGATCCATTTTGGTCCCGTGAAGATCTGACTGCGCGTTCAATGGCGTTTGGACACTCCTGTAGGTGCGCTAGTGTTGTGGATGAAAAGATGATCAGTGTATTTTTACTAGGGTTAGCAGGTAAAATACATTTTACATGTAAAATAGTTGATGTAACATGACTTTTTACTTTACATTTTTGATGTAAAATGTAAAACGAATGTAAAATAAATCAAAACGAGTAAAACAAATTGAAGTTCAATTTTTCGATTAAAATTTTTAAAACTTGCACACAACTGGAATTGCAGTCAAAAATGGGTCGTCTACTTTATCATTCAACTTTATAATTTATACTCCTCAAATATACTCTAAATAATTCATAAGCAGGGACGCACCAATAGGGGACAGGGGGAAACTTACCCCCTTGTAGGAATTTTTTACTCAGCGGTTGGGAACATTTACCATTTCAGTCTGGCGAGTTGGGAAAATCGAACAAGTTAAAAGTTTCTTTTTTTACTTTGATAATTTGAAATTCTGAGTTGAGTCAGTTAGGACTTTCACAATTTTTACCCCCCCCCTCCCTCCCTACAGAAGACTCTTCGGCACGTCCCTGCTCATAAGAAAGTACGCAGAGTGTTTTATAGAAAGTGAATTACAAAAGACACGAATAAAACAATTATAAAAAATTTAGCATTTCAGAGGCCAAAACAAATTTTAACTTTTTTCGCCAAACTTTTTAAAATTTAAACTTGAAATTAAAAGTTTTCAAAGAACAAAAACTAACAAAAAATGATTATTAATAAATCTTATAAATTCCTTCAGAAAAAATCAAGCTGAAACTTATCGGTACTCTATTTGGACGCTGTCAAGCAAAAAGGACTCCAGCGACATTTTGTTTTCAAAATGAGTTATTAGTATCGTTGGAAAGAGCGTAAAAAGTATAATTTTTCAAAATTGGGTCCCCGATACAAAAATGTGTACTCGCGTTGAAAAAAACCCTATTAAAAACGCTATGTCCGTAAACCGGCATTATTCATTGGCTTTTAATGTTACGTTTTCTCAAAAAAACAGATTTTGTCGCTGGAGTTGCTTAAGAGCGTCCATTTGTTTTATTTTACCATCAAGATTTAATTAATTTCATCTCAATTATTTATTTCATAATTCCTTTTCAATCTTTCATTCTCATTTCTTATTATATCATCATCATCTATCAATCATCATCAATTATTGGGTCATTCTCCAAATAAAACATAATTTAAGGTGGTTTTTGTTTCGATAATTTGAAAGGAATTTTTGTAGTTTTTTTTTCATGAAATGTCGAACTGAAACCTTCATGAAGGTGACCCAGGGGTCAAACAATCTCCCACTACTTTACTGAGGGCCGGGGGCATCATTTGTAAACAACAAAGGAATTCCTGCAAATTCCAAATGGAATATCGGCAAACTACAATGGAAAAGAGTTGCGTAAATGACGAAGGAAAAACTGATAAAGTCACCGCCCAAGGCATCGCAGCATACCTTAAAATGAAGAATGGAGCATTGCAGTATCATCAGCAGTACTGACTTGTGCCGAATACAGCATTAGGACATATTTTGGATAATTACAATCGAGTCCATCAGTGTTGACTACGATGGAAGGTTGAGATTGTAGAAATTCACTTTTTCACAGAAAACCGTTCATCTATGCATGGAGAAAATTAACATTTCGTACGTGGCTACCTGGCTAGCATGCATAAGCCCTGTTGCGATAAGGATCTGTGTGGCCAGCTTTCTCAGCAGAAAATATCATGTGAAGCATGCAGCCAAAGAAATAGACAACCACGAAAGAATGAAAGTGGTTACACGACTTCAGGGCATTTTGTAGGCTATCCAAAGAGGCCAAAATTTTTGATATTAAGCTCAAATGATCGCGGCCACATTCCTCTCTAAATTAAATTAATAAACAAGGTTTTACTAGGAAAATATATCACCTGGTGCGCTACTGAAAGATGAAAAACAGAAGTGGTTACGTAGACTACGATGGAACTTTTGTTGGTATTGAGAGCTGTGGAAATCATTAGGGACATAAATTTATGTAGAACTATTTACCTGGCTGATACGATAGAAAAGATTGAGAACTACCAGTTCAAAAAAAAAAATTCGATTGTACCACTTCTCTAGCTCAAGATATTAATGGGTTACACGTTTTATGCTTCATTCGGAGAATGCCCCTATTACGTTTTTTCCCCATTTTACATCGATTTTACATTTTACATTCACTTTATGTAAAACGTAAGATAAATCATTTTACAAGTAAAACGCCAACCCTGATTTTTACCATAAAAACATGTACAAGTAAATGAGCCCTGGCATATTCAAAATTGTTTTTTATGGAAAACTGAAGAGAACTAAAACGTCAGCCCTCATCATTTCCTTTCAGATGAGCCTAATCAATTTTTTTTTTTTTTTTGCGCAAAACGTTTTTGTTACTGATCATCTTTTTGTCCAAATACACCAATCAGCGCGCCGCATTTCATTAGGCCGCTAGAGAGCGACTCTTTAGTGCCCAAACGCGATAATGGGGAAAACAGATTCTGTCCACCTAGTTTTCTCAACTGGGTGTCGAAATTTTCCGATTTTTGAGTATAATGTCCAAAGTTGTGTAGCCAAGTGGTAACGTGCCCGCTTCGCAATCCCCGCGTCTCGGGTTCGAGTCCCATCAATACTGGAAAGCCTTGATATTCAAGTACCACCATCAATATCCCAGCGAACACGGCGACAACAGTATCAATCGAGGTGGAAACATAGCGCGTCCGGTAACCTCCGCCAGCCAGAACGGCATTACAATCGCAGAACTTGTTACCACCAGATCAGAAGGATTGGTACTGTTTGTTTGCATGTCGTGGATAGTTTACTCAATGTCGTGAAAACACGTGGCTCGTAAGGGAACTGCGGCTACACACTCTTCGACATAGAAAAGGAAAACTCAAACACAACGAACCGTGGGGAAGGACTAACTCTGTCCAGGAAGTCGCGTGTCAGAAACCGCGATCGCCAACGTCCGGTATCGGATAAGGCACCTGCAGAAGAAGAGTGTATCACAAACATGGGTGTCACATCAACAATCCTCCTCGAACCGGCCTAGTAAACTGCGAACCAATTGGAAACTAAGTTATACAGTTAGTCTATGCAATACCATACTCACATCCAAGCGGATTCTGAGCAAACTGAGTAAACGGTAACTATGTATCCGAAGAGGTCGCAAAAGAATTCAAAATTTTTTCAGCACAACTGTATTCGGAGGGATCGAACCGTAATCATTTACTGTACTGTCGTACTTAGCGCACGAATCTGTTGAACACCGGCTGGTAAGAACGCACTCGACACAATTACACTACACATGTAAGATGGTTGCCCGGTATTATGCCCCGTACTTTACCTACAATCTCCCAAAGACGTGGAATTTTTTAAGAGCATTATAAAGAGAGTGTACACAAAGTTCTTCACTGATAATCTGCAGACTATTATTTCTTATATACTCGGGAATTACACACCGATACCGTCACAGTTCCTGGGAATACACACGGAACACAAAGGTGTACCTATATAAATATCGGTGAAGTGAGTTATTACGATTCTTGATTGTCATCTAATGTACATAAGAGCGAGCAGATACTTTAGCATGTTTATACGTTAGTATTTTTCCCGGTGAACCCCCAATACCTGGGTACAGAGAGTGCGAATTTTATCTCGAGCCATACATAATAAAATTTACTCATCGAATTCCAATGCTTCGAAAACACTTGTGGATTGTAGGTGAAATGCAGGACAAATGGCTGGGAGATGTGGAATCTGAAATAACAGTGGTTAACAATTCACCTCTTCTTGTGTGATACCTTGCCGTGGTGAGGAGGCTTAGGCATAAAAAAAAAGAGAAAAAAAAGACTCCATCAGGTTATATATTGTGTTGAATCGCGACAAAAAGCAACTAGGAGAAGGCAAACTCCAACCAGGGGCGAAACTAAAGGGGGTGTCGGAGTTAAACACCCCCCGCAATAATTTGGCAGTCGGTAAATTTTAAGACTCAGTCACTCGCTTACTTGTTCAGTTATTCACACAGTTACTCATTCACTTACTCAGTGAGTCACTCAGTCACTCGCTTATTTATTGAGTTATTTACTCAGTTACTCCGTCACTCACTCAATCACTTACTCAGTGACTCAGTGATTTACTCACTTACTCAGTTATTTACCCATTCTGTAATGTAGTTATCCATTCACTCACTCAGACATTCACTTACTTATTTAGTGATTCACTCAGTTACTACTCATCACTTTACTGAGTGATTCAGTGATTCACTCACTCACTTAGTCATTCACTCATAATTTAGTTATTCATTCACTTTCTCACTCCATCACTCACTCAAGAAGTCAAGTGATTCACTCAGTCACTTACTTACTTATTTAGTGATTCAATCACTTACTCAGTTATTCATTCATTTTCTAATTCAATCATTCACTTCCTCGTTCCATCACCCCTTTGATGAGTCAGTGATTTACTCACTCACTCATTTGCTTATTTTTTTGGTGATTCACTCAGTCACTCGCTTACTTATTCAGCTATTCACACTGTTACTCAATCACTTAGTTAGTGACTCGGTGATTCTCTCACTCATTTACTCACTCACTCACTTACTCATGTAGTTATTCACTTAGTTACTCAGTCACTCACTCAGTAATTCATTCATTCATTCACTCACTAATTCAGTTATTCATTCACTTTCTGACTCACTCAATGAGTCGGTGATTCACTCACTTACTTAGTTATTCATTCATGTTCTAATTCAATCATTCACTTCCTCACTCTGTCAACTCACCCAATGAGTCAGTGATTCACTCGCTCACTCATTTGCTTATTTATTGATTCACTCAGTCACTCGCTTACTTATTCAGTTATTCACACTGTTACTCAATCACTTACTCAGTGACTCAGTGATTCTCTCACTCAATTACTCACTCACTCGCTCACTCATTGAGTTATATTCACTCAGTTACTCAGTCACTCACTCACTCATTTGCTTATTTATTTAGTGATTCACTCAGTCACTCACTTACTTATTCAGTTATTTACACTGTTATTCAATCACTTACTCAGTGACTCAGTGATTCTCTCACTCATTTACTCAGTCACTCGCTTACCCATTGAGTTATTCACTCTGTTACTCACTCACTCACTCGGTAATTCAGTCATTCATTCATTCATTCATTCTCTAATTCAGTTATTCATTCATTTTATTAAAATCTAAAAGTTGGAAGCAAAAGTCTCATCTTCCAATGTCACAAGCTGAATTTGATAGCAAATGTTCTATTGTTTAATTTATGGTCTTTGGTCCTGGTGAATCAGGCCGTACATCCGTCGCTATCGAGTCGAAGAGATAAGTAGCGAAAGGTAGATCTATACATTTTCCCCATTGTACTCATTAAAGTTAAAATATCTCGAAAGTTAATAAGTTTTTGATGTGTATTTAGAGAAACGAATTTTTCGAACAAAGAATTTTCTTTCGACTAGGACTATTTTTATAACTAGATTCCAAAATTTTGCTACATATGTGTCAAAAACTTCACCTTTTGGTCGCTGATAAGAGTAGTCGATACTAGCGCTGTACGGCCCGATGGAGGGAAGTTTAGTCCGGAACAAAAGTCAAAACTCCATGTATTTCCATGTATTTTCCCCATAAGAACGAAAGGGTACTTCTGGCACGAATTCCCCTAATCCAATCGACAGGAAATTTTATAGTTTCTTCTTTTTTTCTTCTTCTATTGATTTTATTTTATTTTATTTTATTGGAATCAGTTTAGGAGAAGAATCAGAGGAAATTCAGAAAAAAAAGATCACCAAGAGTAAACAACGTGTAAAGGAAGTTGTGTGTTCCTCTCAAGTATTCCTAACATCCTTCCACCTTACCCTCCCAGAATAAATGTGAGTGCTTGGGGAACAAGGTTCTAATCTGCATTTGCAGGGATGAAACTATGGGTGGGGGGGGGGGGGTGAAACCCCCAACAATTAGGCAGTCAGTAAATTTTGAAATTGTTTTCTAAGAACGTTTGTTTGTTTATTGTTATTATTACTAATGGTTTATTTTGTTGTTTTTTTTTTCAATTAAAAAATATTTTGATTGAAAAATCGGCGAATTTTCAAATGTTTAGAAAATTGTGTCGGCAAATGTTTAGTTAAAAGAAAATATTTGTCCGCAAATTTTCCTTCTTTACCCCCCCCCCCCCCTCCAAACTGAAAGTCAAGTTTCGCCTCTGACTCCAACAGATAAACCCGGTTGAAAGCAATGACTACAACAGTATCCATTTCTATGAAATGTAGTTTTTCCAAATATTAATTACTAATGATGGCGTTCCAACAAGAATATAATTTTTCCGGACGTAAAAAGCTCCCCATTCGGATGTTCAGGAGGGAGCTACTTGGGGGAGCATTATCATCGAAAAGTTACAAAAAGAAAGGCGCAATTAAAATGAAAACTTGGAATGTGAGAAGCTTGAATCGGAGTTGCAAGATTGCAGAATCTTTTAAGAGAAAATTCGGAGTGCAAACCCGCCGAGATCTCCTCTTCTACTACTATTTGGATTAGCGTGACTTAGAAAATAACTTCGAGTCTAACTCACTTAAGCCAACTCACTTTAGTCCACGATCTAGATGAGCCGCAAAGCGGGTCAGCTAGTATAATGAAAAATTTGAATATCTGTGAAATTCTCGAGTCGATCCTGTTCGGTGCTTCTACTTTTTAAACTAGACAGACTTACTGAACTGAACTGAACTGACTGACTTAACACTTAATTTGCCAGTGAGTACCACACTCCTGGTATCAGCCTTTATTCCCATGCGAGCACCACGTTCCTTGTACCAGCCTGCGAGCACTACGCTCCGCTAGTGCATCAGCTTGCAGACGAGTCTGCAACCACAGGAGAGCATTTTCATGTCTTGCTTCGCGGGCGGCGCCGACATAAGGATGTTTGTGTGCCCAAGTAAAGACATGAAAATGTCAAAATGAAGAGGCTTGACCTAGGAATAGTTGGAATAATGAAAGTAAGGTGAAAAGAGGATAACGATTTTTGGTCGGGAGACTTTAGAATAATAAATAGGGAAAGGGTTCGGGCACCTAAGGAAGAACAAAGAGCTTCAGGAAGCTTAGGAAAACTGACTGGCGAGGCTTCAAAAATGATTTGGAAAGACTGAAAAGGTACAACTGACAACGGATTCAAAACGTGGGCGACCTGGAAGCACAAGCCCGCGTACTGAGTGGAGCACTCAGGGACGCCTACGAGAGGAACTGTGAGCCTAAGATAATAAAATTACGCAAAACCATCTGGTGGACAGCAGAGGTGGGGAAACGTAGGAAAGATACTCGAAGAAAGCTGAGGGCTGCACTGAAAAATCATACGCCAGCTTACTGGGCATTGTATCATGAGGCCCAAAAAGCATATAAAACGGCAGTCAAGCGAGCCAAAACAGAAGGGGGGAAATATTTCTACGAATCTATAGAAAAGATACCAGAGACGGCACGTCTGCAAAAACTTCTCAGTATGGAAAGGAGAGTGAAAGAGGAGCCACTTGAACTTCCGACAGGTGGTTTTTCTACCACCTTGAGAGAGGTAATAGAGCACCTCACTGACACGCATTTTCCAGAAGCAAAAATCTTAGAAAACACACAGCCGGAGCCGCAGCCGGGAACCAACCGTATGCAAAGCGGAACGGATTAGGAAATGGTAAAAAGGTGGTTACACCAGATAGGGCATGTTAAGCGGTAAACACGGTCTCGCCATACAAAGCACCGGGCCCAGATGGAATCTATCTAGTCTACCTACAGACAGGACTAGATACCATAATGGGACTGTTCATTAGGGTCCTCAGAGCATCATTAGTCCTAGGGTACATTCCAAAATCGTAGAGGAGTGTGAGAGTGGTGTTTTTGCCTAAACCAGGCAGAGACCCATGCAAGGCCAAGTCCTACAGGCCGATAAGTCTCTCATCATTCATGCTAAAAACCTTGGAAAGGCAGATAGACAGGCATCTAAGTGAGGTTACCCTGAAAAGGTTCCCACTACATGAGAACCAGCACCCATAAAGGGCAGGCAGATCAGCAGAATCATCACTGCACTCGCTTCTGACGGCAATTGAGAGAGGAATGACTGGCGGAGATTATATCCTGGCAACATTCATGGATATACGGGGAGCTTTTGACGCGACCTCTCATGAATCAATAGAAACAGCCCTAAAAGACAGGGAAGTGAAGGAGAGCTTAATAAGCTGGATTGTATCTATGCTAAAAGGCAGGGAGATCCAGATAACATACCAACAAGAACACATCCATGCAACGACCATCAGAGGCTGTCCACAGGGCAGAGTACTCTCTCCCCTACTGTGGAGCCTAGTGGTGGACAGTTTGCTGGATGAGTTGAATGGCCAAAAATGTACACACAAGGCTATGATGACGATTTGGCTGTGGTGGTGACCGGCAACTTTCTGGGAACCATCGCGGAGTTAACGCAGTGGGGGCTCCAATGTGTGGAAAAATTATGTGTGAATAGGGGGTTATCGATAAACCCGGACAAAACTGAGATCACTCTTTTCACCCGCAAAATGATCAAGGTGCAATATACGGGAAGACCATTAGCCCTCACAAGAAAGGTGAGGTACTTAGGAGTAGATCTTGATGAAAAACTCTCCCGGAGGGATCACGCCTCAGAGAAAATACGAAAGCTGCCGCACTTCTGTCAGCAGGACCCGGGGACTCTCTCCCAAAATGATGCACTAGATATATACTGGTGTAATACGTCCCAGAATCACATACGCGGCCATTGTGTGGTGGGGCCGGGTCCACCTGGCCACAGTCAGAGAGGAACTAGACCACCTGCAAAAGCTCGCGAGCGTGATCACAACGGGGGCAATGAGAACGACGCCGACTGACTAAGGCACTGGAAAGGCTCCTAAACTGGCCACCACTTTACACTGCTATAGAAGCAGCAGCGATAATGGAGGCTTATCGTCTGGGCCAACCAAACCTTCAGGCCCAAAAAACAGGCCACAGAAGGATGCGGGAGATGGCGGGGACGATGGACAAATGCTTTGGGATGCCAAAGTATAGAATCGCGATGGAACACTTCTTTCACAAGCCGTGCCGTACACTGATACCCACACGGGAGGCTTGGGAAAAGAGGTGGCCAAGCATTCTAGGAAAACAGGAGAATGTGTGGTTTGCAGATGCCTATAAGAATGACCAAAGTGTAGGAATCAAAATCACGAATGCAAAAGGTACTGACAACTATTCAATGGCACTGGGTAAGAGCATCACTATCCTCCAAGCAGAGGTAATGGCGATCACAGTGGCCATTGACAGAAGCGAGCAGAAGGGCCTTGGTAATAAGCAGATCTATATCTGTACAGACAGTCAGTTGGCTATTAAGGCACTATCGTCAAACCAAACTAAATTCCTGGTGGTGGCGGCTTGCTCAGGAGAACCGTGTCACCATACTATGGACACCGGGACTTTGTGGCATAAAAGGGGGCATGATCGCTGGCAAGCTAGCGAAGGAGGGCATAGAAAAGGAACTGGCAACACCCAGACCGTGTCTTCCTGTAGCATACAGCGTCATAAAATCCAAAGTGAAGGTTTTGAAATTAAAGATTCGAAGAACACTCTGTCACCTTTTTCAACCAAAATGCCTCCATTTTTCAAATTAGGGTGCGAAAATGTTCTTTATTCATGCGTTACAAGGATGATGTGGTGGGACGTATGGCGATGCACGCATGCCGAAGTGGCCCCTGAGATACCGCACCCCCGGCCCTGGAAACTACCCTTTCGAATATCGCATCAGCTTTCCATAAATCATAGGGGGCAATTTGGCCTCTCACCTTACAGTTCCGCCGCCTGCTGGTTACCTAAATGAAAAGGAAGTCCTCCAAGTAACTTAGCAGAAAAAAAGGAAAGAGGATTAAATAATGGTTGCCACTTTGGTCGGTATATGATTTAAACTGTTTACCAGTTGGATAGAAGCAAATACTTCGCGCACCCAGAAGCTTTAATTCTGCTAATCTGCCCTTGACCGGAACCTATACGAAGCTTCGTTGACATTTAAATAAATACATATTTATGTTATTTATTGGGTAATTATCTCGAATGCCAACGATTACGATAATAAATTTATTAGATACTCTGCATATCAGACATTGAAAAAATCAGACCTGCCGGACCAACGTCATCTGAATGTTATTATCGAGTACGATCACTTTTTGTCGTTATGGTTGCCGTAATGTCACATTGAAGGCGGATGCAGTTGCATGGCCACTTTACACTTTTAGAATGCATGAAGTCATGCAAATCTATCACAATTTCCTTCCTGAAGAATTCTGTTCTAGGTCTGTATACTTCTTGAATTTGACTTCATAATGTCAGAATGCTCTTCAATCCTTCAATTTCGAGAAAGCTGAATTTGCGAAACCAGTGCCAAGGTATGTACGTGTTATGGTTCTGCTGCAAAAGTCGTTTCCACGTAAAAATAATTTAATTATAATACCTGATTCATAAATCTCAAACATAGAGTCGTACACGGTTTCAGTGTCAGCCCACGTGACGCAATAAGTATTAGTCACTTTCAATTGAATTTTGAATAATTCTGAACGGAGGGTTTTTACCATTGAAATTCTTAATTACATTCGACAGCGGCGGAAGTGTAGGGGAAGCCAGGAATGAAGAATCTGTTGGACCGCAGCCCGGATATATTTACGCATGTATACATGAAAATGTACTTCGTACGTAACTACAACTACATGTGAACTGAATTTTTTTTCTTCAAATTAGTTTCTCTCGGATCAAAATTAAAATATTTCACAGTAACGAAGAACGGTTCAGTATTTTCGTGTTTTCCGATGATATTTTATGATTTTGCCCGTAGTTTAACAAAACTGCTGACGAAGAACAAATTCTCGGCTTTTGTTTAAGCTCCACTTCTTGCGGCACAGGAGGGGTGGATCCCCTTGCGACTTTGTTAAATAAGGGGTTTTCTAATTTCAGCAGCCCCTCTAAAACCCCTACAACTTTGGTCAAGACTAGACTTCCTCCCCTCCCTCCGAACACTAGACTGGCTACGCCACTGGATGCGGCAATTTGGTAGTTTCTGAGAGCTACAATTTTAAAGCTGTAGTCATTGATTTTTTCCAATGTACGCTTCGAAGGGGGATCTCTTTTCTAATTTTAGTCCCAACCCGAGCCTTGGAAACCGCCCTTTCTAGCATCAATCCTCATTGGATTCCCAGCAGAATTTCGGAAGTGTAGACCTCTTTCTTTGTACTCCGTAGATTTTAAACATTTTCATCAGCAGGCAAAATCTGATCCTCAACACAGAGTTGGCAGGTAAAATACATTTTATATGCAAAATAGTCGATGTAAAATAGCTTTTTATTTTACATTTTACATACAAAATGTAAAATGGATGTAAAATAAGTCAAAATGAGCGGAAAAAAATTGAAGTTCAATTTTTCAGTTAAAATTTAAGACTTGCACACCACTGGAACTACAGTCAAAAATGGTCATCTCCTTTCATTCAATTTTACAATTCATACTCCTCAAATTCACTACAGGTAACTCATAAGAAAGTAGAGTGTTTTATACTCAAAACTTCAAAAGGAAAACTTATCAACCACACCATCAGTTTTATTTCATCATCAAAATATAATAATTTTCAATTTTTTATTCTCATATTTTGTCATATCAGTTATCATTCATCAATTATGTTGTTTTTCTGCCTTTATCAGTTTACATTTTATATGTAAAATGCCAACTCTGTTCCTCAGGTTCTTAGCATAGGGGAAGGGTGAGTACAGTGTTACACAAATTGCTTTATTCCTATTTGCCTACCACTGAAAGGCTGTAGAAGAAATCAGATTGCGGCATTGGAAAGTATGTATTTTTCTGAACATTTTGATATAATATTGAACATTAATGAAGCTTTTTTTCCATGTGGTTAAATTTGAACTTTTCTAAAGCTTCATTTTTTGTAATACTACTCTATGGATGAATACAGTGCTACATACGTACAAATATCGTTGAAATAAGATTATCTGCCGGGTTTTTTTTTGTGTTTTTTTTTTTAACAAAAGATCGTATGTATCGTCTTTTCTATGCGGTAATATTGATAATTTACACACATAAAAGTCAAAAGTTGTTCATTTTACCAAAGGCGGCAAACCTGATTTGTACCTTACATAAGTATGTACTCATAGTTCAGAAAAGAGATTTTAAAAGCAATTGGGACGGTAGTTATTGCCTACTTCAATTTTTCAAGCCATTTTTGAAGAAGAAAAAAATTAATTTTCTAAATCGAAATTTTTCTAAAGGAAAAAGTATAAAATTAAAAACGAACACATAGGTGCCGACTTCCTTCAATTCATTGATTACTCGATCAAAGGCGATTTTCATTTGTTGAATTTTCTGTAATTTTTCTTTTTCCTGGCCGTCTGAAGAAACGAAATTTCTATTGATACGATTAAAATTTGCTTAAATTATAACATCTACCAATTATAGATACGTCAAACAGTTTTATTTTTACCTTAGACTTCCAAAAAATTCTTCAAGTACATTCACATCCGAATAAGTTTAAAACTTGTAAAAAGTAACTTCCAATAATTGATAACAACACAGAAATCATAGAGCATAAAAAATTTAGATTGTAACACTGTTCCTTAGAGTAACTATTTCATAGATATTGACTTATCAAAAATAGGAAAGCGCCAGAGTCGTATCTTTTTTTTTCGAAAATGGAGGTAAAAAAAGATACCTATCAGCACATGTATTCGTTTTTAATTTTATATTTTTTTCTTTAAAAAAAATTCGATTTGAAAATTTTGAATTTTTTTCAAAAATGACTTAAAAGTTGAATTTGACAATCGATGATAGAGGGCATATGGCGATGCACGCATGCTAAATTGGCACCGGGACACCGCAACCCCATTCCGGAAACGCCCCGAGTGGGCCTGCGTCAGGATAGGGGGAACGTCAGAACAGGGGGGACTAACTACTGTTCAAATTGCTTTTAAAATCTCTTTTTTGAACCATGAGTAGGTACATACTTGTGTAAGGTGAAAATCAGTTTTGCCGCCATCAAAAAAAAAGGGGAAAGGAAAAAATATACTTATTGTAACACTGTACCCACCATTATTTTTTTTAATATAGATTTTTAAATTATTTGTATTTTTCGAAGTTATTATGTTAATGAATATTATATTTTGTATGGTTAATTAAATTAAGTAAATTAATTTATATGTTTGTTGGAGATTCTTCCATTTTGATAAAGGCACTATGCTATTTCAGACTTACACGCCAAGATGTTTCAAAACACATTCAAATTATTATCGAGTCAATCAAAATAATCTTTCAGGCTCATGAAAGAATTTCCTTTGCATATCAAGACTTGAAACTTAACGCACTTCGAGACTTACTTAAGATTCTTCAACTGGATTTTGGTATTTCACAAATTTATTTAAAAAATAAGAGAATACAAAATAAAATGGAAGAAAGGGTGGGAGATCATTTTGTATTCAGAAAAAGTAGGAGAAACTAGGAAAACGATATCGTGTTTGAGGCTTTTATTATAAAAAAGACTGAAGAACGGTTTGGATGCATATACGTAACCGATGCGCAAAATCTCACCAGTTACCCGGGTAACTAAAGGGGAACAAGGGTAATCTGAGGGTAACCCGAGGATAACAAATGGGTAACTTTTCCGCAGGTAAGTGGGTAACTAGAGGGTAACTGATTGCGCATCGGGTAGCGGCTTCTGATAAAACTGAATGGTCAAAAATTTTTCAAAAATATTGAAGGAGATAGGGGTTAAGTATAAAGAAAGAAAATATTAATATGAAGCTTATACAAGGATCGACAGACACAAATACAAAAATACAGGATAATGTGGGAAAACAGAAAATTCAAAAAGCAGTGAGACAAGATTGTTGTTCATCACCAGTATTGTTTAACCTATTCATAGAAAAAGTAATTGAAGAAATGAAGGGAAATCAGGCGTGAAAATATAAGGCTAGACGGGTAGAATGATAAGATTTGCCGGATGACACTGCAATAGTCGAAAGAAATAAAAAAGAACTAAGAAAAAATTGGAAAAAGTTACATGAAAAATTGAAAATAAAATGTATAGGAACGAAACAAAAGTGATGGTAGTCCGCAGATGGAAATAAAATCCAATAAATATGGAAACAGGAATTGAAAATATAAAGGGGGTAATGAAATTCAAATACTTAAGTAGTCTAATAACACAAGATGAAAGAAATAGAAGCGTTTAAAATGTGGTGTTATCGGAGAATGTTGTAAATCAAATGGATAGGAAAGATCAGGAATAAGGAAGTATTAAGGCTAATAGGAAGGCAAAGAAAAATTTGGAATAAGAGTTAAAATAATAGGTCATAATACTAGATATTCAGTGATATTATTTTTACTGCTGGAGGGAATAGTTGAGGGTAAGAACAGGAAAGGAATGTAAAAATGAGCCATGAAGAGTAAATCATGGCGAACAGAAAGTGTAAATTCCTTCTCAGAAATGAAAAGATTAGCACAGAGGAGAGAAAAGTGAAGAGACGCAAAACCTACGAGTACTACAGTCGAGAGACTAAGGAAATCATCATCATGTTACCTTGATGTACCTACAGAATGTTGAACATGAAGGGGCTTTTTCAAGTTTTATAAAACTGGTCGAAAGATGGTTCCTGAACTAAACAATTCAAGAAACCACTTATACTTCTGAAATGAATCTATACGTACGTATGTACATCTGGCTAACTAAAGTTATGCTCATAACATGGAATACAATAACTTTCTGCTGGTATGAGCAATATTCCAAAACGACCTCTGACCACTATTCAAAACTTTACGGGAGAATAAAATAACGTGGTACGCTTGTGTATACCATATATGTGCCACCAATGACACTTAGGTTGCCTAATAGAACAATGACGTGAAAACTGGTAGGATATAACAGTGTAGGAATGTGTGTAGGTACTGTACATATTACATCTTCAACCAGATAAAGCTATACGAGTTTCGGAAAAAATGGACATCGGTCGTTTTGAAATATCGCTCCTTAATTAATAAAAGAGAAAAGTTAAAATGATAGAGATCATAATGTAAGACATTGAGAGGTTTTGTTATTGAAGCTCGGAAGAGTGGTTGAGGAAAAGAACTGGAAAGAAAGGCAAAAAATGAGCTATGATGAGTAGATAATGAAAGATACAAAGTAGAATTTCTTCTTAAAAATGAAAAGATTAGCACAGGAGAGAGAAAAGTAGAGAGACACAACCTACTAGTCGAGAGAATAAGGAACATATCATCATCAATGGAAATTATATTTTTTTAGTTTCTTTCGATAATAAGAGCTGCCCAACAACATTTTACCAGACACGTAGCAGGGTAATTTTTAGTAGCATGAATGTAGAACTGCATGTTGGAACTTTTAGAAGAAAGTGGCCTGGTGAGATTGACCTAATCTGATCAGTAATTCAAGTTTATACAATGCTGGAATCTTATACCAGAACTAAAAACACCTTCTTTGCATTTCTAAATGAATACAATGAATGCATGGGGTATTCAAAAGCTGGAAAATCGTAACTGAAATACAATGAGGAATATTTTTTCAAGTTTTTCGAACTTCAGGTGAACTTAGAACTTAGATTATCCTTCTCCTATGTGCCTTTATATTTTTTCTTTAAGCCTCCTCACCACGCCAAGGTAACACAAATAGAGGAGTATTTTATCCTACAATTTTTAAGACTACTTCTCCTGAATTTTTCAACTCACTAACAATTTCATCAACTCCTGCTTTACCTGCTTTCATTTCTTTCAGAGTTCTATCAAATTCTGATTCCAAAATAGGATCTCCTCATTCTTCATCCTCAACACTATCTTCTCTTTCCATACATTCACTTATACCTGCTCCATTCTTAACAGTTTTAAAAAATATCTCACCCATCTTTTTACTTTATCTTTTCCATTAACAAAATAAAAGTAAGGCATGAATATTCTGTAACATTTACGCATCCATTGTACGTGATCAATTAAGTAATTAGCGTTTTATTATTATCAGACGAGGATTGACGCCAGAAACATTTCTGCCTAAAATATGTACTATCGGGTGTATGAGTAATTCTCCCAACAACTCATAATTTTAGGTTATTTTCTTCAGCATTTTCAAATTCATTTTTAAAGGGATTCTTTTCTTCGTGGACTCTATAATGCATACCTCCAACACTCTACCCCCTCCCCCCCATTGAGGCAGGGGATACGATTTGCAAACGACGAGGGAATTTTTGTAGACAACCAAGGAACTTTTATAGATGGTGAAGGAATTTTTGTGGACAACAATGTATACTGATAACAAATGAAATTTCTTCACTAAGCACATGCTCAAGTTATTAATTTTCTTTTCTCTGTATTCAAATAACTAAATAATAAGAGTAATAATAAGAAAATCTTCATAGGACCTAAATTGAGTAGGCACTAAAAGTAATAACAAATTTTCCCTAAAAACCGAATTGATTAATTTTTGAGTTTGAAATTTAGCACCATTCTCATAGTTAAATTAAAAATAAAAACAAATTTTTCTGAAAACCCTAACTGAGTAACTTTGAGTTCAAAATTTAGTAACATTGTAAGAAACTGCATTATAGTAATAATAATAAGAAGAAGAAGAAGAAGGAGATGAAGAAGAATAAGAATGACAAGTTTTTCTTATAAACTTAGAATAAAAAATTTTTTTAATGGCTCAAAGATTTTACATGAATGTTAAGCATCAGAGCTCGTTGGGATAAAACTAGAGCATCGACTTTTTCAATAATATCATCTTCAATTGGAACCACCCCTCATTGTCGCGGACATCTGGAAATTTATAAATACAAGCAGAATCTTTTTTTTTTTTTTTTTGTGTTATTTTCGGTCTTAAAACAGTTGACTCTAAAAACCCTATTATGATTTACCATAACTTCTTCAATAGTCTTAGAAACGAACATGAGATATCCAGAATTTTTATTATCTAGCGAGAAACGAGCTACAGCCCAGTCATTTAGAAGAACGCTACTAAGAAAACAAGAGGGAAAATAATGTTATCAGTTGATGAAACTTTCATGAACTTTCATTGATAAAACTTTCATACTTTCATTAGAGAAACTTTCTTTTCTTATTCAGCGAAACAACTATAGTGTTGTTAGACAAAAAGATTTTCTGTCATTTTGTCAGACAAACGTTTCACCTATTTTTATGAGTTCCATCATTTTGTTTTTTCATGTTTTTGTTTCGTCTTGACGAAATTATTTTGTCATTTTGTCTTCCTTTTTATTATGTTGCCCAGTATAGCGCATTATCAATGCTAATCAGGCCCAAAGCTAACGCCAGGGCAGCCAGCCCTGGCTGGTAAGCGCGCCGCCCTGGCTAGCACATTTTCCAAAATGATACTTAATAATAAATACGAGTGGAAACAAGTAAAAGTAAAAAAAAAAAATGTGCTGTACCTATACCTTTATGGCTCATGCCCTGGTTTTGACTAATCAAATGTCCTGGCACACACAAGCGGTTAGCTACGGGCCTGATGCCAATGTCATTTAGCGTAAGCTATTATCAAGTTATTGGGTCGCTTAACATAACTCATCATTCAAACATTGAGAAAATGTCATAACCTAATCTTTTTTGTCATTTTGTTTAGCCAATAATTCAATTTTTTCATTATGTCATTCACGAAACGGTCTGACAAAAAACAGTTTAGGGTTTTGACAAAGGACAAAATTTTGAAAATTCAACTGTCATTTCATCATTTTGTTTTGTTATGTCTAACAACACTGGACATAACGAAACATCAAGCATCAACATGGCCATGCTGTTGAGGATTGCATGATCGATCGATTACAAGACATTAATGAAAACTAATATATTCCTTCGTCGTTTGTTTAAACTTAACTCGGATACTAAGGGAAAAAATCTTGCATAGACAACGAAGGAGAATTTTGTGCATAAAGTGATTGTAGGCAGCCAACAGGGCACGAAAATTAAACACGGAGCACGTTGGTACCTATAGGCCTGTCCAGCATTCACCAAAGTCGCTAGTGTTGTTCACACGTACACACCAACACTAACATACAAAAACAGCTGAAAATGAGGTACGTGCTGATAACAGGCATGGGGGAAAATCTTTAAATTTTATGAGGGTTTCCGAGAAGATTTAATTCTACAAATTAGTGTATTTATAGCTCATTGTGTGCAATATCGAATCAGAATCTTCAATTCAATTGTCATTATTTAGAAATCTCAAATTTTTTATGCAAAACGAGCTCCAGATACCTCATTTTAGTTAGTTAGTATAAAATCCGCCAGATGTCAGCCACTTTGCTTGGACAGGCGAATATATATTCTAAGACAATGGTGGCTTGCTACAAATAGGTATGAAGTTATTCAATACTTGTGATGATTACTTCACAGTTTATTAGTGTAGTCCTGTAGTCTGTAGTCTACGAAGGAAAACTGAGGGTACAGAAAGCAGTGTTACCAACCCTCCGGCAATCACATGAGATCTTAGGCAATTCTAGATTCTTCCGGCATTTTCTCGGCACTTAAGTATTTTTTATACAATGTCAGACATTTTCTATATCTTACAATATTCTATCTACACTTATTTTTTACGTTTCACATTTTTGAATGTGGACAATTTTGCTGCGTGCTGAGAGTTACAAACTACCATGCTTTCATTCATCAGTTGGCTGCATGTCAGCTATCTGTTTTTGTAGGTAAAACAAAAAACCACAGCTTAGAAAGCCTAATAAAGTATGGTTTCAGTTGTTAGTTGGTGTGTCAGTTCAAGTGCTAGATTCGAAAACAGAATGATTTACTCGAACTTTTGTGTTCCAAAAATTTCCTACAGTCTTCGGCAATCGTACGCAGTTTTATAAAACAATCCTAGGCTACTCTGAAACTGGGAGTTGGTAACGCTGACAGAAAGTCGATTTTCAGTTAAAAAACGTATTGTGCATAATCATATTAATTTCAGAATTTTTGGAAATTATTTTGTGGACGATACATATAAAACATCCTTCTAACTGTATGGATTCGGGGTTTCTACTTTTTTCGGCAACAAATGTCACCCACAATACCTAAGCACTGCAGAAAATGAGCAACTACGAAAAGGAATAAAAGTGGTTACCAAATTTTGCCATATGGCCGGTAGACGCCCAGAAGGTAACAAAATTGTATGGGCAGCCCTCAAAAACGATTCCTACGACGTATGCGGTATCTCTTCAAATATAACAATATTATAGGTATATACCTATTTTCGATTGAAAAAAATACGTCTCTGCAACCCATGTTGCTGAAAAAAAACACAAACGGGTACGTAGACGACGATGAAATTTTTAGTATATTGTGGCACTCTGGGGACTTGGGGTCAAGTATTTTCATCGGTTTGATAGACTGATTTGATAAAGGGAACCTTCTCTCCTATTGACAAGGAAGAAAAATTGTTGTACTAGCATTCTTTGTTTTCAAGATATTACGCGGTTACTCAGTTTAGGTATTATTGGGAGAACTACCCTCATGCAAAATCGAAATACTGACGATCCGATTTTGGATCCTCGCTTCAACAAAAAATCATCAATCAGCAATGTTCGAGTATTTAAAAGAATATTCTTGGAGAAAATACAACTTTGCTATCGAAAACTCTAGTGTTATACACTTAATAGGAAAGCTTGGCTCGAGGCTCCAGGGTTCCACTAAAGCTAGAAGTTATTCAACATTGTACAATGAATCGAAAATTCTGATTCTTAATGCGGCGAGAGATCTACTTACAACTTCAACCGGTATGTTCCAACTGTGAATCGATCTTATAACTTTGAAAAGGCCGGGGTCACTATATGCCCTCCCACATACAGAACCATATTGATATATATGTATAAGCACAACGGATGAAACTCGAAGCACGCCGATTCACAAAAATAAGTATTCAAAATGATCAACATACTCGATGGAGACGGAGATGAGCCGATATCGTGTAAACGCGGAAGCAGCCGGACATGTAACAACTCGAATAACGTTTTGTTCTCACAGGGTACGACCAATCGAACTGTCGAATGATCCACAATATGAACCGCGAACCAGTATCGATCAAACGTACACCGCTACCGTTCTCGAATACAATCTGTCATTGAACTGAAAAATAACAACAGAATACGTTTAAATACTCGCATTAGATAACTACCGATGCTCGCAGCTCACACATATAGTTATCAATTTAACAGTCGATTTGAGAATATTCAGATGCTCGAGGAGGGGAAGTCTACGATATACCTACCTGTCTCGTATAGGTGCGAAATGCGAACTTGCTAATAAGTTGTTTATCTTGAGTGACGCGATCAAACAACGTTATAGGAGGGAATGGTTAGCAGGGATCGAACAACTTATTGTACCTATATCAACAGCGCACGTGAATACAGCAAGAGAGAGGTAAACGTGGTAGACACACGAACGGTAGACCTTCGATAAACACATTCTCTGTTCAGTTTTTTCCTCGATTTTCTCCTTCAACGTTCACTATACATATAGGTACCTAGTGATAAAAACTGATGATTTTTCGCATCATCATTCGAGAAGTTCTGCTAGAGCAGCGGAATTTTCTAGCATCGGATGCATAGTTAGTTTCGAATCAACGTTGCCAGGTGCTCCTGATGATCACCGTTGATCGTTTACGCCATTACACCTTTTTGCAAGCAGACGCAGAAAAAACTGGATTCGTTGAACATGGATGCGGTCTCAAAACTATAATACGCAAAATGGTCGCGTGCTGGCACACACTGCGTAGATTTATCTAACTACATACACAGCAACTGCGTGTAATAAAACCGAAAAAAAAAATTTCAACGTCGAACTGATTAAGTCGCAATATCGAGTATCTATCGACGTGCCTGCTGAATCAATGGTATTGTCGTACACAGTTTTCGTTGTAATACCAGAATAACGAGTTTTCGCCGGTAGACTTCATCAATGTTGTTTGCATTGGCTGCTTCAGCAAAACGTACAAATAGTTTGCTCATACGAAGTGCAACACAATCTTCTTTTAAAGCATGTGCGCAATAAAACATCACAATTTACGCCAGCCAAACGCGCACACCGCGCAGTTAGAAACGTTTATATACTTACAACGTTTGCAATAATGTAATCATTGTAAAGATGAATGAACTGGAAGTATATTGAAGCCGGATACAAGCTACATATATGTACATGTACGTAATTCTACACGTTCACATGACCCTCCTCTCTGAATCTTGGGAAATAAGAACGCTACAAATACAAAAAAGTTGGAAATGATACAAATACCTACACCTTCTTTGTTGGCTTTGTTTACATATTTCGCCCCCATGTTTGATAAGATTGATAACAAAAATGAATAATGTTGCGCGCTTCTTATCAAATTAACCGAATTTTTCAGTTTTTGGCAGTCTGTGGTGAAAACGTGAATAGTTGACTATTGAAGGGTATAAAGAATCAAAACTCACATTTGCCGCATTTTACTTCATGGGCATAGGTGCAGCAAAGATATTCCCGCACTCATGTACAGTATTTTGCCTATTTGCGCCCTTGAAGTAAAATGGCAAATGAGAGTTCTGATTCTTTACCCATCAGTTGATAAGAAATAATGTAAATCCAAAATGGACGCTGTTAAGCATAAGATAAGGGAACCGCAACCGACATTTGTAAACAAAATGAGTTATACTATTGTTGGAAAGAGCGTAAAAAGTAGAATTTTTCAAAATTGGGCCCCCGATTTAAAAATGTGTACTCACGTTGAAAAAAACTTATCAGTAAACGCTATGTCATATAGTTTCTACATGGCTCTTGAACATCAAATCACGTGATCTCAAAAAAAAAATTTTTTTGCTGGCTGGTTCCCTTATTACGCTTAACGGCGTCCAAATGATGATGATTAGGTTATCAGTCTTAAGACGGGTTTGATGCAGCTCTCCACATCTCCCTATCTTGCGTAAGTTCTTTCCATTTTGTAATAACAATTACAATTAACATCCTTCATTATCTGCTGAACATACTGGAATCTTTGCCGAGCCCTACCCAATTCTTTTCTTCCACGCAGTGATATTATTCCTGGGTGCCTCAAATTATGCCCTATTAATTTATCTCTCTTTCTCTTCAGATAATTCCAAATATCCGTTTTACCTCCTACTCTGTTAAATACTTTCTCATTTTTTACCTTATCCATCCATTTAAGTATCCGCCTATAGCACCACATCTCAAAAGCTTCAATCCTTCTCCTCTCTGGTTTTTCCTTTGGTCCACAAGGCTACACTCCATACATACGTTTTCAAGAATAATTTTTTGATTTCCAGATTTATTTTTGATTTGAAAAGATTACTTTTTTGATGAAATGCTAATTTGGCTTGCGTTATTCTACATTACTAATATCCCCTTTTACTCCTTCCATATTTTGTTATTTTACTCCCTAAATAGCAAAATTTGCTTACTTTCTCAATCTTTTTCTGTCCAATACTTATATTTAAGCTATCATGTTCACATCGATTACATTCATACCATTACTCTATTTTCATTTTTATTTATTCTTATTCCATATTCTATACTCAAAATCTCCTCCATTCTACTTAAAATGTTTTCCAAATCAATACTGCTTTCCGGTCACTGACGCGATGCTCGAAAGGGTAGTTCCTGTGGCCGGGGGTGCGGTGTCATAGGGGCCACTTTGGCATGCGTGCATCGCCATACGTCTCACCACACACATTACTGCTTTCAGCTAAGACACAATCATCTGCAAACCTGTACATATTTATTCACTCTCCATGTATAGTGACACCTGCTTCAAATTTTTCTTTTATGGCCCACTCCATGTACAGATTAAATACGAGTAATATTGGAGATAAGGAACACTCCTGCCTTACACATTTTTCTATATTAACCTCTTCTATTCTTAATGTGGCTTTCTGTCCTCTATATATCAGTTTATAAAATAACTTGCCTCTCTTTAAATTTTATTCCTATCTGTTTTAGAATATCAAACTTTTTACCCAATTTAACATTGTCAAAAGCTTTTTCAATATCAACGAATGCCACATATTTATGTATCCTGCCCCTTTTTGAGTCTCCCATCTACAATTAATCTCAAAGCTAACACTGCTTCCCTAGTACCTCTACTTTTTCTAAATCCAAACTGATCATCTCCTAATTCTGCGTCTATTCTATTCTCAATTCTCCTGTAAAATATCCTATAGTTATTATTTTCGACGCATGCGAAAGAAGACTTAAGTGTTCGATAATTTTCACACCTATCTGCTCCTGCTTTTTTTTTTCATGGTATAGTTACAATAGCACACTTTTTAAAATCTTCTGGCATTTCCCCTTTATCATAAATATACGAGTAACATACTAATTTATACAATCTATCAAGTATATATTCTCTCAAGTTCTGTAATAAGTCAGCTGGTATCTCATTCATTCCTGGAGTTTCCCTTTCTTTAAATCTCTCAATGCTTTTTCAAATTCACCTCCTAGAATTAAGTCTCCCCTCTCATCTTCTTCCAGATTTTTCTCCCTCTCCATTCTAATCTTTTATCCCCATTATAGTCTTTCTACTTACTCTACCCACATTTTCACTTTTCCTTCAGCTGTGTAAATAGGCTCTCCTTCCTTATTTGTTACATTACTTGCTTTCTTCCTTCTTTCTCCAAACTCCATTTTTACTTTTCTATAGGCCAAGTCCATTTGGACGCTGTTAAGCGTAAGGGAACCAACCAGCAAAATCTGTTTTTTTGAGAACACGTGATTCAAAGTTCAAGAGCCATGTAGAAACTATATGATATAGCGTTTACTGATAAGTATTTTTCAACGTGAGTACACATTTTTGAATCGAGGACCAATTTTGAAAAATTCTACTTTTTATGCTCTTTCTAACGATACTATTAACTCATTTTATTTACAAATGTTGGTTGGTTCCCTTACGCTTAACAGCATCCATTTGTCCCTTTTTCATAAACTCTTGTATCTTATCACTTTTTTCTTTCTTCCATTCCTCCTTCGCCTTTTTACACTCTCTCTTCATTTCATTCCTCAACTTTTGATGAACTAATCTACCTTCCCTACAGTCTGCATGCCTATATTTTCTTTGTCCATTCATCTTTCTGAGAATGTCCTCCTCATCCGTGGTTTCTTTTCGTCTCTCTTAGTTTTACCTAGATTTTCTTCTGCTAACTTTAATATTCCCTCCTTTATTTTACCCCACTCTTCCACCACACTGTTAATCTTCTGTGTTTTCTCAGCTTCTAATTCTAATACAACATCCTCTTGATATTCTTCTCTAGTACATATTCATATTTTCCAACTTTTTCAAAAAATGGGTAATTTTGAGAAACTTGCCACAATTCAGTTTTTGTGTTACATGGCGTCATACTGAATATATGATAATTTTTTGCTACATTATAGAGTATTATCCCCGTTATGTGTTCGAGTGTTTCCATTAATAAATATGATTCCCCCCCCCCATGTTGTGGCAAATTGCTGACATACCTACAAATTCCTAGGCCGTTGCTTATTACCCCTTGTATATCAAAATTTCCGTGCCTCAATATTACTGTAATTGAGCAACTGTTTTGGGAAAAAATGACATGAGAATTTATTCAAAAGGGATTGCGACATAGGTTAATACCAAAAAATGGTACCCAAAATGTACCTACCATGGCATCTCCAGCAAAGTCCAAAGTTCAGTTACTAGTTTTAGTTTTTGCCGTTCTTGGGCCATGGTCAGTTTCTTATTTGCTTCTGCAGCCACACTGCATGTCACACTTCCATATTGATGACCAACTGTATTGCTGCAGGTCTGTCATATCAACACTATCCGTCTATGTACAAGAGATCTAGAGTTCAGTCGTTCAGTGTCTTGTCATTTCCGTAGCATTATCCTGTAGCGTTTTACAATGTTTTACTTCCTGGGCCGTGTCTTATCAGTTTTTGGCCTGTGTGACACATTTCCACCCGGAACAAACGAAATGTACTCAATTAGTAATGTTATTAATATAATAAAACATTAAGCTTCTTGAGTAATGATTTTTCTAATATAAGAGTATAAATTATAAAGATTTTTTCCTAGGTTGTGGTCTGCAGTCTGTTTTCCGGGGTCCTGGCAAATCAAGATTATTGTGTACTGAGCGAAACGACAACGATCTGGAAACAAAAACTGGTTGTCCGAGGCAGAGAGTTCTTTGTCTTCAGATCATAATCGTGTCGTTAGTGCGTTTTTACTTGAATGCGTTTTGTTTTGTGGCAGTGACGTCATGCGTTGTGGGTTGCATGATCGCCGTGAGCTAACCTTTCCTTTCTAATGATCTTGACCACGACCTGAAAAATGCGCCTGGGGTACTTTGAATCTACTGGTATATTAATTAGGAAATGTGTATCGTCTGTGATGTATGAACTTAAAGAATTTGAGGTGCGAAGGGTGAAAAGGCAACATTTAATTATCTTTAAGAGTTTACTTTCACATTATTTTTATCATTTTTCAACTTAGTTTTAAATTGAGAACTTTGAGGTCAAAAATATAATATTATGAGGTCTTTTCTAAACATAAGGATTTTCTCATTTAAAAAAAAAATGGTGCTTTCCTTTTTTTTTTCAGAATATGCGTAAACTGTTTTAATTATATTACGTCAAATTACTGCATACAAGTTAGTGTTGTATTGTATTTTTTATTCTACAGATACGCATAAGTATAACAGTGTTAATCGTTATGAAAATTTGACGCATTCTAGCAGAGACGATCTGAGCATCTGAGCAATTTTTATTAGGAGGATGTGGATTATGAAAATGCCGGCCGAATGGAAATTTTTAAAAATGCCGAATTGCGAAATAGAAATTTTAAAAATGCCTTTTTCCAAATTTTTCTCAGGTTTAACCGAATACAGTTTAGTCAAGATTAATGAAATGTTTCATTCAGTATTAAAAAAAAAAAAAAAAAAAAAAAAATTAAAAAAAACTATGAAATTAGTGTGTAAAAGAAATATTAATTTCCGAAAATTTGCCGAATTGGGCAACATATTTTGCCAAAATTGTCAATAAAAACTGACTGGTGGATTGACACCCCCACACCACCCTTCTCGCACCAGCTCTATTTGGACCTAGTTGCATCCACGTTGGATTTGGAAAATTCGAATGGCATATATTTTTCCAGCAATCAATACATAATTCGTTCCCCATAATATCCACCAAACTAGACAAGATATTTTACCCATTACTAATTGCGTCCAGATTACATTGCAGCATGACTTGAAAGATGTTCACCACAACCCAAGAAATTCCTTGGCCGTGGGCATCAAATTTTGGAAACGCTGTGCTCCCTCCCCCAGTGAAAGTGAATCCCGGTAAATGTGATTAATAACATGTAGGAAACATACACTGATAATCCCCATACAAAAACTCGAATAAAATAGCCTTCTGTTTTTCAACTTTCCAAACATCAAATGTGACAAGTTTCTGAGAATTGCCCAAATTCCATACTTGTATTTTTACCTCTTCTTTTTTACCAAGTTTCTTCAATTTAAGCCTGCATTTCATTACTATAATCACTGTCAATATCGGCTCTCCAATAAGTTTTACAGTCTAATATTTCATTCCTAAAACGTTGTTTCGTGATAATATAATCAACTGAATATTCACCTTCGTTACCTGGACTCTTTCATGTACCCATACCTACCTTCTTCTATAATGATTTTTAAATTGATTATTTCCTATAACGAAGGTGTACTTCGCACAGAACTGTATGAAACGTTCTCCCCTTTCACACACACACACGTTTCTCATTCCTAATCTTAAATCCCCAACTATATTACCTTCTTTTCCTTCACCAATACTAAATTCTTCATATACCTCCTCAATTTCTTCATTCTCGTGAGTATTAGTAGCATACACTCTTGTACCGTTGTTTTAACTGCTAAGGGGAAAACAAAATTAAAATGACAAAATCATGAAAAAACATCAAAATGACAAAACCCTGAAGATGACAAAACTCATGACATAACAAAAAAATATGAAATGTCTATCTGACAAAATGACAAAAAATCGTTTTGTCTAACATCACTATTGATAATTCATATTAGGTATATGGTGAGGGATTATTGGAAGTGTAAGAGTCGGGTAACATGGCGGAAAATATTTTCGTTTCGGTATATTTTCAAATATTATTCAAGTTTCACTGATCGTTAGTTAATTACTTAGTCAAAGGTTATTAAAAGTGTTAGCGCTGTTTCACGGTGAATCTAAATCATAATGCTACTGATCAGATATGTTTCTTTTCTACGACCATTTACAACTATAACAACCACTAATAAATGTAAGTTATAACATGTAATCTATTTAAAGGGGATTTTGATAAATACAATGCCTATGAGGGTTGCCAGCCCCTTTAAATACAAATAGTCGCCATCTCCAAACATTTTTCTATATGTTGAAACACCTTTGTGGTTATGCTGCAAGAAGTTTCCGTATACTTATGCAGTACTCGACTTTGTGGTATCCTCATGCTCAATCTTTTGGTGACAGTGGCTCGGGGACTCACAAGACTGATTCCTCCTTTCCAGAACCCCCTCCGCCGTTGTTGTTCCCCGAAACTGTAGCGGAAGGGTCCTAACAAATATCTTATTCTTACAGTTTTACCATCATGTATTAACTAAGTTCCAAATTTCTCATTTTTCCAAGTTGAGAATGAAATTAGCAAAGAGAATAAAAGGAGTTTCCTTGTGTTATTTTATCATTTATATCTACCAACGCCTTTCTACTTCTGAAAATAACCTGTAATACGTCAATAAAATAACTATACCACTTGACAACCCTGGTAAGAGTAATAACACATTTACTTCATCTGCCTTCACAAACTCCAGACACATAATTCATCATACTCGTACCTCTCGCCAAATTCTGAGCACTGCAATACGGGTTTCGCAGGAATCCAGCATAATTTTTAAAGCTCGAATTACTCGTATGCACCAACATAAAACGATAATAGTTTGTTGACAAATGTAGAGTAATACGTGTACTTTAGCAGTTAGCACACAGTCGATAATTCTGTAATTAGTGTAAAAGTGATTATTTTAGCTCGCTCATAACGCTTTACAATGGTTATTTTTACCTATGAAGGTCGTTGAGGACCTCATCACACCAATTTCTGTATAAGATCCCAGATACGATATTTTATTATTGTAGGATGCACCTAGATTTTTTACAGTGGGTACCCCGTAATCAATAATGGCTTTGAAGAGACACCGTGATGAACACGAAACACGTACACAGGTAATTCAACCGCAACAAATATGGCTAAAACTAGTTCGAGTACTTTGATCGCAATTCCGCAGTTAGAATTTAGAATGAGTTGATTGATTGAGCGGACTATGATACGTCAACAAGATACACATAGGATTTTCCAGTTTTCGATGACGTATGAATATAGTGTGCCGGTATTCGTATGTTGAATGGTAGGTATGAAGTATCAACACTTGATGTAGGTACCTATATCTACCTCCGGTCACTGACGCGATGCTCGAAAGGGTAATTCCTGTGGCCGGGGGTGCGGTGTCATAGGGGCCACTTTGGCATGCGTGCATCGCCATACGTCCCACCACACATAAGGTAAAAAGGTGCTTATATCTAAATACCTAACGCGTTAAAGCAGTTTCAGTCATTGCTTCACGTATACCACCAACAGTATGACACTATTAATTAGGCAGACATCAGGAAAGCGCATGACTTGGTCAGTTTCAATTACTAAGGAACTGACAGTCAATAATGTAATATCGTTTTCAGTCCAGCATTGCAGCAGGAGTAGCAATAGCAGCGACAGATGCAGCGCTTCTCGATGAAATGAAACAGAAATCCCTCACTTTTTCTTCAGTAAACGGGTGCAAATACCTACACTCAAGTTCTTCATACCAACTGATATCAAAGAGTCTCTTATTTCAATTTGAGATGTCTACAGCAAGGTCCAGACCCACCGACATTTCAAAGTCCATATGCAGGGTGAGGCAAAAGCGAGTTTTACTGGGCTTCAAACCAGAAAACAGAAACTTCAGACAAGCACAGTTCTCTGTTGATAAGAATTTGGAATTTGTTTCAAATTCTTGAAATGTAAGTTTCAAGATATAGCTTGCTTTGATTCAAATTGCCAATGGGGTTTCCTTGAATGACCCCAGTCACCCTTTGCTTTGTCCTCTTGGGATAATGTAAAATTAGTGATCTTATAAGGGTTCCAAGCACGCAAACATTGCTATACTCAGAAGTAGGGCTAGATTCTATCATTCCGCATTTTGCCGGCCAAGAACGAATTACTTTTATGACTACAATCACAAATGCCAGAAAAAGCGATTCAATTTTGCGACTATATTCATTTCACGAATCCCTAAAAGAGACCTAATGTGCAGGTAATTCCAAATCAATATTTCAAATTATGCACACTCATAAAATTAATTCAGACGGCAGAATTGATGTAAGTTATAAGATTCCATGTGTAGAGTGCGCCAATTCACTTTTTCTTCTTTTGTATTGTAGAGCGCTTTCGGCTGTTGTACCATCATCAGTAGCACTACACAACTACTGCCACAGAGCAGTCAACATACTAAACGACAACAACCTCAGAACAACAGAAATCAACAAGATAAGACAAATAGCAATTAACAACGAATATCAACCACAAACAGTAGACAGAATAATTAACAAACTGGCACTGACACAACCAAAAAGCATATAGACACTGAACCAACAACCACAAAAACAGACAAATCCACAAGAGCAATACCATTCACAGGAACAGCCGAAAGCGCTCTGGAATACAGAAGAAGAAAAAATTAATTGCCACACCCTACACATGGAATATTACCAAGTTCACTCACACTCCGAAAAGGATACTGAGTTATAAGAGCTCAGATATATGATGCATGCCTGTATAGTCTCTCAAATGTATACTGACTTTATACATATTATACAGACAAGATGAAACAGGGGATGAAAGGAGAAAAGCAGGAGAATCAATGACCTCAACTCAATACATATAAATGTTCAGATGTGTGTGTTCATGTTGACAGTATCTCTAAAATTTCATAATTCAGGGGCCCTCTTTTACAATTCTCATATGAGCGCCGGGTCCCTCTTTTCCCTCATACATTTAATCATTTTCGGTCCTATCAGAATCACAGGGCTGACGTGTGCTGAACAGCCATCACTCCGGCGACGAAGTTCGTGTCGGAATATCGCGAGTATGACACGTGGATCATTAGCCGCTCGCATAGTATCATTTCACAACGCACAAAATTCTCCCTTTTTTCCCATATCGCAGAAATGATAATAAATGATAAAATACACACAAATATCATGTCCTTTCGTCATCATGGGGATCTTTTTGCTTCTCCTTACATCATACAGTTTCAGAAAAAAAAAGAAAAAAAAATTTGAAATCGAAAAAATAAGTCTCTGTGGTTAACCCTGTTTTAGAATTTTTATGATGAAACTTATAGTATTCCTAAAGATGTCCAGTACTTCTTTCAGGCTCCCCAAGATATTTCTAAGATCAGTCCAAGACTCTTCCAGACTTGCTGAAGACCACCTGCCAAACCTTTTTGAACTAGTATGAGATCATTTTAGGCTCTACGGAAACGTGTGCAATACTCTTTGAGACTTGTCATGAAATCAAAACATGTTAGAAAGTCGTCTAACAAGATAGAAAAACCCTTAAAAGTCTAAAGAGCGATTAGCACGGCGAAATGAGTCTTGAAAAATCACAAGCAATTCTGACAGAGTCTCAGAAGTCTCAAGTACAGAATAGTCTTAAGAAGTCTCAATCAAGCCTAGATTAGCTTTAAGAAAGTTCAGAAGAATCTTATAAGGATAGTCTTATATGTCTGGAAAATATTTAGAGAAATCACGAAGAGTCGAGGAAAAATTCAGAAGAGTCTTTAAGAAGTCTTGAAGAACTTTGCAAAGCCTGTCACGAAGGTCTCACAGATCGTGAATAAATCTGTAAGACTCTTAAGCGGACTTAAAAGTCTGGAACAGCCTTGAAGGTAGTCTAAAACATCGGAAGAATCTTACAAAAGTCTTGAAAAATCTTTAAAAATTTTGGAATGGCCTAGAAGAATTTTAAGTTGTCTGGATGAGTCCCCAAAAGTTTGAAATCAGACTAAGAGTCTTGAACAGGTTGAACAGTTCATAAAAATATTGCTCAGCAAGTTTTAAAAAAAGTATTGAAAATTTCGAGAAATCTCAAAAAATTCTCCATCCGGCCTGTGACGATAGTCTTAACCTCTAGTCCCGAAGAATGTTAACGAGTCTCAAACATGTTTTCAAGAATCTCAGAATTTAAACTTTTGCTTCAGCTTCCAACAGTCATGAACAAGCCTGAGGCCCTCTTGAAGATTTAACTTTACTCGGGAATGTTCGAAACAGCATTTTAATCATCCATAATACAGAGCTTCTTAGATAATATTTGAATAGGGATGTTTTTCAATGAATTGCACATGTTGTTTTTCAAACTGCACCATTTTACATTTTTGGAACAGTACTATACAAAGCAAATTGCTTCTCTTTCTAAGTTAATATTCATTTAACGAAATTCATAAAAGAGCAAGGGATGTTAAGGCTCTTTTCCCCACTGAGGTCTATCTTTTTGCATAAGAAAAATCATCAGCATAAGGTGAAGCCGGTTTTGGAAAGAGATGGGAAAGGAGCAGCACAAAAGAACAGGACCTCTATAGACGAATTTATCAGCGATGTATGGAATTCTGAAAGTTCGCCGCCAACACAAGTACTCCGGGATATAAGGTCCTGATATAGAATTTTGTCATCGTGTTGTCTCGAAAGAAGAAGAAAAGAAAAATAAAAAAATTTCAGAGGTGAAAGAAGAATTTAGGGAAGACCGGGGAACAGTGTAACACTTTTCATCCATTCTGATCTGTGAACTACAAATTAATTTTGAATTCAGACTTGAACACCTCTACTGAAAGATACAACCTTCGGCTACATTTCGGTGTTATTACCGCCTGAAAATGTCAAAACCTGAAGAGTCTAGAAATTATCTTAGCCATGTACTTTCTTATCACACTGTACTCTAGTATCTGGGTACAGTGTAACACTGCCAAAAGGTTGATAGGGTAATCGTTTAGCTTGGAAAAATTCAAAATTTTCTGAATAATAGATCCAAAAATCTCTTGGCACAACGTACAAACTACAGTTTTATCAAAATTAGCCACAGTTGTATCAAAATTAGCGGATACCGGGCATATCAAAATGTAAACATTTCATAAACGACAGTACACAGACGTATGGAAGAAAGAAATACTGTTACACTGTTCCCCATCACATCATTTTATCAAGTATGACATATTATCGAAAAATTATCAAGTCAAATCCAAATTATACTGCTTGATTCGAAAATGCATACTTTTCTCGTAATTTTTATATATAGATCGTCAAAAGAATAAATTTTAATGAGAAAAATTTTGATTCAAAAATATTTAAAATTGCAGCGGAGAAAGACCAAAAAATCAATTAAATTTTTTCTTGTTTATGTAGATGAAAATCGAGGCATTGCATTTTTTTCACACATTCCTTTCTAAAATTACCATATAGTAACCAAACCGGCAACATTTTAGAGAGTTATAAAGCAATTTAATGATCACTGTTACACTGTTTCCCAGTCTCCCCTGTTGCTAATTAAAATGTAGCATCTTGAAAAAGCAAGTTTTATGGGCAATAAAAAAAAAAAATGTATCAATAATTTTGTACTACGTGAAATTCATTTTATGGAAATCATGTTCAACCACTTTCCATGATCTCTAATTTTTTTCTATGTCGTTATTACAGCTGTCATCTTGCACCTCCTTCTCATCGGTATGCACCACAGTTCGGAGAATATGCCCAAACTGTAATTAAAACCGAACTTAGCGATCTTTAGAACCAATTATTGGACATCCATATTAAACTTTACAAAATACTAGACCCCCCCCCTCATTGCATGGGCCTCAATTTCAAATATGGGATAAATACATGAAAGGAGGCAGGCAAATAAGCCCCCAAAAACAATATAATTCTGTGAAGTGGTAAGGTAGCTGAAGAAGATGATTTTATTATCTTCATAAGCTCTGCATCTGTGTTAAAAAGTAATAATTTTCTTAACGGGGATATCTTGAATTCCATTTTGAGCAGTTCTAATCTAGATACAAGAAAATTGCTAATGACCATTTTTATGGGAAACTTAATGCACAATTTATTGCAAATAAAAAAGAAAAAGTAGTTTAACAGGACAAGTTTCACGGGACATTGAAAAAATATGAAAATTTTCTGTACTAAAATTTATTTTAAGAACACACACCATTTTTTTTTCTGTGGTTACCACAACTGCCCTCTACTATTACCTACTGGTTCCATTTTTCCGTCTAGTTCCAGTCATGAGAAAAAAAAAAAAAATCAAAGATAGAAAACTTTTCAAAATTTGACCATAACTCAGCCCCTTGAAAAGTAAGAGTATGCAAACATATCTACATATCTTCAGGGTAGGTTGCTTACTTACCAGGTGGAGGGGGAGGGTCATTGCAAGAGAGACACCCTGTATGATAAATTATCCCTGCCTAGTTACTCAGGATATCTAAGCAAGAAGTAACCAATAAGGCTTATACCCCCGTATGTTTCAGATCAAGTTACATACGAGGAGCGATATTCCAAAACGGCATAAGTCCATTTTTTCAAAAGTCCTTTTATAGCGCCATCTGATAGAAGATATACGTATATACATTGCTATATTGTCAGCCGACCAATATTCAGTGTAGGTGTGTTCTACTAAGCAACTTAACTGTCGCTAATGACACATATAATATGGTATACACAAAAGTACCACACGTTATTTCACTCTCCTGTATAGTTTTGAAAAGTGAATAGAAGCCATTCTGGAATATCGTTCCTCATATACATCCCGTATGAATTTGAAATTAGTTATATGACCAGAAAAACTTGCAGTTAGATACCAAAGTATAACAGCTACAATACAAATCATCAAGGGAGAGGTATTGCCTCAACTCACTGAGGAACAAAAGCCACAAGATTAGTTTGGTTGCCTCCGAAATAGATCTAATAAGACGCTATTTCAAAAGAAAACTATACAGGTATTAAAAACGTGAAAAATACCGATTACTAAGTTACTCATATGAGTTTACAGGGTATTTTTGAATCAAAAGTAGGTAAGTACTTCAACCTGTTATGTCAACAGTATCAACTTTTTACTATACCAATAACTAATAAGCCTACTATCTCCCGATTACCTACTTCGATGAATGACAATGCAAACAGTTCCTAATACATACAAATACAGTAGGTACATTTGCATTGGAAAATGAATATTTTCAAAGAACTCAATCGGACATATCCATCAAAATTCGATAATTAGACTGGTATAACGCATCATACAGCGACAATGTAGTATAACAGAGCTAAATGACATTTAGAGGTGATAAGATTATGTAAGAAAAAAAGGAACTATAGACGGCATTTATCACTTCCATCTGCAAATAAGCATGACGGTAATGAATAGTGCTTATATGAAAAAATAAAGTACCGGTGAAATTTAGTTTGAACGTGCGAATGTATCGCTAATCAGGTGACAAAATATGCTGAGTGACGAAATTAAATTATAGTATTTTATATTTTCAGGTTTAAATGGACTTGCTGATTACACGCTAAGACACTTCATCCTTCGACAACTCTCCGTTCACTTTTAATTGCTTCCAAAAATGGATTTCTTTCTCTTGAGAATTTGTGGTCTTGTCGGTAAGAATTGCTCACCATTCGGCTCTCACTGTACACTCTTACTCTTGAATTTCTCATTCCAAAGTATAGTCACAAGGGGCCTGACTCTCTTTCTCTCTATCATCTACTGGAGGGTAGATTTGATTCAAAGAAACGTTATGACACACGCATTGCAAGAAAGCAAGTACATATCTTCATTATGAACATTGGGGCACAATTAGATCTCTTCAGAGAAAGGGTTGAAGAAGGGGTGCAGAAGTTAACAAGTACACAATAATAAGTAATAGCTTATTTGGACCCGATTGTTTGCAAATGTATCAATAAAACAATCACACAGCAGGATAGTTTCACAGCCAATTTCTCGTTTTCCCAGCTTTGAACGACATTTCCCAGAAAACTACTATGCACTGAAATCGTCCCAGAATGGTCAGCAGTTTTACTGATAAGAGGAATTTTGCCTAAATATTAACGTTTCAATTTTTTTGTTATGAAAGATTGAAGAACATCAGGGTATTGTTGGGCACTATCAATAGTACTATTGATAGTATTGAATAAGGTTTTGCTGAAAATTATCAAAACGATCCATCGTTTTTACAGAGTATAACCAGGGATGTTAAGCTGAAGCCACTACTGGCTTAAGCCAGAGCTTAAGTCACAATTTTGATTATTATTCATTAAGCCAAAAGCCAGCCAGGCGAGTTCTTCAAGTCCGTTTTCAGTTCACCAGTCAGCCATACGCAAGTTTTGTGGCTTAGACTTATCAAAGAAAAAATTAAAAGAATCTGCAAATAAATTGATTAAAAAATTTGTTATCTTTTAAAATGCTTTACCGTGAACGGCTATATCAGTACTTCAGGGATCAGTATTCAGTACATCGATTCTAACTGGTCTTATTAGCTATGAAAATTATGGGGAATTGCAAGCTTTGTAACTTGTGACTGAAGTCAACTCATGTGCAAAGATTAAGCCATAAGCCAAACAGCATTAAACCAAATTTAAAGTCAGAAAATTAGTTTCAAGCCATAGCCAAGTCAACCAGCAGCTTAAAAGCCATCAGCTAAGCTTAAGCCAGTGACCATTGACTTTAAAACACCCTTGAGTAAAGCTATCGCTACTACTGTATGATTTTTCTTAACTATCGAATATTTTCAATAATTTTTTTCTCTCAAATGAATAATATGATTTATAGTTTAATCATCTATGTATAGATATTGCATTTTGAATCATAATCGATTAAAAACTAATCTGTAGTCGGCGTGGTCTTTCATCTAAATTGAACTGTTACCTAAAGATCTAAATTCTGAATGATGAAACAAAGAACCGACTAATCTGTGTAATAAGCAATTAACCCAGAAGCGTATTAAGATCGGATTTACCTCTAACTAAAGGACTAGGTAGTTGGAAAATATATGTCTAACAATCATGAGTAGGTCAATTTATTGAAAGAATGCATTGTAATGACGATGATCAAATTTGGAGACACACCACTATCAAAATGATTTGGTACTATCGGCCCTTATTCACTCAGCGTTTTCAGTTTTGATGACTTCCTACCATTTCCACTATTTCCCAAACCTATAACTCTGCCCAGATGCTGGGGTGCCCCACGTATTGTAATGATTATATTCCAACAAATACACTCATCATACATACATGCGCATAAATGGAGTAAATAGACAGGTTATTATGAAATTTACAAATACGTTCATGAATGAATATTATAGCTTTCTTACCCAAATCGGATTCGCCCGTATCCAACTCAAGATGCCAGATTCAATCAACTGTTCGGATCTCTCGAGATTCGTAGAACATCGATTCTGCTGATTTCTAAGGAATCACGAGACTAGATACTGCTAATCCGTCAATACGCACATCGCACACAATCGAACACGTAAATCAGTTCTCACTGAAAACGCGTGAATGAAAAAATTATCACGAAAACGATATGACGAAAATGAGAAATAACCATGCAAATACTCTGAAATGAATACCCACCTAATAATTATGGTTAGCTATCGAAAGATCGAATAACGCGCGCAATTAGCGAGTGAACGTTAAAATTCTTTAAAGGCTGTCCTAAAAAGAGAAAAATAACTAATTAACGCAATTTCGAAAAATTACGAGCCAAATGAGAGAAAAATTCGATATTTTAACGAGGATGGAACATGCAAAACGCGATAACAATGGGGCGGTATAAGGCAGAAATCACACAGGCTGGTAAATATCAAAAATACACAAAATCGGAATCTGAATTACAGTTCGTAATGAAAGAATCGAATACCTACTGAGTCAGCTGAATATGCGTGAATGAAGAGATAATTTCAATACATGGTAGAAGGGACACGCCGGTATCACCTGCTGCGGTACCATTTTGTTTAAGCACTTGATTAAACAAATAAACCACGGATGTATAATTATTCAATTACAAATGACAATAATTTAAAGACTTCGGATTCTGAACTTTCATTATTAACTATAATTACTGTAAACACAAAAATAAGTATCATTTCACATCCATCAGTATGTGGTTTCTAATTAGAACAATAGAAGGAACTGTTTACAGAATCTTATAGAGGAAAATTGATGCATGCTTCAGGGGAAAAAAGACACTCCAGGTGCAATGCACAACTGACTAACAAGTGGCCATTGCGCTTATAACATTTTAACTCATGTCTCAAATAGGATAGTTAAATGGTATGCATATACTATGCTAATATTATATGTCTACTAGATAAAATGCTCACCAAAACATATTTTCAATATAAGTATATTGTATATTCACACCACTTTACCGACTCATATTTGTGCAGATAAGTGATAAGAATTTTATACGGCGTTTCAGTTTTCAGCTGTCAAGACAACTATAATACATTTATGATATGTTCCAGAATAAGCCAGAAAATAAACATTGGCAGGATATTACAAAAGTGAATATACAGTATGTAATGGTCTGTAACTCATGATTACTTACTGAATTAGAAAACATTTTACAACAAACCTGAAGTGGCGAATGGAAGTATAACATTTCATCAGCTAGCAGAGTTGAGAAAGCGTGGAAACTCAACCAAAGGGACCAAACAAATCCATAGGAATCAAAAGTCTGAGTTACTGAGTTTTGAAAATTATCCATTGGACAAGAAAAGCTAATCAGGTTAGGTGCTCAGAAGCAAGTGGTGTAGTTCATTCTGTTGCTGTGACAGACTATATTAACCAACAGCTAACAAAGTGGCATTTAGCGCAGTCTGTCACTACAAATAAAAAGGACTGAATGCTTGCAGTGAACCCTCTATGTTTCCATTGAATTCAAAATCACTTCAAGTCGGATTTAGATTTAAAAATAAATACAGATGCTGTTAAGCGAGACAGAATCAAGGGACAATTTTTTTTTGTTGAGAATACGTGATTCCTGATTCAAAGTTTAAGAGCCATGTACAAATGTGAGTACACATTTTTAAATTGGGGTCCCAATTTGGAAAAATTCTACTTTTTACGCTCTTCCCAACAATACTAATAACTCAGGTTGTCAACAAAGTACGCTTGGTTCTGTCTTGCTTGACAGCATCCATATGATGATTAGAGAATAACTGAAAGTTTAATATGAATCCAGACAGTGCTGTCAAGCTGAAAACCAGTGCCATATGGACGCTGTTCAACAAAAGGGAACCAACTAACATTTGTAAACAAAATAAATAGAGATTAAAATAGACTGATGGTTCAACCAATTGAACGGCTAATATGCAAATAATATTTTTGATTTATTATATTTGCGAATATACAATTCTCTTGAATTACCTAACACATTGCTCACCAGGTCCAATATATATGTATATTGATATTATTGGCTATGATGATTAACGCACACATTGGAACACAATCATCAATCAGCTTATGTTCAGGACTTTTGATTGGAATTCAAATACCTAAATCTGCCAAGTCCTCAGTTTACAAAATGTGATGATATTTTAGAAGTAGTTCTGATAGTAGTTTTCCTGTTCCAATCTTCTACACAAACACAAAATCAAAAATAATAAAAAGTGAGTATAGTTTTCTCCAAATATGAGAACACCTCAGATTTGAGACCAGTGTAATTATTTACACTAAAAAATCCATTTTCATTTACATACACATTTTATTACTTTGAAGAAGCAATTAAATCATTATGCTGTCTACCATGGCCAATAACATCGCTTAGGTACAGCTAAAATAATAACATTTCAATTTTATTTTTACACATCAAATGTACATTGTTATCATTCTCACATGATCTGTAGAATACAAATAGATATTCTTTTCAAGTTACTAAATGATGGGGATAATAATCAAGCCTATCTTCCAAAGGATTTAGATTCTCTACTTTGGATAAAACAAAACTGTGCCAAGCATTAAATTGAATTTTCTTACTATGCAGTTCCTAGTCAGTTATATAGCAACTTTCTAGCCCAATAAGATAAGAAGATTTTTTTTTACTGAAATGGCAGTTGTCTTTTAAAACATAGCAGTACACATATTTAACAAGAGATCCTTCAATGTAACAATAATAGTGAGCATGAAACCTACAATATCCCTATAGTGCTTGCAAAAATCAACCAAGTATAGCCATTGAATACTTGTATTTTCTAACTTAAAATAGACTGGAATGGATGAAATTAAGATTATTATAGCTGCATTCACTAACAGAACAAACTGATACACCTTTACCTTATCCCTTCTCATAATAATTCAAAACCCAGTGATTCTTAGATAACAGAAACATAAAAGATATAACTAATATTTCAAGTTGATTTTAAAAAATGCAGACATAGATGATAATAAAAAAAAAAATCAATCTTAATGAAGCTAATATTGGAATGATGGACATGAGAACAATAACATACAAAGAATAAATCACAATCAACAGGAGATGACAAAGTTGTATGAATAAAAACCTTTCATTATTATACTTTTTGAAATCATAAGCGCATACACTTATATACCAAAAGAAATAATAAAACTACCACTAAGACTTTCAAAATTGGTGAAGATATATGTAAGTGGTGGTGTCATTATCACTACATGCTTCTACATTAATTTACTAAGTACAAATATTATGTTTAAGTTGTTAATAACTAGTAAGTGGCTCGAGTTAATCAGAGAGGAATGAAGATGTTTATTTGTTGTTGGAACCCTTAGAAATGCCATCAGTTTTTGAAATACAAAAACTGTTTGGTGAGAATCAACATATCAATACCATGGACATTTCCTGGACACAATAAACAGCAATCATCACTAAACCCAAGTTTAGAAAGGAAATAATCCAGTTCATGAAGAACCCCTCTCTGAAACACACATGCATACTTACACTGTGTGAACAACTGAAATCCATTTAATACAGGCAAATAGAAAAGGACATATTCAGTTTTTATACATGAAGAAACAGCGGACACATTCAGTACACATTCATAAAGAAAGAAAACATGTCAGCAAACTTTCTGTTCTGATTTACAAATGTGAATATCTCTGGTTCAGCATCCAGATCACATTCACCTTCATAATCACATGTGGAAAAACATGAACAATAAAAGTTCACATTCATAACAAATGTGGACATATTATATGTCAACTTTTATACAAGAACAGACATGTTCTCAATTTATAATCATATTTGTGAACAGAGTGGTGAAATTTTAACAGTAACATATAAAAGGTGGATAACTGAATGATTTATATTAGGTACCTAAGCCATTACCAGCCAATGTGTGAAATAACTGTAATATAACCAGAACCAATATCTAAAAAATTGACATAAAACTGTAAATAACAGTTAAAATTTTGACATAATTATTAACTAACAGTTACCTATTTGCTATAATTTGTGGTTATAATCCAATACTGTTATTTGAATACACATAACATAAAACTGATTATTCTGTATTAACTATAGTGTGACTGTAACAAATATCTCAATTTATGCAGTTTCCCAACTCTTTTTGTAAACAGAAAGTTTATTGATATGTTCACTTCTAGCATGAAGGTGAACTAAACCTGTTCATGCCAAGGTCTATTCATGAATGTGAATATAAACAAACATGATAATGAAGGTAATCTGGTAATGATGTTATATAACTATGTGAACAACTATTTTTTTTACATACCTAGCTAGTTAGTTGAACTTATTATTTTACTAGATAACCATCAAAGTTCTTATAATATAAGTATCAACATAATGAACAGTTGGCATCACATTAACGCTATTAGTAGCAACCCTCATAAACAACTGTTGATAATCCTGTTTGGGCTATAAGTCTTCAACTGTTTGAAAACGAGTAGTTGGACAAGAAGGCATTTTCTATATTATTTTATTATTTCTGTTTTAATTGAGATTATTCTGTCTACTTTGCTTGAATATTGTTGTTCTTCAACTGAATAAACCTGTGCATTTACGTGAACATAACAAAATTAATAATTGATAACTATTTCTTATCACTTGTTATCACATCCATAAAAAATGATACAGAGCTTTCACTGTTGGAGGTGTGATCTACGTTTTTGTCTAAAAACTTATCTGGCTGATAATGAAAATGTTATCAATGAAATTATAAAAGAGGAATGATGTAATAGAGTAACAAGAAGCTACGGATATTTTTGATCTCAATTGTGAATTCCCTTTACAGTGAATTCAAAAATACAAAGAGAAAATTCACATTCAAAGGATCAATGATCATCAACAGTGAGTTAGATTTTGGGCAAAAATATAGACTACATAGAGTAAGGTGAAAGTCTCATTGCTCATTACGTTAATTAAAATAATAATCCAACACATTGCAGAGATTGCAATGAAACAGGAACAAATATCAGGGGGTCATTACAAAATCATGAGAACTTGTCACTTATTTGTTTACATTAATTAGGTAAAACATATTTGATTAATGGGAAATTAGGCAAGAATTCACAAAGCTACATGATATCAGCAAATACGAACACCACCACTGTACACAACTGACCAAGTACATAACAATACATGTCATCAGCTGATTAATCTTTAATCAATTAAGTAAACATGATTATATCAAATTATTAAATAAAGCTAACGTTTCTGTAATGACGTACGTATAAATTGAAAGTTTAAGTAGTATTCAAATTACAGGAATTTTCGGTTAAACACCACCGCCTTTGCAATTCATTAACAATAGTTTCCCAAGTAATTCACATAGAGATATTATAAGATTATAACTGGGTGAAGTATAGGTTATAAGGAATGATCAACTATAGTTTTAAGCGAGAAGTAGGGCAAGTTTCCAGCAACAACAAACACTGAACAAGGGAGCCCTTTTAATAATTCAAGTCAGCCAAATGTTGGGGGTCAAATGTGGGAAACAACTGAATCTTTCCTCTGGTAAGAGTATCCGGCCGTGACTGTGTCCGGAGAAAGGGACCGTATGCCTGATAGATCATTTCTGGGCTTTGTGTGTGTGTGTGTGTGTGTGTGCAGTGTCACGAGCGCTCACTAAATTTCATTCTACATCCCAATGAACGTACACGCTTGACTTGAGGCAACTATGGCCGCTGGAGGTCGCTAAAACTGGTTTATGTCATGTTGGTACATGTAAAACACACATTTCTCGAAAAGTAATTTTCAATGTAAGGTGCAATTCTTAAGGCACGATCACCAGCAGTATTAGTAACACTACCATTATCTGCATTTAGTACCTCAGGGCGGCTTTGTACGGCAAATTCTCAGTTGACAAAGTAACCACACTAGAAATGATAACAAGAATACAATGACTCCCGTTTGAATTTATGTACTAAGACGACTGTACTAATCTTCAAAAAACCAAAAATCCAACACATACGCAATACTAAGCATTCACTAATACGCAGAAATCAAGATACAGCTCTTTAGGCCAGACAACAAGAACGTTCAATCATTTGCTCAAACTACAAATCTCAAGAAGAGCATAAAAGCTATTTCCGGCCATGTCTATAAAGGTTTCCAGGTTCCTAATTTGAACTTAGCTAATAAGTACATCTGCCACCGTAGGAAGGTCTCAGTCGAGGGGAGGGTCGTGTTTGCTACAGAACATATCCCGTCATCTTATTGTTGTAATTAATAAGCTTAAATACATTTTGAAATGCTCTTTTTGACAGGGCTGGAACCTTCCCGTTCTACGCCTGTGGCATCTGCTCTCAACGTTGGCAAACGAGGTGTTGGGCAAATACATTTTAAATAAGCTGCCTATACAGGTAAAACGATCTCCCAGGCTCCTAGACTATTCCTAAACTTTTAGACTATTTTATCGCTCTGTAATAAAATATTAAAATTCAGTCTTTAAAACGTTACTAAAAATAAAGTCATTTAAAAAGGATACGATTTGAATACATTACAGTAAGAATATTAAAAATTGACACGAGAACTTATTTGCGACAGCACGCCCTCGTAAAGGAATAAGCATCGAAAATGCTGATATTCACGCCACTCTTCGACGTTAAGTACACTTCGCAACCACACCACAAAAATAGAAACCATTTCAGTTCCTGAAAACAGATTAAAATGATATGACCTGTAACGGCGCAAACGTTCGGAACGCGGAGTTCGACCGTAACGCAAGATGTCAGAGCCTCCAGGGCCTGACTCCAATCGGCCTATTATAACAACGGCCACAGTTTGACTAATCGTAAATGTAAGACGAGCCTTAAGACTAAAATTTCTAACGTAACGATTCTTCGCAAACAAACTTAACGAATAATTAGTTACCAAGATTTGACTTTAAATCTACCTACAAGCTCAAGCTGAAACTACTCATGATAGAAACACATTACATATGCAGCCTGTTACCGTGAGCTTCGGCACTTCTGATTAGACACCTCAGACCGAAGGTATTCCTTCGGCTATCTGACTGCATCAATCGAAACTGCAAGCCAGGGTAATTCTACACCGAAGTGATTCATACCAAGTGATTGGACTCGCGTAGTTTTACGGTTCCGCATCCGCAGCGCCACCGTCAAGTTACTTAACTTTTACACCGCATTAAGCGGGAGCTGGTTACATTATTCGATTTTACTCGAGAAATATTCGTTTCTATGAACAAATGAAGAGAACTACACTTCAGCTAAGCCAATAAATTAAAAAAAATCGCTGTGGTTCTTGCGTTTTCAGCGTTCTATGAATTTTGAAATCAACAATCTGCGAATACAATTTTGGGAAATTCACGGAGATTGACAAATGACAATTATCAAGGAAATATTTTGGTCAAAGGTCATTTAATCGAAATCTATCGAAATTTCCTATAAAATCAAAATGTATTAGCAGATTGCAAACGTCAGAAATGATGAAACACTGATGACACAAACACCCGTAAAGTATTAATATCGAGCGAAACTGAAGAATACATACAACACAATACAAAAGTAATGTATGCTGATGATGGCGCTGCCTGGTGGAATAAATTAGCTTTACAATTTTTCCAGAACACAAAGTTTACATAGTTGAATAGCAAGTCGAATTACTTGGTTACCATCGCCGGGGGTATCTTGGAACAGTTGTGTAACTTGGACCACGAATAAATCTACACGGTATTCATGAATTTTGACTGTTCACGGCTCAAACTCAGAAATAAAAGTACAGTTTCAAGGATTAGCTTAAGTGGACAAGTAAGATGGCTCATATGCATGTCTGCCGGTGTGTTCCAAGTTACCTGGCTCTTTCAAGATACCCCATTCGGTATAAATACTTTGTTTTACATTATCAAAGCTACGCAATAAACAGTGCCACGACCTATGAAATTTAACTAACAAAATAGCGTTCACGGCTATACAAACAAAAACAAAAAAATAATATTAATGGTTACAATATAACTTGAAATGCTATGAACGATAATAGGTAGTAAGAGTAATAAAAGTAATAGTAAAAATCGTTATTAAATATAAATTATAATATGACTATTCGATGAATGTATTATTTGTAAAAGTAACGTGAACAGCAACGGCATGAGATGAGCTTTTGAAAGAATTGCAGTACATTTAACAAACTCTTCGCAGAAATTTCTAGAAACATTTTCGTACATGTACGAAAAAGTAACACTCCTACCGTCGCTGACAGTACACTGAAAGCCACATATAAAATTGACCGGTAATATGTACTATTCCGCATATTTACGCGTAACTACTGAATGGGTTGACCGATGCGACTGGCTGAGCGCCTTCGACCAGATTAGACTTTGAAGATGCAGCGGGAGGAAATTGCTGATTTGGAGAGTAAACTGTGGCGGCGTTGTTTCGCATCTCTTCCCGAGGTGCCCTGCAAGTACAGAACGCAAGTTGGAAATTTAAATCAGTCACGCCGTTAGTCGAAAAACAATGCCTGCAAATTGGCGGAAAAGAGCGCTAAGCATCTGTAACTTTTTACTACTCAATTGTAAAGGGCCAAGAGACGTGTCACCCCTGGCGGATTTACTCGGAAACTCAGAATACTCTGCAGTTTCAACGATGAGAGAAAAATTGATTTTTTGAAATTCCTCCCTCCTCTATGTGTGTGCTACCTTTATATGTTGAGAGAACTTAAAGAAGAACTAAAGACACATGGAAGGAAAACTCTGACAGATAACCCCTTATGAAAGCAAGGGGATACTACAACAGTATTCTCTCCAGGAGATGCGTCTCCACAATCACAATTATGATGGAAATTCACCAAGTAAATGATAATTCAGGACTAAAAAGTCTTCCATTCTGATGTCCTGGCGAGGACTACCAAGTGAGAAACCATCAGAATTGAGAATAGGGATATGGGATGTGAGGACACTGAATGAAGTAGGCAAATTAGAAAACCTAGTACGGAGAAAGAAGGAAGAAAGCAAGTAATATAATAAATCAGGAGGGAGAGCCTATTTACACAGCTGAAGGAAAAGTGAAAATGTGGAGAGATAAGAATAGAGAGGGAGGAAGATGTAAAGATGGAAAGATGAGGGGCGAGACTCAATTTTAAGAGGTGAATTTGACAAAGCGTTAAGAGATTTAACGAAAGGGAAAGCTCCAGAAGTGGATGAGATATTAGATGAATTATTACAGAACTTTGGAACATATGTACTTGATAAATTGAACAAATTAGTATGTTATATTTATGATAAAGGGGAAATGCCAGAGGACTTTAGAAAGAGTGCTATTGTAATATACCAAGAAAAGCAGGAGCAGATAATGAACTAAAAACCGAAACTTACATAATAGAGGATAAAATTGTAAAATAAAATAATCCAAAGAGGAAAAATGAAAACATTAGTAGCACAATCATCTCTCCCTTTTGTGTCGAATATAAAAAAGGTAGTAGGTGTGAAAATTATCGAACAATTAGTCTTCTTTGGCATACGTCAGAAATATTAACTAGGATAATTTAAAGGATAATTGAGGGAATTAGGAGATGACCAGTTTCGATTTATAAAAAGTAGAGATACTAGGGAAGCAGTGTTAGCTTTGAAATTAATTGTAGAGAGGAGACTTAAAAAGGGGCAGGATACATATATGGCAGCTTTTGACAATGTTAAGCGGGATAAAATGTATGATAGGTATTCTAAAAAATATAGGAATAAAATTTAAAGAAAGACAAGTTATTTTAAACTAATACATAGAGGACAGAAAGCCACATTAAGAGTAGAAGGAGAGAAAGGGGAGGTTAATATAGAAAAAGGTGTAAGGCAGGGGTGCTCCTTATCTCTAATATTATTTAATCTATATGTTAGGAGCAGAAAGCTAAAACGGCCATTGAGAAAAAAACTGACCACAACGCGTTTTGTTCCTTTGATAGCAGTGAAACCAGCCACAATGCATTATGTTGAACGCGTTCACTTGCGTCAAAAAAAGGCATAACGCGATGTGGTAGAACAAGTGAACCGCTGAAACGGGTTATGGAAAGAGAGCATGCCAGAATGCGTTGTGGTCCGATTGACAATGAGGCCAATTAGGAGTGCATTTGTGAACATCACTCAGTAATCACACTAATCCTGAGCGATCACTTCACACTCACTATTTTAAAATGATGAGATGTCGAACACTCACAAAAAATGTGATTGGCCCGAAGTCTCAAAACGGTAGTGGTTTGTGATATGTTGTGTGAGTGCTTTCCAAATTGTCAATCGGGGGGAACCAAATAATTATTTTAATGTAAAATGTTAGAAGTACAGGGGAAAAAAATCAAAGTTTGCAAAGACACAAATGGGCACTTCTTCCGCATATACGCCACACTGTGCATGAGTGCGTTCATTACAAGACGAACATTCCTTCGGATTGGCCACATCTTCTCACAGATTACATGCAAAGAACGTCTCTTACAGTAACCTCATTCGGCTCTCCTTCATGACCACTCACATCATTGTCGTCGTTATGTGTTTCCAGTAGTGCTTCAGAGTTCGTTTTCAGTGCTGATGGAGTCGTACATATCATCAGTCAATGCCGAGTGTGCCAGTCCTATCCTCTGTACACTTCCGAACTTAGCTATGTATGGACTAGTCTTTATACCCACATGCAGGTCACCATTTTTCTTACTCTGGATGAATCAAAGGCCTTCTGATTATGTTGACTGTTGATTGTCGCTCATCCATGCGACAAACATGTCACAAATATCCCTGGTTAGAACGTTCCACCGAACCCTGGCTCCGTGAGTGTCTAGGTTTTCCGTGCCCCAACGCGTTGAGGATCATTTCTCCGCTCTTCTGTACCACAACGCAATTTGCGCGTACTTGAGGTTTAATTACTTCCACGACACGTTTTGGTTGCTTCGAATTGACCAGAACGCGATTTGTCCTACATCAGTTGGCACAACTTTTTTTTTTTTTGCTCAATGGCCGTTTTCGCGTTCTGCTCCTAACATATACACAGAGTGGGCAATAAAAGAAATAAAAGAAATAAAAGAAAATTTTAAAGCAGGTGTCACTATACAGGGAGAGCGAGTAAAGATGCTCAGGTTTGCAGATGATATATTGTCTTATTAGCTGAAAGGAGTATTGATTTGGAAAACATTTTAAATAGAATAGAAGAGATTTTGAGTATAGAATATCGTACGAGAATAAATAAAAATAAAGTAATGGTATGTAATCGATGTGAACAGGATAGCTTAAATATAAATATTGGGCAGGAAAAGATTGAGGAAGTAAGCGAATTTTGCTATTTAGGGAGTAAAATAACAAAATATGGCAGGAGTCAAAGGGATATTAGTAGCAGAATAGCCCAAGCCAAATTAGCATTTTATCGGAAAAGTAATCTTTTCGAATCAAAAATAAATTTGGAAATCCAAAAACTGTTCTTGAAAACTTATGTTTGGAGTGTAGCCTTATATGGATGTGAAACTTGGACCACAGGAAAACCAGAGAAGAGGAGGATCGAAGCTTTTGAGATGTGGTGCTATAGGCGGATACTTAGCATCAACTGGACGGACAAGGTAAAAAATGAGAAAGTACTCCACAGAGTAGGAGGTAAAATGGATATTTGAAATTGTCTGAAGAGAAGGAGAGATAAACTAATAGGGCATAACTTGAGGCACCCAGAAAGAGTGGAAGGAAAGAATTGGGCAGGATTCGGCAAAGATTCCAGTACGTTCAACAGATAATCAAGGATGTCAAATGTAAGTGTTACCGCGAAATGAAAGAATTCGCACAGGATAGGGAGAAATGGAGAGCTGCATCAAACCGGCCATAAGACTGATAACCTATCGTCATCAAAGAAAGACATGAAAACATTAAAATTAGATACACAGGGGCTCAAAATATTAGACTCAACACGCACATTTATTGGCAATACAAAAAAAAAACAAAAAAAAAACGAAAACGCGAGATGAAAATGAAGGAATTCGAGGTAACATCGATAACACGATAACGTACTGCTGCCTATGTATTAACAATAATGCCTCAACGAAAGAGCAGAGAGCAGTGATAAAATAAGAATGCGCGCTGCGTCAATGCCACAGTGCGCGGAATTCTCCTGTTGAGTCTAATAATTTGAACACCTCTGTAGTATGAATTAGTGAAGTGAGAGGACCAAATGAAAGTGAGCTTTGGATGGGGGTGTATACAATAACACAGCAGCGAAAAAAGGGCAAACAGGCGTAGGTATTTTTCGAATAAGACTGGAGGGAATAGAGTGCCTAGTCCTCGGGCCACAGATGCGAAACTCGAAAAGGTATTTTCCGAGGGGAGGGGGTGGTCTCATAGGGGCCACATTGGCATGCGTGCATCGTCATACGTCCCACCACATCAATAGAGTGCTAAGTGATACCCAACATAGTAAAAGAATATTAATGATCAGAATTTCAGTTGAACCACGATCTTTAGTGATAGTCCGAATTTATATGCTAACAGGAAGTTACAGTGAAGAAGTAGAAAAAATATACGAAGAAATATATTGGAATGAAGAACAGAAGAAGGGGTATGCAGAGAGCATGGTTTAGAAGAGCGAAATAACAGAGAGTAGAAGCTCATATTGTGACAACATAAATTAGTCATTGGAAACAGTCTCCTTAAAAATCATGAGAAAAGAAACTCATTTCTGACATCCATTGGTGGAGCATATGGCGACACACACGTGCCAAATAGGCTCCCCAGACACCGCACCCCTGGTCCCGGAATCTACTCTTTCGAGTATCATATCAGTGACCAGAGAGGCGTCTCGAAGCTGCCCCGGGCTACCGTTTCGCCTCTCCAAACTAACACCTCGTGAGCACAATTTTCACAGAAAATCAGTTTTTTTAGCTTTCTTATAGAAAAGAAAACGAAAAATCTGGCTGACTCCCTACAGGATAATATCAAAACCTCTTCAGCTCACTGATAATGAATTTTACAATGGTTTTTGTTCCTCCTGTAAAATTTGCCTTCTTTTACTTATGAGGTGGTACATATTAGTACGTCAGCGACGAACTACACTTGGTCAAGTCTGGGAGACAAAAGAAGTTATCAAATAAATTATATTATGAGGAGAAGATATAAAAATCAAACATTGGATTGTAAGACATACCCAGGAGCGGATGTAGATCGTGACCACAATTTAGCAGTAATGAAAAAAATGTAGGTTCAAATTTTGAAAAATGAATAAAAAGAAAGCAAAAACAAAATGGAACTTGGAGCAATTGAAAGATATAAAGAAAAGCGAAAAATATCAAAACGAAGTAACAAAATAACTGTATAAAAGGAAGGAAATGATACTGAAGGGGAGTAGATACTAGATAGGTATAATGCTAGAAAAAGTAATAAATCAGGCAGCAAGAAAGAAAATAGGTACCGTCCACTGGGGTAATATCGGACACCGGTGGTAATATCAGCCACTTGTGACTACCAGCGCTCCTACAACGAGTCATGAGCATTCAATATTATCATCAGTATTATTACTCCAGTGGTCTTTACTGATAACAACACTAGTGTTTCTACAACTATTTATGAATGGGCAATATTACCACCAGTGACCAATATTACTCCACTTGACGGTACTCAAATAGCAGAAAGTAGAAACTAAGGATGATAAGTGAAATATCAGAGTTAATGGAAAACAAAAGAAATATAAATAAGCCAATGACAGAGAAAGTAAGGAAAGAACAGGGTTGGTAGGTAGAATACATTTTACATGAACATAGTTGATGTAAAATAACTTTTTATTTTACATTTCACATGTCAAACGTAAAATTGATGAAAAATGAGTAAAAAAAAATCTTGGAATTCAATTTTTCAACTAAAATCTAAAACTCACACACACCTCAAAACTGCTATCAAAACTGGCCATCAACTTTATCATTCAATTTTATAATATTTATACTCCTCAAATTCACTATACTTAGGTGCTCTATAACAGAATATGGATCCCTAACATATTTTCATAAATTAAGGAAATCAGAAATTAAAAAATTAAAATCGCTTCAAAGTACAATATTAACAGGAGTAATATCTGCACATAGGACAGTCTCTCATACCGCCACATATGTAATAGCCTAATAGTCAAGGTGACATCAATAGGCCAACAACTAACACAAATCAACAGAATAAAAAGAAACAAAGCAGAAGCGAGAACCGGAAAATTTACAGAAAGCTATTAAAAGAAACAATAAAGTAAGTAAAACAGGAAACAAATAAAATATGGCAAGAGCAATATAAAACAGAGAAGACAGGAAGACGAACGGCAAAACTGATACCTCGCATACAGGAGAGACTAAATAAAAATCTAAAACCAAACGACTTCCTAAGACAGAACCTCACTGGACATGGCAATTTTGCAACATATCTATAGAAATTCAAGATCACAAACAAAAGCTGTTGTAGGGAATGTAATAAAGGTGAAGATATAGTCCTGATAACACTTTCATAGAATGTCAAAATCTTAATCAAATCAGAAAGAAACATAATATCACGGAGAAGATCTTGAGAAAATGCTTACAAGAAAAAGAAAGCCACGTCAAAGTAAACAAATTCGAAAAAGAAATACTGAAAACTAACAAAGATATTCAGTAACGCTCAAATCAGTGTAACGCCACAATAAGGGGAAAGAAGTACACGTATATAAGTTAGTGTATAAGTGAATGGTATACATAAAGATATATGTATTATATGTACAAGAACTCATTGAGACCTGAAGTGTGATAAACTGATTGTAAAAGTATTCGAGAGATCTGATTGCATGTACATGTTTTGTCAATAGGGGGGGGGGGCTCATAAGAAAGTAGAAAGTTTTACATATAGTTCTATTGTAGAAGTGAATTATAAAAGACAAAAATGAAACAATTTTTTAAAAAACAGCAATTTAATCCAAAGAAGAAATTTATTTAACATTTTTCGCATTTAAATTTTAAATTGAAAATTTACAAAAAATAAGATTAAAAAATCATTGAACGGGTCATTTGTGAAATATCGTAGTCACATACCGACTTTGGACGGTTGTACAGTGCCTGAAACATCGGTAGTTCAGCAACCAACCAATGTGAAGCGTATGTGACGTGTTGATTCCTAGCGGCATACCCTTCCTATTAGAACACCCTAACCCCTTCCATACTCAAATATGCCACCCATCTGACAGTTTTGTACATATTTCTTAAAAAAAAGCACCGCACTTTTACAATGTTTCACAAATGACCCATTATTTACTTTATAATCCATTTACAATTTTTCATTCTAATTTCTTATCATATCAGTTATCATTTATCAATCATCAATCACATTGTTTTTTCCACCATTTTACATCAATTTCACATTTCATTTTACATTTTACATGCATTATATTTATGTAAAATAAATCATTTCGCATGTAAAATACACACCCTGGGGGAAAATATAAGCAGGGTTGACAAGTAAAATACATTTTACTTTATATGTAAAATAGTCGATGTAAATATCTTTTTATTTTACATTTTAAATGTAAAATATTAAATGATTGTAAAATGGGTTAAAATCTTAAAACGAAGTGAAAACTTTAGTTCAATTTTTCAACTAAAATTTGAAAGTTGCACGCAACTGGAGCCACAGTTAAAAATGGTCGTCTTCTTTATCAGTCAATTTTATAACTTATACTCTTCAAATTCACTATGGATAACTCATAAGAAAGTGGAATGTTTTATATTATGATTTTAAACTTATACTTCATGTCTTTTCAAAACGTATTCTAATTTAATCATTCTATTGTACTTGACCCCTCCTCACCCAACTTACCAATAGTCACATTCCTAATAATAGCCCACTGGGTCAATATTAGTTATTTTTAATTTTTCTAAGTTAGACACGCAGGTACATAGATGTATCAATCTAATTTTTTACAAGGAGTTTGATACTTGAAACAAAAATAAGTGAACAACCTCATCACTTATTGTGTTGTTTGGCGAGCCCCAATGAGCCTGCTCTTCTAAAGAATCCTGACCACGAGTTAGATGGATTAGTCTGAATAGTGGGGAAATTTAGAAGTAAATGAATGCAGGAAAACCCGATGAGGCATAATAACAAAGTAAAAAGATATCTTGGAGGAAGAATGTATGAGAAAGCAGAAATGTCAACAGATTTCTATAAAAGCAGGCGCAAGCAAATACTACAAATTCACTTTCACATGCATCAAAGATTCTAGCAAGGATAATAAATAAGAGAATACAATATAAAATGGAAGACAGGGTGAGAGATCAGTTTACAAAAAGAAAAGTAATTCACGGTGACCCAGAGAAGATGATTTAGCGCATTCTTTTTGATAGCTGCGTTGGTAACACTGTTACATCAGCCAATACGCGATCAGTGAATACCCTAGAGTTGGAAATTCCGTTATCACGCGATTCCAGCAAACATGGAGCGTTATTCGGTGAAATAACGTGCTTTTTGTGCTGAGCAATATTTTCGGATAAATTTGATTGTGATGGTGCAAAGAGGTTTTCGTGACGAGTTCAAGTCCCCCCTCCCCACAGTAACAAAACTGCCATTACTGGTCAACAGACAATCCGAATACCATTCGAGAGAAACGATTACACAGCCAAAAAATTACCATATGGGCTGGTGTCGCAGATAGGAATATTGTTGGACCCTACTTCTTAACTAAAGCTGCGAAACTTCATAAGACGATTAAAGAATTGTGGGGCCCAAAATGGCGGTCATTTAAATTATGTCGTATTTCATAAGCAACTTTCCTGTCTAAATTTTTTATAAGTTGTTTAACAAATTCTTGACAAGTACTTTTCATATAATTCAAGAATAAACTAAGTCACCTTCTCGGGCTCACCCTGTATGGAACTTATAAGGATGAACAGGCTCAAGTACAAATAAAAGGATGACTTGGGAGAAGCGAAAATTCAAGAAAGAGTGAGACAAGGTTGCTATGCTATTTGTCATCAATACTGTTTCACTTATTCATAGAAAAAGTAATGAATGAAAGGAAATTAGGTATGAAAATACCACAGGAGACCTTTAGAATGATAAGGTTTGCTGAAGACAGTGTATGTACTTTATCTGGAGTATAGCATTGTATGGATGTGAAACCTGGACGAGAGAAACACAATGAAGAAAACAGATAGAAGCTTTTGAAATGTGGGGTTATCAGAGAATGTTGAAAATCAAATTGACAGAAAAGATCAGGAAGGAAGAAGTATTGTGGCAATAAATGGAAAGAGAAACTTGGATAATTGTGAAGATAAGAGTTGAAATGATAGGTCATAATATAAGATATCTAGGGATATTGCTATCACTGCGAGAGGAAGGGGTTAAGAAAACGAACTGGTAAAGAAGGCAAAAAATGAGCGATGAAGAGCAGATAACGAAGGATACAAAGTGTAAAGTCTTCTCAGAAATGAAAAGATTAATACAAGCGAGAGAAAACTGGAGACATGTGACCTATAGTCGAGAGACTGCGGAATATATCAGCATCAATGAAGTTTTACTGAAAGTGCGTTCCAATTTCATCGTGTGAAACTGCTGACTACGAGTATATTTAGGGCAATTGCTACGCGATCTAGTTTGCTTGGAAATACCAACCGGAATCAATGAGATATAATACAAACATATACATATTAAGGATGAATAATCAATTCACTGTTCTACTATGTGTATATACTAATTTATTCCTCTTCTACATAATCGTTTACATTTTTGGAAGCAATTATTCTTTTCTCCTCACTGTCAGACCATCAAGATCTCAAAAATACTGGAGTGAAAGACAGTTTTCAACACAAAACCAATAATGCTTTCAGTATAACAGGCATATCACTGAATCACATCGGACTGATTTATTGTTATTGGGAAGTTGACCAAAAGAACCTATGTTGGTAGCCCTGCTTCTACAACTGGGGGATAATTTAACTCGTTCATATAGAAACCATGTAAAAGGAGTGATCTTTGAACACCTTAGTGTGTTATAAAAATCATTTTTGAAAGAAAGTTGGTTGAAATCATGTAAGCAATAGCATTGAGCTATCAGTATAAAAAAGAATTACCTCCATGAACATTTTTTTAAATGAAATTACGAGAAATTGAAAATCAAGATTCTTGATGTAGAAGAATAGGGAAGTTTAAATAATCTCCCAGACGTTTCCAATGTGTTGAGACGCTGAGAGTTACTTAGTTTGTGTTAGTGTGCAACACTAGCGCTACCTAGGCAATGTTAACTTCCCAATAAAACGTTATCAGTCTATAGGCGATAAAACTGGCACTAGAGAGCGCTACAAAATCACCTGCGTGGGAGAAGCTGAAAGGTTGATTATGGATAATTTTAAATGGAAATACTGCTATCCTTAGGAAGGCAAAAAACTGCCCAAAATTATTCCATCCACTTGCGTTGACTGTAATTCTATTTTTTGGTAACAATACAAGAAAATGTAGAACGAGGTTTTTGTTAAAATTAATTTCTAATTGATTTAAAGACGTTTAAAGTTTGCTGTAATCTTATGGAAAATTGCACATGATCACCTTTTCAGTACGCAGGGCTACTAACTTTGGGAACTCCAAGTTTTAGTGCTTATTACTTCCACTGCAATGTTATTGCATACCGATGAGGCATACCAAGTATTTTAGATATACATACTGTGAAATGTTTAGAGATTCAGTGCCCATGATTTTTTCCAATATTTCACGCTATCATCTTTTCAGTCTGTGTTCCTTCACCTCAGGTTAACTAGTTTCACTTTAATTAATTAAATTACATCACATCTTAAGAACAAGCGCAAAACAGGCAATAACTGTTTACAGAGTTGGATATTTTGTGAACGAATCTGAGGAAGACAACGGTTTCTTTTCTGATCATATACCTTACTGACAAAAACCAGGAGAAAATGTCAACAAACTTTCATAGAATACATTCAACCAGTTTTACAGCATGCCGTGCCATTCTTCAATTTTTTTACAAATGAAACTGAGTACCGATTTTTAGAAGGTCAGGTCTTGCTACAGGATTCTCACAAATGAAAATATCTTCATGAAAGCTGGTACTCAGTAACTGCTTCCTGTTCCTACAGTAACTGTTAATACTCCCATCAAGAAGTTGATAAGGTGAACATGCCAGTACAGAGCACCTGTCAATAGTAAGCATTCTTCCCTCCAATTGTCAATATTAAGGCTGGCAACACTGTCATGATGTTCATTACATCTTGACAGTGTTGCCAGCACCATCGTTTCAAGCCTTAATATTGGTAAGTAATTATTGGAAAGCAGGAGTGCTTACTGTTAATTGTGCTCTTTACTGCATGTTTACCTCAAATACAACCCGTGATGTTAGTTTAGTAGGAAGTACTTTCTAAATCATACACTCGATTGAAGCCAAAACTTATTTAGGAAGACTGCGACTAATAATCTAAGATTCCTGGCTTCCAGTTGGTCAGCTGAAAGACTGAAGCTGGAGAGAAATACAATAGCCTAACAAATCAACTTCTGTCCTATGTGGATAAATGATAAGAATCATTTCGTTTTCGTCTGCTTTTAGTGTTTTACATATCTGACTGTATCACAAATCATCAGTAAGTTAGTTTTCTATCAAGTATGGACCTATTTACTAGTGACGTCACAAAGTGTGTTACAGTTCTTGGTTACTGTTAGAAAAAACACCCGTCGTTTGACCAAAGAACGTATTGACTCCGATAAGAAAACTTCGAAGAGCAAAGATCATTATGTTACTACCTGAGATTAAGAAATTTGTTAGAAATCAGAAGTTTATTATCGAATGCTAAGAACCTTTTGGATTAAAAATTTACACACCTTTGATTTCTTAATTATTTCTCATCTTGAAATATTTACATATTGATCTTTGCTCCGCGTGCTTTTCTTATGGGAGCCAACACCTTCGTCGGTCAAATTACGGGTATTTCTGCAAACAGTAACTCACCGTGTTGACGTCACGTAAACAGACCAGTTTTGTGCGATGTTACACCAGTGAGTTACTGTTAGCAGGAGTACCCGTCTTTTTTCATGCGGATGTATCGACTCCCATAAGAAGACGTGAAGAACACACGGAGCACAGATCATTATGTTACTACCTGAGAATAAGAAATTTTGTTAGAAAGCAAAGGTATATATATTTAATCCAGAAGGTTCTTAGCTTTGCTAATAAATTTCTGATTTCTAACAAATTTCTTATTCTCAGGTAGTAACATAATGATCTTTGCTCCGTGTTTTTCTTATGGGAGTCGATACGTACGCACGAAAAAAGACGGGTACTTCTAACCGTAACCAAGAGTAACACACTGTGTGACGTCATCACAAAACTGGTCTATAAGCCCGTACTAGAAAAGTAACAGTCATGATACCAGAGCTCTGGGGATCGAGCCAGAAGTTGTCTACGAACTGGTTAATGTATTATTCACAGAGCTTTGGTCACTCGGTTCTCAGATCATCAATTCGCGATCTAGCCACGCTACTAGATACTAGGAAGTTACATTTCGAAGTTATTTCAAACTAGTGTCATCTACCTCGAACTTAACAAGGAACACTGGCTGTTTATCAGCACTCAGAACACGTTGAATGAATGCGTAGCCAGTTTTGTAACTACAAAGTACAAATATAACCTATACTACATCACTAATGCGAATACTCGTTATTAAAACTAATGCGACCGATTAATACATTAGATTTTGCGAGTCCATTTGCAGAGAATCTAGCAGACTGGAAAAGCTTCGCGGTAACGTATTCGACGGTGGCAGCATTTTATCATACACGATTAGAAAATATCAAATAGGTCGGTAGCAAGTCGTCGACGGTATCAAAATCAGCTCAACAGCTCACGGCAAAAGCGGTTTCATTTAACTGGATACCACCCGGGTGGAAAAAGAAAGCACGGGTTACATGGCTTGGCTATGATTTTGACAATCTCGGAAAAATACCAACACTGAACATAACTTCCATCGATAACTAAACCACACAACTGCACTGTCACATCTTCATTACGTGATGGAGGGCAGAATGCAAGACGTGGTTAAAGTCCATCTCGAAGCAACAACCTATGCTAACCGAAATCATGTTGGACATCGATCAACTCTGTCACTGTAAAAAATTAACCACTTTTTGCACTCAGCCCTCCAACACTCATCGAGTCAGACTCCTTAATAAAAATTATAAATACTGCGCATGCTAGCTTTATACAAACTAATTTAAAAAAGTACCGCGCTAAGTAAAAAGTAACGGAAAAACGAATTCACAGCTTTCCATAAGCAAAATTCCTAACTACATTCGTTCTACCCTCGAACCTAATCAATAACTCTACGATTCGACCTCGTAAGGTGAAATTTTTGAAGACAGCTCAGAATAAAAGCCAAACATCCATCGCCAAAAAAGTATTTGAAAATAGAAGAAATAAAACTGAAGACATCATGCCGCAAGCAGATTCATAACGCATGCATAATACGTAAATAAATTATGTCGTACAAATTTTTACGCTGGACGCCACACGTCCGGGTCTTCCATCAAAGTTCTGCTGTGCTCCCCTTGAGGAACAGATCCGGGCGGGGATGCGACTGCGGCCATGTCTGCTCTTGTTCCTCTGATAGCGAAAACGAGTTCGTTGTATGAGAACGTTACAATAATCAATACAAACTAACAAAACTAGAACAGACTTTCTACTCGATAGGCTGGCGCATGGTTCGAAACCAATTCTTTTCACAATGCACAAGTTCCGAGCATCATATCAATACACCTTCTGAAGACACCTATTTCGTGAATCAAGATGTAAGCATCATAGATCACGCCCTATCCCGAATCGAGCAGACCGCTGACGAAATCAGAAGTACCCGAAACTACACTAATAGACGCGCAGTTCCTCGGAAATATCGAACACAGACCGCTCGGTAACATCATTTTAAAATCGATCAACGAGCACAACATTAATAAGAATTTTACGGCTACATCATATGTGGTACTTACTTCTTTCCTAACGCCATCGATCCATACAGCAAACCGGTGACAAATACTAAGACGCATGAGGCGTAGAATGTAAAGCCATTACCCATTATTGCAGGTATCGCCGATCCCCTAAATTTAATTAGCAAGTTCATTAATACAACATGACCGAACATGATATGCCATTTATCAGGTTTGAAGCCACGATAACATTGGTGACCATGAAATAACGAGATAAGAACTCACAACATGTAAAATGCTGCGCGTTGCCAATATGGTCGGTCTTCTACCCATTTGCTGCCTTCTTGCACGAAATCCACGAACATACAGCAAAATGGGGCTTCGAATATAAGAACAATAAATCCTAATAGTCTGCAAAACGAAGCAATCACGTTAGAATAACTAAAATGACCGAATCAATAACAAAACATCGAGTACAGCGAGCTAAACTTGCTCCGTCGTAAATGATAATGTAACACCTTCCTTCGTTAAATTATCATCTCTACTAGTGACTGTAGCCCCAAAGGATACCGAGAACAACTTCCACTACAAAATGTAATACCCAATGCACCTGACGCGATAAGCACCGGTTATCTTGTTCCTATTACTCATATTGACAAAAATGGATAATGTTAAGCTCTTGAAAATACTTACGCTAGCCAAACTGTAGCAGCCATATATGTAATACTAAAGGAGAAGACACTAAAGATAGCATTGAAAACGCCGAAGAAAAGGGCAGCTGTAACAGTAAATAATAATTTAGTGATCTCACGTAAACTGGAAATGTGTATCCGTAAATCATACGGAGTTCAGTTGTTTACGGCACTGGCAAGCGGATAAGCAACTACGACCAGACTAAGCAAAACAGTGCAAAAAATTGAAATACTGTCACGCTTACCTCCCCCGGCGACTGTACCGACACATCTTGCCACAGCCTTCTGCCACCACGGTATATCATCTTTCGATACGAGATCATCATTCGGCTTTTGCAACATAGTACCAAATTTTTCACCCCACGACTGCAAAAGAAGAGAATAAGAACTAACAAAATAATAACAAACAGCGGTTACACGACCATTGCGATAGAAAGAGATTGCTCACCATAATGACTGATGACTATTCAGTTCCTGAAAGTACCGACGAGAGATAAGGCTTCGCTATTTATTTACGTGGTCAACAACGCATCCTGAATAAAAATTAAAATAAATTTAACTACAGAGTTAACAATTTTGATTTCGAAGTTGAAGTTGTGTACTTCGAAGTTCGAATTTTTGATAGCAATAGGGATGACCGGAGAACGAGAACACAGAAATATGAAATACATACATACACAAGTACACAATATTATGAAAAAATATGGGACGGAGTTGCCAAATTGTACAGTTTGTGCTTTTGCTGGCGTGGCGTGGCAACGTGGCTCAGCGAAAAATGACGTACGCACTTGATTAAATCGTCTCAGTGCGTAGGGTCATCACTAATCAGGCAATTGGAATATAAAACTGCACTAGAGTGCGCTGCAAAATCATCTGTGCGGGTGTTAGCGGGGGAAAATGAAAAAGTGATCATGTTGTGTAGTGTGTACTTTTGAGTTTTGACAAAAGTAGAAACACTGCTATCTTGAGGGTGGGAAAAAAACTAGTAGAAATTATTCTACCAGTAGAACTGATTATAATTGACATTTTTGGTGATGATGCAGTTAAATTTAGGACAAATTTTCGTTGAAAGTGAATTTCTAATCGATGTAATGGTACAATGGTAGTTGAAGTTTGCTAGTTTGCTACACGCTTATGGATAGATCTCCATGATCACTCTTTCAAAGACGCAATAGTGCCAACATTTTCAACTCTTAATTTATGTTCCAATTCTAGCCGAAGGCAGATAAATGTTTAGAAAAAAGGTACCTAAAATTCAATGTTATTAAGATCTCTTTTTCGTGAGTGGTGAAAATGAATAAGTGAAAATCCTGTAACACATATTTTGCGACATCTTCATACCTTGATAGTACAGGTTCAAAATGGAATATGAAATAAACGAAATATTCTGCTTCGGTTTACCACAAGCGACGGTGTGAACGAATAATTCCGTTTTGAATTCGAGTCCCCAGGTCCCCACGCCGCCACAGAAATGGACTGTATATTTATGGCTTCAAGTCATCAACTCTCTTTCCTGAGAAATCCGAATATATTTCGTTACTTCGGCTGTATTACGGCTTGAAATGACAGTTGGCTCAGGTCTTAGTTCAAATAATATAAGAAACCAACAGGATAATGAGCCAATTCCACTTTCAGTTTTCGTTTTCACCTCGAAGAAGGATCTACATGCTCATTGCCACACCGCCACACGTGCGAATAGAAATATTAGGAGCTTAGCCCCCTCCAAAAAGAAATAAAAAAATTTGTTTTTTATACGCCCCCCCCCCCGGCGGTTATTGGTGCTTATGCTCACTATAGAGCACAAGTTGTGTTACTTTTAACTCAGACATTGAATTAACGAGTAGCATCGCATACCCAATTACAAAGGTACTGATTCGGGTACCTTAACCCTTTCCAATTGGAGTTAACTGGACCCGCCTTCGATTTCTGAAGTACGTTGCTGGAGCTATTCCTCTGTTATGAAACAAAACTGTATCAAGATGTCGAGCTCTGCATTTATTCCAAGTTTGGACCTTTCGAAACACGACCTCTATTCAAACTGCGACTTTCGCAGATTCGCATATCTAGGACACAAAGCAACAAACCATCTACTAACGAGCTGAAAAAGTTTATTTTGTACTTTACAGACTGCCAGCATTCGCAAAACGATCGACAGTGAACGTACGAACATAACGAAATGTGTAATAGAACATAGGAATTCATTAAAACTAAAAGGTCGAACGCGAAAATACCAATACGAAGAACTACATAGACATCTACAAAGCACAGAGACGCAGAATTTAAGGCCGAAAATAAGTGGAGGAAAACATACCAGTACGTAGATTAGCAACGGAAGCGTAAAAACTGCATTATAAGCGACCATCGGTAACATTAAGTTATACTATCTAATGAATACAATATTAGTAGGTGCAAAAATCGTATAAAAATATTTTCAGTCAGTATAAACTTTTGAAAATTAACGTCGAGAAGCCCATTTGGTAAACAGAGATACACACAAAAAGGTGACTGGCAGCATCTAGTTACTATTACAGTGCGAAAGAACACACCGATTACCATCCATACGAGAAATAATTATATATCATGGCTGACGGATTGTGATCCGTTATTTATGTATAATTTCCTGATCTGCTAATTCATCTCCTGTACCTCTTTGTTAACATACGACCAGACAGTTTTACTCCTGTTCAGAATTTCGTAAAATATAACTAGCTACAAGGCGATGTATTTGTATCAAATAAATAATGACTCATTCGCATTTCCTGATCAATAAACATACAATAATAATAATAGCAATTATAATAAAAGTAAAAATGAGAAAAATGTATAAATATGACTACAATGATGACGAGCTTTGTGTAGCTCTCTCAAACTCACTACTGTATTACAAATATTGCCACCAATGAATGGTATTATTTGTGTCAACATACTGCGTAACGTTATGTCCTCGATTTTATTACTCTTGACTTCAATAATACAGTGTTTGTTCAGTTACGGGACGAAAGCACGAAATACATTTGCTATTAATTTATCAAAATGCCCTATGACAAATGAACTCGCGAATCTGTAAGAACAAAATTATGAAAGAAGTATTGGAGTGCCACGAAAATCAAGTAACCGTATAAACAGGGAAACATATGTCTTTAGCCCGCATAGCTTGCTATGTCATTTGACTTTCATGACACTTCGACACTTTTTTCATAATAATGTCCATATGCATTTCGTATCGCGATAAATGTGGATATCAAAAAGAGCTTTCCCAATCATAGGGGTTTGAGAACGGTATACGAGAAAAAAACAAATCAGAAATTATAGGAACTGTGTTCCCAGTTTCCACCACAGAATCCTCGATAAATGAACACGAAAAGAACATGAACACACTGTCCTAAAATCAATCAGTAATGTAAATACTCGAACATCGTTGCGTAGTATTTACTTCATTAGAAGTAACACCCCGACAAAAAAACAAAAAACATGAACATTTAGTCCTTCTTTAAAAAACGCTTTCGATTAAACATAATATACACAAGATCATCGGCACTGTCTTGCAGTACAGCGGATTCTCATGCAAAAATACTTTCCGTTACATTCTGAGTAACGTTTACAAAATAATACGATACTCACTACTTCATAAATATAGCACCTTATAAGCTATCTTCAGAAATTAAACGATTGGACGACTATTTCCTTTTCAACATATTCAGAATATTCAATTCTAAATTTAGGGTATAAAAGAAATAAAAATAGTATCTACACATAATGTTTGTTTTTCCCACAGTACAGAACATATTCTTAACCCCTTTTGTGCGTGCGTGGCATATTTCATTCTTGACGTATCAAATATAAATTTCTCGACAATTAGCCCGATGTACGTAAGTAATAACAGATTAGGAAACGATTTTACTTCAAAATTATTCGCAGTTGATTAATGTTCCATTAATAATGAGTAAATTTCATTACGTGTGGAAATACGAAATCTACAAGGGCAAAGGCAATAACGACAATGTAAACATGATACTGTTACACACAAGATTATCTGTTCAGTGTAAATGAATTTCTTGTTCACGAAGCTACGTTGTTATTCTTCAAGAAAACCTTGAATGTTCCTCAGCCCGGGTTTAACATTAGCAGGTGAGATAATCATCACTATTCACGATATCAAGCTGAATATAATCTCGAACTGTCATTGTTATCATGGGTCACTTCAATGTTTTAGTCGATAAATCAAAACCATACATGCTACTCTACGAGAAACACTCAAATCACACGTTACTTTCTTGAGCCCCGACAGAAACGTTTATCATTTGGTGAGATGACTATCAATGATTAGCGTTCAGTGTTCACGATATCATGGGTAAACAAATTATAAAATGTTATCGTGAATTATGTCAGCGGTGACTATTAATCAACAGTAAAGAAAATATCACTCGGGATAAAATCAATAACACTAGAAAAAAGAGACCGTACAAGGTATGGCTCGATAATTATATCGATAGATTGGTTTCTTCTTTCATACACTAGGAAAGTCACTGCCTTACATCATTACTGTATCACTGAAACGATCAGATTGAGTACTTTACAACTTCCACATCAATGCTTGATATTTTCAATCCGACTGGCATTCAACTACAAAACATTCAAACAAGCCACATGTAATGGATAACTGTTCTTGGTGCAAAGTCACCCCGTTAAAGGAATCACAATAATTGCGGATGGCACTTCTAATATTACAGATAATGACTCCAAATTATCGAATACAACCCCCCTCCCCAGAAAGCTGAAATACGTTTCTTTTTAAAAGGGAAAAATGGAAGTTGGCTCACGAATTTTCGAACGAATTCGTTCAAAATGGAAAACGCACTTCAGAAGTCAAGAATAGTTACTGTAAAACTGAAAACTTCGATAATCAATTTAAGACGTCACGTCGGTACGACAAATTATCTTTTCAAAAAGTAGTTTCTTATTTTAATTATCATACTCGGATGAGATGGTAAAATCGTTATGCTGTACGAATCACAGACACTAAAGGCTTCACTTTAACTCGGTAAAATCGTTCACCTTCCTTCAGGTTGTATCGGTTGGCGGGCTACAAAAAACGTTGGTAAATTAGAGTGCGAAAATACGACAAGACATCCTAAATAATTTCAATGTTCCGAGTGGTATCTACTCGAACATCGAATAATTAGAATTCGACCAACACGAATCAAATAGCGAACAGCACACATACCTTCTTCGGAGTACAATGTTCCTTCTCTATGACTTCCGCGGGGCAATAGAGTTTCCTGGGTGATCCATCTGAAACGTAAATTCAACAGTCAGTAAATTGGCTGACAACAGGAATGCCCGTTACACATGAAAATCAACTTGGTACTGAAGGTGTTCACCTGAAGCCGGTCTTAATCCTAACTGGTCGATGCAGTTGGGATGCAGAAAATGTAGGGTATTTGAATCCTGCAGGATCGTATAATTCCTCTGTACCTCGTCCCATACAACGAGCACCGGATCTCCAACATTGCACCTGTATTTTAACAAACAACTATACAGACAAACCGAAATCTGACAATATGTCGTCGACGGTTTAGCTAAAAGAAGTTTCACTTACGTGTGTAGACAAATTTTGCCCTGCACCAAATATGACGCGGATCCACGAGTTGACTGAAACATCAAAAACAAACAGTGTAATGGTGAGAACATTTTTCAAATTCTATATGGTAGGTACAGGGTATTGAGAGCGACCACGAAAAGGAACCTTAAGTTGCTTTCGTTTGATGCGAATTTTATGAAAAGAAAGGATGCCGTTTCCTCTCAGGGTTGCACAAGTGAGTTTCTGCCCTCCTACCCCCCCCCCCCCAAAAAAAAAAATTTAAAAAAATAAAAAATTCAAATTTAACTGCCATACCAACCGCAGAATTACCCGAGTCTCGAAACTCAATTTCTATACAAGATGGGCTCTTCAATCAAAAGTCGCGGTACTTACCTGCGGTTGAGAATCCAGACAACCGCACAAGACTTTTAAATTCGTTTTTGAAGATGCAACTCGTAGACAATGGCGATAGAGAAGAGGACGGAAACTGAATAAGTTGAAAAATACGATAAATGTTTATATTATCGGAGCCAGAAAATAAGTGAATTGGTGCCTAATATTGCTTTGACCTCAAGCTGAAAATCATAGCTCAAGAATGGACTGGGAATAAAATTTGTGTCGAGGAATCAATTTGGTCGCTTCTAGAGTTCAAGTCTCAAACAGAGGAGGGAGGGGCCTATACGACACTTCCTTATTTTTTATTTCTCCACATTTTTCATAGCTGAATGTCTTTATAGTGCAGATAAACATTGAAACAGACTTTCGAAAAATCAGTTATTGGTCTTGACCCAACACGGGACGTGGGGGTGAATTCGGACCGGACAAACAACAACAACGCAATGCTATTTTATGCGAAAAAGAAAATCACTCGGATTTCGATCAAAATTAGCTCATCTGCTTTTCAATTTTCCAATAACCGCACTCATTCTCGAGATATTTTGAAAAAACATGAAAATTGCCATAAACTGTAGCGCTGAACTCCCTCTTTTCGACCCCGTTCCCTTATCAGTTTTTCTTCAGTCGATGCTAGCGAAACTGCAATTTGCCCCGTCCCCATAGATACATCAGATTGCCGATGAGTTGTTAATAATTCATCGAAGATGAATAAACTGATAGAAAATGACCTAATAGTCGCGTCAGAAAGCATACAGGTTAATTAGAAATAGCTAGTTAATTGAGAATAGATCAGGTACAAATATTTAATTCATCAAATGAACATTCGACCAATCAGAAGTAATTAATTATCAAAAAAATAATTGCTTCACTAAAAATTACTAATTATTCGAGAACAATCGATTAATTTAAAATAATTGAATAATAAAAACGATTGATCAATTAAAATATTGATTACATAATCAGACAAATCAATACTCAAAAATAATCGATGAATCAAAAATAATTTAATTAAAAATACATTAATTAAAAAACTAATTAATCAAGAATAACTGACTGATCAAAAGTAATCGCTTGTTTAAAATAATTAAGTACCACCAGAAATTATCAATCAAAAATAACTGATTAAGTGAATAGAAAAATTAAATAATCGAAACTATACGATTAAGAACTGATCTATCGAAGATGATTTAGAGCTTAAGAATAATCGATTATTGAAAATAATCCATGAATTGAATGAGATCGATTAATTGACAATAATGGATTTATCAACAATCAGTTTTTCTACTAACACGTGTCAGTACAAGGTTTTTCTACTCAACTTTTGCAGCTTCGATAATTTTTGAACATGTCATCACCTTGGGAACTTCCCTGTATCCTTTGGCCTCGACGCCTCGAGGGTGGGAGAGAAGATTAGCGTAGATTCAAGCAGTCGAGAAATACAACACTGGTACTTACTAATTGGGATGTGGAACGGTAGAAGCGCTAATATGCACCTCCTAATAAAAGGTTGCGTGACCATGGAGGGAAAAATGGGAAATAGGGGGTTTTCAAAATATCATTATAAAATAAAGAAATGACGGGCATGCTTCAAATTTGAACTGCAGGGAGCTACCTATTCGAACTTGCGATTAAAAATTTAATACGTCAGGTAACAAAATTAATAGAAGTGCGGCGAAGTAAGAAATGACAGCCGTATTTTCAAATAACACTTCATTTCTTAACTTAAATGAAAAATATCAATTAAAATTGCAGAGGTTACTCAAGTGCAATTTTAAATGATTATTTCTTCCATTTAAGAGCACTTGAAAATTAAGTATTTTTTCTCCATGATCACTCAATAAGGGTTCAGAAAACATTTGCTAGTTGTCAGCCACTTTGATTCCGAGTCCCAATGGGTACAGAAGGTTGTTTAATTAACTGTCAGACGAAATTTGATTATCAGTTTCGGGGGGGGGGGGGGGGGGGGGGTAGAAGAAAAATTTGTTGATAAATATTTTTTGAAAACTGAAAATTCGCCAACTAAATTTGTTAGAAACTGAAAATTTGTCGATTATTCAATCGAAATATTTTTTAATTGAAAAAACTCAAGCAAACAAACGTTCTTAAAAAATAAAAAGTTCATATGAACAGTTTCAGAATAATTTACCAACTGCCAAATTATTGGAGGGAGGTCAACCCTTCACCCCTTCCTATAGTTTCCTTCTCGTTGACAGAAAACAGATTTTCTAATCGCGAGCTAAAAATAGGTAAATAGGTCACTTTTAGAATGGGAGGGAGGATGAAAATGAAATTTAGAAAATATAACATAAGTATGAATTTGGGACTTCCCAACGTCGCTGACTTCGTTTTCGATACTCTAAAATGAGAACTGTTAGTCTCTGAGAACAAGAAGGGGAAACAGGACGAAGAGATTCTGAAAAAACACAATTCGAAGAAATCAAATTATCTAAATTGTTTTTGACGTTATCATTTCGATTCGATTTAGAACCGTTGATGGCATGTGATGAGATAAAGAGGCAGAAAAATAGAACATAAATGGAAAATTTGAAATATCAAAGTCAAGTCAAATATTAGCTTTCAAATGAACAAATGAGAAATGTGATCAAAGATTTTTTGGTAGATTCTCCCCGAATAACTCGAATTAGACGCTCTGTGAAAAGGTACCATATGTCGGGAAAATGAATATGGCCCTACAGCACAAAAATACACTTTCAAGTTGAAAATTCCGTCTTTCGAATTTCAACGGACAATGCTTCTAGACACACCTGGCCACCGTGTATGTACAGTAGAAAGAAGTCATTGTGTCAGGTTGGCAAAAACAGTCCCGGATAGACTGCCAAACTGCACATTGTTGTATAAAAACCATAAAAACGCTGATTTGTATACAACACTCTAATAAGATAGTTTCGACTCTGTACTGACAAAACGAGCAAAATTGAATCTCCGTAAACAGAAGCATCCTGCAAAACAGTCACAGAACTTGGTAGAACAGCCAAAAGGAAACATGGGGAGGGGGCAAAACAAAAAACAATAAAAATAAAACCTCCACTGGGTTACAGTGGGCATCAGGAAAACATCCTGGATGAGGAAAGTTGTTCCCAAATCTGCAAAAACCCTGTTTACACTCGTGCACACAGAGAAAAAAACAAAATTTCAACATGCTGAATCAGTACAGAATCAAAATCTACTCATACTGACGTAAGAAAACTCGGAGGGAGCATTAGGCTGTACAATTAAAACAAGTTTGAACTGTATTTACTAAAATCTTGAAATTTTGAATAGTTTATTCATGAGGTGAGTAAAAGAATTTGCTCTGCCCAACCTTCAATCATCGGGATGACACCCAGGTTGCAACAACTAAGTACCTACATCGTGAATCTTACTCACAAACGCTCAAATTAGATTGCCTGCACTCACATTTTTAGGCAAGCCACTGTTCACCTAGCCATGCTGGCGAAAATTTAACCGCGCATCACGTCAATAGCATAAAATACGCGAAATATACTTGAGAATTTGATCATACTCTGAATCATTTTAATAATTTTATCGCACGCACATTAAGAGGAAAAAACGGTCGATCCGCGATGTCGATCGTCGAACGGCTCGAACGTACTCGCTTTCTACCTAAAAACTAAAAATCGCTGCAACCCGACGAGTATCAGGCAGAGAGAAAAAAGGAAACAAAAAAAAAGGATATGGGAGGCAATGATGTCAAGGACAGTTTGATTGTAAAGGAAAAGGATGGACGAAAGGGTGAGATCGGACGAGAAATGCACGTGGCTACAGCGACTATACGTCTAAATATAGATGTACACAAAAAATTCGAATTCCAACCTAGGTTGCTACGCGTATCTGGCCGAAAGCGATCGCGGAGATCGAGAAGAACGAATTTTGAAATCAAAAAAATGTGCAGACCAAGTCCCACCTGTCACATTAGCTCCCCCCCAGAACTCGATCAATTTCATTCCCAAGGGAAGAATTGATCGAAGTTCGAGGAAAAACTACTGCACAGTTTTTATACACAACGAACCTAGGTTGGATCACAATACAAAAAAGAAAATAATACAATAATATAAATCAAAAAATCGGAGACAAAAAATTTAAAGTAGGTTGAAGCCAAAGGAATAATATGTATAAGTAATGAATAAACATAAGTACCTGTACTAAAAATAAGAAAAAACTAAATGGACAAGAAAACAGTACAGCCGGTACGGATATTTGTAAATGGAATCATGAAACGTAAATAACGAAAATAAAAAATAAAATTTATACGTGAAAACGAACTTAAGATAATTTGAACTAATTAATCTAATCGGAATCTTTATCAGAAGAGTCACCATCAGGAATACTTGGCTTCAGTTCCTTGACATTTTTATGGATCACTTCACCAGTGATTTGATGTTGGACAGCATACATGTTCGGACTTGGTTCAGCAACAACAACATATGGTCCAGCAAACAGATGGGCTAATTTGGCGTTGAAGTTGCGGAATTTGTCAGACTGGCGATGTTGTTTGACATACACAATGTCACCCGGTTGGTAGGCAGCATTGTCACGATTCTGGTTGTGCTTTCTTTCTCGTTCGGCTATTACTTTTTGTGTGTGTTTCCGAGCTTCCTCGGATGCGTCGTAAACCGAGTTGTCAAAAAGTGAAGTACTGCAATGTTCTTCCATCTTACATAGGAGAAGGTATGGCGGTTTCTTTCCCGTGAACAACTCGTAGGGTGTTGTACCAGTAGTGCAGCTTACTAATGAATTTATGCGACTCTCAATATCAGGTAGATGACGCACCCAGTCTTGTTGGCTGTTGTTTGTATGGATCCGCAACAAGTCACCGATTTGTTTCATTGTGGTTTCTGATGGGTTGGCACCAGGATTATAGCCAGATGTGTGAAGGACACGAACGCCCTTCTTCTCCCAGAAAGTGTACCAAGCCTTAGAGGTCAGGCTAGCTGCATTATCGGAGCAGATGGCTTGGGGAGTGCCACAAGTTTTGACAAATTTTTCGGCAGCATAAATGGCACTTGCTGTAGACTGGAATTTGGTGGCATAAAGTTTGACAAACCGTGTAGCAGTATCCTTGAAGACTAGAATACTTGACATGCCAAAAATACCTTGAGGTAATGGGCCATAAAAATCACAGCTAACATGTTCCAATTTACATTCAGCTTTAACTGGGACATATTTACCATATCTCCTCTTACCAAATTTTGCCCAGTTGCACTCACGACACCTAGATGTAAACAACCGTACGTCCTTTTGCATAGAGGGCCACATAAACTCTGATCTAATCGCTAAGTAGGTTTTTTCTGAGCCAGGGTGACCATAATAACGATGAAAAAAATCAATCAGGTCGCTGCGGTATGTACGTGGAATAACTGGTCGGAACACATTTCTAGTAACGCGATACAGGAGGAGGTATTTTTGAAAATACCAATATCTTCCAAATTGATATTTCGGTTTCTGTAGGCACTTGTTGATCACATGGTGGAGGTCATTGTCATTCAACTGATGTTGGTCTAGATTTTGAATGACATATACAAGTGTTGGAGGTACTTGAACACCAAAGAATTCGAGGTGTACATCACTAATTTCAACCGGGTAGACTTTTCCACAATAATTGACTTCGCGAATCTTAATCAGATCTCTATGGAAGCGTGACAGAGCGTCTGCAACTGGGTTTTTTTCAGCTTTAATATATTTGATCTGAACATCAAACATATTAAGGAACAGCAACCACCTGTTCAGTCTTGAAGAAAGATGTGACTGTGGTTGTCGCACAAACTGTAGTGAGGCGTGGTCGGTGTATACAATAACCTTATAGCCCGTCAGCCAGTAATAAGCTTTTCGCAAACTGTAAACAATAGCTAACAGTTCCTTCTCGGTTACGGTGTAGTTCAGCTCAGCCTTTTGCAAGACCCGGGACATGAAGGCGAGAGGTACAGGATTTTCAATTTTGGTTCCAAGCTCAGTTTCAGATTCTTCAATTTGGTACAGCGCACCGGCTATACATATGGATGAAGCATCTGTCATGAGGTAGAAGGTTTTGGACCAGTCTGGGTGAGCGTTGAGTGTGCACTCAGCAAGTTTCACTTTGATATTCTTAAACGATCGATCATGATCTTCAGTCCAGATAAATGGGTGACCTTTCTTTGTGAGGTTGGAAAGTTGAGCTGAATCTTGACTCATTGCTGGTATATGCGAGCGCCAAAAATTAACACAACCAAGAAAAGATTGTACTTCTTTGACATTCCTAGGAACTGGATAAGTCTCAATGGCCTTGACTTTATCTCTGTCAGGTCTTACACCCCGTTTGTCAATGATCAGGCCAAGGAAACGCACTTCGGATTTCATCCATGAGCATTTCTCAATATTAAGCGTCATATTTGCTTTTTCCACACACTTAAGTGCTCTTTCAACATCTTTTACATGACATTCGAGTGACTGGCTGTGGATTAGAATATCGTCAACATATTGGATTATACAGTCTTCTAAACTTTCAAAAACCTGGTGAAGTGCACGTAAGAAACCTTGAAGTGAGTCCTTAGTACCAAATGGAAGCCGATTAAAATGGTATACTTTTCCTCCAAAGGAAAACGCAGTCAACTTTCTGGAATCTTCGTGCAGCCTGATTTGGAGAAAACCAGAGACAAAATCGAGTTTTGTGAAAACCTTTGAACCGCACAATTTGGCCCTTATTTCTTCCATTTTGGGAACATAGTCTCCTTTGGCCTCTATAACTTGGTTCAAATTTCGATAATCTCCACAAGGTCTTATATCACCATTGGGTTTCAGCACGATAGTAAGGGGGTTTCGATACTGCGAATCAGATTCTTCAATAATTCCTGAAAATTTCCAATCGGACAGCATTCTAGTTAGCTTTTCTTCATGTACCTTCGGGATTGGATAGGTCTTTTTGAATATTTTGTGGTCTGGAATGATCTTAAATTGATGAGTATACCGATTACATTCACCAATTCGCTCTCTGAAAGCTCGGACATTATTTCTCATGATTTTCTTCAGAACTTCTTTCTCATTTGAAGTCAGAGCCCCTTGCTCATTAACAGTTTTCTCTATTTTGTTATATAGGTACTCCGTATCAGAAATATGGCGTAGTTCGCTAATCTGTGTTGATTCCTTGATCAATGCAGCTTCGCAGTCAATTGAGAAATCTTTTTTTCGGAAAATGAGCCTTTTCTGAGTATTGTCTATCAAGACCCTATACTGGTTGATAAAGGGGACTCCTAGTATCCACATTGATTGGAGATTCTTTGCAGCACTGAACTCCACAGTCATCTTCAGTGAACCAGTAGTTGTCTGGAATTGGATTGGTATATGGTATACCTTGTTCGCCTTGAATACCTTTCCAACGGCAGTAACACACTGTTTATTGCTCGGGTAGACAGCAATCAGTTTTGGGTATTTCTCAAAAAGTTTCTCAGCCTCAGCCGCATTTATAAAATTATCTTCAGCACCAGTATCAATCAAACACTGGACCACATACTGGTCACAAATTGTCAATACCGAATAGGGTCTTGAAGAATTACTTTGGAACCAGACACCATCTTCAATTTCGTAATCAAAGTCCTCTTTTCCCATAAGAGAGCATAACTTTGAATCAAGCTCAGTGATCAAATCCAAGTCTGGAGCGTCTTCAACAGGAAAAATCTGTCGTATTTCATTGCAGTCGACTGCTGGTTCACTTCCAGTTGGAGCTGGCACAATGGGACACACGCTAACTTCAGAGTTTCTTAACCTAGCCAATCTGAGTTCAAGCTCACACTCTTCTTCTCCAAGGTTCTCAGCAGCTTGCACTTCATCAACATGCGGTAGCGGATTAAACTTCTGGGCAATTTTGACAGCATTCAAGTATGCAGGATTATTTTCAAATTTGCAGTTATTCTCAATCTTTTTTAGAGCATTCTTACATGTATCAGCACTCCACTTAGTCTGATCAACTTCTCCTTTTGGATCTAAATTTATGAATGCCCTCGAATGAATTTGGTACCTTAAATTTTGCAGGCATCTGTCACCAAATCGGTTAAAATATTTCATTCGGTTGGTTAAACCTTTCTGACTCAGATTGTCGGTGTTTTGGAAAGTGCATAATACACTTAATGAATCCACGAAAAAACACTTAGGTTTCCAGTTTCTTCGATAAATTTCACTGTACAGGAACTGATTTACTTTCTCTAACCGCTCCCAACACTGGAGATCTGTGGACAGCTTGGGTAAAATATACAAGCCAAAAATATAAATTTTTTCGGCTTGATATTTTGTGAGGAGTAGCTCTAAAATCTTCGCTAGCTTAGTTTGAATCGACTCTATACTAACTCCACTCCAGAGCTCGTAATTTCCGACCATCAAGATTATGTATTTCCCAATCCGGCTATCATCTTTTCTCAAAATTTCAATCAAGTTATCTAAGTTAACCTTTTCAGAGCAACATTTGATTGAAATTTGTTGTTTTTCTCCGGCATAACGATTGGAAAGTTCACAAGCTGACTCAGAGAGGTCCTGGAGTTGAGATTCACCAAGGACAGTGTGGCCAAAAATAGTTAATAGCGGTGCTTCATTAGCATTGTGTGGTCTTTGGGAGCTAGCTGTACCTTGGGATTGACCACCAGTAGCCAAGGTACAAGTTAGTTTTCCGACTGATTTGGTTGTGCTAAGTGCGTGTGTGTTTGTTGACTAATGATGGTTGGTGAATGGGGGTTGGATGTCAATACATTCGGTTGAGCAGCTCTAGGTTGACGAAATTGGGTCTGATTATGTCTAGTGTAATTATTTCTGCGAGTTTGGTTTCGCTGAATCGTGATTGGTGGTTGGTTTGTAGTATTCTCTGCTTCTGGTTGGCACTGGATTTCACTCAGTTGGGCTTTATCAGCTAATTTATTGTCTTGATTCTGATTCTGTTGAAACTTTCTTGGTCTAAATGTGGTGAATGACTCAACTTCCTGAACACGACGTATCAAGTCTTGATAGGTTGTAATTGCGCCCTGACTCATAGATCCCATCAGCATATAACCAGGTAGGCGAGAAATAAGGTTACTAAGAAGAAAACGTTCATTGGTAAAGGGTGTAATATTCTTCAGGCGGTTGTACCAATAATTACAGTATTCGGATGGTTGCATACGTGAAGAACTGCAATTTGAGTTGGTGAAACGCTGTGTTTCTTCAAGCTGGCGATTTAGAGACCAGCCTAATCTTCTGAAAGTCTCAAAATGTTCAGCCATGCTTGCATCCTTCGGTACGCTGAATAAATAGTGCTTGGCTTTGGGTCCCATTAACTGGCGGAAAATTCGTTTTTGGTCCCTCTCGTCACTGTCCCCATAGCGTTCTAGAAACTCCTCTATGAATTGGTCAGCGGTTCGGTAATCGTTTTCACCAGAAAAAGCGACAGGGGTTATCTTTTTAATATCAGCTTGGGCGATTGTAGTGTTTCCAGATGACTGGTTGAAACTTGGAGGGGGAAAGGTCGTTAGGTTTGGTGCTGTATCCGGTAATATCGGTGGATCAAAATTTGTCGAAGTAGGTATTAAACTCGGCATTGATTGCTGGTTTAAAAGGTCGTCAGGCATATCAATAAGTGAAAATTTTGTCGAAGCAGCTGCTGGAGTTGGGTACAACTGGACCATTGATGACTGCTTTGGTGGTTGTACTGGAGGTATAGGTCGTACAGGCCCTGGTGGTGTAGGCTGTAAAGGCGATGGAATGGTGTTGATCAACTTATTAATTTTAGACTCGTTTTTCAACACCAGCTCTTTACACTGTTCCAGCTCGGTTTCAAGGTTATCTATTCTTTCATTCGTCGACTTGTAGTTTTTCTGGCAATCTTCTCTAAATGTATCAACTCGAGTAATGAAATTAGTCACCTGAGTCTCATTACTCTCAAGCTTCTTCATCATTTGTCGAAACATGGACTTAATAGAGGGACTTGGAACTTCATCTTCACTGGATTCAGAAGGATTAGAGACCTGGCTCAGTTGAGGATCGGTGGCCTTATGCAAAGCAGAATAGTCGATAATAGACGGTCGCGTAGAGGTTGTCATTGTCGAGGTAGTAATTGTCGGTATATTAAGACTGGGTAGATTTACAACTGTTGGCATGCTAGAAATTGGTAAGTAAGAGGAGGATAATGGTACATACGGTTTTGGTTCGTCAACTTTCCTGGCCGTAGACGTCTCCATGGGTCGGTTGGTCAGGTTCTTATCCAAAATAGCCATAGAATCATCGAGTAGCTTGACGGCTACATTTGTAAAGACTGAATCGGCAATATCGCGGCGACCTACAGCATAACGAGGGTGTCTGACCTCTTTTTCAGCGCGGCTACTGGTTTCCGAAATTGACGACATTGGTTACAAATCAAGGCGACACAGTTTAGTAAATTAAAAAAAACGAATTTTTAAAACACGGTGGAGTAAATTTACGTTAGAAAAACAACTGACAAAATAAAAGAAAACGAATCATAAAAAAATCAACATGACTAAGTTACTTGGTAACTGCCTTCAATATGAGCACAGACAACCCAAACACTTGTAGGTAATATCCAAGTAGTTACTTGATTGTTTTGCTTCCCAGGAAAACACCCAAAAACAAAAGCAGAACAGAAACAATCTTCAACTCTAGGCGAAGAGGAAAGAGGAAACAGAACCAAAAATTCGAAATTCGGGAAAACAGGAATGTAGAAACAGCTATGGGAGAAACGGGGAAACGGGGGAGTATAAAATAAACTGGGAAATTCGGACGCCAGGTATTCCATTTGGAAAACGAGGAAAGAATACCAAAACCTCATGATTTTTTTTTTTTTTTTCACACCAAAAGACAAAATTTTCTCAACCATGAACACGGGGGATTATTTTAAGATCCAATAATATAAACAAAATCTTAGCAATTAGCAGTTCAAACAGGGGAATCCAACAGAAACAAACTCGAAGAAACAAAACAAAAACACGAGTTTAGAGAGGGGAAAGAAAACGAAATGTAAGGGAAAAAACATAGAAACACTAAACAAGGATATTTTCCAGAGTCCCTGTTCGTTCAGGTGCCATAATGTGTCAGGTTGGCAAAAACAGTCCCGGATAGACTGCCAAACTGCACATTGTTGTATAAAAACCATAAAAACGCTGATTTGTATACAACACTCTAATAAGATAGTTTCGACTCTGTACTGACAAAACGAGCAAAATTGAATCTCCGTAAACAGAAGCATCCTGCAAAACAGTCACAGAACTTGGTAGAACAGCCAAAAGGAAACATGGGGAGGGGGCAAAACAAAAAACAATAAAAATAAAACCTCCACTGGGTTACAGTGGGCATCAGGAAAACATCCTGGATGAGGAAAGTTGTTCCCAAATCTGCAAAAACCCTGTTTACACTCGTGCACACAGAGAAAAAAACAAAATTTCAACATGCTGAATCAGTACAGAATCAAAATCTACTCATACTGACGTAAGAAAACTCGGAGGGAGCATTAGGCTGTACAATTAAAACAAGTTTGAACTGTATTTACTAAAATCTTGAAATTTTGAATAGTTTATTCATGAGGTGAGTAAAAGAATTTGCTCTGCCCAACCTTCAATCATCGGGATGACACCCAGGTTGCAACAACTAAGTACCTACATCGTGAATCTTACTCACAAACGCTCAAATTAGATTGCCTGCACTCACATTTTTAGGCAAGCCACTGTTCACCTAGCCATGCTGGCGAAAATTTAACCGCGCATCACGTCAATAGCATAAAATACGCGAAATATACTTGAGAATTTGATCATACTCTGAATCATTTTAATAATTTTATCGCACGCACATTAAGAGGAAAAAACGGTCGATCCGCGATGTCGATCGTCGAACGGCTCGAACGTACTCGCTTTCTACCTAAAAACTAAAAATCGCTGCAACCCGACGAGTATCAGGCAGAGAGAAAAAAGGAAACAAAAAAAAAGGATATGGGAGGCAATGATGTCAAGGACAGTTTGATTGTAAAGGAAAAGGATGGACGAAAGGGTGAGATCGGACGAGAAATGCACGTGGCTACAGCGACTATACGTCTAAATATAGATGTACACAAAAAATTCGAATTCCAACCTAGGTTGCTACGCGTATCTGGCCGAAAGCGATCGCGGAGATCGAGAAGAACGAATTTTGAAATCAAAAAAATGTGCAGACCAAGTCCCACCTGTCACATCATCTATACTCTGTTCGCAAACAGAAAGGATCAATGTAAACAAACATTATGGAAATCGCGGTATCCGCGGTGTGAAGAGGGTACATGTAAGTATTTGATTGTTGTGTGCATGTGTATTGATGTGTATGTATGTTAGTGATATCATCTTATAGGGAATTAGAATCTGGGCTTGTGTGCATGTGTTAGTGTTCGCGTCTTTGTTTACATTGACCCTTTCTATTTGCGAACAGAGTATAGGACGGGATATTTCAAGTCTACAAACGAATTACGACATACAGGCTGGTGTTCGGAAAAGGTACCATAAGTCGCACCAATCTTGTTTACATTTGAGCACGCATTATCACTACAGCTGCGCATGATTAATATCGCGCACCGACGAGTCCACTGTTTTCAAATGTATCACCATGCAGAACTTCTTCTACGCACTAATCAGTTTTTCAAAAACAACTCTTCATTTGCTCTTCACACAGACTGTCATCTTCAGTGTTGTGTTCCTCAACATATATGCATCGACAGCCTATGACCCTTGCAGGATGTTTAGGTTTAGGTCAGCGGCGGATTTACACATTTTGCGCTCTACGCCAGATGCTATTTGCCGCCTATTTCAGGCTTACCAAATAGGGGGAAAAGTTTTTTCGATCGCTTCGCTCGCAATTAACGACACTTAGGTATACAAAAAAACGAAAATTTGCCGCCCCAAAAACCTGCCGCCCTACGCCAGGGCGTAGTTGGCGTATAGGGAAATCCGCCGCTGGTTTAGGTACATATTCGCAGGATATCATAGCAACATTTGAGACGTTTTGGCGCAGTAGATACCGCGACATCGATTTTTTTGCGTATTTTTCTGTTTTACAACTACGCATTTTTCTCAAAATTAAGATTTCACATCCTCCACTTTAACTGCTTTTATTTCAGTCTTTACTGAAACTAGAGATATAATTCTTGTTTCTGAAATGCGGGTAAATTAGTGCTCCCATCAGACTGTACCAAAAACTCAAAAACAAGTTCTCCGACATATGGTACCTTTTCACAAAGGGCCTCCCAAATATTGTAGAAGTGCAGACGAGATACGCTTTTTAATATTTCCTGCAATTTCCTGCAAAATAATACCAAACACTACGCCTTTGATACAGAGGGGGAACTCTATAGACGAAATCCATAACAGAGGACTCTGGTCTTCGTGTTTTCACAAATATCTTCCAAATAATACGAAGTATGGTGGATGCACTGCGTTCATTCCCCCTCTACCAAGAAAGGTTATCTTCTGAACAAATAACCTTTACATGGAAATTATAAAAAATTCTGTCAAATTAAACAATATACTCACTGAAATATTGAATATTAGTATAAGGCGCTAGTAGACACATGTTTATAATCTATTGTAGAGTAATCATAATAGTACAAAGTAGTAAGAATACTCAGGTTTGATTCTAGATCATCTTTAGTTGACTCTTCAGGGTTTATGTGTTTGAGAAAGTATGTCCTACCAAATATTACACGGGTCAAACCTGAAAATGAACGCCTCGATTACCAGCTACCACTATCAACGTAATATATAATATATATACTGCCTTATTTTTGATTCCCGCATTATTCTATTACTGAATGACATCAATGGATACGGCGGTAACTCATAACAGGGTGGCCAGCCCCCCCCCCCAAAAAAAAACCTGACTTTTCCAGTCCATTTTCCAACTTTTTCATAGCAAACAAATCATGTAAAAAAAATTTTAATTGAGTCTGACAGCGAAAATTGTAAAATACTTTCACATTATAAAATTTTCTTCAAAATTCCCTGACTTTTTCGATTTTATTTCAACATTTCCTGACTTTTCCAGGCGTGCTCACATTCTTCGACTTATCCCGGTTTTCCAGAAACTGGTCACCCTGCGTAACTAACTCGTAGCAGCGTTAGTTTATGATTACAATGCGACACTGATGCCTGATTTTTCCGGCAAAATGATGAAGCGGTTAATTCAAAAAAGCACCATTCATGGATGACCCTGGCAACATGCATACACAACACACCCGCAGACGCAGACGCGGATGGATGATGGACTGGAGTCGGTGACTCGAAGAAAATATTCCAGCACTAGTACCCACAACTGCCGCTCCAGCGCCACCCATTCTGCTAACCCAAACATTTGATAAGTGCCCGAATGACTGCTGCCTCAAAAACTGCACTCTCAAATCAAGTAAGACGTATCCACCTTACGTTACCAAAATGAAATAGAATCAGTTACAGAATATTCAAATTGAAGAACAGTTTTCCAAACTGCCTTAATTTCATTTTTGTAAAAATTGAGTTACCTAGCAGCGCCATCTATTAGTCTAAATCTCTGAATAGTCAACTATCCATGTGATGAAAAACGCACATTAATTACTAGAATCACATCATCAAGTTACTGTCCATTAGTTTTTGAGCATTACGATGTAAATGATTAATGCCCAAAGCCGTTACTACACTTTTAGAATACTATAAAGTGTTTCACGATTTTCAAAAACGATTTCATTATTTTCAAGCGTTATCAGTAAACTTCAGAAAATAAACAGTGAATCGATTTCATTGGAAAGACTTGCATTTTAATCTGCTGCATTGCGTTGCATAGTGTGAATCGAAGTAATCTCCTTTCCACTCAGTACACCGAAATGCCTACTGGATTTTGATTGACGTGCAGTCAGTCTTATTCTGAACAAACTATACTTTTTATCATCCTCAACACTAAAAGCTTAGAATATACAAAAATAATTCGATTTTCTGCACGATTGTTCTACCTAATATGGATAGTTGACTACTTGGACGAATAGATAGCGCTCACAACTTAATTTTTGCAAAGGCAGAATTAGGGCAGTTTGGAAAATCGCTCTTCATATGTATATGTGTATACATGAGAGATCAGTATCTCAAGTCTCGTGTCTTTATCTCTTATCAGTAGAAGTGAAACAAGTGGCTATCAGTAATATTTATATCGTGTACAAAGTCTCACGTCTATCTTATGTTTGTCTCCAGTTTGTTTCTATGTCTTATCAGTAGAGGTGAAACAGGTGGCTATCAGTAATATTTATATCGTGCACGAAGTCTCAGGTCTATCTTATGTTTGTCTCCCGTTTGTTTCTATTTTTCTATGTCTTATCAGTAGAGGTGAAACAGGTGGCTGTCAGTTTGTCTCTATGTTTCTATGTCTTATCAGTAAAGGTGAAACAGGTGGCTATCAGTAATATGTACATTAGGTACAAAGTCTCATGTCTATCTTATCGTCTCTATGTTCTTATGTCTTATCAGTGATACATAGATAGGTCTCATGTTTGTTTCTATTTGATTTTTCATGTTATTGGTTTGGTGTATCAATAGGAAAGGACGATGGAGACGATAGTTATCAGTAAATTACACCGTGTACATTCCAAGTCTCATATCAATTTCAAGGTCGTTAGGTCATATCAGCTGTATAGACAAGTCTCAAAACTGTCTTAATGTGTAAGTAGGAAAGACAAGGGAGCTACCAGTAATATTTACATCGGATGTGTTTCAAGTCTCATGTCTATCTTATATTTATATGAGGAGTTATCTGTCAAAAGGGCCCCTGTCAGCAATATTATGGTTTTGAGAAAAACAACTTCAAAGTTATCAAGCTGAAATACTCTTTTCAGACTAATTTAGTTGAAAAATATGTTATTATAGAAAGTGTTCACCATGATTCAATTGATAGACATGACTGATTAATTGTTTAGTTCGTTCAGAAACAAACGCGGACAAATTGTGAAAGAATGAAAATGACAGGGGCCTTTTTAAAGCGAAGGGAAAATTAGCATGGTGGGACGTGTTGAGGTTCATCAGTAGCTGTTTTTCCATGAGAATATTGGTGAATTTTATGTATTTACTCTTTTACTTGGCTTGTTTCCATACATTAATACAACTTATGAGATAACACAGTTCCTAACTCGTTGAATATGATGATTTATTATCAATTCTCGTGATTGAAGCTATGTAGTAGCAAAGATGCCTTTCTCTGCTTATAACGCAACCAAAATGTGTAATTTCTGAGGTGTATTACTGTGGATGGAGTCACTCGCTGTTCACTTTATTGTAATATGCTTGGTTTCATTGACCAGATGATAAGCTTGTACACATTTCAGCATAGAATCAATGTTGACACAATGTGTTTGGAATCATTTATTGACGCCAATTTCGCTGAATATCATATTCTGGTTCATAGAGCGGGGGTTTTCTAATAAAGTAAGACACAACAAATTCGAAAATCAGCATATCCGCAAAAAAGGCACCTATTTGTCAAGGGACCTTCTGACAGATATGTTTCTGTGTCACTATGCCTCATCAGTAACATACAGACAAATCTCATGTCTGCCTTTATTATAAACTACATCTGATAATTGAGACACTTCTTTTCAGATCTGAAGCACTTCCGCGCCCGTATAATATGCTGTAAGCCCTTTTGCCTCAGTTACATGGGCACTAAGAATCAAATGATGATCTAGATTCAGACTGAAAATCCAAGCTACTTTTTACAAAATGCTAATTAACATAATAGGGTTATGTAGCAGCTAGTCGTTCACACTAATGTTCATTATTTCAGTGAGTAGGTATATTTTAACCTGACAACGTCACACTTGGTAGTCATGCAACGGTTGTACGTTCTATACACGTTTCTTAGCTCACCTCTGGGGCACTCCACAACCATGTTCCAAAGAGGGGGGTATGTAGTACATCCACATTCACAGAATACCTTAGATATAATTTGTACGAAACTTATGGAAACACGAACAAGAATCTTACTTTATAGGTGACCTCTTAAGACGTTCCCCCGAGTTAAAGGTATTACGTTTAGTATAACTTGGTTAAAAATGTCAAAAAGCGTACCTTAGATCCGGCGAGCTTTTACCGTATCTTTTATACTTTTCGAGTTATTAGAACAAAACTAAAACAGGGGATACATTCACCACCGTGAAGGAAAAAGCTCAACGTGTGTGGAAGAAGGTTTTCATGTACATAATCACTGCACTCACTTGTTACAGCAATCGAGAGAGGGATGACTGGCGGAGGTTATGTCCTGGCAACATTCATGGATATACAGGGAGCGTTTGACGCGACCTCTCATGAATCCATAGAAACAGCCCTGAGGGAAAGGGAAGTGAAGGAAAGCGTAATAAACTGGATTGTATCTATGCCAAAAGGCAGGGAGATCCGGGTAACATACCAACAAGAACGGATCCATGCAACTACCATCAGGGGCTGCCCACAAGGGGGAGTACTCTCTCCCCTACTGTGGAGCCTGGTGGTGGACAGCTTGCTGGAGGAGTTAAATGGGCAAAAAATATACACACAGGGCTACGCTGACGATTTGGCTGTGGTGGTAACTGGCAAATTTCCGGGAACCATCGCGGAGATAACGCAGTGGGGACTCCGATGTGTGGAAAAATGGTGTGTGAAAAAGGGGTTATCGATAAACCCGGACAAAACGGAGATCACTCTTTTCACTCGTAAAAGGAAAGGCAAGGAGTTGATCAAGGTGCAATACAAGGGAAGACCGTTAGCCCTCACAGGAAAGGTGAAGTACTTAGGAGTATATCTTGACGAAAAACTCTCCTGGAGGGATCACGTTTCAGATAAAATAAGAAAAGGGATTGCTGGGGACTCTCCCAAAATGATGCACTGGATATATACCGGTATAATAATCACATATGCGGCCATTGTGTGGTGGAGCCGGGTCCACCTGGCCAACGTCAGAGAGGAACTAGACCACCTGCAAAGGCTCGCGTGCGTGATGAAAACGGGGGCAATGAGTACGGTGCCGACAAAGGCACTAGAAAGGCTCCTGAACTTGCCACCACTTCACACTGTTATAGAAGCAGCGGCGATAATGGGGGATTACCGTCTGGGTCAACCAAACCTTCGGGCCCATAAGACAGGCCACGGAAGGATATGGGAGATGGCCAAGACGATAGACAAATGCTTTGGGATGCCAAAGGATAGAATTGCGATGGAACATTTCTTTGACAAACCATACCGTGCGCTAATACCCACACGGGGGGCTTGGGGAAAAGAGGTGGCCAAGCATTCTAGGAAAAGAGGAGAATGTGTGGTTTGCAGATGCCTCTAAGAATGACCAAGGTGTAGGAATCGGAATCACGAATACAAAAGGCGCTGACAACTGTTCAGTGGCACTGGGCGAGAGCGTCACTATCCTCCAAGCGGAGACAATGGCGATCACGGTGGCCATTGAGAGAAGCCAGCAAAAGGGCCTTGTTAATAAGCAGATCTATATCTGTACAGACAGTCAATCAGCTATCAAAGTACTATCGTCACACCAAACTACATCCCTGGTAGTGGCGGAGTGTGTTAACAAACTATACACCCTTGCTCAGGAGAACCGGGTCACCGTACTATGGACACCGGGACACTGCGGCACAAAAGGGAACAAGATCGCTGGCAAGCTAGGAGGGCTCCAAAAAGGAACTGGCAACGGGCGGCCGTGTCTTCTTCTAGCATATAGCGTCATAAAATCCAAAGTAAAGGCCTGGATAAGCAAGCAGACGGAAATGCACTGGCGGTTGGCCAGTGGCATGAACGTCGGTAAAACACTGATAGGGGACACCCCCAGTAAGTATACTCAGTTCCTATTAGGGCTTGACAGGAAACATGCAAGGCTCATGGTCGGACTACTAACCGGTCATGGGGCCACAAAACACATGTGGTATAAAATAGGAATGGTAAGAAGCGGCTCCTGTAGGTAACGTGGAGAAGAGGAAGAAACCTCGATCCATATCATATGTCGGTGCCCAGCAATAGCCGGGACAAGACGCGAAGCATTGGGGCTAGAATATCCAGCACCCAGTGAAGTCAAAGGGATAGAGCTAAGTAAAATTCTCACTTTGGCTATAAAAGTGAGGCTACTGAGCTGATCCTTAACAGCAACTTGAGGAATAGTGCAATGGACTGCAAAGTCTGAGCGCTCGGTGCATGTAGCGCCACCTCACACACAAAGGTAATGTAATCTATCAGCCTATACAATAATCTACCAGAAAATCTTTGATCGCAATTTTTTCCTATATTAACCTCGATTCCATGCTTATTTTACTTGACTAGTTCAACAATGGCTGAATTTGTCTTGAAATTCAGATACCATCTACTGGAATAATATCGGACAATCATGATTTGTTTACTGATAACGATACTAGTACTCCTACAAGTTGTCACACGTAGCCGATATTACCACCTGTGTCTGACATTACCCCAGTTGACTTTACTGATAACGATACTAGCGCTCCTACAACAACTCATGACACATGAGTGGCCGATATTACCACCAGAGTCCAATTGGGAAGTTAACTGGAAAGTACCTACATTAGTAGCCCTGCTTCTACAAAAAGTGGATAATCTAACTCGTTCATATAAAAGAACGTGTAGGAGTAATATTTGAACGCCTTTGGCTTGTTACCTATATAAAAACCAGTTTTGAAAGAAAGTTGGTTGAAATAATATCAGCAAAAGCATTGAGCTATCAGGATAAAACAGAGTTACCTCAATAGACATTTTTTACATGAAATTATGTGAAATTTAAAATAGAAGAATAGGAAGCTGAAAGAATCCCCAGACGGCTGACATCTAGCGGATGTTTTGTGAACCCTCATTGAGTAATCACAGAGAAAAATGAAGCGCCCTTGGAAAAAAAGCCTTTGATCAATGTACTTTATATGAGACAAAGGACCTTCCTCCACGCAATCAGAACACCATGCCGGTAACTGATAAGCCACTCATAAACCACCTTTCATTTCTTACTTCACCGCACTTCTATTCATTTTGCTACCTGACATATTAAATTTTTAATCGCAAGTTCGAATATGAGGCTCTCTACGGTTCAAATTTGAAGCATGTCCGCCCTTTTTTTAATTTTATGATGATTTTTTGAAAAACCGCCATTTCTCATTTACGGCAATGTTATTTCTCTCCATGATCACTCAAGCTGTTATTAGGAGGTAAATATTAGCGCTCCTACATTCCGTTCTACATTCCAATGTGTTGAGTGTTACTTAGATTGTGTTAGTATGTTACACTAGCGCTGCCAATGTTAACTTCCCAATATTACCCCGGAGTTGACGGTACAAAGTTGACAGTTGTAGTTTTCGCAAGAGGCAAAGGAAGCAAATTTAAAAACAAATTACTACACCAAGGATATACAACGGTGATTCTCAACCTTTTATGATTCCCGACACACCTATACGTTAGTTCAATACCTTGCGGCACCCATGGACCAACTGAACTGACCTACTACTAGTGAGAAGAGGGAATCCAATTTCTTCAATAATAAAATGTTAAAATTTGTCAAGTAGGGACATATTGAGATAGACAAGCAATAAAAAAGTTGTTCTCTTTCCAAACTTTACTAGCTGAAGATCATACCTAGCCAACTAATGGGATCTTCTCATCATGCCATCAGTCGTCTCTCTCCTGTCAACTTCCCGTTTCTGCATTCTTTAGCTCAAGATGAAGGGGAGCACCTAATAGGATCAACAAGCAAAATCAAATTATACTCATACAAATTTCGCTCTTCCATCTTCCGAGGTCTAGAATTTCCAACTTGCTTCTCCACTGAAATAATCATTGTCAATGGACAAACGTATTCAAGGGATCCTCTTTTTACCCTCTTCCTTTTCTACGATAGATTCAGAATAGCAACCCGTTTATCATGATATAGACTATCGCAATTCTCTTTCAATATAACTTGAAGGGAAATAATGAGTCCCAACATAAAAATATTGATACTCAAATGGCAAATTGGCATTTGATGCAGCGGTACCCCTGGGTTGGCGGAACTGTCACGGAGAATCTTTGACATACAATGCATGTTTGGAAAACCAACTATCTTTTGCATATTAGGCTGTATGGCTGAGTGATTTTCTGCTGTCTACTCGTGTGTCCATTGTAAATAGAAAAATCGGCCAAAGCTGTTATTGAAATTACTTGGACACCAACCAAAATGTTCCCGCCAGTGAAGGGTATGTATGGTGAGACTTCGCTGTTTTCTCTCATAAATGTTGTGGTTATTCTTATTCTATGAATGAAAACAGTTTGCTCAGGCATTGCATTCTGAGTTGGTGGAGCTGGTAACGCTTTACAGTGAGTGGGATGGGGTACGGGCCACCCTCCCCCGTTTCACTCGGGGCCAATTATACGGACTCAGTACAAGTGTTCTCGACATTTATCCATCTTTAATCAAGCAACCCAGCTTTCAATTTACTATCAAAATAATTAAAAATTAATTCAGTAAACATTAACACCTAACCTAATATTCTACGTCCCAGTTGTATTTCAGACTTTTTCCCATTTAATCCCTTCTCCTCCCAGGACCGGAATACTCTACTTCCTATCAGGTACCCCAATTTCAAATTCTTAGTGAAAATTACACCGAAAAATTCATTCACCAACCCTTAAAACTCAATAATCAACGAGCTAATTACATGGAAGCGCAATTTCTGGGATCCTGAAGGCGGTACCTTAATTTTATTTTTGATACTTGAAAAACTGTGAACAGGCTACCAGTTACAGTTATTCATTTCTAAGCAATTAATTCGAAAATCAAAAAGACAATTCAATATGAGGGATGCCGATGAGGCGAGGGAAGGATGAGGTAAAAAGACTAAACCACAATCAACGGATACGGTGGTGCAAAGAAGCAGCTCATGGAGAAATTAGCATTCCTTCTCTTCGCCAAGGCGTATGAAACAAAAAATTTCAAAAGCCCGTATGTTTGTCTATAAGAACTGTGATCATAGTGGTTTTGAGAAGGGCCATCAAGACCCTCCCCTCCCACTATCCCGACCTTGAGTAGAATCTTAATACGACTATGGTCATACGCCATTTTGGAACCTTCAACATTGGTGTACAAGGATTCCTTATGATTCCTTAACACTAATACTCAAGCACCCTTATGTGGGAAATAAGATAGTGTATGACTATCTTCGTCAGTTGTACAACAATCATAAGCGCGATCGCAATGAAGTGACAAAGTACGCTAAACGATGGACAGTCATATAACCGATGTTTTGATGTACAAATATGGATGGATGAATGGACATTAGTATACACATAATATGTATGTAAGATGTATGTATTTATGTACGCAGGAGAGTTAAGTCAATATGGTCTCTCACTTAAGCTCAGCTGATGCCTTTTAAGCTACTGGCTGACGTGGCTTGTGGCTTGAAACTAATTTTCTATCTATGCTTAATGCTGTTTGGCTTATGGCTTAATCAAGGCACATAAGCCAGGCGAATTCTGCAATTCGATTTTCAGCTCGTAAGTCAACCACAAGCTAGGTTCTGTGGCTTAAACTTGTGAATTCAGCTAATGCCAAAAATGAAGTAAAAAGCTACAAAGCTTGCCATTTCCCACCATTTTGATAACTGATAAGACCAATTCAAAACAGTAAATCCCTCATACATGTATGATAGCGAATTTTTTCATCAATTTATTTACAAATTATCTTTATTTTCATTTGATTTTGAGCATTAGCTGGATTGATAAGTCTAAGCCACCAAACCCATCTTATTGCTAACCCATGGGTGGAAAACCGACTTATAGACTTCGCCTGGTTGGCTTTTTTGGCTTAATGAATAATGACCAAAATCGTGACTTAAGTTTAACACCCCTGTATGAATGTTATGTATGCAACAGGCTGGCTTTTAAACCACTGGAAGCACGAGAATGAAAGCTTTTCCAAATATTACTACCATTCCAAAATAGGTGTCAGTGTATGAATCATTTCTATACTCAAATTACATAGAAGGAAAATTTTTCACGTAGAACCTTATAAATAAATACAGCTTTCGATACAGTCTTCAATTCGGACTTCCCAAGATTCAACAGAACCTTATCAACGTTAGGATTACATGAGATGCTAGGCATTGTTTACATACAGTGTATCCTAACGTTGATAAGAATTCTATGGTACTATTTCCTGAAGTGCGGAAAGGGAGGAAGGCCCGATGCTAGCGCGCCACTGCTCTGGGAAGTCCGAATAAGGGTTCATTAAATATGGCATCAAAAATTACGAAGCAATCAAAATATTCCTTACAAAGGGTTGAAGTGGTGTTAGTTACAAATTCATCTTCAAGATTAATTAGAAAATTGCCTGGTAATCATAAGTGTTTCTAATAACATTCAACTAGCCCATTAAAATATGCATCAATTATTCTGTAAAACCAACATTATAGGAAAATCATATGAGAAAATCACGATCAGAAATATTATAGGGAATTTATATAAGGAACTTCTATAAGGAAAATAAACAGGAAAAGTAAGTATGTAGGGAAAGTCAACGATAAAATTATACAAGAAAATCACAAGGGGAATATACAGGAATATCATAAGGTAAAAGCACATAGGGAGATCATAACAGAGTAATTATATGGAAGTATAATATAGAAATGGTATGTAGGAAGTTGTAAACACAAATTAGAAGGAAAACATGAAGTGAAACTAAATGTAAATGAAAATAATGAAGGAATATCACATGGGAAAATCATAAAAGATTATACATAGGGAAATAGTACAAAAATATCACACAGGTAATATCCTAAAGAGAAGTTGTATAGAGAAATTATGTAAGGAAAACATACAAGAGAACCAATCCTAGAGAGAAAAGGGAACATAATATAGGGAAAATAAATTGGATAATCATACAAGGCAATCATGAATGGACATCGTGCAGGAAAGCTGAACAGGAAAAATCGTACAAGCAAAGAACAGGGAAATCATGAGAGGAAAACTTGAGAGCCTCACTACGGGTACAGTTACTATACAGGAAAATCATACAGGCAATTCCTATAATAAAAAGGAAACACATACGGAAGTAATATGGAAATATCACACAGGAAAATTTTACAAGATGGGGTAATCGTTCACGAAAATGGTACAGGAAAGTTTTACAAAGGAAAATCACATAAGAAAATCATATTGGGAAAACGTATTCAGACATGTACTTGAAGGAAACACATAGATTTGGTAGATTTCAATATTACCAATAGATCAACTCGATGTAAGTTTACATTCAGAGCAGAAGGTAAAGAGCACATTATACCATGAAAATGAAATAAACATGTAGCAGTGTGCAATCATGTTAATAGCCAATTTCTCATCCAGCCATCCAGCATTCATATACACTCTACCCTTCTATTTCTCATCAACTTAATCTAACCCACACAATCTATCATACGCGAACGAAATTCCAACATTATATTTACCTTCTTATACGCGATTCTGTCTTTATATCTTTTGTTTTGAGGTAACTCGGGACTACTATTGCTAAGACTAGTCGAACTTCCTTCAGAGTCGGGGCTGAAATCAAAGATAACTTTCTCATTACAAATAGAACAGCACTGTATTTTTTTGACGGAAGTTGAAAGATAAGTGAAATTTATCCAAATACGAGTGCGTAATCCAGGCCTCATTCGTCAATCATAAAAAAGATACGAGGAAGTTTGCAATACAACGCAGAAAATCGAAGAATTTAATCGCAAATTTACTACACAATTACGTCTTCCGTAGTCGCACCCTGCATCGTTCTCATTCGCAATACGCAGCCCATGCGCAGCTCGAGTGTTCGGCTGCATTTACCAGCACGTAGTATTCGACGCCACAATTAAACAGATAAAATTTGCTGGTTACACTTACGTAATAAACGATAACGCATTACTATTCATCGACGCCGAAACCGAGTACTTCATCTGTCGTTCTTTTATCAACTCAGCCTGCAAACGACTCTTCTCGTTCTGTAGTTCTTCGATACGACTCATTAATGAATTACTGCCGCTGTAAACAAGACACCCGTTGTCAAAATCAAGTTTATCGACGGTACAGACAACTATAAGAATTTGCTGAAGGTTGACACCAACCCTTCAGGACCGGTGAGCGTGTGGATGGTATCCTTATGGCGTTGTAGTTCGGACAGCAGCGACGTTTCTCGAATCCGCATTGTGTTCATTTGCTTTTCAAACTCCTCCAACAGCGACGCTCTAATAGAATTGGCAAGGAACTGCAGACGCGAATGAAGCAATTATTACGCCGGATGAGAGTATACCAATGAAAACACAATTTTCTCACTAGCTACCTGTTTTTCCTCTTCAAACTTCTTCCGTTCTTCGGCTAGTTTTCGTTCGTTATTGTATCGTTCCTCGGCGATCGCGTTATCCAAATGCATATCCATGTCGAACTTCAACTTGCTGATCAGCGATTCATGATTGGCTAACTCGATTACTTCGCCTCTCTAATACAGGGAAAAGAATACGTTACAAGCTTACATACGAAATCAAATTTCTAAAATTAAGAGACCACTAATGGACAATAGAAGTTTTCATGGTACGGCCCTAGTCATTTTCATTGTAACTGAACAAACTGAAATAGTACCTCGATCTTCTCCAAACTCGTTTCACTAGGACAGCGTTCCATGTTGGTGCATGCCATGAGTTTGAATCGCTGCCTCATCATCTCGATTTCTCGCTTATGAGTCTGAGTCAACTGCTCGGTAACTTCTTTAATGGTACGTTCGCGTTCCGCAGCCACGGCTTCTTGAATTTGTTTTTCGACCTTCTCCCCTGACTCGACAAGCCTATCCATCTCCATAGATGATATTTTCAACAGCAATGCTTTTATGGTATCATCTTTCGCCTTCTGGGACTGGAACAATCGAACCGGTCAATATTACGCGTTATCTTCCTCATTTCTTGTAATTCTCCTCAACTCATGTACTAGCTATAATACCTGCAGTAAATTTTGTATGTGAGCTTGCTGCTGCTGAGTCACCGAATACAGATTCTGTACCGTGCTGACTATTTCTGACTGGTGCGAGAAGACCCAATTACGCAGGGCCGACAAGTCATTCCTCAGAGAGACCACGGTGTTGTGAGCAAGGGTTCCGAGTACTTTCATTCCGTCTCTCACCGTATCCAGTTCCTTCTGTATTACCACAAATTCACGAATTAGATATTCGCAATGACAAATCGATTTCGTTGAAACAGGAATCAAAACGTCCATATTCAACCCAACATAACCACAAAGAATACCCTCACTTACCTCGTGAATAATTTTTTCAACTTGTCGATTAGAATCAGTGTAGTACGCGCTTTCCTGAGTGCCATAGTTACTATCCGAAGATATAACCATGTCTTGAGATTGGCTCTGTCCATTTATACCAGCAGCCGTCATCACAACAGCAAGCTTATCGTCCACCGAGTCGCAACAGTTGGCTTTTCCTGCATTCTCACCGTGGCCGCCGACTTCGCTCAGCGTCAGCGATTTCTCGAGGAAGAAATTACGCACCGAGTCCACATCCGGCAGCTCGATACACTCCTTCAAATCGGGTAAATTTTGGCATAACTGGTTCAGATCATCTTCGCATAACTGTAAAAACATATCGAAATTATGGTAATAGTACTTCGATATAATCCGCCAAGTTATAACAGGAGTCCAGAAGAATACTATATCGTACCGCTGGAAGATTGTTATCGAACAATGGCGGAGACTGAGTGGCGAACGCTGGAGGCATATCGTCCAATCCCGGAAACAGGCAGTTGAGAAAATGCCCTTCGAACTGAGATAGAAACTTTTTCCGTCGTTCCGTTTCTTCGGTGTAAATTGTGAAAATGCGACAGGCTAAATCACTTGCCCACTGTTGAGACAAAAGGATAAGGAATTTAGAATAATCGACAAGCTTGTTTATAAGATTCGAAATAAGTAATCTTGATGATAGTTTAGAGATATAACATTCATTATCATGAGTTATGACAATATTTTCAAAGTATGTTAATCACTATGAAACAGGTAGAATGTAACGTACATCATTATGCTAATACATGAAGAGATGAAAACATAATATGCATCATATTGATAACATTAGAACAGTATTATCCATCGCTACCATGAGGTTATACCGTAAGTTCATCACTATTATGAAGACAATGACGCTCATTACAATTAGGAGGTTAGAGTATAATATCAATCATCATCACGATAATAATATGAAGATTCAACATTCAGCACAGCGGCAATATCAAAGCATGCTGGTTGTAATGAAACTGTCATGATACAACCTTCATTACAACGATAATATACATGTATGAAGGGATGATGACATAACATTCATCGCAATCTATTTAATGATATGATCCACGTGTTCTCAAAAAAAAGATGCGGGGAGTTATCTGTCAAGAGGGTCCCTGTCAGCAATAATGATTTTGAGAAAAAGTAATTCAAAGTTTTCAAGCTGACATTACTGCTTTCAGACTAATTTAACTGAAAAATGTGTTATTATAAAAAGTGTTCACTGTGATTCCATTAATAGAAATGACTGATTAATTGTTTAGTTCGTTCAGAAACAAACGTGGACGAATTAAGAAAGGAGGAACATGACAGGGGCCCTTTTTAGAGCGATGGAAAAATTAGCGTGGTGGGACGTGTTGTGGTTTATCAGTATCTGATTTCCCATGATAATATTGGTGAATTTTATGAAGCTGGACGTTCATAATCATTACTAAGCATATTATACAGACGGTACAACATTTATCACAACAATGACTTTAGAACATTAATATTATTTATTACAATCATAATATTTGGAGGTGGAGCACTATATCCATAATTATCACAATATTTGGATGGAACATAATTATCAAAATGATACTAGAACATAGAAGCCATCTAACTGATAATGTTGTCATGCCATGTATCACAATGATAATGTTACACCTAAATCATACAATTTATCATTGCTTCGGATAATCGGGATTCTACTGTAACAGAATTTCATTCAAGTTGTTCGTTTATGATGGAGTATACTCGTGAAGAAACAGATTTTGCGCATTTTATCATGGCAATTGACAAACATGTTCACGGTTCTCACTTCACCATGAATGTTGTATCATACAGTTCTATAAAAAATGTTGAGTTCCTAGTTTATTCATTATATTGATAAAACATTTTGAATGAAATTTTGTTACAGTAGAATCCCGATTATCGGAAGTATTGCATTATTCAAACTTGTATAGTGTTATCCGAACTTTGGATATAGAAAATATGCGCCTAAGTTCTCACGCTTCTCTGTAGGAATTCCAGGAACTAAACGTAGTAACAGCACACGCAGTGTCCTCTTAACTTGCGTGTGGGTATACAGTACCTACTGTAGACTACATATACGTTTTCAAGTCATTTCTAATCATATTTACAAATGTAACTGATTGTTCCTACTTGTATAGTACCTACTGTATTCAATGAATCTCTTTTCAGTGTGTGTACATATTTTTGTATCGGGGGCCCAATTCTGAAAAATTCCCTTCCGAACGATACTAATAACTCATTTTGTCAACACATATCGCTTAGTTCTGGTTTGCGATTTACGATACCTAATGCATAGGGAGCGACAAAAATGAGAAAACTGTAAGTCACATCTCACATAATAGAGCTTCCATCAGATGTTAACCCCAACTCTTCAAGCTCATTTCTCTCTCAAACATCTACAGATGTCATTCACAAACACTGGAAATCATAAATCATCATCACCTCCAGATTTTAATGCTGCAACATTCCTGGACGATAAGAATTAAAAGGACTTTTGCCGAACTCACAAAATCCAATCTCTTTTCAGTTAAATTTCCAACTTTCTCTGATTATTGTTCCAAAATGAATGACTATGTTACTGTTTCAGAATTTCAACTCGAAGGGTTAACAATGGTAGATCTTTTCAGCTGCAATGACCATTCGACATAGCACAAAATTTCCTCGAGAACTCATAACTGAACTTGGTGATTAAGGTTTTAAAAGAAACCCTTCACCTAAAAGCAATATTTTTCAGGCAATACGGACACGGCTTTGCATAAGATTATCATATAGGTACTTTCCAACAAAGTGGGCGACATTTGGTGGCTTTCTATGAACCGCACGTTATCATCAATAATGAATAAATAATAACAGTGAAGCGGGATACTTTGTCAATTTTATATTCCTTTTCATAATTTTCCACCAGAATTTATAACGTTATTATTTTTTAATTCGTAATAATTATTTATGATGATTTGTGCTGTGGACGTAATTAAACGCCTTGACTGTTCTGACGAAGTCCTAAGACAAGCGGAAGAACTAGAATCTCATTTACTCTGCGCAAACTAATTGTAACTGATAAATTTGATCCTGCTTCACTGTTGTTATTTGTTTATCAGTAAAAACGATACTGGCGTGCCACCATCTCGGAAAGTTCGTATTGTTTTATGATGAATGATTGTATTGGCGTTTGGACACTCATGTAGGAGCGCTAGTGTCGTGAACGAAAAGATGATCAGCGTATTATTTTTACTATAAAAACACGTACAAGTAAAATGAGCTCTAGCATCTTCAAAATTGTTTTTTATGGAAAACTGAAAAGAACTTATGTGTCAGCCCTTTCACATTTCCTTTCAGGTGAGCCCAACTTCAGTTTGTTTTTTTGTTGTTTTTTTTCAAGAACATTTTTGTCACTGATCATCTTTTTGTCCAAATACACCAATCAGTGCGCCACATTCCATTAGGCTGCTAGAGAGCGACTCTGTAGCGTCCAAACGCGAATAGTACTATCATTATGATGAGAATAAACGTTCTACCCTAATCTCCTAATGTTATCATTGTGATGAATATCCATATCATCATTTTGATGAATGTTAAATCTCTTTAATTCTTCCGATTATCAGCGTGATGAATGTTGTAGCATCATCACTATGATTAACATGTCTTGATATTGTGACTGTGACGAATGCATTTGTATTATCACAGTGACAAGTGTTATATATCAACATTTTCACAGTGATTAACATGGACTCACGCTGTCATTGAGATGAATCTAATATATAAAATCAAAGCTCATATTGCAAACTACAAGGTCTCATCAATTTACCATAACACTAGACAACTATTCGAGATTTTTTTAAAGAAACAATGACATAAGAATATAAATGATTCTATATGCACTTTTAACAAGGAATTTAATGCCGATGTTAATTTTTTGATTGTAGTTCATTTTCCCCCCTATCTCCTATCTTAAATGCAAATTTTACTATCAAGATGATACTACTGATCGAAAAACTATACGCGTTTAGTATAGTTATCCGTATCAGTGTAGCTATTCTTGGATGACAAAAAAATAAAAAAAGTGAAAAATGTTAATAACATTTTAATCTTGAATATGGAAAACGGTTCTTGAGAAAAATGGTGAACACCATCGTATTCGGCATTCAAAATACAGCTAAAATCACACCATCTCATCCCATTGTTTTTTATGCTGTCGTGTAGTGTAATTGTACAAGTTGTTCATGATCCCATACCAACCACGAATCTTAATTACCATACCGAATAGCACTCTATCTAAATACCCCGTCTTTAGCCATTACATACTTAAATGTTCTAAACATACGTGAACTTACCATAAGAAAAGCTTGGGAGTATGATCGTCGTCTCACTACTTCGGATACCGCAGCTAGGTAATTTTTCGGAGTCGTATGCAACTGCTGGATCAGTTCGATGTACTGACGTATGTCTTTCAAATAAGCACCCTGCAGTGTCAGTATCGAATGTATTTCCGCCGCTTGCTCCTGTATATTCATGATAGCCCTGGACATGCGAACAACAAATATAGTCGACATATTCTCATATAAGGCCGAGAAAAACGAACAACGTCGAATACGTACTTCAATCGTTTATGAATAATATCACAGAGTTCTTTTTTAGACTGGGTGCACAGCTGTCTGCAGGAGCGTAGATTTGTGTGATTGGCTTTCATTGACCTTAGCGTGTCTCGGTGAGTAGCAACTAAATCCGGAAGTATGGAGTCTTCCTTCAGCTCAGCAGCTCTGTCGTGATTTCGTTTTATGCCCTGAATATTCCAAAATTAATTACAATTACGTCTTCGAAACAACTTAGTAAACCTGTTCAGTATGCGAGGAGAATACTTACATTAGCTTTCTTCGCCTGATCCTCATACGCGCCCTTAATGGTAACTATTAAACCCGAAAGAGTCATCAATTTCTCCGAAATTTCGGTATTATTCCGGAGCATTCTTAACCTATCTGGATGGAATAAATTTCTGATGTCTTCCTTCAGAGATACTAAGGCATGCTCATCGTACTGAAAGATAGATTGGTACATGGTTACGCACAAGCGCGAAAAATACTAGTTAAAATTTACTAAAAGTGAAATAAAGTACTTTTATCAACGCGGCTTTCGAAATTTCGACTGCGTTTTCTAAACTCTGATCTGGTCCCTTAGTTGAGATCCATTGAAGTAGCGTAAGATCGGATAGTTTAGATTTATCACAGCACATTTCGAGTCTAGCTCGTTCTTCTTCGTTTCCATCTAACAGAGCGGACAGTAACGGTATCCTGGACAGTAATTTCAAATCTTCTTCCGAGAACCTAGGCAAGAAATCAGGGCGATATAAGATCACCTAGATGACCGCGTGCCGACTCGATACCCGATGCGCAATCAGTTACTCTCTCGTTACCCAGTTACCCGCGGAAAAGTTACTCTTTTGCAACCCTCGGGTTACCCTCGAATTACCCAGAAACCCGTCAGTTACCCTTGGTTCCCCTTCAGTTACCCGGGTAATTGGTGGGATTTTGCGCATCGGGTATGTAACCCGCTCTCACATCAACTCGCACGTAGACAGGAGTACATTTTCTTGTACAAATCTTTCCTTTGATCAGCCCCACACTTATCGATACAAATTTTGTGGTGCAGCTCGGTGCATAACATAGTTCCTGATCGAAAGTGGGTTCGCTTCAATCATGTTTCACTCTTTGTCATTCGAAACGTTTATAAATCCATTTCCGCCACCGGAAGAACTATACTTCGATTGCTAACCCAGGCACGAACTTATCCCATGACGCAGCAAAACAGCATTTCTTTCTTTTCCCTCTCCAAATGATTTTCAACGCACGAATTAAGAAGTCATTCCCTCGGTCCAAGACTATGTCCCTTTCAAAAATTACTGGGCCAGGCTGCTGTTTCACTTGACGTTACATCCGTCCTCGATTCCACTTAGCTGAACAATTTGATGAGTCTCCGAACGGGAAATTTAAAATATTTACATCGACTTACAATTCATCAGGTCGTTATACGTAGATAACATCAAACAGCAACGCCCCTTATCGGATATATCGAATTGAAACGTGGTTATTCAGCTTATCATAATCGTAAATACCTGTTTATTAGATCAATGTTCTCTTGTCTGGTTTCAAGGTACCGACTGTAGGAAGCGTCGAAAGCATCGCACTGATTTCTGAAATTATCTAGCACGTCATCCAGATTGGCAATGGCGGCTGCCCATCCTAATTCGGGGGAAATTTGGGAACAGGTTAGTACTCGAGATTGAACAAAACATCCTCATGATAATGAATACTCGACGATAATATAAGTAGGCACTTCATCGAAGCAAGAATCCACCTTCTGGTCATATCACTACTTTCTTGTCGGGCTCCCACTAGGCCTCCCTGTCTGACTGTATCAACTTCTGACTGTTGTTGATTTGATCAGAGATTTATCTGGCCTGCACGTCTATCTGAATCTGTATCGAGTGTCGAAATTTTTTGTCCCTGACAAGGGCAAGGACTGCGATGGCGGACGAGAGTAGATTTCTGCCGCCCGAAATGAGGGAGAAAACGATAAATAAATAGACAGATGGCAGTTTAGAGCGACACGAAAACATACAGACAGTTGAAAGAACAAATTTTATGAGAGTTGGAGACCGACAATACGGAAAAACAAACACAGAATACAACCAGATAATAGATAAATACATTAACAAATCCGTATACAAGTTCAAGAGTTAGAGAGCCGGACTGCTCTTGACACTCGAATCGTGAAACTCTGCCCTCAACTCTTATTTTCTCGAAAAGAGGTAGGCAACTCGAGGCCACAAATTTGTCCTACCCCTCAAGAAAATCCAGAAGCGAATAAAATTATGCATAACTATATACAAGGTGTTACCAAATGATCCAGCCCACCTCGAGATGGTCAACTGTGAACGCGAATTTGAATCGACAAAGCACAAACGATAATCTTCACTTATAAGGCTTCGTTTTTTTTTGTTTTTTTTTTTCGGCAGAGCAAATTTCTCTCCCTCCAAAAACGGAGCGATGACTCACCAGTTAAAACTAAATTTTAAATGATACTGAGTAAAATGGTTTAAGCTCGCTGATTCAGAATATTCTATAGGCTGAGCCCGTAACTGATATTCTACACCAGGGAGGGAGCAAATCTGATTTCCATTAGATAATCGAAACAGGCATTCAAATAGGAGAGGAGGGGGAAGACAAGTTAAGGCCGCCGATTTCAAATATTCGATCAAATTTTTTATCAAGCCCCAACTTGAGCCCTCTCCCCAATTATAAAATTTTACACTTGAGGGAGCACCACTGACTTGTTTTTGAACCAGGACGTTTTCGGGTCACCAATTTCGAATATTCCATCAAATTTTCAAGCTGGTTTCAAGTTAAGCCCTTAATCGAAATTGCACTTTCACGGGGGGGGGGGGGTCGACTTGCCTTGGCAAATCGGACAAAGCCCCAAAATGTAGAGGTTTTTCAGCAGGCGCGGATCCAGAAGATCATTTTGGGGAGGAAAATGGCAGAGCGAAAAGCGAATTTTTTTTGTTGCCTCCTTTCCCATAGAACCCCTCCCCACACAGATTCCCCTCTTCACCACAGATTTTTCCTTTTTTTTTGTTTGTCCTCCCACCCCCTCGGTGGATTCAAGCCTGTTTCAGTGGATATCACACTGGTGATGCATAATGGAGGGCGGAGGGCGACTTAATTTGCCTTGGAAAATGAAGCATAGAAACAGAGGCGTTTTGAGTCACTGCTTTAAAATACTCCAACAAACTTTTTCATTAGAAAAGAACTAGGGGGCTTTGCCTCCTGGCCGCTTCGCGGCCCAACCCCGCCCCGTCACTCGCGAAAAAGCAAGCTGAAAAAGAGTAGGGTATCTCTGGTGAAACGTGAGATTAAGGTACAGGGGAGGCCACCAGGAATTTATCTCCACGGAGGGGAAGGAGGAGGTGACTTTTACTGTTTAGTGTATAGAGCCCCCCACCACAACTCCTTGTCCTTCACCGCGACATTCCTCCCCCAAGCTCCCTCCTCCACCATGAACCCTCTCCCAAGGGTAGGCTACCCCGGAGAAATGAGCAATTCAGGGGCAGGGTAGGTATCCCACAGTGGTTTTTTTTCTCCCGGAGGCGATGACGGCGGTGGATTTTACTAAGCTCCCACTTCCACCATGAACCCTCTTCCAAGGGTAAGGCTACCCCTGGAGAAATGAGCAATTGGGTAGGCGCAACCAGCAGTGTTTTTTTTCTCCCGGACGCGGTGGCGGCGGATTTTACTTTTTTAGTGTGTACCGGGTGATGAACGAGAAGTCGCACCATAGGCAAACATGTAGTAACGTGCAACGTGTACGTAATGCATGTAGCAGAGATTGTGTTATCGTGTCGGCGCCGTTGCGCCTTATCGCATGTTGGCTCTATAGTGCGACTTTTCGTTCATCACCCTGTAGACCCACCCTTGGGAGGGGAAGGAGGAGGTGGCTTTTACTGTTTAGTGTATAGAGAGCCGCCCACCATAACTCCTCCTCGTCCTTCATCACGACCTTTCTCCCCCAAGCTTCCTCCTCCACCATGAACTCCCTCCCAAGGGTAGGTTACCCCTGGAGAAATGAGCAATTAAGGGGCAGGGTAGGCAACCCTCAATTTTTTTTATCCGGGAAGCGGTGGCTTTTAATGTTTAGTGTATAGTAAGGGCCCTCCCTCGCCACAACTCCTCCTCATCCTTCAGCACGACCTTCCTCCCCTAAGCTTTCTCCTCCACCATAAACCCCCTCCCAAATGTAGGCTACCCCTGGAGAAATGAGCAATTAAGGGGCAAAGTAGGCAATCCGTAGTGGGTTTTTCTCCCGGAAGTGGCGGCGGCGGATTTCACTTTTTTAGTATACAGAGAGATTTGGTGGGGAGGGAGAGAGAATTGACTGGCCTAGGAAAATCGAACGAAGCATCGCAATGGAGTTTTTCCACATCATTGAATTCAAATACATTCCCATCAGGTTTCTGATCCAATCTCGATTTAAGTTTCCTAACCAATTTTTACACTTAAGTGGGGGAGGGGGGGATTCCAACGTACAAAAATAAGAAGTTTTGGGGTTAACTGTCGGATTTTACGTCCTTCGTTTGGGCCACTAATCGAATTTCAATTCGCGAGGGGGGTAAAACAGACTTGCCTCGGAGAACCGAATCAAGATCGAAATAGGTTTTCCTGTAGCTAACTTCGAACATCTCAAGATCTCGACGGATTTTCCGCCTGACCCCAGTTTGAACCCCCGATTGAAATTTCACACTTCGTAGGAGACATCACTGACTTAACTCGAGAACACAAACGAATTATGGAGTTAGGGATTTTTCGATGACTTCCATCAGATTTTCCAATTTGACCCCGATCTGAGCGCCGTTCATAGAAATTTTACACTGTAGTGAAGATGGGAGGAGGGGTTGTATGATCAAGTTGTTTTCGAACATAAAATAAAATCAAGTGGGGGGGGGATTTCGAAATCCCGATTTCAAATATATTTTTCTCAAAAATTGCATCAGACTACCTCTGAGTCCTGAAACATAGAATTTCATACTTGAAATTTAGATGCTGTGACCCAAATTGGGACCAGAACTGAAATCTGATGGGATAGTCAAATTACGCTATCCAAGGAATTCTCATTTTGATACTTGGTTCAATTTTCCATTCCAAGACAATCTTGCCCACCAATTCCAAAATTTAGATTCTCAGTTCGAAGTCGCAATCGGATCAAAATGCAACGGACAACAAACTTTTCGAAAATAGGGATCGAAAAAAGAAAACCTGGTTTTGATAGTTTGCTTGATACTCCCTATTAATCCGCTCAGTTTACCTTGGGGGGGGGGGGGAGATAATTCTTATTACTGGAAAGCGTAACTAAAATAAGTTACTTTTAGTAACAGATTAATAGATTCTCGTCTGACTAGAGTCAATTCGACTTCGCATTCAAGAACTTGAGGGGGGGGGGGGAGTAACCCACTGACACCTTGTATGACGTTGCTTCTCCAGATGTGGGTTGAGTTTTATCAGTTACAAGATTACGAACTGGCTGCTATACAAATTCGACACTCGACAAGAAGCAAATGCCCCACTTTTTTCAATTTTGATGACTTGTGAAATCATTTATAGACGAGGGAGTGGGTCTACCCGTTCCGGGACGTTTCTAATCCAATTTTTCCACCGCAGACCATCTCCTAACATGATTACACAGTGAGAAATAGAACCGTTAACTGAAAGCAAGTACCTTGTTGTTGCAGTAACTGGTCGGTGTTCAACTGATCACAATAGGCTTTCGTGTCCACGGCTTGCTCCAGGTACTTCTGAGCCAGCGTATTGATCTTGTTAATCGTATAAATGGATACTGGCGCTGATAAATTGTCGATACTGTCGAAGAGCTGATTCAACTCGGCATCTGCAAAACAAACATCAAACATTATTCAGCGGCGAATACTTCGGATACAGATCTACAGCACGAACAGAGAAGGCTAACGTTGGACATGAGAAGTATGAAACTGCAAATAAAGGGAGCTGGACTAGTTCCTAGGTAGTCCAGGGCTAGTTACAAGGTGAATTCCAAAAATTCCTGATCAACATACTATGAGCCCCGTAGAATCCGATGGAGCTGAAACCCCAAGAGAGCTGAACGGCCTCCCAAAATTAGGTTTTCCAAAAAAAAACTTATGCTACAAAAGAAAGGTATCGTATCATTTCTCCGCCACGGCCCTCGAAATGCCTTAAATAGGGGACTGAAAATGACCATTTTCCCATACATCACGAAAGGTACAAGTAGTTTTTTTGCTATTTTTTGGTTTCGCCATCTTTAAAAACAGAAGGGATGTACACTACCCTCGGACCTCTCTCCCTACACTCACATGTATCTTTTTCTGAAATTTCTTCCTTCCTTCGCGACCTTGAAAACCTATGAAACATCTGCATTATATTTACTGTTGTTTTCCCACTCCCCCTACTTTCTAGAAGCAACAATTTTCAAGGTAGAATGAATCTAGCTGGACAAGGACTTTGGACCAATTTTATTTCGGAAGCAGCGTATTTTCGTCAGAACGTTTTGGGTGACTAAACTAGCAACACCGAAAATATTCTGACAGAAAAACACTGCTTTCAGCTTTCAACGTGGAATCAACTGCAAGAACCGTAACTAATTATTCACTTACACAAGACCAACTACAAGTTCAAACTTTTAGTTTGTTGACCAAAAAGGTCAACCATACTTCCATCTCCGAATTTTTACATATTCACACTTTAAAAAGGTATAATTAGCCTGGAATCAGAACTGAACTTGACAACTCCTTCGGGGGGAGTAACTCGAACTCCATCACTTCAGACTTCTGACCCCGACAGAACCTCGCCCGCACTCTCGCGTTTCTGGCTGCTCAACTCGAGAGGTCGCCGTCGTATATTTCGCCTTCATTATCCGCTACTACTTTTGTTTTTCCATTCATTTCACGTGTTTACGTAGCAACGAGTGTAAATGCAACCTTTCTTCTTCGTTTTTTTTTTTTTTTTTAATTCTGGGGTTATTCGAGCACGACTAAAACAGGTAGTCAGCTAACAAACATAAACCTGTCCAAATATATGCTCACCGCCGACGATACAATCGCGAGTTCTCGCTACGGACACTGATAGCACGAGCACTGACCAAAGGTACTCGCGATAACACCTGTAACTTGAACTGCTCAAACGCTCGAGCTGCGATAGTAACGGTGCATGGTTGAGCCAACACAAGTCAAGAAAGAAGAAGACTGGAGCACTAATTCGTGCATTCGCGTGGTCTTACTTTTTTTGGAACGCAAAAAGCTGAACCTGAATTTGCACAATAACACCGCACAATAGACCGTATCGCACGTGCTAGTCCAAATCAGGTCTGATATCTCGCGAACGGGTTTCCCTTTCTGATTCACGAGTGCAAAGCTCCAACACGTCATTTCGCAGCCAAATATATATTACGCTCATAAGGAGTTCGATTCTTAGTTCTCGTTCATACAGAAACAGATAACTGAGCGTGCCATCAGACCGTCTCACATCGCCATCAGAGACAGTCTTGCATAACTATCAACCAGTCTTGTATCACCATTGCACAGTCTCATATTGCCTCAAACAGTCTCGCATCGTTATTACGCAGACTCGTATCACTATCATCACACAGATTCATATCACCACCAGACAGTGCCACATCGCTAACAAATAGTCTCATATAGTCATCAAACAGTCTTATATTGCTATCAAATAAGTCTTGCATTGCCATCACATAGGCTCGTTTCACCACCAGACAGTCTCACATCGCCATCAGTCTCATATTGTCATCCAACAGTCTCGCATTGCCATCACGCATACTAATATTGTCCTCAGGTAGCCTTGCATCACCATCACACAGTTTTGCATCGACGTTGAACAGTCTTCTATCACCATCAAATTGTCTCACCTCTGCCATTAGACAGTCTTGTACAGTCATCAAACAGTTTTGCATTACCACCAGACGGGCTCGCATCACCATCAAACAGACTCATGTCACCACTGGTCTCACATTGCCATCTAACAGCCTCATACTGGCATGGAACGAACAGTCTCGCATTGCCGTACAACAGTCGCATAATGCCCAACAGTCTTGCATTACCATCACATACAGGGTTATTCAGTTTTTGACGCAACGTAGGAAAACCCGGTATGTTGCATGATGACATGAATAAGACGGCACACAATGGCCGTCTATTCAGATTTAAACGCAACATTACTGTGCTCTGTGACGCTGTGACGGACAATGCTTCGGGGGAAAACTAAGAAGGTTTTGAAGAATTTTTTCGAAAATTGTCAGGAAAAATGTTCGATAATCTCCGAAGAATTTATTCGGAAACATCGGGAAAGATCTCCAATGATTTTTGAGGAATTCCATTGAAAATTGTTTTAAAAAATTTCGATAATTTCCGTAAATTCTCGTCGAAAACCTTAAGAAAAAATTTCCAGTAATTTCCCAAAAAATGTCATCAAAATTCTTCAAGAAAATTTTTCTATAATTTTTGAAGTATTTCATAGGAAACACTAGGGAAAAATCTCCGATAATTTTCAAGGAAGTTTATCCGAAATTTTCGGTTAAAAAATTCCAATAATTTCCGAAGAATTTCTTGGGAAACTTCGGGAAAACTCTCCGATGATTTTCAAGGAATTTCATCGAAAATTTTCGAAAAAACTTTCGATAATTTCCGAAGAATCTCATCAAAAATCTTTAGAAAAAATTACCAATGTTGAAAAAATTCCATCAAAATTATTCGAAAACATTGTTCGATAATTTTTGAATTATTAAACCATCGGAATTTTCTTCCGAATATTTCTCATAATATACTTCGGGAGTAATCGAAAAATCTTCCTGAAGAATTTCGATGTTTTTTTGTTTTTTCTTGGAAATCATTGGACATTTTTTTCTAAAGATTTCGAATGAAATTCTTTGGAAATTATCGAATTTTTTTCCCGATGAAATTCTTTGGAAATCATCGGAATTTTTTTTCCAACAATTCAGATGAAATTCCTAGAAAATCATCGGAGATTTTTCCCGAGTGTTTCCTATGAAATACTTCAAGAATTATCGAAGAATTTTCATGAAGTTTTTTGAGAAATCATTGAAAATTTTCTCTACACTGATAATTTTTAAGGAAGTTTATCCAGAATATTTGGGAACATAGTCCAATAATTTCCGAAGAATTTCTTCGAAAACCTTGAAACGTCGGGAAAAATCTCCGCTGATTTTTAAGGAATTTCATCGGAAATTTTGGAAAAAATCCCGATAATTTTCGAAGAATCTCATCGGAAATATTTAGAAAAAATTTCCAATGATATCCCGAAAACTTTCATTAAAATTCTTCAAGAAAATTTTTCTATAATCTAAAAGTTTTTTGTTTTTTTTTACGAGACACGTAACGCCTGTAGGCCATGATCTCGGTATCTACATCATATTTGTTAAATTACATCTAACTTATAAAATTAGTTATAAAAATTAATCTAGATAAGGTGTGAGAGATTTCATAGGAAACATTCGGGGGAAATCTCAAATGATTTTTAAAGAAAATTATCTGAAATTTTTGGGGGAAAATTCCAAGAATTTCCAAAGAATTTCCTCGGAAACTTCGGGAAAAATCTCCGATGATTTTTAAGGAATTTCATCGGAAATTGTTAGAAAAAATTCCGATAATTTCCGTAGAACCTCGTCGTAAATCTTTAGAAAAAATTGCCAATGATGATTGCTCAAAAAATTTCGTCAAAATTCTTCAAGAAAATTTCTTGATAATTTTTGAAGTATTTTATATCATATTTGGGAGGTTTATCGGAAATTTTTGGAAAAAATTTTCAATAATTTCCGAAGAATTTCCTCGGAAACCTCGGGGAAGATCTCCAATAATTTTCAAGGAATTTCATCGGAATTGTTGGGGGAAAATTCCGATAATTTTCCAAGAATCTCATCGGAAATCTTTAGAAAAATGTCCAATTATTTCCAAAAAAATTTCATCAAAATTTTTCAGGAAGATCTTTCGATAGTTTTTGAAGTATTTCATGGGAAATATTCGAGGAAGAATTCTGATGGTTTGATAATTCAAAATTATTGGAAAATTTTCTTGAATAATTTTGATGAAATTTTTTGACAACATTGGAGATTTTCCTCGAAGTTTCCAAAGAAATTCTTCTGAAATTATTGGAATTCTTTTCCGAAAATTTCGGATGAGCTTCCTTAAAAATCATCGGAGATTTTCCCCTAGTGTTTAACGAAACATTTTCTTGAAGAATTTTGGTGAAATTTTTTGGGAATTCACGGGAAATTTTTCTAAAGATTTCCGACGAGATTCTTTGGAAATTATCGGAATTTCTTTCTAACAATTTCCGATGAAATTCCTTAAAAATCATTGGAGATTTTCCCCGAAATTTCCGGAAGAAATTCTTCGGAGATTATCGAACATTTTTCCTGACGATTTTCGAAAAAAATTCTTCAAAAACCATCGAAGTTTTCCCCCGAAGCCTTGCATTTTCTGTTGTCCGTCACAGCGCCACAGAGCACAGTAATGTTGCGTTTAAATCTGAATAGACGGCCACTATGTGCCTTCGCAACTTACCCGGTTTTCCTATGTTGCGTCGAAAACTGAATAACCCTGTATACTCATACGGGCTTCAGACAGTCTTGCATCACCATCAAACAGTCTCGCATTGCCGTCAAACAGGCTCGCATTGCCATCACACAGTCTTATATTGCAATCAGACAGCCTTGCATTGCCATTAGATAGTCTCACATCACCATCAGTCTTGTATTGTCAAAAAACTATCTCGCATCACACCAGATAGTCTGGCATAGCCACCAGCCAGTCTCGCATCACCATCACACGGTCTCATATTGCCATCAAGCAATCGCGCATTGCTATTAGATAGTCCATATCACCATCAGTCTTGCATCGCTGCCACACAGTCTAACATTGTCATCAAACCGTCTTCACACCGCCATCACACAGACTCATATTGCCTCAGACTATCTTGCATTGGCATCAAACAGTCTCACATCACCATCACATAGTCTAGCATTGCCATCACGTAGTCCTGTATAACCAACAAACCGTCTCGCATTGCCATCACATAGTCTCACATCTCCTTCAGTTGTCTGCGAGAAAGTAAGGGTCTGTATCTTTACTGAGAGGATTAAATTCTCCATTTTGGCACCAAACAAAGCCACATCAAATCATCCATCAACAAGGGAGTAAGAGTCCATTCACCTAGCATCGATTGCACATCAAGGAATTCGAATGCAAATGAATGTAGATAGTTCTGTAAGCGGTTTATACTCGTAAGCAATAAACGAGACAAAGAAATACTCATAAGCCAGAACACTGAGTACCAGTCTTCAAGAAGATCCTAGCTACAGGATAAGCGATGGGGCCGTTTTAAAAACTGATCTCAATTGTAGTGAGGTCTCGGCACTATGGCTGCTCCAATAATCCCGCAGACCAACTGCTCAACAGTGTGCAGCATACTATCTGGTTCTTTGTCTTTCTTTCTGTCTGGCGTGAACGGTGCAATGGTAAACTCTCCTTCTGAGGGAACCGCCTTAATGATCACGGTTGACCCTTCAGTCTGCTGGTCCAATAGTCTGTCTATCTCTTCGTCTGATTAGTACCTGCCTGTCTCCAATCCTAGAATTTTCATTTTTTTGACCAAGAGGTAGAGGTGGCATCCATTTGCTGTTCTTCAGCATCTATGAACCAGTGTCCCAGGGTCATGGTGAACAACCATCATCCTTTAGAATCAGGTAAGCCGGCAACTTAGTATAACATCACGTACATATGTTTGCCTACTCTTACTTTTAAGGGGCTAAGATACGGCCATTAACAGAAATTAAATTTCCTTACAGGGTAGCCGGGTTTTCCCCCAAAAAAATTCTCTATTTTTTCCAGATTTTTCCAGTCCATTTTCCAACGTTTTCATAACAAACAAATTATTTAAAAAAATAAAAAAAACACAGTTCAATTGAGTCGGACAGAGAAAATTGTATCATAAAATTTTCTTCAAAATTCCCTGACTTTTTCGATAGTGAACATCAAGAAAGTGTGAGAGCAAATTCAAAATTGTTAGCGTTAGCCGTAGGAAGTACAGAGGAATCAGATTTTTTCTTTCTCAGGGGATACGATCCGTCCTCAAAATTTTGTTACTCTCCTCCGGTCTTCACGAGGGTCATTTGGAGCACCATATTAGCCATTTCTTACTTCAGCGCACCATTTTGAGCCGATTTTTGCTTGTTCCGCACCAGGCACACAAAATCTGTCACTCTAGCCTTCAAATTTCACTGCTTCACTCCAGAGGATTAAAAAAGGCTTGGTTCGATGTTCCGTGCTCCGCTCCGAACCCCTCGGAGAGCTTCGTATTCGGGTTTTTATTCAACCCCCATACCCTTCTACTCCCTCCCTCTCTGCAAGGAGCTGAACCAGAGCTATAAGCTTCGAAGACCGCACATTTTCGATAAGGCCACACAGCCGGAGGGTACAATTTCCGCATTCAAGCAGAACCGAAGGTGGAGCTAGTTTAGGAATTTTACCGAAGCCGGAGTCAGAGTCGAATTCAGAACTTGTAAGGAGACGGAGCTACTCGATTTTCCAACTGGCTCGAGATTCACACTCCATCGGCGTCTTCGATCGCACAGTTAAATACATGCACCCGTTGGAATTATATTCAACGATATGAATGCACACACCAGGAGTACACCGTGTACACGGTAGGATCAATAAATCATATTATCCACTTTAATGCTCAAGCTCCCACCTCGAACCCCTCTTCGTTTCGACAATGTCTAATCTCATTTCTTATTTTTTAGCGTACATCTTTTCATTTTATCATCATTACCGAGTGTATTACCGCTTTCCGGTGCGCACTCGCCAGCCCGATATAATTTATCTGCTTTTGTAATTATTTAATTAATCATTTAGCCTAGTTTTACTTAGTGTAATCGTTGTAGATGGCCCAGTAGCCGAGGACGAACGCATTAATAGTTACGCGATAATGTGTGCGATAATTATTGTGAATCACGTCCACTTAAATCCAATGAGAGTAACCGAAACCTTCTTAATTACACACGTCGATATTTCCAATTCCTGTTTCATACGTCCGTCCCGATCAACAAAATTAGGTTTTTCGAACAAGAGGCACGATTACGGAGATTGGCGCACTCAGTGTCATCGGAGTAACTGATTATCGATCGATTAACCATGATATCCATAAATATATCAGTTTTCCTGAGCAAAGTAGTCTAGTAGATGAAGCACCGACATTAGAAATACGATAGAAATACGAGAAATGACACATATGTAAATTGACAGGATTGTTATTTAGTTCCTTAGCCACCCCCCCCCCCCCCTCCGAGATCCCCGAATATTTCTCGAAAATCCCAGATGAGTTAACGGTAGCACAGGATTCGATGAGAAAATTGAAGAAGACTAAATTTGTCCCAAGAGAAGTTCAGTACAATGGGTGTGTTTTCCGTTAACGTCACGACCAGGGATGGCAAACGAAACGAAACGAAATAACGATTGATTTTTGTCTAAAATATTGAAACGAAATAACGAAACGAAAAAAAAACACGTTTCGTTTGCCATCCCTAGTTTTCTGATTTGTGATTTTTAGGATCGGCTACTAGTAGCCGAGCGTACTGTAATCGAAATTTCATTTCTTTTCCCGGGTGAGTTGAGTCAGGGTGAGTTCAGTAAATGCAGGGATGGCAAACGAAACGAAACGAAATAACGAAACAACGAAATAACGAAACAACGAAATAACGATTGATTTTTGTCTAAAATATTGAAACGAAATAACGAAACGAAAAAAAAACGTTTCGTTTGCCATCCCTAGTTTTCTGATTTGTGATTTTTAGGATCGGCTACTAGTAGCCGAGCATACTGTAATCGAAATTTCATTTCTTTTCCCGGGTGAGTTGAGTCAGGGTGAGTTCAGTAAATGCAGGGATGGCAAACGAAACGAAACGAAATAACGAAACAACGAAATAACGATTGATTTTTGTCTAAAATATTGAAACGAAATAACGAAACGAAAAAAAAAACACGTTTCGTTTGCCATCCCTAGTTTTCTGATTTGTGATTTTTAGGATCGGCTACTAGTAGCCGAGCCTATTGCAACCACTTTCTAGGGTCGGGTACTAGTAGCCGAGCCTACTGTAATCGAAATTTCATTTCTTTGAACGAAATATACGAAGAACGAAAAAAAACAATCAGTTTGTTTGCCATGCCTATTTGATTTGTGATTTAGGATCGGCTACTAGTGCCGACCTATTGCAACCTTTTGGGTGGGTACTAGTAGCCGAGGTACTGTACGAAATTATTTCTTTCCGGTGAGTTGGTGGTGAGTTCAGTAATGCAGGATGGCAAGACGAACGAATACGAACACGAATAACGATTGATTTTTGTCTGAAATATTGAAACGAAATAACGAAACGGGGAAAAAAAAACGTTTCGTTTGCCATCCTAGTTTTCTGATTTGTGATTTTAGGATCGGCTACTAGTAGCCGAGCGTACTGTAATCGAAATTTCATTTCTTTTCCCGGGTGAGTTGAGTCAGGTGAGTTCAGTAAATGCAGGGATGGCAAACGAAACGAAACAAAATAACGAAACAACGAAATAACGATTGATTTTTGTCTAAAATATTGAAACGAAATAACGAAACGGGGAAAAAAAACGTTTCGTTTGCCATCCCTAGTTTTCTGATTTGTGATTTTTAGGATCGGCTACTAGTAGCCGAGCGTACTGTAATCGAAATTTCATTTCTTTTCCCGGGTGAGTTGAGTCAGGGTGAGTTCAGTAAATGCAGGGATGGCAAACGAAACAAAACGAAATAACAAAACAACGATTGATTTTTGTCTAAAATATTGAAACGAAATAACGAAACGGGGGAAAAAACGTTTCGTTTGCCATCCCTAGTTTTCTGATTTGTGATTTTTAGGATCGGCTACTAGTAGCCGAGCCTATTGCAACCACTTTCTAGGTCGGGTACTAGTAGCCGAGCGTACTGTAATCGAAATTTCATTTCTTTTCCCGGGTGAGTTGAGTCAGGGTGAGTTCAGTAAATGCAGGGATGGCAAACGAAACGAAACGAAATAACGATTGATTTTTGTCTAAAATATTGAAACGAAATAACGAAACGAAAAAAAAAACACGTTTCGTTTGCCATCCCTAGTTTTCTGATTTGTGATTTTTAGGATCGGCTACTAGTAGCCGAGCATACTGTAATCGAAATTTCATTTCTTTTCCCGGGTGAGTTGAGTCAGGGTGAGTTCAGTAAATGCAGGGATGGCAAACGAAACGAAACGAAATAACGAAACAACGAAATAACGAAACAACGAAATAACGATTGATTTTTGTCTAAAATATTGAAACGAAATAACGAAACGAAAAAAAAAACGTTTCGTTTGCCATCCCTAGTTTTCTGATTTGTGATTTTTAGGATCGGCTACTAGTAGCCGAGCGTACTGTAATCGAAATTTCATTTCTTTTCCCGGGTGAGTTGAGTCAGGGTGAGTTCAGTAAATGCAGGGATGGCAAACGAAACGAAACGAAATAACGAAACAACGAAATAACGAAACAACGAAATAACGATTGATTTTTGTCTAAAATATTGAAACGAAATAACGAAACGAAAAAAAAACGTTTCGTTTGCCATCCCTAGTTTTCTGATTTGTGATTTTTAGGATCGGCTACTAGTAGCCGAGCATACTGTAATCGAAATTTCATTTCTTTTCCCGGGTGAGTTGAGTCAGGGTGAGTTCAGTAAATGCAGGGATGGCAAACGAAACGAAACGAAATAACGAAACAACGAAATAACGATTGATTTTTGTCTAAAATATTGAAACGAAATAACGAAACGAAAAAAAAAACACGTTTCGTTTGCCATCCCTAGTTTTCTGATTTGTGATTTTTAGGATCGGCTACTAGTAGCCGAGCTATTGCAACCACTTTCTAGGGTCGGGTACTAGTAGCCGAGCGTACTGTAATCGAAATTTCATTTCTTTTCCCGGGTGAGTTGAGTCAGGGTGAGTTCAGTAAATGCAGGGATGGCAAACGAAACGAAACGAAATAACGAAACAACGAAATAACGATTGATTTTTGTCTAAAATATTGAAACGAAATAACGAAACGAAAAAAAAAACACGTTTCGTTTGCCATCCCTAGTTTTCTGATTTGTGATTTTTAGGATCGGCTACTAGTAGCCGAGCCTATTGCAACCACTTTCTAGGGTCGGGTACTAGTAGCCGAGCGTACTGTAATCGAAATTTCATTTCTTTTCCCGGGTGAGTTGAGTCAGGGTGAGTTCAGTAAATGCAGGGATGGCAAACGAAACGAAACAAAATAACGAAACAACGAAATAACGATTGATTTTTGTCTAAAATATTGAAACGAAATAACGAAACGGGGGAAAAAAAACGTTTCGTTTGCCATCCCTAGTTTTCTGATTTGTGATTTTTAGGATCGGCTACTAGTAGCCGAGCGTACTGTAATCGAAATTTCATTTCTTTTCCCGGGTGAGTTGAGTCAGGGTGAGTTCAGTAAATGCAGGGATGGCAAACGAAACAAAACGAAATAACAAAACAACGATTGATTTTTGTCTAAAATATTGAAACGAAATAACGAAACGGGGGAAAAAACGTTTCGTTTGCCATCCCTAGTTTTCTGATTTGTGATTTTTAGGATCGGCTACTAGTAGCCGAGCCTATTGCAACCACTTTCTAGGGTCGGGTACTAGTAGCCGAGCGTACTGTAATCGAAATTTCATTTCTTTTCCCGGGTGAGTTGAGTCAGGGTGAGTTCAGTAAATGCAGGGATGGCAAACGAAACGAAACGAAATAACGAAACAACGAAATAACGATTGATTTTTGTCTAAAATATTGAAACGAAATAACGAAACGGGGAAAAAAACGTTTCGTTTGCCATCCCTAGTTTTCTGATTTGTGATTTTTAGGATCGGCTACTAGTAGCCGAGCCTATTGCAACCACTTTCTAGGGTCGGGTACTAGTAGCCGAGCGTACTGTAATCGAAATTTCATTTCTTTTCCCGGGTGAGTTGAGTCAGGGTGAGTTCAGTAAATGCAGGGATGGCAAACGAAACGAAACGAAATAACGATTGATTTTTGTCTAAAATATTGAAACGAAATAACGAAACGAAAAAAAAAACACGTTTCGTTTGCCATCCCTAGTTTTCTGATTTGTGATTTTTAGGATCGGCTACTAGTAGCCGAGCATACTGTAATCGAAATTTCATTTCTTTTCCCGGGTGAGTTGAGTCAGGGTGAGTTCAGTAAATGCAGGGATGGCAAACGAAACGAAACGAAACGAAATAACGAAACAACGAAATAACGATTGATTTTTGTCTAAAATATTGAAACGAAATAACGAAACGGAAAAAAAACGTTTCGTTTGCCATCCCTAGTTTTCTGATTTGTGATTTTTAGGATCGGCTACTAGTAGCCGAGCATACTGTAATCGAAATTTAATTTCTTTTCCCGGGTGAGTTGAGTCAGGGTGAGTTCAGTAAATGCAGGGATGGCAAACGAAACTAAACGAAATAACGAAACAACGAAATAACGATTGATTTTTGTCTAAAATATTGAAACGAAATAACGAAACGGGAAAAAAAACGTTTCGTTTGCCATCCCTAGTTTTCTGATTTGTGATTTTTAGGATCGGCTACTAGTAGCCGAGCCTATTGCAACCACTTTATAGGGTCGGGTACTAGTAGCCGAGCGCACTGTAATCGAAATTTAATTTCTTTTCCCGGGTGAGTTCAGTCAGGGTGAGTTCAGTAAATAGCAGGGATGGCAAGCAAACGAAACGAAATTACGAAATTACGAAATAACGATTGATTTTTGTCAATATTGAAACGAAATAACGAAACCGAAAAAAAACTGGTTTCGTTTGCCATCCCTGGTCACGACGCGCTTATCACGCGATGGCTCCGGCTGCAGGCTACAGGCTGATCCAAGGAAAATGTAAACAATTTTTTCACCCTGAATTTACCAAAAGAGAAAATATCGTTCTTCTATTTTACAAATATTTCAGAAACGGAGAAGATAGAAACTTGCAATATCTTTCCGTAATGTACCATCTTCTAGCTTCAAATTAAGCTATTATACCTCAAAAATTGCAGAGCCAATGTTGAGGAAATATATTCTGAATGTATGCTCGTAATCAACTAATAATTATAATGTAATCAGTTTGAATTGTACTCTTGCTGTTCTTTCATTTTCCATCGTCAATTCAAGATTCGAAGATTTTATATTCAATTTATTGATACTAGAACGAATAAGTAAGTAGCGTACATTCAACCTCGACGAGAGAGTAGGGCAAAAAGGGGGAAACACCCCGGGGGCCAAAACTTCCAAGGGGGGCCCGATATTTTTAAACGGCCTGAATTTCAACCTTCGAGCATACATATTACCTACAAGTACGGAGAGCCAATGCGTACGTTACGGCAGGTGATACATAGAGGGCGTTGTATGAATGGTATTCTTTAAAATGATTATTCCAAAAAGGATTTCAGCCTTTCGATCAAGTCAGGATTATTCTCATAATTAAATTTTCTTATTGTCGCTTGCTGAGGAATATAATTTTTTTCTCTAATAAGTACTTTGTTAAAAGACGGAATGCGAATATTATCCAAAAAATTGTAATATAATATGATCAAAGAGAATAATTAGAAATGATTGACGATCATTTCTAGTTTTCTGGGGCATGTATTTTTCTGTACGCACAAAAAAAATCGTACAAAAAAAGGAAAAGGTGAACGGAACCGTAATAACTTGACCATACAGTTTGGGGACCCGCGGAAAACGAAAATTTTTTGAACGCGCAAAAAAAAAAAGGTAAAAGAAAGAAAGAAAAAACGTTATGCAATTTCAAATTTAGTAAGTAGTAGAGATTCACAAATTCAAATTTTGAGAACCCCTAGGGTGAGTAACCCAGTAATTACTCATAAGGAAACTCATGCTAGTGATAATCCTGTTGTCCACCATCAACAATTGGAAATCTGTGGTGTATAATTTGTCTCAATTTTCATCCATCAGGTTTGAACATGATTGTAGTGAAATAATTTTTTATAGGCGTGGGGAGGGGAGCAAACCTGATTTTGCCTACTGAACGTGTAGATTTTTCTCCCACTGAAAATACAATTTTCCCGCTGAAGAACTTTTCTGAAATTGATAAGCAAAAAAGAGAAAAAGGCCATTTCTTTTGAAGTTTTGTGCCACTAATTGCAAATTTGGCTTTGCAAATTAAGGACTCGATTTTGCCAAGTGACTAACATTAATTTAAAATTGAACAAGCAAGCAAAAAAATCCGAAACGAAAAAAATTAACGCTTTTGAAATTTTCCAAGAAGAGCAGCATTCGATGTTGGCAACCAAAAAGGCCAATTTCACTAAATTTGTTTGCCCTCGAATGTGTGTGGGGACGGGTCCCTCTCTCCTTCTCTCTTATCGGTACATCGGGGGAGGGGGGCATTGGCCCCCGGGCCCCCAGCAACAAGTTGTAATCAATGGGTAAAAAAATCTAAGCCCGCTATACACTATTTGCGAATAATGACGAAAAAATTCATATTCGTACAAAGATAAGGCTCCCACCAGCTCTGGCCCCCTACAGTGAATACATTAATCCGGCCCTGGGTACATCCGTGGTCTTGAAGCTCGATATTCTCAAATATTGAGAACTCACAACTAGTGCTGTCGATTTTGAAAAAAAAAAAATCGATTAATCGATTTTTAATAATTGAATTGATTAAAAAAATCGAAAATTGGCAAATCTTATAATCGCGATTATTTTAAATCGATTACAAAAGTTGAATCGATTAAAAAAATCGAATTGATTAAAAACTTCCAAATTTTTAAATCTATGATTTAAAAAATGTACCGGAATTTATAGTTCCGGCATATATTTAGAAATGGATTTAACTTGATCGATCAATCAAGTTAAATCCAGTTTTATTCACTCCTTCGCCCCACTTCCCTTTATTACTGCAGACAAACGGTGACGAACCCAGACGAAGTTGGAGAAATGAAACAAATTCGATGCTTCAGTTTTCTTTATTCTTTCGAGTAACTGAATGAACAGACTGTTTCGTGTGTAAGTAACTTTTGTGTTATGATTTTTTGCTTTTTGGTTTTTAAATAAATAACATACCGAAATAAGTTTTTGATTCCTCTAACTCATGCTTTGTGTTTTATACTTTTGATTGAATCAAATCGAGCCGATTAAAATGGGCCGAATCGATTCGTGTCTGATAACTAATAAGTATTCTAACTATTCAAATCGAATCCAGTTGAATCGCGTCAAATTGACTCGATGGAAATCGGTCGATTAATTGTGTCAAATTGAATCGATTAAAATCGGTTGATTAATCACGTTGAGTTGAATCGATTAAAATCGATTGATTAATCGATTCAACAACGTTGCCGATTTTAAAAAAATCGATTAATCGAGTTGAATTGACAGCACAACTCACAACTTCCAAAGTATCCTGAATTTGGATCATTATCATACGTAAAACATGATTCAGTATTCTCGATATTTTCAGGCTTCTCAGAGACACCCTGTATACTGATAACTGATCCACAAATTTCCCTTCCTGTGCTACACTCCGGTTCTTTCTTGGAAGAAGGAGGAAATTAGCGAGAAGTAATACTGAACAAGGTTATTAAATGAAGGGTAAAAAATCAGAACTCACATTTACCATTTTACTTCAAGGGCGCAAATAGGCAAAATACTGTACACGGGTGCAGGATTATCTTTGCTGCGCCTGTGAACGCGGAGTATGTTATACATATCGCGCATTCACAGGCGTAGCAAAGATATTCCTGCACCCGTGTACAGTATTTTGCCTATTTGCGCCCTTGAAGTAAAATGGCAAATGTAAGTTTTGATTCTTTACCATTCAGATGTTCTGCTGTAATCCTTGTTTTCATGTAGGACATTACGCTTTCTGAAAACTCAATAGCCATAGCCCATCCATCCCTATACCAATTTTAGCTGACTGTAAAGGAACGTTCACTGATGGAACCCATATCCAAAACTGACCATCTGAGCCCTCGACTGTTTGGAAATAATAGAGAAAATGATGGCCTATACTCCTACAGAGCCAGGTCAGGATCGTCCGTTCTTTTTTTTTGCTCGCAAAATTCCTCACTGAATCAGCTTTATTTGGTGGCCGACCCACAAAAGCAATAAAGACTGTGATATAATTAAGAGGGTTCTTTCAATTGCCTTTAATGTTTTTATTTTTGGTATTTCTTTTTAGAGTGAAGAAATTCACATATTCTGCATGTACTTGAATTGCGGGAACCATTGCTTCATCTGCGTTCGGGCTTCGAATTTTTTGTAACTAAGTTTTGCGTGCAATTAAAATGACAATTTTTTTTTTGGTGTTCAATTATATATTTTCCGTTTTATGGAATGTAGAATGAATAGTTCGAGTAGTATATGTGAAATCCGAAATAAAACATGAAGAACCGTCTGACTGATAACGACGATGGAGTCTTTCGACCTCAAAATAGCGCACTCGATGTATCACTTTGGAACTCTATGCTTCATACTTGTACATGTAGGCTCGAAGATTTCAACGCTTACGGTTACATCAATTTATTTAATTTTATTACAGTCTTGAATTAGGCAGGCACGATTTTACTAATTCGCCCATTTTTGGCCATAGGCATCCATCACCCGTTTACATGCCCCCGCTTTTGCGCTGTACTTACCCAATAAGGACCCACAAATTTTATAATTTCGTCCAACCATCTTGTAGCTAGTCTACTCTTACGTCTCTTTTAGTCATATGATACCCAATCTGTTTCTGTTCCACTCCATTTTCCCCCACTTCCCTGGCCATATGTCCTGCAAATTTAAATTTCAACTTTTTGACGTTACATCCTAGATCTATATTGTCCACTCTTTCCTTGATTTTTGTTATATTAATTGCATCCTTCAACCAGATACCCATAATACTTCGTACCACTGAATTCTGAACTACCCTCAATTTTGGTATTTGTTTTCTTGTCAGCGTCCACGTTTGGGCCTGGCAAAAAGTTTTACTCCCCGCGCCGATACACTGGCCAAAATATGCACGCTCAACTATGACACTAAAAATATCACAATCACGAAGTTATCGAAATTGATCATCTTGTAATTTCTGTTACTGCATTATATTAAATACAGTTTTTCACTGCAGTAACTAAAAATAAATATCTGTAAAAATATTAAATGAATATCAAGTGGTCTGCGGAAACAACTGTTCCATGTCAGTGGTCCACCACTTCACAAAAATTAAGAACCCCTGTTCCAAACTGACGTATATACAATACAGTCGTAGCAAATCTAGTGTCGTGGATTTATTAGGATTAACCGCTTTTTTTTTTTTTTTTTTTTTTTTTATTTAGGGAGAGAGTGGACAATAGGCTGACCTGTTGCCAAATAACCAATGCGAGAGTCTAAAACTCACAGATATATATTACTTCGTAAGTAAAACTGGAGCCAAGGGAAGAAAGCCGAGAACGATGGCGAAAACCTGTTCTTTGATGGTTCAGCACGTCCAGCACAGCTTCGCAAAGGTAAACGATGAGCGAAAAATCCATAGTGGATCAGTGTCTGGCCAGTCGCTTCAAATACTATGACTTGAGCATAGAAAGTGAGTAACAGGTGTAGATGTTAGAGGGTGTATAATCAAGGTGTCTACCAAATATGAATTTTCCAATAGAATGACCTTTGTATGACCTTTTCAGACCATTTTCACGCCTGAACAGAATTTTCACACACAAAAAAATTATTTCAGAAACATGCGAATTGCAAACAGAAAACTTAGAAGAAACTTCATAATTAACGAACAAATTATTGCAAAGAAGTTCCAATGACTAAAAATGTTCAACTGAATTTCAATTTGGCCATATTTTGGTAAGAAATACTGCGACTGTCAAGAAGAATTACCAAATTTGTCAGTGATTAGAGGCAATTGTAGGACTTTTGTATGACTTGTATGACCGGTACACATCCTGATAGAGAATATAAACAAATACAAAAACGGAATCAAGCAGTAGGTTCACACAGTTACCGAATTCTTTTACATTATTTTGACATAATCAAAGAAATATTATAGAAAAACATATGCGTGTATTTTACAGGAGCTAATGAGGAAACAGGGGTCCGGAATTTCGGTATTTCCAGAAAAGCCTTTCACCATGCGGAGCCCTTCTGAGAACTCCGGTCCAAAATTTGAAATATTACTTAGGAAGAAAAACCTGACGAATTGGACGAAAATTAAGCGAGACAGAACCAAGCGACAAAATCTGTTTTTTTTTTAGAACACGTAATTCGAAGTTCAAGAGCCATGTTAATTAAAATCGATTAATCGATTTTTACTAGAAAAAATTGATTAAAAAATCGATTTTGACACAACCCGCAAAATAATCGGTTAATCGATTTTCTGACAAAAAAATCAATTTTCCTATCAGTGCAAGTTTTCTTATTATTGGATGGGAGGGGGGAGGGGGGAAATGAGAATACAGAATTGCAGTCTTCAGACAGTGCTCGAATCTGGAGCTGGAGTAACAGTACCAGGCATGGATCTAGTATCTCTAGGAGTATCAGAGCGCGGTGCGCTACTAGCGCTAAGGTGACTTGAGTGACAACTAAAAATAGGTTTCGCGGAAAATCGTTCAGAGTGCGCTATCTATTTCAGGACATCTTTAAGTAGTTAAGTACCTATAAGTAGTTGACTTATTCCGTCTTTTATTTTATATTTTCAGTTTTTTCATTACAGCAACATACCAAAATAATCGATTAAAAATTGATTAATCGATGTTTTCCTATAAAAATCGATTTGATTTTGTTTGTTGAACTGGAAAAATCGGATAATCGATTTTTAATGATAATCGATTTTTGGGCATCACTAAAGAATACTTATTTAGCGTTTTTTTAGGCGATTTCAGGGTGGGGTTAGTCTGCTTCATTTCGTCCCTGTGAGGTGGCGAATAAGATGAAAACACAGTACATATTGCTTGATAAGATTACATTTAATTTAAACAACGAAATCCAAAGGATTTAAAAACTTACAGTACAATTAATCGGTATCGTATACAAGGAGGGATATAAGGAAATGCCCCCCCCCAAACCCGGGGGAAAATATTAAATTTGAAAACCATAAACCAATTTTTTTTTCTCTTCTTTTGCTTTTCAACTGAATTTTTAGATCACTAAGAACTTTTTTCTGGAGAGTCTTGACGAGGATCCAGTCATCTCATTTTGGTTTTAACCGCCCCTCCCCCCATCGCCCTATAAATACATACAGATTTCACAACTTTCCATGATAATTTCAAAATCATAAAACGAATTAAAACGGATTCCACAGCTTTAAAACCTACTAATCGACTCCTAATATCGTAGTTGCAGATATTTTCCATTGTATGACCCCTGGGGTAGTCCAAAAAAATACTTTTTTCGAGAAACACGTTCTTTCTTTAGACAAAAAGCCTTTTTATAATGCATGAGTTCCGACGAAGCAATGCGAAAACATTACTGGGTATTTCACAAGAACTGGAAAACCCCTTTCTGTTTCCAAAATACAAAGAATTTGAATCCAGTCAAAGAGGAAGGAGGAAAAAAATCACCCTTTCCGTTTTTTGATTACACGCTTGGGGTAAACTTTAACACAGGATTTTCTGCAAGAAAAATTTCAATGTTCCTTTAAGAAATCCTAAGAATCGAGTTTGACCGAAAATATTGGTTTGACTAAAGAAAAAAAAAATTGTTTTAATTAGCGTACTGAGTTCACATCTTTTATAAAGAAAAAATGTTTATCCATCCGTCAGTCTTGAATTTCGGTAAGAAGTGAAATTAAATCATTGTAGTCCATGGTGAGGATACAAAAAGACACAAAAATAGATAAATATCGGGTTTCATGATTTCTGGAATTCATTTTGAGGTTACGTTTTGCCTGCTCCAACCTAAAAGGGTCCACAAGGGGGCAGAAGCTGAAAATTGCCACTAGATAGGTCAAATATGTAAAAATTAGGGTTTATGGTGTCCGAGATTTCATTTTTCAGGTTGTTTTAGTCCCAAGCTTCATTCATGTTAATTCATAAGGGGCTGAAATATCAAATATTCAACTCAATGAGTAAATTTGAATATTATACGTTTAAGCATCTGTGAACTAATATACGTGAGATTAAAGGGTGTCTACAGAAATTGAAAAGTAAAAAAAAAGTACTTTTTCAGGACCCTTTGCAAGTTCCATATTTTCCCCAATTGTGCAAATCTTTTTTCCTTTGTTTCCAATTGTTTTATCCCCTTTTACCCCTCCCTCCTTTCGGCTCCCCCTCCTTCTGAATATAGCTCCTACGCTACACTTTTAATGATCAATCATAGGAATCCCAAAAAATTTACTTTTGAATATTAGAAACAAATTTATTATCTGTAATTATTATTATTGAAAACTCTAATCCTTCACAACAAACGTTGTTTTTTGAGGGGTGTGGTTTTAAGAGTATGTATTAACAAAAATGAAAAACTCTTCAATTTTTTTTTCTTTTCTAAATTTCAGCATTTTTTAGGACTTTTAGGACCTTTCAAAATTCAGGACTCTTCGGGATTTGAAGGACTTTTCAGCACCTGTAGGTACTCTGGAAGAACCAAAACAATCTGGAAGAAGAAATCCTCGAACCGACGCAACAAGAATTAATTTTGATATTTTACATTCTAGTCCTCTGTGAACCAATATAGATGAGGGGAGAGGGTACAAACAACCTCAAAAATGAAATCCCCGACTCCCCATACCCTAATTTTCATATATTTGACGTTATCCAACGAAAGATTCAAGGTCTGCCCCTAACCGACTCATTTTGGATTAGGGACGAGCAAAAAGTAACCTCAAAAATGAATTTAACGCACCAGGAAATCGTAAAAATCGGTTTTCATACAATTTTATGCATTTTTATACATACAACCTTGCCACGGACTATAATGATGAAAGTTCATGCTTTACCAAAACTGAAAATGGGAACACCGACCTTGAAAATTTTTAGAGGTACTCACTCAGTGGGTGAATTAATCAAAAAAACTATTCCAGTCAAACTATTATTTCTGGTCTAACTTGATTTTTAGGATTCTTTGAAGAAAAACTGTAATTTCTTTTATAGAAAATCTATGCAGAGACGAAACTTGACTTTTAAGTTGGGGGACGGGGAAGGAAAATTCGCTGACAAATATTTTTTTCTAACTAAAAATTCGCCGACAAAATTATTTTTTAAATTGAAAATTTGCCGATTTTTCAATCGAAATATTTTTTAATTGAAAAAAAAAAGAGGAAAAAAATGAACAGACAGACATAAAAAATGAAAAATTTCAATGAACAGTTTCAAAATTTACCGACTATCAAATTGTTGGGGGGGGGGGTGTTAACCCCACACTCCCCTATAGTTTCGCCCTTGAATCTATGTTAAACTTCATCCCAGATGCGCGACGCACAAATACTATTCTATTTCAAAGAATTTTTGACTGAGGTGTTTTTACACCGACTAGAACAAAATGACGGGTAAAGAATCAAGACTCACATTTGCCATTTTACTTCAAGGTCGCAAATAGGCAAAATACTGTACACGGGTGCACGAATATCTTTGCTGCGCCTGTGAACGTGGAGTATGTTATACATATCGTAGATTCACAGACGCAGCAAAGATATTCCTGCACCCGTGTACAGTATTTTGCCTATTTGCGCCCTTGAGGTAAAATGGCAAATGTGAGTTTTGATTCTTTACCCTTCAAATGAAGTCCTTGGGGGCTCAACTCTACAAAGAAAATTTTTTTAGGATCATCCTAATCAGAGATATCCAAACAGATGTCTTGAACCTACTGAAATAAAAAGTTTTTGACAATTGTCATCCATGCTCGCGGTCCCGATGCCATGATTATCAGTTTCTAGTTACATCCATATGAATGCGGCGGCTTAGAACCTCACCCCCCCCCCATTTTTTTCAAAAGTTCAAAATATCCATTATTACAACTTGTTTCAACTTTAATTAAACACCAGAAAATGCAATCTTACTTCGGTAAAACAGGAAAGGACAGGAGTACAGACAATACAAAAAATTTCTAAGGATGAAAACCCATGAAGGTGGAGAGGTAATCCCGGGCAAAATTTGCATTCATACTGTTGACTGAACTCCGTGACATTACAAAAATCATCGAAAAATGACATTTTGTCTCATAGGGCCTGTGTTATAGTCTCGTATGATATGAAATTATTTTGATCCTCCTGTTTTCGAGGTTTGTAAGAAAGATATGAAAAAATTACAAGAGATCAATATTTCATGTAACATTTAGCGTCGACTAATCTCGCCATTCACGTTTTTGGTACAAGTCTTATGGTTGAGGATTTATTGAGGAAACACTGAGCAGAGGGCACTTACGTCCCCCTAGGAGCTCAACGTGGCCCCCAAAAGTGACCGCCCTCTCAAAATATCTCTTATGGGTTTAAATGTAAATATGCAAAGTAGCATTTCCCTTCAAAAGAATGCAGGGTGCACAACGTCAACTGATCTGGTCTACATGAAATTTTGAAGGGTAAAAATATTCCTCGTAGAGAAAACTGTACCCGAGTCAGAAACCTATCAGCCATTCTGTGTAATAAGAGCTTTGATTCCCTGAACCAAACCCTTCAAACTGTCACATTCTAGGATTCCAGCGAGCCAGAAACCTGTCAAGTCGAATCTTTCATATAATGCGCAATCAGCAGCTCAGCTGAGGCACAACCAACAGCTAGTAAACAAAAAGCAAGAACTCAAAAAACACATTCGAATCTACGAAGGAACACGCAGTCTACACAGGGAAGTCAGTTTGCTGGAACACGTGTATATCGTGAACTCGAATTATACGCCCTGGAACTGGATAAACAAATCATAACCAGTTTTCAAGTCCACTACAATCATAATCATCAAATATCGCTCGCATCTTTTCAACCTTCGTCGACCATAATGATCGGAAACAAGAGAGGTAGTTCTCTTCCGGGGAGGGAGGATTCTATTTACTCCAATGGTTCAGGTATAAAGTTACGCGGAAAAGACCCTGACCGTGCAGTACACGTCGTTAACGAATTGGCTCACCGAGAAACTCTTCCTTAGATGAAGAAAAGATACAAGTTTTAATTACGCCGCAATTACGAGGCTTGTTTTCTGAAATTAAATAAGTTTGACGCATGAGACAGAAAATCCCAACCATCGAAGACACGCGTTTTTGACGATAAACACAATAGGACCGCTGCCAGACGACATTCCTCTTCATAAGGTATTCGCAAGTGGTGATCGAGTAAAACCTCTCAGTTCCTAAAGCAGGGATTGAAATACGTCGAAAAAAGACGTATTTGAGAAAGCTGGAATCCGAAAGTAGGGCCCTACAAACATGAGTATAATCATCCGCCATTTAGATTCACACCGTGCCCGTGGATGCCGAATCCGACTATGTAGAGCGTACCGCATAGTCAATTTGGCATCGACGGGCGCAGTGTGAATCAAAATGGCGGATGATTATACCCATGTTTACAGTGCTCTACCGAAAGCCTAAAGCTGAAAGCCCATATGCCAGACATGGAAAGCTAAATGCTACATTAAGATTATTAACATGGTAGACATTGATACAACATGAAAATGGACCACACATGTTTATGAAGTTAGTGTAAGCGGGAAAAAAACATATGACTTAGAGCTGAAAGTCGAAAACAGAAGGCCTACAGCTGAAAACAGAAAATTTATTTTTGAAGGTCAAAAATTGAAGCCGAAATTTTTTTTGAAAGCTGAAAGCCGGCAGGTGAAAGCTTACAGCTGAAAGCCAAAAGACGAAAGCTTACAGCTGAAAACGGACGTTTCATTTCTTTAGATCAAAAGCTAAAGCCGAAAAAACACGTTTTTGAAGCTGAGAACCAGTGTTGTTAGACATAACAAAACAAAATGACAATTGAATTTTAGGAATTTTGTCATAATGACAAAACCATTTCTCAGTTTTGTCATATGACAAAATAGAAATTACATAAAAAAATGAATCAACGACAAAACAATTTTGTCATGACATTTTGTCATTCCAATATTACGTCGGTGGAAAAGAACAAAGGACTAGGCGCCTAATGTACTATGTTATTATACTTAAGTCTGTTTCCAAAACCAAATAAATCGAGCTCAGTTTCAAACTATGATACTTAATATGAATTCCTTGTTATGTTGCTATGAATAAAATTCTCGCTTGGGACCGATGCACAATTTATTGTTCCAAAAATTTCTTATTCAAAAAAATTGTGATCAAAGGTATGCATAGAGAAATTTTTATCAATTGAAATATAAAGTTGATTAATAGGGATGTGTAGTAATTGATAGTATTTTTGATAGTATTGATAGTTTTTAGTAAATTTAGTACTATCAAACTATCGATAGTTACTTCATTGACTATCAACACTATTGATAGTTCTTAAAAACTACCAAATTAATAAAAACTATCAAATCATCAAAATGAATAATTATGAATTTGTCAACACTGTTTTAAATTTATTTAATTATAGTTACCTAAATAGTAAATAATACTAAATATTTAGTATTTACTATTTAGTATTTACTGATTTTGTGAACTGTGATTTCGTCCATTCAGATGAATTTTGGAAGCTGGGAAAGAGACCATAAGCTCGTTAGATTTAGGTTTGTTCTCCCAGTCGTTTCTCGATCCTCGATGTGTATTTGACAGTTTCATTTTTCATTCCATGATTTGATTATTAATTAAACTCTTCTGGTTCTGGGTTTGGTAGTTAATGTTATGGCTTATGCTTGTGTAATGTATATTACTGAAAACTGAATACCTACCTACTGAAACTTGAAACCATTTAAAAGTTATTGTTATTTCTTATCAATAAGTTATTTTTTGGATTATGATTAAGTGTATTTATTATTTCATTCGAAAAAATTCTCAATCTAGTTTCTAATTAATAATAATTAATAACAAAATAGTGATTAAATCTTGTTAGAACTGATAATAAATGAATTATTCATCGATCCTAAAATTTTTAATAATTAATGTTAAAACTATCAAATAAACTTTGATAGTATTGATAGTATGTAAAGAACTATCAAACCACTATTTGATAGTATTGATAGTACTTTAAGTTACTATCAAAACAATTGATAGTCCGAAACTATCAACAACTACACATCACTATTGATTAGTATAAAGTTGATTGTTTCCTCCTATTGGGATTTAAACTTGGAGTTTCAAGTGTTGGCAGCCCTGCAATATGTGTGAATGATCACGTACGATTTACTGTAAGCGTTTAGCAAACTTCAACTATCATTAAGTCGATTAGAAATTCACTTTCAAAGGAAATTTGTCCTAAATTCGACTGCATCATCACCAAAAAATTAAATTATAATCAGTTCTACTGGCAGAATAATTCTTACTCGTTTTTTTACCCTACTAAAGATAGCGGTCTTTCTATTTGGAAGTACACAACATGGTCACTCACTCATTTTCACCCGCTAACAACCGCGCAGGCAATTTTGCAGCGCACTCTCGTGCAGGTTTAGATCCCAATTTCTTTTTAGCCTCCAAGTATGCAACCTTTGTTAAAATAACATTGGTGATTGGTAGGATTGGATTGTATGTAAAAATAGTAAAATATCTGCAAATTTGTGGATATGACAAAATGACAAAATAATTTTGTCATGACATAATAAAATTATGAAAAAACAAAATGACAAAACTACAAACATGACAAAACTCATGACATAACAAAAAAAAGTGAAATGCTCGTCCGACAAAATGACAAAATGACAAAAAATCGTTTTGTCTAACAACACTGCTGAGAACTGAAAGTTGATTGGTGAAAGCCTGCAGCTGAAGGCCTAAAGCTGAAAGCAGACATAAGCTGAAAGCTACAAGCTGAGAGTCTAAAGTGGAAAGTTGAAAACTAAAAGCTCACAGCTTAAGCCAAAAACTAAAAGTCAAACGCTAAACGTTAGAAGCTAAAAGCCTACAGCTGAAAGCAGAAGTAAGCTGAAAACTAAAAGGTGAAAGTCTAAAGTGGAAGAAAACTAAAAGCTCGAGGCTGAAAGCCAAAAGCAAAAAGCTGAAAGCCTGAAGCTAAAAGCCAACATCTAAAAGTCCCTAGTCTAAAGCTGAAAGCTAAAAGCCTATAGTAGAAAGTTGAAAATTGAAAGCTTACAGCTAAAAGCCAAAAACTAAAAGCCTAAAGCAAAAGTTAAAAACTAAACGTCAAAAGCTGAAAGTTTAAAGCTGAATGCAGTTTTATTTTTTACTTCGAAAGTGTCAGCCAAAAAGGGAGGAAAAGCTCCATTATTCAGCCCTGTCCCCCGGAAATTCGAATCAGTATTTTTCGCTTCATCAGTACCTAAAAACCTTCCAACAGCAGTACAGGGATACAGCTGTAGTTTGAACTTTCATGGAAGCCAGTATTAAGAAGTGGTGTTCAAGGCTACTTATTACTGGAGGGTTCTCACCGTTTCGCCTGCCTTCTAGCCGATGACAAATATAAAACCGAGCACGTGGACAACACTCGCCGGCGTGATCTAAACACGTACCGAATTGTCCTTGCGGGGGGGGGGGGGGGGAAATTCAAATTTTTCGAGCATCCATTCGTTCGAAAGTCATTTTCAACAGCGCATCGCATTCGCCAATATGTCAGCACGAACAGGCATCAGTAAGCTGGCCGAAAAGTATCAACCAGAAGACGTTCTGATGCGGAATCTCGTAGGCGACTATAAGGTCCATGATGTCGCACAGCCTCGAAGGCTAACGAGCTGCGTATAAAAAAACGTGTTTCCGACGCACAATTCGCTCCTGCAGTGGAGCTGTTGGCATAGTATCATGCCAGTTGTACGCGTACTTAATAAATGCGTTTTTCGCGCACAGGGCCAAGGTCATCCTCGTGTGCACAATCTTCGATTACCCTCAGTCGGCCTACTAATTGACGCCGACTTTCTTCGCGAATATGAGCGTACCATGAGCTGCCAAACGAGAGCGGAAAAGCTGTACGGCCATTGAGGCGAGACTGGAAAAACGGGAGTGTATTAATTATGGCGAGCGTTATTCGTTACACGAGTCTTGAAGTAACTTTTGGTTCGCCGAGCTGATGACTTTTAATGACGATCGCTTCGACGAAAGGTGAGGTAATAATTAGCATTCGTGCGTCATCTGCACCTCCGGAGTATTCAGACAGCGGATTTCGTGCTGCGTGCCGTTTTTGACAGAGAATACGATACGCGTTTTGGAAACCAACTACGGCGTTATGTCATAAGGTACATGAGGAGACTGCACGTCTAGCCAGGTTGAACGAACAACTGGCACGTACAATCGTCGGAGACTCGGACAAACTCGAAAAATCATGACTCGTGTACTCCTAGATGATCTGACATGATGAAGCAAGTCAGAAATGCAACCCTTGGTCTTGTATTCGCCAACGATCAAGAAGTACACGTTTCAGCATTCAGTTTCCCAATAAAGCAACTATTTCTAAACTGCAGACAGGATAAAGTCGCCATTTCCACAGAGAGGTGGAGGAGTGTTGGACCCTAAGCATAGGAAGACAGCCCTGTACAGACCGAAATCACGATTAGAGTACTCAACCCTACATAGTTTGCGGGTCCAACCTCCCTACGAGATCCTGACCGAAGGCTGTCAACTGCCAACTAAGCGAGGGAGACTACGAGCAGCTCTAAGTCCGGACTGGAACGCCCAATCAGGGTTCCCGACACCCGTCCACACCAATCAGTCAGCAACCCTGATCCCTTCCTTTGAATGGGCAATCGCGAGACACGAGAAGGCCACACTCCTATGACTGGAATACCCGATTTTGGTCCGCGACCGCCAAGTCTGAAGAGGCAGCGATGGAGAGCGTAATTGGAAGCGGGGACGCGACAGGACAAACTCCGTGCAGACCTAAATCGCAACTGGAATGCTGAATTCCACGCCAAACGCCCAGCGGCTCTCAACACACCCCAGCCGGAAAGGAAAAACCCAACTCATCAGCTCGGACGACAAACGAAAAACAACTTAGGTATCTCGAGTATGCGAGTAAAAGACTCCACACTAATCATGCCGCATTAAGGTGAGACAAGAACTGATTTCACAATTCAAACAAGGCTGAACACCGTCTTAAAGAAGCTGAAATTTATACCATTAAGGGAAGTCGAGTCCTCGCCTCTGCTCTCTACAACTCAAACGTCGATAATTGAATTAAGAGTGGTTGTTTCAATAAAATACTGAAGATTAGCAAAAGTGGACAGCCTGAGCTAACATTAGAATTTTCAAAAAGAATATGTAACACAGTTCGTGGTGGATGCTGCAACTGATGGACGATGGCTTCTTCACAATTCCACCTGATCATCGACTTTCAAGTCCCTCGTGTAGGATTTGTTACAACTTACGACGTTCCTACACAACTTTGTCGAGAGGAAGGGAGGAAAAGGGGGATACCCCGGAGCCGGACTTTCAGGGAGGCCCAACATTTTTAAAAGGCCCGACTACATCATACTGTACATCAAATCAACAATCACTCCTTACACCATGAAAGACACTTCTTATCCCGCAGCTTATAATTTTTTCCTATCTAACAAAAGAACAAAATGAACTGGAAGGAGAGGGGGCTTGTGGAAATTCCCCCAGGCCCTCTTGTTCTCTCAACGAGGCTGTTCCTAGACTGATTTAGAACTAACTACTTCATACTCTGACGAGACTCCTTGTTGAGGACTCTATCACGACTTTTCAATGCTAAACTGATTGCATTCAAGGTTCTTTGGAACTTGGAGTCACTTAAAACTGTTGAGACCTGTCAAAACTGATGGTTGAGAATCTGCTGAGATCTACTAAGACCAGATGAAAACGGACGATTAGAGATTTTGAACTGACCGAGACTTGCGACTTCTCAATGCTTTGTCAAGACGCTTAAAAGCTGGTCAACACGAATTGAGACTCGTTCTGGCATCTCTAATAGCTTGTTCAGATTCTGTTCGGACTTGTTCAAAGCCACTGAGATTCGTGATACTGTGCTGTGGATCTCCAAGGCTGGTTTATGATTCCCAAAGTGGACCCGGTATTGGCATCATTAAAACGTTCAATAGTTAAAGACCATGCAGGTAGAATTTCGAGGATCCGCTCATACTAATGCTGTCAGTCCCAACAGGAGTTATAAAACTGCCTTGAAAGGCCACGGAATAGTGAAAAAAATGAACATACAATAGCTGCTACTTGGGCAAACGATGTGCCCGCTTATTCAGAAAATGAGGGCCAATCTACAGGAAACTCAACGAGGGCTTCCCAGAGTCTCCTCCTCCTCCTCCAGTTTCATTGGTTTCTCTAGTCTCGGAACATTTCATCAAACGTCTTAAAATTATCAACAGATATGGAAGGTGTGGTTGGCCGAGTGGATAGTCTCGGGTTCAAGCCCACGTAGCAACCCACCAGAATTTTCGACCTAAGCCGGTTTTCTGGACAGAAGGGAAGAGGGCTAAGACAGCCTTAACAGCCTCCATGAAGTCTCTGAAGTAATGCTCGAAAAGGACTGATTCCAGGACTCGGGTGGAGAGCAAATTAGAAAAAAGGATATGGAAGTCTGAAACCAGTCACGAAAAGTCTCAAGCTAGTCTTCAAGAATATTATGGACTCTCAAAATTCCTTCGAGTCATGAACAAATCTGAAAAAAGGCTTAAACCAATCTCGAAAAGACTTAGCAAGTCATAATCAAGTTTTGAAGGCGCTTAAATACTCTCAGGACAGTAAAAATATTTTATAAATCGATACGAAAATTCTTGAGAATTGAGACGAAGTGACATTTCTAGAGAGGAGAGGGAGGGAGGACTTGGACCTCCAGAATTTCAGAAATACACACAAGTCTCGAGGTAGTCTCTTCAGGAATATAATTGAGTTCCAACAGAGCCGTGCCAACGAGGGGTGGGGGTCCAAACCCCTCCCATTAGCCAAAAAAACACGAAAAACAATGGGTTGAGACGGAGAGGAGGGCGGATCTGTGAATGAGCCCCCTCCCACCAAGAAAAAATGTATCTTAATCGCAAAACCCTCTTACTTAAATCCTGGGGACGGCCCTGAGTTCAAAAATCTCTTAAAGAATCGAACAAATCTGAAAAAAAGCTTAAACCAGTCTCGAAAATACTTTTTTTGTTTTGTTTGATGGCCGTGACCCAATTTGGTCGGCAACAAGACGCCGTCTCCAGAGTTCGATTCTTTCTTCTTCCGTACTGGTAAGTGGTTGATGCCCCCACCATCGTCCCCCCTTCTGTTGCCCATTGTTAGGCAGGCCTCTGTCAAGTACCTCCACTGTATCCTGTCCTTCGCTATATTAAACCATTTTGGTCTGAGATGTTGACGCAATTCGTCCTCCCATCTCGTGACTAGCCTTCCTTTGCCTCGCTTGCCTTCTCGTGGGACCCAGGTCATTTGAATTTTATTCCATTTATAATAAGACTCAACAAGTCATAATTAAATACTAAAGACACTTAAATACCTTTAGGACAGTAAAAAATACTTCTGAGTCGATATGAAAATTCTTAAGGATGGAGATGGAGTGATATTTCTAGAGAGGAAGGAGACAAGACTTGATTTCCAGAGTTTCAGAAATATATAAGATATCGGCAACATGCGCTCGCTTTTCCCGGAAGAGAAAGGGGATCAGGTGAAGAAAAAACTCTTTGGGGAGGCTCCAGATGAGCGTATCTTGGTTCCCAAGACCCCCTCACTCGACACTGGTCCTCGAAAGTCTTCAACAGGGTGTCTCACAAAATCACGAAACCAAAAAGCAGAACATTTGCAGGACCTTCAGCGGGGCATTTTCAAAATTATAACGTACCCCCTTCCCAAGAAAAATGATTTTTTTCAAAAACCTGCCACGAAGATAAGTTTAAGAAAATAATATAACACAAGTAATTACTCATGATTTTTTTCAATAAATACATATTTATATATTGGCGCTCAAATTCAATGTTTGATTTTCGCATGAGTGATAGGGTTTCAAATTTGAAAAAAAAAAAAAAAAAAAAAGTAAGACCTTCAACAAAAAAGCAGGACTTTTGCAGGACTTCCGGCGGCACTGAGAGCCATTTCGGGCTCCGGGGTAAATTGTTGTAGGGGCCTCTAATCCTTTCGTCGGTGTTTATTCATAATGTGCATATGCAGCTCTGTGTCACGTATTTAAAGAAATAGTTCGGGCCCAGGGGAAGTTCCCTCCCTTTCCCCCCTTCTGGGACTTCAGTACCCTAAAACAAAAATCAGTACTTTTCAGAACCAGCAGGACTAGCAGAACCGTTAGACCCCTGTTCAACACCGAAGAGTCTCAAACAGGTTTCGAGGAATCATAAACTAGTCTCAAAGAATGGACACCTAATCGGATCTGCCGGCGGAAGTGAGGGGGGGGGGGAGTTGAAATATGTGTTCTGGGCGAACTCTCGTGATCTCATGTAATAAACCGTTTCCAACTTAATCGAAATTTCTAAAGACCTATCGAAAACTCTTTGGAACTCTCAGATTGTCTTAAGAATCTTTCTGATGGGCTGTCCAACACTCACCAGAGTCGCTAGTGTCATTCACATACACAAACCAATACTAACGAACAAAGAACGCTGAAATGAGGTACATGGTTACAAACATGCGGGGAAACGCAGAATTTGTTACACGAAGGCTTGGGAGAAAACCAAATTTTACATATTTGTGTATTTACCGTTCATTGTACGCAGACCGATGTACTTAATCAGAATCTACAATTAAACTTTCATCATTCAGAAATCTCGATGCAATCCAAACTTCTTATGTAGAACGAGCTTCAGGTACCTCATTAGTAAGAAATCCGCCAGATGTCAGCCACTTTGCCAGGACAGGCGAATAAACTCGAGTATCGCGGACAACGTACCACAATTTCAGTTTCCCAACTCGTTACGACTCTATCATTAGACACGGGGCTCGGATCAATCAAAAAAGTAAGCGATTGAATTTCCAGACCACCACATAAAACTGCACTTCATTTGTCAATAGCAAACCAGCTCCAGGAACTTGAAAAATGATGGCAAGCGAAACGCAAATTTGACCATCACACCGACATTTATGTGTCCTCAGTCGACTCGGCTAGACGGCAACGAGACCTATTGTTATCCTCAGACTGTACCTGCGGTTTCCTCGGCCACTATCAACTTTTTAAATGCCTGAAAGGCCCTGTGATTAATAGCATCGTTAAACACACTGTCTTCCTCGAACAAACTAATAGACTTTTTTCATATATTACTGTCATCTGTGATGATCACCGTTATCCAAAACCAAAAAGCCACCAGACAGGGTTACCAGATTGGGCGATAAATCGCCAACTGGGCGACTTCGGAGACCCGTTTGCGACGAAAAATGTACTCAGGCCAGGAAACCTCCCGTGACTCGATAAGATCTTCAGATTGCGCGCGAATTGGGACATAAACCTGCACTAGAGTGCGCTGCAAAATCACCTGTGCGGGTGAAAATAAATGAGTGATCATGTGTTCTTTCAAATAGAAAATCTGCTGTCTTCAGGAGGGTAAAAAAACGAGTAGAAATTATTCTACCAGTAGAACTGATTATAATTCAAATTTTTGGTGATGATGCAGTTAAATTTCGAACAAAGTGAATTTCTAATCGACTTCATGATAACTGAAGTTTGCTACACGCTTATGGTAAATCATGGCTATGATTTTGTTGCCCTAAAAAGTAGCTCAAGATGCGCAACTTTGCTGCTCTTATCCTATCCACTGGTTGATAAAAATTTACACTCCAAACCCAAAAGTTGCTCCAAAGTTGCTTTTTCAATATGGGTGTCATTGTACAGAGAAGACAAAATGCTCTTGAATAGTGCGATGTGTCAACTTCTTACCAAGGTTCTTCTCCTTCATTCATTCAAAAAAGAATTATAAATGAAAATTACATGCGAGAGGGAGCGATTTCTGGCTGTACGGCCCGTTGCGGTGTTGCACTTTGTCATAGATTAAAATGATCTCTCATACTTGTATCAACATTCATGTTTTCTATAAAAACTTGAAAATTGTAAAAAAAATATGAGAAATTGCTCGAATTTGCTCTAAATTACTGAAAGTTGCCCTTATATCCCAAAGTTGTCCGGAGTTGCTTTTTCAAGTAGGGCCCATTTGACAATAAATTGTATGATTCGTAAAGATCCTTTGAGATAACATAATTTCAAGTGTTACAGAAAAAGTTGCCAAAGCAACAAACTCGCAGCCCTGGCTGATCATTCAAATATTATAAAGGGCTGTTACCAGTGCCGTACCGACGGGGGATTTTAGGGGTTCAACCCCCCCCCCATTGACCAAAAAACCACTGGGTTGAGACGGAGAGGTACATGTAGGAAATTGGATAAATTTGGAGTATTTGTAGTCCCCCGGACCCCAGCAAGAAATGATATTCATCTTAATCGCAACCCCCACCTTACTTAAATCCTAGGTACGGCCCTGGCTGTCACCACTTGAAACTTTAAGTTTACATTCCAATTGCGCGACTTTACGTTTATAACACTCTTTAAAGAAAGAAACAACTGCTTTAAACACGTTCAAACCACCGATATTAAACATTCTTTAAAAAATACTTCTTTTTTTTTTTTGCAACCCTGGTCTATTACTTTTGCATTTGATCGCTGTTAAGCGAAACAGGACCTAGCGACATTTGTTGACAAAATGAGTTATAGTATCGTTGGAAAGAGCGTAAAAAGTAGAATTTTTCAAAATTGGGCCCCCGATTCAAAAATGTGTACTCACGTTGAAAAAAGCTCATCAGTAAACGCTACGTCATCGTCATATAGTTTCTACACAGCTCTTAAACTTCGAATCACACGTTCTCAAAAAAACAGATTTTGTCGCTTGGTTCTGTCACGCTTAACAGCGTCCATATAATTTCTACGTGGCTCTTGAGCTTCGAATCACGTGTTTTCAAAAAACCGATTTTGTCGCTCGGTTCTGCCTCGCCTAACAGCGTCTATTTGTATCCCATTAAGTTCCCGTTTCCTCGGGTCTCTCCATCGTCCCGAAGAACAGAACCAACCGAGTTCAAATTCTACACCCACCACGAATCATTATAATTTCGTAATATTCGCGGAACGTATCCGAGCGAGTCGTGCGATTACATTTCCATAAGTTCCCGAAGTCTTCATTACATCCGCCCACGAAGTAGAAGCAAGCTGCTGTTGGGGCTGCGATGGCCTCAATTGTTGCCTTGTGGAATCTGAGGCCCATCAGGGAAGACAATGAGCAAGGCACCTTTCAGAAATGCTCATCTTTCCCACAGGATCACTCTCCCCCACTGAGAATTCAGAAAAAGCTCGCTCCATCTGACCTCCAGGAGTCACGACTCAGCATTTACACCGCCACCATGAGACACACGAAAAGGCCACAGTACAAATAAAAATGAATGGTGGGGTAAAAAAAAGAGGGGAAAATGCTAATAAAACAAACAAACGGAACGCGATGAAAACATTGCCCAGTCTGAATAGTCATTACTACAACCGGTATTCTTCTGATTCGACCTTGACCGTGTAACTACACAATAATGTAAGTCAACTTTTACTCTTAGTGCGTGGTTTTTCGTTGTCTTTGTTCCGGACGGAACACATGTAAAAATATTTTTCGCCATTTCAACGACAAAAATATTCCGCTCGATCGTCGAATACCGGATACAGGTTGCGCGCACTTTCAAGTGACATCGACGCCATTGATTGTGCTTCATGGCTCACACCTCCCCCTCCCCCCAGGTCGATTCGAATACCTCAAAAAAATGTTCAATTCCAACTGTTCGACAATGAATCAGCAATAATGCGCTCCGTACATGTGCACCGGTACAATCATTGCGCGATCTAAGGTCACGTGATTCCCAAGTTCCTCGAAATTAACATTTGATTTTCAAACGCGTTACGTGCGTAAATCAAAATCTTTCTAACCTCGAGGAATTGAAAAAGAAATGCATTTACATTCGCCGACCTCCAATCTGGGGAAGTTACATCGCAAAATCAACTTCCAAGTTGAAACGGCAGTACGCTCTGTTTGTATTTGCCTTTGGCTTTCCAAATAGCAAAGTTTTTCGATACGCGTTGCCGAGATTCGATTCAAAACCTCCGTTTAAAGATCAAGAATACGGGAATATAGAACAATAATAAAGGTACATTTAAATACGATAATATCGTCAATGGTTGAACAAAAGTAAACTGTAACAACTCGTTGACCTTATTGTCACTGCATCGCATGGCCTCTTCTTACTTGTTCTTCGTTGTAAGTAATCAGTTCATAAAACATCATTTCAGTGTTCACATTCTGTCGTTTAGATGTGTGGGCTACGATTCCAGAAACCTACCAATTGTCACAAGGCAAGGTAGTTTAGATATGATCATTTTGTCAAGTAACTATTTGTGGCACGAGGAAGCTTGCTTCAAATCTTTGTGATGAGTAAATTAGAACCATCATTCAAACAGTTCTTCTCATATCTATATCCTAAAAGTGTCCCATCATTCTACAAGAAGAGCACACGCCACACTGTTACCTCTTAAAAAAACCAAGCGTATAGCCATAATAAATTCCACAACAAACTGAAACAACTATTCACAACACTGATGAGAAGTGTATCCAAGAAATATCTCATCACTCCGCCAAAAGCAGACTAAACTGTTTCCATCTTATCAAACCAAAGTCACATTAAAACCAAGTTTCAACAAGTTCATCCACATGAGATTAACTGATCCATATACAGTCAATACAAAACAACTTTTCATCTAGGATCAAACTGAGATTACAGCCGTGATCAATTTCACAACAAATTTAAACCAAGTTCCAATAATGTTAACTGCATCAGAAACAGCGCATGTACAACCAAAACACATAAATAAGATCACAGCTGTAACTCTGTAACAGATTGTATGAGATCAACAACTGAGGAATTGCACATGCGCGCAACCAACACACAAGAAATGCGTAAATTAAACGGCTTTTATCTCGGATCAAACCAAGATCACAAACATAATCAATTCTACAACAGATGGAAACATAATTCCAACAATTTCACTAGCATTAGAAATTGTGCGGGTACTGGTGAAACACTGCCAACTTTGACAGCAGCATCAACATTTATACAGACATCATTGTTTTCTCTTTTCCAAGTTTTTGTGTCCAATTACTTTAGAACACATTATTATATCAAACCCAACCTCATAAGAATTATGACAATAATTCATACAAAAATTATTCAGCTTAAACCATTTTCCAGTAGACATATCAATACAAATGTCGGCTGTAAAATTGGGTCTACTTTTACATACACTGATACTACAATATTGATAAGAAATGTCAATACTTGTTGACTATAATGTCGACTGTAAAATTGGGTCTGCTTTTGTATACCCTGATACTACAATGTTGATAAGTAATGTTGATACTTGTGAACTGTAACGTCAACTGAAACGTTGACTATACAAGAATTTGTCAATGTCTACTAAATGTGGGTCAATTTGCTGCATACTACAATGTTTTATACTAATGTCAATACAACATGTGGATGCTTGTCAACTAAAATGTCATCTGCATTTTACATACACTAAACACTTGTTCATCATTATGTCTATGGAAATTTGTACTTCACAGTTGACAGTATACAGAGCATCGACATTAATTGTATGTGCAATGCCCATGAAAATAATATGCACTAAATATGTTCTGGATTTCAAAACTGACATTTTATTGACATTTCCATACACACGTGTTTCACGGGTACAAGCAACACCCAAAATTAAGACATACCAAACTATCTTCACCTTAGATCAAACTATTACAGCTGTAATCAATTCTACAACAAATTTAAACCAAGTCCCAACACTTGTGAGCTGTATCAAAAACAGTGCATGTGCAGCCAACACACAAAACAAAACCATATCAAACTGTTTTCATCTTAAGTAAGATCACAGCTTTAACTCCACAGCAGACTGACACCAAATTCAAACTCTTCCAGCTGCATGAGATCAACTAAGTAATCACACATTTGCACAGCCAACACACAAGAAAAGTGTAGGTAAGTCGAATGATTTTCATCTCAGATCAAACCACCATCACAGCATAGATCAATTATTCTACAACAGATTGAAACACAGTTTCAACAATTTCACCTGCATCAGAAATAGCGTATGTACCACCAAGCGACATGCAAGTAACACAAACCAAACTATCTTCACCTTTGATCAACCAAGATTACAGCCAGGATCATCACATAAAAAATGTAAATTAGGTTTCAACAATTTTTTAGCAGCATCATAAACAGTACATGTGTAGCTAACATACAAACACACACCAAATGGTTTATATCTTACATTAAACAAGATTACAGCCATAATTAGTTCCACAACAAACTGAAACTAACACTAAGATCCAACATCAACCAATAAACAGCATGTGCGTTGCCAACATATAAGAAAAACATAGACCAAACAGTTTTTATCTCAGATCAAATCCATATCCCAGTCTGGATCAATTCTCCAATAGAGTAAAACCAGTTCCAATAAGTTCAATTGCATCAGAAACAGCGCATGTGCAAACAACACATGAAACGAGTACATACCAAACTATTTCCACTTTATATCAAACCAAGATTACAACTGGAGTCAATTCCAAAACAAATTCAAACCTGGAGACCTATTCTTGAAATGCGTAAGGCGCAAACCTACGCTCTGTGCGCATTTTGTAAATACCAACGAACGCCTCTTTCACTAAAATGTGATTCTCAAAAGAGGAGACGAAAGCATTGAACGCACCACCCAGGCCACGTGCAGCGAGTTGATAAATATTATCTATGTTATAATGCTTCTTTCAAAAACGGGGTTAATTCTTCTACAATTTGGCAAAATGTATTTTTATTCACTCGAAACTGATCTTTAAATTGGGTATCAGTGAATCTGTAGACATTTAATGATCGTGAACGAATTCTTTCGATTTTCAAATTGACTTGCCTTACTCTTTGGTCATTTCCCAAATCAGCACGATCATGAATATCAATTTGAAGTTGAAGTGTGTAGTCCGGAATGATATTCATTGAAAACTTTCAATTGCCAATAAAAATGAATTAAGTTGTTTGGGCAGTAAAACAAGTGACCGATTAAACCAAAAATTTAATATAATTCATCACTCCATTCCATAATTCAAATTTCAACATACAAAAACTCTCATGATAATACTAGAAAAAAAAAAAACCTACTTTTAACAGGAATATTTTGCGGAGGAATTCAGAGAAATGTGTTGTATGAAAGTGCCGAACGCGCTGTACGACACCTCCCGAGGTGTCGTTCGAGGCGTAGCTCAAGGAGCGTTCCAAAGTCACGAAATTCTTCAAAGCAATTCGAAAATAGCGGAACGCCTGATACGCCAGGCGTATGAACGCTTGATACGCCCTGTGCGCCTTTCTAGAATAGCTCTCCTGGTTTCTTTTAGGAATGATTTTTGATGGATGCTAATCAATGATAAGCTCTCAGGCAATAATTTCTGAACATTTGTCAGTTTTGGAAAAATTAGTCTCCTTACAGAGATTGTTGCCTTTGCTGCCAGTCCAAGTTGGCAGCCCTGTCCAATCAACTTAATGACACTGAATTTGATTTTATAAAAATCAGTTGATACTTGAAAGTAACATCCATTAAAAACCATTGACAAAAATGCAATGGGGTAATGCAAAGAGTCAAACCATGAGTAATATTTCCAAATATGTGAACACTAATCCAAATAATAAATTGATGAAAGGTAAAAAGGAAAACAAAATGAAACAAGCTTGTTTCCATCACATCCAAGTACATACAGAAACTGTAGAAAATATCACAGTAATTAGGTATATGCATGCCTGAAGACAATGAAATTATCAACATGAAATGTAATTAAAAACTAGTGCAAACACAAGGTTCCTTTTATAATGCTACACTCTGATGGCACCATTCATTTTCTCATCAAGACTTGTACAAAGGTTGTTCTATAAAATACTATCCAATAGCAAGATTATGACCACTGGAACATGATAACAAAACTTGATGAAGCATATTACTTTGCTCCAAAATCCTATGTTTACACCTAGGTGTTTTAAGCATATCATCAAAAAGTGCAATAATAAAGATATGAAACTGATACTAGTAAGAAACAATACTACAAATAAAGTTAAGAGATCAGGAAACTGATCAGACTATCCTTTTTGAAAATTCCCAGGTAAATTATTTGGAATAGATGATATTTTTATTTCAGTATCAAAAACAAAAAATAAATAAAAACTGCATGATTGTGATACCTGAACAGAGCTGGACAAAGGTCAAATACCATCATAAATTAACATTCGCTTTGAAAAATATTATCAATGTTAACTTGAAGGGGATAAAAAGTTATAATCATATTTACTTTGAAGAACAGTTTGCTTTATTCACATTACATGCACATTTGGGTATGTTACTCCATTCATGAACGAATGTCCAGCTCAGTAATTTCAATTATTTATAATTTTCTCAGAAAGGACAAAGAACTAGATCACGGTACAATACCAGTCATACTGTGATATTACAACATTATACTGGCTAAGAATTTTCTAATTACATACATGACAACTTGGTTATTATGACTGCCTTCTCAGATTGACAATCACATCTTCATTATTCGGTTCATTAGATTAAAGATAGAGGATCTTGAGAAACTATACTGTGATCTTACACATCATTCCATTCTAGGTTTATATGAAAATCAAAGGTCTAGCTTCAGCTGAAGGTAACGTGACTATCCAGAATGTTAACATTCCTAAAAAAGCTTCCTCGTATTCATATCTGATAGTATCAACGCAGTGATACTAAGAACATTATCTATCTCAGTACGCCTCCCATTCAATATTTCACTTCTACTGCCAGAGGCAATCAGATAAGATTCAGATCAGAATCAAGATGCATAAAAAAAGTTCAAGTTCATACACTTGAAGTCGTAGCGACTGGAAAAGCTTCCTTTCAATCAAGCTGACCAGTTGGGACAAGTTGGGAAAATTGATTCAGTTTTGCTTAAACATTTTCCAGCTTGCATGTTCCTCTCGCAAAATTTGGGACCCTTCAATTGGAGAATTACTTTGTCATCCCTTCCCAATATGATTCACTCTGCTACACTGCAGCTTACACAAATGACCAGGTAAATCAATATTCAGTAGGTATACAATATGGAGGTAACTGGGTCATTCCAGCTGATATACTTGTATATAACACAACAAGGAATTCTCAAAATCAGATTCTAATTCTAGATGAATACCTGAACTTGCTGCAGATCAACTTAGGCTTTCATATATCACAAAATACAGGGACCAAACCTAGGTCGCCTCAAAGGTTCTTCTCTTCCAATGTTTTTTGGAATACACTATGCACATTGAAGATATATAGTGCTTGAACCCACATACAGATCATAGTAGTTTACAGTTCACTTACCCACACTCGGGAAGCGGTAGTCTGCAGTGATGTTCGGCATTTCAGATCTTTCCAGAAAGGTGCGGTTGAACAGGTAGATAGGATTTGTATCCGTGCCCGCTGAATAACTGCATACTTTTGCCGAGTTCTCCAAACACTCTCCTCCGCTGATGAGTAACACTTGCTTATTTGCTGGAATGTGACAATTCTCCTCGATGACATGTTTCAAATGGTGAACACTAAAACACACACAAGAACAAGTAGCAGTTTTAATAAAAGTAATGGTTGTTCAAATTGCTCAGGGAGAAGTTGAATTACAAAAGCACTAAGTTCCTCAATATTGCGTCACCAGTCCAAAGCAGTATATAAAAACCATACATGGTTAGTGGATATCAGTTGGTTATATTATTTGATGAATATGGTCAACGGCTATTATATTATGATTACCGTCTATTCTTTACGGCTTTCCATCCTTGATTCAAGGAGCCTGAAATCTTCACACACATCTACAAGTTCAACTGAATGAAAATTAACCTTATTGGTACAGTTCAATGCGTTTCATTTTATCAGCTTCAATTACAATTCCAATACTTGTTAAACCCCTAGTCCTTTTATGCTACAAGTCACGAGTAATCACTCTTGCATATTATGCACTTCTAAGTTTTGACAAGGACTGTCACTCCTACCCATGGAGAGTCTGGATGATTCTCTAAATTGATCATACGCCAGATACCATATTTCTGTAGCATGAGAGACAATATCTAAGTCATGTAACGAACTCAACAACCCCAGGTGTACATCAAATTGTAAATTAATTTTACTGCGCACTGAAGATTTATTGGAGCATCCGAACAGGTAGTATCCCTATTCGATTCCTTCCACATCATAAAATAATATAATTAATTACACTTTTATTAGCACCTAATCGACGTTGATAGGTCATCAGACTACACACAAAAGCTATCTTCATCAGACACACACGCATAAACTTTAGAAGGAAATCGTGACGGTGTGATTAATACACGCAGACTTCTTTCTGAGGAAGTTCAAGGTTTGTTGACTGATTACGTACACGTAGCCCACATTCACGTAGTGCGAAGTTTTCCTTCGCAGTCTTTCGTTAATATTGCAACATAATCGAATACCATCCTACAAGAACGTGAAGCGAACAAGTCGGTGCATGTTTCAATTACAGCTATTCGAGTCGAATGAGAAACGCAAAAGCTGTTTTTAGATTTGCAAAATGAGAACAGGATCAACATAAACAATTTCAATGTCTAAGGCGACTACTACCTGTTCAGGGACATCCCAACTTTGGGAACCACTAGAGTCATTTCTATTGAAATTAAAACAGAGATTAAGGAGAACCTTCCTTATTTTCTCGTCATGAGTGAAGCGCCCCAGGAAGTCCCCTCTCCCCGTTGATACTTCTTTCACCATTGCTCTCTGCTGAGCGCTGTCAGCTGCAACTGATTGACAGACTTACATCATCCATATCAAGTCATTATTTACATCTCTAGATTCTCTGAGTTACTTTTGGTAGTGATGAAAGGAGGTTGTGTCTAGTACACAGAGTGATGTGTCTCAGTGTAACTGAAAGGAACTGCCTGAGAATAGTTGATCAAGTATGTAAAATAAAATGTCAACTATTTTGAAAATTAAGGAGGCAATTTCTCAGCATAGACTTAGTAAACATGGACCGTGTCTGTTGATAAAACATGCGTTTTTCATGGTGGATTTACATTCAAGTCGAGCGACATCCTCCTCAAACCGACATTTGTCGGTTTGGGGAAAAGTTGTCCGTGACATGTCTGTGACAGGTCTGCAACGAAGTTGGAAAGGAATGTAAATCCGTAGTTGTCGCCGACATTATTTAAAAGTTTGTTCGCGACATGTCGCCGAACTCGAATGAAAATCCACCATCATGTTAGTACACGAGCCGACATATGGTGTTGAAGTAAACTTGGGCTAAAGGTTTCTATAATATATTGATTCTTAAGAAACTGGAAGCAAATCTGGGCTGAAGTTCAAGTCTTTAAAGTAGTTTACATATAAGGGTTAAATGAAGTGTAAAGCATCAAAACTCACATTTGCTATTTTACTTCAAGGGCGCAAATAGGCAAAATACTGTACACGGGCGCAGGAATATCTTTGCTGCGCCTGTAAACATGGAGATATCGCACATTCACAGGCGCAGCAAAGATATTTTTGCACCCGTGTACAGTATTTTGCTACGCCTTTGAAGTAAAATGGCAAATATGAGTTTTGATTCTTTACCCTTCAAATTATGTCTCGGTGTTAATTCATAAGGGACTGGAAGAAAGCTTGAGCAGAAATTCAAGTGTTCACATCAGTTTACACGCAACCTGGTCTGTTTAGCTTTCTGGCAGTAAGCGCGGTCTCTACTCACCAAAGTCTGATCCAGTCAAGAAACATAACTGGCTACCCGCAATACACATCGATAATGGGTACTTTGAAGTTGGAGAGGAAGGACGAGTTCAAAAACACGTTATCAGCGCCGTGAAAAAATTATGTTTCTTAACTGGACCAAACTTTAGAACGCAGAAGTTCTGTTTCTAAACCAATTGCAGGGAACATTCTCATCAAGAGTGACAGAGAGCATCCAGATTAAGACTTGACTGATTATCATTAACGCTCAGTAAGACTTCACTAAGGCTCATTAAGGCTTGTTAACGTTCAAAGGCCCATTAAGACAATATTAAGTCTTGCTTAAAATTGTTAAGACATTATTAAATGCCATTACAATCATGCAAAAACTAATTAAGACTTTCCTAAGTTATCACAACGATTTTGGAAAAATGATCAGAATTGGTAACCATTTACAAATTTTTTCCTTATGTGTGCTTCTCTCTTTACATTCGTCAACATAATATTTTCAACCCCCTCACCACAAAACACTTGACTGTTTAAATAAATGCAGATAAATAAGAAGTAACACAACTTTGATTTTCTTCTCGCTTTGCAAGTTATACTTGCGCACTTAACTGTTTTCTAATATTCAGTCTTGTCTTTCTCAATTCTCAGACATCTCTGACTAGCTAGAGTCGCTTTGTAAGTTTCTGCTGCAGTCTGCCGGAAAACTGAATTTTAATTTTATTTACACTGTACAGCGGAAGTACAAAATTTTTAATAACAAAAATCAGTATTTATTTGAGATTAGCAGTGCCTTACGAACGAATATTATTACATCCTTACTTCCCAGTAAGTGACTTAGTATTACACACATCAGTATGGGAAGAGTTGGAGAGGCAGGGAATTTCAATAGAGTGGATAGAAATTATTCAAAAGCTATAGTGAGCGGAGGCAAGAGTTAGCTTGGATCGGGAAGGAAAATTGTTCCAAATAAAAAAAGTGATCCGACAGGGGACCTCCTGTCTTTTAATATATTCATCGCAGTTCTCGAGGAGGTATTCAAGAAATTGGAGTGGGACAGCAAAAGGATCATAATAAATGAGACAAGACTAAATCACCACAGATTTACTGATGACATTGTACTATCAAGTGAGGACTTGAAGGAATTGGAGGGGATGACTAATGAACTTGGAGAGGAAAGCAGCAAAGTTGGCCTGGATATCAATTTGGGAAAAACAGAACTGTTAACGAAACAGAAAGATGTATTTTAAGGGGTGAAGAAATAACGATAGTCGACGAATACAAATCTATAAGCAAGTAGTATCGTTACAAAATAGACGAGAAAAAGAAATCTCTGCCAGAGTAAAAAACGCATGTAAAAGTTTTTGGTCACAAAAAACAATCCTAACAAGCTACCTCGCAGATAGCGAGGTAGTAAGAGGGTGTTTGCTTAAGCTGAAAAACTTTCAGTTTCCAACTTCTGGCTTCTCAAATTTCTCCTAAAACTGCAAAAACTTCCAGCATTCTGGTGTTGTTGCGCCAACTTCCTACACTGGTATTGATAAAACAAAACCAAATCTGAAATGTTTAAGCTTTGAAGCTAATATTCAGACACAGTACCAACGTCTATGCGATAAAACAAATATACGCCACGAACGCCAGAATGAGAATCTGTTGAGGTTAGCACTCTCATCTTCCACACGCCTCCGTCTTAAGACCGATCTAACGATCTAAACGCAACTGAGCTAAAACTGAACGATGAGCTGTAAGCAACTCACTCTTATTTAAAGAAAAATGAAAAAGCAATACATTGCAATAGGGTGCTTGCAGCGCTGCGCGCGGGCAAACACCCTAAAAAGTCAAATAAGTATAAACAGCAAGATGAAAATACTAGAAAGTCTCGTATACACAACCCGGATTACGGAGCTCAGGCACGGTCGCTTACTAAAAACCAACTAAACAGGATACAAGTGGACGCTGTCAAGTGTAAGGGAACCAACCGACATTTGTAAACAAAATGAGTTCTTAATATCGTTATAAAGAGCGTAAAAAGTAGAATTTTTCAAAATTGGGCCCCGATTCAAGAATGTGTGTGTACTCACATTGAAAAAAGCCTATCAGTAAACGCTATGTCATACAGTTTCTACATGGCTCTTGAACTTCGATTCCATGTTCTCAAAAAACAGATTTTGCTGATTGGTTCCCTTACGCTTAATAGAGTCCAACTGACACTGAAAAATGTTGAGAAGAGTGCTCGGAATAAGGCAGAAAGAAAAAAAGAGTATTAAGGAACTAATGAAACAATCAAGAAACCGGGATATAGCTCACACAATTAAGAGATTGAAATTTGATTACGCGGGGCACTTATACAGATCTGATCCAAATGACTGGGGGAAAAGAGTCTCAGATTGGGTTCCACTACACTATAAAAAAAAGAAGGGTAGACCCCAACTAGATGGCGGGATGAAATAATAAAGATGGTGGGAATGCTTTGGGGAAGAGCTGCGAAAAATCAAAAAGGTGGAGGAAAATGGTCAGGCCTATGCTCAACGTTACGTTGGGTAGAGTAGGGCACCAGGTGTTGTGCTGTAAAATTTTGTTTTTTACTTTACATGTTTTCTACGCGTAAAAAAACAGGTAAAATACATGTGTAAAAAACTGAAGTTTTTTATGTTGTCTGTAAGAAAAATCACTCGAAAATCCAGCAGATGCTACTTCATGTTTTTGACAAGATTTTCTACGTTTTTTACGTATTTTACGTTAGCTACCTTTTTTTACATTGATTTTTACACTTAAACGTAAAAAACTGCTCTTAATAAAACTTCCCAGTAAAATTAATTGATAATAGTAATTAAATTTATATGTACACTATTGGGTCTGCTACTAATGCAGTCCTATTCGTACATTAAATACCAAGCTCAAAGAGCCCATCGCTGGACATAGACCTTCTCGATATTTTTCCACATTTCTCTATTTTCAGCACTCTAGGCCAAACCATTCCCACTCTTTTTAACATTTCCTCACTTCATCTTGTTTCTGGACAACCTTGCTTTCTATTGAGACCGTAAGCAGAAAATAGCAAAAAGTTTTTCTGGGGGGGGGGGGAATCAAATATATTTTTTTAAATCAACTATTAGAAGAAAAAAAGAGATCTCTTTTGATTTGTTGGATTTTTCCAACTTGTGATCTACTTACTAAAATCTCCCACTTCCGGCGGAGGCTTGGAGAGGGGGGCAAGCTGCCCCCGGTGCCACCTTTAGTTTTGTCCCTGACCCGTAATGTATTTATTCAGCGAAGATTTTTGACCATCTGTTTCCATCTTGCCTTGCCACTTGATCTGCATGTTTGAATTTATTATTATTTTTTTAACCGTATAAGATATGTCCCTGACTTCCTGTTCATTTATCTGACTCTTTTAATTGAGATTTTATCTTTTCTTTCAATTCTCAGAACAGAATGCTTCATACTCCTTTGTGTGCTCCGTAATCGTTTTAGTCGAGTTTAGAAGAGTGACCATGTCGGAGCTCCATATTAAAGGAAGAAAATAATTTTCTTCATAATCAGCAGTATTTCCAGAACTTGAAGGGGAAACTTACCCAAAAATGACTTACATGACCAGTTTAGGGGGGAAATGACCAAAAATGACCTCAGATGACTTAAAATAGAAAAAATGACCAAGTGATCATTTCCTGTAAAAAGAAGAGTTCAAATCATTGGTCATAATATAAGACATCCGGGGATATTGTTATTACTGCTACAGGGAATGGCTGAGGGAAAGAACTGGAAAGGACGGCAAAGAATGAGCTATGAAAAGCAGATACTGAGGGATACACGATATAACCCTTCTGGACCATACCCTCACAATTGTGTAGGTCAAGACTTCTACAATTTGAACCCAATTTTCTCGCGTGCTATTCATTTCTAAAAGCTCAAACGGACATCGATCGATTGTGTAGGTCAAAATGAGAATTTTGATACAAATATTGACTATATTGGCTACTCTTGCTGAGAAGCACGAGTGAGGAAACTTTTTTTTTTTTGTATTAATGAGGAATGCACATGGTATTACGCCCCTGCTTCATTTTCCTTTACCCCCGGCAACTTTTCTTTCATGCAAACTTACTATAGAAAGGGTGACCAATCAGTGCATGCCAACAAATAACTAATTCAGCGATTTCTAGCTGGTACAAAGTGAGTTTTGTTTATACATACATAATTATATATTAGGATTATAAATGTTAAAATAATGACGAAATTTTCGTTGAATTTTTCAATCATGCGAGTCTTTGGCACACAAATATAGCGTTGAAAAAAATTGTATTACTACATTCCATAATCAATCGTCACTATTCTTTTTATTGTGAATGAATTTTTACACGTTTTTCTAACACGAATAAAAGAAAGATTATTGTTCATGAAAAATTTTCCTAATACTCAAAAGCCTAACCTACACAACTTTATAGTCTAGGCCCTATAGACAAAAAAAAATTACAAAAAAACATCTTGAGGTAACAAACAGGAATTCGTTGGAAAATCTAGAACTAGGTGCCAGAAACAAACTCCTAAGAATTCTACCCCCCAAATGCTGTGCAAAATTTTCTCTGGCACGTCAAAGCCCCCAATTTCAGTTTTTGGCTTATATCTCAGAAAATTGGAGCTCTAGAGAAAAAAGTTTCAGAGAAAACAGATTCCTCATACAATTTGCTGTGAAACGCATGTATCACATGTTAGCCTAGGTCTAATCCTTAGCCTACAATCACTGTCCAAAGTTGGGCAACATTAAAAATGTTTGAAAAAAATTGACAAATTATGGCGAATATCTCGGGTACGGCAAGTGGTAGGAAAAACTGTTTCAAGCCAAAAAGCTGCCTTGTAAAATGTGTCATAGAATGGACTACCTTTAGTCTAGCCTAGCCCTAATGCTTGCCTCCTTGTCTCTCGCAGGAACTTCCTCCTCGCCTTAGTCTGTCGATCATCCGGGACAGTCAAAAACGAACTTTACTCCAAACGAATTTTCACCGGCATTCTGAGCAAAGTGTGCTGAGGTGTTAGGTCCACGAATCCTCCCATAACTGTTTGAGATCTATCGCCTGTTGATCGACAGTATAAATGTTAGCGTAGGAAGTTTTGTATTACAGACCTTGACACCAGTCGTTGTGACAAGGTTACAATACATGTGCATGTGTGACAGAGTCCATAAACGAGTTTCACTGCACTATCATCTTCACTTTTCTATCCCTTCCTCCTCACCGAATTCTAAACTTTGCTAATTAGGGCACATTCTTTCGTGTAATGAGTTCAGTGACCCTTTACACCTGCGAAATGACATGCATATTGTATAATATGAAATTTGAAGCCCCTTCCTCCTTCCTGAATGCTACAACTTGCAAATCAGGGGTAAATGATAAATTTAACTCAACGACCCTTCAATACTAGGAAACGATAGCTATCCATTATGCATTTTATTTTTCACAGTCTTCATTTTGAATCTACCTCTCCAGGCGGTACAATTTGCAATTTTGGGCTCAATCATTACCAAATATGAGTTACCGACTCTTCAAATTTGTGAAATGACATTCATATTGCATTTTATGAAATTTTTGAGCCCCCTCGCGTACAATATTTTTAATTTTAAGGCAAACTAATATAACAGTTAATTTCTGTGACCTTGAATTCTTGCTTATGAAAATTTTGAAGACTAATAAATTTTGATTCGGAAAAAAAGCAAATTTCAAGTTGTGGTATGTCAAGCAAGGTGACTAGTGAAAAGTCAGGGAATGTGAGCATACCTGGAGAAGTCAGGAAATTTTGAAAGAAAATCGGAAAAGTTAGGGAATTTTGAAGGAAATTTCATGATGTGAAGTATTGTACAATTTTCTCTGTCAGACTCAACTGTATATTTTTTTCTAATAATTTGTTTGTCATAGGAAAGTTGGAAAATGGGCTGGAAAAATGTGGAAAAAGAATCTAGAAAAGTCAGGGAAATTTTTTTTGGGCGGGGGGGGGGGGGGACTGGCTACCGTGTCAAGGCTGGGGTAGATAAAGGAAGAGGAAAGAATTTTAGAGATATGGGTGGCCGGGGTGTATAAAAGCAGGTCCAATGGTGGTATTCATCCTGTATTTCCCCCTGAAATCTGTAAGACCGAGAAGAAGTATAAAAAACCGCATTTCTTGCCAGGGACGGATATGGATAATAATTTCAGGGGGGGGGGTCCGAATGACAAATGGTATAGATGAAATACTATAGCTCTAGGTCACTATTATAGATAGATTTAGATATTCCGGTAATTAGGATGATCCGAATCACGATCCGGATCGTCAGATCACAGGTCGATAAAGAGATCCGTCATCCGGATTGTGAAACTGTGATGATCCGTGATTCGGATAGTTGAAATGTTGAAAAGATGTGAGCAACGGATAAACACAGAATGTCAAAAAAATGGAAAATTCGAAAGAAAAAAGCCTTAAAAAAGCCAAAACTTGAAATCTGAATCAAAATTGGGAAATAGGAATGTTTTTTTCTCTCTTCTGTAAAATTTTCCAAAAAGGACTTAGCAGGTTTTGGACTTAGTCCGTCGGCTATATTTGTGTTTTGCTTTTGCAAGGAAAAAAATGATCCGTGATCCGAAAAATTTGATCCGCAAATCACGAATCATGAAATTCTACGATCGGATCGTGTTCTAATAACTGGATCCGTAATCCGCGATTCGGATCAGCAGATGTGACGATCCGTGATCCGTCCCAACCATGGTATCCGCCACGGTTTCCTTCCATAAGGCCTGATTTATTTTATGGCAAAATGAAGGGTCACTTATAACCCCCCGATTTAGGGTGTTTTGGGGTCAGTTACAAAAAACTGTAAGAGATCTTTTTGATGCTGAGTGAAGAATAATCCCTGCGTGAAATTTTCAATTAGAGTGGATATTAACACTGTATTTTGGGAGACGTTCGAGTAAGAACCCTCATGTTGTGTGTTATGCTTCGATGAATTTTATGAGCGAACAATTAGGCCTAGACTAGACTGAAGTTGGTCCATTCTTTGGCACATTTTACGATGCATCTTTTTTGTTTGAAACAATTTTCCTTATAATTCGCCTTTGCCGAGATATTCGCCATTATTTGTCAATTTTTCGAAATTTTTTTAAGTTGTCCAATTTTGGACGGTAGGCTAACACAGGATACATGCGTTTTGTAGCAAATTTCATAAGGAATCTTTTTTGTCAGAAACTTTTTTTTCTAGGGGTCTAATTTTCTGAGATATAAGCCAAAAACTGAAATGGGGGGCTTTAACGTGCCACAGTGAATTTTGCACAGCATTTAGGGGGTGGGATTCTCAGGAGGTTGTTTCTGACACTTAATGCTACATTTTCCAACAAAGTCCAGTTTGTTACCTCAAAATATTTTTTGGAATGTTTATAGGGCCTAGACTATTACGACACGATCAAAGATCATTAAAATTTTTTCACATTTTTTACACTTTTAGGGAACCTTAAATAACAAGGATTTTCAACAAAAAAGTCAAATTTCAAAAACAGAAAATCTTTAGGTCCAAAAAAGGAACAAATCCTTCTCAGACATGAAAAGATTAGCACAAGAGAGAACACCGCACCCACAGCACCGCAAACTACCCTTTCGGGCATCGCATCAGTGCCGAGGGGAACGCTTTGGGGCCGGGCCCGAGCCCCCATTTCTCCTGGCCGGAACGGTACACGCGTCCTGCCAGGGCCACAGACGCAACCTACTAGTCGAGAGACTAAGCAATATAACAACATAATACATGGAGCCACCCGAGAGAGTTCGGGAATGGCCACCGGGTGGGGCATTGACCCCTCGTGAAGAAAGAGGGGGGGGGATATTAGAAATACGAACTGTTGTATGGTAATAAAAAAATTACTTCCCTTGAGATAAGGAAGTTTTTTTCCGAAATAGATTTTTTTTTGAAATTCTTCGTAATTACATCCCTGCATTTATAAAATTTTCAAATTTTTTGTAGCTCTGCCTAAATTATATTTCAGCGATGACAGCTTTTCCTTAACCTACTTACAGTGCGACTATGGCAGTGAACTGGGAGTCTCCTCCCCATCACTTTCACTAGCCCATTTTAGGGCATATGCCTCCCCGCGGCTTTTCCATTCGACTTTGTTGGTGGCTACTCTCCTTCACTTGGGCCCATTTCCTTCCTAAATTTGTCCCGCCAACGCGTCAGCAGCCTACCTTAATGCCTTTTCCCGTTGTACAGCACCCAAGCCTCTACTTTGTTGTCCACCTCCCTTCTTGTCTCAAGATATGACCAGCATACTTCCAGTTTTGTTTTTTACCGACTTTTCGAAGAATTCGAAAGGAGGTATTGTTTTTGTTCATAGGGTGGGGGTTTGAGGTCAGAGTGAATTTTCTTTACGTTTTGAGGTGTGAGGAGTTCGAAAATATCATTCATTCTATTTCAGGTATCCTTATATATATATATATATATATATATAGGTATATAGGTATATATATGTACAAAATTTTGAAACTGGAATAGCTCGAAGAGTGTAGGATCGAATTTTATGAAAATCAGATATGTTATAGAACAGCACTTGAAGTTGTGCATGTGAAATTTTGGTGAGGATTCGCCGAAAGGGGGCTGTGGGGGAGAGGGTCAAACTTTTCTTTCGATTATTTCTCATCATCTCAGCTTGGGGACGAAAAAATATACTGGAACTCATTTGAAGAAAATTTCATTTTACATATTTTTAGTTATTATCATTTTTCGCAGCACCCCAAAGGGGAGGGAGATAACCGGGGTAGAAAATTGGGATTTAGTGTTAAAAATGTGGTCAATTTTTCTACGTGTCGAAAATGTCGAGATATCGACCTTTCGATATAATGCGTTTATTCAGATTCATTCCCAACAATAGTTGTTTGTCGTCGGTACTGCTATTGTTAGCAAGATAAGCAGTTACTGGTATCAGTTCTTTTATTTGAACTCTGTCCATGTAAATTCGTGTTGCCTGAATTTGAACTACCACGCGTCTAAATTCGTGCTGTGTGTATTTGAACTATTTGTGTTTGTTTTGAAGTGCGTCGCTTGTTTTCCTTTAACGTTATCCCATTTTTGCTGTTTTGTTGAGTTTTTGTTTTATTTTTCGAGATCTCTGTTATGGTTGTTTTTATGGTTAAAAGTTCCTCTTAGTTATTTTTTTCGGTTTTTTCTTCTGTTTCTATTCTGTTGAATTTTTTGCATACAGCTTTCATTTTTCCTAGTCATCGCCTCCTTTTTTCCTAATTATTCACTTATTATTATTATTATCACATATTAATCTTTTCTGATTTGGAGTTTTTCTTATTTCCCAGGATTTCTTTTATGTAAGTACTAAATTGAAAGTCGTATTGCTGTCGCTGCTGGACAGCGTTTTTTGTTACCTTGCCTATGTCTTTTGCTTTGTTTCTTTTTTTGTTATCAATTCTATGCTTTTTACCTTTTTTGTTATAATCTATCTTTCTTCTTTATGCTTAAATCGTTCTTGTTTTTTATATTAGCTTTTTTAACTACGTCTGGGCACACACGAGCACCGACAGAGTACAACTTCCCAATATCTGATTTTCCATATTTTTCATCTTAGAAAATTTTACTATCTTTGAAAATTTTTTTATTACCAAATTTTTACCCTTTTTTTCGTACTTCCTTTAATTTTTGAACGACTTTATTTTGAAAATCAATTCCCTAAACTCCCAATTTCTAACCCCTCAATTTCTACTTTCGTCATTTTCTATTTTTCGATTGCCTTTTTGACCGCATCTAGTTGCTTAATTCAATTGCTCATCAACTTTCCTTCTCCCATCCTTCTAACACTTCTTCAAGTATACTACTAAATAGATTAAGAGGGACCCTTGTGTATCCCCCCCCTTGCACTAATTTCTTCCTTCATTCAGCTTACTTCCAATTCGGTTAATACTTCATACCAATTCTATCAGCGTTTACTTTCAATTCGGTGTTTAAAAATGCAAAACAAATCGACAGGTAGACACAACTAGGGGGCACGGGGTGACCGGGAACCGGACGAAAGCGAATACGTGGTTGCTGTTCACGCTCGTCGTAAATGTATGCAAATAGAGAAATTTTCGCATCGATAACGACCGAATCCGGCCGCGATAAACACGCGACTTCGTGAACGCAGGAAAGCTGCGGATGCTTCCTAGTTCCTCTCCGAACGACGACGTCCATAGTGGCGCGGTTCCACGCGCCTCGGCCGAGGTCACGACCACGGGACACGACCACCGATCTTCCGATCGCGAATTTCGATAACTCGAGAGGAAGAAAAACAAGGACGGTCTGGTGCTCGCGAAATTCAGCGCATCATTGCGTCAGCTTTCGGCGATCGCGACTGATTACAATAATCGTAAAACGAGACCCCCGTCTTCGCGCATCCGGATCAATCCGGCGCGGTGGCCTTTGTTTCACATTTTTACATTTCAAACCTCACAAACACGTAGGTCGTCGCACTATTATTTACCTGCGAAACAGACCAACTTCAGACACGAGAATTAGGTGTACAACTTGCTTGATACGACTAGGTACGTAAAACGCGGAACCAGAAACGTACACGTGCGACATCAAAACAGATCATACGGTTTCGTAACCGCAGGTATAGAATACGGCGCAAAAAACACCCGCGAGTTCTACGACAGCTGATGGACGAAATAGCGCCGAGATGCTGGTAGGCATCGCCGGCCTACGTAACCCGATACGAGCAACAACAATTCGATCAGAAACAGCCGAGGAATGGTGTAACTGGACACGGAGACTACGCTGGTCTCTCAACCTATGCGAAGTGTTCGGCAAGTTCGAACTTCTAGCCAGAAGCTGAACAAAGGCATCCCATATCTGATCCCTCGGCATTCGAATCAACCCACTCTCTCAACTCGAATACCAAAATCGAAAAACTTTTAATTTTCGACAGTTTGCATGGCACCTGTGACTTGGGTTCAGTACAAAGTAGTCAGGTTATAAAAGCATCCCAATTAGAGTTGTTCGTAAAAACGGTAGCGAAAACCGGTTTCAGTAATTCGGACCGCGGTGCAGGAGCAAATTCACTTTCGATTTTCACGGGGACGGTCGCCATGCAGATCTAAACAATAACAAAGGCTGCTCTATTATTCCCCTACTCTCGGGTTCGTATTCTTTTGCAGGTTATAACTCGCACGGCTTACACTGATTCCGATCCGCTGTCCATCAATGTGATTAATTATCTCGGCTGCTTTCACTCCCGTTGAAAATTTAACAAAGCTATTATATTACCCCCTATTCTTTCTTATGTTTCTACTGTACAACTCGCCGTGGCTTCTGCTGATCAAATGCCCACCAAAACACATCGATCATCGATCCCAAGATCTTATGCCTGGCTTAGGCCTTCACCTCGGTTTGAAAAATCAATACAAATTTCGAACTCACCTTTCGTTCACCAAGTTCATGTCAAACGTAAGGCGCCTGCCGATATCTACGTAGAACACGTACAGCATTTTGGAAGGTGTTATTCGATACGCTCCGAGGGATGTAGATTAAAATTGGTAATTCTTCGACTCAATTCATATTTACTCCATTCTGACAGTCATGTGTCACGAGATGAACGAGATCTGTAAAAATGTGCAACACAGTTAACTGATTTCCATGATGTATCGAACTAATTATCTAATCACTACATAACCTCACGCATATTCACATACACTTTGAGCTGGTAAACAGAAAATAACGAACACAGAATCAAAGCTATTGAATCACTGCGTATCTTCAAATTCTAGTCACCTACTTTCAAACTTCTAGTTCTCAAGATCAAATGCGCCTTTGCAAAATAGAGCAAGAGACAGAACTGAACATGTCGCCCATACGTGCCAGTTAGAGAACTCGAATGGTAGCCTTTAAACACTGAACACTAAATGGCGGTCGACGAGTTTAAAACTCCAACTTCAACACCAAATCTAGATCGAAAATCTTGAAACTTCGCAGAATCCAACTTTGACCCAAGTACTTATCACAGTAAAAGTTGCAACTTACATTATGAAGACAAAGGAGTTTCCATGATACTGGTAAACTGAGCGAAATCATTACTGCGCAAATAAATATAAAACTACAAAAGTAGACTGACACGAGTGAAACATTAATTACACGTTTGGGATTTCAAACTAATTTTGTAACAAACACAGCGTAATTTCTCAGATTCTTGCAACGTTAGTGTAGGAATATCAGTGAAAGAAACACACAATTAAATTAATACACTTCTTGAAGAAAGTATCAGCTGATAATGTCAATAGTCATAACGTAAAGCGTTCAAATGCAAATGAAATGAAGTTCGTGAAGCGAAAACGGAGCACAAAGAGAAGAACGAAGAATCAAAACCTACGTTGCCAACTGCGGAATTAAAAAAGAACGTCTGATTCGGAACAGTGTTACCACTTTGTTTTCGTTCGCATATAGCAGGTAGCTGGGTGCTTGTTCTCTGTCACTGTTTTGAAGTCCGAAGATGACAGCAAGCAGACATTACTGCGACGTTGCGGGTGTCGAGGGAGTTTGGACCTCTTGGCGACTTGATCAAATATGGTTTTTCCAATTTTAACGCCCCGTTTGATACCTTCGAATACTAAGCTTGCTACGCCACTTCGACATTGAGATTAAGAAGAAAGGAGAGATCGTGCATATTCAAATATTCAGAATTCTAGATACGTTGCAAAACTTCATAATATCCATTTCTTCAGATTTTATTTTCAAACGAATAAATACATTTGTTTTTTGTTTTTGTTTTTTTTTCGATAAAACTGAAAAATGTTGAAAAGTGATGCCGACTACTTAGGGATACAGAATAAATTTGAAAATCAGAAGGTATTCAAGGACGCTGAAACACAGGTTTGCAGTCTAGATGAAATCGAATTTCCACTACTGTTATAATATTACGATGCATATTGTTGAAAACCACTTTGAAAAGTTTTTTCCTGTCGCTGTTTGCACGATTACGTGAAAAGCACGCAATCAAATAGAAAATTATCACAAAACGAAATTACATTGACTTTGCTCTTTGCTGCTTGAAAAGATCCTTAAAAACTGGATCGCGGAGTGTTGAACAAGTTAGGTCACTTTGGAAGCCAAAAGTAGTTTGACTTAAGCCACTTTGGAAGAAAACGATTTTTTAAATCGCAGAAAGAGGAGTTGGTAGGTCGGGATACTCATACATTCCATAGCTACCACTTCACACCACTAGATGGCGTATCACTCATTCATGTTGTCAAAAATTGACTTAACCCACTTCGGAAAAGAGCTCTGCAATTGGACAAATCGTTTCAAGACTTGAAAAATAAGCACTACCAACTGTTCAGTTTGACAAACCGTTATACAACTTGAAAAAGAAGTACCATCAATTTAGATAAAAGATAATTGTTTAGGGGGGAAACCACGTTTGATACGGCCTTTTTTCAAATTTCTAATCTTAGATATCTCCTCTCCCAATTTTTCCAATTATTTTCATTTTAGATTATCATTACAGACACCATTATTGGAAAAAGCATCATCTGTTTTCACTCGATTGCCCACAACTTCCAGAGCATATACTCAACACTTGGCAAAAGTAAATGCAAATGAGCAAATATTTATTAGTACATCCATCAAATAACGAATGTTTCTCAATTTTATTATAATATCTTTTTCAATATTACATCTTTAACACATAGTGAAAGCGTTTCAATCCACAAATTTCAAGGAATTTAAAAATAATTAAAGCAGGAACTTGGTTCAAAAAAAAAAACATATAATACATAGGTATTTCTATAAGTACCTATAATATCTTACACAGTTTTAACACAGAATTTTCCCCGAATAACTAGATTAAAAGCTCACAAAGATGTAATGAAACATGTAACAAATGACGGGAGAAAATAAAGAAAAATAAGAAGAAATATAACAATAACTGACACATTTCTAATATATGTACTTTTAAATTAAACTAATGCTGAGGTAAAAACATGTAACTTTGAAAATTATTTTGACTATAACAAGAATGAGAATCATTTACATTCTGGTTGGGAGAGAATTCCGGAAAAACGGATTCGTCTTCCATAATGCCACTATTATCTAAGCTACTTACATTACTGTACACGCTCTTATTCGAATAGTCTAGTTGCGATATATCGATATCGGAAAAAGGGTCGCAGTGATTGTACACCGACTCGGGAAATTTTTCTTCGTAATGTACAACTTCACTAGGGTACCCGGAGTAACTAACATTTTCACAGCTTAACCTTGTTTCGGAACATGAATGATTCATGTGAGGGTAGTTAGGAATGGTCTGAGAAGTCTCCACAGAACCTTTTGACTGATTCACATGAGGTGCGCATTGGAAACGACAGGAACTTTCAACATTAGAATCCTTATAATAATGATTGGCAAATTCTTCGCTGACCGGTACGCCGCAAATTTGATTACTGAAATTATCTTTACTAATGGAAAAATTTTCTTGCATTTCTTGCACCGGACTCGTGTTCTGTTCTTGTTTGATAGGCGACGTCTGAAACTCCCACATTTGCTCTCGCGGCTCCATCTTGAAAGAGCTCTGCTGTATAGTTCCGCTGCCGAGATCCAGAACGGTTGTCGGCGACTTATCCGGCTCGACCGGGAAGTTGGACATATCCGCCGTTCGGATGGGTTGATCTAGCTGGAAGATATGCTCCGGCTGGAAGAAATCGTTTGGCAGCGGATGGAATTCGTACGGCATGTCGGATGCGACTTCTTGGTACGGCTGAGATACGTTGGACATCGAGTTTATGGACGCGTTTGGATCCGAATGCGGAGCGTGCATGTAGTAATCGTTACTGGTAGAAATAATAGGCTCTTTTTGGTTAAGACTTAGGTTGTGTTGAAAATGACTAGTGGTTTGAGCCAGACAGGTACACTTATAGGGTAAACAGGAACATGCGTAATCTGAAAACAAAATTGTTACGATAATGAAACCGTATAAATAACTGATATATTTTATATAGAAAAAATAAATGAATGATAGGATGCAAGAGTGAATGATCTTAATTTGAAAGTATTATACAAATGTATCTTCGTATGTTAGGATAGAAAATAGAAGATAACTACGTGAATAGAAACCTTCATATTTAAACCAAGTCCCCCTCCCTCCCCCCCCCCAAAAAAAAAACTTGATTATCTTCATTACATATTATATTAAACGGGGTTCAAAGTTTTTTAGTAACTTTATGTTATTTTTATAATTGAGAGTAAAAATACGGTAGCGTACACTTCGTCTGTAAATCTTCAGTTCTTTAAAATAAGGACTAAATAAATAATTAAAGAACGTAATTTTTTTCAACATAAAAGGAGAAACAGATACAAGCAAGATAAAAACCAACCGAAAAAGAATCAAAACACAGGGAAAAATTTTTTTTAAAGAAAGGTTGTTTTTTACTGCGTTTAACATTCAAACCACTTTCGGTTTCATCAGTATTAAACAAAGAAATACTTTAGTTCAAAATACTAACTCCGTTTTTAATTAACTAATAAAAATCTATAGTTCTACCCAAGGCAAATAGTTTAAAATATAACTGTTGTAAAAAAGCAAATGCAAACAGCATTATGCTTTTTTCTCTTTTTTTTAATAAAAAAAAAAAGTTTGTTTAGGTAACATTTTCAACATATTTCTATTTGTTTATCGCAAAATATTGAATTCTCTACTTGGAAATAATGAAAATATTAATAGTGTATAAGAAATTAATATCAATATACTATAAAATCAGAAACTATTGTAATTGGTTTTTAATTTTTTCCTTTTTTTTAAATTTTGTTTAGATTTAATAAAAAATATAAAAATAAAAATAAAATAAAAATAAAATAAAGTTCAGAAAAGTTTTTCTAATTTAAAAGAAAATACACTAGCTAAGGTTGTACCAAACAAAAGTGTTCACAACAAAAAGTTTCCAAAATCTTACAAAAAATAGCTTCGGTTAAGGAAAAACAAAAAACAAAAAAAAACGTTTTGTATTGAACTTTTCTTAATGGCATTATTAGATTATTATCGATTTTTCTTTTGGTTTTTCAATGCAAGGTACCAAAATAACATTAATAATAAAAAACTTCAAGGTAAATATAATCATTAAGGAAGGAGAGGGAGGACAAAAAAATGGATTTATTGTAAGAAAAATTTAAATTCCTAACACGCGTTACTAAAATAAAAAATAAGAACTATTTAAAATTGATCTACAGGATGAACATGTTTAATTTTAGATTTGTTGATAACAGAGTGTTCGTGAAATCAAATTTACCCACAGAAAAAAAAATGTAACAAATTAAAAATCCCCCAATATTTTTATTGAGATACATACAAACTATCAACTAAGAAGTTGAAATTATCCTTCATCATCACCAAAAGGGTCTACAATATTCTACTAAAACAGCCTTTCCACTTTCAAATGTAAGTATCTATTGCACAGAACGTTTTCGAATTTTACTCCATTAGTCAACAGTGTTCTTATATAGCTTCTTACTTTTGGCTAAGTTACTCGCGATATTATTGAGGTAGTCCCTATGGTAAACAGGCTATAAATCCTGTATTCTTATCGGCTGTAGTGGTCTGATCTGTTTATCCAATTCAGTGGTCCACACTTGAAATTGATTAAATTATCTGTATTCTTCATAGGCGGCAATTTTAATTTCTCTCATGTAATACTCGACTTGGTTCGACTCTCGCCCTTCCTCTTTTGAGTGTTTTGAGGTACCTCTAACCTTCCCGCGCACCTCTAATTTTCCCATGTCGTTCTCGAGAATTTTCACCAGGTGCTAGAGCTTATGAACACCGCTGAAGTTGTCGTCTACGATATTCTTCATTATTTCAATTCGTCATCATAATTTCCCTTTTCTCATTTACTTTTTTACTTGAATAATTGAACCTCGTCGTGTTATGTATCATGAGACTTGCGACTAAATCTTCTTTTATTAATTACTAATTTTTGCAATTTTGTGACTTATCCCCTTTTTGCAAAAGTATGTTGACAGACAAATTTCTAGTCCTAATACTAGAAAAGAAAACTACAAGAGCAAATGGAAATAATCAAAATATAAACAGGACAAGACAATTTAATCAGTACAATAACCAATTTTAACACTGAACCACTCTTTATACTAATGACAACTCAGACATTGATAGGAACAAAACTACAGAGGGGGTTGGTGAAGTCCCCTCCCCCCACAATTTAGCAGCCGGCAAATTTTGAAATTGTTCATTTGAATTTTTCATTTTTTATAAATTTTTGTTTGTTCATTTTTTTTTTTTCAATTAAAAAATATTTGCAATTTAAAAAAAATCTTGTGGACGAATTTTTAGTTTTCAAAAATTATTTATCGACCAATTTTTCTTTTTCACCCCCCCCCCCTCACAAACTGAAAGTCAAATTTCGTTTCTGAAATCTGAAAATGGAGTACCCTGGACTTCTGTGTCAGAGACTAATCAATCACAAGCCGAAGGTTTCAAGCTGAGTATCGAACGTTATCTGAAAGGTTGAAATAAAGCTGAAATGTCGAAAATCTGAAAGTGGGTAGCAAACGTTATTCTGTTTTTACTAGATTCCCTGTTCGACCTAGAGACTAAAATTTGAGAAAGTTGAACATTTTATTAAAATTTAAAATTGAGAGCTAAAGACTTATTTTCCAGTGTCACAAGCTGAACCCGATAGCAAATGTTCTATTGTTTGATTTCCGGGCTTTGATCCTGGTGAATATAGGAGGGAAATTTAGTCTGAAACAAAACTCCTTGTGTTTTTCCCATAAGAACGAAAGGGAGCTTGTGGCACGGATTCACCTAATCCAATCGACCTGAAACTTTGTAGATTTTTAAAAAAATTTATTTATCGGAACCAGTTTAGGAGCCGAATCAGAGGAAATTCAGAATAAAATATCCCCAAGAATAAATAACGACCACCTTAATGTGTAAAGGAAGTAGTGTTCCTCTCAAGTATTCCTAACATCCTTCCAGTTCACTTTCCCAGACTAGGATATGTTTATGTGCGCAAATATGAGAGTGCTTGAGGGGATACGGTTCCAATCTGCATTTGCAAGGACAAAACTATGGGGGAGGGGGGGCATAATTTAGCAGTCGGCAAATTTTGAAACAGTTCATTTGAATTTTTCATTTTTTTTGTTTGTTTTCCTTCTTTTTTTTTTCTATTAGAAAGTATTTTGATTGAAACATCGGCAAATTTTCAATGTTTTTTAGGTCGGCTTACAAGTAGCCAAACCTATATTGTCATCGAAATTTTTCTTCTCATTTCTTTTCCAGTATGAGTTGAATCACAGTTTTTAGTTCAGTGTTATGTCATTTCGGAAGTGTAAAGTTTATCAGTTTTCAGTAGTGTTCATTAATCTGAGTTACAATTCGGTTAACTGACGCTTCATTTTCAAAGTGTGAAATCAATTAATTGAAAATAATAAAAGTAATTAGGTATAAGTAACAATGACGATTTTATTAGGGTCAGTAATGAACCACTTGCAATCACTTTTTTCTTCTCTGCGTATTTTTTCTTCTTCAATAAAATGCTCATTGATCTTGATCTTCAGTACTGTGTGAGAGTCATTTCCCATGTATAGAGCCAAAGAGATGAAATAATGAAAAATAAAAATAATTATAATTGATATTTCGGGTTGTACTTATGACTGGAATATTATAAGTTTCGCACTTTTTTACAAAAGGAACTACTTCTTGAAGGAAAGTGAAGAAATGAACTTGATTTAGGAGAGGTAAGTGTAATGTTTGTTAATGTGAATTATGAGTTCTCAGTTTTTAGTGTAGATCGAATTTCTTTGAATCGAACCAAGTACATACAACGTTCTGTGATAATTTTATCAGTAAATTTTCCAAGGATTAATGCGATATGAATGTCATATGTCTCATAAATAAGGTAAAAGTATTAATGGTAATTTTGGTATTCTGTTTTAGGTTTCGAGGGATAAAGCCTAGCGTTGTGGTTGTCTTCACCCAAAGAGGAAACAACGGCGCTATCATGTGGCGATAATGGGAATGTAAGATCAGACAAATGAACAATATTAAGCGAATCTAAATCAAATTTTGTAGCCTGCTGTTGAATTCTGAAATATAGTGAAGATATTCATCCTGAGAATGTATATTTTGTATAAGTTGCGATAGATTGTTTTTCTGTTTTTCGATCATTTTCTATGTCAATGCTGAAGTACATAGTTATAACGAACACATGCACTTCCAATGTTCTCAAAAACGGATGCCAATTAACAAGTTTTGATAGTATTGGTGATAATCTTGGTTATGCCAATTTGAATTGTAAACTTTATTTGAATCGAAATAAAATTCCTCTGTCTTTGGCGTATGAAGAATTACAATTTCTTAAATGCCAACCTGAATTGTTTGTTATTGATTGAAGAGTATACCTTCCTGTTGATAGAAAGATAAGTGATACAGCTGCGCGACTGCAGTCTGTAGCGTTGCAATTTGAAAGTGTTGCCGACCCTCTTCGAACAACGAAGTTACTTGTTTAAATTTTGTCGGCAATTTTTTTTCTTTGCCCCCCCCCCTCCAAACTGAAAGTCAAGTTTCGTCCCCAGACATTGGGCAAATAGACCGCAGACCACAACAGCCAACAGGAAGACAAGATCCAACCCACTTTTTACAATAAGAACAATTCCACGGACATTGGACACACAAATCAGACCACGACAGCTATAACAGCAAAATACAGGATACATCATGGTTTTCCATACAGTCTAAGCAGCCATAAGAGAACCGTAGGTCCAGATTATTACAACTAGAGAAGATTAGCCGATTCGGGTAGGCAACCAGCAATAATTCTTCCCACCTCACCCACGCCGGAATTCACTTCATAAGAAAGTAATGGGAAAATTAAATTTTTGCAGCAGAGGGCTCGTTTTTGTTTTCTTTTGTTTTTCTAACAATAACCAACTGAATGTTGTAAGTCATAAAAATAATAGGAAAATAAGTCGAAGGCATATATGAGATCGACAAAAGCTGTATTCCCATAAACGACCGGTGTGATTGACACTTCACTGACGTCTTTGCGCCTTCTATGTTACAATACTCTTAACCATAGTTGTGGGAAAGCAGTACACTGGTGGTGAATTAAAATCCGAAAACTTTCGCACAATATACATTTACAATCGATAGTGAAACACAAGGGCGTAATGAAGGTGAGCCTAGGGCCATAGCTCCCCCCCCCCCCGCCACCAAAGAAAACAATCGAAAAAATAGGCAGGTACCAAATTAGGTAGGTACCAAATCGAGTTTTCACCCCTACTAAAGTTTTCTTCTCTCAATTCTATCCCCCACCAAAAAAAGTTCTGCCCTGGTGAAACGGCTCTGTTTATTCAGTAAATATTCATTCTCTTACACCTCAAGGAAGAAATGGACTAGAAATATTTTGCTAATTTACGATAATAATAAGAGATACCTAACTAAGAAATAACTTATTCAATTGACTCTACCTCAAATCCTTCAAGAGTCAGAGAAGGTAACCGTACATATAATTTAGCTGACAGAATAAACTGAAGGAAGATCATTAAATCACTCACCACCCTATCATCCAGATACACAGTAACTTATTATCTAAATGGCTTACCAGTGGTGTTATGGTTTTGTAAATCAGTCATTAATTGCGGATTTAAGGCTGATTTTTGTTGGAGCTGCAAATTAATACTGCTTTGATACTCGCAAGATCGTCTTTTATTTTCTTTCAACGGAATCATCTGTAACATTGAAATAACATCACATGATTGGTTTCTCCTTTTCATGATTCACTTAATGTCACACAGCCAAGACGCGTAGAATGAAAACGAAACAAAATTATTTGAATAGTTCTGATACAATACGATTTAAATACCCCCTTTTTAGGTGACAGCAGTAGTGGCGATGAAGAGCAGGAGCTGGACCCCTTCAGAGACGTACCGAAGAGTTTTTCCTCGGAGGAGGGGGGTGAGCAAAAATTGTGAAAGTCCCAACTGACTCTACTAAAAAAAAAACTCAAAATTCCCACATATCAAAGCAAAAAAAAAACCTTTGATTTGTTAGATTTTCCTAATTTCTCAACTCAATTCCCAAGTATCAAAGAAAGAAAGGGGGAAAAAGGGGAAAAAACTTTTTTGACTTGTAGGATTTTCTCAACTCCGCCTGACTGAAATGGTAAATGTCCCCAACTGCTGAGTAAAAAATTCTTACAGAAGGGTAAGTTCCCCCCAACCCCGTATCGGTACGTCCCTCTGGACCCCTCCTGAAAATTGCTACAAATAATAAGAACTACAGAGCACCCGTAGAAAGAAAAAGATGGCCTGGGGGAATTTCTACGCCCCTCCTTCCAGCTCATTTTTCTCTTTTCTCAGATGGGAATAGATTATAAGCTATACGAGATAAGAGGTTTCTTTCATGGTGTAAGGAGTGATTGCTGATTCGATGTACAGCATGATGTAGCAGTAAGCGTTGAAATTCAGGTCTTTTAAAAACATCGGGCCTCCCTGAAAGTCCACCGGGCCCGCGGTATTTCCCAACTTCCCTCCTCCCTCTCGACAGGGTTGCTACAGAGCCTCTTAAAAGATTTAAAGAGACATAAAATTTTTGTTTAATTTGTCAATCCAAAACTTAAATTGTCTTCTTCTTTTCCCTCCCACGTCACTAATGGATGATGAGTATATTACATTCAGTAATGGGCGTACGATTTTGGGTTGAGAATTTATTTGCTTCTCAAATACAACCTACTTCAAATCAGTTCTTTCTTTTCCAAAGATAAATGGGTACATCGAACGAGATCGTTCATTAATGAATCTCACCTTAGCGCTCAACGAAGTTTCTCTGGAAAGAAGCATGGTCAATCCTCTCACTCGCCTGCCGGTGCCGAGACTGCGACGGGCTTCGGCCGTAGATTTCGCCTCAGGACGTAAATGGTCATGTACGCCTTTCGCCTGAAACCGTTCCATGTATAATCTTTTAATTATTCGCTTGTAAATAATTAAATTATCAGGTTTACCGTAGGTACACGTCGGTAATTATTAATACACAAGATTATTATTAAGCCGCCTGGCGCGCTCGTGCAAATAGTCCGTAATATTTCATTACAAATAAAAACTTATAATTCATATCGCCGAGGATTATTTTCAAATAACGATATCGTGACGCGTTGATTTATTCTGGTTTTCACGTTTCCATTTCGCTTTTGAAAGAAGGAAGAAAAAAAAAATCTGGATTGCGGCTTAACAAATAAATCAGCGGCCGGTCCGCGCCAAAACGGATTTACTCGATCAAATGCCGAAGGTAGAAATTAGTTGTACAAGTAGCCGGTAGCTTATATACCTGGAAGAAGATGGCGAAGTCCGTGTGTCTCCAGAAATGTGTAACTGGGTAACCGCAGTGACCTCTGCATGGCTGTATCTCCAAACGACCGGTACATTGTTTGTTCGGACACGGTTTCCCTGCAAATATTCACAATCTTATCAAACAACTGTAACGGAATGAAGCTGTATAATAGATCTAATTGAATATCGGAATGCTAAAACAGTAATTAATTTGAAAGCGACCAAATTACACCGGTTGCATTACTGGAACTGCCCCCTCTATGTGTTTACAATAGGGTAAAAGTAGTTTGAACGAATTTCAAAGTCTTTGGCATTTCTACAAGGTTGCCACTTCTTTTCAACAATGATTTTCCGTGCCTTTTTCGGGTTTTCCAGTTCTATTTTTCTGTTTTCCATGACTCTTTCTTTCGAGTAGGGAAGGAATAATGGATTTTGGTAAGACTTATTTACCCACAAAAATAATCCGAATGATGAACACGAAGCCACTCTTCATTAAACATGAATAAAGGGAGAAACTTTTTTCCTTTTTTAGCATCATTATTTACAGACAATGAATTTTGATAGAATACAAGCCATAAACCAGTTTGTCATTAAACGAATCAAATTTTCACGATTCGAACGAAAATCCATGACTTTTCCCAAACCATCTAAATTCCATGACTTTTCAACCCGATCTGCAAAATCAGCGTCAAAAGACACTCTTGACATTTTTTGAGTCAAAATAGTGTCAGTCCTTGACAATCACGTAGGCTCCGCCCATTTGTATAGTAGAATTGATCGGTGAGAAGTATGTCAATAAGCCAAAAATGCGTCGGAGTGCTCTGATTGGTTGAATGATTGTCAAAATACCATCGCAAAATTGAGGCAGGTCAAAATTATGTTAACCCTTGTAGATCGGGATAGGTTTTCCAGAAAGTGACAACCCAGTTCTAAATCTTAGAAGTAGACAAAATCAATGACATAGACGTGCACGGGTTGCGTTCGTAGCGCTAGCAGGAACCCACAAAAATGATACCAGTTCGCCGAACTAAGCTTTTCCGGGAGGTGAAAATAAGATGAAATCTCTGCAGGAGAAAGAGAAGGTTCAGCTATAGAATTCTTACAATATAATTCGAAAAGTATTTGTCATTTTTTTTTTCAAGATGTTCGTAGCCTATGGTCTTTTCTTTCGGGGAGGGGGGGGGGGAGAGGAGGAGGAAGACTGAAGCAAACTAAAATTCTCTATAGAGGCTTCCAGGAAATATCAGAGAGCTCCTTTTCTATCTCTGCCTCTGATTTTTGTATATTCGCTTGTTGACCGTGAAAACTGAAAATGTTTTGCCTTTCACAAAATTGAGAATGAGAGAACGTTTTTTCTTTTCTTTTTCTCCCTGTCTGAGCTTTGGCCCCATCCTCTCCAGAAACTTATACAGTGAGCGAATTTTCAAAATGAGAGTATTCTCCTCTACAGCTGGAAAATGCTAGAACATGATTTCTGGGAATATTCTCAGGCAAGTGGTCATGCATGCTCAGCATTATTGGAATACAAATGCTCTTTTCAATTTTTTCCTAATTTCTGGGAGTATTCAGCATTGCTCGACATCTTCTACTCTAAAATATTCTACGTCTCAAGACTTCTCTCCCTTCCCGGGTTGGATTTTCTGCATTTTTCACGCGAACGTACATAATTAAATACGTGGTACACTATCTGACCTAGTTCCTAGCTCAAATTTGAGTACAGACATGAAGTCATTAGTACACTAAGATTGAAATTTGATACATCGTCGATAGTTTACAAGAAATTCACTTCTTTACAAAATAATCCACCCTGCTCTCTTCTACTCCCTGAAACATGGAAACCGAACAGAACAAAAATTATAGGAAAGTGTCACAAGAAGGAGAAGCCCTCCTCGAACGCTGCGGAAATAGTTTGAAACACCATGGCAATTGGAAAATTCCACAAGCAAGTACTTTCTTTTTTTTTTCTTTTTTTTTTTTTTTTTTTTTTGCTTATCGATCTGAAAATATTTCAAGAACTGGACGAGTTTACATTTGCAGCTGAAAAATTAGAACCCCCTCCCTTGACACTTTACTCCAGTATGCTTCTACTAATTACCCAAAACCTATATCAATGTAATAGTAACATTCTTTGGTTATGGCGTTATTATGTAAAGATCAAATCATCGCAATAGCAAATCGATAAACGAACTACCTACAATCAGAATATCGACAGGTGAAACACAGTGACTGGTATCTCGTGATGAAGCATACTAGAGCATAATCTGAACCTGAGAATATTATCTAGAAAATCATTTTGCTAGCTCACTTTTTTACACTCTATCTGAGAATATACATATATTTTTCTTAACGGGTGTGCAGCGAAACGAGGAGAGTGTTACAGCTCTTTTCCTTAAGGTGAAGGTCCCTCAAGGTGTCATGACTAAGGAGAGAGGAAGGCGCTCCTCTCCCTCAAGAAGGCCAGTTGAGAGGAGAAAAAATGCCGTTTGAACTGGCACAATCCGATTGAAGAAAAAATCATCTATGTACGCTGCTGCATGCGTTACAATCCGGGAAAAAAACGTGACTAGAAATTTTTCCCTGGTGTTTTAGTTTTAGCGACCTGTTGCGCAAAATAAAATGTTGATGAAAAAAAAAAACGACAAATGGAATTTTGTTATTGAATGGTAAATATTGTAGCCTATCCTTGATTTATTCGCTTTGCCGACCATCGTCATTTTCCTCAAGCATGGCGTTAATTTGGGTTGGCCGAGTGGATAGCGCGCTGGTCTCGGAATCCGGAGCCATCTATCAGTCTCACATCACCATTAGTCTCACATCACAGTCACACAGTCTTGTATTGCCATCAAACTATCTCACGGCTCATCAGATTGTCTTGCCTGGGCACCAGACAGTCTCGCATCGCCATCAGACCATCTCGCATTGCCATTAGATAGTCCGCATCACAATCAATCTCGCATCGCCATCACGCAGTCTTATATCGCCATCAAACTGTCTCGCATCACCACTCAACAGTCTCGCATCTCCATCAAACAGTCTCACATCGTCATCACGCGGACTCATATTACCATCGCTATCACACAGTTTCATATTGTCATCAAACAGTCTTCACATTGCCGTCACACAGACTCATATTGCCACCAGACCATCTTGCATTACCACCAAACAGTCTCACATCGCCATCACATAATCTGGTATTGCCATCACACAGCCGTGTATCACCTTCAAACAGTCTCGTCTTGTTATCACACAGACTCATACTACCATCTAACAGTCTAACATTACCGTCACACAGCTTCATATTTTCATCAAATAGTCTTCACATTGCCGTCACATAGACTCTATCGCCACCAGACCATCTTGCATTGCCACCAAACAGTCTCATATCACCATCACATAGTCTGGTATTGCCATCACACAGCCTTGTATCACCATCAAACAGTCTTACATCACGCGGACTCATATTACCATTAAACATTCTAACATTTCCATCACACAGTTTCATATTGTTATCAAACAGTCTTCACATTGCCGTCACACAGAGTCATATCGCCACCAGACCATCTTGCTTGCCATCAAACAATCTCACATCACCATAACATAGTCTGGTATTACCATCACACAGCCTTATATCATCATCAAACCGCCTTGTATCGCCATCAAACAGTCTTGCATTGCCATCACATAGTCGCACATCTCCGTCAGTTGTCTGCGAAAAAGTGAGAGGTCTGTATCTTCACTGAAAGGATTATATTCTCCGTTTCGGCACCAATCAAAGCCCCATCAAATCATCTATCAACAAGGGAATAGGAGTCCATTCATCTAGCATCGTCGCACATCAAGGAATTTGAGTGTAAATGAATGCATATAGTTCTGTAAGCGGTTTATAAGCAATAAACAAGAGGGGGAAGTACTCATAAGCCAGAACACGAAGTTTTCTAGAAAGTTAAAGCTAAAAGATAGCCATAAGCGATGGGACCGTTTTGAAAACTGATCTCAGCTGTAGTGAAGTCTTGGCACTATGGCTGCTCCAATAATCCCCCAGACCAACTGCTCAACAGTGTGCAGCTTACCATCCAGTTCTTTGTCTTTCTTTCTGTCTAGCAGTTAGTCAGTCCGTTTGCTGGTCCAATAGAGTCTGTCTGTCTCTTTGTCTGATTAGTACCTGCCTATCTCCAGTCCTAGGCTATTCAATTTTTTTAAGCCAGCCATTTGTCGTTCTTCAGCATTTATGAACCAGTGTCCCAGGGTGAACAACCATCCTTCAGAATCAGGTAAACCGGCAACTTAATATGACATCACGTATATATGTTTGCCTACCCTTACTTTCAAGGAACTGAGGTATAGTCAACAGCAGAAATTACATTCCTTTCTTTCGCAAAAATGTTTCTTTCATGTTTCTGAAGAGATCAAGGAGTGGGAACTTTCTATGTAGTAATGAAAGAGGACAGTTGCAATAACTGACGGAAAATAGAACAGACTTGAGATAACCATTCAATCCACTTGTAAAGATACAAAACAGAAGAACCGGTTGGAAAATGAATGTTGTTCCACAGACGAAATGGTTTCGGCTGTACCTCCCGAGGAAACTGAGCCCCGGAACTAAGATCTCGAATCCAACAGCAATAATCCACAGGATCTATCTCCAGCTCTCTGTATCTAATATTATCTCTCTATTTGAGATATTAAACGGCTCTGCGACTCCAGAGGAAACAACCGCCGCGGAAGCTGAGACTTCGAATCCGATAGCCGAATCTCAACAAGATCAATCCAGCTCTCTAAATCCATTTCAGTCTCAATTTGACTCTGTACCTTTCTGAACTCTGTATCTCCACCTCTGTCACTACCGCTGTCTTACTTATACAGGACATCCAAGGTTTGATAGACCAGCCAGAATGAGGCTATCGTACTCATAAAGAAGAACAAGAAGGTATTCACGTACACAATGTATGCTCAAAGTTGAAGGGGCTACAAGACCTTGAAGTTCAAAAAATATCTAATTTTATCTACAAATTTGATAGCAGATTCCTATCCAAAAATTTTTAACGTGGCAAAGGACTGTCTGAAAAGGTGAAACGAATTTACACAACCATTAGGTAATTGCTTATTCTTCATATCAAAGGCGCAAAAGAAGTTTGAAATTTTCAGTTACAAAATTTGAGCACAAACTGAAAATTCCAGGCACATGAATTTACAGTTTCTCAGTCCTCCGATACCTAAGATAGGCAACCAACAGCATTTACAGTCTTCGTTTTGTTTCGAATTATTATCACCGGCGATGCTTCAAAACTGGCAGGAAAAAAAAAATACATTTTGCTCGCGATGGAATCTTTCTGCAAAATTTTTTTTAATTCACCAAAATTTCGTTAGAATTTTCTAATTTTGAAATTAAATTTCGGTAATTATTATTTCCACCATCTGCGTAGCATTCTTCTAAGGACGGTAGCGGACAGTACTCGGGAAATGCACAGAAACCTATTAACGCTCGATGATGTCTATCTTTAACATTGAAGGGGCAACCGAAGTGTAAATTTGCGACATTGAGATTTGCGAATTTTCAATTCTGTGTACAGTTGAAGCCTCTGCAATATTCAGGGTATGGAGTGAATAGTCTCGTAAGTGTTCTTTGCATTTTCACCATTATATCCACAGCTGCATTGAAAATATTTCTAAATCGAAAATTTGTTATCCAATACACGAAAAATGTATTCTTTTTGAACTTCGTTGTCTTACAGTCCCGTCAATTTTGAGGATATACAACGAGATGAGTACAGACATTTTCTTGTTCAACTCAAGACAAGTACCACATCACTGTTTTAGTTAGCGTTCAACAGGATGGATCTGGTTGGCCGAGTGGATAGCGCGCTGGTCTCGGAATCCGGAGGTCCCTAGTTCGAGCCCACGTAGCAACTTGCTACATTTCGACCTAGGTTGGTTTTTCGGCAAGAAGAGAACAGGACTAAGACAGCCCTAACAGCCTTCCCGACATCGCTGAGGTAATTCTCGAAAGGGCGGATTTCAGGGCTCGGGTTGACAGTAAAATTAGAAAAAAGAAGGCAGGTATACCTTATTATTAATACTTTTCTCGGGGGGGGGGGGTACAATTTACCCCATATACTTGAACAGAAATCAAACCTTCTCAAGCTTTTCGCTCCTTGGGCGACATCTAAATTTTTCAATGAAATTCGGCAGCATTACTTGTAAAGCAAAATACAGAAGAAAAGAATTCGCTCTTTCCATTGCACCCTGAAGAGTGTTACAATTTACTACTACCGATGAAGTTTCCTTTGAAATTGCCACTTTCTCCTTTATAATTACTCCAAGCCGCAGAACTGCCGCATAGAATTAGCACACTACTCAAACTCACCTTCACAGCTGTCAATTACCACTTTAAAGCTATCCAAACGCGTTCGAATTACCTTCACGGCAAGGGCACAGCAAAAGGAAGAGAGGGTGTGACTCTCAACCCCCACGAATCCCGCAAATTCGATCACATAGAGCTAGCGATGCCCTTGCCTTGCGACGTACGTACCCATACCGTTTGTTTCTAAATTCAAAAAACAATAACCAACCCGACAGAATCCTCCCTCCTATTTCATCCAGCTCAATCGACATACTCAAGTAGAATCTGATTTACTCGATTAGCCTGTTTCAGAAACAAATTACCGCCTAATTTATAGCGCACAATCGTTAAGTATCGACTGTGTCAAGTCGGTGCTCTTTCGGACCTACCGACTGCGCCAGCTCGTCGATAATTTACCCGATTTTAAGTGCGGCATAATCGTCAGAAATAATTTTACGTGTACGTTTTATGTGCGAATGAAAATCGGGAACGTTTAATTTGGCGGTCGAAGAATACACAGCAGTAGCGAACGCGTTAAATTTCTCTCCACCAGAGCTCGGGAACATGGAGGCTATTACAAGCGAAAACGATTTACGACAAACGGACTTAGCAGATTAGTACCTTGCTGTTTGCGTCTGGCTTTGTCGCATATGGCCGGTCTAAGGTGCACCGATTCGCCGTTGGGTAGGATGCATCTTCGCGAGCAGACCAGCACCCCCAGACAGGACTTCTTCAGTATGTGCACGTTATGGTTATTGGTATTTCGCATCGCCCAGCCAGAAGCGTGTCGTTTGGCCTCCTCGCTCGTTGTTGGATACACCAGGCGACAGTGGCCGTCCGCCCACTCCTCCCAGTTGTTGAATTCATTCACCTGCGAACACATGTATACGTGTTTATACCGGATCAATTTTCACAACCTGTTCGGCTTCTCTATCGTGTAAATTGCGAACGCGAATACACGCCTGGGAAAGGGACCTAAGCCCAAGCTACTAGATCTCCTTTCCAGGATACAGCAAGACGGATATTGAGCATACACGTCTGGAAAAGGGACATAAACTCGACGAGGTCCCTTCTCCAGAATGCAGTAAGACGGATCTTTCAATCTGGATGGCATTACTTTGGAAACTCCTGCCTCCTGGATCGAAAACTATCCGGAATTTTTCACTCGAATAGTTGAAATTTTTCGCCGGATACGCTCGGGCACCAGTCTACAACGAAGGTAATTTCTAGAATTTGATATACAATAATTAAAAAGTATTTTATCGACTGTGATCGTCGCTCGGCGCTTACTCTTGGTATTGTCGAGTCGTTAATGTCCCAGTCGACGTTTCTGCTCGAATTTATGTAAGTGGCGGAACGTTGATGACAGCTGCTCGAGTAGCCGGGGAACGGACATTCCATTCCCGATGGCGAATTGACTTCTCTTCTGCAAACATAAGCGACATTTTTTATTATTAGTCAACTTATATTCGGTACATTAAATTGGAGGAAGTCGAGGTGAGTGGAACTTATTGCCATATTGCGTAATAGAGCACCGACTTCGGCGTGGGAGATAAAGACGTCTTCGGATCGCTTAATGTTGATACGACGACCACAAAAGCGCAGGCACCGATCAGGAGGACGGAGACCAAACTCGATTGAGTCGCCAAATCAAATGCTACTCGGAAGTCATTTTCGAGACCGATAGCGAGCACGGGTTAAAGGTTAAGCTTCCACGAAACAGTTGTAACACGGGTTTTATCACCGACGACGGAATGGGGGGGGGAACTCCCAACGCTGTCAAAAATATATTTCACAATGTGTCTCAGCGCACTAATTACTCTGACCCCAATCCACTAACCCTTCTCTCCAAGACTAAGACCTAAGACCTTCCTACGCCAGTGTTTAATATCAGAATTTGGAAGTTACCAGGATCACATTGAGGATTCGGAAGCCCCGAAGGCGAAAAATTGGCGGAAATCTCAATTTAAAAAAAATTCTGTGAGGTAAGAAGCAAAAGAAACGAAAGAAAAAAAAATGAAAGCTGTAAAAATGTGCAGGTTTTCAGATTCATCAAAAAAGTGTGCGTTTGGTTACTTTTGACACATGGTGGGACCCTACATTGGTGAAAGCCCCAAAATACCAAATCAGGGGTGGCAAGTTTTGATTTTCCCGTGTGTAGCAAGATGCAAAACAAATTTCTTTCAAAAATTGACTAAGAAACTCCTACCTTCTCCCCCCCCCCAAAAACTTTTTTTTTTTCAACATTTTAATAATCAACCCTCGACAGAAAGGCTTATGCTTATGATTTTATTTATCGTAATAAAAAACATTTAAAACATCAAATTAATTATAATCAGTTCGAAATATTTGTAAATAATCAACACTTGACTGGATAATAAGTGGAATTGATCATAAATGAACAAACTTTTACAATTCAATGTAAATTCAATCATCACAATCTTAATCCACTAGCAAACAGAAACAGAAGAATACAGTCATGAGTCATATTGGTAAAAAATTACGGTGCAAAATATAAATTTTCTTGAAAATTTTCCCGAGTGGTGCAAAATTTTGATTTTTTAGTGTGTAGCAGAGTTTTTTTCTAATTTTTTCGAGTGTAGCAAAAATGTTCCTGCGTGTAGCACTTGCACGCCTGCTACACCCAACTTGCCACCCCTGCGCCAAATAAGGCACTGAAATATCGACATACTTAACATCAATTTTACAAGAGGTGTTCAAAAAGTAAGGTAACAAGGGCTACTACAAAATAACTATAAAGCGTAAAATTTTTTGAAAACAGAATTTGAAAAGATATAACCTTAAAGTACGTCAAAAAGTTGCCTTTTCGATTGAGCCATTTATCCCATCGGTTCACAAACTTATAGACGCCCTCCCTAAAATTTTTTTATCATAACGCTGATTATTTTTCTTCTGTATGACAACATTTTTCCACAAATTTGACTCAAATTACATGTATAAGTTTTTTGAAGACGTCCTCAACTGAAAGTGTTCATTCCACTAGTCACTTTTGATAGTTTGATTGCAAAGCAATTCTTTACAACGGAATTTAAATAAAACATTTCTTGGCATTTTAAAACTAACTGTATTAAATTTTCCGTATTCTCGTTTAAAAAAAAAAAAATAATAACCACAAGTATGATAAAGATTCTAAATTATGAGAACAGAGGTTGAAAAGCTGTATACAAAGCTTCAGCTTCGGCTAAAAACTTGATACCTTTAAGAATAAAACTTCAGCTTTGGCTTTTGACTTTTTACATGTCGGCTTTCGGCTTCGGCTAAGTTAAAATAAGGCTTTCAGCTATCGGATCCGATTTATGTTTCGGCATCTTGGATTAAATATAATTAAAAATTATCGAAGATGTAAGTTGAACGGAACTACTCTGGTTTCAAATTTCAGTTTCGAATAAGAAGTTGGGATGTTGGGAACAGTTGACTTTTTTTTTTTTGTTCCTTGAAACTCAAATTTGACAGCGTGAATCGGCGAACAGACAATTTGATAAGATAAGCCATAAGCCAAGCCAAGAGACCAAGATAAGACCAAGAGCAATGAGCCGATGACTGGATGACTAGAACGTAGAACCAGAGAATCAACATCAGATTTATGAAAATAGGCCTTAGATTACATGGAGATACGGCCCTTTTTATTAGTAGCATAGTGAGAGCATAGGCAAAGAAAAACGTAAAACGCTGCTAGCTTAGCACTAGCTCTGCGAGCAGACAGCAAACTGCGAGTGTGTAGTATACAGTGTGTGACCAGTAAAAAGGAAAAGTCGTAAGAAAGTCGATTAATAAAACCTTAGCTTAAGCTTTCAGCATTTTTACATTAGACTTAAGCTTTCAACTTTCACCATGAAAATCAACAGCTATCGGCTTTTCGGCTTTTCGGCTTAAACTTTTGGCTGACTTTCAACCTCTGGATAAGAAATAGAAAAACTCCAACTTTCATGTCTCAGTTTTGGTGGCCAATAGTTTTTTCTTTTTCTTTGCTGATTCATGCACTGCAGAGTACGATAAATAGCATATGTAGTACATGAAGGGGATGCTTCGTCACTTAACATCGTTCAAGTAATTACTTTCTGTGTTATGAAAACTAAAAATAAACTACAAACATTTCCTATTTCCTCATCTGACCAGGAAAAGGAATAAAAAAAACCACCCTCTCCCCTAAACCGAATACGAAGAATCTTCTTCACCAAAATGGCCTCACGACACCTATGAGTACCCTGGACTCCTGTCAGAGACTAGTCAGTCAAAAGCTGAAGACTTCAAGCTGAGTATCGAACGTTATCTGAAGGTTGAAACAAAGCTGAAATGTGGGAGATATTTCGAAAATCTGAAAGTCGGTAGCAAACGTTGAATTTCAAATTTCAATGGCTATTCTGTTTTTACTAGATTCTCTGATTAACCTAGAGACTGAAATTTGAGGAAGTTGAACATTTTATTAAAATCTAAAAGTTGAAGGTGAAAGTCTTATTTTTCAATATCACAAGAGCTGAATCCGATACCAAATGTTCTATAGTTTAATTTACGGGCTTCGGTCCTGGTGAATAATAATAAATAATAATAAACAGCGTTTATTGGGTATCTATAATGTACAACAACTGTGTACTTGTATGGCACTACCTGCCGCGAGTGGTGAGGGGATCACGACTCCCCCTCCCCGTTTTCCCTTTTTTCTTTACCCGCCCATTTTTGTGGGCATACGCTTCCCCATTCAACTTCCAGTTTACCCTGTCCAGGGTCTACCTTCTCCACAAGGATCCGAGTTCTTTTTGGAATTCATCTCTCCAGCGAGTTATTGGTCTGCCTACTCCTCTTTCTAATCCGTATGGGTCCACCCCTCCAACTTCCTCTCCCACCTCCCATCTTGTCTTGAAATGTGCCCCCATATCTCCATTTTGCCCTTTTAACTTCCGCTCCAATGTCTTTTAGCCCAGTTTTGGCCCTGATTGTTGTTATCCCCACTTTGTCTTTCTTTTTAATATTCAGCATACTGCGTTCCATTGCTCTTTGTGTAGTATTTAGCTTGTTTACATTAGTTTTTGTCAGCGCCCGGTTCTGTGCTCCATATGTTAGGACCGGCTGGACGCAACTGCGCCAGACTTCCGCCTTGGTCTGTATTGGAAGTTTTCCCTTGTAGACGCTTTTTTGATTCCAATACTTACTCCACCCATTTTTTGTCCTAGCTGAAATTTCTTTTCCTCTGGCATTTCTAAATGACAAGATTTGCCCTAGGTATTTTACTTCATCTACCCACTTGATGTTTTCGCCTAGTAATGATACGTGAGTTTTTTGTGCATTTGATAATAATTGGGTTTTGTCCATGTTTACACTTAGCCCAGCGTGTTTACATACATTGATAAACTCCTTTGCATTTTTTACTAGTTCATCCATGTCTTTTGCAATTAGCACCACGTCGTCCGCGAATCTCAGGTTATTCAGGTACTCCCCTTCGATTTTGATTCCCCTCTCCTCCCAATCTAGTTGGCGCATCGCTTCCTCCAGAACGCAGTTAAACAGACTGGGTGACAGTAGGTCCCCCTGTCTGACTCCTCTTTCTATTCTAAGATTTTCCCCGCGTTTGTCTAGCTTTACATATGCTGTGGTAGCATCATAGAGATTTTTAATTACATTTATTTCTTTTTGCCCAACCCCTTGTGCCTTTAATGCCTTCCACAGATATCCATGGTTTATCGAGTCGAACGCTTCTGAGAAACCAATAAAAAGAAGAAAAATTTCAAAATTATACTCGTTAGCTTTTTCAATTAGTTGTTTTAAGATAAAAATTTGGTCTATTGTGGAAAAGTTTTTTCTAAACCCGGCTTGCTCTCGTGGTTGGTATTGGTCAAGTTGTGGGTACAGCCTGTCTTTCACAACTTTCATGAATAATTTCCCCAAATTGGATGTATATAGGAGGGAAATTTAGTCTGGAACAAAAGACAAAACTTCACGTGTTTTTTCCATAAGAACGAAAAGGAGCTTGTGGCACGCATTCCCCTAATTTGATCAATCTGAAACTTTGTAGGTTTTTTTTTTTTTTTTTTTTTTTTTGATTTATTGGAAACAATTTAGGAGACGAATCAGAGAAAATTCAGAAAAAAATACCAACCACCTTAATGTGTACTGGTGTTGTGGGACGTATGGCAATGCACGCATGCCAAAGTGGCCCCTGAGACACCACACCCAGGGCACCGGAAACTACCCTTTCGGGCATCGCATCAGTACCGAGGGGAACGCTTTGTGGCCGGGCCCGAGCCCCCATTTTTCCTGGCTGGAACGGTGCGCGCGTCCTGTCAGGGCCACCACGGGGGTTCCCTACTGACCGAGGTCCGCACTCTCAGAGCGCTCGCCTGGAAATTTCAGGTCCCCCGCAGCCGGACGCGCTTCCTCTTCCTCTTCACTCACTCATCGTGTGAGACTCTTCCGATTGAAGCTCCAGCCCTTGCACTGCGGGCGAGCTCTGCTCCAGCCCTGGTGCTACGGGCGAGCTTCGCTGGATAGTATCCGCCGCCGCAGCAGCAGCAGCAAGTCCAGCTTCTCCTCCTCCTTGCGTCCTCTGTCTCGACCACTCAGCCTCCATCTTCCGTCGCATGATGGCCGAAACGAAACCCGACATCCGGTTCCGACCGCTTCGGCTCCTCAACAGCTCCGGGACCAGGGTGTCCGGCGCAAGACGGTCGATCACGCCGCCTCCGGGATCGATCGTGGCCGCCCCGCGCCTCTCCAAAAAGCGTACGCCACGGCGTGTCCTCCTCTCCGCTCACCTTAATGTGTACAGAAAGTTGTGTGTTCCTCTCAAGTATTCCTAACATCTTTCCAGCTAACCCTCCCAGACTAGAATATGCCCACGTGCGCACATGTGAGTGCTTGGGGAATAAGGTTCCAATCTGCATTTGCAGGGACGAAACTATGGGGGGGGGGGAGGTGAAACACTCCCAATAATTTGACAGTCGGCAAATTTTAAAACTGTTTATTTGAAGCCCCTGAAAAATTGCAGGGGCAGATCAACTACTTTCAAGGACATGATCTGTTCTAACATAAAAGCTCTCCAAGTTTTAAGACATAACTGACATAATGAGACATAAGAAGACATAAATTGACATAACTACCCATAATCTCCAAGATCTCAAGTCGCTGCGGGTTGCCTACCCTGCCCCTTAGTTGTTCAATAGAGATAGCCTACCCTCAGGAGGGGGTCATGGTTGAGGAGGGAGCTTCTGAAGGGGGAAGAGGGCCCATGTGGGGGCGTGGGCTGTGGACGGAGATGAAGGCCCTGGGTAGGGCAGGAGTAAAAGGACCTGGTGGAGGAGAAAATCCTTGGTGAGGGAGGGGACCTTGGAGAGAAATGGCCGTGGTGCGGGAGGGGCTGGTGGTTGAGTGGCGTCTTGAGGGGGAAGGGCGCTCGGGAGAGGGGTGGTCATGGTTGTGAGAGCTCCTGGGTGGATGGTCAGGGATCTTCAAGGGGGTTGGAGGGCTATAGTGAGGACAGGGCCTCTGATGGGAGATGAAGCCCCGGGGTAGTGGTGGGTGAGAGTCCTCATGGTGGAGGAAATCGTTGGTAAGAGAGGGTGGCCATTGAGGAAGGAGGAGGTAGTGCTGTTCTAATATAAAATATCTCCAAGTTTTAAGACATAACCGACATAATAAGACATTAAAAGGCACAAAATGACATAATTACCCATAATCTTCAAGATCACAAGTCGCTGCAGGTTGCCTACCCGGCCCCTTAATTACTGAATTTTCCAGGAATAGCCTACCCTCAGGAGGGGATTCATGGTTGTGGAGGAAGCTCCTGAAGGGGGTGGAGAGCCCCTGTGGGGGCGTGGGTTGTGGACGAAGATGAAGGCCCTGGGTGGGGCGCGAGTAAGAGGACCTGTTTAAAAAGAAAGTCCTTGGTGAGAGAGGGGACCTTGGAGAGAAATGGCCGTGGCGCGGGAGGGGCTGGCAGGGGGTGGGGTCTTGAGGGAGGACGCTCGGGGGAGGGGTGGTCATGGTTGTGAGAGCTCCTGGGTAGATGATCAGGGATCTTCAAGGGGGTTGGAAGGCCATAGTGAGGACAGGGGCTTTGATAGGAGATGAAGCCCAGGGGGTAGTGGTGGGTGAGAGGTCCTTGTGGCGGAGGAAATCCTTGGTAGGAGAATGTGGCCATTGATGAAGGAGGAGGTAGTGGTGGGTGAGGATCCTAGAGGGACAGTAAAATTTTGTCAGATAAAGGCCCGCCGTGTAAGAGGTATTCATGGTGGAAGAGGGAGCTCCTGAAAGGAAGGAAAACCACGGCGGTGGCGGGGACTGTAGAGGAAGATAAAGGTCTCGGGGGGGATGTCCTGATGGAGGAGGAAGTCCTTGGTGAGATAGGCGGTCGGGAAGGCGAATGAAGGCCCTGGTGCGGAAGGTTCTGGTCTCAGGCAGGTGGTCTTGAAGGGAAGGGTTCTCGTGGAGGAGGGTTGGTCATGGTGGTGGAAACTCCTGGTTGGAGGACCAGGGGATCTTCGTGGTGGTTGAGCGAGGAGGAGGCCGTAGGGCGATGGAGCCGCAGAAGGGGAATGCTGTAGAGAGGGACTAAGACCGCCATTGGGGAGGTCGTAGTGATGGGTGAAGAGGTCTTGGTGGGGGGGTGTGGTACGTGAACGAAAATGAAGGCCACAGTGGTGTGGGGTTGTCGAAGGACGTGGTTTTAATGGAGGGCACTCGTGGTGGAAGAGGGTGATCAGGGGAGACTAGGTGGAAGACTATGGCCATTGTGGGGGAGGAGTTTGTGGCTGAGGAGGGTTGTGACTGTTGAGGTGTGACCGTGGAGGCGGAGAGCAACCATGGTCAACGACGGGGTCGTGGTGGAGGAGGAGGAGGATCGTAATGAAGAAAGGATGGAAGAGGGTTCATGGTGGAAGATTGAGGACTGCTGATAGAGGGGGAGCAAGAGAAGCACAAAGCAAATCTCAACTCAGGAACAAAAGTTTCACACCACACACTGAGGACTGTGGCGGTTGGACGAGGCGTGAAGCGGCCAGGGGGCGAAGCCCCCTAGTTATTATTATCTCTCTATCTCTCTATATACTAAAAAAGTGAAATCCGCCGCCACCGCTGCACCTCCGCGGGAAAAAACGCACTGCGGGTTGCCTATCTAAAAATCCGAAAAATTGCAGGGCAGATCAGCTACTTTCAAGGACATAATCTGTTCTAATATAAAAGATCTCCAAGTTTTAAGACATAACTGACATAATAAGACATAAAATGACATAATTACCCATAATCTTCAAGATCGCAAGTCGCTGCAGGTTGCCTACCCGGCCCCTTAATTACTCAATTTTCCAGGGGTAGCGTTATTATTATTATTATTATTATTATTATAAATTTTCCTTCTCCACCCCCCCCCCCCCAACTGAAAATCAAGTTTCGCCTCTGCACCACCCAAGACATATTTTTCGCAATGGTCCAAGTTACATTTGACCCACTGCAATGATTCGAAATCTACGATCTGAAAACAGCAGCTAAACGTCAAGCTTATTCCTCCCCCCCCCCCGTCCAGTATACGAGTATTCTAACTACATTTCCGAATAACTGATTTACAACATTGTGTGAAATTTAATTCGAACTGGATCCACGTTACCACTTTTGAATTACACGCCGACAACGAGCTTAATCCTTTTTCGCCAATTTTCCCAGAGAGCGCAAATTGCAATAATATAATCGAATAAATTTTCGCATAAGATATTTAAGACTGAGAAAGTACCCTATTCGGAAGATAATTTCCTGCCGAAAATTTTTAATATATAGGTTCCACGACACAGTTTAATCGCTCTAATCTCTACCTGATAAACAAGAAAACTGAGAAATTAAGTTTAATTCGCTGATAGAGCAGAAGCGCAATATACCTGTTCCCAAACAACCATAATTCAAAAACAGATTTTTATGGGGTTTAGTCTGCGTTTCCAGGTTCCCACCGTTTAGATACCGCTGCACTACACTCGAAAATTATACTCATCGGTATCACGATTAAAACCACACTTCAGCCTTCACCTTTGCCCAATCGGATATATCCGAAAAACGAATTTATTACCGGAAATATGACGTCACTGGCTTCAATTTTTCAGCCCTAGTTACGGTACAAGTGGAGTAACCCGAGTGGTACCTTTTCTTTGTCGAGTGTACCAGCGTCTGAGACGAATTCCCAGATTTTTAGAAAAATATATATAAAAATAACCGCGCAGTCGGGAAACCGGTTAATTTTGAATCAATTTCAAATCACGCTACTTTGTATGCGCTGTAAATCGCTGCACGCAGTCCGAATGCGAACGTTTCCAAATCAAAGAACACTATTTCGGTAGACTGTCACGACCTAATAATGAAGTCTACTAATTTAAAAAAAGAAAAAAAAAAACCGTTTTACTCAGGATTGAAAACTAGTTTTTATAAGTACACCCAGTGACATCAGTGAGACTATTATACGACAAGAACAAATTAAATGTGTTTCGAATTACTCTCTTCAATAATGGTTGAAGGGAGAAGAGAAAAAAAGAAGAAAAAAAGGAAGTGACGTTCGCCATGTCTGATTGGCGGATCCCTCTGATTTACGGACAATTTCAGCATAAATGGTTTCCAAGGTGGTAAGTACGTACAAATGGTCGGCTATAAAAACAGCTACGAATTTTACCTCTCTGTAAATTCAAACAGTAGCCGATGATGAGAGTATGAGGCAGACAGGTGGAGCTTCAACCTGTCCATGTAACTTACCTATGTCGGCTGCGAAAAAGAGAGTTTATCTGCGGACGTCCGAGAAAATTAATATTCTTTATTACAGGAAACTATACATATTGTAGACATTGACTGGTATTTGAGGGTTTTTCATACAGTGAATACACAGTGTAACAGTGCAACTTCAAGACCCCCGTCATCATTACATGGATTCAGTACATGTACATATTATGTTTAAGCCGATGCGAAGAACAGTAATTTGTATTTTACGAGCCCATTGCATCGCAAGTTAGTTATAAATGTTGAAGAATTTCAAACTATGAGTAGGCACATGCCGCCGTCTAAAATACAGATTTGATATAAAGTGTTCTAGTGCCAATAATATCCACACAAACCTATCAGGGTCTCAGGATGGATACTACTTTGCTCTTTTCATGAGTGAAACCACAAATAAGGGAAGTTAACAAATCTTATCTCCGGTGGTATAACAACACTAGCTAAATTACCCGTCCTTCGGACGGGCTCAAACATATGCATCAGTACATATGAAACGAAATAACATGTAGATTCCCATACAGAAAAAAAAACAGGCTTTTGGAAAAAAAATAAAGAAAATGAAACATGACATTGTTTTTTCCTAAAATGGATAAGCTTTGTAATCTTTGGAAATCAAATAGAATTGCCTATTCTTCTCTATCTCCAAAATGAGATATGATCGAATTATCCTGTACATTTCACGTTTTCAATAGAAGTACTGAGCGGTACTTTTGCCCAAACGTATGCAATAGTATGAAACGAAATTACATGTAAATTCCCATATAGAAATAAACAGGCTTATACTTATACGTTTTGATAATTTTCTTTAATGAAAGAAAATTAAGCATGAAATTGTTTTTTCATAAATGTGTAAGCTTTGTAATCTTTGAAAATTAAATCGGATTACCCGTTCTTCTCTATCTAAAAAATAAGAAGTGATCAAATTATCCTGTAAACATTTCACGACCTCAATAGGAGTACTGAGGGTGTTTTTGTTCATGGTCACGCCCTGCTTCAACAGTAATAAATATTACCTATCATAAAGAACTTATTACTACTTGTGACAGTTACTTTTGAGTTTTAAGCATTCTTGGATTTTCGGTGAATCTTTTCCCAAAAGTTCTCAAAACCCAAGATTGAGTGCTGCTCCCAATTATGGGTATTTTCTGATTCTCCAGCAATTCACTATAAAATATCCTCGCAAATGACACTGAGGCCTTCTAAGTTGTTCAAAATTCCAGGTGGAATTTTCTCGATCCGAACAACTTTTGAAAATACCAATTATGGGTCTACCCATATTAATTGGCAACGACCCACAATTGATATGAAATTTTTTGATATACCCACAATTGGTAAGTATAATAAATTAAATGAAAAATGATGTAGTTTACTTAAGTAAGCATTTCAAATTTATTTTAAAAACACGTTGACTCGTCTCATTTGACTTTTAAGTATTTTAAAAACACATTAAAGTCGAGTAAATTCACAGTACCAATAATGGGTCGGAAAAAAGGTAGTACCAATTGTGGGTCGGGCTAAAGATTGATTAGGAAAAGTAACTGAAAAAACGTGAAATTTGGTCTTATAAGTGAAAGTATCACTTGTACTACACTTTTCATTCGATTACCCGATCATTCACTTTGATTTTTCACGATTTTTGCAAAACTTTTCCCCCCATTTTTTGAATTTCTTTATTCTTTTCGCACACACATCTATATGGACCGAAATCGAAAACTCAAGCGGAAAAACGATCCCTAGACTCTCCTCTACACAACCATATATAATACGTTGAGAAAATATTAATTTAAAATACTTATCGATCGTTTTTCACAGAATTGATATTTCACACACATGAAAAAAAATAAGGCATGTTTTGATAACAACTTGGAAAAAAATTGGATCACAACGAACACATCGAGTTATGAACTTGAAACCAACATGGATAGTATGAAACATGTTGGTTCTTCGAATGGAAGAGGTTTCACGGTTGTCCAATGCCTCAATCTAACGAAAAAATGCGTTTTCAAAAAAGGGACTCACAATCGATGCTAGGCTCAGAATAGGTAGCTAACCTTACTATTATTATTTTTAATAAAATATTTCAGAATAGACCTCAGAGGATAAAAGTTCGAATGGTGATGGTTTACAGTATTATAACCTATTCGACGCTGGCGCTTCTATAATTTGCACAGTCCCAGTCAGAGGCATTCAAAAACATTAATTATAGATAACAACTTTGATAACAGTTTGTATGTTTGTGTCACAGGTCGCGCTATATATATGTTCTTCTTTATCATTGTATGCAGTACGATTGTAATTTCGCACTTTGAAAATGCCTAGCCGGTATACTTATCATCTAAATCTCTTTAATCTCTTCAATAAATGAAAAATGAAGCAAAAAAGTATTTGTAAAATAAAAGTTTGATAGTAAAAAAAATGCACTAAAAGATTCGACGTTTTAGTGCTTCTACAGTTTGCACAGTCCCAGTCAGAGGCTCTCAAAAACATTAAAGATATCGGCTTTGATAACAGTTAGTACGTTCATGTCACAGGTATACCGCTATAATATGTATGTTATATGTATGTTCTCCTTATCATTGTATAATAACAAACGCACTAAAAGATACGACGCTAGCGCTTCTACAATTTGCCCAGTCCCAGTCAGATGAAATAAAAAAAAGTATTATTTGTAAAATATAAAAGTTCGATAGTAAAAATACGCAACATGAAACACCCACTTACATCCCTTTAATCTTCTCAATAATTGAAAAATGAAGCAAAAAATGTATGTAAAATTAAAGATCTATATTAAAAAAACGCAACATGAAGTGAGTTTTGAACTTGGTATATCTGTCTCCCAACCGGATGCGCAATCAGTTACCCTAGTTACTTGCGGAAAAGTCACCCATTTGCAACCGTCAGTTGGACGCTGTTTAAGCGCAAGGGAACCAGCTGACATTTGTAAGCAGAATGATTTATTAGTATCGTTATTGGTAAGTGCATAAAAAGCATAATTTTTCAAAATTGGCCCCCCGATTCAAAAATGTGCACTCACGTTGAAAAAATCTTATCCGTAAACGCTATGTCACATATTTTCTACATGGCTCGTGAACTTCGACTCACGTATTCTCAAAAAACAGATTTTACTGGTTGGTTCCCTTATGCTTAACAGCGTCCAGTTACCCTCAGATTACCCAGAAACCTGTCAGTTACCCTTGGTTCCTTTCAGTTACTTGGGTAACTGGCGGGATTCTGCGCATCGGAAAGTCAGTAAGTTATACGTCACACGTATCAAAAACTTTTCACTTATCAAAAAAGTTTCACGCCATGAACTGATAAGGAATACTTACTTCTAGATGAGACATTTTTAAAAAGATTTCCTTCAGTAATACCCGAGAACACTGGTGAGGAAAAATCGAGACTTGTCTTTATAATATATTACATTAATCTCTCTAATGAATGAAAAATGAAGCAAAAAAGATTTGTAAAATGAAAATTCGATAATAAAAAAACGACACATGGCCTAAGTTTTGAACACATGAAGCCCTACAAAAGGATTTGTGAAGTAAAAGTTCAATAATAAAAAAACGCAACATAGCCTGATCAACCGCAGTATGTAAACTGAGACGGTTTTAGATGAAAGAAACCCTGATTGCTCTATATTCACGATGTGTTGTATAAAATACTTCCTACTGGTCACACTGATCACTCTAACACGCGTTTACAATGACGGGGTAAGCGCGCGGAACACACACATAGACACAGATGCAAAACGAATTTAAAACTTAATTACAGCTTACTGAATGCACTTCTCTGCAATGTTTATTTAAAAAAACCTCCTAGGGAACCCAAGCTTTCATTTGAGACATTTTTCAAAAGAATCTGTTCAGCCTATCGAGCGTGATGGCATTTCATCGACTCATTTATAATATAGAATAGAGAGAAAATAGAGATAGAGATAGAGATAGATAACTGCAAAATATTCAATTCTCAGGGTAAACAAATACAAATATTCAATGCCCTTATAAACATTTTCACTCGGTTTTATTAAGTGAACATTTTTCCTTTCTTTCGGCTAAAAATCAATCGTCTACAGGTGTGTCAGTCAGCGGCGTAGAAGCATAAGGGTTTTTGGGGTCACCCCCCCCCCTCCAAGTAAAAAAAAAGACTTTTGAAGAATTGCAATTCTGATAAAACGAATGATATACGACATCGAAGATTCACCGACAGCGATGATATTTATTTCGATGTTTGATTTATCATTCTGTATTGAGTATTGAAATAATTACCTTCAACTTTTTAAAATTTCTAACTACTGACAACTTTCATCAGCGATACCAAAAGCTCCACAAAAATGTCCCCCCCCCCGAATGAGACCTACCTACGCCACTGGTGTCAGTCAATAACCCTGTAGCTGTGTCACTGTTATTCCCAGCTGCATAACAATGCGTTGTTGTTCCACTAGAACCAGAACACAGAGGACAGATAGTGGCCATGATGGACAGGCGGAGACAACAGCAGAGGTCACGCGACGAGTGAACCAGGCGTTAGAGATGCTGACCCACTGGATCGAGTCGGCGGGCTCTTAGCGGTTCAGAAGACAGAAGCGGTTTTGTTCACGACGCGACGCAAGTACAGCCCACCCACCTTTGTCCTAAAAGGTGTGGAGATTGGGCTCTGTACAGCCCTGAAGTACCTGGGGCTGTGGTTCGGCGGCAAGTTGCATTTCCGAGAGCACTTCCGACGGGCAGCTGAGAAGGCGGATCGAGTAGCCGGCCAGCTGTCCCGTCTGATGTCGAACCTAGGGCGGCCGAGAGAGCAGCGACGTAGGATTTACGTGAACGTCATCATGTCGGTCCTCCTATACGGGGCGCCAGTATTCGCCGACGCCATCGATATACCATACAGGAGAGCAGAGATGGAGGAAATCCAGCGAAAAGCCGCGATGAGGTGTGTCAGTGCGTACCGCACTGTTTCTTCGGATGCAGTAGGCGTGTTAGCGCGTATACCGCCGATCGAACTCAAGGTCGGTGGAATTGCGGCGGTATACGGTGCGAAGAAGAAAGCGAAGACGAAACGGGAGGCACTTCGGGTCAAGCGAGTCATCCAGCAGGACACGCTTTGGAAGTGGAAGGACGCGCTCGCCCATTCGACCAAGGGCAAGTTGACCCGAGCGCTGATACGCGACCTCGAGGGATGGGTAGGAAGAACGCACGGAGCGCTCAACTTCCACCTTACCCAAGTATTGAGCGGCCACGAGTGCTTCGGCACGTACCTACATCGGATGTCGATAGCGCCGAGCCCCGTGTGCGCGCACTGTGATCGAGGGGCGGAGGACACACCTTGGCACACTCTGTTCGAGTGCGAGGCCTGGGAGCAGGAGAGGCGCGAAACAGCCACAACAGCGATCGATCCCGGCGGCGACCATGAAGAAGAAGACGACGACGTCGGCGTGATCAGCCGTCTCGCGCCGGACACCCTGGTTCCGGAGATGATGAAGAACGGAAGCAGTTGGGACCGGGTGTCGGCCTTTGTCTCGGCCATCATGAAGAAGAAGATGCAGACGGAGTGGTCGAGACACAGGGCCGGCGATTCACCAAGCTCGATCCACACCATCGAACAGGAGAACTCTGTACCATCCTAGAGAAGAGCTGCTGCAGCTGCACTGCGGACCCAAGCAGGGCTCACCCGTCGTCACCACCTGCCTGCGTCGACACACGGACCAAGACGAGGAGGTGAGGGGTGAGTGAAGAGAGGCAGCGCGTCCGGCCGTGGGGGACCTGAAATTTCCAGGCGAGCGCTCAGGGAGTGCAGACCTCGGTCAGTAGGGAACCCCATGGTGGCTCTGGTAGGACGCGCGCACCGTTCCGGCACGTAGAAATGGGGGCTCGGGCCCGGCCCCAAGGCGTCCCTCCGGTCACTGACACGATACTCGAAAGGGTAGTTCCTGTGGCCGGGGGTGCGGTGTCATAGGGGCCACTTTGGCATGCGTGCATCGCCATACGTCCACCCACACCATTCAGGGACATACCGATAGGGGGAACCCCCCTGTAAGAATTTTCCACTCAGCAGTTGGGAAAATTTACAATTTTAATCAGGCGGATTTGGAAAAATCCAACAAGTCAAAAGGTTTTTTGTTTTGTTTTTTTTCTGCTTTGATACTTGGGGATTGAGCTGCGAAGTTGGAAAATCCAACAAGTCAAAGGTTTTTTTTTTGCTGTGATGTTTGGGAATTTCGAGTTGAGTCATTAGGAAAAATCCAACAAGTCAAAAGGTTTCTTTTTGCTTTGATACTTGGTACTTTTGAGTTGAGTCAGAATTCCCAAGTATCAAAGCAAAAACAAAAATAATATTGATAATAATAATAATAATACTAAACTTTTGACCCGTTGGATTTTTTCAAGTGACTCAACTCAAAATTTCCAAGTATCAAAGCAAAAAAAGAAAAACCTTTTGACTTGTTCGGTTTTCCCAACTTCTCAACTCAATTCCCAAGTATCGAAGCAAAAATAAACCTTTTAAACTTGTCAGATTTTCCCAACTCGCCTGATTGAAACGGTAAAAGTGAAAAATTCTTACAGCGTAAGTTGCTCCCCCTACCCCCCATCGGTACGTCCCTGAAAACAATTGACACAAGCGCAGTTTTACGTCCTTGTAGAAATAGAGTGGCTACAACTAAGCAGCCAAAATCAGAGAACGGGTTACCATTACCATGTCACAGGCTCGTATTATGGGTTGGAGGGAGGAAGAGGGGGCTCTGCCCACCCTGGCATTTCTCATTATCCCCCCTTCTTTCTTGTTACAGGATTTTGGAAACTTAACTATGAAGAGAACTCTTGCTAGTCAAATTTCATATTTGTAAAATTATTATTTTGTTTGAAAATAGAAAGGAAGTTTAAACGGTTTTTTTTTGTTTTTTGTTTACATCACCTTGCAAGATTTTGACCTGCCCACCCTGAAAAAATGATATCTAATTCTGAGAAAGTGGTCACACTACAGGCCCGATGCGGAAATCCCACAATTTATCCGGGTAACTAAAGAGGAACAAGGGTAACCGAGGGTAACAAATGGGTAGCTTTTCCGCCGCAGGTAACTAGAGGGTAACTAATTTCGTAGTATCCCGCCAGTTACCCGGGTTACTAAAGGTGAACAAGGGTAATCTGAGGGTAATTCGAGGGTAACAAATGGGTAACTTTTCCGCGGTTAGAGGGTAACTGATTGCGCATCGGGGGGGGGGGGCTGCTGCGTCAACGTTCTTTTGGACATGAAACTAAAAACAGAATTCAATGACACCCGCCCCCTTGCTTCCTAGCAATAGCAAAGCAGAATTTTAACAATGTCATTGTTTCACTGGACCAGTTGCCTCTTTTCACATACTTAACAACATTTTATTTTACCAAAAAAAAAGTCAAATATTGGCGTAACATTATTGCTTCACCAGAGATATGCTACCATATAGTAACACCACGTGATTCACATTAAAAACATGAACAAGGAATATTCAACATAATATTTGTGACGAGTAACGTGTTCTATGTCATGCATCACCAAGTTCCAGGGTTGAGTCCCACCAACGCTGGAAAGCTAGATATTTGAATACCCCCCTAATATCCTAGGGAACACAGCGATTACAATATCAATCAAGGTGGAAAGAAAACGCGTCCTGTAACAACCACTAGTTCGAACAGAGACGAGGCATTACAATCACAGGGCGTGTTACCACCAGATCAGAAAGATTGGTACTGTGCGTGTGCACGTTGCAGACAGCTTACTCAACGTCGTGACACACATGACTGGTAGCGAACTGCGTCTACACACTTTTCGACACAGAGAAGAAAACCTCTAACGCAACAGAACCGCGAGGAAAGCGATGGCAAACTACCCCGACTAACCTGCCCAGGGGAGTCGTGCATCAGAAAATTTGACCGCCAACGTCCGACATCGGATATGGCGTCTGAAGAAGAAGCCTACCAAATTCATTCTGAATTTCGAGCACAGGGAAATTTTTAGGGAAACGGAGGGAAGGGGCTAAGTCCGTCCTCCAGAAAAGTGATTTAGTCCCCCCCCCCACATGGAAAATTCTAAATTTTGAAAACACAGTTATTTTCATACAAAGCAAATTACTCCTGTAAATTTTTACTATTTCAACTATTTTAATATGAACCACCCGTTGACTCTCAGAAGGAAAGGAGGGGATTGCGCCTCCGCCCTAAATTATAAAAATACACAGAAAATCTATTTCATAATCAATTCTTTGGGCAGGATAACCAACCAACTCTCCCACACCATATACAACCAAAGTCCGCGTACGACTACGACTTATCTTTTCGAATCCCAAGCCCCTCAATTCCATGTTGAGACTGTACAAGACTTTTCGAGACTTTTGGCCAGTTTTTCAATTTTTCTACAAAAGTATCCCTTGTGTTCACTAATAGCCGCAGAAATGGCAGGGCATTTTTGTACTACCATTTTAGGGTTGGCTGTACTACATTTTCATGTACAGAGACAAAATTTGACTTTCCGTTTTTTTGTTTTTTTTTGTAGGGGGGGGGGGGGGGGGTAGAAGAAAAATTTGCAGACAAATATTTTTTTTTAACTAAAAACTCACCAAAAAAATTTTAAAAATATTGAAAATTTGCCAATGTCTTAATCGAAAAATTATTTAATTGAAAAAACAAAACTAACTAACAAACGTTCTTAAAAATGAAAAATTCAAATGAACCGTTTCTAAATTTGCCGACGGCCAAATTATTGGAGGAAGGGTTACATGACAACGGAAAATATCTCGTCATTCCACTTATTGTTCAAAATTTTCTTTTTACACGAACTTTATACCAGAACATTTTGTTACGTAAGCGAAATTAAAGACATTTTATCCTTTTAATTCTAAAATAATAGATGTTGCAATAAAACATCCAACGGCCCTCATTCACTTCGAGATGTTCGGTGATTATTTTGCAGTTATTTCTTATACGAAACCAATATAATATTAGTTTTCAATACCAATTCAAGAACTCGAACAGATTAGGGTTAAATTTTCAGCTTAGCATAGATTGGGGCTGGGGGGACATTCGACAGAGCAAAAATTATTAACCTGATGCTGAATTTACAATCGAGTCGGCGACATGTCGCGGACAAACTTTTCAATGCTAAAAGTGTGTCCTCGACATGTCGCCGACTCGAATGTAAATTCACCTTGAGTTCTACTGACAAACCTGACGCGACATGGCGTGAGATGGTGAGATTCATAAGAAAACAAACTTTTCAGCGTTGCTGGCCCCAAATCCCGCAAAGTTTGCCTCCGTAATTTTCAATGCCTCAAAAAGGCGGGACACAATTTTTACTACTTTTCAGAAGTGGACACGGGGCATCACTCGGATAGAAGTCCTCAGCCAGTAGCTATGGAAGCTCCATGCATATTCAGGAACACATACGAATGTAGGCAATATTTTTGCGATGGAATTGTGAAATATGTGTAAATTATTTTGCTAAGTTGGCTACAAAAAATTTTATAAATTCAGGAAAAAAATGTGTTTTTCAGTTTTCGCGTATTTTTGAGAGTGTCCAGCACGATCTCAGTATTCAATTAGATACACGGAACACGGATACGGTACTTTAATATGCGAGGATGAAAATACGTCCCTCATAATCACTGTGAGCACACCAATAACTCTTTACCTTTGTTCGACCTTAAGCAGAAACAAATGAGACCTCGAAAATTTTATTTCACCATCGCTGATCATGTTCCTCTAAAATTCGCGTGAAAACGCCACCATCGCCAGCTCCTGCGGATAAATATACAAGCATCTATCTACATAATACATGCAACAAAAGATTTTTTAACCGGATTACTATCGTTTTTTCTTAAAACGGATGTTTACTTTTTATAGCGATGGGAGATGCGGTGACGATAAAATGTCGCTATAAACGACAAGTGTATATTTCCCACGGATAATTTACATTAATTATGATTTTTTTTTTCATCTCTGGAAAATCTATCTTACACGTCGGTGATTAGCTAGTACCTGGTGGGGATTATTCGAAGATCGTAGATGATTCAACTACTTGTAGTAAAAATCTACATGTATGTATACTACTCAATGGTACTGCGTGTAAATTGAAATGACAAACCAGTATCAAAAGATAATAAAACATCCAACTGATTCACACACTTGTTAGAAAAATTTTAAGACGCACAAAATCTATTAAGGCTGCTCAAGAATTACGACTCTCTAGAAGACTTGTGCACGACTCCATAAGCCCGACTTATGTTAAAGCTGCGGTACAATCCATCGAGACTCGCAGAGGACTTTTAAACTCTTCTGGACTTGGTTCCAACTCCTATTAAAGCTCTTCCAGACTTTTCAAGTTACTGAGACTCGTTTACAACTCTCAAAGACCAATTTGAAACTTCGACAGACTTTGCTAGATTTGTTAAGGACTCGCTGAGACACTTCAGTGCACAATGTGGGCACGGCGAGGGCAACTCAGAATCAACGATAATATTTCCCGAGTGTTTTAGCATCGAAAAATCGCGGAGGCCAACTCCGAAGAACTTGGGAGAGCGATATGGCAATCCCGCAAATATTTACTTCATTGGAAATTCTAGTTTGGCCGTTGGTCATACCATCGACTGCTTTCATTTTTTGTACATGAAATTCGAATCCATTTCTTTGAGTGGTAAGTAAATCCTTTTCAAACTCTATAAATAAAAAGTTCTTAAAATTCATTTTAATTCGATTATTTACTCAAGAACATTTTCGGCTATTAAGTCACCTTCAATTGCATTCCATTTGTAGGGTCACTTTTAATTAAAAGAACAACTAGAAATAATAAAGGCTGAAATAAAACAAAATAACCAAATAAACACAGCAATTAACTTCCAAAGTGAGAACTTATTCCAACTAATAACATAACACCCACTGATTGGACAGACTGCACAATCATAGACAACTAATAGGAGCACACAACCAATAACACTCACTGATTGGACAGACTGCTTAATCACAGGCAACCAATAGGAGCACAACACTAAACAAGTTCACCATACGGTTCTACTCTCGACTGTGACTACAGGACCACAAGAGACAAGTCTCATTTAGGGTACTCTACTGATGATGGCAGAACAGCCGAAAGCGCTCTGGACTACAGAAGAAAAAGTGAATTGGCACACCCTACAAATGGAATATTACCAAGTTCACTCACACTCCGAAATGGACACTATCTTCAATTATGTCTGAAGTCTGAATCTAAGTTCGGGTAGTACTGTATGTAGATACGTTGTTTACTTTCCAGTTGGTTAGCTTGTGTTAGGTGTTTGTCCAGTGTCTTGTTGTCTATGCTGATCGGTGTATATTGAGCCCAGCAGTGTAACCAGTCAGGTGTTCAAGGGATGGGGGGGGAGGTCTGGACTTGACCATACAGGGAGTGGGGGTTAGAGGAGTACTAAAATTATAAAAACCACTATTTGACGGAGTCGCAAGGGGATGTCCAGCTACCCTCGACCCCTCCCTCTCTTGGCTAGGCCACTGATTGAGCTATTATTCGCGGGAGAGTAATTCACTGTCAAAGTTTGTCGTTGTATTTATTATGTTGTTACGTCATATTTTTATGATTTCTATTATTTGTTCTCGTGATTTTCTTCCTCTTGTATCACTTTCTGCTGTCGAGATTCTGTATTCAGACAAGTTTTTATTATGTCTCTATAGTCATTAGAGTGTTAGCAGAGCAATGATTTGTCATCTAGTTTTTGTGATCTTTCACGTTCTTTCATTCTCATTGTGAACTTCCTACCAGTATCTCTCACATAAGTCATGTGGGTCATGTCAGAGTGCTTATAATCGAGTCTCTATACTTCATTGTCGTTCTGCTTCACTTCTGTATCGACTTTGTCACTGATATTCGTTCTGTCTCGTGAAAAAAATGACGATATCAACATTGAGCTCGACATTTTACTCGACATTTTCTACTCAGTACGTAATCTATATCGAATTTTGTGTTGAAAAACTGTTAGACAGCCAATATCACATTTCTTTTAGAAAAACTTGCAGATAAAAATTTGTGGTTCATGAAACATTTTTCTGTACAACGCAATATCGACTTTTTAATTGGCTCGTGAGTAGCCGAAGTCGACAGAAAATTCGAGGCGGCCCAGTTCATTTTCCATATGTAATTTGATATTGACTTTTTTTTATCGGTTTTGACAAGCTACAGACGAGTCAACGTTGACATTGATGTCAGATTCAACTCGACTTTTCAATCGCCTTGGTGGATTAAATTGACAAATTCATCGTGTTAGAAAAAATACTAATTTTGAATGTCGGCACAAGTGTCGACTTTTATGTCGACAGTGTTTCACATTTCACGGGGGTATTGACTCTTTGTGTACTCTGTTGAACAGAGTGTCTAGTACGTTACCCCCCCCCCCCAACAGAGCAAGAAGGCAACTCATTCTGCTGACAACGTGTAGATAAGTTTGCCTTTTCTTATATTTGAAGGGGCAAACAGATTTTTGGTAATGATAGAGATTGAAAAAGTGTAGATATGGTTGCCTTTTCTCATATTTGAAGGGGCAAACCGATTTTCAGTTATGATAGAAATTGAAAAAGTGTAGATGTGTTTGCCTTTTCTTATATTTGAAGGGGCAAACAGATTTTCAGTAATTATGGAAATCAAAAACGTATAAATATGTTTGTCTGGTCTTATATCTGAAGGGGCAAACAAATTTTTGGTAATGATAGAAATTGAAAGAGTAGATATGTTTGCCTGGTCTTATATTTGAAGGGGCAAACAGATTTTTGGCAATAGTAAAGATCTAGAACAGTACAAGCGCGGGAAAACCTTCCATTTTGTATCCAACTGTGCCCGTTGGTGCCGAATTGACTACGCGGTACGCTCCACATAGCCGGATGCGGCATCTACGGGCACAGTTGGATACAAAATGGCAGGTTCCCGCACTTATATGGTTATAGTAATGGGGTCTGGTTGGCCGCGTGGATAGCGTGCTGGTCTCGGAATCCGGAGGTCCCGGGTTCGAGCCCACATAACAACTCGCTACATTTCGATCGAGGTTGGTTTTTCGGCAAGATGAAAAGAGGGCTGAGACTACCCTAACAGCCTTCCTGATGTCTCTGAGGTAATGCTGGATAGGGCGGATTTCAGGGCTCGGGTTGAGAGTAATTGTTAAAAAAAGTCTCTAGTAATAGCAGGAATTGAAAAGAATAATACCATAATTGAATCAATAGGATGTTCACAAAATTGATTTAGAGGGAAAACTACATACAAAAATCTTCGTATTTTTTTCAATTTTTCATAAAATTGTCCTCCGACTTTAACGATTTTTTCGTGGTAACAGACCCCCCCCCCCCCGCTTGTATTCTCCAAATATACACCTCGGTCTCACTCTCACCTATGTTCGTTTTCAAGCTTAAGAACTGTATCTAAATGCACACTAATGGACTAAAACAACGGAGAAATACTTTTCCTACCGTAGTTTTTCTAGAATTAATAGAAAATCGGACTAGAAGCGCACAAAGTGGCCCGATATCCCAGTTTCCCTTGGTTGTATGTCTGGTGCTTTCTAAAAAATGGAAGGTTACAAATGATAAGCATTTGAAAATCATAATTATCGATATAAGGTATTGCACTTATCTAGATTTTCAAACTTGAAAACTGAAACCGGTAGGAAGTGATGAGGTCAGGGAATATTTTTGAAGGATATGAAAAAGGAAATCATTTATGAATCCAAAGGACAATTTTCACGGAAAATTGTAGAAACATGAAAAATAATGTATGTAGTTTGTACCCTAAGTTCATTTTGTGAACACCCTGTTAATCCAGTTGTTTTTTTCGAGTAGTTGTCTCAACTGTCTTCTATTATTTAAAGAAAGTTCTACGAGCAAAGCCCGTAGCTAATAGCTATAACCGCTTGTGTGTGCCAGGGCATTTGATTATTCAACCATGGCATAAGCCATGAAGGTACAACACATTTTTTTTTTTGAGAATGTGCTAGCTGGGGCAACGCTCTAGCGTTGGCTACGGGTCTATCTCCGAGTCTATCAGCTTAGTAATGATAAGAACAAATTTTCTACTTATGCTGTACATTATTACTTCATATGTCCGTATCTTCGTTTCCTTCAAAGGTATAAACCGGTAAAACATATCCATACACATCAATGAGTTGCCTACTTAACCCGCTTGAAGGGGTGGTCACGTTCTTTGAGACACCCTGACTATAATGAAAAATGAACGAATGAAAGTCAGGGAGATTTTGTTGCTATCTTTTCTTATGCGGGAAGGAAATCGGGGGTCTGATTGGCTGAGTTGATAGCGCGTTGGTTTCGGAATCCGGAGGTCCCGGGTTTGAGCCCACGTAGCAACTCGCCAGATTTCGACCTAGATCGGTTTTTCGGCCAAAAGGGATGAGGGCTAAGACAGCCCTAACAGCCTCCACAACGTCTCTGAGGTAATGTTCAAAAGGGCGGATTCCAGAGCTCGGGTTGAGAACAAATTAGAAAAGAAATATTGCTTTTGAGCATTATGTTTCTGTTTTGGTGTGTGTGTGTGTGTCCTTTTTCTGTCAGTTACTTTCTTCATTACTTTCTCTATTAATAGTAGTTAGTAGTTGATTTCGGTGGCTCGTTATTTCATTATGCAGGCCTTTTAATGCTACCTTTGTTGTCTGTCAATAAAGTGTTTGCCCTGTGGCAATAGTTGTTTAATGTTACCGTTTTGCATTTACAGTGTGACTTACTTAATATAATAGCGCCTGTGTGTATCCGTTTCCTATATATCTTCTTACAGCATCTAACATTCCACTAGCAATTTTCCGGATTTCAGGAAAAGGTAACTAGTCCAGCTGTTTTTCTCAATGGGATTATAGGGCCAGCAGGCATTTAATGTCCTCAAATGATTTCTCGTGGTTCTGTGTTTGAATCTGCGAGCTCGCTGTGAGCACGAAGCATATCTGCGCTCATCGTCTCATTCAACGGTAAGGTGGTTCGCTTTTCTTCTACTAGACCGGTTTGAGCGGTATATAGGTATACATACTAAGATGAGCATCGGTGGATATTTCAGCCTTCTATGCCAGTTTATTTTATTACTCTATCAGAGTATACATTGTTCAGCCGTGAGGCTCCTAATATACTCCATTTACATAATCAAGGCTCACCTTTGCTGTCCAACGATACCCAGAAGATTCCCCAACTTCAACCATCAGAAGATGAAATCTCAATCTACATCAGCTCGAATTTCGCGATATAAACACGGAACTGCCGGAGTCATATCGCGATCATAAATCAAATCAGGCAGTTGTGAGTAGATTTTGACAAATGGCGCGAGCAACTTTCCACGACATTGGCCCTACACACATACACACATACATTGTCCCCGAAATTGAGTTATTTATCGATTCTATTAACACCTGTTTGTCTCTCGCGTCCGATGATGAATTCGTGGCCACGAAACGGGCGAGCGCCTTCCTCCAAAATTGGATAACGCGAATCTCGGGCGCAATTTATCCGAAATACATGCACTACATCATTATGTCAAAGCCTTATATCGCTGTTGGATTTAATGATTTCCTTTGTACTTTCATCGTCATAGGAAATGTGTATAATGTCGGAAACACGAAACCCTCGAACCTGATGTGGCATCCGTCCAAATGGGCGACCAGTTCTTTTTCTCACATGTACTCGGCGCATCAGTTACAGGACCAGAGAGACCGCTTTTCTATAAACTAAATTCTGCGACCCGTTAACACGACGACGATTTTTATCTTAGTTCTCAATGAATACATAGTTGCTCATCCATATAACCTCTTATTGGCATCCAGATACTTATTCTTTTTTTTTTTTTTTACTACATACATATATATAGCGCACTATACAGCTCATTTGGTATGTAAGACCGAAATTAAGTGATCGTCTGTGACCGCGCATGAGAAACGTCCGCGACCGGAAAATTTAGAAAATGTTATCCGGCGCATTTGATTATTCTACGTCATCTAGACTGAGTTATAGATCAATTAACATTACTATTTAGGCGTGTTTACAAACTGTTCATGGATGTTACGGCGTTAAAATGGGTATCACAGGTGCGTGGCCAGTTAGTCTACATATTTTATAGATGTAGAAATCCGCGAGCGCAGCTAACAGGCGAACAATTAAAAATATGAAAATGTCAACCGGAGATCGTCTAATGTGAAAATTCGAGAGAGCATTTCGAATATACGTGCTCGTAAATTACAGTCGAACGAATCTGAACACAAATGAGGCTGGTCGTTAGATCGTGAATTATATGCCAGCTCTCAGCCTCTTGGTCTCCGCTCTCCGGTTAGTTTACGGTCCGGCCAGACGAAACTGGGAAAAAAACGAGCTTACAGCGGATTAAAGACACCTTAGATGAAATAAGGTGTACATAAATCGTCACAAGCAGCGTCCAGTTTCTGTCCAGTCAAAGAATGTCACTTGGTCAAGGAAACCATTAAAAGTTCCCATAGAAATTACGGTATCATGTGGGAGTGGGGTACTTGGTTTTTCTCGGCCGTGGAGTCGGAATGTGGCGGGTATATTATATCCCCACCAAATTTTGGAGTATAGAGTCCCCACCCAAAAAATGGGAGGAAAATCGAAAAATTATTCAATAAGTTGTAAAAACCGCCTTCTTGACACGGAGATATGCAAGAATTTCTACTCACATTCCAATTTTGAGGGACAAAAACAAAAAACCTTTTACCTTTCCTTATATTCATTTTGCTTGTCGACTGGTATTTTTATTATTTTTTGTATACAGGGTGTCCGAGTTTCGGTTGCTAAGCGGGGAGGAATGAATAGCACATGAGTAGACAAAGCAAAAGTGTTATTATCACCTTTTGCCTAATCACAAAATTGAGGGCGCCGCATCTTTGTAAAAATCGAAAAATTCACCAATTTTGACCCATTATAAAAATCACGAGTAATGATGTTGCCCAGTCTACAATGATGCCATGTTACAGCACTCACTTAGAGTAACAAAACAAGTTATTACGATATCCGGCCTGCTCTGAAAATTTAAGCAGGTAAATGGCATCCAAAATTCAGAAATTTCAATTTTTTACAAAATTGTGCAAAAAGCCTACTTTTACTGAACCCCAACATGAATAACCAAAGGCCGGCGTACAGTTCTCATTATCAAAACTGGTAGCCCTGATTCAGATGAACAAAAAATCATACCACTATCTCCTTCCAGTTTTTAGAATTTAAAACATTATGTCGCGTTGAAGTTCATGAAGCTTCTGAAATGATCGAAAAATGAACCTTATGATCAAAGAAGAAAAGAAAAAAAAGAAAAATAACACACGCTTCTAATTTATTGTAACTTTCAATAGTCGTTGTGCTTGAATGAATGACTGGCGTTACATGAAGACTCCATCTGTTGAACTAGTTGTCTAACCACTATAAAATAGGCACTGGAATACAAATTTTTGTTTCTGCCTACGAATTTAGGGAAACTTACTTTTGAGCGGAGCCTAGAAACCAAATAGCCTTCCCCCTAACAGTTTAATTTTTAGGGCGAGTTAAATTTTCTGTTATTTTGAAAATTGAAAGTACTTCAACGCGTCTTAACTTTTTAAATTCTGAAAACTGGGGGGAGATAGTGGTACGATTTTTTGTTCATCTGAATCAGGGCTACCAGTTTTGATAATGAGAACTGTACGCCGGCCTTTGGTTATTCATGTTGGGATTCAGTAAAAGTAGGCTTTTTGCACAATTTTGTAAAACATAGAAATTTCTGAATTTTGGATGCCATTTACCTGCTTAAATTTTCAGAGCAGGCCGGATATCGTAATAACTTGTTTTGTTACTCTAAGTGAGTGCTGTACCATGGCATCATTGTAGACTGGGCAACATCATTACTCGTGATTTTTGTAATAGGTCAAAATTAGTGAATTTTTCGATTTTTACAAAGATGCGGTGCCTTCAATTTTGTGATTAGGCAAAAGATGATAATAACACTTTTGCTTTATCTATTCAAGTACTATTCATTCCTCCCCGTTTAGCAACCGAAACTCAGACACCCTGTATCTAGCTAAAAAAGCCTTCAAGTAGCACTGGTTCTCAGCTTACTTTCTCAACATTTCCCAAAGCCAAATTGAATTTCACGTTACCCTGAATTCTCGCTCTCGAAAAGTAAGCACATGCGACCTGCTCTACAGTTCAAAGTTTAAAATGACTGGAACGCTGCAGCCTGCGGTCTGCGCTTCCTTCGGAAATGGCAAACCTATCTCCATCCTCGTGCGGTCTTTGAAATAATGCATATGAACATCACGAATAATTCTTACAAGCGCAGCCAAAGATTTCCGCTTAAATCCGGCCCAAAGGACCAGTTTGATTGAAAAATAAACAAAAACTAGTTTTACAGTTTTTGCGTCATATTTATCGCAAACTGATCTGAAAGAAAATTAGGCTTCAATTGTTCGCTTGTCTGATGAATTTCTCACGATCATTTCGCGCTGTACTCCGATCAACTGACCATAACCCTGCAGACCATTCAAAAGCACACAATGAGGCATTCTTCCTCAACTCTATAACTCAGTCATGCAATCTCCCATTGAGGCACTGCCCTCTCCCAAACAGGCGAACTCGTAATTTTTTTCAAAACATAATACAAAAGTTCTTCATACAACGTGTCTTGAAAAGTACATATGTAACCATTTTCAACCAGGCCAAGTAGGCAACTCATCCTGACAACATGTAGATATACTTGCTGCTCTTACATTTGAAGGGGTAAAATACAGATATTTGAAGAAATTACATATTATATTAATTTTCTTCCCTCAGCCCGGCTAACAGATAGACTGGTGGAACTTTTTGGTAACAATAGAAGACGCTGTTACGGCAGCTACTGAAGGGGAAAAAATACTACAACAGAATTAACAGGATGTTCACAAAATTGATTTCAGCAAAAACTGCGTACAATAATTTGCAATTTTTTAAAATAAAACTTGTCCAGTAGACCCAGTGATTTTTTTCCACGGTAAATGACCCCCTTCTAGATACTTTTCAAAAATATTGCTTGGGCACATCCCTACCCAGCCCCGTAGACAAAAAAGAAGGTCTGGGGGGATTTCCATGGGCTCTCCTCTTCTATCAGTTCATTTTGTTCTTTTGTCAGACGGGAAAAAATTACAAGCTATGGGATAAGAGGTTTCTTCCGATTTGATCTACAGTATGATGTAGCCTCAAGCGTTGAAATTCGGGCCTTTTAAAAATATCGAGCTCCTCTGAAAATCTGGGCCCGGGGTATCCCCCCCCCCCCGTCAGGGTTATCCCTATCGAATATTTCGATAAATGTAATCCTTTATATCGTACATTATGATTTACAAATTTTGTACCAGACCTATCACAAAGAGGAGCAAAGAAGCTGCTGTGCCTACTGGCCTCTCAAAATACTACAGAAATTATTCTGGTCTTCAAGTTTGAATATTTAGATAAATGCTTTACATCGTAAATTACGATTTTCAAAATATTATCGTTTCTAACACTCCACCGAGTAGAAAGTACCAGACCTGTAACTAAGAAGGGCCAGGAAGCTGTGCCTTCTGGCTACTTCGTTTACTCCGAGCAAATTTTCCTACTACTAATACTAAAAAAATTACGGCGGAAAAAGAATTTCTTATTATTTGTAGTACAATTTTTTGAGCGTAGGTATATTCCAATTGCATTTATCAAAATTTCCAAACTCAAAAACTAGAGTATGTAGGAATGAGGCCCTTTGACTTGTGAACTAATTTTGCCTGAGGGAGAGAGCCACGACAGAAGGAGGAGGAGATGCATTTAAAACATTTTCAGCTTTTCTTGACTTACATACTAGGTGCCGAACCGAAGCTATTTCAGTTTGGTAAAGACGACCACGCGCCATACAACATCAGTCAGACGTGAGGCAGGCTCTTCCACAGGGTGCCCTATTCTCTACAGCTCTCTTGACACAATCCTTGAATCTTGCATGTACAAACAGAGAGAGAGAGAGAGAGAGAGAAAGAGAGATCTATAGAAGACAAACTCACAGCTGTGCATTAATCATGTTTTCTTCAAGGTGTTTGACTTCGGCATTTTTTCATAGAGAGAGCAAGGGTGACCCAGGGAGCTATTAAGAATGGAAAGGAGTGTCAAAAGTTGGAAAAGTCGACATGTCAATTGGCCCAAAAAAAAATAGTTTAATTCGTTGTGGATTTCTAACAAAATTCCACCAGTTGGTGAAATTGACGAAACCGGAACATTTTTTTCTCTTTCACTTCTTTCTCAATATCGAATTATAAAAATGTCTGTGAACTGGCAATTCTAAAATTCCGTTAACAAAATTTTAGTCAAAAGAGATATCAAACAGAGAGTGACGTACGGAAGCGACTTTGTTGAGGATGAAGGCGTTATAATTTCGCCCAAAACAAGAAGTGTTCTTCAGAAAATTTAGATCTGTAAGAAAAAATCTATTTTTCAATGTGACTAGTGAGGATTCGATTTTACCAATAAGAAATTGCTATTAAAGAGTTTGGACTCACAACCCATTTGGAAGAAAACTGATCTTTGCAATTATTAGTAGTCATTGAAATGGGACTTTTCAAAATTAAAACCAAATCCAGATTTTTTCAACTTATCTAAATTTAGGGTGATTTAGTAACTGACAGGAAAGTTTAAAGGACCCTACAACTTCTCACATTCTGCATATCCGTGTGGGGGAAGGGTAGACAGGTAGACAGACAGAGACGTGTTAGAAAACCTAGAATGTAAGAAGGGCTTGAAATAAACGCAGATAAGTAAGAAAGACAGCAGTTTTTTGCACCTCTCAAAAGAAATATACCGAGAGGGAGGACAACCTTTCAACATACATAGGGGAAAGATATTTTTCCAGGACGGGGGGGGGGGGTCAACGCTTTCTGGCTTTCCATAGCTACTACGACCCTGCCAATCAATAACACAATTTACTCTACTCACAACCACATCTCTACAGAAATGGATCCATGGAATGCAACTAGTAATCTATTCGGTAATCCGGGCTCTGAATACATTTAGTTCAAAAAAACTCTCGCCCAATCAATCAATAGAAATTTGCCAAGTTCCTCAACGTCAATAATTCTCGACTTCAGTACGTCCTTGCTCGCCGTACGATGCAGACTTCATAATTTACACGCCAGACACTCCGAATTGAAAAATGATTACATATTTCACGCGGCCATATCAAAATTACTTTTCGGCGAGGTGAAGACCGTGAACTCTTTTTTAACGACAGATTTAATGCGAATTTAATATTAAGAAAATAAACCAGAGTTTCTTTGTATTTGGTATAAGAAGAGCTATAAACTGGCGATTATAAAAAGAAGGAACATCTTCTCGCCCTGGTGAATACGATCAAAGTATCTCTTTATATGCAACATAATCAAATTTATTATATTTATTAGATATATTCGCATGTGAAAAGTGTAAACCGACAATACTGATAACGATTATATCTCAAACAGTTTAAAATTTATGCTTTACAGACTATATCAAATTAACAAACAGCCTGGTCCACAATTATTGAGTAATTAAATTAATAGCAGGAGGCGAATATTTTATTAGCCGATTGCGTAGGTACAAGCGATCTGATGTAATATATGAAAAAGGCGCGGTATTCTATAATGATATAAAGGTAGCTCAGGTACTCAGACGAAAATCAGATATTAAAAGTGGGTACAGGCCACATGCATACCAGCAAAATCAATGCTACAGGGAATCAGTCTTAATATTCTCTTACAGTTTCTACTGTCAAACCTGTTCCAGACCTGAAAACTACATTGTATCTATCTCCAGGCAGAAATTTCGCTGATCTAAAACTGACTTTACTCTATCGCACCAACAATTTAACAGCGAAACTGTGTTGAATCTTTCAGTTTGCTGGGTGTTTAAGTTGTGCACTCTGTTCTAAAATTTGCCATTTTTTTCAGTTTGTATAGATGAATGCCGAATTTGCTAGTCCGAGATTGTATTTACGTATTCTAAAATAGATAAATGTAGATTTCATATGCATTTACTTTCAAGTACAACAGTTCGACCTGCAAGGTGAGAATATATATACTCATACAAGGGAGAGGGGAATGAATACCTGAACATAAAGTATTACATAAACTTGAGAATATATACTCATACAAGGGAGAGGGGAATGAATACCTGAACATAAAGTATGAGATAAACTTACTGATTTGCGTAACGTGACGTTGAAGTTATTTTACATCGGTCTCTGCGCTTCGTTCAGCTATTGGTTCTTTGCCACATGCAAGCAAAATCATTTTTGCCGTCTGCCACCTCCTCTGAAAGAGAGGAAAGAGCTTTGAGGGCTGCAGACATGAATATTAATGTCTCTTCATCTTTTCCATAATCAACCTTTCTATTCTTTCTCAAATTTCTGCTTCTAAATTTTGCCAAACTTGTTGGAATTTTACTCATACTGTCAGGCCATGAATTTAACGGAACAAGGATGCTGGAATTTCACCTTGCTACCACCCGGGAGCAGATATGTCATTGTTGATATTTCTAAACAACTGGCATGACTGTAACTTTCTCTGATTTTGGTCAGTAAGCTGCTATTCCATTTCTACAGTAATACAACATCACTTGTACCGTCTATTTCAATACTGTGTCCAGTGGACCAATGACACAACTATGCACTTGCGTCTATTTCTACACAATGTCTGGCGGAACAACAATTCAACTGCATTTTGTGTCTGCCGCTTTCATACTGTGTCCAGCAGATCAAGGAGGCAAACGTACACACATTGACACGCATGTGGGTGGTCTAAACATCCTGTGTAACAAAACAATAATGCAACTACACTCGTGCCAACTATTTTCATACTGTGTCTAGCAGAACACATACAACTACACTTTTGTTTTGCTGGTTTCCACACAATGTCTATAATGGAACAACAATATAATGTAACTATGCACATGTGTCAAGTGTTTTCATACTGTGTCCAGTAGAACAAGGACACAAATCCATGCCGATAAGGCAACCGAAATGTGTAATTTCTGAGGCATATTATCGTGGAATGAGTTACTCGCTTTTCACCCTTTGATATAATGTAATGTACATATGCTTGGTTTTATTGACTGCATGATAAGTTTGTACACATCTCAGCATAGAATCGATGTTAATTCAATGCGTTTGTAATCATCTATCGGCGCCAATTTCACTGAATAGCGTCTTAGAGAATATATATTTCCAGTGGTGTAGTGGCAAATTTTCCAGTGTGGGAACGCTAAATACATATATTTGACAAATTATAAGGAAAGTCGTATTTATATGATTTCCTATCTGCGGAAAACCAGTGTGGGAACGCCGTTCCCGCTCTACTACACCACTGTATATTTCTCTTAAGAATATCATGCGTTGGTTCATGCATACAGAGCGGGTTTCAGTTTATCAACTTTCACACAGAGAAACATAACACAATAACAGTTTCGAGCTTTCGAAGACGTTGCTGTTCTGCTATCGTGAACACTGGAACTTGTATTTGGCACCGCCACCTCACACTATCACGCCTGCAAATCAAAATTTTCCCTTGATGTCTATTAAATTTTCCTACTTAACCTTCTCTGTCAGAACCTCAGAACACTTGAGGTAGCCACTTCGCTTGAGAACGATCTCAGAATGAAAGCCGCTTTTGTTGTTCGACTGATATTGATAAGAGGTAAAGCGACTGTATACAATATGTAAACGGCTACAAGAGAGGGACGCATTTAAGACACCATGGTACGGTGAATTCGTTGATTTTGGAAAAATTTTCAACTGGTTCCTAAAGAGTAGGACACGCAGAATTCGAAAATCAGCATATCTGCAAAAAGGGCCTCCTCAATTGCATGTTTTCATTTGATGTCTAGCAGAACAAAGATGCAACCATGCCACTGCACTCACTCGTGTTGACGAATTTCATTTGTACCCAGTGTTAATGTTAGGTATATCTGGTACAGTGTCTATTACCTTGAATGATCCAGTAAAATAGAGTCTAGTTTTACATCACGATGAAAAAAAAAGTACGGACATGAGTAGAAAAAGAAGCATGACAACGAATTTTAATGAATTTTATGCGTCTTCCTCTTCATTTCCATTTCCATGTCTGGCGGGTTTAGAATAGACACAAATGAGAAACAACGCAAATGCAATTTTGCAGCCTATTTTCACAATGTGCTTAGCAGTAGGGATGAGAAGTCAACCGGAAGCTGAAGTTGGAAGCCGAAGGAGGTGGATGCCGAGAAACCGAAATAGTTGAATGTTGGTAGCCCGTAAAAAAGTCAATTGTATTTCGGCTTCCCAATGCACAAAATCCCACCAGTTACCCGGGTAACTGAAGGGGAACAAGGGTAATCTGAGGGTAACAAATGGGTAACTTTTCCGCGAGTAACTGGGTAGCTAGAGGGTAACTGATTGCGCATCGGGTTCTTAATCAGCTTCTTGTAATTTGTGACTTCTGCGTTTTGTTGTTTCGGATAATATTTATGATCTGATCTTTCCAATGAACTATCACACATGTGTGATAAAGTGTCCACTAGTACATTATTTTAAGACTAAAATGGAACCTTATAGAGTCTAAATTTAGGCACATTACCTTGAAAACGCTCTCCTGTAAAATTATGATTTCGACGGACTTACATGTTCCTTTATAGAAGTAAAAGGTCACATTTAGAAGATTTCTGAATTCTCAAAAGTCAAAAAATGTTTATTGTTTAACTGATCTAGAATGTTGTGCCGACCCTGAAAAGTAGTAACTGGTAGTTAACACTTGGTAGCCAGTAGCCGGGAGTCGGGAAATGGTAGCCGGAAGTTTCGGATTTTGAAAGGAAGTCGAAAGCTTTATAAATCTGGGGTACCCTAAAGCCGTAAGAGAAGCTTTTTCAATCGGATTCTCATTCCTGCTTAGCTGAGCAACAAAATGCACGACGGCACTTCTTTCAACTGTTTTCATACAGTGCCTTATTAGAACAATGACAAAATTACACCTGTGTTAACTGCTTTCATCTCTTATTCTGTATCTATGGAGCAGATCAACAATGCGACTACATACAGTTGAAGTGAAGTTCTCTCACTGCGTCCACCAAAACAACGGCATAGCTGTTTACTATCTTGATAATACCTATAGTGTGAAAGAGCACTGACATAACTATAGAGTGCAGAGTTTTAGAATGCAGTGGTTGTACCTAGATGACCGATTTTTGGAAGAATCTGAAAAGATCGGCCACCGCATGGAAAACGAGCGCAAACTTTTAATTAATTACCAGCTCAGTGTCGTTCCATTATTTCACGATTGTGTAAATTCACATTTCACAATGATTCACAGACATAGAATAGCTCAATTGATTTATCTAGCAGTGCGCTTAAAATGTCAAAAATGTCGTGGTTTTCCCTGGAAGTGTGATTACCTTATTGTCCATATTTAGATACATTTGCAAAAGTTTCAATGAAAGTTGCATCTTGCACGTCACGACTGCTTGCAACCCTGCATAGAGATTAGTCCATTGTGTGGTTCACACCCCTTCATTAGTGTACAAATCACAACTTTCCCCGCCTGAAACGGCTCATGATAGAAACACCGCTCAAACTCGACAACACCACTCGAACACCAGAAACTTTTTGCTTGAAAAGCACACTCCCCTCAGTGAAGAACTGTAATTCTAAAAAAAAAAACCGTAGATTAAATTAATAAGCTTAGGTCAAACTCACTTCTATCTTCTTCGCTCGTTTTTTTCATTTCTAAAGATGTCGAACAATCGATCAGTAGACAGGCCCTTAAAATGCAACACATACAACGTTCATTTAATACCCAGGCGTGTCTGTAAGGTAATTATGGCCGCGACGTAATTAGAAACGATTTAGAGACGCATCTGAATCCGGCCAATCGGCTTTATAAATATCACAGGCGAACGGCTGTTATTGGTTAATCGGTTATTAATTATACGCGAAGAGAGTTGCGGAAAACAAGAGAGTGGGATAAAATAATGCGGTAAGTTACCGCCGCGCCGTTTATGTATAGCTTTTTAATTACTTCTAATTGCCGCGTGTACCCGATTCCTCTCTCAGCAAGTGATTACGACACATGGCGCGCTAAAAGTGTACCGACTGGTGTAGAACAGCGCGAAACAGACGAAGACAGAAAAAGGCAATATTCTTATGATTTATCAGAAAAGATGATGAGTCGCAAACCAGATTATTGCACATACAAGACAATTAATTAGAACACCGATACGCTTAATCAGAGAGAGGAACGCAATTACCAATCATTTCGAAATTACAATAATCTCAGTTTAATTTACCGGCGTATTCGTTTGACGCCGAAAGAATTCTCGGTTGAAAGCGACGACGATTGGATGGAAAAAGAAAGCAGTTTGAATCTGAATGATACTACACACACCACTCATCCCTCACTTCTAACAGGATGCTGACAAGATCAAGAGGTAGAATGTGGGTGCTTCAGCGATTACTCTTGACCTAGATGATTTCAAAACGATTCCCCCATACTATCTGTCTGGAATTATGATTATTTTTCTATCAATATCCTTTTGGTTCTTCTTTTCCCTACTACAACTCATTCCAACGTAGAAACTAGATCAGGATAGAGCACAGAGATACTATACCTACGTCCTAATGAAAGTTCTCATGAGTGCGGATCTGGGTGATCGGTAATTTACATCCTACAACCAAATCGGATGAAGAGCAATTTTCCTAACTGAGCTATTTACATTTTTGACAATTTTCACTTTTTGTTGGTTTGTGACATTAGCGCTCCGCTCGCATCGAATGCCAAGCACAAAAATAACCTATCTATGCTAGTTTTTACGTTCTATGTATTTGAAGATCGGCCTAGTTGTATTCAGTTATCCAAACTGAGTTATATTTTTTGTCTCTCCTGAAGCAAACAGCTCAGTTTGGAAAATCATTCCCTCAGTTCTATGATACTGCACTAATAATGTTCAAGACCGGTATAGCATAGCTCAACATCACCTGCAGTGAAGGGTGTAAAGAAAAATACCTACAAGGGTTTCCATAGCATGTTCCTGAAGAAATTCAAATATATTGTAGGAGTGATTAGGATTGTGCCCTCATACCAACATATGCTACTATTCAGTATTGGCATACAATCAATAAAGAGTACACATACACACATACATACCAGTACTTTCTCATCCTACTACAGACTCTTGTGCACAATTCAGTCCAGCGTGCCACTGCTATACCAAAGCTAGTCAGTACAGCAGGAACTGGTTCCCGATACCGCAGCCTTAGTCCGCCATTACCGTCAGTGCTGCAGTCCCTAAAATACTGACTGGTTGCGGTGATTACTCATTGCTCTGAGCCCTTCGAGTGCACCCCTTTCCAGCCAATGCCTGGCACAAATTTACTGCATACATCTTCTACATTACTGGCAGCTTGTGTACACGACTATAAGGACAATAGCACTGGACATCTGGCTGCCAGGTTCCAAGTCTAACGCCGTACGCACCCAGCAATAAAGCTAGTGCTACGCCTATGGACCGGTTTCTATAGGTAACCATTACACCCTGAGTGAACCTGAGTCCATAAACAGCGTCGGAGAACGTCAGAAATTTCTGATTGGAAACGTCTCCTGGGAACTTTATTTTTGCTACAGGTGGATGGATTGAGACCTACCAACCTAGTTTCCAACTCGTGATCCTTCAAAACGCAGAGCTCTTAGTACATGTTGTCAAATATTATTCATAAAAGGGGGCCATATCTGTTCTCTCCTTAAGTGAGGTTCAAAATTATGGTACTTGCAATAAAATTCGTAACACTTTTCAAGTACCAAACTGTGCACAACTTACATCATCGTGAGAGCATAGACACCACTTTCCATTTAAATGCACACTGCACTATATACATTTTTTTATCCTTCGCTGTTTTGCCAGGGCCACTACGGGACATTCTACTGATTGGGGCAACGCTCACCCAGCATGAACCAGGAATTCGGGTGCACCACAGTCGGACGCGCTTTCTTCCTTCACCAGTCCCCCCCCCCCAATTTTGGTACGTGTGGCGAAGCAGCAAAGTGAAACCACAGTTAATATGTAAACGTATGTCACAACTGTTTTCAATAGAGGATACTGAATTGAATTACTTCAAGCGATGAAATCATCTCAGCTGATAAGATAAGAGAGCATGGGAGGGGGGTTGCACGTACTGAAATCACCAAAATTTAAATACGTTAGCATTTTACATGGAAATTGATAGGCTGGAAGGGTCTTGGTTTTAAGCTGTTGTGACGATATAACCACTGACTTGGCTTAAGCTCATGGGGATGGGAAGGGGAGGGGGTGACAAGTATCAAAATATTGCTGACGATTCTTTTGCTCGCATAATTTTTAGTCATCTGGCGGAGACTATCAGAGGGTTTTTTAGGCGGGGTTAAGCCTCCCAAACCTTTCTCTATTTGGGTTATTCTTCAAAGACAGACTTCTTTTTTTCGTTGATAGATATGACTGAATTCTATTTTTTCAAGGTTTCAGAAGAAAATTTGATCCACTTTTAATGGGTCAAAATTTTGGATGAAATATGCCAAAATGTCCATCGGCATGGCTGCCCCTCTAACAATTTTTATTTCTTCTTATTATTATTTTTTTAAGTTTTCGAACTATATATTAGAACAAACTGGAAAAATAATACTACTCTACATAAATGAATGAATGAGTTGGTAACGTGGAAATTGCGTATTCACAGCTGAAAGTCAGAGTTGCCAACTTTGAAGATTGTCCCTTGATTTTTTGTCTTTCGGCGTGGCTCTTTTAGCATTTTATATGCATTTAGTACTGGGTATACTTGAGCACACCTGTAACGAAAAACATGATAAATAACCAAACGCTCCCCCGCAACGAATTCAGTGATTGACATGTCCATGGAAATTAATTTTAGCATTTTATATGCTTTTACTACTGGGTATACTTGAGCGAAATACCTCACGAAAAACCTAACGCTCCCTAGACACAAATTCAGTGGTTGACATTTACAGTCTGCAGCCGTGTTGTTGATAGAAATCTCCCCCCCCCCCCGTCCCCGACACGAAGCCATTTTATTAGAGTACATATAAAATGTTACACACACGTATTTTTGGGTCGTTAACTGGCTGATTAATCGCTTGGCCAGCCTGACTGTTTCAACCAATCACAAAACAGGAGTTTCGATGTTTTTTCGCTGCAATTAATGGTCAAACTGTATATTCTTATCTTATCATCTTATCAGAGCAAACAGTACGCATATCAAATCCCTTTTTTTTTTGTGACGAGACTCGTGCATTCGAATATTATTGTCTAAAATTATTAAGAGTTTAAAAAAACGTGTCTGTGTCTTTCGGCATGGTCATCTTTACGCAACGATAGACGTTCATCATCCAAAAATAATTACATCTAATTAATGGGTTAGCAGGCCTTTATCAACGATCCATGTAATTTTTTGTTTTGCAATATATTAATCGACGGCAGAACATTTTTTGTTCGCTGTTGTCTTTCGGCATGGACTTTTTCATGTGTCCTTCGGAATAGCATTCATCATTTTGATTGCCATGCCAAAATACAGAATCCCTCACTGTCGGCCCAATCTCACCCATATGTTATACAGAACGCCTCTTAACGACTCCCATCAAAATCAATTCAAATATCCCCTACTTCATGAAAAAACATACCTGGAACATCAATATTTTTGAAGAATGACTTGCGTCTATGATCTGAGCCCTTCCATCAAATTGGACGTTCGTTGGTAGCCGGAACAGGGAAGGTTTCACCTAGACCATTTCTTCAGTAGCAATATCAATGTGAGTGAGTAAATAGATCAAAAGTACCTCCTGGATTCAGTTTGATCCACGATTGTATAACTAGACCTCTAGAGTTAGATGGCAGAGAGAAGACTGCAAGCAATAAACGCAGGAAGTATGCCACAACTGGCAATTACTCTCTCGTTTAGATTTTCTTCTATTAGGTTAAAAACGAAAGCAGATCTTCATCCAGCCTCATACCAGAATTTCTTCATCATAGATATATGTAGTTTCCAACTATATAACTAGAAATATGTTTGCAGAACTAAGGCAGTGACAACATTCCACTTCAGATAATATTTGTTATCAATATTGAAAAACTGCCCCATGTCTAGATTAAAATCTTCTGATTCTTATAATACACGCCGTGTAACACTCTGAAGAAGAGTCTATAAAAGTGTGCACAGTGCTCGATTCAGATCAAAGACTCGCCTTCTGTGCATCCCGAAAAATATTAATGGATCGCTATCGCCGCTCATTCTACATCATTGGAAAAAGGTTTTCCGAAGATTCAGTTGATCGACTAAGTGGTATTTCGATATCAAATTAGGTGTAAAATGTGATACAAAAATCGGATACGCTATTAGCGGGATGAAATTACCGTGTTGAATCCTGTTAGTATAATTAGAAAAAAGAAAATGTAACGCATAATTAATTATACCGTCGATGTGAACACATTCCACGTGTCAGCATTATAATAACCGCAATTTTTTACGAGCATATACGAACGTCTTTTTGGTAAAGTGGATCAAGTTTGAACCACTCTTCCAAACATCGAGAGGTTCCGACAATGTCTAGCCGCAAATTTTTCCATCGGATGCATCTTACGACGGACGTTTAGTTCTCATCGAACCTTCTCGCTAGAAAGTTTTTCCAAACTTAATCCTCCAGAGTCTATTGACGAAGAGTTCATTTGTTTTATTATTTACCTTGTTAGATAGAAAATACAGGTACACACACTACTTCTAATTTGGGATGCGGTGAGCTCGTACAGGCGAGCAGGACTCACGCAGTCTATTACAGAAACGAGCTTCCGATTTTCGTGTCCGCCATAATTTACGATTATTACACCTCGTCTATTTAGGTTACTGAGAAGGAAGAAAAAAAAAGAAAAAAAAAACTGATTTCATCTATACGCGTGGATCTTGTTCAAAATTTATTATGCCGAGTTGGAACATCCATTTGACACGTCCGTTCAAGTCTCGTATAATTACTAAATGCAAACGCAGCACTAATTCACAGGAAATATAAACCATTGACCGGAGGAGAGAGCCGAAAATGAGAGTGAGTTGTGGTCTCTGTTGAAGAAACATCCCATGGGAATTTCCTAATTACAGACATAAAGACTTGAGTAATTAATAGGTATCAGTCGATCAGTCTATATCATACTAGTTGAATTACCCGTTCTTCGGACGGGCTCAAACATATGCATTAGTACATATGAAACGAAATAACATGTAAATTCCCATACAGAAAAAAAAAACAGGCGTTCGGAAAAAAATAAAGAAAATGAAATATGACATTGTTTTTTCCTAAAATGGATAAGCTTTGTAAAATCTTTGGAAATTAAATAGAATTACCCATTCTTCTCTATCTCCAAAATGAGATATGATCGAATTATCCTGTACATTTCACGTTCTCAATAGAAGTACTGAGCGGTACTTTTGCCCAAACATTTGCATAGTATGAAACGAAATTACATGTCATATAGAAATAAGATTGAGTGCTGCTCCCAATTATGGGGATTTTCTGATTCTTCAGCAATTCACTATAAAATATCCTCGCAAATGACACTGAGGCCTTCTAAGTTGTTCAAAATTCCAGGTGGAATTTTCTCGATCCGAATAACTTTTGAAAATACCAATTATGGGTCGACCCATATTAATTGACAACGACCCACAATTGATACGAAATTTTTTGATATACACACAATTGGTAAGTATAATAAATGAAATGAAAAATGATGTAGTTTACTTAAGTAAGCATTTCAAATTTATTTTAAAAACACGTTGACTCGTCTTATTTGACTTTTAAGTATTTTAAAAACCCATTAAAGTCGAGTAAATTCACAGTACCAATAATGGGTCTGAAAAAAGGTAGTACCAATTGTGGGTCGGGCTAAAGTTTGATTAGAAAAAGTAACTGAAAAAAACGTGAAATTTGGTTTTATAAGTTAAAGTATCACTTGTACTACACTTTTCATTCGATTACCCGATCATTCACTTTGATTTTTCGCGATTTTTGCAAACTTTTCCCCAATTTTTTGAATTCCTTTATTCTTTTCGCACACACATATATGTGGACCGAAATCGAAAATTCAAGCGGAAAAATGTTCCCGAGACTCTCCTCTACACAACCATATATAATACGTTGAGAAAATATCAATTTAAAGTACTTATCGATCGTTTTTCACAGAATTGATATTTCACACACATGAAAAATAAGGCATGTTTTGATAACAACTTTGAAAAAAAAATCCATTACAACAATGGATAGTGTAAAACATGTTGGTCCTTCGAATGGAAGAGGTTTCACGGTTGTCCAATGCCTCAATCTAGCGAGAAAACGCGTTTTCAAAAAAAGGACTCGCAATTGATGCTAGACTCAGAATAGGTAGCTTACCTTACTATTACTATTTTTAATAAAATATTTCAGAATAGACCTCAGAGGATAAAAGTTCGAATGGTGATGGTTTACAGTATTATAACCTATTCGACGCTGGCGCTTCTATAATTTGCACAGTCCCAGTCAAAGGCTTTCAAAAACATTAATTATAGATAACAACTTTGATAACAGTTTGTATGTTTGTGTCACAGGTCGCGCTATATGTTCTTATCATTGTATGCAGTACAATTGTAATTTCGCACTTTGAAAATGCCTAGGCGCGGTATACTTATCATCTAAATCTTTTTAGTCTCTTCAATAAATGAAAAATAAAGCAAAAAAGTATTTATAAAATAAAAGTTTGATAGTAAAAAAACGCACTAAAAGACTCGACGTTATAGTGCTTCTACAGTTTGCACAGTCCCAGTCAGAGGCTCTCAAAAACATTAAAGATATCGGCTTTGATAACAGTTTGTACGTTCATGTCACAGGTATACCGCTATAATATGTATGTTCTCCTTATCATTGTATAATAACAAACGCACTAAAACATACGACGCGCTTCTACAATTTGCCCAGTCCCAGTCAGATGAAATAAAAAAAAGTATTATTTGTAAAATATAAAAGTTTGATAGTAAAAAAACGCAACATGAAACATCCACTTACATCCCTTTAATCTTCTCAATAATTGAAAAATGAAGCAAAAAAATGTTTGTAAAATGAAAGATCTATAGTAAAAAAACGCAACATGAACTGAGTTTTGAATTTGGTATATCTGTCTCCCAACCGGTTGCGCAATCAGTTACCCTAGTTACCCGCGGAAAAGTCACCACCCATTTGCAACCGTCAGTTGGACGCTGTTAAGCGCAAGGGAACCAGCTGACATTTAGTATCGTTATTGGTAAGTGCATAAAAAGCATAATTTTTCAAAATTGGCCCCCCGATTCAAAAATGTGCACTCACGTTGAAAAAATCTTATCCGTAAACGCTATGTCACATAGTTTCTACATGGCTCGTGAACTTCGAATCACGTGTTCTCAAAAAACAGATTTTACTGGTTGGTTCCCTTATGCTTAACAGCGTCCAGTTACCCTCAGAGTACCCAGAAACCTGTCAGTTACCCTTGGTTCTCTTTCAGTTACTTGGGTAACTGGCGGAATTCTGCGCATCGGGAAGTCAGTACGTTTTACGTCACAGTTATAAAAAAATTTTCACGCCATAAGTCTGCTAGGGAATACTTACTTCTAGATGAGACATTTTTAAAAAAATTTCCTTCAGTAATACCTGAGAACACTGGTGAAGAAAAATCGAGACTTGTCTTTATGTATTACACTAATCTCTTTAATAAATGAAAAATGAAGCAAAAAAGATTTGTAAAATGAAAATTCGATAATAAAAAAACGACACATATGGCCCAAGTTTTGAACACACGAAGCCCTACAAAAGGATTTGTGAAGTAAAAGTTAAATAATAAAAAAACCCAACATGGCCTGATCAACCGCAGTATGTACACTGAGACGCTTTTAGATGAAAGAAACCCTGATCGTTCTATATTCACGATGTGTTATATAAAATACTTCCTACTGGACACACTGATCACTCTAACACGCGTTTACCATTACGGGGTAAGCGCGCGGAACACTCACACATAGACACAGATGCAAAACGACTTTAAAACTTAATTACAGCTTACTGAATGCACTTCTCTGCAATGTTTTTTTTTATAAAAACCTCAAGGGAACCCAAGCTTTCATTTGAGACATTTTTCAAAAGAATCAGTTCAGCCTATCGAGCGTGATGGCATTTCATCGACTCATTTATAATATAGAGATAGAGATACCGTATTTTCTCGATTCTAAGACGCAGTGAAAATTTGAAGAACGCGTTTAAGAAAAAAATTTAAGTACACGAATGTAAGACGCACTTTATTACGCTTCATCATCATTGTCGCTACATTCTGAAGTATCAGTGATTCTATTTCACTGGACGATGAGGGATCATCGGGATCGTCGTTTTCTGAGTCTTCCCATATAATGTCGTCTTCTGTACCGTCAAATGCGCTGAAAGATTTTGAATGATTGCGGGTTGTACCTTCTCCCATGCCCGAGAGAACCAGTGGGCAACGGTCGAAGTTGGCGCTTTTTCAATTTTACCGCGGATGAGGTCAATGGTAAGTTATCCGACATGAGCCATTTATCGTACTCATCGCGTAGGTATTGTTTGAAGGCCTTGTTAATCCCTACATCTAGAGGTCGGACTTGAGATGTCATTACTCCCGGAATGATAACTGGATCGGTATTCACATCGAAAATTCTGCTTTTATTGCTCGTATTTAGTGCAACTGCAAGTTCATTTTCTCTACTTTCGTTGAAACTATCAAATCTAAGACGCACTCCACATTTGAAAACACAAAAAATGAATTTCGGGTGCGTCTTAGATTCCAGAAAATAGGTACCGTAAATAGACAATGGAGACTTTCCACGACCCACAGCGCGATAGGAGCATTTCTGTTCCTGACGACGTCCTGTACGTTATCCAAAGAGACTGTAGACTGGGCATTCGTTCTCCCCTGGACCTGCTGATCATTGAAAGTTCAGTTAAGTACCCAGTGAAGAGTGGGTTCAGGGTGAAGGATTGGTGACACCTTCCTCGCGTTGATACCTCCTCAAGCGAGTGGCAAAGTTAGCTCGGCCGGGCGACCATCGACGAGTGGAACCGTCGTTGGTGGGTCAATACAACGGTGGCGCAGTGGACATAGGCGTTGTTCCCTGACGTTCGCGCCAGGGTGAAAGAGAGCAAGAGCAGATGGAAGAATTACGCAAGATGGATTTCTTCTTGGCGCAAGCGCTTTCCGGGCACAGATGCTTTGCATCGTACCTGCATCGCCGGAATAGTGACCAGTACCCCTGCGGTGTTCGCCCAGAAACACCTCGGCACGTATTCCGAGAGTGTGACCGATGGGCTGACGGTAGGCCGGCGTCTAAACAAGACTATGCCGTAAGCACTTGCGATATATGCGACAGGCAGTGCTAAGCCTGTGGGTGTTAAGAGAACCCTGCATATCCCGCGGGTGACGAAGATCAGGCCGGATGAAGTCGAAGAACCCAGAAGAGGCCGCCCCCCACCGTCCGCGTCACCACTGCTGCAGTAGAAGGTTTCATAAATTGCCGCCAACCACGTGGTGAATCCATAATAAGTCAGGTGTCAAGAAAGATCCCCATCTCCTCCAGGACGAGGCAGGGCCCGATCAGGGCGCAGCCCCCCACCGAATTTCATGAGCACAAGGTAACCGAACGCAATCGCGCAGCTATGAATGCAGAAAGCAGAAGATACCATCAACAGAAACACTGACTTTAACATAAGATTGTAAGGCCCGCCTCCCCCATAAGGGGAGGTCCAGTTTGGCCGAAGAGGAGGAACGTATACATCAAGATTGTGAGGAGTCCCCTGCGACACCCAATGAGAAACCGTGTGGTACAAGTTGGATTTAGTGCAGTGGCGTACGCAGGATTCAGTCAAAGTGGGCGTCTAAGAGAAATTAAAGGGAATTTGTGAGGAGAAAAATAGGAACCCGTCACCGGAAAATATTTTTTGGGGAATTTTTTTCTCCCAAAAGTGAATTTTTAAGCGTTTCATACACCTTTTTTGTATCATACTTTGTTGGAAATTTTGAGGGATAGTAAGACTCATACTTAGTGACAACGGTTTTTTTTTTGGGGGGGAGGGAGTCGACGCCACTGGAACAGCTCTTAACAGTCCCCTTTTATAGTAAATGCTCTCTACTATGGAAATCCAAAATCCAAATTTTATGCGAACAAAATTTTCACATGGAATCGGCGAGGTTTTTCTGAAGAATCACAGATATCCAGTTTCGATCATCAGAAGAAAATGCGCGTAGTGCACGAAAAGAACAGGGACGAAACTGTGGGGAGCTGACACTTCCCCCTCCCCTGTTCATTTGAATTTGTTCAAGTTCTAAGAACGTTTGTTTCTTTATTCTTTTTTCTCAATTAAAAACATTTTGATTGAAAAATCGGCAAACTTCCAATGTTTTACAAATTTTGTCAGCAAATTTTTAGTATTCAAAAAATATTTGTCAGCAAATTTTTCTTCCCCCCCCCCCCCTCAAAATGAACGTCAAGTTTCGTCTCTTGAGGAAACATTCGTACTAAAATGTTCGAGGACAAATCATTACTCTAATTCACCCTTAAACAACATGCTCACACTCTATAATGAAATCAAAAAAAAAAAAACCGTAGATGATATCGAAATTTTCTATTCCAAACGCCCAGTATTTTGATCGTAGTATCAAACAAGCCCTTTGAAGTATCTGCCCTCATAAGGCCACTATCAAGGTTTCTTGGTTTCTCTGATTGCCTACGCCCTCGAACTCTGGCCTCCCCCTCGATGGGCTACCTCATTTCTTCATAGGGTGCCCATCCCATCTGCTCCTTACTCCGGACCTTGCTGCTCCACGTCATTTCTTGTATCATTCTTCAGGAGTTTTTAGCTACCCCCCAACTAAGTTGTCTTTTTCTTTCATTATTCCATTATGCGGATAAAATATTCCTAAAGTGTACGAGGAGCCCTATTTATGGTATTCCTGCCTTGCCCCCCCCCCCTCCATCCATAAAATAAAAGATGACTTAGGATTATTTTTACGGTCTAACATAAGAATACTTACCCAGGAAGAATTCGCAAAGTTATGCCTGAGTCTAAGTCCTAATATTTACATGAATCCAGTCAGCCACCGTGCATTTTGTAGGTCCATGTTGCCATCCTACCATGCACTTTCAATACAAGAGTCAGTATTACGCTGATTTGTTCTTCATCGGTTCGCATATATTTCACAAATTTGTTTTCCCCTCCTCACTTTTACCCCCACCCCGCTAGTAATTCCAAAATCAGTCTTTGGAAGTAAGCTACATAACAGCATCATCAGCAGATATCTATGTATGTTGAAAATCTGTCCAAGCTTATGATGTAATTTTGAAAATAATCTTGCTCACATTCTCTTCCTTCGTGATTTAGCATTGGGATCAACTCGCGTCAGCACAACTGCGTACTCGGCGATTCCGACTACATCATCCTCAGTCTCATTCTAGATTGAAAAGGATCGAAAAAATGGTTTGTTTTTCATTCTGGATACGTAGGTTAGGGATAGTACTAAACTATCATAGGTATAAATGAATTGGTTAGAACCAAATGAGGTTAAGTCCGAAAATCACACTTTTCAGGAAGCGAAAAAAACTATTTTATTCGAAAATTTGAAAATCGCGGAATACGTCCTTCAGGGTGGTGGTAGAGGGCCACAAGAGACAACTTTTAAGCCCGGTCCCGTCGAATAAAATTTTGATGGGCCGGAGCTGAAGGGCTCTAAAAATTTTTGGACTTCACCCCTTTTGGTTGTGAACGATTTTTTTTTGCAGTTTCAAGGCTCGAAATTGTCCCCCTCTTGTAGCCAGACATAAAGGGGTCACTTCAGTCTTGGTCCCATTCCAATCGAGCAAAATCCCTGCTTGTAAAAAAAAAAGTTCTGAAGCTGTATTAGAAAATTGCGATTTCGTTTTGTAAATAGCACTATTTTGGTATAAAAATGCTAAAAGAGGGGGGTGGGCCGGAATTTTTTTATTTATTTTTTACACTAAAATACACCAGTTTTGAACGATTTCTGGAAAAAATCAGTTTTTTGAAAAAATGTTATTACGAAAAATTCACAGAAAGTGATGTTGCCAAAAACCACTTTCCCAACTGTTTCACGAAATTTTGACCACACTTCAATATCCCATATCCGTGAAAAAAGCAAATACGACAAAAGTGGACTTAACCCCTTTTGTTTCTAACCGATTCAATTTGTACTGAGGGGTTAGTAAAGTGCCTCGCCTTCAGAGACGAAACTTGACTTTCAGTTTGAAAGGGAGCAGAAGAAAAATGTGCCGACTACTTTTTTTCGTAAACTAAAAATTCGCCGACAAAATTTGTAAAAATTTGTAAATTTGCCGGTTTTTCAATTAAAATATTCTTTAATTGGAAAAAAATGAACAAACAAACAAACTTTCGTTTAAAAATGGAAACATTCAAATGAACAGTTTCGAAACTGACCGACTGCCAAATTATGGGGGGGAGGGTAAGCCCCCCCGCATAGTTTCGTCCCTGCTCGCCTTCCTGTACGTTGTTACACAGTTGTGGATGAACAGAGTCTTTTCTGCATGAACTTCGCATTTTTTGAAAACTATTCTTCATTTGTATAATCAATTCACAATCAAAATCATACTCCCCAGGGAACAGAAACATAAAAATATGCATTCTGCATATTTCCAAAAGCTGGTATGGTAATTCAAAGAACAACGTTCTCCTCTTTCTACTCTTCAATTGAACCATTTGCACGCATTATTCTCGCCAAACTAATTTTCTTACTTAGAAAATTCAAACCACTGAACTTCGGCACCTTCGTTCAGCTTTCCACTTCCTGGTAGAAATTCTGGTACAAATACTATACTCGGAATCGTCAATAATAATTCATTCCATCCACACCGCCAAATAAGGAGAGAGTGTCAGACCAGCAAACCCTATTTTCTTAATCGGTTTTTTTCGACACGTAATCATTATTTGGAAAAATGGTGTCAGAACGTATGAAGATTCTCTTAGCCTCACAAAAATTAGGCAAAATTATACCAAAGTGAATTTTCTGAGTAAAGCAAGGGAAGCGGGGTAGAGAAATTCTATTAACTGACCATCAAGAAAGAATTCTTGAGATCACAAGCTAAAAAAATTACTTCACTATGCCAATTTTGCTTTTCGTCAAAATAGAATCTGAACAAACTAAAATTTTCTCAATCCACAGAGCAACCAAAAAATGACCTTCAATTTTATCTGGTGCTTTGTGCCACCACCATTATTTTTGGTCGTAGCACAAAGCACAAATAACGATGGAAAAATCGATGGTCGGCGTCAAAAAGTCAGACAAGACAATAAGAAACGCAGAAGTCCGAGCTAGGACAAAAATTACTGATTGTCGTTCCGTGGTTAGAAAGCTAAAGATGAAGTATGCCGGCCACACAGACAGAAGGAAAGAAGGGGGTGGGAAAATGGGGTCTTGGAATGGGTCCCCAGGAACAGCAAAAGGAAGGTAGGAAGGTCAAAGACAAGGTGGGAGGGCGGAATCGAACCGAAAATCGAAAATATAAAATATTCATCTTTGATAGTTAAACAAGCACTCAATTTCACAATAGACAGGAAGGCGGGGATTCAATTTGAAAGAAAAAAAGTAAGACTGCCACAGGTCTAGACATCCAGACTAGGACTATTTGTAAGGGAGTAAGGCTCTTTCATAAGTTCCCACCTCGTTTAGAACTATTCTAAGCCTGGTTGAAATTTCTCAAGACTCTTTCAAATTTTTATTCAAAAAACTTAATAAAACTTTTTCCCGCGTCTTAAAAATTCTTTACTCACAAAAACTGTTGTAAAACCTGATTAAATATTCTTTTTGAGCTTGTTTAAGAATTTCTGAAACTTCATTTGAACAGATTGAAGACCTTGTGACACTGGCTTACCAAGTTATTTTCGAACTCTTCAAGATTCCTCTAGATACGCATAAACAATTCAAAGCATTTTGAAATTTCAAGACGATTTAAGACTATTCCAAAACTATAACTTCCACGTCGATTAAGATTTATGAAGTTCTCTGCGTGCGTTCAGAAGAAGCTTACTAATTTTGAATGTGTTTCAAAATATTTTAGAAGAGTCTTGGAGGGTTTTGAACAAGGCATAGACGAGCCTCGAGTGCCTTAGATATGGTTACGGAAACGATGAAAATATTCATTTACAACACTCTTATAACGTCTCTCAAACTAGTCCGAGTTTTGAAGAATTTGAAGGAATCGTAAAGAAGAGTGAATGTATGTGTCAAAAATCGTAAATGAATCAGAGTCGTAGTGAGTTTTAAATAAATTTATAAAAGTCTTACTTAGTCTCAAGTTGTACAGAGTAGATGACCTATTTAGAGACATCTTCAGGAATCTCGAGGAATCATAAAAGTTCCGGTCAAGCATCAAAGAATCCTTATCTGGAAGAATCTTGAATAGTTAGCAAGTGTGTAAGCGTCATGGGTTTTAAAACTTGAACAAGCTCAGCGTACTTTAAAAAAGTTTGAAACAGCCTTAAAGAGCGTCGAATTGGTACTCAGTAAGCACAGAAGAATTTATATGAGCCTCGATTCCATTTTGGAAAGCTTGAATCGGGAAAGTCGACGTCCTATACTAGTTTTGAACCATCTAAGTCCTGAATAAAAGCATTACAAAGTCATAAACAAGCCTCGGAGAGTCTTCGATGGCATAACAGTCGAAAGCGCTTTGGACTACAGAAGAAAAAGTGAATTGGCACACCCTACAAATGGAATATTCCAAATGAAGATCGAAAAGTATTGGCTTTCAAAAGTCTGACAGTCTTGGGCGGGTCTTAAAAATTTTTAAAGAGTTCTGAAAATTGATGATCATTCTTCGAAGAGTCATATTCGAGCATAAAGGAGCCAAGAAGAGTCGTAAACTACAATCGAATGGTTTCAACAAGTCGTGAACAAGTTTTAAACATTTAGAATTTTAAATAAGGCCTGAAAATTATTCCCGTAAGCAACAAGATTTGAGGAAACTTAGCTGATCTCAAAGACTGCTCGCACTCTCATCGAAGGAAGAAATTGACACTATAATAAATACTGAAAATTCTTAAAAATGAGTTGTCCAGTCGAGAATTCATTATGAATCGAAAACATCTGACAGCACACTTTGGAAAATACTTTCATTTTCAAAGTTAATTTAAAAAAAAAATAAAAATAGTAACCAATACAAATCCTTCAAAATTCGAGACTGCTATTTTGTAAGCGTTTTCAATTTCAATTTTCCCCTCGCAGGGCAGTTATCCTCATTGCCTTCCCTTGTATCAACGCCTGGTAACTATATTCATCTAAGTTTAAACCGAAGTTTAAATTGTATAAATATTTCAGCTCCTTGGACAAATTCGAAATTTTAGACATTTTTCAGTTTATTTTGTCTTCACATCGAAATTGAACTTTCTAGTTGAGTACGTTACTACACTGAGAAGAATTTAATGAAAATAATTAATAGAATGCCGGTGAGTTTCTGACGACCCACCTTGAACTGAAAATTCTGGCAATTTTCACAAGATTCTGATAACTAATAAATTTGAATATTAATTACAGAAAAATTCTACTAAATGTTGATAAGAATTACAGCAATTGTTACCGGGATATAGAAGAAAATGGACAGCATTTTCATGAGATTGATTTATGTTTGCGCTGCTTGGCATAGACTTCGAGCGAATATCTGCCGCCACTAAAAAATTTAGTCAACACTTTTTGGAACCAGTGGCGGATCTAGAAATTTTCCAGGGGGGGGGGAGGAGAGTAAAAATAAAACTTTTTCCGCCTCCGTCCCCTAAAAAACCGAGAGATTTCTCAGTTGATTCTTGATCAATTTTTAAGTCCACACAGGACTACAGCACAGCAGGTGCACACGTTCACTACGTTTTTAGTTATATAATGTGCTTTCGCAATGTTTTTTCTTACTTCTTCGGCCCGACATGGGTGTCCGACCCCCCCCCCCCCCCAGGTCCGCCACTGTTTGGAACTTTTACATACTCATTTAAGACACCTTGATAATAATCTGGACGTGTGTAAGTCCCTTTCAAGACTAAACCGTTTTTCCAAGCTGGCTTTCAGATTCTACCACGATTTACTCTCTCTCTCTCTCTTTTTCAGACATGACAAACTTTTTGAGACTATTCTAATGGCTTCACTGAAACTTGTGAACCTCCTCCAGCCTTGGTTGAGTTAACCATCAACACTCGCGAAGGCAGATTTAATAGCTTTTGAGACCCATTAATGATTGTCTAACTTGTTTATGATTCCATATCAGACACGAAGTCTAAACTTAGATATTCAAGAAGTACTAAGCAGGCCTGAGAAAATCTTAGAAATTTTAGCCAGTAAAAGTCAAGTAAAAGAAAAATCGCTATATACAGCGTAGAATAACACTCTTGAAAAAGCTTCAGAGATAGCCTTTTGAATGATACTGCGGAAGTATTTCAAAGAGAATATATCAAAAAACTTAAACGAAGTAATAATATCTTAGGTTCGAAAAAGCTTACAAGGTGGTCTTAAAGTCTTGTTCCCCCCTCCAGAAGCAGGAAGCAGAGGTGGGCAAGATATCATTCGGATCATAATGTCTAATGATCTAATGAGCTGTGATCTTTTTCAAGTTTCAGATCAAAAAAAATATTAAGACGAGAACGTAGACACTTACCAAACTTGGTCATTAAATCTAATGTCACTTACAACACACAACACTCTGTTATACAAGAGACGACCTTTCTTTTAAATCTAAAATCAAGATCTAGATCTTTTCAACATAAAGATCTTTTGATCTGTATAAAATTGATCCTTTCTAAAATCTGAATGATATTAGATCACTATAATCGTCATCTGGCCATAATCTATACCAGGTAGAAATATAAAAATTACCCATTGAACTAGTCTCCTTATTGAAGAGACATCTTCAATTACTCCGTTCGCAATTATAATTTTACATACGAGCAAGTTTCCTTTCATTCATCAAATTAAACAGTATCGACCTCTCCCTTCAGGATTTTCCCATTTACGCTATCGTACACAGTTAGTTTGGGTATCAGGTCGCAGTTACAGACAGATTTTGGTTTCACGAACAGGTCAAATTTTAAATATTCGAGCTCGATTGGATAAAATTTACGAATCCAATTTTATACGATAATTGTGAGGGCGCATAGGGAAAGGGACTTTTCGATCGAAATTTTGAACTCTACTTTTTCGGCCAATTTTATGTAAAAATCCCATAGAAAACGGATGAAAGTGACCCTAAGCCTCTATCTTCAAAATTCAGAGAGATTTTATTTTTAAGGCAATGAGGTCAATGTTATTGAGTGAAATTACTCCAACTTTACGCGCTTTTCCTGTAAAATTTCATTTTTGATCAGAAGGCCCCTTTCCTCATGCGTCCTCTCATATGTTCCAAAAAGACAGAAAATAAATATGGAATTACAAAAAAAAAAAACCGTAGGTATTTCTCCGCATCTAATGAGCTCTCATGCATGACAAGTATAAATTATTGTTTCAAAAAAAAAAATGAAAGTGAACGTTCATGCTGAGTTAATAAAATTTCTGCTACACGCAATAGATTTCGAGGAAAACAAAATCAAAATTGTAGAAGAAAGTAGTCTCTTACTGAATATCAAAAAAGAAATAAAATAAAATAGGGTGCCGAACTTGATCGAATGTCTCGGGACCTTCTCTCCTGGACATTGTCAAAAATAATTTTCGTATTGAGCGGTATATATCCGACATAAAGCTTCAACACATGAATTTAAAAAAAATTCAGTAATAATTTCGAAACGTAAGACCAACGTTAGTGACCTCAAATCACCCGTATGCAGGACTCGTCTCTCAAATGTGGACCTTTGAGTCCGCAACTATAATAATGAAGATGTACAAATAGAAAAAAATTCACAGGATAGTTTACATCCCTGCCAACTCAGCAACTGCATTCACGGTGAAAGTAAACCAGTCTTCCCAATGCGAGGATTAACAAAGGCGTCCTTTTTCATACAGCCAGATTTCAGTCTTTTGCTAGGTTCTCTTACGTTTTACCTCGTATCACGCCACCCTAGCATAATGGATATTATTTTTATTACTACTCCCTTCCATAGCACATACGCATACACAAAAAGTTCACAGCGCCGTTTCTAACCCGGCTTTTTGGTAAAGTCCATAAACGAGTCACTGATCCGCTTTCGGTACCTTACGTTACATACGTGACAAACATTGTGAAAAATGTAATTTTTTCAACTTCTGTGTGGGTGTATTGGGGGAGGGAGTATTTGCCTGAGACTGTTACAGTTGTGACCTGCAAAAACTTGATTTTCCCCGGAGCCTTCACGATCCTCAAACTAGCTAAATTCTCTGCAAAATAAAAGCGATCCACGAACCAAAAATTAATTTTAAAAAAGTACTCACAAAATAACGACCATGTCAACTCCAGACTGAAGCAAAGATGAACGGTTGGGCAATCGGTACGAGATACAACAGCAAACGAGTCTATAAAATCATACACCACGGGGTTAGATCGAAAAGTCAACGCACGAACAAAAAAAATTTACGTTTTCAAAGCGCGATCAAAGTTTCGCCAAAAAAAACAACAAAAACGAACAATAATTAGAAGCCAGTTAGGGTAAAAATAATTATTTAAAAAATAAAAATTCAACACGTAATCGTGCGCGATGAATAAATCGGACGAACGATTGGCGGGTACACGCACGGAGCGGGCTCGCGCAGTTTCTGAATTGGCGGTACGCATTCGACTAGAATTTACCTCCTCGAGCTTCCAGCACTGGCGCGATCCCACTACCGGAACTCGAATTACCGGAAGAAGGTGAAACTGAAACCGACCAATCGGCGTCGCGGTCCCGCCTACTACGCGGTAAGCGCGCGCTAACGGATCACGGCGTACGGTAATCGTAATCGCGCGTCTCACGGCCGTCTGTTGATCGCACGCCGATTCCCCGATTGCCGATTCACCGGCGGCCGACTCGGCTCGAGCCACTCGAGCCGGGACCCGGTCAGGTCTGCGTCTGCAATTAACGGCGGCGGCAGGGCGCAGCGGTGCCCCGACGACGATGACGAAGACGACGCCTTCGCGGCTTCGCACTTCGAGAGCGCGAAACGAGCCGGTCGGGCTCGCGACGAGTTGACGATTACGCGACCCCGGGAGATTGAGAGGCGCGCCCGTGCGCGCTGAGGCCGTTTCCGCGTCCAGCGACCATTTATTAATTACTTCGCTTTCTTCCGTCGTCTGGGTACAGCTCGCCGGGAGAAGGAGAAAGTGACTGCGATCGCCCCAAGAACCCGACGACTCCGTATGATACGAGATTGTCCGGGGTCAAGTTTAGGCGTGGAAAGTCCGGCCGCAAGCCAGCGGACGGGATTGTGGCAAACGCTACTTGTCATTTCGGAACGGTCACCTTTTCAACGGCAACAGGATTACCCGCAGTGTTGCCAGACGTGCTGAAATCTCAGCACGTGTGATGAATTTTGAAAAATATCCGCAGTGCTGCGGGAGTGTGTGCAGCGGCGAAGCCATGGGGGGGGGGACGCCCCCCAGTTGTATTTTACAGTTGGCAAAATGGGAAAAAATAAGTCAGTTGACATTTTTTTTTCCACATGCTCTATGAATTTCTGCAAATATATTCTGCAATATTCAATGAGAGTTGTGCAAAAATCGAAGGAAAAATTAGGGCTTTAATTAATAATAATATCTAACACTTTTTATAGGATTTACGTTCACTTATTATATATGTACACAGAAGATTCATTAAATTTGAAGGAGCCAGCTAATTGCGAAATAGTACCCCATGTTCCTGGATTACGAACACTAATCAAAAGTTCGAATCAAAGGTATTATTTAATTTCGTTAGGACCCCACCAGCCAAACTTGGCTACATTTCCAAAGGATGGGAAAAATCGTTTTAACCCGAAATGGTACAAAGAATTTAATCATTTAGAATATAGTGTTATCAAGGACGCAGCCTATTATTTCATCTGTTGTCTTTTTCCTCGTTCATCAGCTACCTCAGAAACTGCATGGTATACCACAGGGTGAAAAACTGGAGGAAAATGAAAAGTTCTGGCGCTCAGAAGTTAGGAAAGTTGCCTGCCCACTTTTCATCCCAGGATCATAAAAATGCATTGGCTGACTATTGCAATTTTGTATGCGGTAGTTCTCAAATCAATCTAATCCTCGATAAAAATGTACGTGAGGCATCAGTAGAGACACAAAAAGTAAAGATGTTTAATAATACTGTGGTGAAAATCCTATTTGATATTATAAGAACTCTAGGCCGGCAAGGCTTAGCTTTTCGAGGTTCGGGAAATTATATAAATGGAAATTTTAGACAAATAGTGTTACTTCTTGCGCGACACAATCCAATCTTGAATAAGTGGCTTGATAATAAGAATCAAAGATCATATATCATGTAACATACCTGAGTCCCGACTCTCAGAATGAGTTTATTGATTTGTTAGGCGCGGCGATTCGTAATTGTATTATTAAAGAAATTAATGAATCTCCTTTTTATACTGTAATGGCTGATACTACTCCAGATCTTTCAAGGAGAGATCAGATGTCAATTATAATTAGGTTTGTAAATAATGATGGCCAAGTACATGAGCGTCTGTTGAGAGGGATGGAAGCAGCAAAGAAGACAGGTGAGGCTATGGCTAAAGATATTTACGACACCTTGAATTCATATCGCATTGATACAAAGAATTTGGCATTTCAGTCTTATGATTATGCCTCCAATATGTCTGGCAAAATAGAAGGCGTTCATACAAAGTTGAGTGCACTTATAGGCCACACTGCACCCTATATACCATGTCAGGCTCATCGAACCAATACTGGTTTGGAGCATAGCTGCGAAGCAAGTCTAATTATTACATAATTCTTTAATGTCCTGGAAGAATTATACGTATTTTTTAGTAGCAGTACAAAAAGGTCCAAAGAATTGAAAGATCATTTAAAGGAAATTGAAAATGTTTTACAATTGCGAAATCTCTCGAAAACTAGATGGACCTATAGAGCAGAATCTGTAAAGGCAGTTAGTTATTCAATGTTATGAGAGTTTGATTCAGACCTTAGAAGACATTATTGATGATCAAAAATTCGATAAAAATACACAGTCTAGAGTTTTAGCGCTATATAAAAAAACTTTCAATTTTGATTTTGTTGTTTCCCTTTATTTCATGAAGACAATATTATATAAAGTCAAACTTGTTACAGAAACCCTAGAAAAAGAAGACATTAATATAGTAGATGCAATCAAGACTATAGAGAGTTGTGTGACTTCTTTGAAAGGAATGCGAAGTAGTGGTTCTGAAGTGAGTGATTTAATTGAAGCGGCATTAAAATTTGCCCATAAAATTAAGCTTAATGCAGAAGCAGATTTTGCAATACATCACCGGAGAAGATTAGTTCCAAGGAAATATGATTTAAATAATGGTGCTGAAGTTACCCTGAACGTGAATACATTTTACCGAAAAGAATTTTATTCTGTGCTTGATTCTCTAATAACTTTATTTGAGGTCAATATGATGGAAAGCATTCAGAAAATTTTGCCTCTGTACGAACTTTTTCGCACGCCTCTTCAGAGAGAAAATATCGCAATTGACAGATTGAATGCCATAAATCTACTGTACCCGAATCTAGAAAATCGTCCGGATGTATATTCCTTACAGACCGAATTAGAAATTTTGTTCGATAATTGTTCATCAGCAGTTAACATGGGTGATATATTTCAGAAATGTGTGGAAATGCGGCATTTATTAAAATCCGCGTTTTACACTCACCCAACTCGTCATGACCATTGGTTATTGTACAGCTGCTAATGAGCGTGCATTCAGTAGTCTGAAAATTGTAAAAAACGAGTTACATACGCACAACCATGGCTGATAACAGATTGGATGACCTCATGTTGATGCATTTTGAAAAAGATATCACAGATAGGGTAGATTTTTCTAATACAGCTGAAGCCTGGGTTCATTTGAAAACGAGACGTATTAATTTGTAGCCTACTAATGACTAATTAACGTTGTTTTTTTTTGTGCTGAGATGTATTAATTTGTAACCTACGTTAGTTAAGAATTAATGTATTTTTGTGCTGTTCGTCAAACATAATAAAGATTTAAAGATAAATCAATCATCCACGTATGTATGATATACTGTATATGGGCATCCATTTACCATTGCGTGCAGAATGTAGTGTTTCCAAGTTATAGAATGAAAAATTCTAGCTAACAATGTTTCAATTCTGAGAAATTTTATAATTTGTAGCATCACACAAGTAGTCTGTTTCCAATGTAAGGGGCACAATTATTACAACTTTTCAAAAATCCTTCGGAGGCTCCGCTCCTGCATCCCCTTTTTCTTTGCCCCAGACCCTCAGTTGGCATTCTTTAAGATTCCCCCCCCCCACGAAAGTCCCTTAGCTACGCCGTTGAGTGTGTGCGGATATTTCGTTAACTGCTGATTTTTTTAATGCCAATCAGCTAACCTCAGTTTCGTTCTGAATTTTCGTTGCTTTGTTCACCCACCAGATATATGTACCTACAACAACTGTAAAATGTGAATTTGGGAGTATTGTGTGGGAAATTTTGAATTTTTATGATCTGGTGACTTCGAGAGGTGAAATAGTGACCTTCTCGGTAAAGCAATGTGCAAGTCAGCACGAAATTGACCATTTTAATCAGAAGGGTTTTTTTTTTTTGCTTTGATACTTGGGAATCAAGTTGAGAAGAAAGTTGGGAAAATCCAACAAGTCAAAAGGATTTTTTTTTGATTTCATGCTTGGGAATTTTTAGTTGAGTAAATTGGAACTTTCACAATTTCTGCCCCCCCCCCCCCACAAGAAACCTCTTCGGTACGTCCCTGATTGCGAAGCGGGCACGTTACCACTAGGTCACGCAGCGACAAAAGTATTTAATTCAAAATCGATTCATTTAAAAAATCTACAATTAGGAAATACATTTCCATTGAATAATTGAAAGTAATTTATTAGGTAAATAAAAATAATTTATTGTATAATCGACTGAATAAAAAATAAAAAATAATCTAAAATAATCAACTGAATACAGATAATCGACTAATCGATTTGAAAAATGATCGAATAGTCGATTAAATAATATAAAAATACATACAAAATAATCAATTCATTCTAAAAAAATCAGTTTTTAACGCGCGTTACTGCGATAGTCTTTTGCTTTTGTAGTAATTTCCTCCATCAGGTCCACTTTCTCAATCTCTAGGGTACTCCATCTCTACCGAATAGTTATCCAGTACTTTGACCGCTAGATAAGCGCTAACTAGAGACTGAAAAAGTGGGCCTCAGTATTTTAATTCTTGTATAACTGGGATTTTCATTTCTATGTGTATTCTAAAACAAACAGCTGATCAAGAGGGGGTGACGGGATAGGATCAAAATAATGAACATTCTTTCGCTCGTATAATTTTTCAGGTTTAGGGGAGACTTTGAGAGGAATTAGGGGAACTAAGCCCCCAAGCAACCCCCCCCCCCCTTTGAGGTTATACCCAAAACTCGACGGTTAGTAAGTATCTTATATTGTTATTGATATTTTGGAGTGCAAATTCGAGAATAGTACTACAAAAGCCATAAACCGCCCATTAGCGAATTATTAACTATGAAAAATGATTAGGTTATTTTGTCCGGCTGCGTTCGGACATCAGAATGTGAAAACGAATAGGCCGACTTGATATCCATCGTAATAGAATGTATATTTTTCAACCGGTTATATTAAATGTGACACATTGCGTTTAGATGAGTACGAATTATATCCGACGACAGGTAACAAATAGAGCCCATCATTTTTCTTCAACGTTTCTGATCAAGGACGAGCGTATTTTACGTTATACAAATAGCAGTTTCAAGTGGTGACACAGTAAACGATATTGTAGCCTCTAGCCTACTCTTCGAGTTTTATACCCGCCTTCCGAGGCCGATTTCTGCAGCCTAGTCATTGGAGGTAACTGGTTCAACTCGGTGTACTTTCACAACTTTTTTATTCCATACATTCATTCGCCTGTTTTCATCATCCGCGGTGATGTATAACGCAAAGGGGGGGGGGGGGGGGCTGAAAAGGTCTCTCGCAAAATTCGTGCAACATAACACCGCCTCTTAGCCTATCCACGGAAAATATATTCAAATTTTCGGGGAAGGGGGCTTTCAACGAATTTGTTGGAGGCTAAGCCCCAAATCCCCACACTCGCGCTAGTGTGCTCTTATTTGTATTACATAACTGAATACCTCATAATTTTACTTCGTTGAGTAATTCAAGAATCATGACCTCAAGTAAATAAAAGCAACCAGAAACGACCAATACACATTAGAAACGACCAAACAAAACCAAAACCAACAAACGACCAAATTAAGGCCAAGCATAACAGAAATGAAAAAAAAAGAAAGAAAAAAAAATGAAACGACTAAAACGTGATTAAACGACTAGGAAGGTATAGAAGCGATTCTTGGGGGAGGGGGAGAGAAGAGAAAACTCCATACCCCCAACAAAAACGGTAAATTTTTGCTAAATGAAAAAATCTAATTATGGTGATGAACATTTTTGAAACCAAAAAGCAAAAAAGAAAATCAAAATTTGCCATATGTGCGTTTACTACATATTTAAACTCAGTTCAAACTGCGAATCTACAGACTGCAGCCACGCAATTCTATCAACAACACGAACGTACTCTGCAATCAATTCAATGAAACAGTATTGAAGATGGTAGGAAACTTAATTTTCATGGAAAATTCTATCAACAACACGCACGCGCTCTGCAGGCAATTCACTGGAAGAAAAAGAAGAGAAAAAAGTGATTGCAAGAGGCTCATCGCCGACCCTAAAAATTACCTTTTCCCGACTTTTAGGGTCGGCTAGACCCTATTGCGATCGCTTTTTTTTTTCTTTTTTTTCAAGTTGTTCAGTACTCAGACGTTATCAAGTAGTAATATGGATGGCGATTCTGACGTAGTTCGTAGTTTCGTAGGATGTTTATTATTGATTAATATAGAGAGCGCTAATGTTCAGCAGAATTCAGATGATAGGAATTGCAGCATTTGCCGACCCTAGTCGTGCAGCATTGCTGCTTGTTCAAACAAATGGCAATGTCTCAATAGATAACAGAAGTGAAAAAAGTTTACGCTTTTACAAATTTGCCCACTGATTTCCCAAATTTTCTCTTTTTTATTTTGATCTGGGGGCAATTTCTCCAACTAATCAGTGTTTCTGTGTTCGAGAGAATTTCCATCCTTTCTCTAATGATACGTGCTTGCTATGAAGTTGCGGAATTGTTCTCGAGTTGGATATTTTTTGGACACACTGTGCACCGAAATCATTTCCAATACCATTCGAAGGTCACAGCCGGAGCAGGTAGTTTCAAAATTCCCCAGCCTGACCATTCAGATTCGGAAATTTTGTTGACTTGTTTTCAGCTTTGTCGAAATGCAGCTGTACCCTTTCGTGCTAATTGATTTCCTTTCAGCTGTCAATATGTCACGTCCTTCGACAGCGTTTTACTTTCTCTATTACTACAGAGAAAGCAACACCATTGTATTCGCCGCCATTATACCCATTGTTAAACGCGGATTTGGGGAATTTTATTTACAGTATACATGCACAGTCGAGTAAATTTACGTGTCTCATATCAGACGGCTCTTATCCCCATTGCCCCACTATCCGTATTCATGGCCAATAAAAAGTCGAGGTCCATTTTGGAGGCTCGGTTACTCGACAGATTTCAAATTTCGTCATCGTCAGATATGATTCAGAAATTTGCGAACATAGGTGTTTCATTCTAATGATGTGTAGATGTTCCTGTGCTAGTCGTGTGCATTTCGGATCCGTTATGCGTGCATATTCGTGTTTGACGTTTGCATTTTGATTTGCATGTTTGAATTATCAAGTTGTAGTGAAGTGTTGATTTTTCCCGCAGCTCGAGTTGGTGCTCGAATTCACCAAGCCATTTGCAGTGAGTCATGTCAGTTTTGCATGTTCGTATGAGTTCGCCATCTGAATGATTGCTTGTCATGTGACTGTAATGTTGGGTGATTGTCATCATGTACTGTGTTGATTGTAGAATACATGGTTGTCATATTTTTGAATGTTTTTTATTACTGGTTATGCTCTCTATCAGTGTGCAGAGATGTTCCTGGGCCACTCTGCAGTGGTTTAAAGCTCCGGGCTCATTTGCAGATTTTTGGGTAATTTGGTTTGGTAAATGACAGTTATATCTGGGTAATTTGGGGGTTGCTTTTTAGGATCATGTACCAATCACAATCTATCCTCCTCTGTTTCTAAACATCTTTGATCCTGAGATGATTCCAGTGGCAACTGTTGGTTAAAGTCCTGTAATGGGATGATTTCCGCAGGTTACTGGTGCCAGTAACAATAATTGTTGGTTGAAAGTCCTGTAATGGGATGATTCCAGCAAGTTATTGGCGGAAAGTCTCATACTGGTTGAAAGTCCTGGGACGATTCCAGTAGCAACTACTGTTGGTTGAAAGTCCTGTAATAGGATGATTCCAACAAGCTACTGGTAGAAAGTCTCATCATAGGACGATTCCAGTCATTATCCAATCTGTGCTCCTTAAAATCTTTTTCGTGCCGGTAGAAAATCCTGGGACGATTCCAGTAGCCTGTTGGTCAAAAGATACACTATTCTAACAAACTACTGGCAGAAAGTCTGATAGGATGATTCCGGTTATAATCCATCTGTTCCTTTAAATTTTATTCCTTTTCGTGTCGGTACAAGTATTATGGTGGGATAATTCACATTCTAAAATTCAGAACTAAAACGGCCTAAAACTGATGAACATCAGGGTCATTTAGGGGTTTGTTTTCAGGTCAAACTGTTATTGGATGATACCAGTTACGATCCAATTTTTTCTGTTCCTAAGAATCTTGGGCTCTGAGATGATTCCAGTGGCAACAACTGTTGGTTAAAGTCCTGTAATGGGATGATTTCCGCAGGCTATCTACTGGTGCCAGTAACAAAAATTGTTGGTTGAAAGTCCTATAATGGGATGATTCCAGCAAGTTACTGGTGGAAAGTCTCATACTGGTTAAAAGTCTTGGGATGATTCTAGTAGCAACTACTGTTGGTTGAAAGTCCTGTGATGGGATGATTCCAACAAGCTACTGGCAGAAAGTCTCATAAGATGATTCCAGTTGTGATCCAATCTATTCCTTTAAATCTATCTTGTGATCCAATCTCAATATTCTTTCTCGTATTGGTAAAAATATTGTGGAGAGTTTCTAAGTTACAATAATCTATCGGGATGGAGGATATAAAAATTTGAGCCCGATGATGCACCCTTTCAATTTACATCCGAGCCCTGGGAGCTTGACTAGAACTTAGCTTATATTTAGGTTACCGTAATTTTACTTTTCAACTTCGTTTACTTTTAAGTTACATTCTACGTTATTTTTCAGCTAATTTTTAATTGTTAACATAGGCCAACGCTAGTTACTAATTTTATGTTTAATTTTAAACTTCGGCTAATGCTAGCTCACTATTTTCATATAAATATTATGATTACTTGCTAATATGCTAATTACATATTTTTTAAAGATATAGGGGCGCGCGGTAGTGAAGACCAGTTTATATAATTTTGTAAGGTTAATGGTTTATGTATTGGTGTATGGATGCACATCTGATTCACACCCCTGTTGCTTTTATAGGTAAGAATTTTTTATTAGCTTTCGTATTTTTCGCCGAATTTTGATACTGTAAAATTTTTATAGCTTCTGATTGAACGCTTGTATCTTTGAGGATCTGCTAGACCCGGCCGTTGATTCGTGGAAACGCTTCCTCATTGCGAACAGCGAACACCAGCAGTTTCTCAATTTTCTCCATGGAAGTTCTGGATCTGTTGAAATTTCCAAATCTATTGTACCTTTGATATTGGTGTATGGATGCAAATTTGATTCATACCCATGTTGCTTTACAGGTAAGAATTTTTCATTAGCTCTCAATATTTTTTCCTCGAATTTTGATACTGCCAAATGATTTTTACAGCTTCTAATTGAACGATTGTATCTTCGAGAATCTACTAGTCCTGGCCGTTGATTTGTGGAAATGCTTTCTCATTGTGAACACTAAACACCAGCAGTTTCTGGATTTTCTATGTGAAAGTTCTAGATCAGTCAAAATTTCCCCTTGGATATTGGTGGATGCACCTTTGATTCATACACCTGTTTCTTTAAAGGTAAGAATTGTTCATTAGCTTTTGTATTTTTTCTCGAATTTTGATACTCCCAAATGATTTTTACAGCTTCTGATTGAACGATAGTATCTTTGAGGATCTACTAGACCTGGCTGTTGATTCGTGGAAATGCTTCTTTATTGTGAACACCAAACACTAGCAGTTTCTTGATTTTCTCCACGAAAATTCTGGATCTGTCGAAATTTCTTGGTATATGGATGCACCTTTGTTTCATACCCCTGTGGCTTTATAGGTAAAGCATTTTTCATTAGCTTTCATATTTTTTTCTCGAATTTTGATACTGCCAAATGATTTTTATAGCTTCTGATTGAACAATTGTATCGCTACTAGACCTGGCCGTTGATTTGTGGAAATGCTTCTTCATTGTGAACACCAAACACCAGCAGTTTGTGGATTTTCTACTTGAAACTTCTGGATCTGTTGACATACCCATGTTGCTTTATAGGTGAGAATTTTTCATTAGCTTTTGTATTTTTTCTCTCATTTTGATACTGCTAAATGATTTTTACAGCTTCTGATTGAACAACAGTATCTTTTGAGGATCTATTAGACCTGGCCGTTGATTTGTGGTGCTGTTTCATTGTGAACACCAACAGTTTCTGAACTTTCTCTGTGAAAATACTGCATCTGTCAAAATTTCCAAATCCATTGTACCTTGGATATTGGTGTATGGATGCACCTTTGATTCATACCCCTTGCTTTAAAGGTAAGAATTTTTCATTAGCTTTCGTATTTTTTCTCGAATTTTGATACTCCCAAATGATTTTTACAGCTTCTGATTGAATGGCAGTATCTTTGAGGATCTACTAGACCTGGCTGTTGATGCTTCTTTATTGTGAACTCCAAACACTAGCAGTTTCTGGATTTACTCCATGAAAGTTCTGGATCTGTCAAAATTTCTTGGTGTATGGATGCACCTTTGTTTCATACCCCTGTGGCTTTATAGGTAAAGAATTTTTCATTAGCTTTCATATTTTTTTCTCGAATTTTGATACTCCCAAATGATTTTTACAGCTTTTGATTGAACGATTGTATCTCTGACAATCTACTAGATCTGGCCGTTGATTTGTGGAAATGCTTCTTCATTGTGAACACCAAACACCAGCAGTTTATGATTTTTCTCTGTGACAATACTGCATCTGTCAAAATTTCCACCTTGGATAATGGTGTATGGATGCACCTTTGATTCATACACCTGTTGCTTTATAGGTAAGAATTTTTCATTAGCTTTCGTATTTTTTCCTCGAATTTTGATACTGCCAAATTATTTTTACAGGTTCTGATTGAACAATCGTATCTTCAAGGATTTACTAGACCTGACCGTTGATTTGCGGACATGCTTCTTCGTTGTGAACACTGAACACTTGCAGTTTCTGGATTTTCCCCGTGCAAGTTCTGGATCTGTCGAAATTTACAAATCCATTGTACCTTGGATCAGGTAAACTCCAATTCTGGGCCTAGCACCAATTGTGGCTCCATTTCTTTCAAACGCGTTTTCTCTGTAGATCGAGGCATCAGACAACGGCGAAACCTCTTCCATTCGAAAGACCAACATGTTTTACACTATCCATATTGGTTTCAAGTTCATAACGTTGTGATGGAATTTTTTTTTGAAGTTATCAAAACATTCCGGATTTTTCATGTGAGTGAAATTTCAATTTTGTGAATTACGATCGGTAAATACTTTGAATTAATATTCTCTCAAAGTATCATTATCGTAATTTCGATTTTCATGTATTTAAGATTCGTACACTCTCACCTACCCCCCCCCCCCCCTAGATCAAATTGATTTCTAACTTTTTAATTCGCTTCATTTTTTTTTCCAAATTCCGATTCAGCAGAATTATTTTTATAGCTTTTAAGTGAAAGATCGTATCATCCAGGATCTACTAGACCTTTAATTCATGGAGGCGCTTCTTCTATGCAAACACCGAATACTAACAGGTTTTGAATTTTCTCTGTGGAACTCTTGAACTTGTCAACTTCCCAAAATTCGTCGCTGAATAATGGTATGTAGTGCAACAATTTGGATTTTCATTGGTTCGATCGGGAAAAAAGGGTATTGTTACAGAAGGTATTGACCAGTCCAGTCCTATTTTTCTTTTTTTTTTTTCTTTTTGGAACTCTGGCTCCTTTCCACCTAAGCCTGTTATAATAGGCCTAACATTATTTGCTCAGTATTTCCAATTTTCTCATTTTTTCTGTTTTTTCATTGCCTATAACTACCATCCTTGATTGCTATGTAGTCTCTACTGAAAGCCCTCAATCAAATTTAATTTAGAAATCCATTTTTTTTTAATGTTCACAAAGGGGATACTTTTGATAGAAATTAACTTTTAACCAAAACTCCTACAACATAAAGTTGACAAACTTTTAACCAAAACTTCTTAAACATTACAAAGTCGAATCTTGTCTTATCAGAATTGAATTTAAATCATCCATCCACTAAAATTGAATCCTGAATGATCAGATCAAAGAGTCACCCACAAAAACTTCTAATAAGCCACTGCATCCAATAAGTATATTTTAGAAGAATATAAGTAATGAAATCTTATTCTACTCTAGCTGGTCGCATTTTGTGAAATAAGTCTCACATAGTTCTAGCCCCCTCTGGATTTGTTTCAGTCACAATTACTTAACCTAACCTTAGTTTTTGAGAAAGTCCTGCAAAAGTTTTGAAATCGCAATGATTCCTGTGAAAAATAAATTTTTAGCCTTCTTTGAATGCTTTCTCTGTCCATACTCTCGCCATTGTTCGCCCTTGCTCTTTCCATCATTCATTGGCCACAATGCTCATTCCATTGTCCGTTGACTGTCTCTCCAACTGTCGTTTGTCCTCCGCGTCGCTCGTACCGTCGTTTGTCCTCCGCGTCGCTCGTACCATCGTTTGTCCTCTGCATGGCTCGTACCGTCGTTTGTCCCCCGCGTCGCTTGTACCGTCGTGTCGTTTGTCCTCTGCGTTGCTCGTACCGTCGTTTGTCCTCCGCGTTGCTTGTACCGTCGTTTGTCCTCCGCGTTGCTCATACCGTCCTTTGTCGTCTATGTCGCTAGTACCGTTGTTTGTCATCTGTGTTGCTTGTACCATTGTTTGTTGTTCACGTTGCTGGTACTGTCGTTTGTCATCTGCATTGCTCATACCATTGTTCATTGCCCATGTTGCTTGTACAGTCATTTGTTGTCTGCATTGCTTAAACTGTTGTTAAACATCATCTGTTGCCTGTACCATTGTTAGTCACCCATGTAACATGTACCATTGTTCATTGTCCGCATCGCTTGTACCGTCATTTGTTGCCTGCATTGCACTTTCCATTGTCTTGTCACCCACATCATTTTTTCTGTCATCTGTTACCCACACCACCTACACCGCTCTTACTGTCATTTGCGCCACTCTTTCCATTGCCCATCATCCGCGGAACTCTTGCCACTATTGTGACGCCAGAAATCACACTTTCCCAGTCTTGTCTTATTCTAAAGGCCTTTCAGGGCAGCACATGTCATTGCCCTCTTTGCTACTTTTGATTAACATTATAAACTGATGTTGAAAAGAATGATTGACATTTCAAATTGAAGTAAGAAAAATTGAATTAGTAAACGCTATTTTACTCCAATAATTTTGATAGTACATAAAAATTAACGAATTTCCGAGATTGTACTCAGGTTATAGCGTTTCAACGTTTTTAAATTCGATTCCGAGGTTAGCCAAGTGAGTTGAGACCAAGTACTTTTTCAAAATCTATCTAACAGTTTTATGTATATGAACTTTATTTTGCAAATGATTTGCGATCACGTAACTGAATTTCCGAAAAAACAAATCATTTAATGTCAGTCCTCAAGAGTGGCACTTCCGCGGATCAGATCAAAAAAATTAAGTCCGCAATCTTATTACAAAATTCAATTTCCAGGAATCTTAGTTCAAGTGTCAATTTACTTTCTCAGCTCTTCCTCCATCTCTCCAGGGCACCCTGTGCCGAAAATAGTTTTGGATAGGTGTGTATTCGTTTCCGAGATAATATTCAGTTTATAGATTTTCAAGGTAACAGAGGATAGTTTTCTCATATGACCCCCCCCCCCCCTCGTGAAGCTAGCAAAGCGGTTGAAACACAATATTTTTTTGTTTTTGAGCTGGTATTCCAAGTTTTGATTTCGAAATCCGATTTGAAAGCTACCAGCGGGAGTCAAATTTTAGAATGAAACTTAACGTACCGAACGTACCAACATATTAGCTTGACCCCCTTAAGTGGTACTTTTTTATTCATACCCCTGCTCCCATTATTAATTTTAATCAAGTTTTTTCGTTAGCTCTCGTATTTTTTCCGAATTTTGATACTGCTAAATTATTTTTACCGCTTCTGGTTGAACAATCGTATCTTCTAAGATCCACTAAACTTCACCGTTAATTTGTGAAAACGCTGCTACGATGTACATGGAAAAACAACAGCCGTTCGTGGATTTTCTCCCTGGAAATTTGAATCTGTCGTATTTCCCAAATGGTCAACTGTATGTATTTTTTAACGTTGATTTGGACGATTTGCATCTCGTCCACCTGCCCGGTTCTAGGTTATAAAATCCATTCATTTTTATTTTCACTAGCTTTCTTGTATCATTTCGAATTTTGATACTGAACGATAATGTTCGAGGATCGACAGAGACCTCGCTATTCACTCATGGAAGCCCTTCTGTACCAACAAGTTTCCGATTTTCTTCGCGAAGACTCAGACTCAATTTTCTTAAAATTTACCGCAACCTGGATGACGGTACGTGTTGTAATAATTTCAATTTTCATGGATTCGATTTGTCAATGAATACATCTATTAGCTGCTTGGCAAATATTTTTCTTTTTTCAATTTTTTCATTTTTTGTTAATGAAAATTTTAAAATAATATTTTATTAATAAAAAATTTGTACACTTAAAATTTACATGAACTTTTAATAAGTTATTAATAATAATTTCATGATTAATAAGTAACTTTCAAAATCCAAATTCTTTAAACTTAATTTTGATAAATAATATTCTAAATCAAATTTCTATTATTATAATTATTATTTTTTCCCCGTATTCATTTCGTTAACTAGCATCCTTAAATGAGTAATGTAATAGTAAAGTAATTCAAAAGGGAGTTACTCTTTCCCGCGTTACTCTGATTAGGGGTTTGATTGTTTTCTGTTACGTTAGAAATTTCAACAGTATTCTGTGAAAATCTTTTGTGGCATTTTTCTGTGCCCTCGCTCAAAGTCTGATGTTAACATCACCCACTTTGAATGAAAATGAGAAATCTTTCCAAGTCTTAGCGTGTCTTAGCGCAGTCTTGAGGGTATTAACGAATAACACAGTGTTGGGAGAAACTCATTTAACAAAGCTATTAAAAGGACAGTCTTCATTTACCAATCTTAGAAAAATCTTCACGCAAGTTTCAACATATAGTCGTGCAGATCCTGGAAGGGTCTATAAGGATTCTATCTTACTAATTCTTACGAGGTCCTCAAGTGTTATCGAGGATAGTGAGCTGAGTTTCTTGATGGATTTTCCAACGAACTGAAGTTGAGAAACGTGTAATTTTCCAGGCTAAGGGAGGGGGCCGCAAACCTTAGACCTTCACTCGAGCCCTGAACTGAGAGGCCTTGTCCAATACCTTCAGAGAGCCTTGACAAGTCTCAAATGATAATGGAAGAATCTAAGAGAGTTCTCGCTGAATCTTAATGACATCCTAAAAACACTTTAAGCCTCGTTAACAATTCTGCAGGAGTCTTATCAGAATGTCTTGCCGAGTCCGAGTTATCAAACAGGAGTCTACCTACTCCAGCTCCCTAAGCAATCTCTCGTTTCCCATGGGGAAGACCCCGTGTGGCCCTCTTGTCTGCGTCATGCTACTCGTAACATCAATATATTTTCACTTTTAGGGGAACAACCATTAGGACAAATCGGAATTAAAAACTTCTTGTTGTTCCCCTTCTCCTTGGATATACGTTACCGGATCTTGAAGGTACCTAAGAACGAACTACTATATCCGGTTGCAGATCCCAAAAAATTAATTTCATGAAAAATAAAATGAAATCGAATAGCGGGAGATCGATTTCCAGACGAACATATGGAAACGTCAACTTTTAATTCTGTTCGTTATATAGTTCGATTTTTGGCAATCAACCTGGGCGGTTGGTGACCAACGTGGAAGACTGTCAACGCTGTTTAATTTATTTATAATACATTATATCTAATTAGTTACATCTACACGAAAATCGCAATCATCTGTGTTCAAGTCGTTTGAGACAAAAATCTCCGCTCATTCCTCGTCTATTTATGTTGCGAATCTACACGATGTGTAACACGCCAATGCTTTCAAGGCTTTTAGATTCGTCTGTGGCGAACTCCACCGACAGCCCCCCGTCGATGTTTATGACTTTTCGCCCTGTCAGTTTGTCTCGTGTCGCGATTAAGAACTCGAAAGTCGTCTCAGTTGTAGAGCATGTTCGTTTAGAAGCCGCAGAAGTGGCTGGTCCCAGTAATTAGTAAATATCTGACAGTGACTGAATTCTCGCATTTAAATGCAACAATGTAGGTACCGAGTTTTCTATTAGTATGCCAAAGGCAGCGAAGCACGCCAGTGGGGAAGGAGTGAGGAGGCCTCAGCCCCGATAGCGATTAATTTCTTGGAATAGGTAACTTTATGGATAGGCCCGCAGTCTGTTCTCAATTTTTCAGCAAAGAGGAAGGTGTGTGATAAGGAAAAAACTAGGAGCCTCCTAGTAATCTAGATTCCAGAGGGACCTACTTTTCAACCCCCTCCTCGACCGTTTCTGAAGCATACGTCACCTAAGTATAAAAATTTAGCAATTTCTGCAAGAAAAGCCCAACATATACTTGAATGGGTTGTCTATGAGAGATGTACCCAGCTTACAGCACTGGACTCGATTTTCATCATTGATATTGAGATGGAATGAACTTAGAAAGAAAAAAAGAGTAGGTCAGAAATTTTTCAACACTCACAAATACGAAATCAAGCTACTCTCCTTTGCTGATCCATTATTTTCTGTAACAGCCTTAACTATCTGAGCAGTAAGTACATTTCGCAATAGCGATGTGTTGCATATCCAAGTGTACAATACAGAATTTTCTCGCCTTCTCAGTGAATTCTCTAACCAATGATGTGTGTGAATTGTTCGTGAATTCTGATCAAATGTGAATCAAATGAAACATGTTCCTTTTGAGATCAATCTCTGTGGTACTCATCAGTAATTTTTCCAAGGAATAATGCGATATGAAGAATATATATCATACGTAAATCTGATGAAAGTATTAATGATAAGTATTCTGTTTCAAATTTCGAGTGATGAAGCCTTATCGTTGTGGCCCTCTTCAACCGAAGATGAAACTACGGCATTCTCCTCTGGGGCGACTGTGGGAATATGCGATGCAACCAATGAACTAATTATGGACAAGTAGCCTTTAAACTAGTCGTAAATATGCAAGTGGCAAATCAACAATTAGCTAGTGAACAAGCGCAGGGAAAACCTTACTATGTGGAGCACAGAGAGTTTGTAAATGTAGATCAGAACGCCAGAAGCAAAACTGTATATATTATAAGAAGCATCGAGGAGAAATATAACAACAGGGACTCTAAATTTATCAAGCAAAACGAAAAGAACTAAGGATATGTCAGCGTGAACAATTAAAAAATTACCTACAACTGTATGTATAATGCTGAGTTACGAAGTCATGAGGAACAAATAATGTACCTGGGTAATTCTCCGAAAAATGGACAATTCATGTAGATAGGCTGTAACTCTGCCACTTATTATCAGAATGCTATGCGCAATATATCAAAATAGAGGAAATGAACTCTACTGATGGAGACAGTGGTAAAAGCTCTCCCTAGTTCAGCAGAACATCATTAGAAAATCGAAAATGCACCTGAAATGTCCATCAGCGTGGGTGTCAACCTGGCCTAGTTCCGTTTTTTTTTTTGCTTGCTGGAAGGGTTTAATACATCATTTTCAGGAACTACTGTTTACACGGTATAGGTCTTACAATCTTTTTCTAACCAAGTTAAGTAACCTTTAGAATACCTCAAAGTTGTGTCTAAGAAGAGATATGTCCTTCAACGTGGATAATTTTCAAACCTCTCTGTAGGGTTCCACTATAAGCATAAACTTCTCTCAAATGCTCATATAACTTCCTCATAACTTCCTCTAGAAGGCTGTGTAAGAACTTCTGTGAATTAATGATAATTTGTATGCTAAAATACTCATTTATTGCTGAGATCCTGGTTTCTAAAAAAAAAGTGTCCTTCATCGTGGACATCAACAGCCATATTGAATTTATAGCTCCGAATTTGTAAAAACGTAATAATATAACTAATGTTGGCCACATTACATTCAGCAACATGTATATCAAATATTTTCCGCATATTTACCCAATGGGAAAAAGAAAAAAGCGATTTTGTCTTTAAACGTGGACATAAAATATTATTCAACGTGGCTACTCACGTATTTCTTGTATCCACGCTGAAGGACGTGAATCTTTCGACACTTAGAAGCAGTCTGTAGAAACAGCCTTTAAATCTTCTTCGTGCACAGACTACTTTCCTAGATGAATTTTTGGTACTTCATAAAACCGTGATCCGTGAGATTGTAACACACGGAGCCGCTGTGTGATCGTACAGCCTCTCATCTTATCACACTATGTAAACTTGAAAAATTTCAACGTGGACAACAATTTTTTTTTTACAACCCTCCAAAATCAAATTTAAGCCCGGCCGGTACCGGAATATGATTTCTCAATACCCCTAGTATCGATTTCAACGAAAAAAATTTGAAAAGTGAACCTCATTTTTTTTTTTGTTTTTGTCCACGTTGAATTGTCCATTTTTCGGAGAATCACCCACCTACTTGAGATGTTCTCAAAACGTGCATATGCGTGTTCACAAGTCTTGATAGAATTTGTGACAATCTTTTGGTTATATCTGTTCAAATTGTAAACTTTATTTGAATCTATACAGGGTGTTCCACGAAAGTCCCCACCCCCCTGTTTTTTCACGAACCGATGGGCAGATCTTCCCGGGACGAAAATGATTTTCCAGTCGTAACATCTAGTTTCTCCTGAGCTTAAAAAATTTTCTCCCCCTTTCACGGGGGGCTGGAACCTACCACCAACTTCGTAATCTTAAATAGGAAGGTATGCCTTTATGCACCTCGTTGGAAAGGTCATTTACTCCAAAATACGAATCCGTAGAAAAAAATCAAAATTTATCAATTTTGGGGGGCAAGGGGCCTAGAGATGACCAAAATTCACCCAGAATCAAAGTGCGGTGACCTATCAAACGAACTATCGAAAATGGGGTTTTCCAGGTCGCTGATTTCGAATACTGCCTTATTTTTTCGATTTGACTAACCCAGGGGACAGAACATTCAAACATTTGGGGCAGAAGGGGTTATTTTAAATGTTTTTTATTTTCGCTGATACAATGTCTTTATGCACCTTGTTGAAAAGGCCTCTTCCCCCCAAAATTGAATTCGCGGAAAAGATTCAAAATTCATCAATTTTAGGAGGCCAGGGGGCCTAAAATTGGGGGAAATCCACCCAGAATCAAAGTGTGATGACCTATCGAACGAAATATCAAACAAGGGGGTTTTCAGGTCGTGGATATCGAATATTGCGTTATTTTTCCAATTTGACCCATTCAGGGGCAGAAAATTCAAAAATTTGGGGAGCAGGGATTCATTTTTTTACGTTTTTTATGTTCACTGACACCATGACTTCATGCACCTTGTTGAAAAAATCTCTTCCCCCAAAATTAGAATCCGTGAAAAAAATTCTGATTTGATCAATTTTAGGGGGCCAGTGGGCCTACAATTGGAGAAAATCCACCGAGAATAATTGTAGTGTGATGACCTAGGATTTTTTGTTCAGAAAGTGATTCGTTCGCTTTTTTGTTTGCAAACTGTTGGAGAAAATCTGCAATTATTTTTCTTTCCGTTTCTGATGAACTTCCTTTGAAAATTATCCGGGATTTTTCCTGTATTTTTCTACCTTTGGACATTATTGCAATTTTTTCCCAAGAATTTCTCATGAAATTCCTTAAAGATTATCGAAGATTATTCTTGCAGATTTTCGATGAATTTCTTCAGAAAACATTTTTCCTGGAGGTTAGTTGTATCAAAAATTACCGGAATTTGCTTCCGAAAATTTCCAGTGAAATATCTTGAAAATTCTCGGAGATTTTCACCAAAAATCTTCGATGAATTTCTTCGGAGAACATTTTTTCTGAACATTGTTGATACTTCAAAAATCGTCGGAGTTTTTCTCTTAATGAAATTCTACAAAAATTATCAGAATATTTTCCCTAAGAATTTTAAAGAAATTCTCTGGGAAACATTGGAAATTTTTTCCAGAAATGTCCGATAAGATTCTTCAGTTCAGCATTAAGCTTGTTAATAATAAGAAAAATTGAAAAAACCCAAGGATTTTTTTCTCAAAAATTTTTGATGTAGTTCCATCAAAAGCATCGGAAAATTTTCCCAAAGAAATTCGATGAAATTTTTCTAAAATCCTCGAACATTTTTCCTGAAGATTTTTGATGAAAATCTTCAAAAACGATCGGAGCCTTTCCCCAAATGTTTCCTAATGAAATTCTTCAGAAATTATCGAATGATTTTCCTAAAGATTAGAATTATTGCAATTTCTCCCCAAAAATTTCTGACAAAATTCCTCAAGAAATTTTTGATGGAATTCCTCGGAGATCATGCAACATTTTCCCTGAAAATCATTGACAAAATTCTCCAAAACCATTGTAGTTTTCCATCAACTTATTTCCTATGAGATTTTTCCTCCAAAATTTTTAATGACAATCATTGGAAAATTTTCCCAAAGATCTTCGATGAAATTCCCAAATTTCCAAAAGTAAGGTTACAAAAACTGGAGTGACATTTGTGGTATCGATTTTTGACCATTCTAACGTAAGTTTTTCTTTGAATTTTCTCAGAACAATTAGAAATTCCTAGGTCATCACACTTTGATTCTGGATGGATTTCCCCCAATTATAGGCCCCTTGGCCCCCTAAAATTGATAAATTTTGAATTTTTTCCGCCGATTCAATTTTGGAGCGGAGAGATCTTTGCAACAAGGTGCATAAGAACATACCTTCCCATTTAAGATTCCAAAGTTAGTGGTACGTTCCAGCCCCCCAAATATGGGGGAGAAAATTTCTTGTGCCCGCAGGAAACTAGACCACGGTACACGAAGATCGCATTTTGTTTGGGAGCAATCCGACAATTATTCGAGAAAAAAACAGGGGGGAGGGTCATTCTCAAAACTCACCCTGCACCTCTTTTAGGTTTTTGATTTTGGATAGGTTTTGGCTGGCGTTACACCCCGTTCCCCGAAGTTGATGAATTTGCAATTTTTCTTCACGAATTCATATTTTGGAGGAACTGTCTGATCCAGCGATGTGCATGATGCCACTTTGATAACTTGAGCTAAGAAACTCAAAAATTTGTCAATTAGAACCACTTTTGGGTCTAAAATTTTGTAAGGCTCTGAAACGCGTTGAATCAGGGGAAAAATGTGATATCCGGAATCAGCGACCTCGAAAATCGCCTTTTCGATAGTCTTTTTGCTAGGTCATAATACTTCAATTTTGGACGGATTTTGGTCATCTCTGGACCCCTTACCCCGAAAATTGATAAATTTTGAAATTTTTTTCACGAATTCATACTCTGGAGGAAGTTTTCTATTCAACGATGTGTATAAAGCGACTTTAATAATCTGCATTCAGAAAGTCAAAAATTTGTGAATAATGGAACCAATTTTAGGTTGAAAATTTGGATTTTAAAACTCTAAAACGGGTTAAATTGGAAAAATAAGGCAATTATTTGAAATCAGCGACCTAGAAAACCCCCTTTTTGGTAGTTCGTTTGATAGGTCATCACACTTTGATTCTGGGCGGATTTTGGTCACCTCTAGGCCAACTCGCCCCCCAAAATTGACGAATTTCAAAAAATTTTCACGGATTCTACTTTTGGGAGAAAGAGGCCTTTCCAACAAGGTGCATGAAGACATTGTATCAGCGAAAATAAAAAACATGTAAAATAACCCCTTCTGCCCCAAATTTTTGAATGTTCTATCCCCTGGGTTAGTCAAATCGAAAAAATAAGGCAATATTCGAAATCAGTGACCTGAAAAACCCCATATTCGATAGTTCGTTTGATAGGTCATCACACTTTGATTCCGGGCGGATTTTGGTCATCTGTAGGCCCCCTCGCCCTCCAAAATTGACAAATTTCAAAAAAATTTCACGGATTCTACTTTTGGGAGAAAGAGGCCTTTCCAACAAGGTGCATAAAGACATTGTATCAGCGAAAATAAGAAACATTAAAATAACCCCTTCTGCCCCAAATTTTTGAATGTTCTGCCCCCTGAGTTAGTCAAATCGAAAAAATAAGGCAATTTTCGAAATCAGCGACCTGGAAAACCCCATGTTCGGTAGTTCGTTTGATAGGTCACCACACTTTGATTCTGGGTGGATTTTAGTCATCTCTAGGTCCCTTACCCCCCCAAAATTGATAAATTTTAATTTTTTCCCACGGATTCGTATTTTGGAGTAAATGACCTTTCCAACAAGGTGCATAAAGGCATACCTTCCTATTTAAGATTCCGAAGTTGGTGGTAGGTTCCAGCCCCCCGTGAAAGGAGGAGAAAATTTTTTAAGCTCAAGAGAAACTAGACCTTACGACTGGGAAATCATTTTCGTCCCGGGAAGATCTGCCCATCGGTTCGTGAAAAAACAGGGGGGGGACTTTCGTGGAACACCCTGTATACAATTCCTATTACGACTTTTCGACCATAAATGGTCCAAGGTCTTTAGCGGATGAAGAATTACGATTTCCTAAGATGCCATCTGAATTGGTACGTGTAGAATTGGTTGAATTGCATAATATAGAAGATTAGAGGAACGTTTTCTAGCTCCAGGAATGCGTTTCATTCACATTTCAGAGTCATTTTTTACAGACACATCATTCAGAGAAAGCTTTAACTATCTACAGTCAAAGAGAGAAAGTCGCTTATTGATTTTGATCTTTGTTGCGCGACTGCAGTCTACAGCTTCGCAGTTTAAAGCGATTTTGAATAGTAAAGGCACATGGGAGTGAAGGGTTGGCTTTTCCAGCCGACCCTCTTCGAGTAGCGAAGCTGCTTGTTTACTACATGGGAAGCAAAGATCATTTATGTTTTACAAACATATAGAAAGTTGAAAAGTATGCAACGACTTTGTACGTTTCTTATGGAAGCAAATAATTCGATCACTCATGAAATAGTTGCGCCACCAGGTAGCGACTCTTTCGTTTCCATGAATTGTAATTACATTTTCCTGCGGGACTCACTCGGATATCGCCCCGAAAACTATAATGAAATAGGGGTAGTTTTAAAGGTCGCTGATTCCATACACTGTATTACGTTTATCACTATTTAAACATTTTCCAATATGGCAGTTCGCCGAAAGCCTTTCTTATTTTCTATATAAAATACAATTACGTGTACGCAGCATGTACGCACTTCCATAAATGCGAGTAAACGAGCCAAACTACCAATGGCACAGTTGTTCAACCTCGCACTTATAATTATCAAATTCGATTTAAAATGGTCTAACTAGTTTTTTTTTTTTGTTTTTTTTCTTAATTAGAAATTTATCATTACCGAAGGGCACCACACAAACGTAAATCGATTTCCTGTTACAATACTTTCCTCCAAGGTGACCCTGTCTGCGTTTTTACTTCAATTATACCGTATTTTATTCTTTTTAATCGATCGACTAGGCCACATTAGCCGACTTAACGGTTTTCATTTTCCATCCCTAGCGTGTATCAGGTACAGCATATAATATGTAGATAGATATAGATGTACCTATAATGCTTTACAAGATACAAACATGTAGCTGATACACGTTTGCGAATAAAACTGTGACTCTAACCGAAGGTAATTTATCACTGGTATAAAGTGTTATAGGTAGGCATGCTCGCCAATAAAGTAGAACCTTGTTAACAAAAGTAACGAGCATGCTACTGGAAAAAAAAAAAGCCACGTGTTCTATGTCCAGCTCGACAATCGTTACACGCTTCTGTGTGTAAAAAAAGGGATACGCGTATCACATGCCCATAATTAGCTCGCGAGGCTCTCGCGTGCCCTGCACGGAAATTTACCTGTATGTATAGACCAGGTAAGGTATACGATTCTGTACGCGTCCAGGTGTTTAATGAAACAGTAACGTACTTACTCGCTTCCCGAAAACCGAATGCAATTCCGATACAGAAGGTCTAATTAAAACTCGTGGTTACAGATAAATGAAACTTCTACACCCTACATGTGCTATTAGGCGGATGATAAAACGTTAAAAGGATGCACTTACCCTGTGCCTATACTATAAGACACACTTATACATATGAAATACACGATTTCCAGTTCGACAATTAGCAGTCATACATACTGAAGGCGAGATAAGAACAGATAGCATTTCTAAATTTATGTAGCCTGTAACCGTTTGCAAGGTCAACGACTCGAATAAACGATTTTGAAATTCCGTGGCGTTTCTCGTCCTTTTACTTTTTGCGAACAGGCGATTGGGATGTAGAACGGATTGTGGGAACGCCAATGTGCACTTCCTAATAAAAGGTTGCTGGATATGGAGGGAAATAACATTGCCGTAAATGGGAAATAGGGGTTTTTCAATAAATCATTATAAAATAAAGAAATGATGGACATGCTTCAAATTTGAATTGCAGCTCTCAGGGGCGACGCTATGGGGAGGGGGCAAGTGGCAAGCTCTCCCCTCCAAAAAAAAAAAGATCTGTAAGCTTCAGTCGGCAATTTTATAAAATAAGTTGGCAAAATTAAATTTGGCTTCTATGTATGCAGGATGAGAAATAAGCAGAAAAATTTTATTTAGAAAAAGTTACATTATTCAATATGGAAGTTATATTCATCTTATTGGATATTACGGCAACTTTGGCAAGACAAAGTTTAGCTTTTCGAGAAGGTGGAAATTATGACAATGGAAATTTTCGACAGATGGTACAATTATTCCCACGGATTCGTATTTTGGAGTAAATGACCTTTCCAACAAGGTGCATAAAGGCATACCTTCCTATTTAAGATTCCGAAGTTGGTGGTAGGTTCCAGCCCCCCGTGAAAGGGGAGAAAATTTTTTAAGCTCAAGAGAAACTAGACCTTACGACTGGGAAATCATTTTCGTCCCGGGAAGATCTGCCCATCGGTTCGTGAAAAAACAGGGGGGGGACTTTCGTGGAACACCCTGTATACAATTCCTATTACGACTTTTCGACCATAAATGGTCCAAGGTCTTTAGCGGATGAAGAATTACGATTTCCTAAGATGCCATCTGAATTGGTACGTGTAGAATTGGTTGAATTGCATAATATAGAAGATTAGAGGAACGTTTTCTAGCTCCAGGAATGCATTTCATTCACATTTCAGAGTCATTTTTTACAGACACATCATTCAGAGAAAGCTTTAACTATCTACAGTCAAAGAGAAAAGTCGCTTATTGATTTTGATCTTTGTTGCGCGACTGCAGTCTACAGCTTCGCAGTTTAAAGCGATTTTGAATAGTAAAGGCACATGGGAGTGAAGGGTTGGCTTTTCCAGCCGACCCTCTTCGAGTAGCGAAGCTGCTTGTTTACTACATGGGAAGCAAAGATCATTTATGTTTTACAAACATATAGAAAGTTGAAAAGTATGCAACGACTTTGTACGTTTCTTATGGAAGCAAATAATTCGATCACTCATGAAATAGTTGCGCCACCAGGTAGCGACTCTTTCGTTTCCATGAATTGTAATTACATTTTCCTGCGGGACTCACTCGGATATCGCCCCGAAAACTACAATGAAATAGGGGTAGTTTTAAAGGTCGCTGATTCCATACACTATATTACGTTTATCACTATTTAAACATTTTCCAATATGGCAGTTCGCCGAAAGCCTTTCTTATTTTCTATATAAAATACAATTACGTGTACGCAGCATGTACGCACTTCCATAAATGCGAGTAAACGAGCCAAACTACCAATGGCACAGTTGTTCAACCTCGCACTTATAATTATCAAATTCGATTTAAAATGGTCTAACTAGTTTTTTTTTTTTTTTTTTTCTTAATTAGAAATTTATCATTACCGAAGGGCACCACACAAACGTAAATCGATTTCCTGTTACAATACTTTCCTCCAAGGTGACCCTGTCTGCGTTTTTACTTCAATTATACCGTATTTTATTCTTTTTAATCGATCGACTAGGCCACATTAGCCGACTTAACGGTTTTCATTTTCCATCCCTAGCGTGTATCAGGTACAGCATATAATATGTAGATAGATATAGATGTACCTATAATGCTTTACAAGATACAAACATGTAGCTGATACACGTTTGCGAATAAAACTGTGACTCTAACCGAAGGTAATTTATCACTGGTATAAAGTGTTATAGGTAGGCATGCTCGCCAATAAAGTAGAACCTTGTTAACAAAAGTAACGAGCATGCTACTGGAAAAAAAAAGCCACGTGTTCTATGTCCAGCTCGACAATCGTTACACGCTTCTGTGTGTAAAAAAAGGGATACGCGTATCACATGCCCATAATTAGCTCGCGAGGCTCTCGCGTGCCCTGCACGGAAATTTACCTGTATGTATAGACCAGGTAAGGTATACGATTCTGTACGCGTCCAGGTGTTTAATGAAACAGTAACGTACTTACTCGCTTCCCGAAAACCGAATGCAATTCCGATACAGAAGGTCTAATTAAAACTCGTGGTTACAGATAAATGAAACTTCTACACCCTACATGTGCTATTAGGCGGATGATAAAACGTTAAAAGGATGCACTTACCCTGTGCCTATACTATAAGACACACTTATACATATGAAGTACACGATTTCCAGTTCGACAATTAGCAGTCATACATACTGAAGGCGAGATAAGAACAGATAGCATTTCTGAATTTATGTAGCCTGTAACCGTTTGCAAGGTCAACGACTTGAATAAACGATTTTGAAATTCCGTGGCGTTTCTCGTCCTTTTACTTTTTGCGAACAGGCGATTGGGATGTGGAACGGATTGTGGGAGCGCCAATGTGCATTTCCTAATAAAAGGTTACTGGATCATGGAGGGAAATAACATTGCCGTAAATGGGAAATAGGGGTTTTTCAATAAATCATTATAAAATAAAGAAATGATGGGCATGCTTCAAATCTGAACTGCAGCTCTCAGGGGCGACGCTACGGGGGGGGGGGGCAAGTGGCAAGCTCTCCCCTCCAAAAAAAAAAAGATCTGTAAGCTTCAGTTGGCAATTTTATGAAATAAGTTGGCACAAATAAATTTGGCTTCTGTGTATGCAGGATGAGAAATAAGCAGAAAAATTTTATTTAGAAAGAGTTACATTATTCAATAGGAAAGTTATATTCATCTTATTGGATATTACGGCAACTTTGGCAAGACAAGGTTTAGCTTTTCGAGAAGGTGGAAATGATGACAATGGAAATTTTCGACAGATGGTACAATTATTCCGCCGACATAACTCTATCTTGGATAAATGGTTCAATTATGTCAAATTACGCCCATATCACACTACCTGCTGTAGCTCAGAGGCTCAAAATGAATTCATTGAACTTATTGGAACTGCGGTCAGAGAAAAAATTGTCCAGGAAAGTAAAAAGGCTGGGCTATTTTGTATTATGGCGGATACAACACCTTATCTATTTCATGAACCATGAAGACAAGTTATCTGTTGTAGTTCGTTATGTTAATGAAAATGGAACTGTAAAAGAAAGGCTTCTGGACATTGTAAGGCAGAAGATAAAAGACTGTGCTAGTTAATGAATTCAATAGTAAATAATTTTAAATTTTCTGGTCAATCTGCAAATTAATATTCAGTAATAATTGTATTTACATACAAAATTTTATAGGGCGTGTTCGGAAATGGGGACTTGGAAGCAGTGGCGGCGTTGGAAATTTTTTTTATGTGTGGGGGAGGGTAATTTTTCAGTAATGTTGACCTACATTCATAGGCGTTGGTGGATTTTTTGGGGGGATGGGCGTAGTATGTTGTATCAAGGTGTCTAAGAGTCATTTAAGTCATTTATTTTCAGTCATGGTCATTTAAAAATTTAGAAATCAGCAAATTATACCTTGAAAGAGAAAACAAAGAATTTAGAATTAGAAAATTCTATTGTAATTACCAGAGTTGCAATTTTTATTCGAATGCATATTTTTATCTATGGCGTAAAGTAGAAGTTTCAAAAGATCTTCACGAACCACAGAATCCTGAGTCAAATGAGCAGTAAGTACTTCATTCTGAATATTTGGCATTTACCACATATTTTGCACCAATTCTGCTTATTTTTCCAATTTTTCCCCTAAAAATTATTTTTTTAGTGCTGAGAATGATGTCCGACTTTAAAAAAAATTGAGAAGCCTCAATGGTTCATGAATTAGTAGAAAAAAGCTTTTAGAAAAATATCTTCTTTTGCACGTGAGATAACCTTTCTCTTGCCCGCATCACATTCATCAATCATCAAGAAATTACGAATAGGTGCATGGATCTCCTGGGTGCATCTCCTATTAAAAGAAGATAGGACTCTTAAGGAGGTACTTTACTGGATCATTTTAAAATATGATAAAAATTGTCTCAGTGTATTCAAGTTAATTTTTCCTTTGAAATGATATACCCATATTGCATTTGCATATTTATGCATATTCTACAATATTGACGCATATTTCTGGCATATTATTTAGACTGAATTCAGTGCATAAAATATGCGTATGTTTCGCTATTTTTTTGTGCATAGAAATTGCAGCCTGCTAATGATAATTCAAAATAATATCAGCCTACAGAGTCTTCGCGTGAATGATATGCTCATGTGAGTCGTGTGAGACGTGATCACCATGCGCGTATTAAGGTAGGTGAGCTCAATAAGGCCCTAATTTAAGGTCTTGGCTTTCCAGACATTCATGTAAGTGATTTCATGTTTTTCCTTTTTTTTGTGTTATAGTCGTCGATTGCAATACTTAAAAATCGGCAAGCTTGAAATTTTTCTATACTGCTCCACGTTCCTCAGATCTTCCAATAAAAATACCCTTTTTCCAAAACTTGATAAGGCCAGCGCACCAAAGAAGGCTGGGCCTATAACCTAGTAAGACCCACCCTAATACCTAATAAGCCTGACCTGAAATTCGGTAAATAAAAAGTCAAGAATGGTTCAAATAGAAATGTATGAGGAAGTTATAACTGAAATTATAATCAATTGATGTTACCAGGTTGGGCCTTATTAGATTACATAACACTATTTTTTGTGAGTATCGCATACCTCGGTTCCAAATTGCTCAAATTTCACTTTTCTGGCGGCGATCGTTAGCCCACTACCACTACAACAAGTACCCAATGTTTGATTTCTGGATGAATTCTAGTTAACTATCATAATACTCGTATATCCTCCAAGTTACACAAAAAACATATCGGAGCACTTTTTACGTTACTGAAAAATCATCAACCGGCATATATCGCACCAGTGGACAAATATCTTGATAAAAACAATGGGACAGTGTTGCCATATCATGAAGGAACAACTTTGCTGTACGTTTTAATGCAGTTTAAAGCATAGCAGTCAAGATCGGTACACTGGGCCTTATATTGTGGATCCGGGCCTTATTGGGCTCATCTACCTTATGCAATAAAATTAGGTTTTCCCCCCTGAAAATGTAGTACTATAGACGAAGAAGTATATTTAGCTTTAGTTTATTATTTTAGCGTATTCATAGCAATTTTTTGTGTGTGGGGGGGGGGTGCAGGTCATTTATTTTCAGATTTCGATTTAGTTAAAGACACTCTGTGTATGCGTATTACGAGTTACGTGTATGGTACGGTACAATTAATCGCGGTATCACATGGCACTAATTCGTTTACAAATTTTTTATAACTACAAGTATAAATATAATTATTGGCCTTTCAATGGGAGGATGGGGTTATTTTGATAATTTTTACCCCCACCCCCCAATGACGCCCGTTCCTGGGAGGACCTGTAGAGGTGACGATACGTACATGTTTCTTTACCAACACTCTAAGTCATTCATGTAGAAATTGGAAAAGTGGAAACTTGATATTATTTTCTAATTTTTTATTATTTTGGTTGAATATTTGAGCAAATTAAACTAATATTTCTCCAATTTGTTTTGAAATATTCCCCCAAAAAACCAATCATTAAACAAAAAATCTTCAAGTAGGGATTTATGTCTACAGTTGACAAGACTGCAGTTTCCCAGCGTTGCCATGGTAATACAGTCAACATGCGCACTAAAATGTTATTGCGCGTGTAGTAGTAGGAGTAATAAGCGCTAAAATTTGGGGTTTCCAAAGTTGGTAGCCCTGCCGTGAAATTTCCTGAAAAGGTGATCATGGACGTTATCACCATAAGAATACATGATGTAACTTATATTCGCTTTTTCTAGTCAATAAAATGTTTTTGTGGGTCATATAATAGATGAATTCAGAGATTGAGGTCTTTAGTTTTTATTTATGAACTTGAAAATTTTTCGTATATTAATTGTTAATAAGCGCGTTTTATACCAATGGTAAACTTCTATAAGAAAAATAGTAACTTGGAAATAAACTTATTCATCTAACTGGAGTGAATAAAGTGCATTAAATTACCTTTCATCGTAAACTAGAGACTCCAAGCTTCAATTTGAGATGTTATACATAGGTTTTAAAAAACCTGTTTTCAGCAATTACGAAAGCTTTAAATTTTACCAATTTTAGACGTATTCTTACAGGAACATCAATCTTGATCAACTTTTGAGGAGTCGACACTGGCGAGCCTGGTCACGGTTTTATCGCTTATACACTCCCGCTGGAAGTCTGAATTTTTGAGATAGTCATGGGAAACACTATAGCCCGTTAAACCATGTCAATCGTAGATTTTGAGTCGACTTGGCGTCAGGGACGCATCGAAGAGTTTTTCCAGGGGGGGGGGGGGGGTAAAAATTGTGAAAGTCCCAACTGACTCACCTCAGAATTCCCAAGTACGAGTATCAAAGCAGAAAAAAAAACATTACCTTTTGACCTGTTGGATTTTCCCAACTGACTCAACTCAAAATTCCCAAGTATCAGTGCGAAAAAAGAAAAACCTTTTAACTTGTTGGATTTTCCCAGCTCGCCTCACTGAAATGGTAAATTTTCCCAACGGCTACGTGAAAAATTCCTACAGGGGGGAGGGTAAGTTGCCCCCCTGTCAGTACGTCTCTGCTCTGCGTCGTTAGGTAGTGTCGACCCTGTCGACCTAGAGTTGACTGGAATACGACGTCGAATTAATGTCTTCACAAAAGTTCGTCGAAATGGAGTTTTAAACTACAAAGGTTGGTCCATAAATACCTGCAACGCCCCTATGAAATCTGAAGATTCTTTTTTTTTTAACCCAACTAAGCACAATTCTAGTATGAAATATGACTATTATCGGTCAAAATTTCAACTCAATATTTCAAACCGTTGGCGCGTACCAGCCATCCGCGCAACACCATGTTGGATTTGGCCTACAAAATGGGAATTTAGCACTGCCCCAAAAGCAACGCTGATTCTGACAAAACAAAAATAGTTGGTTGCACAGCAGAAGGAATGAGGAATCTGAAAAAAAAAGTTTGCCAGGCAATGTCAGTCAATGTCAGTCAGTGTTGCCAAGTGGGTGGAAAAATCCACCCTAGGGTGGATTCTAGGGTGGATTTCTTGAAATGAGTGGATTTTTTACCCTCCTGGTGGATTTTAACTCAATTTATACCACCGCACCTAAAGAATTAACATCACTAAAGCGAATTTCTGCCGTGATACGGGATTTTGACGTATTTCCATCCAAAAGTGTCCTGGGAAAAGGACCTAAAGCTCACGTGTATAAAGATCTTTCCCAGGAGATTCTCAAGTATACACACGTCAAAATCCCGTATCACGGCAGATCTGTTTACATTGAAAACGGAAAACTGTGTGGTTTGCGGTTTGCCTCTAATCTCGAGTCTATTAGGTCCTTTTCAAAAATGCTGTTAAATGAATGATAATACGATATCTATTCGGACGCGATGTTTTTCATCTGTGGCACAGTGTTTGTTTTACTTTACAGATTTAAAAATGAATTTTGTAGGCTAAAATAAAATGATGTAGCCTAATAATGATAATGATGAAGTTACCATTTTTGCCCTTTATTATATTACACACAGTATTGAAAGAAAAATGTATGAAAAAATACTGATAAGGAAGAAAAATGAACAGATATACTAAATTATCAATGCGGATTCAGTTGCAACTGCAACATTAATTAAAGGTGCTGAATACTTTGTATTTTGATAATGTAGAAGAAAATGGCAGAATTTCTTAATGGTGGATTTTTTTAACGATCTGGCGGCGGATTCTTGAGATTTTCACCTGGTAACACTGATCTCAGTATACCGTCCACAGGACGCTCTAGAAAACGTGTCTCGTAGTGATGTGTAGTAATTGATAGTATTTTTGATAGTATTGATCGTTTTTAGTAAATTTAGTACTATCAAACTATCGATAGTTACTTCATTGACTATCAACACTATTGATAGTTCTTAAAAACTATCAAATTAATAAAAACTATCAAATCATCAAAATGAATAATTATGAATTTGTCATTTGTCAACGCTATTTTAAATTTATTTAATTATAGTTACCTAAATAGTAAATAATACTAAATATTTAGTATTTACTATTTAGTATTTACTGATTTTGTGAACTCTGATTTCGTCCATTCAGATGAATTTTGGAAGCTGGGAAAGAGACCATAATACAAACTATTTGTAACTTACTATCAGCTAACGCTCGTTTCTGATTTAATCAGCAACAGAATAAGGTACTCACCTGCAACAAAAATGTAAATATTTCAAAATTAAAACCTCGTTAGATTTAGGTTCGTTCTCCCAGTCGTTTCTCGATCCTCGATGTGTATTTGACAGTTTCATTTTTCATTCCATGATTTGATTATTAATTAAACTCTTCTGGTTCTGGGTTTGGTAGTTAATGTTATGATTATCGATACTGAAAACTATTGCTTTTTGCTTTATTTGAATTAGGTCCCTGACATCCTCACCCTGACCTCAAGTAAGATGGAAGCAGATGTCCTGTTTTGTAAATAAAGGCTGGAGTACATTCAAGAAAATATTATTGATTTATAAAAAATAAAAATCATATAATAATCTCTTCAGTCTAAACATAAACAGGGGTAGCGGGTTGCGACAATGGTCGCTATTGAAATTTGTGGGGTAGAAGTATAAAGTTAAAAAACTGATGGGTACTTCGCATTTCTTTTTCCATTCTTCACAGCCAAGGCTCAGAGCAGACTATGAGACTCAATGCCAGACTATTACTGGTCATTGACACCTTTTTCTCATTTTAATGAAGATGAAATTGGAATTAATTAGGACTGCGTGTAGTTTGGAGTAGTAATCACAATATTAGCAATATACCTATGGTTTTCAGTTATCAATACATTTCCCCCTTTCCTTGTTTCCTTAGTCATTCCACTGGTTTTTGAATTATAGAGACGAGGGTTCCTCAGCTTTACTATCATGCTTAAACCACCATTTACTTCCTTCAGTGTCAGTGCTTCAATTCTGATCCCAAGTTCTTCAAGTTCCTCATTTTTGTAAGAAAGTTCTTTGATTATATAACAAGCAATTATAAATTTTCCTTCATTTCTTCACATTTATGATTTACAAAACACATGATTAAACAAACACATAAGACTCAAAACTTGATTATTGATTAGAAAATTATAGAATGTAAAATAAAATACGAAGTTGTTGGGTTAGGTTCTTCTTAACAGAGTGGAAACTGGATGGATAGTTCGATCGATCGATCTCTTAAGGTTAAGGAAACTGAAGTGAAGAGCGGAGAAGATGAAAAAAACTAGAAGACAGAATACAGAAGAGCTCGTGACTGGTAACGTTGTATAACCATCATAAATAAATAATGCAACGAGCAGAGGAGCAGACATCATGAATCAGGAATTTGGAGAGATCAGCCATCAGACTGCCTCAGGGGAGGTCGAGAGATGGGGTGCTAGAATAACAAAATACAGGAATCGAATCACAGCGAACCGAAAATTGTTAAACTGATTTGAAAGAAGAAAACACAAAACAGTAGCAGGCTTAAAACGCCTAAGCCAATAGTAAAATACTAAAATACAAAGAGTGTATTTATTATTTCATTCGAAAAAATTCTCAATCTAGTTTCTAATTAATAATAATTAATAACAAAATAGTGATTAAATCTTGTTAGAACTGATAATAAAAAATGAATTATTCATCGATCCTAAAATTTTTAATAATTAATGTTAAAACTATCAAATAAACTTTGATAGTATTGATAGTATGTAAAAAACTATCAAACCACTATTTGATAATATTGATAGTACTCTAAGTTACTATCAAAACAATTGATAGTCCGAAACTATCAACAACTACACATCACTAGTGTCTCGGTTCGTGCATTATGCAGAAAAAAGGTGAAAACGAACGCGAAATGTCGAGTGAACAAAATTGAAACTTTGAGTCACCCCAATACAGTCCTGATGTTGCACCATGTGGTTTTTGGCTGTTTCCAGTCCTAAAACGTGCCTTACGAGGCATTCACTTCGATTCTAGCGCTCAACCACTTCGCAACTGTCAGGAGTTCTAATCAAGCAAATCAGTCCGGCAGAATTTGAGAACACAATCAAGGAAACGTGGGTCGAGAGGTGGAATACTTGTATTCGTCACGAGGGTCGCTACCTTGAAAAGGATTGTAATGTAAATGATGAAGATTAAATTTTTTAATGTAAGATGGTCGGAAAAGACAACTTTCCAACGGTGTTTTCGTTGCGGAAAGTACGTATTTACAGGTGTAGCCCATGAAATGTCGCGAGCACATGTAAGCACGCGGAAAACGCTACTTTCCCGCTGCAGCGGAAAATGCTACTTTCCGCAGCAGTTCATCTTTGGCCTAAGAAAGAAGCCTTTAAGTCGATTTTACTAAGAGCTCCTTTGTCACAACATTTTGATGTATCAGTAAACTGCCTTTTCCTCCCATCTTCCATTAAAGCATGATACGTGTCAGGATTGGAAAGTAAACCAATTGCCTCGTAGGACAGCGTCACTCGCTACGCTCGCTCCGCAAATTTCATACTCGGCAATCGTTTACTTTCCGCACCTGACACGTAATATACTATTACTGTACACTGAATTCTTATTGTTGCAGAAGTTCGCGGGCCAAATCCAACATGGTGTTGCGCGGATGGCTGGTACGCGCCAACGATTTGAGATATTGAGTTGAAATTTTGACCGATAATAGTCAACATTCCATACTAGAAGTGTGCTTAGTTGGGTTGAAAGAAAATCTTCGGATTCCATAGGCGTGGCAGGTATTTATGGACGACTGCTAACTCACGTCGATTTTGAGTCGCAATGCAGTCGAATTTCGAACTATTCCATGCTACTCAGTTTCGACTCCATTTCGTGGTCGAACTCAAGTCGAAATGCAATCGAATTTAAAGTCACGTCTGCTACTTGATTTTGACTCCATTCCGCCGTCGAATCCAAGTCAAAATGCAGTCGAATTTAAAAGTCATATGTGTTACCCAATTTCTACTTAATTTCGCCGTCGGCTTGAAGTCGAGTCAGTCGAATTTTATTGTGTTACGTCTATAACCTTTCTTTCTCTCTTTCTTTTTAGCTGCCCCTCTCCACCTTTTCAGGCCTGTTCATAGTTGATTTCAGTCAATCTGCTCACTTATTAATGAAATGAAGGCAGATAGGCACATACGCTGAAGGACTAGACCCCTTTTATAGCGAATCACAATTTTTGCCTGTATCTCAGTTCTCAATTCGCATTTCTCATGGAATAAAGAGGCGAACACATACCACCTTTTCCACAGCAGAATCCTGTGAGGCTTATTCTCAAATCATCAAAATTCCTTAAAACAACACGGTTAATTGCCGAATCCGCGGTCCCTAAAATCTCTCCTCTCTAACTTCGAACATTTTTTCGCTTGGAGCCGTAGCGGAGCGAAACACCCAAACCTTTTTATAGCCGAAGAATTAATTAATCCATATCGTGAAATTTCAGCTCTTTAAAATTCCTCAGACGATGATAATTCCATCGAAATGAGCTGCGACCAGCACGGACACCACGCCTGTGTTTATACACCTCCGATTCAACTACAAGGCGCTATAAAATTAAGCGATAAATTTAATGTTCCCAATCAATCGTTCGAATTACCTATATCAGTTTATTGAGCTACTAGTCTAAACCAAACTTTTGGTAATTAGTTTCCAACAGCATAACTTATATAGTTAACGGGTTTCCTCGAATTCGACTACTCGATATCTTGTTTCGGACCTCTGCACAGTCGGGAGATTTGGCTACAACATTTTCTGACATTATGTATACCTAGTTTTAACAGTTTCGTCGAAAGATTCGGATTTCAGCTATGTAATAAAGGTATAGATGGCATTTTTCGGATGAGCCACCTGTTAAACATGTTAATCTTGTCTTGCAGCAGAATGCACATTAGTATGGCTATAACCGAATATCACCATTAGTCGATATAAAAATCTTATTTTTACGATTCATTTGGCTAAGTTTTATACGTACTCGTGGATGTACTGGCGCAGCAGTGGCAATATCTTGTAAAATATACGCGTCTATATTTCAATACGCGCGCTCCGTGCGCTGACGAGTGTAAGAAATATCATTTTACGACGGCACTCCAGCGCCGTGCTGGTCACATGTGCCGAAAAAATTATGCCCGAATAAATTTTCCGTTTACGAGATGTATAACTCACTTACCCGAAAAAAGAATTTCGGCAGTGAGATGGATACCTAACTTCCATTTTATTGCGGCAAGCCGGAGTATATATTATTTCGAGTAGTCTACCCCCGCCGTGTGTATGTTCAGTTGATTTGTGGCATCTGCTCGTCATATAGTTTCTCGATACGACGTGAGTAATATAGACGTATAATGTAGATACTTATAATCCTAACTAAATAAGCTCCATTTTAAGCGAGATGAACTCCGCAGCATCATTTCTACGCTTAACATTTTGCGATACCATATAGTGGGGCTACTTTGAACATTGGAGGCTACTTCGCACAGAATTCCTGTAGCGCGCGCTGGCGGCAAAGTTGTGAACTATTTTCATGCGTTCCATCGCGACATCAGGCAACTGAACACTTGAAGGAAAAGTCCTTATCAGTTGTCTGGAAATGTTTACATTTATTTACGGAAATGTGCGTTGTAGAAATTTATCTCGATTTTGCGTTGCAATTTATGGCTGCGACCAATACCACATAAAAAATTCACTCTTAACTCGTTGTTGTAAGTGATGTTTCTCATGCTCATAAATTAGTACATCCGTTTGACATCGAATGCCATGAATTAAAAATTTTCGGCGTTAAGTACCAATCCTATATAAGTAATTTTTCTGAGCGGGGGTTACTTTGAACAGTAAACGAACAACAATTACGTGATTTTGACGGAACTGCAGATCATTTGCAAAGATGGTTTAAAAGTACGTATAAGAATAAAAAAGTTCCCGAGAATAAACATTTAGTGATGGCGATAATTGAACATTTTTGATATCGATAATAATCATTAATATTGATATTTCTCATTTCAATATCGATATTCAGGGACGCAACCAAAACTTTTTTTGGTGGGGGCTAGAATTTAGAAAATAACTTGGGCAGAGGGGAAAGCTTGATTCGGTATCTACCTATTTTTATGTGCTGTGAATTTGTATGAACCTACGACACAACGTAACCGCATCAGAACACAGCCGGAGCAGGAAGCCAACCGTATGCAAAGCGGAAAGGATTCGGAAACGGCGAAGGAGGTGGTTACACCAGACAGGGTATGTTGGGCGGTAAACATACTCTCGCCATACAAAGCAACGGGCCCAATTGGAATCTATCCAGTCTGCCAACAGACACGACTACAGACCATAATGGGACCGTTCATTAGGGTCCTCAGAGCATCATTAGCCCTAGGGCACATTCCAAAATCGTGGAGAAGTGTGAGAGTGGTGTTTTTGCCTAAACCAGGCAAAGACCCCTGTAAGGCTAAATCCTGCAGGTCGACAAGTCTCTCATCATTCATGCTCAAAACCTTGGAAAAGCTGATAGACAGGCACTTAAGAGAGGTTACCCTGAAAAGGTTCCTACACCAGCATGCATATAGGGCAGGCAGATCAGCAGAGTCATCACTGCACTCGCTTGTTACGGCAATTGAGAGAGGGAGAACTGGCGGAGCTTATATCCTGGCAACATTCCTGGGTATACAGGGAGCGTTTGACGCGACCTCTCATGAATCACTAAAAACAGTTCTGAGGAACAGGGAAGTGACGGAAAGCTTAATAGGTTGGATTGTATCCATGTTATAAGTCAGGGAGATCCAGATAACAAACCAACAGGAACAAATCCATGCAACGACTATCAGAGGCTGTCCACAAGGGGAGTACTCTCTCCCCTAGTGTGGAGCCTAGTGGTGGACAGTTTGCTGGGGTCAAAAAATATACACACAGGGCTATGTTGACGATTTGGCTGTGGTGGTAACCGGCAACTTTCCGGGAACCATAGCGGAGTTAACGCAGTGGAGGCTCTGATGTTATCGATAAACCCGGACAAAACTGAGACTACTCTTTTCACCCATAAAAGGAAGGGCAAGGAGTTTATCAAGGTGCAATATAAGGGAAGACCGTTAGCCCTTACAGGAAAGGTGAAGTACTTAGGAGTATATCTTGGCGAAAAACTCTCTTGGAAGGATCACGTCTCAGAGAAAATAAGAAAGGGGATCCAGGCTCTTTGGGCTTGCCGCACTTTGGTCGGCAGGACCTGGGGATTCTCTCCCAAAATGATGCACTGGATATATACCGGTGTAATACATCCCAGAATCACATATGCGGCCATTTTGTGGTGGGGCCGGGTCCACCTGGCCAAAGTCAGAGAGGAACTAGACCACCTGCAAAGGCTCGCGTGCGTGGTGACAACGGGGGCAATGAGAACGGTGCCGACTAGGGCACTGGGAAGGCTCCTGAACTTGCCACCACTTCACACTCTGTAGAAGCAGCTGTGATAATGGAGGCTTCTCGTCTGGGTCAACGAAACCTTCAGGCCCAAAAAACAGGTCACAAATGGATATGGGGGACGATGGACAAATACTTTGGGATGCCGAACAAAGAATCGCGATGGAACACTTCTTTGACAAGCCGTGGCGGTACACTGATACCCACACGGGAAGCTTGGGAAAAGAGGTGGCCCACCAGCATTCTAAGAAAAGAGCAGAAAGTGTGGTTCGCAGATGCCTCCAAGAATGACCCAGGTGTAGGAATCGGAATCACGAATGCAAAAGGCGTGGGCAACTATTCAAGGACACTGTGTGAGAGCGTCGCTATTCTTCAAAGAGGTAAGGGCGATCACGGTGGCCATTGATAGAAGCCAGCAGAAGGGCTTTGTACAGACAGTCAATCGGCTATTAAGGCACTATTGTCACACCAAACTACATCCCTGGTGGTGGCGGAGTGTGTTAACAAATTATACACCCTTGCTTAGAAGAATCGTGTCACCATACTATGGACACCAGGACCTTGTGGCATAAAAGGGAGCATGATCGCTGGCAAGCTAGCGACGGAGGACATAAAAAAGGAACTGGCAACACCCAGGCCGTGTCTTCCTGTAACATGACGCGTCATAAAATCCAAAGTGAAGGTTTGGATAAGTAAGCAGACGGAAATGCACTGGCTGACCAGTGGCATGAAAGTCAGCAAAACACTGATAAGTGACGCCCCCAAGTAAGTATGCCAAGTTCCTACTAGGGTTTGACAGGAAACATGCAAGGCTCATGGTCGGACTACTAACTGGTCCTGGGGCCACAAAACACATGTGGTATCAAATAGGAGTGGTGAAAAACAGCTCCTGTAGGTACTGTGGAAAAGAGGAAGAATTCTCGATCCATAGCATGCATGTCAATGGCCAGCAATAGTCGGGACAAGACGCGAAGCACTGGAACTAGAGTATCCAACACTCAACGAAGTCAAAGGAATAGAACTCAGTAAAATTCTCACTTTGGCTATAAATGTGAGGCTACTGAGCTGGTCCTTAACAGAAACTTGAGGATAGTGCATTGGACTACAAAGATTTTAGTTTTGAGCTCCTGGGAGTTCCTGAAGGGTCCTGAACCTTTATATGGTGATCTTTTCGAGATGGCAGTCCTTGTATAGAAGTTCAAGACTCTGAATCTGTTTTCGGAGTTAGCTTTCAGTTTGGACCCCCTGGAAAACACACCCTACGGGGTCGAAATTAAATACTAAACCCACAAACAGATTCGGCGACCATGAAAACCTAGAAAACAAATATCCCATATCGAAAAAATTAATTCTACCTTTTTGAACCCTCTTTTAAACTTCCTCTCCTCCAGAACCATCAACTCATAATGCTTCAAATATAAACCGGGTTCTATGAGAGTCAGACCACCAGAGACGAAACTTGACTTTCAATTGGGGGGAGGGGGGGGGGATTGGAGAAGAAAAATTGGCCGACAAAATTTTTTGAAAGCTAAAAATTCGCAGACAGAATGTTTTTTAATTTGAAAATTTGCGATTTTGTAATCAAAATATTTTTTAATTGAAAAAATAAATAAATAAACAAACGTTCTTAGAAGATGGAAAATTCGAATGAACAGTTTCAAAATTTGCCGACTGCCAAATAATTGGGGAAGTGTTTCAGCCCCCCCCCCCATAGTTTTGTCCCTGCAAATGCAGATTGGACCTTATCCCCCATGCACTCACATTTGCGCACATGAGCATACCCTAGTCTGGGAGGGTAAGCTGGAACGATGTTAAAAATACTTGAAAGGAACTCACAACTTCCTTTACACATTAAGGTGGTCGTTATTTACTCTTGGTGATGTTTTTTTTTAATTTTCTCTGATTCGTCTCCTACATTGGTTCCAATAAAATGAAAAAGATAATATGAAATTACAAAGTTTCAGGTCGATCATAAAGGAACCCGGCCACAAGCTCCCTTTCGTTCTTATGGGAAAAACACATGGAGTTTTGACTTCTGTCCCAGACTAAATTTCCCTCCTAAATTCACCAGGACCAAAGCTCGTAAATTAAACAATAGAACATTTGCTATCGGATTCAGCTTGTGACATTGGAAAATAAGTCTTTTGCTTTCAACTTTTAGACTTTAATGAAATGTTTACTTTTCTCAAATTTCAGGCTCTCAGTCTAACAGAGAATTTAGTAAAAACAGAATAGTCATTGAAATTCGAAATTCAATGTTCGCTGCCGACTTTCAGACTTTCGAAATGTCTTCCACATTTCAGGTATGTTTCAACCTTTCAGATAACGTTCGATACTCAGCTTGAAACCTTCGGCTTTCGACTGACTAGTCTCTGACAGGAGTCTAAGGAACTCCATTTTCAGGAACGAAATTTGACTTTCAGTTTGGGAAGGTGGAGAAAAATTTGCCGACAAATATTTTTTTAAACTAAAAATTCGCTGACAAAATTTCAAAAAAATTAAAGGTTTGCCGATTTTTAATCGAAATATTTTTCAATAAAAAAAAAAGAAAAAAAAAGAGAATATTAAACGAACAAACATTCATAAAAAACGAAAAATTTAAATGCACTGTTTCAAAATTAGCCGACTGCCAAATCATTGGGGGGAGGGCGATGGTGTTTCAACCCCACCCCCTATAGTTTCGTCCCTGCAGAACAACAACCCTAAACTTGTACATTTATATTTTCAGCATTATAAAATTTTAGTTTTAAAAATTTATATTATTTTCATTTTAAGTATTAACTTAATATTATTTTTTTTAAATAATATTTTTATTAATAATAATTGATTATTTTTATGAATTAATATTGAAATACGGGCTGAGAGAGAAATTTTCAAATAGGAAAGGTCGAAACTCAATGTACTTTTCTATACGAGGAAGAAAGCACGTGTTTCCTTTACTGGATCGAGCTACAACTTAGCTAGAATTTTCATTTGATTGGAAGCGTCAATGGGGTCACGTAATCAAATTCCCGATGTTCGAAAACGTGGATCATATTCATCCCCTCCCCCTTATTTATGCTACAGAATGAAATTTACAACTCATGATTTATTTTCTGACATATCTTTTATGTACCTTGAGAATGTAACCCTCCCTTCCATTAAAGGATGAAACTTCCACAGAGTTGGACTTCTGAGAAAATTGAATTGGCATTTTCAACTTTCTATACCCCCCCCCCCCCCGACAAAAAGAGAAAATAAAAATATGCCTTCGCAAAAGGCCGACCTAGACGATCAATATTTTTCATCAATTATTGATGACGTGTCATTCAATTTTTTGATGATAAAAAAAGATTTTGAGAGTATTTTCACACTGTCAAAATTTTAATTAATTAATTTATAGTAGTTTCAATAATAAATCAAAAAACGCGAGCGATATTATCAAATCGAAACCTCTCTGAAATTAAAACAGAACTACCCGGCTATCAAAATTCGAGCTCGTATCAATAAAATTCAAAACGATTTGAATTTTATTGACACGTTGACAATAAAATGATACTCATCAATTCTTGATGTGAAACCATGCAACCAACCGGTCAATTAATTGATAAGAAAGATATTGGAGCAAAAAAACATAATGAATAAGATTGATCGTCTAGCTCGGCCTTAAAGCCCAAGCAGAAGCGCAAATAGGCCTCAGAACTGGGGGGGGGCTTAAGCCCCTCCTTATTATGAAGCAACACCACTCCCTGCATCATTTTCTTTGGTAATCTTTTAGAGTTTGGAGGGCTATTTAGAAATTTGGGGGACTAAGTCCCCCAAGCCCTACCTATTTGCGCTTATGGCGCCCTAACAAAGTTCAGGTCACTTTAAGTACCGCACATAGAGTCAGTAATTTCGAATGGAATGATATTTATTTGGAACTGCTTAGAACACAGTACTTTATAAAAGGTGTATTAAAAGATAGTGAGATTTCTCGATTGCGCGCAACACATAAACGCTCATTTGGAACCGGCCCAGCGAAACCATATCGGAACACGTATAGCTGACAGTCTGACCCCCCTCCCCGGCAACGATTATCGTAATATCAAGAGAGTTAATCTGGTTAAATATATAGGTATAGGCGGTGGAAACGGTTTAATTTAAAGTCTTTAAAATGTCGCACCAAGAGATAACATATCCGAGTAATTGAGTTAGGTCGGCTCTTTTGTGCCTGAACCAGAAGTCACCGGAAAATTAAAGAAAAAAAATGATATTCAAAAAGCCAGTATTAATTTTTTATGATATTTTTTAATTAGTTCGATAAATTATATTAAAAGTCGAGCAAATGGGTTTTCTTGTATCTTATTTCATTATCTATTTTAATTTCCTACATGCATGTTAATGAAACGGGATTCGTTTTCTTTTGACTTTGTTTTCTTATACCCGGTTAATGTTGTCTCTCGTGTTACATCAAATCGGTATTCTTTTTCGATCGTCTAATAATGCGACCAGCAGCATAGAAGCTGTAATATCTTTCATTAGCGATTGATTTGAACGTCTGTCGGGGTGTCGGGATATATTAGGGGAAACTCATCACACCTGTGTCTTGTCTGGCATGCTTTCGAAATGACTGCCTGTTCCTGGCTATACCCCTGGAACACTAGCTATGGCTTTCTGGATAGACACGCCACTGCAATTATTCATCATCTGATACCACCCCACTTACTCGTAGTATTTGAATTGAACATACTCAAAGTTCCATCGCCGTGGCTGTCACAAATCTTGTTTCACGATCATTATTTACCTACCTAATCTACCCAATGTTAACGTTTGCAAGGTTTTTTTAGTCTAGTCAAATGAGCACAAATCGAGCCTAAACAGGAACAAATTGTGATCAGAGTCTACTTTGCACTGTGCAGACTCGTTGCTAAATGACCCACATAGAATCCACCCCATGTACGTTTTCTACCACGGTGGCAAATGTGCCCTTTCGTCAGTTTTTTTCAAATTACTCGAATAGTATGAGGCATGTTGGAGTGCGAGTGAACTTGATCAATTCTGTATGTAGAGTGTGCCAGTTCATAATTTCTTTCTTCTGTAGTCCAGAGCGCTTTCAGCTGTCATGCCATCTTCAGTGGAGTACCCTAACATACTTTTCTCTTTGTCGTCCTGTACTTATAGTTGTGTGTAGTACCGTATGGTAAACCTATCTGGTGTGTTGTTATTGGTTGTCTGTGGTTGTGTAGTCTGTCCAATCAGTATAGGTTCTCGATTTGGAAGTTAGTTGTAGTATTTATTAGGTTGTTTTGGTTTGTTTTTGCCTTTTATCGCAAGTTGTTCTTTTAATTTTCTTTTTATTGTGTTGTTTTCTATGTGTAGGATTTTGTATCTTCCTGACTCACTGATTGGACAGACTACACAACCGCAGACAACCAATAGGAACACACCAAATAGGTTTACCATATGGTACTACACACCACTATAAGTACAGGACGATAAAGAGAAAGGTGTTAGGATACTCCACTGAAGATGGCATAGCAGCCGAAAGCGCTCTGAAGGACTACGGAAGAAAGAAATGTGAATTGGCCGAATTGACACATCCTACATAGTACATATACGCTATTAGAATTCCCAACAAAATAATACTCTTTCACTCGGAAAGAAGCGCCAGAAAAGGTCACTCAAAAAACAGGTATTTATTTTTCTATTATTATTGTTTGTTTTTTGTTTTTTTTCAAATAAGTGGAAAATTATGTGAAATACTAGGAACTTTCGTTGGATTAAAAAGATTCTGCGTCCAATTTTCTACAAAATGATACCAAATGTAATTTCCCTAACTTAACAAGAATGACCACAGGGGCAACCAAAACCGTAGGGTTCCTGTTTTCCCTGCGATCATGTACATATCGTACAAATTACGAAGTATTTCGGGAAGTCATACTTTTTTGGTGACTCCCTGTCGTGGTTCCCACCATGTTAAGGGCATCGTATTTGGTATAATTTTGTAAGAGATTGTAGACTGAATCTTTTTAATAGCATGAATGTTCCCCGTATCTCAATAATTTTCCATTTATTTAGTAAGAAGAAAAACGAAAATGAAAAATACCTTCTCTTCGGGTGGCCCCTGTAGCGCTCCTCTTTGGATCAAAGGCATTATGTTTGTTATCACTTTATATGGAATTTTGAACAGCGTATTTTCGATCCGATAAACTATCCCAATATCTCGCATACTATTCGAGTTATTTGAAAAAAATTGACGAAGAGAGCGCATTTGCCAGCAAAACCTACACCGGTCATAGATGTGTTTCCCATGGGTCAGCTGAGGGGCCAGCCTACACAATAATTCGCAAAGAAACCATTCAGTTCAAATGCTTGTTTGACTGGATTATTTGGGAGGGAACCGAAGATGTGAGAAATCTGTGATATACAAGGCGGGGGACGACTAGCAAATTTCGATGGCACAAAAGAACATGAGTTCTCCTCGCCACAACGACAGAGACTGGGAGTCTGAAAAAAAAAAACAGTCCGGAAATCAACTAAGCAGAAGCGTCAAGGAATATAGTTCCGGAAAATTAAAATTTGAGTTGGAAAATATTTTCAGCAAAAATTTCCTTCCTCAAACCTCTTACTGGCTTCATAATCAACATCAAGTTTTTAGAGATCCCGGCCGACCTTGTCCTCTTGGAGAGGTTTGCAATCAGGGTGTCTACTGGATTTGGGAAATAAAATATCATGACTTTTCATGACATTTTTCGATGCGAGGAGATAATAAGGAAATGGAGGGGAAGGAGGGCAAACTCGGCACTTCGCGCCTCATCGGGGGCTAAATACAGAGCGCGCTAAACTTCTATAATAAATATTCACTCAATATTTTTTTTTTCATTAAATGAATAAAACTGATGTTTCTGGGGGGTAATGGAAATATTGTGAACTATGATATGGAATATCACGACTTTTTCGAGTTTTGGTTGAAATATCATAACTTTTTATGACTTTTCAGGCCAGTAGACACCTGAACATGCCCCGAAACTTATTTTTTACAAAATTTTAGGAACTGTTGAATATATGGAAAGGCTGTTTGTCCCAGATAGTTTTTCGTTGTACTCTCTACTTACAAGAACGTCTTTTATAATTTTTTCATGCTTTTTCCAATGTCTTACATGACTGGGAAGGGGGGCAAAATAACGATCTTTATGCACTTTTGGTGAAAAAATTTCATGTTTTCGGATAGGGCATTCCCCACATCGGTTCATAGATTAAAGAATTTTTTTCTACAAAATTTGAGCAACGTCGGTAAAGTAATTTGGGTAAACCGAGTAAAGTCGAAGAGTAACCAGTGCTTCAAAAGGGTTGCAGTTCTTGTGGGAATAAACAATGAATGCGAAGTTCAGATTTTCACATGACAGAACCTTCCCATATGAGCCTATTTTTTTCAGAATGGGATTTCAAGGATTGTTTAATTTATTTCTAGAGTCAAACATTCACATGCCATAGGGGGCTAATTTTCAACCATCCCAATTTCCAAGTCCTTTACTCTCATAACGGGGTTGTTTAGGTTGCTGAATCCATTTTTGGGGCCTGTCCTTCCTTCAAGTCTCCTTCAATTACTACAGCAGAGTAACTAGCTTCCCCCCCCCCAAAAAAAAAATAAAAATTCTTTGACTTTTCCAGTTTTTTTTCAAATTTTTTCAGTCCATTTTCCAACTTTTTTATCATAAAAAAATTATTTTAAAAAGAATGTTCAACTGAGTCTGACAGAGAAAATTGTACAATACTTTCACTTCAAAATTCCCCGACTTTTTCGATTTGTTTTCAAAATTTCCTGGGGTCTCTGACTTTTCCCGGTTTTCCGGAAACTGGTCACCCTGTACAGTTTTCAAATTTCAACTGACATTATGTAATGCTGGCCCTTTGTGGAGCCTGGAGGATTGAAGAAAAAGGATAAGGATCCAAGAGATGGATAAAAAGATCCTCAAAAAACCTTCCGGAAAAAATTATAGACACTTGTAGGGAAGATCAGGCGTGGCAAGTTAGAATTTCTCCAAGTATTGCTAAAAAATGTTTAGGTACCGTGGGGGGAGTAAGGGGGGATGTGCACAAACTGTGCACTATGCACTAGCGTTACTTCGTATATGAGGGCACTCATAAACGTAGTCTGCGTCAGGTTGGGTCAAGTCGTAGTAAGAAATTAGTTACAATATTTAAGTGTAATTTCTGTGTTTGTGTTGAACTCTGCACTGTAGAGTAATTTTCTCTGAAATTCTTCAAGTATTGCTCAAGCGTACCTGCAATACACAACTTGCCGCCCGTGGGGAAGACTCCAGTTGTACAGGAATCAAAAATTTCCAAAATCAGAGTTAAGTATCACAAGAAATTCAACCCCCTTGAAGTACGGGTTACCTTTCGACTTTGTTCGAACTTCGCAAAAAATTTGCTCTAAATGTATGACAGATGTTTTTTTAGAACGCAATAAATCCATTAATCCAAACGCATTAATATTTTTAGTTGAACTGCGAAAAAATCATATTTTTACACTTTGCAAATGAAAAAGCTAATTTCCAATACGCAGTAAGTCCCTTTGTAATGTATTCTAATTTCAAAACGCAATATGTTCAGTTTTGAAAGTTTTCTTCGGTTTATATTTCCCAAATATTTCAGTTTTGAAAATGAAATTTCTGAACTGTATCGATTACAGTTTAGGCTAGCTTTTGTCTAAAATTGGAGCAAATTAAATAAAAATTAAGATCTGTGGACAGTTTTTTTGTGCTTCCTGAACAATTCAAAACTACGAACTTACTGCGTTTTAAAAAAGAATTCCTCATATGGAACCAGTCTGAGAAATGCTCCATTGAACAAACAAAAGTTGAAAATAAGGACCTTCTTAAGCTACATACATAGACAGGCGTAAATGATAGCAGAAACAGGGTTTTGTGGGTGTCTGCGTTCATTTTTTATGTCACTGCAGTTCCAACTCCTGCTCAACAAGTCCACGGAGTCTAAATTGACCTTTCCACCCTGTTGGGTAGAAGTTGGAGTTAAAATACCTTGAACAGTATACTAAACGACTGCAGAAACTTTAATTTATATATTACTGATGCCCACGTTTGTAACTAGTGATGTGTAGTTGTTGATAGTTTCGGACTATCAATTGTTTTGATAGTAACTTAAAGTGCTATCAATATTATCAAATAGTGGTTTGATAGTTTTTTACATACTATCAATACTATCAAAGTTTATTTGATAGTTTTAACATTAATTATCAAAAATTTTAGGATCGATGAATAATTCATTTATTATTAGTTCTAACAAGATTTAATCACTATTTTGTTATTAATTATTATTAATTAGAAACTAGATTGAGAATTTTATCGAATGAAATAATAAATACACTCTTTGTATTTCATGTTTTCGGATAGGGCATTCCCACAATCGGTTCATAGATTAAAGAATTTTTTTCTACAAAATTTGAGCAACGTCGGTAAAGTAATTTGGGTAAACCGAGTAAAAGTCGAAGATGTAACCAGTGCTTCAAAAGGGTTGCAGTTCTTGTGGGAATAAACAATGAATGCGAAGTTCAGATTTTCACATGACAGAACCTTCCCATATGAGCCTATTTTTTTCAGAATGGGATTTCAAGGATTGTTTAATTTATTTCTAGAGTCAAACATTCACATGCCATAGGGGGCTAATTTTCAACCATCCCAATTTCCAAGTCCTTTACTCTCATAACGGGGTTGTTTAGGTTGCTGAATCCATTTTTGGGGCCTGTCCTTCCTTCAAGTCTCCTTCAATTACTACAGCAGAGTAACTAGCTTCCCCCCCCCAAAAAAAAAATAAAAATTCTTTGACTTTTCCAGTTTTTTTTCTCAAATTTTTTCAGTCCATTTTCCAACTTTTTTATCATAAAAAAATTATTTTAAAAAGAATGTTCAACTGAGTCTGACAGAGAAAATTGTACAATACTTTCACACCATAAAGTTTTCTTCAAAATGCCCCGACTTTTTCGATTTGTTTTCAAAATTTCCTGGGGTCTCTGACTTTTCCCAGTTTTCCGGAAACTGGTCACCCTGTACAGTTTTCAAATTTCAACTGACATTATGTAATGCTGGCCCTTTGTGGAGCCTGGAAGATTGAAGAAAAAGGATAAGGATCCAAGAAATGGATAAAAAGATCCTCAAAAAACCTTCCGGAAAAAATTATAGACACTTGTAGGGAAGATCAGGCGTGGCAAGTTAGAATTTCTCCAAGTATTGCTAAAAAATGTTTAGGTACCGTGGGGGGAGTAAGGGGGGATGTGCACAAACTGTGCACTATGCACTAGCGTTACTTCGTATATGAGGGCACTCATAAACGTAGTCTGCGTCAGGTTGGGTCAAGTCGTAGTAAGAAATTAGTTACAATATTTAAGTGTAATTTCTGTGTTTGTGTTGAACTCTGCACTGTAGAGTAATTTTCTCTGAAATTCTTCAAGTATTGCTCAAGCGTACCTGCAATACACAACTTGCCGCCCGTGGGGAAGACTCCAGTTGTACAGGAATCAAAAATTTCCAAAATCAGAGTTAAGTATCACAAGAAATTCAACCCCCTTGAAGTACGGGTTACCTTTCGACTTTGTTCGAACTTCGCAAAAAATTTGCTCTAAATGTATGACAGATGTTTTTTTAGAACGCAATAAATCCATTAATCCAAAACGCATTAATATTTTTAGTTGAACTGCGAAAAAATCATATTTTTACACTTTGCAAATGAAAAAGCTAATTTCCAATACGCAGTAAGTCCCTTTGTAATGTATTCTAATTTCAAAACGCAATATGTTCAGTTTTGAAAGTTTTCTTCGGTTTATATTTCCCAAATATTTCAGTTTTGAAAATGAAATTTCTGAACTGTATCGATTACAGTTTAGGCTAGCTTTTGTCTAAAATTGGAGCAAATTAAATAAAAATTAAGATCTGTGGACAGTTTTTTTGTGCTTCCTGAACAATTCAAAACTACGAACTTACTGCGTTTTAAAAAAGAATTCCTCATATGGAACCAGTCTGAGAAATGCTCCATTGAACAAACAAAAGTTGAAAATAAGGACCTTCTTAAGCTACATACATAGACAGGCGTAAATGATAGCAGAAACAGGGTTTTGTGGGTGTCTGCGTTCATTTTTTATGTCACTGCAGTTCCAACTCCTGCTCAACAAGTCCACGGAGTCTAAATTGACCTTTCCACCCTGTTGGGTAGAAGTTGGAGTTAAAATACCCTGAACAGTACACTAAACGACTGCAGAAACTTTAATTTATATATTACTGATGCCCACGTTTGTAACTAGTGATGTGTAGTTGTTGATAGTTTCGGACTATCAATTGTTTTGATAGTAACTTAAAGTGCTATCAATATTATCAAATAGTGGTTTGATAGTTTTTTACATACTATCAATACTATCAAAGTTTATTTGATAGTTTTAACATTAATTATCAAAAATTTTAGGATCGATGAATAATTCATTTATTATTAGTTCTAACAAGATTTAATCACTATTTTGTTATTAATTATTATTAATTAGAAACTAGATTGAGAATTTTATCGAATGAAATAATAAATACACTCTTTGTATCTTAGTATTTTACTATTGGCTTAGGCGTTTTAGGCCTGCTACTGTTTTGTGTTTTCTTCTCTCAAATCAGTTTAACAATTTTCGGTTCGCTGTGATTCGATTCCTGTATTTTGTTATTCTAGCACGCCATCTCTCGACCTCCCCTGAAGCAGTCTGATGTCTGATCTCTCCAAATTCCTGATTCATGATGTCTGCTCCTCTGCTCGTTGCATTATTTATTTATGATGGTCATACACAGGAGCGTAACTAAGTCATTTTTCAGGGGGGGGGGGGAATTTTGAAAAAATCCCAACTTTTTGTAATGAAATTCCCAACTTTTTTGACAAAATTTGCGACTTTTCGTTTGTTTTTTTTAAATTTGAGAAATGGTGTAAATTACAAAATAATTAGGTACAAAAGAAGTGTATTTGGCATCAATTCGAATTTATCAAGTTCCTCATTTTCCCAAAAGAATATAAAATATTGACTTATAAAAAAACTTCAATTTCCCAATTTTAGCGTTCAACAATTATAAATTTCCCAACTTTTACTGTTTCAAAACACCTGGGGGGAGGCTCCCCCCATCCCCCCTCTTAGTTATGCCCCTGGTTATACAACGTTACAAGTAACGAGCTCTTCTGTATTCTGTCTTCTAGTTTTTTTCATCTTCTCCGCTCTTCGCTTCAGTTTCCTTACCCTTACGGGATCGATCGATCGAACTATCATCCAGTTTCCACTCTGTTAAGAAGAAAACCTAACCCAACAACTTCGTATTTTATTTTACATTCTATAATTTTCTAATCAATAATCAAGTTTTGAGTCTTATGTGCTTGTTTAATCATGTGTGAAATCAAAAGGTCGCATATCGTGTTTTGTAAATCATAAATATGAAGAAATGAAGGAAAATTTATAATTGCTTGTTATATAATCAAAGAACTTTCTTACAAAAATGAGGAACTTGAAGAACTTGGGATCAGAATTGAAGCACTGACACTGAAGGAAGTAATGGTGGTTTAAGCATGATAGTAAAGCTGAGGAACCCTCGTTTCTATAATTCAAAAACCAGTGAAATGACTAACGAAACAAGGAAAGGGGGAAATGTATTGATAACTGAAAACCATAGGTATATAATGCTAATATTGTGATTACTACTCCAAACTACACGCAGTCCTAATTAATTCCAATTTCATCTTCATTAAAATGAGAAAAAGGTGTCAATAACCAGTAATAGTCTGGCATTGAGTCTCATAGTCTGCTCTGAGCCTTGGCTGTAAAGAATGGAAAAAGAAATGCGAAGTACCCATCAGTTTTTCAACTTTATACTTCTACCCCACAAATTTCAATAGCGACCATTGTCGCAACCCGCTACCCCTGTTACGTTTAGACTGAAGACTGAAGACATTATTATATGATTTTTATTTTTTATAAAGCAATAAAATTTTCTTTAATGTACTCCAGCCTTTATTTACAAAACAGGACATCTGTTTCCATCTTACTTGAGGTCAGGGTGAGGATGTCAGGGACCTAATTCAAATAAAGCAAAAAGCAATAGTTTTCAGTATCGATAATCATAACATTAACTACCAAACCCAGAACCAGAATAGTTTAATTAATAATGAAATCATGGAATGAAAAATGAAACTGTCAAATACACATCGAGGATCGAGAAACGACTGGGAGAACGAACCTAATTCTAACGAGCTTATGGTCTCTTTCCCAGCTTCCAAAATTCATCTGAATGGACGAAATCACAGTTCACAAAATCAGTAAATACTAAATATTTAGTATTATTTACTATTTAGGTAACTATAATTAAATAAATTTAAAACAGCGCTGACAAATGACAAATTCATAATTATTCATTTTGATGATTTGATAGTTTTTATTAATTTGATAGTTTTTAAGAACTATCAATAGTGTTGATAGTCAATGAAGTAACTATCGATAGTTTGATAGTACTAAATTTACTAAAAACTATCAATACTATCAAAAATACTATCAATTACTACACATCACTATTTGTAACACTCAATATTTTAGGCTATAGCCCTTCTTTTCCTTGGACCTTAACGAGAAAAGATTACCGATAAAATGACCACAAGAATAAAATCAGGGACTCAAACTATCTATTGTTAATATACTTGATGTTAATACAACTAATTTTTAGATTTTAATACCCCTTAAAGCCTTGGGGTGAATATACCTATAATACACTCGAAATTTGATTCAACGGGCCCTAAAAATCGGTAAATCTATCATTTCATGATATTTGGTTTCCACTAACTAAAATATATTATTCTATTAGAGACCCTCCCCGCCCCGTGGTGACATTTGGATCTCCGAGCACTCCCCAAGTGATATTTTTTCCTTCATTAAGTCTATTGTACTTTCAAAAGAAGTAATTTTTTTAATTCTTTGGGTAGGCTCAAGTTTTTTTTTTTTTTTTTTTACAAAACTCTACTTTCAAGATTATTCAAAGAAAACTTTCTTTTTTTCTCACAGGAAATCTAACACCAAACTGTTTGCACCGACATAATTTTTTCAAGAAAGTTTAGGTACCATGTTTTCACCTCTAAATCCATCACTGTTTGATTGGGGAGGGGGAGAGAGAAATTCAAAAGATGATGGTAAAATAAGTGTCACCCTACTGGTTATAATTCTAGAGGTTACGAAGGTAACTGAGTTCGATTTTGATACGAAAACTGAGAACAGTTTTCTAGATTTCAAGGGGAAACTGATTTTAGGGGTATGTGTTTAGTTAAACATTATAGCGAAAGAAGTTTCGCGGGGATCATTAAGACTTAGTAGGAAATTTTTTACAACTTTCATTTTTTCTTCGATTTGATTTTCCTCGGTTCCACATAATACATTACAAGAGTTTTCTGTCAATTACACCTCACGTCAAATTTGAATCTGTAAAGCTGTTTTTGTTATTTATACTTCACCTTGAACAGTATGCATATTTCGGATAAATATATGCAATAGATAAAGAAGATACGTCTTTAAGCACCTACAGCAATCAAAATGAAAAAATTTGCGCCAGTGTAAGACAAGCATACTCATAGATAAGGAGTAAGGTCAGGTATAGGTGCACGCAATCCACGCAATATACCAGTTTGGGTACATAAAATCACATACATTACATAAAAATTGTTTTTTTCACGGTTTAATTAGCACCGAACCGGACATTCGAAGAGAGCAGATAAAATTTCACGCATCCATTACGAGAAGGAAAATTTCGTCGTAAAATACGAGAGCATGAAGACGTATCTACACACATCTGTACTCGAGTGTTACTTTACTCATTTAGCAGCGTATTAGTGGATATGAAAAGGTTAAATTTAACAGAGTGCCCCGCGTATTAGTAGATATGAAAAGGTCAAATTTAACAGAGTGCCCGTATTGAATGTTGCTAATTTCGAGTAAGCATGTGCCGAATATCAAAAAATAAATTCTTTAACCAGTCCTAAATTGGGATAATTGTTTTAATTTTGTGATGTACGCATATGCGAATACAGTTTGAAAAAAAAAACGCCAGCTAAAAGGCATATGGACTGAAAGAGTTTTGTGGTTTTGCTGAACGGAAATTTTGTAATCGGAACCCGTGGAAACGAGTTAAGCAAACGAAAGGTATGGGGTCACTCAGAAAATTCCCACGCGATGGGAGGTTTCTCGAGAGATTCTGTTTGCAAAAGAATTACACCTAAGTTATCTACAGAATTCTACCAAAGGCAGATGTGCCAAATGTGTTCATAGACCCAGTTATGGTCACTTTGAATACCAGTGAGAAAAGAATAAGCGACGAAACAAGGTAAAAAGCTGCACTTTTGTAGTTTCAATTCCTAACTGCTAAATATGTTCAGCAAGCCTGAATATTTTACAAAATAATAATAATAAAATAATAATAATAATCATAAGAGCTAGAGTTATAGAAACTTGCTTTTCCTTTTGATTCAGGCAGTATAAGAATGTAGTTGAATTAAATATAACACATTCGCCATAAATGTTGTAGTTTTCGAAATGAAAACTAATCTAGTCAGCTAAGCATCAAAATTTTCATGAAATGCAACATCGATGCCCATTTAGGGAGGCCACTGAACTCATTTCTGGTAACGATTTACCCTTAATTGGCAAACAGTGGCACTAGAGAAGGGCTCGAATTTTTTTATGAAATGCAACATGGATGTCGTTTTACTGGTTATTAGGGTTGAAAAAATTCGATTTTAATATCAGTACAACCCTACTTTCAATGCTGTAGCATCTAGGAGACTAGAGAGAGGGGAAGTTATAATTCATCATTAATTACAATGTGGATATCGTTTTTCTAGTTTTCCAGGGTCGCTGAATTCGATTTCCACATTAGTTTTTATGGAAAACCGTGATATTTCGGGATAAAAGGGGAGTGTGTGAGGGTCAAATACACCATTAAATACATTACTGATGTCATTTTACAGGATTTCAGAGTCGCTGAATACAATTTCATTTCTACATATACGTATAGCCATATGGCCAATTATAAGTGAGATTTTAAGATGGATTTCACCATCACTTGAGGAGAAGCATACGTGCATGTGTACATGATGAAACAATAATAATACTCGCAAAGCCCCAAACAACTTGAAATTCTTGGCGAAGGGTCGCCGAGGAGATTCACCGGTTCAACAGCGAAAAATTTAATTGTAATTCAAAGTACGGACGATGTTCCTACTGCAAGCCGCGAATCTTATACTTAGTTGGTTCATCATGCTTTCAAAATTAAGAATCGAATCTTTTATCGATGGTAACACACACGTCTGGGGAATCTAACTTTTAACCTTTCAACTTTTTACGTAAGAGAGCGTGTCCTAAGATGCCGCACTGCAGACTTCTCGCAACTGGCAGCATAGATACCAAAACTGACTTTGCACCGATCTAGTACTTCGTGTCCTTGCCTTCTTAACGTAGAGGAACATCCGCCCATACGATTGCCTTGCTTTCGCGACATCTATTTATTTTTTTTTTTTTTTGGGGGGGGGGGGGCGTAAATTTGATTTTTTCTATTTTATATCGGAAGCGTCCTCGAATTTGTACTTTCACAAAAACTAAATGTGAATATTGCATTATATTAGGAATTTTATCTACCTTCTAACGAGCTTAATCGGATTTTCAGTTTGGGCCACTGCTTATTAATAATTATTTTAATTTTGAATCGATTTTTAACTCATCCTAAGATGGCGCAACAGCAGCCGCCAAAACGGAAGCTATGTAATGATGAAAAATTACTAACCGAAGTAAAAACCAAAAAAAGAGTTGAACGAGGTGGAAGGAAGTGTAGGTCAAGTATGTTTTCACACGTTTTTACTTGAAATTTTAAGGCGCCCCATCTTAGGAGCATACGGCTTACCTGTCGTTCACAATTTTAATCACCAAGAGAAGAGTTTGGGAGCGAATGACATAACACCTTGGCGTTCAACCAGCCTTCCATCAAATTCTGATACATTTTGGTGTCATGCAGTTGGGGATATCGACATTCCAAAAATGTGCGCCATTTTAGAAACACACATATCTCAAGATGACGCATTTGAATTTTCTTTACAATTTTAAATACTGAGGAAAGAGTTTGGGAGCGAATAACACAAAACTTCGGGTATAATTAGCAGATAGACCAAACAACCTTCCATCAAATTTTAATACATTTTGCTTGATCTTACACATTTGGAGAAATTGGCATAATTAAAAAAATATATACATATAAACCATCTTAGGAATACAGGTCTTAAGATGGCGCATTTGACTTTCCTTCATGTAGGAGTGAATGACCCAAAACTTTAGGAATAATGAATAAACAGTCCAAACCACCTTCCATCACATTTTGATACATTTTAACCCCATAAATTTGGAGAAATCAACATTCAAACAAAAGTGCGGCATCTTAGGAACACATGTCTTAAAATGGCGGATTTAACTTTTCTTCACAATTTTAATTACTGAGAAAAGCGTTTGGGAGCAAATGGCTAAAAACTTTGGGAATAATTAGTAGACAGTTCAAACAACCTTCCACCAAATTTTGATACATTTTGTTTGGTCAGCCCCGTAGAAAGGAAAAGAGGGCCGTGGGGATTTCTACGGGCCCCTTCCTTTTAGTTCATTTTTTTTCTTTTATAAGATGGGAAAAAATTATAAGCTACGGGATAAGAGGTTTCTTTCATGGTGAAAGGAGTGATTGCTGATTTGATATACACAGTATGATGTAGCCGTAAGCGTTGAAATAAATTCAGTCCATCAAATTTGGATACGTACAGTCTGGTCCCATACATTTGGAGAAATCGACATTCAAAAAAATTTTGATATTTTAGGAACACGTGTCTTAAGATGGCGGGTTTGACTTTCGGTCACAATTTTAATTACTAAGGTAAGAGTTTGGGAGCGAATGACACAAAACTTTAGGAATAATGAGTAAGTAGTCCAAACAACCTTTCATCAAATTAAGCGGAGAAATCGACATTCAAACAAAAAGTGCGCCATCTTAGGACAGCCACCCTAAAAGCTTTTTCAGGATCACCGTTGTACTGGAGGAGAGGGACGGTATAGAAATATTTTCGAATGCGCACGGTTTCTGACCGAAAGAATGTCTCGCAATTCACCTTCAATTGGAGAATGACAACTGTCTGCGATTGGGTCAAATTTGTTACGTGGTGGTCATTCTGTCAGTGGCGGATCTAGAAATTTTCCAAGGAGGGTGTTTTGAAAGTAAAACTTTTTCCACCTCCGCCCCCTAAAAAACCGAGATGGATGTCAGTTTAAATAGTTTCTGAAGACACGTTTTATGATTTGATTCAACCGTTTTAAAATGAACATTGTAGACTGTAGTGTTGCAGATACTCAAAAAACAGGAGGAAAACTCAAAACTCAATCTTTTTCTTCTTCGGCCCGAAGGGGGTGTCCGAACCCCAAAAACATCTCCCATAGATCTGCCACTGCATTCCGTAGTCCGTACCAATTCCCCAGAAGCATGTCCCTTTCTGCTGTTGACCTCTCCGATTTTAGCCGCATTGGCAGGAAAGACTCTAGTATACACCGGAAGTATATAATTTGGGTGGTCCTGAGGTACCATGATGAGACCTGAAAAGTATTAAAGTATTAATCGAGTCCTAGGGACTGTACGTGGGCGTTGAGACGAATTGCGGAAGAGTCTTGATCAGTTTTTTCAAGCCCCCTGATGAACCTTGATAGGCTGCTAAGACGTACTTATACTGCTGGAGAAGTCTTTTGACCAGTTTTCGCGAGCCAGTGACGGATTCAAGGAGCCATCTTGGGAGGGGCAATTCAAAATAAGTAAAAAATAGTTAGTTTTATTACCCTCTTCCTCCTGAGCACTTTAAATTATTTTCTCGTCCTCACGACGCTGGTTCACTGAGGCAAATAAGAGTAGGAGCAAGGCGAGGGAGGAAGTGAGGGTACGAATCTTCAGAATCAACGTTTCTTCAGAAAATTCGACTATTTAGCCGGCATTTTGGACCATCAGTCGATAAAACAAAGATATCGCTGACCTTTTCTTTACTTCGATAAAAAAGATTTCTGCGATTGAGTCGCCATTTTTCTGCAGTTTCAGTTATTTAGTCGGAATTCTCAACAAAAGGTAATCGATTTTTTTTGTTGCTTGAATAGCAAATTTCTTCAGCAAGTTGCCGCGTTCGATTTCAGCCATGTCTGAATTCTGGACACATCAGGTCCACAACACATTAAAGTCGTTGAGCTTTTTATTGGCACTAGCGACGCTAAAGGCTTCGTATTACAGGAGTAGGATGTCAAGGTAGATGAAGAAAAGGAGCACAGACTGGGTGTGGAGGTGGCTGAGAGCACAAGAGGTCGGCAGTGAGGTAGGGAGTTCAGTTGGTAACGAAGAGAATTGGAAGCCGGACAGAAGAGGAGTATGTGGAACACGAGTGGTTCTTCGGAATGACATAGGGAACAGGTGGGAAAGCTGTGGGTCCGACAGAAAGGAGCGGATCAATCTGGTATGACCTATTCTCAGGCGAGTGTGGTTAGATTCAATTCTGAAAGAAGATAAATTAGGAAGGGGGCAGGGCTGGGCAGGGCTGATTAATAGAGGAGGCAGCTTTAAAGCGGATAAGGAGCATTTTTCCTGCCCCTATGTAAGGATCGTATTTCGGAGAAAGCATTTTAAGCCGGAAATGAGAGTAATTAGAGGAAACGGGCACTCTGAAGTGCAACACCTAGTGTTGGATTTCAAGTAATGAGAAAGTGTCTCTACACAGCGACTTAGAAACCAAAAATCGGATCATTATTTCCCTCGAATAAATGCCACTCCCATTACACTGCACGAATAAGAAACTGTACAAGTCTACAGGAAAGGAGCGTGAGAAAAACACGATTCTAGCGCACTGACGCAGTCCGGACTAAATTAAGAGATCATTTAAAATAGAATTTACTGGACCCAGTGACGGATACCGCTTTGAGATGTTAATACCAGACAGCTAACGCCATTCCTCTGGTTATCGCAGCTTCGTTAGCGCGGTGTAAAGATTTTCGAAGAAAGAGGAGTTTCATCTGTTATGGATTTTCGGTGTCTTATCAAGTATTTAGTATCGATTCGAATTAAAGTTTAGAATTCATTCAGCCCTATAGATGGCTCTTTTCACTCGTACCGACACACGAATTAATTAATTTGGACAAATACAATTACAAAACGAGCGGTTTCGGGGCACAGTAACGCCGCATTGTTTCGGCAGCGATCGTCGCAGACGACCGGACGCTATAGTCGAACGGTCGAAACGAACACGACATTTTTCGGATTATCGATCGATGGGAATGGACCACTTGATGGAGTATAACCGAAACATTCGGTTAATCTCGCTTTCGATTCTCAGTTCGGATTTATAGCTTCGCCATTAACTACCTGAATAGGCTGTGCGGCTCTGCACTCTCTGGCTCATTTCAACGAGCTTTGCTTATCGTCTTGCACGCACACACATCTATATAGTCTGTGCTCTAACTTCTGTAAGTTATCGCGCCAGCTTTGTAACACCTAATTACGAACAACTTATCTGATGTATTGCACCCTGGAGGAAGGCACTTTTGGTTTTACTTCATACGCGCGTGTCTTTCATAGCAGATAGTTATCGTTGGTACTTTGCTAATTTAGATTCAGTGTTGCCAGATCCGGTCCAAATGGACCAAATTTGGGGGTTTGGAAAATCTTTGAAATATTTTGGTCCAGTTTCTAGTCTATTCAATATTTTGATCCATTTCCTGGTTCTTTTTCCGAATTTGTAAATATTTAAAATGGAAATGGAATTTTTTCTTTCACTGCAACATAAAACATAACCTTTTCACACCTCTGGACGCTCTGGAGGAAGGGGGTCCGGAAGATAACAAACATGGACCCCATACTATCCACCAATTTTATCAATCCCTATCATTGGAGACACTAGCATTCCTAACAACAGTTTGATTGCCCATTACTTGGATTTGGTTCATTTGGTTTAATTTTGGCAAAGTACATCTGGCAAACACTGCCAGTCCAGTCGTTGATGGCCAAAAAGCAGGGATGTGGAAGCCGAACGATACAGCTTCCGCTTCCGGCTTCTGGCCTCTAATTCTCATCTAGCTTCCAGCCTCAATATATGAACTTCTGACGTCCAATTTTTTTCGGCTTTCGGCTTCTAGCTTCCAGCTTCTTTCTGCTTATTCTCACCATTTCACTTTCACTAACTTTTTTTCGCTCCCTTTCTGCTACTTTTTTAGATAAAAAAACATAAAAACCAATTTTCATAAAATTGTAAGACGCCGATTGGAAGCTGAAATACTTTCAGCTTCCGCTTCCGGCTTCCAACTTTCAACTCATTCAGCTTCCAACTTCTGGCTTCTCAAAACTATCCTAAAACTGCAAAAACTTCCAGCTTCTGACTTCCAGCTACCGGCTTCTCCGCATTCCAGCCAAAAAGAAGGCGAACACTGCATTTCGTGAAGAAAAGGGTTCCTTTGACACCAAGTGTTCAGAGGTGAGCATTTAAATGATTCGCCTCCAGATGTCACTCTAATATGTGTATAGCAGTACGCATAGCGTTACAGGCAAGCGCCATGCCCTTAAATATTTTCTCAGTATCTTTGTAGCCATTGAAAGGCCATTTTCAATGTGAAAATAGGCTTCTGCCAAAATTCTAAGGTCACATTCTAAATAAGCGCGAAAATTCGATTCCAAAAACCTATCTTCTTCCTTCGATGTAAAAGTTCCATTTTTCCCTTGCGGCGTTTATAGAAAGTCACTGTCAAGGTGAAAAAAGTTTTCCTCAAAATTATACAAATAGGATCAGTTCCGAAATGAGCGCAAAAAATAGGTTCAGAAACACTTTATCTTCTCTATGATGTTAAAGTGAGAACACTGGGCCTTACTTTGCGCTCAAAGATCATTCCACTGTGGAAACAGACATGAATCCAAATTTAAAGGTCACATTCAGAATCTGCACGAAAAATTTTAGTCCAAAAACACGTAACGCCGATTTTTTGTTACCGACTGCTCGATTACCTAGAAATAACTATTCCGATCAAAAATAAATCGTTGATCATTTTCGATTAATCAGCATTCAAAAATCGATTTTCTGGTTCAATCATGACTTTTTGATCATTTTTGATCGATCTTTCAAATACCTCATAATCGGTTTTCAATTTTTGATCGATCATTTTCAATTAATCGGCATTTAAAAATCAATTTTTGATCTCATTGTGAATTTTTCATTATTATTTTAATCCGCTTTCCTGTTTTAGTAAATCAATTAATCAAGTGATCAAAAAATCGATGATCGATTCATTTCCCCGACTTTTTGATCGACCCGATTTTTTGAAATGATCGATTTCCGATTTAAATCGATTATGAAATTTTGAATGATCGGAATGGTTACTAGAAATCAGCCTGAAAAACACTTGAAATGCTTTTTTGGCCATTTCCGCGCCTCTAAGATAAGAACCCACTGTGTACTCTACTGCTGGTTTTCTGAGAGGGATACATACACTCAGGGCTTTCACCGAGTCAAATACAAAACATGAAACAGCCGTATCACGTTACTCAGAGTTGATCTCACAAAAATTGCTAATTCAACGGTCCTTTTTCACCTATATAACTTCTTATTGTGCACTACTTCATCTGTGAGTAGTAAGATCGCTAGAAAACTGTACCTGACGGATCATTTTTATGCCAATTTGGATTCAGCGTGAGAGAGTTTGTTAGAATAACGTAATTAAGGCCCAGAAAGAAAGGAATTTTCAAAATTTCGAACTTTGTTTTGGATATGTTAACCGCGAAAACAAAATTGAGATCGAGTTCGATATTGGATCAAAGTGAACTACCGCTTTAGTTGGTTGTAATTGACCTAGCGGGCTGAAATTTGTAAGGTGACACCCAGGGCAGTTGCGCAACTTAGGTGGAGACAAGGGTATTATGTCCCCAGGCGGCAGTTTTTCTATATGGCGGCAAATTTTCAGAAGTGAAAATTTTTTTATTCAATTAGGAAAATTAAAAAGGGATGATTTTTTCAATTTTTTTTTAAATAGTGAACTTTTATTAACTAGATTTTTTCTGCAAAAATTTTTCAAAATTACAAAACTGAATTTTTAATAGAAGGGGGGGGCAAATGGTAAACATTCTTCGTTCCTAGGTGGCAAATTCCTTGTTGTGCTATTGGCCTAGAGACGTCGCTGTAGGGAGTAAAAGGGCAGATTATTCCAAAAAAAAGTTTTTCTGAGATATTTTAAAATTTTTCTCATAACGCTTTGACCATTTTTTCAAGGTTATTATCCCTGAATCTTATTCATTCATTTTTTGTTACGAGCTGTTCAAAGACCACTGATATCAAATCAAGATTAATTTTCAATTTTGTTCAACTTCTAAAATGTTGAGATTATTTTTAAAATTTTCCTCATAATACTTCAACCGTTTTTTCCCAAAGTAGCTACAAAATTTCCCATGGATCATTCTCAGTTTTAATGCCCAATTTGTTTCTAGCCTTCTGATCATATTAAACTAGTTAGATTTTTAATTTTGTCGAATTCTGATATTTTTTCAAAATGTTGATCATATAACGCTCCGACTGTTTTTCCAGGGTAACTACAATTTTCTAAGAATCTTACTAAATTTCCGCATAGTAGCTCTTCAAAGACTCCTGTTATTTGTTATCAAATTGAGCAAAATTTTAAATTTCATCGCGTTTTTTAAATTATAAGATTTTTTTCTTTAATCTTTGGCATAGCGCTTCAATTTTTTTCCGAGGTGACTAAAATTTTCACCAATCTTACTCAATTTTTGTATACGAGTTGTTTAAAATCTTCTAATATCAAATCAAGTTAGGTTTACAAATTTATACAATTTCTCAGATTTAGATTTTTTTTCTTCAAAATTTCTCTCAAAACTTAAATCATATTTCCAAGAAGACTATAGTTTTTCGCGAATTTAACACTCAGTTTGTGTATACGCGTTGCTTGAAGACTCCTGATATCAATTTAAGTTCAGTTTTGTGAATTTTTGCCAATTATCAATTTTTCTTTCTTTCGAGCATGAAATTTGAACCTTCAGGTTCAAGGTCAAGTTTAAAATCCCCTAACCCGAAAAAACCCTATTTTGACAGTTCGTTCAAGTTCTATTAGCAAAAAACTGATATTTGTATTATGGCTCAAGACTAGACCGAATCAAAACCTCTAATGTAATATTCGAAATCGTTAACAACCCCCGCCCACAAAAGCTCATTATTAAATTTCTTATCTTGATCAATCAAGTACAAAATGAGGCTGTAATCGGGGCCGACTCAAAAATACTCTGAGATATTCGGAATCAGATATCTAAAGAAGAACTTAATTGATGGTTTTTGAATTTCAGATCAGTCAATTTTGCCCATTTAGAGGGGGAAATCTAAATTTCGGGACAGAAACTGGGGCTGGATAGATTCGATACATATTCGAGCGATAGTTTTCAGAACACATTCACATTAGAAATTCAAAGTTAGTGGTACGTTGTGTCTTTACTCGAGGGATGAGGAGGACTCCGTCCCCCAACTATCAAAACTTTGCCGTTTTCGGGTTCAAAATTACGCCGATGTATGTCTCTCAACATAAACTTGTACAAAATAGCGTTTTTCTATAACGTATCTTGTCAGTCCAAATCGCAGTAACTCCCTTCGTTGTACATTCCAATTCCAAAACGCACTAAAAGTGCAGTTTTTGCAGTTTTCATCACCTTACACTTCCGTGAAGGATTAGGTTAACATTCGTCAAAAATTGAACCCGATACGCAATCAGTTACCCTCAGTACCCGCGGAAAAGTTACTCATTTGTAACCCTCAGTTACCCTCAGATTACCCAGAAACCCGTCAGTTACCCTTGGTTCCCCTTTAGTTATACCTGGGTAATTGGCTGGATTTAATTACCTTCTAGCTACTCGCGGAAAAGTTACCCATTTGCAGCCCTCAGTTACCCTCAGGTTACTCAGAAACGAGTCAGTTACCCTTGGTTCCATTTCAGTCACCTGCGTAACTGGCGGGATTTTGCGCATCAGGGAGGGGGAAAACATCAAAATTGAGATCTGTTAACAGTTCTTTGTGTTTCCCGATAACGATCCCTCGTTTTTTGAGGAGGGGAGTGAACGGGAGGGAGTACAATATTTTTGTATCCAAAATAGTGGTCTCAAATAAAGATCATTTTTCATATCGATATTTATCGATTTTTTTTTAAATATCGATAATTATTGATATTTTTTAAAAGGCTGTACAATTTCTAAAAATGAGTTATGAAGCTAAAAATTGTGAATCTAAGTTCGCCTAATCTTCTATTATATAAATTGATAGCCCGCAACGAATATTAAGACAGAATTAGATTATAGAAGGATACAAGAACGAACAATGAAAACCGCAGTATTTTTCATTTTCCCCTCGTGCCGCGTGCTTGCGTCCTTTTCGCTTCTCGTTTCTTTCTTCCAAAGCAAACTGATAACAACATTATCAAAAATATCGATACATTAGAAAACTTATCGATATTTTCGATAATTTTTATATCGATACACTTGAGACCACTAATCCAAAATTCTTCCTTCTAGAAATTAAACTAAAAACGCTTAATTTTTCGTAAAAAATGCTAAAAATTTCCTTTGTAGCCAATTTTTAAAATTTTTGGGCATGGGGGCGGGAGAGACAAGGTCTCTAGCGAATTTTCGTCGGGGAAAATCCTCCCCAAACGTCTCAGAATAGCCAATATTCAGAAATATGCAGTTATTTTTTTTTTTTTGGAAAAGCACTCCGCATATAAGGATTTCTAAATTATTTCTTCGAATTTATTCATTGCTGGCAAAATGTTGAACTTAATACACATTAAGGTGGAATAAGAAAAACCTACATACAATTCCAATAAATACTGAATTTAAAAAAGAAATAAATTATGACAGTTTTTTGAGTAGGTCTCAAAAAAGCTTTTTTTGAAAAGAAAAGAAAGAAAAAAAAAAGAAAAAAAACCTGAAACGTAGAAAATCCAATGCAGAATTACGACCTAGAAGTTTAAAATTTTGGGGGTTCAGGCAGGTATGAACAAAATACAATGAGCAATGCGTACCAAAAATCTAGTCTGGAATCATTTTTGCTTGAAAGCATTTTTCGTACGCGCCATTAATATCGAGATTTTTGAAACGAAAAAAAAAATTAATAAAATTAATTAGTATAGGAAAGGTGAAGGTGTGAGACTTTTTAGTTTATTGCTCAGGGCACCGTTCTCGACAGTATCCCGCGAAGACCCCGCTTGTTACCTCATTTGTCCTCCTAATTTTTTCAACTCATTTGTCTAGACACCAAGACAGGACCACGGTCGTATCCACCCTCTCATACCAGAGGAGGGAGAGGGGCAAACCAAATTTCAATTGGCTTTGCTAAATTGTAAATTTTCAGAAGGGAAAATTTCTAAAAAAGAGGAAGGTAATTACAGGCAGAAATACACTAAGTGATCGAAAAATTACTTATTTCAACCCGCAAAACAAGGAAACAAAACGGTGATCAGCTTCACTTAAATACCTGTACCCGCGAGTATACTACGATAATTCTAAAACAGATTTCGCATTTTATTCCTCGAAAATTAATCGTCGCTCGGAAGTATCTTTTAAAAAATCGCTTTCGTACAATTAAATCACGGTCGGATTAATCGGCATGGAAACTAATTAAGGTAAAAGTTTATTTGTCAAAAAGCTTTTGTTAATTATCTGATGACTGGTTAAATTGAATTCGAAAACAACACAAATTCCACGGCTGGCGAAATTTTGTAAAACATTAACGTTCGCCATCGCATCGCCACGCCTGGTTGAAAACTTTATTCGGAAAATAGTAAACAAGAGAATCAAAGCACTCTTTGATGTTAATTTCAGTTAGAGCAGATAAAAGTTCTAAATTACGATCGGGGAGTTAGTGTGCAGAAGATAAAGCTCTATTGTTGAGCCGAACGCTGCGTTAAAGCTATTCGCCGGATGCCGCACCCTCTCGCCGCTCCGGCATATCGGTATCAAACCGTAATTTGTTTGAAAATCGGTTAATCCGCAAAACTTCGCCCCCTTCGTATAATGGAAGTTGGCTGCAAGAACGAAAATCCTTTAATTACCGGATCAGAAAGCGCGCGGTTAATTCGTCATACATAAGAGCCGAACAGAGCAGCGACGGCCTTTCTGCGGGGCGGAATACTGCAATACTGTTGTAGGCCTGGAAGCTCAAGGACTTCATGATGAAACCCCTAAAAAAAATTCTCGACTTTTTTACCTGTTTGTAGTACTGGTCCTCCAGAATAAAACGCACTAAGCGTGCTTACCCCATCGACGTGAACAGTATCCTCGGAAAGAGGCTGAAGTCCCTAAAATCGTTTTTTGGTCTGTATGAGAAAAATCGGACCACTAAGCAACGATGTCGAAACGGGGAGGGATTACAAAGTATCATTTATAATCCTCTTTCCACCCGCCGCCAGCAAAAAAGTCAAAAACTATTTAGCAGATTGATAATACTGCGCCTTGACTTGAAAAGTTAGACGAGAATTGTTAACTCCTCTTCCTGAGACCATTTTTAGATTCGGTGTAGCCGAGCCTTATATAATGGAAATAATAATGAAGTTCTACGCGACGTTTCTTAGAAGTGAGAAATGTTTCGTAAAAATAGACAAGGCAGGTCTGGCAATCGACACGGTTGCCAACCTAATGAGAAGTAGGCTGTAGAAGCTTCATTAATTCTTATCACCAATGCGCCGTAAAAAATCATGTTTCCTGAGTGGTCCAGACTTCAGCTGAAAGGCCGACCCTATTACTACATTACATTACATTTGTGTGAGAAGGCGCTGCATGCGCCGAGTGCTCAGACTTTGTAGTCCATTGCACTATTCCTCAAGTTACTGTTAAGGATCAGCTCAGTAGCCTCATTTTTATAGCTAAAGTGAGAATTTTACTGAGTTCTACCGCTTTGACTTCACTGAGTGCTGGATACTCTAATTCCAGTGCTTCACGTCTTGTCCCGGCTATTGCCGGGCACTGACATATGGTTTGAAGGTTTCTTCCTCTTCTCCACAGTACCTACAGGAACCGCATTTCGCCACTCCTATTTTACCCATATACCACATGTGTTTTATGGCCCCATGGCCAGTTAGTAGTCTGACCATGAGCCTTGCAACTTGGCATACTTATTGGGGGCGTCCGCTTTCAGAGTTTTGCTGATTTTCATGCCACTGGCCAGCCGCCCGTGCATTTCCGTCTGCTCACTTATCTAAGCCTTCACTTTGGATTTTATAACGCTTCATGCTACAGGAAGACACGGCCTGGGTGTTGACAGTTCCTTTTTTATGCCCTCCTTCGCTAGCTTGCCAGCGATCATGCTCCCTTTTATGCCACGAAGTCCTGGTGTCCATAGTATGGTGACACGGTTCTCTTAAGCAAGGGTGTATAATTTGTGAACACACTCCGCCACCACCAGGGATGTAGTGTGATGATAGTGCCTTAATAGCCCATTGACTGTCTGTACAGATATAGAACTGCTTATTAACAAGGCCCTTCTGCTGGCTTCTGTCAATGGCCGCCGTGATCGCCATTACCTCTGCTTGGAGAATAGTGACGCCGTTACCCAGTGCCCTTGAATAGTTGTCCACGCCTTTTGCATTCGTGATTTCGATTCCCACACCTTGGTCATTCTTAGAGACATCTGCAAACAATACATTCTCCTTTTTTCCTAGAATGCTTGGTCACCTCTTTTCCCAAGCCTCCCATGCGGATATCAGTGTACGGCACGGCTTGTCAAAGAAGTGTTCCATCGCGATTTTATCCTTCGGCATCCCAAAGCATTTGTCCATCGTCCCCGCTATCTCCCATATCTTTTTGTGGCCTGTTTTTTTGACCTGAAGGTTTAGTTGGCCCAGACGATAAGCCCCCATTATCGCAACTGCTTCTCTAGCAGTGTGAAGTAGTGGCAAGTTTAGGAACCTTTCCAGTGCCCTAGTCGGCGCCGTTCTCATAGCCCTCGTTGTCACTACGCATGCGAGCCTTTACAAGTGGTCTAGATCCTCGTTGACTTTGGCCAGGTGGACCCGGCCCCACCACACAATGGCCGCATATGTGATTCTGAGACATATTACACACCGGTATATATCCAGTGCGTCATTTTGGGAGAGAATCCCCAGGCCCTGCCGACAAAACTGCGGCAAGCCCAAAGAGCCTTAATCCCCTTTCTTATTTTCTTTGAGACGTGATCCCTCCAAGAGAGTTTTTCGTCAAGATATACTCCTAAGTACTTCACCTTTCCTATGAGAGCTAACGGTCTTTCCTTATATTGCACCTTGATCAACTCTTTGCCCTTCCTTTTGTGGGTGAAAAGAGTGATCTCAATGTTGTCCGGGTTTATCGATAACTCCTTTTTCACACACCATTTTTCTACACATCGGAACCCCTCACGGCGTTAACTCCGCGATGGTTCCCGGAAATTTGCCGGTCACCACCACAGCCAAATCGTCAGCGTAGCCCTGTGGGTATATTTTTTGACCATTTAACTCATCCAGCAAACTGTCTACCACTAGGCTCCACATTAGAGGAGAGAGTACTCCCCCTGTGGACAGCCTCTGATGGTCGTTGCTTGGATTGTTATCAGGATCTCCCTGACTTTTAGCATAGATACAATCCAGCCTATTAAGCTTTCCTTCACTTCCCTGTCCCTCAAAACTGTTTCTAGTGATTTATGAGAGGTCGCGTCAAACGCTCACTGTATATCCATGAATGTTGCCAGGACATAGTCTCCGCCAGTCATCCCTCTCTCAATTGCCGTCACAAGCGAGTGCAGTGACTCTACTGATATGACTGCCTGTATGCCCTTTTCAGGGTAACCTCCCTTTAGGTGCCTGTTTGACAAGTCTTTCCAAGTTTTTTAGCATGAACGACGAGAGACTTATAGGTCTGTAGGATTCGACCTTAGAGGGGTTTCTGCTTGGCTTAGCCAAAAACACCACTCTCACACCCATCCATGATCTTGGAATGTGCCCTGGCGCTAATGGTGCTCTGGGGACCCTAATGAACAGTCCCTTTATGGTCTCTAGTCCTGTCTGTAGGTAGACTAAGTAGATGCCATCTGGGCCCGGTGCTTTGTATGGCGAGAATGTGTTTACCGCCGACCCTATTACTAGATCGCCAAGTGACCTAGCTTGTCAACTCACATTTTTGTGTCTTATATGACCTCGCTGCCATTAAATTAGCTTTCATGACGCGACTAAGGCACGGAAGAAAGCTGATTGTACCAATAGCTCTTTTCCACGTATCAACATACATACTGTAACATAACTCGAGTAGATAAACTTATGGTCAGATTTTTGAAAGGGTGGATAGATTAACTTTCAGGAAAAATGAAAAAGAGAGACCATGAAGAGTCATGAAAAATGGAACGCTAGTGAGTTTCAACACAACAGATCCACTAGTTCACGGAATTTCAATCGAATTTCCAACCAATTTTCCAAGACCGATGACTCCGGAGACTGCTGGGGGGCATCGAGCAAAGTAATACCGCGTGGTAGAGTAAATAATCGAGGGTAAGCGAGCAGAGGCCAAACGGCTCTATAGTCGGATATTTTCATCTGATGGTACCAATTGTATTTTGTGCGTTGTATTCTCCCCTCCCTCCGTTTAGTTACCATTGATGAGATAGCACGAATCGGCAGATTTTTTTAACTGCAGGTGAAGATACTGATATGTCAATCCTTTTGATTATTTCAAGTATGTAGAAGATATGTCAATTATTTCGATCATTGATAAATTATTTTAATCATTGATAAATCGATTATTACTATCATTGATGAATCAATTATTCTGATTATTAATGAACTGATGATTATTTTGGTCATCAGTGGATCAATTGCATTTATTATTGTTGTATAAATTACATTAACCATCTGATTATCTTCATTATTTTATTTATTTATTTATTTAATAAGTGGCCCTCACTACAGCCTTGAAGGCCATTATGGGGTGTTCTACAATTTTGTATTATTTATATCTTTATGGGGATATGGGAGAAAAAAATGATAATAATAATAATAATAAAAAAAAGTTTAATATTGTATGTAAATACATGCATCTGTGCGTAAGAGTGAGTGCAGAGCGTGGAGATAAGAAGGAGGGGACATTGGCAGCCAAGGAAACCATATTTTTCCAGTTTGGTGACGCTCCAGGAAAGAGAAAGAGAGTGAGATGGCGGCAGAAATGTCTTAAAGCGGTACCTCATTTGTGCGAAATAGTTCATGAAGAAATTCAGATCTGCGGGAATCAAAAATATCTAGGTTTCTTAATTACTGATTATTGTATTATAAATTATCAATGTATCAATTATTTTGACTATTGAGACATCAATTATTTTATTTACCGATATGTCGGTTATTTTGATTACGGGGTCAGGAGGGAACATGTCATGAAATATGGTATAGGTATCAAATTTAATAAGATTTTGAAGGTCGCTGAACTCGTTTTTGTTATTATTTTATTCGATTTCAGTAGTCCTTCACAACAGACTTGAACGTCCACTGACAGAAGGTGATTATTATACGAGAATTGAGAAATGAGTAGAAATTGAAGAGGCAAAAAAATACGATGTGGATATCAAATATCAGGTTTCTCAGGTCACTGCCTTCAAGTATGTCTATGCCTTCATGACAGAAGGGGAGTATCGATAAATATAAAAGAATACATACGTGAGGGATATCAATTCATAAGCAAGTATAAGACATAATAAAAATGTAATAAATCATAAAAAAGATACAATCATACGTGGAAATAGAATACGTTCTTATGGGTTATTAGCTGAAGTTTTTCCCGAATAACCAGTGTTGTCTACTCTCTTACAAATTTTCAGGAAATTTTGTCAAACCCCCAAAATTTTTAGCGTGTTTACAGCATAGTTTCATGGCTTCCAAATTGTTTTTAAACAAGGCTCCATTTTTTTGGTGGATCTTCTGAAACTGTCTTAAGAATTTTTGTCTGACTATTTCTCAAATCTTTTGAATTTTCATGACACTTTAAAGTACATCCAAAAGCTTTAGAGATAGCTTTGACCAAGGCTGGAAGGTTCGTACCTCCTTGTACCCTCTCTCCCTCAGAAAAAAGTTGAAAATAACTATTTTACTGCTTATCTTAACGAGACTTAAAGGGTCGTATAAGCATCTGGAAGAGTGCAAAAGAGTCTTAGTAGAAGAAATAACAAATTTTAATAAATTGAAAAAGTTTTAGAGATGGCCTTGAAAAATTCTGGAATAGTCTTAAAGAATAAGATACGTCTGAAAGAATTAAAAAATCTATGAGGATTACCTCCTCCCTCCCCCTCCAAGCCAGAAAAAATAGGAAAATACTCACTTTACTGCTCAATTTAACGAATTTTAAAGGGTATAATACAAGTCTGGAAGATTCTTAAGAGAGAAAATTGAAAATTGTAGGGAAACAACAGTTTAAATAAATAATCAACTTGTTGGGGAGAGGGTAAAAAAAGGGAAAAACGAGAAAAAGGACAATAATGATGAAGAATATTATTTTAACTTCCTTCCATGGAGAGGGAGTAAAAAAGGGTACTTGACGGCGATTGATATGACAGTGGCCTGCAAAACGGATAATCTCGTCAGCCTTTCTAGTCCCACTCCTCTCTTGCACTAATAACTATCCAAACAGAACTCAACAAATTAGTCCACCAAACCTTTACCTACACAACAAATGAGAACACGGGACATGACAAGTTCGTTCACTATACGGTATTAGTATTACCCTATTCAGTATAATGTGGTACAGGCAGGTCTTTGCTTCAGTAGCTCTGGCACTGAAGACAGGATAACAACCGAAAACTTTCCGAGGAAAGTACGCTGCTTACAGTTGAAACTGGTACACACTTCAAGAACTGTAGGTAAAATGTGTGAAGGTAAAAAAGAGCTTTTATGATCATATTTCCTGTGGAAGAGTCTAAAGAGTCTTTGTAGAGTCTGAAATGATAATCTTGAACAAGAATGAAAAAGTTCTAGAGATGGCCTATCAGAATACTGGAAGAGTTTTGAAGAATAAAATGCATCTGAAAGAATTTCAAAAAAACTATGAGGGTATATCTTCAACCCCTCTCCCTCCAAGCCAGGAAAAAATTACAAAATACTCATTTTATTGCTCATCTTAACAAGTCTTAAAGAGAGTCTAGCATACGTAAGTGGGAAAGTCTTAAAAACGTCTCATTGTCGACTCAGGAATATCTTAAACTAATCCAGGAAAATTTCTTTTGGAAGACTCTCTGTCGAGTAAAATACGTCTGGAGGAATTTTAAGGACGTATTGGGATGAATCCCCCTTCCTTCGGACGGGAAAAATTGAAAATTACTGATTTTTTATAACTCAAATCGTAGGGGGGAAAATCCCTCACTAGCTCCGCTCGCAGTTATATTAGTTATGAGAGTTTTACTTTTTTTTCAGACATAAAATTGAAGAGTGATCAAATATTTCAAACCGGTCTAATTTTCCACATTTTATGGTCTTTTCTTTTCACGTGTGGCAACATTGATCCCAGGGCGATAATCCTACAATGAAAACTCTCGTCGAATGACTTGTTCTTTCTGCTGGCACAAGTCCGACGCTGCCAGCGCGTTTCGATCAACTTTGCCACAGGTCTTTGGGTTGTTTAAGAAATGGCTGACATGGATTTGGACCGGTTTGGAATATCACTCCTCAATCATAAGCTATTCCCCCGTTCACTTCAAAATTATTCTGTGTACGCCACTGTCCAGAGCTACTTAGTTTCTCAGCTTTTGAAGTCGAAATACCCACTAGCAGTGCTAAACTGATTGTACACTACTGAACAAAATGAAATTTTTTGTTTGCAAACGTATTTAAGGAGGTGATTCTTGAGTACTTTTCAACGCTGAATACAGTGCCGTCGGCCGATTTTCTCTATCACGTCTAGTTTTTCTGATCAAAAACTATAAAAAATTCAACTGAATCTGTTCGAAAAGAGGTTTAGGAACTGAATGTGGTCATACTGATTCGTGTTGTTGTGTGTTGCGGTCGTGTGTGGTGGTGTGTATTCCGTCTGTTTGTTTTCTGTTATTGTGGTCTGATAACACTGATAATATCAGTCAGTGGTACCGCTTATTCCACTGCAAAAACAAAATGGAAACGAATTTCAGTCGTTCAGAACTCCGAATTGTGACGTGATAGAGGAAAATGGGTCGCAGTATCGTGTTCAGCGTTAAAAAGTACCTCAGAATCACCTGTCGAAAAATGTTGTGCAAAATAGTTGTTCAGTAGTGTTATTATTCCACTAATGGACAAGTAATATCCTAAAAATTTGAGCTCGACAAAGTTAACGGATCTCCCATTTTATGAGAACCTACTTTGGCTTTCGATTCCCAATCATCTACAAAGGACACAAAAATAAAATTACAGCAATTTTATTGACTCTTAGCATAAAAACTGTTCTACTTTTACATGCCGAGAGTCAATAAAATTCCGCCGACTGTTACAACTTTTCAGAAGAAAATTAAAGAAAATGTTTTAAAAACTAATAGATCTTATTTTTGAAACTTTTTGGGGTGGGGGAGAGAAAAGGGGATGGATAAAGGGAAAAATGAGAAAAATGAATCATGATGAAGAGTGTTCACTTTTCCACAGTCTCCCATGGAGACGGAGGGGGTATCGATTGTTACGGTGGTGGGCTGCAAAATCGAATTTCCCGACAGCCATCATTTTTAATAAATAATGAATGTAAGTATGAAAGTTTTGTTTCAAAACATTTTTTATCGATGCGAAAAGCTCTGGAACCTTTTGAAGCTCCAACTCTCCATTGATGATGCCGCTCATGGCCGAAAAGGTGGGGACTCTTAACATGTTGCTCAAGCAGAGCAAGTGTTACATGTATGCAAAAAATCTGCTTGTACGGAAGTTTTGGAAGTTTACACCAGTTACTCTTGATCTATATGTATAGAAAATATCCGAAAGAGCTACGAATTCAGAGCTGAAGACACTCGTTATAGAATATCAGAGATCTGACTCCGAAATCTAAATCGCGTTCATACCGCAAACGTATAATAAACATAATTAAGTCGAAAGCGGAAAAGCACACCCGTAAGACTATTTTGACGTTCCAGCTACCAGAAAGCAGAGAACGTGCGGCTGCCTACAAGCTAGAAAAAAAAAATACACATTTTACTATCACCGAAAGTATTTTACGACCGCTATATATTTTACTTTCGGTAAACAAAGTTGAACAGCAACAGCAAAACGGTATATATCCACCGGAGCGTCTTCTTAATTATATGCACGAATGAGAAATGTTGCCCCGGCGAATTTTTTTTTTTCCCCCTTTTCCTAATCCGGACGTCAATGCATTCTAAATCTATACTAAGAAATTGCGTACCCGGTATACGGGGATTTACCTATGGGGTACCTAATTAATTAGGAGTAATTAAAACGGGAATTAGGAACGTGCTCGTGGCATCTGCGAACGCTCTGATGCCAATTTCTGCAGACGCATTTATTTGTAAATTATATAATTTGTTCATCTTATATATGTGACATTTCGATTTTTTTTCGCGTTCGTCTGGTGTTACACTCGCATACATAGTCGCTCACTTTGCAGCAGACCACAGACAGGATAAATTATCGCCACATTCGGCCGCAGACCGCACCGCACAGCATCGCATCAATATAAAACATGGACATATGTTTCACAGCTCAATGACAGAGACGATTTTTCTTATTACGTAGAATTTTTTATAAAATTCAATTCCTCGGCATCGATTAACGCCTACCAGACGAGCACGCTCACGTTTGTACGGAATATGCAGGAAACACTGAAGTTTGTAAATTCGCAGCCTCAAATATAACACCTCTGATTAACCGCTTCCATATACTAAAAAAAAAACCTCGTTGGACCCCTTCGACCAGTGCAAATTGCTCGCGGCTGACGTGCCTGATGTGTGGCGCAGTGGTCAGAGCGAATGATACATTTTGATGCATGTTAACGGGGTTCGTACCTTGACAACACCAAAAACAAATTTTGAATCTATCTTAAGACGGGTTTCCTTTTTCTTAATGGGTGTTTTCAAAACTATTTTCTTCTTTTCTACGTATTTCCCCTCAATTTACCTATTTACCAATTTTGAATATATCTTGAGACGAGTTTCCTTTTTCTTAATGGGTATTTTCAAAACGATTTGCTTCTATAAAATTCTACTTTTGTTCGTCTTCTTCTTTTCTTCTTTCAAATTGGCAATATTCCATGTTCCAAGCAGTGGTCTTAAGCGATGTAAATTTTAAGTGTTTCTTTTTTTAAAGGATGTTTATAAAGCTATTTTCTTCTTCTTTAAAAATCTGCGTGTTTTTTTTTCATTTTTCTTATTCCCAAATTACCAATATTCTATATCCTAAGCAATAGCCTTTAGGGATGTGACGTTATCAGTATCAGTATTACCTACAATGGAATCGTGAAATTCTTTCATGAATATATTTTAGACGGTTCCTATAAAACTATACTCTTCTTCTTTAAAATTCTGCGTTTTTTTCTTCTTTTTTATTGAAGAGATTAAAGAGATGCAGATGATTATTATACCGGCTAGGCATTTTCAATGTGGGAAATTACAATCGTAATACATACAATAATAAACAGAACATATAGCACGACCTGTGACACAATTACACAAACATACCAACTGTTATCAAAGCCGTTATCTATGAAGTTTTTGAATGCCTCTGACTGGGACTGTGCAAATTGTAGAAGCGCTAGCGTCGAATAGGTTATAACGTAAACCATCACCATTCGAACTTTAACCTTCTGAGGTCTATTCTGAAATATTTTATTAAAAATAAAAATAGTATCATAGAGATGTATCTCGAGTTTATATTCCACCAAGTCAAAGCGGAGCGAGAGACTACTGAGTACAATCATATGCTTATCGGGATACACCGATAAGTTCTTTATGATAGGTAATATTTATTACTATTGAAACAGGGCGTGACAATGAGCAAAAGTACCCTCAGTACTCCTACTGAGGAAGTGAAATGTACAGGATAATTCGATCACTTTTCATTTTGGAGATAGAGAAGAATGGGTAATTCGATTTGATTTCCAAATATTACAAAGCTTACACATTTATGAAAAATCAATTTCATGCTTCATTTTCTTTCTATTTTTCCAAAATATAAGCAAATGATCAAATCGTATAAAAGCCTGTTTTTTTCTGCATGGGAATTTACATACAATTTCGTTTCATACATGAAAAGTTGTATTTTGATCGTCTTCTATTTTGTTTCTTCTTAGGTACCACGGTATTTCTAGATAATCTGTTGAAAATTGTTTTCATGTTTTATAACTTTTGATACATTTTATTAACAAATTTCTTTCGGAGCACTCATCAATTCATTTATTCTTTATTATAAGAATTCACATCTTGCAATATTATACAACCGTCCAAAGGACGGTAGGGTCAGCTAGTATACTCTATTTTTGAGGATAGTCATGAAGAGTTTTCCTATATTAGATGACAGGCTAATTGGACGGTAGTTACTTCTATCAGTTCTATCCCCCTACTTGAACAGCAGTATCATCTCTGAGACAAGCCATAGTTTGGGAACTAGTGAGGTTGCTAGTATACTATTAAATATATCTGTTAGAGGTTCTTCAATTGCCTCTGATAGCATTTTCAGGGTTTCATTCTCACTATCTCCTGGACCTGAGGCTCTACTGGCTTTCAAGTTTTTTATCGCCCTTCTAACCTCTGTTTTTAGTATAGGTGAGACTACGTCATTCTTGTTTGCCCTCAACTTCCAGTCAGTTCCCCTCGCTAGGAGGTTTTGCCTTTCATCCTTATATACATTCGAATAGAATTCTGTTGCTTCCTTGATTATCCCCTCTCTACTATATGTTTCTGATCCGTCCCTCTTCTTTAGTTTAGGGAACATGTACATCTGGCTGCTTATTGCTCTTTTTGTTCTTTTGTTTGACAAATTGTCCTCTGTTATACTTTTTACTATCTCTTCGTCATATTCTTTAATGTTCTGCCGTATTTTCCTTCTTATTAGCTTATTTAGTTCTGCCAGTTCTATGTTTTCTTTTTTCGTTCTGTTAGCCTTAGTTTTTATTCTGTTCCTTTTTTCTATCAGCCCCTTAGTCTCTTTGCTCATCTTGTCATCTGTGCCTATTTTCGTTTTACTTTTGCCTACAGCCTCTGTTACTCTTTTGATGGTCATCTCTCCGTTTTTGGACACCCTCCCGCTGCTTGTCTGCATTTGCCAATAACTCACAAGAAAGAGTAACGAAAAGGAATTATCATTTCTATGGAAATTAATTTCTGTCGTTACTTCGGCAAACAATGAAAAACATTTCCCTCCCGCACCCGTGGATCCACGCCTGAAGCTCTGTCATCCTACTACCTCCTAAAATATGTGTAGTGTAACATTTTATATGCTTTTGTACCCTAATAAAAAAAATTTCCATGGAAATTTCTATTAATAACACGGCTGCAGACTGTAAATGTCAAACACTGAATTCGTGTCGAGGGAGCATGTCGGAGGAAGCATGTCGGGGAGAGCGTTAAGTTTTCGAGCGTTACGGTTTTCGGTCAAGTATACCCAGCAGTAAGAGCATGTAAAATGCGAAAAATAAATTTCCATGGAAATGTCAACCACTGAATTCGTGTCGGGGGAGCATTACAGTTTTCGCTCAAGTATACCCAGCAGTAAAGCATACAAAATGCCGAAACCCCGACGTCTCTGAGGTAATGCTCAAAAGGGCACTAGCTTCGTGTTGGGAGGAGAGTGTCCCCTGGCTGGAAGAATAAATTTCCATGGAAATGTATAAACACGATTTTCGCTCAAGTATACTCAGTAGTATGTCATAGTAACAGAATCGTTACGGGGAGAGCGTTACTGTTTTTACTCGAGCATACCCCATAGTATGACGTCATAGTAACAGGAGCGTTACGGGGGCCGTTACGGTTTTTGCTCAAGTATACCCAGTAGTATGACGTCATAGTAACAAGAGCGTTACGGTAGAGGACCGTTACGGGGGGAGCGTTACGGTTTTAGCTCAAGTATACCCAGTAGTATGACGTGATAGTAATAGGACCCGCACCCAACAGGCTTCACCGGGGATCAGAACCTAAAAATTAGGGGTGGATACTTTAAAAATACAAAAAAAAAAAAAAAAAGGTTTTATGAATAATCGAATTCATTTTTGAGGTCACTTCTTTAGTCATACTCACCTAAGCTGATCCACATGGGGTTGAAACGTGCAATCATTAATGTTATGCTGGTGTACAGTATAGCAGCATAACATATTTTAGGTACTGTGAATATTGCACGTGTTAGCCTCTTGTGGATCAATCTGGACGAGTGTGACTGAGGAAATGACCTCATAAATGAATTCGGCGACTCAAGAAACCCTATTTTTGATAATACATCAGCATAATATGTAAAATGGATGACTGCACGTTTCAGCTTCCTGTGGATCAATTTGGGTGGGAATGACTTGAGCAATAACCTCAGAAACGAATCCAGCGATCCAGGAAATCGTATTTTTGATATACTTGAAATACCCGCCCCTAATTTTCAGATTATGACTCCCGATGGAGTCTGTTGGATAACGGTTAGGATCAAACTGACTTCAAAAATGGATGTAAAGAGTGTGAAAACTAAGTAAACAGATTCTTATTCATTTTTATCATGACTTTGGGAGCTGTAGTGAAAAGAATTCACTTTTACCAAAATTAATCACCGGCCAATGACTTTTAGAAATTCTTTCACTAAGTTTTGGTAGGTACGTCTTTGTTACAGTATAGAGACCATTTAGTTCTAGTCGAACAATTTTTTTTTCTTTTTTCAAAACTTTATGGCTCCGGACATGGCGATTTCCATGAATCAGGATAATGTGCATCAGCGATTTTTAAAAGCATATAATAAATATTATCAATAAATTATCCGCCATGTTATTTCCAGTATACTTACTAACTGCGTTTCTTAATCAGGTTTAATTTTCAAAACGTCGACTTACCTGAAATAAAAAATAAAACAGATTTGTTAGTTCACGTTTCATGGTATTGTAATTCAGGGCACATGTAATTAAGGCCACAACTACTAAGAGAGATCAAAGATGTAAACCCTCTCCTTAGCAGTGTATCCAGGAATATAGCAAGGGGGGGTTGGCCTAACCTACGGGGTATTTTAAACTAAATTTATTTTCTATTGTTCCTGAGATCCGCATTTTCCTGAATTTTAAGCGCACGGCCGTCCCAAGGGTGGAGGGAGTGTGTCAGACCCATACCCCCTCGTGTATATGGCCCTGCTCTTTAGCCTTCTGAATATATTCTCATTTTTGCCTAAATTTATTCGTAAATCAAAAAATATTAACTGGCTAAAATTTAAGAACACAGTACGATTATAACAACTCGACGACTCTCTACTGAGACTCCTCAAAACTGTGTCAAAAAAGTACACTTTAGTACTGCATCAAGATTTGTTTAGATTTTTGTATCGTTATATGACTCAAGATGGTATGAAGGCACTCGTAGATGATACTGAGGTTACTCAAGACTGTGCTTAAAAATAGATTTTCATTTTTTATTACATTTTTTATTATATGTGGACGTCCACGAGAAAAGGGACATAGTTGTCGTATGGAGTTGAGCACAATACAATAAACAAGAGAGAATTATCTATCCAACAAGTCGTTGTCGAGTCTGCTAGATGAAAAACTCGACGGAGAAGAGGAATTCAAACGTTGAGTACTCAAAAAACTCATTTTACAGAAACGTAGTTTAAAGTTTTCCAAAGTGAAAATGCAAATTTTGGGAACAGGTGAAGAGCTGAAATGAAACGGGAATGGTTGGAATAGATCAGGCACCATCAAAAACGGGTAACCGCACTGAAATTAATCATCTTGATACCTCTGGAGTCTGGACCCATGTGAAAAAGTATAGAGAACAAAATCGACATCAATGTACCTTTTATACAAAAAGTTTATTTTATTTATATAGAACTATATAAAAACATCGGGAACGAATACTGATGAAGAAAATGAATGGTGTGGTAGGACGTATGGCGATGCACGTATTCCAAAGTGACCCCTATGACACCGCACCCCCAGCACCAGAAATAACCCTTTCGGGCATCACATCAGTGGCGAAATGAATACTAATAAACAAAATGAACGAAACAAAACTCATAACTTGCGCATCCTTTGAGGGACTGCCTATAAATTATAAATGGATTGCTGACTCGGAAATTTCAGTGCTATAAAATGTTATGACATCCTTACACTATATTAGGCTTTTGATTCTAAAATTTTAGCACCAAAAAATTATTCTAAGTATCCAAGTTCTCATATTTATTATGTGGCAGTTTCTATAAAAAGGGGTAACTTTGTCGATTGATTGAAGTCTCAGAAAATGCGGAAAAAGAAAAAAAAATCAATTTTGAAATTTTGCTTGATTTCTATATAAAAAACAACATCGCAATAATGAAGAGACAAAATTTACGCGCATAAGAGCGAAGAGAGAGAGAGAGAGAGAGAGAGAAGAGAATGAGAAAAGAATGCGAATGGGAGCTCACGAATAAATCCGATGTTCTGAATTGTTACCACGCAGAAGAGCGAAAAATTACCTTTCCAACAAACCCTCGTGGAGGCTGGTAACGTGATTCCGCGGCGAGTTAGAGCCGCTTGACGGAGTGGGAGAAAAAGGTGTGTCTAACTTTAAACGCGTTTTCCCCAAAAACGTGTTTTCGCGCATTCTCGTTACACTCATCTTTGACCGCTTGTATTTCCGGAACAAAAAACGCTACAAATCTCGCCGATAGCTCGTTGGAATTGGCATTCATTACTCTATTACGTACTGTCCATAACTCAAAATTGGTCGGAACGACAAAGTTACCCCTTTTATAGAAACTGCCACATATAATGAATATAATTTCTGAATTCTGATCAACTTTTTTATTTTCCATCATTTAAAGAGAGTATGAAGTAGCCTAATTTTCTAACTCCCTTCAGAAAAAAATTAGCATAATTTAAAAGAAAATCTAGCTCTCTTTGGCACTTTTTTGAAAGAAATATAGCGCCAACAGAATTTAAGATCGGACTGGACGTCTATTTTTTTTTTTTGATCTCACGCGATAACGAAGCTACATACAGCGTTGTGACAAAGAACACAAGTTTTCCTATTGGAATCAGTCATAATCTCAAAACTGATTTTTCCACTCATTTTTACATAATTGGCTGTAGCGTCATAAACATCTTTGTTATAGTATAGAAGACAATTTTGTTTTTGTTGATTTTTTAAACTCAATTTTTACCATTTTTTAAAGTAAAACTATAAAAATTTCCTTATGGAAATGCCCGTCATAGTCCCATTAGGCCACATTTATTCCCAAAACGCATACAACTTCGATAAAAGCCGTTTTATGAAGCACCCTATTGCCTATCCTCAATATTGAAGGGGCTCCAGAAATTTGGAAATTTGAATGATAAAATTTAAGCTTTGGAAAATCTACGGCATGAATTTAAATTATTTGCAACATTCAACTTTTAAATCGTGCAATTTCAACGAAATTCAGTAACAATAATTCCAAAATTGTACAGCGAAATCTTATTAATCAAAATATATTTCTTGCATTTGTTGAAGATGGCTAAAAATAATGCTCTGAAAAAGAAATGTCCGAACACTCTTGGTTGCCTATCATTGATCTTGATGAAGCTATCGAAGTCTAAATTTATGTGACTTGAATCTTAGCGCACATTCAGTAATACATTTCTTTAAATTGTGTAACCCCTTCAATATTAAGTACAGGCAATATAACTAATTGGGTTAAGTCTTTGTGGTATTCTTGCTGTTCTATCCACTGCTGATCCTGAAAAATTTTCTAAATAAAAATTTTACCATCAAATTCTCAAAAAGAAGCACTATTACCAATTTCAAAGCATTACAGTCTTACCAATTTTGGGAATACGTCGTATGTGTACATGAACTTTCTGCTCTAACTGAGTAAGCACTCAGATATTCGTTCAATTTGTCCTCCAAGATTGGGAAACCCTACACAAGCTTATAACCGCATATACTCGTAATTTTGTCCGGAGGATAACCTAAGGATGAATAATCGGTTCAGCGGTGGCAGCCTAGATTTTTTTGAGGTGTAGCAAAACTCCATTTTGAAAAGAGTAAAACATTTATGATTTTTCGGGGTGAAGCAAAAATTTTCAAGGTAATTTCAGGGGCTCCTATCACCAAAATCGCTCCCCCCTCCCCCAAAAAAATAAGAAAAAAAGTTGTTCTTCAGCGCAAAAATTCTCTACTTTTTTACTACAACTGCAAAACCTATCTGTACTCTGTCCTCTTAGATGAAGATGATTTTGGATTAAAAAGTTCGGAAGAAAGGGAGATTTTTCGAGGTGTAGCAATCGTTTTTCCAAGGTGTTGCAACTTGCTACACACGCTATACAAAGGCTGCCACCGCTGAATTGGTTCGAATGAAACTGATATGACTGATGGAGTTAAGTCAGGGACGTACCTAGAGTTTTCCTTGGGTGGAGGGGGGGGGGGTGAAAATCCCAACTGATTCAATCAAAATTCCCAAGTAACAGAAAAAAAGAAGAAAAAAAGCTTTTGACTTGTTGGATCTTCCCGACTCTATCAAAATTTTTCAATTTCGGCTGACTAAAATGGTACATTTTTCCAACCGCTAAATAAAAAATATCCTACGGGGGACACCCCCCCCCATCGGTACGTTCCTGAGTTCAGTTGGGAAAGCCACCCACTAAAATACAGCAAAATCGATCAGCATGGAAAGGAGGTCAAATTTTTCAGCCCATCTTTCGTACGGGGCATCCGATGGTACAATATGTAAGCACTTTTTCGAAAGTATTATTAATTAATAGTTTATTTCCTCTTCCCTTTTCACCTCTGAGGCATCAATGCAGAGACGACACGGATGTTTCAAGCGTTACAGAGGAAATTTTCAGCAAAGTGGACCTCAAGGTCGGGTAATTGTACGTCCTTACTTGTCCACCACTATAACTATATTAAGGTAATTTAATATGTTCACTTCAAAAGAATGATGAAGAGTAGGGGGAGAGGTACATTCAAGCCATTAATTTTTTTTTCCCCATGAATTAATTTCCATTATCACGGCTGTCACTAGCGGTTTTCCATGAATCGAGAGCAATCGGTTAATGTAAGATAACAAATAAATCTGAAATAATTGATAAATCAAAAATAATCGATAATCGATTTATTGAGATAACCAGCTTGCCTTGTGTGATAGAGTTTCACTTTTTTATTAATTTTTTTTAAATTCAATTTTTACAGCTCTGTTTATTTAACATTGGTCAAATTTGATAGAATTTGTGCTTTTTAATAGACGATTTTAGTCGTTCAAGGTCATTTTGAATCATGTTTTTTCAGAGTGAATTTAGATAAGGGGCCTATGACCTCGGGGCCTTTGGCTTCAGGTTGTTATCCGGAAAAATTAGGTACGTTAAAAAAAGGAGAAACCAAACCAGGAGCCGTGCACGAAAAAAGAAAGAAAAAAAAAACGTTAAATAAATTGGACCAATTTTTTGGAGAGAGGGAGTAGGATGAGGCAAGTCGTTTCTCAACGATAGGCCTGTAAAGCTTTCCTCTTAAATCCAGGTCTGGTAAGTGCTAGTAACCTTCGTTGCGATTCTCAGCTCAGTTGGATGGAAATTTCCCATTGCCTCCTATCGGATTGTAACACATGACTTTCATCTAATTTGGGGAGAGTTGATTGAGGGATTCGGACCAACTCCAAGTTTTCCAATTACGAAGCTCGTACACATGTACACAATGGTCCCCATAAATCAGCTTCGCATTCCCCGAATTCTCATGTGCAACCGTGTCAGCGAACGTATATACAGCCTATACAAAATTCCAACTGAATAACTGGACAGTGGACAAGTAATAAATATAAATAAATAAATGAGTGGCCTAAACCGAGAAAGTAAAAATTCCAAACATGGCTACTATGTATTTTACTTTTCACAAAAAGCTAACTAGTCCGTATAATGTTTTACTATTGTAAGTATCTTTTTAGTACACGAATAACGCGAACAGAGGTACGCCGGCCACCCTGAAAATGAAGAACTGTAGGGCCCATTTAATCGATCGTCTTTCCAGTTCCTAATCCTTCATGTAAAAATCCGCTTGTGCCGGCGACTCCACACGAAATTAAAACCGTTTCTGGCTTAACGCGAAACTGGATGGCGATAATTTATTTTTCTGATCCCAGAGTTCGATTAATGAGACAAATGACCAATGTCGTGCAGAGAGCGCATTTTGGCGTAAAAGTGAGAGCTACGAGGGAAGAATTCTCGAGTGCACATGTTCAGACTCCTATAAAAGACTTCAAATGGATTCGTTCAGACTCTTTTTGATACTCATTCGTGCATAGCTGAGATTCATTCAGCGTTCCTTAAAACAAATTAAGATTCGATCGATTCTTTTAGAAACCATTCGGATTCCTCTATAACTCATTGCTGATTCATCCAACTCTTTGGAAAACTCATACACACATGCACTTTTCAGCCCCGTAGAGAGAAATAGAAGGCCGGGGGAATTTCCATGGGCCCTCTCTCCTTTCAGGTTCAATTTGTTCTTTTGTTAGAAGGGAAGGAATTATAAGCTACGGGATAAGAGGTTTCTTTCATGGTGTAAGGAGTGATTTCTGATTTGATGTACAGTATGATGTAGCCGTAAGCGCTGAAATTCAGGCCTTTTAAAAATATCGGGCCCCCTTGAAAATCCGGGCCCGGGGTATTTCCCCCTTCCTCCCTCCCTCTCAACAGGATTGGTAATTTTACTCCTAGAACTTATCTGAACTGTGTCGAGACTTGATACGATTCATTCAAACTGTGTTCAGATTCTTCAGGCCCAGCAAAACTGCGCATTAAAAGGGTAACTTAGGGCTTCGATGAGAAATTTGAGCATAATGTTTATCCCAGACTCTTTTTTTTTCTGTTCATTGCTACGTGAAAATTTGGACAAGATTATGATCAGAAACGTTTTTCATTTCTTGATTGCCAAGTCAAAATATTGGCAAAAGTTTGGCTTCTCTTTTTTCCGCTAAGTCAAATTTAAACTAAGTTTTGAACACGTATTTTGTTTTTCATAGCTCAGTTAAAATTTATGCAAAATTTAAACCCAAGATATTCCTTCGTTTTGATGGTACAGTCAAAATTTTGGAAAAATTTAGACCCGTGCCTTTTTTTTTGTCTTTTTCGGTTCCTGGGTAAAAAACTGGGCGAAATTTCAACCCGAAATGTTTCTATGTTAGAATTTATTTAGGATTTTGACAGAAGACAATCTGGACGAAATTTTGATCTGAGACTTAACTTATTTGCTGCTATACTTTAAAATTTGGGCAAAATTTTGACCTAGGATGTTTTTTATCTTTCTCGCTTACTATGACAAAATTTGGGCAAAATACTGACTGGACGAGTTTCTTCTTTTCTTTACTAAGTCAAGACTGACGCGAAATTTAGACCTAAAGCTAAATGCACATTACGCTGACGTTTACGTGTTGTCATATGACGTGTTAACACTATCGATGGGCGAAAAGTACTCAACGAATACCGAAGTAATCGTTACTTGCTGTTACCCGAAGTAACGAGTATTCGTTCAGAAAAAGATTCGTTACTTAGGATTCGATTACTTTATTTTCGAGTCCAGAGCCAGACCAACAGTCGGTACTCGGTACTCGGTAGTTCCATACTCGATTGTAAATATCCTAATTTATAAGCTTGCATTATAATATTGTTAGCCATTTATTACAATATTGTGAGCCTGTGTCCGACAAGTCTACAACAAGTACATGCTTCTATCAAAATAATATCGAATGTGATTTATTTTTAGGTACCTTTTATGATAAGTAATCAAAGTAATCAAGTAACGAATATAAAGTAACGATTACTTTTCGGTAGTAATCATTCGGTACCCGATATTTGAAAGTAACGAACTTCCCATCACTAGTTAACCCTCTCAGTCCCGAGGCCGACTCAGAGAGAACAGACAGATGATTCTGTATGCCTGTGATATATGGTATTACTTGAGGGTAATTTCTGATCATATTGCCTACCTGGCTCCTTAACCTTTGTAGGAATTTGGCAGAAAGCCAAAAAATGTATTTCTTCATTTCCTACTAGGATTTTTTGGAAGAATGAGAATTCGCCTGACTGACTGAGCGAACTCAATCCTTGGTTTACCATGATTAAAGAAATTATACTTTTAAAGTTACATGAACGTCAGGTGGGTCAGTTAATTGGCGAAAACACAATGGAAAATTGAGTCTCGTAGTTTACTTTTCCAGAATTGTAAAATGTAGTTGACGCTTTTTTTCTGGTTGTAAAGGTAAATTCTACAGTGTAAAATTACGGGTATGAAGCCGGATTTTCCATTTACCTCTTTATTTAGTAGGAAAATTATTGAAAAAACCGGGGGTTTTAACTGAAAATCCCTGCTCCCAATTTCAACAAAAATTTGGGACCACAAACTTAGTTTCTTGTAATTTTAAAACGTATATCTAAGAAGTTATCATCCTTATGAAAGTAGGCAGTAGAATACTACCTATCAATAGTAGGAAATCTGATGTACTTGGTTCCTGATACCAAAAATACATTAGGAGTCGTCATGGGTGTCTTAGTCTTTAGATTCCTACTAAAATTTCAACTGTTGAGAGGCAGTTTATTGCCACCATCCCTCTATAGTGCATCTCTTATAATCTTCATACAGAGGTCTGAAATTTCAATTTCGAACATACATGAAATCAGCCAATATACCTTCATGCATCTCATATTCTGAACAGAATATGACCGTTCGATAAAAATTCTACACTCATATAAGATACTGAGTGATCATTCTGCATCAGTACTCAGAATGATGATATTCTGGCAATGATTTGTCAAGAAAATAATAGATGTAGGTGTATTAATAATTTGTTGTATGAAATGACTACTGATGCTCATTGAAATGTCCGTCCCACATTCAGGATGCAGAATACTATTGCCTGGTTTCCTACTGAAATTTGCTCCCCCTCTGCAGATCATTAGGAAGGGGAAGAGGCTGGACGTGTCTTGGTTACATGAATTAAATCAATTAGAAAATTCTATACTATGATTTTGGCATCTTCATATAGTGGAAATTTCCATTCTCTACAAGTTTTTGCAATACTAAGATTAGGCTCTGCTGAAGGTTGTCTGATTGAAATTCCTACAAATACATCAGATACTCCGAGTTTAGTCTGCATGAGTATTCAGAATAATCACATCCTGGTATTGATTTGTAAAGAAAATAATGGATCTAGGTGCATTTGTATAAGGAAATTATCTCTTATGATCTCGTATCCTTCCCATCTTACTTTCAAAATTAGCAACACAGTTCTCGATTTTAGCTGATTTTATTTTAAAACCGCTATTAAAATTTACTGATGGTGGGAGTAGGAGTGTGGTGAAATTTTCTCGACGTTTCATGGCAAAAAGAAACGAATGGCACTAATTTCACATTTTCATCTAGGTATCATATAGGGATAATATTTATCTAGTGATTTTCGTTTAGGCATTTTCTCAACAATGGTAAAGCACATAGAAATGAAATTTTGGTGGCTGGTAGAATGCCTTAGAAACCAGTGAACCATAAGAGTAATGGTGGTAATAATATATGTACGGACTTGGCTATTGGATGCGAGAAATCTCTTACTCAACACTATGATAGCAGAAGATGAGTTGCCCCAATAATCCTACTGAATTTTCAACTTTCAAAGTGCAACTCTTGATCAGTCTACCTGACCGGAAGTCCAGCTAAGACATTTACATAGAAGTGTGGTGCTCCAAATATAATTGTAGTAGGAATGGAAGGTTGAATTTTCTAATAAGCATAGCTACAAGAGGGATAGCTGCCACTAAATGGGAATCAGATTCCTAGAACAATTCGAAGAATATGACAACTTTTCTCGATTCTCTGCAGTGCTCATAGTACCTTTGTGTCTGCCAGTACAGAATGAAGCGAGGAGAATATATTCGTTAGTAGGAAAAATGGCTAGAAGATTGCAGGCTACAATCTCAGGTACATGGGTTTGAAAATTGAATTAGTGTTAGGTATGTCAGATTTTTTTTTTCTGATTTCATAATGAATGATTTTATAGTGATAAGGTGTCTGAAGAATAGTCACTTGTACTTTTCCCATGTACTAAAACAAATATTTTGTTCCCTGGGGAAGGCCTTTATGTTAGTGACACAGCACACAATATGGGGACCATAGAGAATAGTGAAAATTAAATTTCCTCCTACTTACATCAGTACATCATGAAAAATTTTTCCAATTCAATAGACACGTGAATAGCTTGCTCCTTTCCTGGACAGAGGAATGGTAATAATATATGTACGGACTTGGCTATTGGAGGCGAGAAATCTCTTACTTAAAACTTTGAAAGCAGATGTTGAGTTGCCACAATAATCCTACTGAATTTTCTACTTTCAAAGTGCAACTCTTGAACATTCAACCTGACCATAAGGCCAGGTAAGACATTTACACAGAAGTGTGGTGCTCCAAATATAATTGTAGTAGGAATAGAAGGTTCAAATTTTCTGAAAAGCATAACTACAAGAGGGATAGCTGCCGCTAAATGGGAATCAGATTCCTAGAACAATTCGAGGAATATGACAACTTTTCTTGATTCCCTGCAGTGCTCATAGTACCTTTGTGTCTGCCAGTACAGAATGAAGCGAGAAGAATATTTTTGTTAGTAGGAAAAAAGCCTAGAAAATTGCAGGCTACAATCTCTGGTACTTGGGTTTTAAAATTAAATTAGTGTTGAATTAGGGTTGGCGTGGAAAAGAAATAAATCCTTCTTGAAATCACAATATTTGAAAATAATTCTTGCCCAGACTTACTTGGAATCAAGTGCAGTGGGAACCTGATACAGATGTGTGCGTTTCTTTGTACAATACTAGTGAGAATCTTTCCAAAATACCTCAATGCAGCCTTGCCTGAGATGTAAAATAAGAGATGCAAAATGAAGGTCGCACTCATCTATTAATTTTAAAACCCAAGTACCAGAGATTGTAGCCTGCAATCTTCTAGCCTTTTTTCCTACTAACGAATATATTCTCCTCGCTTCATTCTGTACTGGCAGACACAAAGGTACTATGAGCACTGCAGAGAATCGAGAAAAGTTGTCATATTCTTCGATTGTTCTAGGAATCTGATTCTCATTTAGTGGCAGCTATCCCTCTTGTAGCTATGCTTATTAGAAAATTCAACCTTCCATTCCTACTACAATTATATTTGGAGCACCACACTTCTATGTAAATGTCTTAGCTGGACTTCCGGTCAGGTAGACTGATCAAGAGTTGCACTTTGAAAGTTGAAAATTCAGTAGGATTATTGGGGCAACTCATCTTCTGCTATCATAGTGTTGAGTAAGAGATTTCTCGCATCCAATAGCCAAGTCCGTACATATATTATTACCGTTCCTCTGTCCAGGAGAGGAGCAACCTATTCACATGTCTATTGAATTGAAAAAATTACTCATGATGTACTGATGTAAGTAGGAGGAAATTTAATTATCACCATTCTCTATGGTCCCCATATTGTGTGCTGTGTCACTAACATGAAGGCCTTCCCCAGGGTACAAAATATTCGTTTTAGTACATGGGGAAAGTACAAGTGACTATTCTTCAGACACCTTATCACTATACAGTCATTCATTATGAAATCAGAAAAAAAATAAAAAAATCTGACATACCAATTATAAGTGGATAGAGGCTATATCTGGAGAAATGTTCAAATTCCTACCAACAGCCATTGAACTCAATAATCTCTCTTCAACAGAAATCCTTCAATCACTATAATCACCTGAGTGTTTCAAGAATAGTTTCGTGTTTACCGAGATTTTAGTAGGAATGCGACCTTCATTTTGAGTCTCTCATTTGACATCTCAGGTCAGGCTACATGGAGGTATGCTGGAAAGATTCCAACTAGTATTTTACACAGAAACGCACACATCTGTATCAGGTTCCGACTGCACTTGATTCCAAGCAAGTCTGGGCAAGAATTTTTTTCAAATATTGTGATTTCAAGAATTATTCATTTCTTTTTCCCGCCAACCCTAATTCAACACTAATTTAATTTTCAAACCCAAGTACCTGAGATTGTAGCCTGCAATCTTCTAGCCTTCTTTCCTACTAACAAATATATTCTTCTCGCTTCACTCTGTACTGGCAGACACAAAGGTACTATGAGCACTGCAAGGACTCAAGAAAAGTTGTCATATTCTTCGAATTGTTCTAGGAATCTGAATCCCATTTAGTGGCAGCTATCCCTCTTATAGTAATGCTTATTAGAAAATTTGAACCTTCCATTCCTACTACAATTATATTTGGAGCACCACACTTCTGTGTAAATGTCTTAGCTGGACTTATGGTCAGGTAGACTGATCAAGAGTTGCACTTTGAAAGTTGAAAATTCAGTAGGATTATTGGGGCAACTCAACATCTGCTTTCAAAGTGTTAAGTAAGAGATTTCTCACATCCAACAGCCAAGTCCGTACATATATTATTACCATTCCTCTGTCCAGGAGAGGAGCAAGCTATTCACTTGTCTATTGAATTGGAAAAATTACTCATGATGTACTGATATAAGTAGGAGGAAATTTAATTTTCACTATTCTCTATGGTCCCCATATTGTGTGCTGTGTCACTAAGATGAAGGCCTTCCCCAGGGTACAAAATATTCGTTTTAGTACATGGGGAAAGTACAAGTGACTATTCTTCAGACACCTTATCACTATACAATCATTCATTATGAAATCAGAAAAAAAATAAAAAATCTGACATACCATATAGAAAAGGATAGAGGCTATATCTGGAGAAATGTTCAAATTCCTACCAACAGCCATTGAACTCAATAATCTCTCTTCAACAGAAATCCTTCAATCACTATGATCACCAGAATTTTTCAAGAATAGTTTGGTGTTTACCGAAATTTTAGTAGGAATGCGACCTTCGTTTTGAGTCTCTTATTTGACATCTCAGGTCAGGCTACATTGATGAGGTATGCTGGAAAGATTCCTACTAGTATGTTACACAGAAACGCACACATCTATATCAGCTTCCCACTGCACTTGATTCCAATTAAGTCTGGGCAAGAATTATTTTCAAATATTGTGATTTCAAAAATTATTTATTTCTTTTTCACGCCAACCCTAATTCAACACTAATTCAATTTTCAAACCCAAGTACCTGAGATTGTAGCCTGCAATCTTCTAGCCTTTTTTCCTACTAACAAATATATTCTTCTCGCTTCACTCTGTACTGGCAGACACAAAGGTACTATGAGCACTGCAAGGAATCAAGAAAAGTTGTCATATTCTTCGAATTGTTCTAGGAATCTGAATCCCATTTAGTGGCAGCTATCCCTCTTATAGTAATGCTTATTAGAAAATTTGTACCTTCCATTCCTACTACAATTATATTTGGAGCACCACACTTCTGTGTAAATGACTTACCTGGCCTTATGGTCAGGTTGAATGTTCAAGAGTTGCACTTTGAAAGTAGAAAATTCAGTAGGATTATTGTGGCAACTCAACATCTGCTTTCAAAGTTTTAAGTAGAAGATTTCTCGCATCCAATAGCCAAGTCCGTACATATATTATTACCATTCCTCTGTCCAGGAGAGGAGCAAGCTATTCACTTGTCTTATGAATTGGAAAAATTACTCATGATGTACTGATGTAAGTAGGAGGAAATTTACTTTTCACTATTCTCTAGGGTCACCCTATTGTGTGCTGTGTCACTAGATGAAGGCCTTCCCCAAGGAACAAAATATTAGTTTTAGTACATGGGGAATGTACAAGTGACTATTCTTCAGACACCTTATCACTATACAATCATTCATTATGAAATCAGAAAAAAAAAAATCTGACATACCCATTAGAAGTGGAAAGAGGCTATATCTGTAGAAATGTTCAAATTCCTACCAACAGCCATTGAACTCAATAATCTCTCTTCAACAGAAATCCTTCAATCTTTATAATTACCCAAGTCTTTCAAGAATAGTTTCGCTTTCACCGCGATTTTAGTAGAAATGCGACCTTCATTTTGAGTCTCTCATTTGACATCTCAGGTCAGGCTCCATTGAGATATGCGGGAAAGATTCCTTCTAGTATTGTACCAATAAGGAAACGCATACTCCTGTATCACAAGTAATAGTGGCTAAGAGTTACTTGTGAAAATGACGATTTCCAATAGGCTTTCTCTCCTTATCTCCGCTTCCACCCCCCCTCGCCATTCCTCATTTTACCACTAATTTAACTTTGAAATTTAAGTACTGGGATTGACTACTGGTAACTCTCAGGCTTTTTTTCTATCAACAAATTTATTTTCTCACGTACTTCTGTACTGGCAGAGTTGTAGTCATACCAACAGGTCATTTTTCATATTTTTCTTCATTTTTCGCTGATACAATGAAATATAGAGCAGAATAGCACAATGCCAATCCTTGATATATCAACTGAGGTCTAGTAAGTTGCTAAGGGCCCTCAGTTTGGGCAATACTAAAGTGAATATTTCTGATACAGAACAGTATGGCTACTTTCAAAGCATTGAAATCAATGAAAACTATATCCAAATCATTGCATCTATATTGTTTGATATAACAATTTCTAATTTCTCCTAGATCTACGAATGCGCTGTGTACAGAACAGCAGATGGCTGCACAGCGAATTTCTGAATGTATACACCTTTTTACAATTATGGCAGGTGTATGCCTGAGTCGAGTGTCCAGTTTGTTCGTGATGTTTTTTCTGGTGAATGTTATTAAATCTTAGTTGGCAGTCACCCACATTGCATTTAAATCGGTCACTGTAAAATATAATAATATATTCAAATTTCCTTCTAAATTCAAACATCTACAATTGTGAGGTATGTTGACTTACTCAAGTCTACTCACATATAAGAACCCCTCGATTTTATTATTGGGGTCTTGTATATTATCCGCCTCCTCTTACTTTCTTCCGGGTCAGTTTTGCTCTTTAAATCTGGCACAGTTTTCACTTTAGTTTCTTGGTATTCAGGAGATTTCTGTAGTACATACAATAAGAGGTAGGTATGTAAAAAGATATGTGGACCATAATAATATTAATATCAGGAACATAAATTCTCTGATTGGTATACACACTAACTAACTAACTAACTAACTAACAGTACAATAATTTTATTCTATTAGTACTACTTAGTATACTTATGTTGCATAATTAGGCACACTTGACAACTTACACGTCTATCTGAGGTGGAAGCCTCTGCCACTTGCTGGTCCTGTCCTTCACCAGGCCCCTCTATAATTTCAATTCCCCTCACATTTTCATCTGGCTCATTTGTGATCTGTATAACAGGTAAAATATTTCAGGTCATTAATACAAATAAATGTGTGGTAGATTGCTCGTTTTCTCTCTTCATTTTTTGTATCCTATGTACATATAGGTATATGTTTACATTCATAAGAAATAGCTAGCTGAGAATTACCTTTTTTTGTGGCCCCTTCGTTTCAATGCTGAAGGTCCACGTTTCACTTGTGGTTTGCTCCGGAAGCCATTCAATCGGGAAAATCTTTTCAAAAACCTTTGGCCAAGTGCCTTTTTTCAATATCAACTTTATTTTTATATCAAAGGCTCGCTCCGCATGCCCTTTCATTTGAAAGGGGCGCTTCTTAAACTCTGTAACAATATGATATAATTATAAAAAGATTTATAAACATTAAACAAACTTACATAAATATACCTTGAACAAGTTTCTACTTACCTCTTATTGGGTCTTCGAAAGATGGGTCTAGTTCAAACAGGATTTTGGAAATATATCTTCGCGTTACTTCATCAATGTCTATTCGTATTGTCCATTGAAAAGTTGTTCCTATATTCTCGCTGGTATTGCGATATACATCGGCATGTAACTGAGCCATATACATAGAAAATTAGAATCCAACGCTTGAATAATGGTTCACATATCTACTAATATAAAATTTATATCAAACTGAAAAAACAATAATTTTAATCTGACTTAGAAATTTATTACAAAGTAGACTTACCTCTAACGCATTCATTATCACAAATGAAATGAATAAAAACTTGTATGAAATAAAAACCAGTATACATAAATTCCACAGATGAAGAATAATACGGGTACTTATTCATTTGTACTGCCCACACCTAGGTAAACTTTCTGGGGATACAAAAGTTCCTTATTACCCGATGGGGAAAGTGTAAATGACTTCCATACCAACAGCCTAATACAACGCAACCCCACAAAGCATCATTTTCAAAAAAAAATTTCTGCACCTTCAAGGTATATCTGATTCTTTGTATCACAATTGTACCTAATAACTTACCACCAGTAGATGTTTAGGGTATCTGCCACAGAGTATCAAATTACTACCAACAACCATTTAAATCAGTCATCCCTCTTCAACAGGGATCACCCCAACAGAATAATCACTTCAGTCTGTCAAGAATAGTTTCTCTTCCATCGAGATTTTAATAGATGAGTGCGACCTTCATTTTGAATCTCTTATTTTACATCTCAGGCAAGGCTGCATTGAGGTATTTTGGAAAGATTCTCACTAGTATTGTACAAAGAAACGCACACATCTGTATCAGGTTCCCACTGCACTTGATTCCAAGTAAGTCTGGGCAAGAATTATTTTCAAATATTGTGATTTCAAGAAGGACTTATTTCTTTTCCACGCCAACCCTAATTCAACACTAATTTAATTTTAAAACCCAAGTACCAGAGATTGTAGCCTGCAATTTTCTAGGCTTTTTTCCTACTAACAAAAATATTCTTCTCGCTTCATTCTGTACTGGCAGATACAAAGGTACTATGAGCACTGCAGGGAATCAAGAAAAGTTGTCATATTCCTCGAATTGTTCTAGGAATCTGATTCCCATTTAGCGGCAGCTATCCCTCTTGTAGTTATGCTTTTCAGAAAATTTGAACCTTCTATTCCTACTACAATTATATTTGGAGCACCACACTTCTGTGTAAATGTCTTACCTGGCCTTATGGTCAGGTTGAATGTTCAAGAGTTGCACTTTGAAAGTAGAAAATTCAGTAGGATTATTGTGGCAACTCAACATCTGCTTTCAAAGTTTTAAGTAAGAGATTTCTCGTCTCCGATAGCCAAGTCCGTACATATATTATTACCATTCCTCTGTCCAGGAGAGGAGCAAGCTATTCACTTGTCTATTGAATTGGAAAAATTACTCATGATGTACTGATGTAAGTAGGAGGAAATTTAATTATCACCATTCTCTATGGTCCCCATATTGTGTGTTGTGTCACTAACATGAAGGCCTTCCCCAGGGTACAAAATATTCGTTTTAGTACATGGGGAAAGTACAAGTGACTATTCTTCAGACACCTTATCACTATACATCATTCATTATGAAATCAGAAAAAAATAAAGAAATCTGACATCCCAAATTTATAAGTGGATAGAGGCTATATCTGGAGAAATGTTCAAATTCCTACCAACAGCCATTGAACTCAATAATCTCTCTTCAACAGAAATCCTTCAATCACTATAATCACCTGAGTGTTTCAAGAATAGTTTCGTGTTTACCGAGATTTTAGTAGGAATGCGACCTTCATTTTGAGTCTCTCATTTGACATCTCAGGTCAGGCTACATGGAGGTATGCTGGAAAGATTCCAACTAGTATTTTACACAGAAACGCACACATCTGTATCACGTTCCAACTGCACTTGATTCCAAGCAAGTCTGGGCAAGATTTATTTTCAAATATATAGTGATTTCAAGGAGGACTTATTTCTTTTCCACGCCAACCCTAATTCAAGATTAATTTTATTTTAAAACCCAAGTACCAGGGGTTGCAGGCTGCAAGCCCCCAGGCTTTTTTCCTGCTCCATGAAAGTGGGGCGTATGGCTATGCACGCATGCCAAATTGGCCCCGGGACACGGCACCTCCTATCCTGGTAATACCCCGATTGGGCCAGCGTCAGGACAGCTTTATTCCTACTAACAAATATATTCTTCTCGCGTCATTCTGTACTGGCAGGCACAGAGGTACTATGAGTACTGCAGTGAATCGAGAAAAGTTCTCATATTCCACAATATGTTGTAGGAATGTAATATGCCTCTTTGGAGGCACCTATCACACTGGTAGTCATGATGATATGAAAATTTCTATCTTCCATTCCTACTACAATTACATTTGGTGCACCACATTTCTGTATAATTTCCCGATCTGGCCCTATGGTCAGGTGTTATTGCTCAAGAGTTGCACCTCAAAAGTAGAAAATTCAGTAGGATTATTGTGGCACCTCAACTTCTGCTAACAAAGTAATATGTAGAGATATCTCGCATCACATAAAAGTATATATTTCCTGTATCCGCAGCCACGATACTTTCACACTAATTTAATTTTAAAACCCAAGTACCAGAGATTGTAGCCTGCAATCTTCTAGCCTTTTTTCCTACTAACAAATATATTCTTCACGCTTCATTCTGTACTGGCAGCCAAGAAGGTACTATTAGCACTGCAGGGAATCAAGAATAGTTGTCATATTCTTCGAATTGTTGTAGGAATATGATTCCCATTTGGTGGCAGCTATCCCTCTTGTAGTTATGATTTTCAGAAAATTTGAACCCTCCAATCCTACTACAATTATATTTGGAGCACCACACTTCTGTATAAATGTCTTAGCTGGCCTTATGGTCAGGTGGACTGCACATGAGTTGCACTTCGAAAGTTGGAAATTCAGTAGGATTGTTGGGGCAACTCAACTTCTGCTATCAAAGTGTTAAGTAAGAGATTTCTCGCATCCAATAGCCAAGTCTGTTCATATATTATTACCGCTCCTCTGTCCAGGAGAGGAGCAACCTATCCACTGGTGTATTAAATTAGAAAAATTACCCATAAAGTACTGATGTTAGTAGCAGGGACTTTTAATTTTCACTAGATCCTAAGGTCACCCTATTGCCTGCTGTGACACTAAGATGAAGGCCTTCAGCCCAGGGAACAAAATATTCGTTTTAGTACAAGGGGAAGATACAAGAGACCAGTCTTGAGACACCTTATCACTATACAAATTTATAATATTATGAAATTAGAAACTAAAAATAAAAATTTTTGACATACCAATTATAAGTCCATATAGAAAAAATCTGGGGAAATGTTCCAATTCCTACCGACAACCCCATTTAAATCAGTCATTCCTTTTTAACAGAAATCATACATACACTATATTCACTTCAGTCATTCAAGAATAGTTTCGCTTTCACCGAGATTTTAGTAGGAATGCGACCTTCATTTTGAATCTCTTATTTTACATCTCAGGCGAAGCTGTATTAAGGTACGCTGGAAAGGTTCTTACTACACCATTACTCTTATGGTTCACTGGTTTCTAAGGCATTCTACCAGCCACCAAAATTTCATTTCTATGTGCTTTACCATTGTTTAGAAAATGCCTAACGAAAATCACTAGATAAATATTATCCTATATGATACCTAGATGAAAATGTGAAATTAGTGCCATTCGTTTCTTTTTGCCATGAAACGTCGAGAAAATTTCACCACACTCCTACTCACACCATCAGTAAATTTTAATAGCTGTTTTAAAATAAAATCAGCTAAAATCGAGAACTGTGTTGCTAATTTTGAAAGTAAGATGGGAAGGATACGAGATCATAAGAGATAATTTCCTTATACAAATGCACCTAGATCCATTATTTTCTTTACAAATCAATACCAGGATGTGATTATTCTGAATACTCATGCAGACTAAACTCGGAGTATCTGATGTATTTGTAGGAATTTCAATCAGACAACCTTCAGCAGAGCCTAATCTTAGTATTGCAAAAACTTGTAGAGAATGGAAATTTCCACTATATGAAGATGCCAAAATCATAGTATAGAATTTTCTAATTGATTTAATTCATGTAACCAAGACACGTCCAGCCTCTTCCCCTTCCTAATGATCTGCAGAGGGGGAGCAAATTTCAGTAGGAAACCAGGCAATAGTATTCTGCATCCTGAATGTGGGACGGACATTTCAATGAGCATCAGTAGTCATTTCATACAACAAATTATTAATACACCTACATCTATTATTTTCTTGACAAATCATTGCCAGAATATCATCATTCTGAGTACTGATGCAGAATGATCACTCAGTATCTTATATGAGTGTAGGAATTTTTATCGAACGGTCATATTCTGTTCAGAATATGAGATGCATGAAGGTATATTGGCTGATTTCATGTATGTTCGAAATTGAAATTTCAGACCTCTGTATGAAGATTATAAGAGATGCACTATAGAGGGATGGTGGCAATAAACTGCCTCTCAACAGTTGAAATTTTAGTAGGAATCTAAAGACTAAGACACCCATGACGACTCCTAATGTATTTTTGGTATCAGGAACCAAGTACATCAGATTTCCTACTATTGATAGGTAGTATTCTACTGCCTACTTTCATAAGGATGATAACTTCTTAGATATACGTTTAAAATTACAAGAAACTAAGTTTGTGGTCCCAAATTTTTGTTGAAATTGGGAGCAGGGATTTTCAGTTAAAACCGCCGGTTTTTTCAATAATTTTCCTACTAAATAAAGAGGTAAATGGAAAATCCGGCTTCATACCCGTAATTTTACACTGTAGAATTTACCTTTACAACCAGAAAAAAAGCGTCAACTACATTTTACAATTCTGGAAAAGTAAACTACGAGACTCAATTTTCCATTGTGTTTTCGCCAATTAACTGACCCACCTGACGTTCATGTAACTTTAAAAGTATAATTTCTTTAATCATGGTAAACCAAGGATTGAGTTCGCTCAGTCAGTCAGGCGAATTCTCATTCTTCCAAAAAATCCTAGTAGGAAATGAAGAAATACATTTTTTGGCTTTCTGCCAAATTCCTACAAAGGTTAAGGAGCCAGGTAGGCAATATGATCAGAAATTACCCTCAAGTAATACCATATATCACAGGCATACAGAATCATCTGTCTGTTCTCTCTGAGTCGGCCTCGGGACTGAGAGGGTTAACACGACACCTGACGAAAACAAAATCATCTAGTTCAACTGGACCGTTCACACTACACTGATGCGTCGTCAGATGACGCATTACGACAACACATCATAGTAGAAAACAAACAGCAATGCTGCATGACTAGGGTCGGCAAATGCTGCAATTCGTATCGTCTGAATTATGCTTAACATTAACGCACTCTATATTCATCAATAATAAACATCCTACAAAACTACGAACTACGACAGAATCGCCATCCATATTACCACTTGATAACGTCTGAGTACTGAACAACTTGAAGAATAATAAATAACTCGTACAGGAGTAAGCAGTAACTAATCTGACGACAAAAAACATACGAGAGAGTGAGTATCTAATATTTATGTGTCTATACAAAACTGAACGTGCACACTTAACACATACACATGTCGAACTGGATAGTGACGCGCATGTATGTGTAGTCAACAAATACCAAAAGCATTTTAGATAACTCGCATTCGAATCCTTTTCAATACATTTCACAGTAATACGCGACGCGAATACATTTTTCGGAACGTACCCGCATTCACTAACGCTCTCTATATTCATCAATAATAAGCATCCTACGAAACTATGAACTACGACAGAATCGCCATCCATATTACCACTTGATAACGTCTGAGTACTGAACAACTTGAAGAATAAAAAGCGATTGTAATAGGGTCTACCCGACCCTAAAAATTAGGTTAGTATGGTGCCCAAAGTTTGACACCTAGCAAGCAAAAAAAGTGCCAAAATTTTGCTTGAATTTTGACTTAGCAATAAGAAAATAGAACAAAAAAAAAAGTCTAGAATCAAACGTTTACTTAAATCCTGATCCAGTAAAAGAAGAAAAATCTTGACTTTTGCCCAAATTTTGATTCAGCAATATAAAAAAACAAATTAAATAAAACAAAGTATTGTGTCAAGTTTTTATCAAAATCCTGGCCTAGTAAGGGAAGTCGAAATGCAGTCGAATTCAAAATTCACACATGTTACTCAGTTTCTACTTAATATCGCAATTGAATCCAAAGTCATGGGTGCCGCTTAATTTCGACTCTATTTCACCGTCGAATTCAAGTCTAAATGCAGTCGAATTTAAAAGTCACATGAGTTACTCAATTTCTACTTAATTTCACTGTCGACTTGAAGTCTAAAATCAGTCAAATTTAAAACCATACTGTGTTACCCAGTTTCTACTTAACTTCGTCGTCGACGTTAGGTTGAAATGCAGTCGAATGAAACACTATACCACCTACTACCAGGAGTGGATGCAGAAGGAGGGTTTGGAGGACCGACCCCTCCCCCCCATATCTATGTATCTAACAACGCAACTTACTCATTATGTTACGTCTATAACATTTTTCAGTGGCCTTTACCTTATTACCCAATATTGACTTCACATCAACGTCGATTTACAGTCTACAAAAAAGCTAATTACCGGCAATCGACTGAATTTCGACGTCGATTCAAGGCTTTTGGGAAATCATACACTCCAATTCGACTCGATGTCGCTGTGGATTTACGTTCACGGAATGGCATTTACCTAGAATCGACTCACTTTCGACGTAGATTTGAAGTGCTATGAATCGATACGCAGTCAAGTTGGGTCGATTTGTAGTCGACAACGAACTATTTCGACAAGAAGTCGACTTCGATGATGATAAGGTAATCAGTCTTACAACCGGTTTGATGCAGTTCTCCATTCCTCCCTATCTTGTGCAAGTTTTTTCCTTTTGTAATAACCATCACATTTGACATTCATACTGGAATCTTTGCCGACTTAGCAGTTCTTTCCTTCCACTCTTCTTTTTAGTAGCAGCAATATTATTCCTGGGTGCCTAAAATAATAACCTAGTAGTTCATCTCTGAGATAAGGAGAGCACCCCTGCCTTACACTTTTTTTTCTATATTAGCCTCCCCTTTCTCTCCTTATATTCTTAATGTGGCTTCCTATCCTTCATATTTATAATTTTAAAATAATTCGTCTTTCTTTAAATTTTATTCCTATCTTTTTTAGAAATCAAAACATTTTATCCCATTTAACATTGTCAAAAGCTCTTTCAATATCAACGAATGCCATATATGTATCCTGCCCCTTTTTGAGTCTCCCATCTACAATTAATCTCAAAGCTAACACTGCTTCCCTAGTACCTCTACTGTTTCTAAATCCAAACTGATCATCTCCTAATTCTGCATCTATTCTATTCTCAATTCTCCTGTAAATTATCCTATTTAATATTTTTGACGCATGCGAAAGAAGACTAATTGTTCGGTAATTTTCATACCTATCTGCTCTTAAGTCAGGGTGTCTAACAAATCTGAAATTTGAAAATACTTGACTTTATTTGACCTCTTTTCCCCAAGTAATTATCGACTTAGGGCCCAAAAACACAGACGGTATCACCTTCCTCTGTACCAGCATATCAGACACCTTTGTACAATAGTATACGTAGAAACTTGGAGTAGTATACATAAAGAACTAATATTTTCTTTTACGAATACCTCATTTTCAAACATCGTTTATCAACATATACATTTCAATATGATTCTGGATACTTTCTGGTTCCATTTTCAACTTTTTCTTATAGATTTAGTGGTAACCACACCTTGAAACAACCGTCAAGGGTTTTATGATGAAAATTAATACCATAGAAAACAAATAATACGTCACTTAGAATATAAAATTTGAATGAAAATTGTGAAGAACACATTAATCTTTTTTAGAATCAATATTCAAACATTTAAACTTATAACTAAGTTTCTGCAGCAGATTTTTCTATTTTTACATGACCAGGACCAAAAAAAGTTGACTTTATTTGACTTAATTGACCTCTTTCCAAATACTTGACTTTATTTGACTTACTTGACTTACTTGACCTGTTAGACACCCTGTAAGTCCTCAGGCATTTCCCCTTTATTATAAATATAACATACTAATTTGTACAATTTATTAAGTACATATTCTTCTAAGTTCTGTAGTAATTCAGCTGGTGTCTCATCCACTCCTTGAGCTTTCCCTTTCTTTAAAACTCTCAATGCTTTGTCAAATTCACCTCTTAAATTGGGTCTCCCCTCTCACCTTCTTCCACATCTTCCTCCCTCTCCATTCTTATCTCTTCATCCCCATTATTACTATATAGTCCTTCTACATACTCTACCCACATTTTCACTTTTCCTTCAGCTGGTTCTCCCTATTTATTTGTTATATTACTTGCTTTCTTCCATCTTTCACCAAACTCCATTTTTACTTTTCTATAGGCCAAGTCTATTTGTCTTTTGTTCATAAACTCTTCTGTCTTATCAATTTTTTCTTTCATTCATTCCACCTCTGCCTTTTTACACTCTCTCTTTATTTCATTCCTCAACTTTTGATAAGCTAATCTACTTTCCCTATCGTCTGCATTCTTATATTTTTTTCCTTCATCCATCTTTCTGAGGGTGTCCTCCTTCTCCTTCATCCATCGTTTCTTTTCTTCTCTCTTAGTCAGAGACGAAACTTGACTTTCAGTAGAGGGGGGGGGGGAGTTAAGGGAGCGAAGAAGGAAAATTTGACGATAAATACTTTTTGAAAACTAAAAATTCACCGACCAAATTTTTTAAAACTATGAAAATTTGCGGATTTTTTGATCAAAATATTTTTTAATTGAAAAAATAATAATAATAAACAAACAAATAAATAAATAAACATTTTTAGAAAATGAAAAATTCAAATGAACAGTTTCAAAATTTGCCGACTGCCAAATAATTGAGGGTGTTTCACCCCCTCTCACCAGTTTCAACCTTGCAAATGCACATTGGAACCTTATCCCTCAAGCACTCACATTTGCGCATATGAGCATACCCTAGTCTGGAAGGGTAAGCTGGAAGGATGTTAGGAATATTTGAGAGGAGCACACAACTTCCTCTACACATTCAGGTTGTCGTTATTTACTCTTGGTGATATTTTTTTTCTTCTGAATTTCCTCTGACTCGTCTCCGAACTGGTTCCATTGGAATCAATCAATCAAAAAAAAAAAAACCCTACAAAGTTTCAGGTCGATCGGATTGGGGGAATCCGTGCCAGAAGCTCCCTTTCGTTCTTATGGGAAAAACACATGGAGCTTTGTTCCAGATATTCACCAGGACCAACACCCGTAAATTAAACAGTAGAACATTCGCTATCGGATTCAGATTGTAACATTGGAAAATAAGTCTTTCACTTTCAACATTTAGATTTGAATAAAATGTTCAACTTTCTCAAATTTTAGGCTCTAGGTCGAACAGAGAATCTAGTAAAAACAGAATAATCACTAAAGTTCGATATTCAACGTTTGCTATTGACTTTCAGATTTTCGAAATGTCTTCCACATTTCAGTTTTGTTTCAAATTTTCAGATCACGTTCGATACTCAACTTGAAACCTTCGGCTTTTGACTGCCTAGTCTCTGACAGGAGAGAAACGAAATTGAGTCAGTGATTACAAGAAGGGTGTTTATGCAAAAACAGCATTTCGAGAAAACGTGCTCTAAAGATTTCAAACGTGATTTCACAGAACATCTGTGGCCGAATCGTACCAGAACAAATGTTATTGGGTAATTTAGGCTCCTGGGAACTGGAAATCGTGTTTCTTTTCACCTGTGGAGCTCCAACAACTTCTTAGAGCTCCTAAAGAAAATATACTCGTACGCCCTTTTTGCATTCAGCTTGCTGGGATCCGTGTTAGAAGCTATACCGTGATTTTTTCGTATTATTAACGATATTTTTCCGTTTGAGAAATTGTTTCTACTATATTATTTAATAATATTATAACAAACGAGTCCGTGAGTACAAGAATAGCGTTTATTCAAAAACAGCATTTCGAAATAATGCGGTCCCAGGATTTCAAACGTGGTTTCACAAAACGCCAGTGGCCAAATTGTCCCGAAACAAATGTTGTTGGGTAAAATTATTGAAAATTTTATGAAAACTTCAAACAGCTGGATCTCGATAACGGCTGCAGATTTCGCCTTGAATTTACCACCACTTGTAATACTTGATACGAGGAATACGAACAGCCAATAACTTCAAAATAGGCTTCTGAGCTCGAACGCCCTTCTTGTACTCACTGACTTTAATTTGACTTTCAGCTTGGGCAGGTGAAGAAGGAAAATTTGCCGACAAATATTTTTTTTTAACTAAAAATTCGCCTACAAAATTATTTTTTAATTAAAAATTTGCCGATTTTTAAATCGAATTATTTTTTAATTGAAAAGAAAAGTAAACAAACACGCATAAAAAATGGAAAATTCAAACGAACAGTTTCGAAATTTGCCAACTGCCATCTCACCCCCCCTACATAGTTTTACCCAGATTTTCTTCTGCTGACTTTAATGTTCCCTCCTTTATTTTACCCCACGCTTCTACTACACTGTTAATTTCCTGTGTTTTTTCAGCCTCTAATTCTAATACAATATCCTCTTGATATTTCTCTCTAGTATTAGTATTTTCCAACTTCTTCAAATTCCATCTTTTTACCGCTTCTTTTCGACCAAGTTTCTTCAATTCTAGCCTGCATTTCATTACTACCAAGTTATGATCACTGTCAATATCGGTACCCGGATAAGTTTTACAGTCTAATATTTGATTCCTATAACACTGTTTTGTGATAATTATAATCAATTTGATATCTACCTCCGTTACCTGGACTCTTCCACGTACACCTTCTTCTATAACGATTTTTAAATTGAATATTTCCTATAGCTAAGTTATACTTCGCACAAACTTGGATCAAACGCTCTCCTCTTTTATTTCTCATTCCTAATCGAAAATCCCCAACTATATTACTTTCTTTTCCTTCACCAACTCCAGTATTCCAATCACCCATAATAATAAGATTCTCTTCCCCTCTAACATGCTTCATAAGTCTTTTTAATTCTTCATATCGCCATACGTCCCACCAAACCATCCACCTCAATTTCTTCGTCCTCGTGAGTATTAGTAGGCATATACACTGTATTATTGTTGTAAGTATTGGTTTGGTATTGATTTTTATCAAGATTAACCTTTCACTCTGTTACTTATAATTAGGGCGAGTCCTTGAAATATTCACTTTTATGCATTTATTATATTTTCATACAAAATTTGCTTAAAATGGCTTTTTTCGTGTATTTTCATAGGAACGCTGCATTCAAAATATTTTAAATTTTAAAAAAGGCTGAAAAAAATGTGAAAAACAGTATATTTGCCTAATTCGAGTAATTACAAGCAACAATTACGTAGTGCTTTAAATTTTCAAAGAGGAAGCCTCTGCGATTTGGCCTCAAAAATATTTTTGTATTGGCTGAACGATCTTTCTACATCGCATGATTGGAGAGGACAGTGTTTAAAACAGGTCAATTCTGACGGGGAGAAATTATAAACGTTGGCTGGAAGAGGAACATCTTTATTGATGGCATCGCAAACTTATCTTAGAAATTTCAAACCATCATTCTTCTTAAAAACATCTTCAATTTTTTTTATTAATTTTGGTCGCAGTAGGTCCATTGCACTCGCGAATTTCGGCTATTACAGAATCCAGCAACGCCAAGGAACTTTGCAATATTAAATTTGAACTCTCCAATTGTGTCATACCTATTAGTGCAGTAATTCAACTGTGCGCAGCGCTAGTCCAGATCTATGGCCGAACGTATATAAAAGAAATGAGAACATGAATTTATTTGGGAAAATGCACAAGTATGCATTTATTCCAAAATATGCAAAAGAAGAGTGGTATTTTTGGAATCAGGAATTTATGAAACGTATAAAGATATGAGATCACTAGGTGTGTAAGAGGTGGCAAATAAATTATTCGCCCTACTCGTACTTACAGTATGTAACTTTACTACCTCTTTGTTTATTCATAAGATCATAACAATTCCGACGCCTGCTAGCCCTTCTATTCCCTTTGTATTTATTATTCTGAAGTTTCCTGACCAAAAATCATTCTCCTGTTTCCCCTTTACTTCACTTATTCCAATTATTCCTACGTTAAGCATTTTCATTTCTCTCTTAAGGTCAAGCTTCTTACATTCCGAGTTCCTATTTTAATTGCGCCTTTCTTTTTAAAACTTTCCGATTATGATGCTCCCTCAAGTAGCTCCCTCCCGGACATCCGAATGGGGAGCTTTTTACGTCCGGAACATTTATTTACCTGTTGGAACGCCATTATCAATAATATATTTGGAAAAACTACATACATTTCCTGGAAAGAGATACTGTTGTAGTTTTTTATTATTTATTTCAACAGAATTTATCTCCTCTCGGTACTGATGCGATGCCCGAAAGGATAGTTTCCGGTGCCGGGGTTGCGGTGTCTCAGGGGCCACTTTGGCATGCGTGCATCGCCATACGTCCCACCACACCACAGGGTTTATCTGTCGGAGTTAGCCTTCTTCTAGGTGCTTTTGGTCGTGATCTTAACGATACATAACCTCACAGAGAGTATTTTTTAAAATATTTTTTACGCTTTGACCTCCTCGCCATGGCAATGTATCACCCAAAAGGAGAGTCGACAATATGAATCAATTCGAAATCGTAACAGAAAAGGTCGATTTGACGTCATGTCGACGTCAATTCCCGGTTCACATGGTTTAACAGGCGTGTCCTTCCTGAGAGAAAAAAAGGCAACAACCAAAATGCGGGGTCTTTTCCCATCATAACTCGGCACGCACAGGGTTGAGGGAGTAAGGTGTTTTCCTATATTCAGAGCGCCACCTCCAACAATTCTCAGTAATATAATTTCATGTAGCAAAATTTTTTCCTTTTCAAAATCCTTATTTTCCTGAACTATGGAGACTGACCCTCAAACGCTAATTTCACTGCCTTGTGCGCAGTAATCGGAAAGTTGACGGCTGGTTGGCGGGCCGACCGAGCGAACTCGAGTCGGTAACACACAAACTGGTTGAGCTTTCCGCGAAAATCGTGCCAGCTTATCGCAGCTGAAAGCCCGCTTACATAATTTTTCACGCCGCTGTGCCGCAGATTAGCGCCGAACCGAACTAGTTTTTCCCTTTTGGAATACTATCAGTTGAATTCGAAAACCATATAACGGGAACCGGACTGGCGTGTTTCGTACAATCGAACGGGGTGTCGATAATCGTGCCAATTTTTTTCTCCACTCGGATCGCATCATCCTCGATGTACACAATGTAAAAATGCCAGTTAATTGAAAACTTCAGCTGAATATTTGATTAACGTTATAGCAGCTCTATCAGGTCGGTTGCCGTTTATGCGGACGCGTGCGCTTATAAATTACATAATTAATAAACAAGCATTCGTCGCACATTATGCGGGTATAGGTTCACTATGTCTCATATTGTGTGTCGTACTTCAGTCTGAAAAGAAACAGAAGTAAAAAGAGAACATTTAAATTTTCGAACGAGTCTTTACAGTCTAATTTAGCTAACCCACCTTCGTTTTTTTTTTCCTTCTCGTTTGAACTGGAGTACCGCTTAGGCGAAGAAAACGGTAGTTGGGCTGCTGTTTCAGAAAGAAAAAAAAATAAGTTCCAACCGACGTCATAAAAATCTAACGGCCGGCTTCTAGTTCTTCAATGGATGTTTAAATTAATCGGTAGCCATTAAATTCGGAAAGACCATACTCGTATATTTACTGCTTATCTACGAGGATCTGGATGAGTTTTCTTTTTGAGTTTTCCGAGGAGCAGACGTGTACTTTCGCTTGTTACACGCCGCCTCGTCTGATGCGACTAATTTTCGGGAGAGCTCACGCCGCGAATTAATTTTTTGTCCTTTGTCAACCTCACGAGTTGATCATTAATACGTGACACGTGAGGCGACTCTGTAGAAGCCGAAAAGAGACAGGCTGATATTTTTAGAAACTTGTAAACCTGGCGAATAATCAGAAGCTGGATATTAAATTCGCGTATATAATTTGGGCGAGAAAAAAAAAACCTTTCTCGGATCTAATTAGTGACACGGGTGATAAGAAAAAAAGTCCCTTTGTGTGTGTTGGTGTGCTCGGAACAGGTAACTTGACTACTTTACACGCTGAGAACCAGTTCCCCGAAATAGTTTTCGGTCATTTTCAATTAATTCGATAAGTTACAGTCGTCTACCGTAAGCCACAAAAATATAGGCTACGATGTTATTAGCGCTCGGCGATTATTATTAATAACTTCATTCTATCTTATTCTTCTGCCTGCACGGCCATTATAATGGAAAATATTAACCAGACTTAAAGGCAAACCTGTTTCCTAATTGGCTAATTATAAGTTTGACCTTTTCGAGGAAGTATTTTCATCCTAATTAAGTAAAATTGGATACCCAGATTTGTTGCAGAAAAATTTTAATTCGGCGATTTATATTACACATCATACCAAAAGTCATTCGAGCTTCCAATAGCCGAGCGTTGTTTTCGAGCCGGATAGAAGCATTTTAATCGGCGAATGCGAAAATAATGTAAATACAGCCATAATTTAAATCTTCTGACTTCGTACCAATTAATTTCCTGGAGTAATTTGATTGCCAACAATTTGTCTCTTGTTATTTATACGCCATTTTTATAGAAACATAATATTCTAATTACGTTTCGCGACAGAATTTTTTTTTTCCACTCTGTGTCTTCTCCTCCCGAGAGACTGATTTCCCGGCCTTTTTGCAAATTGCTTTTTAATTAGATCGTCCTGAGGGCCCATTAGCGTGCACAACCGCTGATTTCAAAATGGCGTCGATACTTCGTATAACTGAACCGGCGGGATCCGCGAATCAGTAGCCATATTTCCTATGTCGATGTATGTCGACCTTAAGACAGAGTGTTTTCCTTCGATCGAGACAGTGACCCAATGGCAACTCGGCGTGGGTGGAAGATGGGTCTTTGAATATGCAAAACCGCTTCATTATCATTAGAATCAAACAGGGCTATATAATATTGTCGGTATAATTCTACAAAGTATCCCGGGGTACGATAATATTCTGATAAATTAAGTAGTTTAGAGCAACCTAGTCGAAACTAAACCAAGATCACACACTGGGTGAACTTTTTCAATACAACCCGGACCAGAAGTAACCCGGCGAATTCTTTTAACATCGTCGAATTTATGGTCTGTGCATGTAATGGCGATTTTCAAGCTGACGCGAATTTGATAAAAAGTCGGTGACTGGTATCCTAGGGGGTCTTCGATCAATAAACTGGCTTTCGAGGTGTTCGGAATGTTCATTCATCAAATTACAACCGTCTGCAGTGAAGCATGAGTGGTAAGTAAATCCTTTTCAAACTCTATAAATAAAAAGTTCTTAAAATTCATTTTAATTCGATTATTTACTCAAGAACATTTTCGGCTATTAAGTCACCTTCAATTGCATTCCATTTGTAGGGTCACTTTTAATTAAAAGAACAACTAGAAATAATAAAGGCTGAAATAAAACAAAATAACCAAATAAACACAGCAATTAACTTCCAAAGTGAGAACTTATTCCAACTAATAACATAACACCCACTGATTGGACAGACTGCACAATCATAGACAACTAATAGGAGCACACAACCAATAACACTCACTGATTGGACAGACTGCTTAATCACAGGCAACCAATAGGAGCACAACACTAAACAAGTTCACCATACGGTACTACTCTCGACTGTGACTACAGGACCACAAGAGACAAGTCTCATTTCCGGGGTACGATAATATTCTGATAAATTAAGTAGTTTAGAGCAACCTAGTCGAAACTAAACCAAGATCACACACTGGGTGAACTTTTTCAATACAACCCGGACCAGAAGTAACCCGGCGAATTCTTTTAACATCGTCGAATTTATGGTCTGTGCATGTAATGGCGATTTTCAAGCTGACGCGAATTTGATAAAAAAGTCGGTGACTGGTATCCTAGGGGGTCTTCGATCAATAAACTGGCTTTCGAGGTGTTCGGAATGTTCATTCATCAAATTACAACCGTCTGCAGTGAAGCATGAATACTTGTTTGGTGTTGGGAGGGCAATGAAAACGACTGCCCAACCCGGAGAGTGAGATCTAAATTAAAAATTGTTCAAAAATAGAGAACTAGAATGGAAAAAGTTTCAACAGTTTTAAAGAAGTCTGCAAGAGTACTGAAGAATCACCAGGAATATCAACCCTTAAATACCGAAATCACTTGCGAACTGCCAGTGACCGGATGAAGACTCGCTACGACATCAAAGCCAATGAGGTCGGCTTCCAGGCTGGGGACCGTGTCTGGTTTCACAATCCGCAACGAAAGAGAGGACGGAACCCGAAGTTACAGAGTCATTGGGAAGGACCGTACACCGAACTCAAGCGGATCAACGATGTTTACCGGATTCGGAAGCTTGGTGGTGGACAAGCCAAAGTTGTGCACCTTGATCGTTTGGCAGTCTGGCATGGTGACCATAAAGAAGATCTGGAGCCTGGCCGGGACGTCCAGGCTTAAGGAGGGGGCAGTATAGCGAAGAACGCTCCCGAACGTTCGAGATAAGCGAAGAAAGATCGACACGTTTCGAGAAGCAGAATAGAAGTTCGATAACGAGAGCGATAAGGAGTTTTACCGATAACGCCGGAATATATAAAGGCCGCTAGCCGACGACGTATAGTCTAGTTTATAGATGCGATCAACTGTGCGTTTTTAAAGCAATCTAGCTATTGTTTTTGTGCGTTTGTATTAGTGTGACATTAAACGTTCTTAGTACGAGTTTTCGTGCGTTTTTCGGTGCAAATTCCGTTACAATACTTATTTTCGAGTTTCTCAAGGGGTTTTTGAAGGTCTGGAAGAGTCTGAAAAGTCTGTTAAAGCGTAGAGTAAGGATCTTAAATCCGAAAAAAATTTAGAAAGATAGTCTCGAACAATTCTGGAAGGGTCTTGAAGTTCTCTCTACTCTGGATAAAAATTGAAAATACCCATTTTACTGCTCATCTTGGCGAGTCTTAAAAAGTATTATACACGTCTGGAAGATTTAGAACAACAAGTCTTTGAAAAGTCTGAAATATTAATATTGAAGAAGACTGAAAAAGTTTTAGATATGGCCTTGAAGAATTCTGGAAGAGTCTTAAAAAATAAAATGAATTTGAAATAATTTAAAAAAAAAATTAAAAAACTACGAGGATATACCTCATAGTCCCCTCGTCCGAACTAGGAAGAAAATTACAAAATACCCATTTTACTGCTCGTCTTAACAAGTCTTGAAAAGTCTAGTTAAAATCAGGAAGAGTTTAAACAGTGTTAAGTCAGGAATAATATTCGAAAAAGTTTCTTCTGGAAAGCTCTTGCAGAGTAAATACTATGAAAGAATTTTAAAGAAGTATAGGTTAAATCTTTCTCTTCCTCCGAACTCAAAAAAACTTCGAAAATTACGAATTTTTACAACTCAGATCGTATAAAAAGGTAACTACTTTTTTTTTTTAACTTATAAAATTATAAGCTATCATCTGACCGTTTCAAAATTTTTCTGTTTACGTTACTGCCCAGAGCTAATTACTATTTGAATTTTTGAAGTTGAAGTACCTATTAGTAGTGCTAAACCTGATCAAGTGTTATTCCACTTGTTGGACAGGTAATATCCTGAAACTTTCAGTTCGACTAGATAAAGATTATGGATCTTCCATTTTTTAAGAACATATACTTTAATTTTTGACTCCTAATTATCCATAAATGAAACAGAAATGAAGTTATAAGGCAATTTATTTTTCCGCATCCGAACTCTCAAACGGAAAACGCAAAAACTGTTTTCTAAAAATATGGTCCAGCTTTTATAATGAGTTCATAAGATTTCGCCGACTGTTATTATTTTCAGAAGGAAATTGTGAAAAATATTTTTTAAAAAAATGATAAATATTATTTTTTAAACTTTTTCTGGGGATGCTTAAAGAGGGAAGCCTAAAGAAAGGGAAACATGAGAAAATGGCAGTCATGATGAAGAATGTTACTTTTTCAATTTTCTCCCGTGGAGAGGGAGTGGGAGGGGGTATTGGCCTGCAATTATTAGGGTGATGTGAAGAGTTTTTTTTTAAAGTTAAACCAATCTTTATCGTCAAACTCAATTTTTAGGAATTTTAAAAGCGAAATTGGAGTTTTTCTAAAGGAAAATCCTATGTTAAACTTAAATATTCTTCGATTTCAAAAAAAAAAATTGCTTACACCTACTAGAACAGATTAGACCTTTGATATTGAAAAACAACAATCCGACAACCTAAATATTACTTAGTAATTATTGATTATTAAACTGCTTCTATTTTATCGACATTGTTGATTTTTGAAATCTTGATGCTGAATGTAAATTATCAAACCTCCGTTAAGTACGTTGATATGTTTTTTCCAGTACGTTATTGACAGTTTTCTCTGGTTATTCATGTCACGTCTTGTCTTATTAATACTACACTTTGGAGCCCAAATTTAAAATTAAAAAAAAGCCTTTTACTTGACTATCCTACAACTTATTATGTTACCGTTAATGTGTATAATCAGTTAAAATGTATAATTTCGTAAGATACTTACCAATTTTCTGACCTTCATTCTTTCTCGTATTGATAGATTGGGATGAAATTCGGCAAACCTGCAATTTTCATTGGCCTACACCTCATTGAGAATTTCCAGCCCTATCGATTTCAAAGATCGTTATACAGAGGCCAAAAACAATCAAAAGTTCTGGTTTCTCACAATTCATAGCCCTTGGAAGGGGTTCTTTCAAAGCAGTTAGGCTGAAACTTGGAATTGTTGTGTAAACAGACAAAAATTAAAGACCTCGAAGATTTTGAGCCAATTATCTTGTAAGGAAAGGAATCAGGGGCCAGAAACTAGTGAGAATTTCAATGAAATTATATACTTTAACTGAGTATACACATTAACGGTAACATATTGTTATAAACAGAACAAGAAAGTTTGATAATAAAACATTAGGCAGGGGCGTAACAACCTTACACTGCGAGTGGGTGCTAAAAAAAAAACTAAACACAACAGTTTCTAAATCAAAACGTTATCCTTTGCCGGGGGTACCCATCATAATTGGGAGGTTACTCTGGCACCCTTGAACCTCCTGTTGTGCTCCTGATACTGGGGAACGCATAAGCTTGTCAGCCATAAAATGAAAATTAAAAAAACCTACACAAGATCATATCAAATTACAGGTTGATAAATTGTTATTTATAAAAGAAAAATAACGAAAATTTCCGGGGGAGAATGCTCCCAAACGCTACAAGTCTGTCCAGAATTTGTATCCGTATATTTTTAGGGTTATTACAGGCTGTGAGAAAATTGAAATTTGATGAAAAAAGTCACAAACTCTGTATTTTTTCATACAAAGGGAAAGGGACTTGAGGTACGTGTCCCCTCAATCCAATGAAGCTTTAAAATTTTCTGGGGATTTTTATTTATTTATTCAGAGCCGATCTGGAGGGCGGGCGTTCTGGAAGGGATTTTTCAAAATTTGAATTGGGAGAGTAAGGGTATTTCGGTCAGTGGGCAAAAATTAAATCACCTCCGTTTTGCTGATGATACTGTTTTGGTAGGTGAGAGCCAAGATGAACTGAAATCCATGGCCAATGAGCTGAGTGCGGCGAGCAAATCTTGTCAATTAATTTCTCAAAATCAAAACACATGTCTAATGTTGAAGCGTTAAAATTTTTGGTTGATAATCATGAAATCGAAAGTGACTTAGAAAATAAATATTTAGGCTACATTTTATCATTTGAAAACAGACAACATAAAGAACTGAAAGTTCATATAGCCAATGCATGGAGCAACTTCTGGTCTCTTAAACACATTTTCAAGAACAAATTGAACATGGCCTCCAAAACCAGGGTGTTCAGACAGTGTGTTGAGCCGTCACTGACCTATGGAGCCCAGACCTGGATCCTTACCAAAACCCAAGTTAATAAGCTGAGGGCCACCCACAATAGGATGGTGGAGGTCGCTTCTAGGTTTAAGATTGATCCATAAAGTTAGTACGCAGTTTATTAGAGGAAAGTCAAATACTTCTGATGTTGGATAGACAGTGAAGAAGCTTAAATTTGGATATGCGGGACACCTGGCCAGAAGTCACGAAAATAAATTGAATAAAATGGCGGAGTCTTGGTATCCTAGAGATCTCGGTTGAGAGAGGGGAAGAGCACCTACGAGGCGAAGGGACGAAATCGTTCGGGGATTCGGAATTTCATGACAGAGAACTACTAAAAACAGAGGGACTTGGAGACCGGCGGTAGCGGCCTGTACCCGTGATGGGGTAGACCCGACGGCGTGACGACCCCTTCTCAGGGCCGTTCGTTTTTGATACAGTTTATTAAATGTATATGTTTTTTTCTGCCGGGTTAAGGCAACAAATACGATAAAATAAATAAAAATTCAGAACCAATCTGAAGGGGGGGGGGGGCGTGATGAGAATTCCAATATTTGAAAATAAGCATCACTCTAATGGATAGATTATTAAGCAACAGATTATCGAGAAAAAGTCAATACTCCATGTGTTTTTGCATACGAAGAAAAGAGGGTTTGCGGTACGTCCTCCTCTTATCCGATTGAGCTAAAATTTCCTGGGGATTTTTATTTAATTTAGAACCGATCAGGGGAGGGGTTGCATCGTGGAAAGTCCAATATTTGAAAATAAGGATCACTCTAATGGATAGACTATCAACTAACAGATTATTGATGAAAAGTCAATACTCCATATATTTCCCCATATGAAGAGAAGGGGGCTTGCGGCGCATGTTCGCCTTATTCGATGGAACTAAAACTTCCAGGGGATTATTATTTACTAATTTGAAGGGGGGGGGGTCGCGTCATAGAAATTCCAATATTTGAAAACTACTAGGGGGCTTCGCTCCCTGGCCGCTTCGCGGCTCGTCCGACCATTACAATCCTCGGTGTTTGGTCTAAGACTTTTGTTCCTGAGTTGAGGTTTGCTTTACGCTTCTTTTGCTCCTCCTCTATCAGCCGTCCTCAATCCTCCATCATGAACCCCCTTCCATCTTTTCTTCATCACGAGCCTCCTTTTTCACCACGACCCCCTCATTCACCACGGTCGCTCTCTGCCTCCGCGGTCACACTTCAACAGTCGCAGCCCTCCTCAGCCACAAAATCCTCCCCCAAAACGGTCATTATTTCCTACCAGAGGCTTCAATACTCACCCCAACGTCTTTTACCTCCGCAGTATCCCCCCTGCGAACCATTTCCTTCTGCACAACCGGGTAGGACCATCTCCCGTGGATTTCCTCCTCCACAATCATCAATCACCCCAACCAAGCTCCACCTTCTGGGCCTTAATCTCTTCACATTACCCTCTCCTTCTCTCCATGACCTTCTCCGTCCACAGCTTCTCCCTCACATGGCACCCTCCGTTCATTCAATTCAATTAGATTCAATTAGATTTATTAGCTCCTAGCACACTGAGCCCAAGCTCGTTTTGGATTCCGCATAATATTATGTTACAATAGCTATGATGAATTAATATACATGAAAATAAAAAATAAAAAATAAATAGGTATATAACTAAAGAAAAAATGAGATAAGAAAATAAGAAACTAAAGTACATACTGCTATTTAGAATCTAAAGAAAGTGTGTATCCCGAGATGTTGAAACTCCCACCCCCTTCCGTAAGCCATACCCTTTTCTTACTCCTTACCTTGAAATATACCAACCTAGTCTATATAATTTTCTGGTCCCGTAGTAGGAGATTCAGTTTTCTTTTTATAATGTGTGTGTTTCGATTTGTTGCCTGGATTATTTCTATTTTTACATTTTCTGGAAGACTGTTGAAGTATTTTGTGCCTTGATATTATATATAGTTGTGTTGTCCCGCTACGGTATTTTTTTTTTTTGGAACTCGTATATTGTATGATACCTCCAATGATCACCCAGACCTCCAATGATCATCCAGTCCTCCACCTAGTCTCCGCCCAATCACCCTCTTCCACCCCGAGTACCCACCCCCCATTGGGACCACATCCCCCGAACATCCCCCAACACTATGGCCTTAATTTCTGTTCACGTACCACACCTCCACCAAGAGCTCTTCACGCATCTCTACGCCCTCCCCAATTAAGGCCTTAATCCTTCGCTACAGCCTTCTCCTTCCACTGCTCCTCCTCTACGACCTCCTTGTCCCAACTCCCTCGAAGATCCCCTGGTCCTCTACTCAGGAGCCTCCACCACCTTAACCACCCTTACCCTTCAGACTGGCTTTCATTTACCGACCAGAACCTTCCGCACCATGGCCTTAATTCGCCTTCCCGGCCGCCTCTCTCTCACCAAGAACTTCCTCCTCCACCAGAACCCCTTCCTCACTATTACCCCTTTCTCACTCGGGGCCTTAACGTCCCTCTACAGTCCCCGCCACCATCGTGGTTTTCCTCCCCTTTAGGAGCTGCCTCCTCTACCATGAGTACCTCTTACACCCCCGGGCCTTTATCTACCAAAATTTTACTGCCTCTCTAAGATCCTCATCCACCACTACCTCCTCCTTCCTCAATGGCCAACCTCTCCTACTAAGGATTTCCTCCGCCATGAGGACCTCTCACCCACCACTACCCCGGGCTTCATCTTCTTTCAGAGCCCCTGTCCTCACTATGGCCCTCCAACCCCCTTGAAGATCCCTGACCATCCACCCAGGAGCTCTCACAACCATGACGACCCCTCCCCCGAGAGCCCTTCTCCTTCAAGACCCTACCCCGCCACCAGCCCCTCCCGCACAACGGCCATTTCTCTCCGAGGTCCCCTCTCTCACCAAGCACTTTCTCCTCCACCAGGTCCTCTTACTCCCGCCCCACCCAGGGACTTCATCTCCGTCCACAGCCCACGCCCTCACAGGGGCCCTCTTCCCCCTTCAGGAGCTGCCTTCTCAACCATGAACCCCCTCCTGAGGGTCGGCTACCCCTGGAAAATTGAGCAATAAGGAGTAGGGTAGGCAACCTGCAGTGACTTGTGATCTTGAAGATTATGGGTAATTATGTCATTTTATGTCAGTTATGTCTTAAAACTTGGAGATCTTTTATGTTAGAACAGATTATATCCTTGAAAGTAGTTGATCTGCCCCTGCAATTTTCCAAGGGCTCTCCTCCCCCTTCAGGAGCTTCCTCCACAACCGCTACCCCTGGAAAATTGACTAATTAAGGGGCCCTTGTGATCTTGAAGATTATGGGTAATTATGTCTTTTTATGTCTTATTATATCGGTTATGTTCTTAAAACTTAGAGATCTTTTAGGGACCTATTTATCGACCCACAATGGTAATGTTGAATTCACGAAAGAAATATGCTGTTTGCACGAAATATATAAATGACAAGCGCAGTAACAAGTACGAAACAGAAAAAGAAAAAGTTTGAAGAAAAAATTAAACTTCAGAACGCAGTATAATTCACTTACCCGATAAAATAAAATATGCCCGGAATTTTAATACCTTCTACACACAATGAAAAAAAGAGACACGATATTACTGCGGCCGAAATAAAAAGTTCAAATTCTCGGCCTCCATCATACTTGCCACAAATTTACAATTGCGCATAATGGCAAAATCAAATTTTGGAGCAATAAAAATCTACGAAGCGATTCTCCCTCTCCTCAGGAGCCACAAATTTAGATTAAGAGCCAAACCGATATCAAAAACGAATTCGTTGAATTCGAAACCCCTCGATGATCTCGATGGGGTCATTCGCATAAATAATAGGTCTAAAAATTCCTAATGTACTGTAATAAAGGGTAATTTTTACACGCCCACTCGTTTTTGTTCTCTCAACCGAAGCCCTGAAATCCGCCCTTTCGAGCATTACCCCAGAACTCCCCTCTATGGCGTTTCTAGAGTACCTACTTAAGAAAAAATTCTTAATGATCGTTTTTATAGAAAATTGGATCCCTCTTAAACTCATGGATCTCCTATCTCCACGAGTATGTACGTTATCCGCGATGACGTATAATTTTTGTGTTTAAACAACATAATATACCGTATGCAAGTCATTTCGTGATATCGATTTTAAAACTCGTAATTTAAACTTTTTTTTTCGTGGCTTCACATTTCGTTCAATCACACTTTTTATTTCGTGCTATTTAATACTTCCCGATCTTCTATACTTTTCTATTAAAACAGATTATGTCCTTGAAAGTAGCTGATCTGCCCCTGCAATTTTTCGGATTTTTAGATAGGCAACCCGCAGTGCGTTTTTTTCCCCCGGAGGCGGCGGCGGTGGCGGCGGATTTTAATTTTTTAGTATATAGAGAGAAAGGCCATCCTAATGGACAGACTATCGAATAGCAGATTGCTTTCAATATTTTGATACCATCGTGGAAATTGAGTAACTTTGATGTCACGGAATGGAAAAGTCAGTCAGTCTCACCACCTTGCTGGGGGACTATCATTTTGCTGCAAAAAAGGCTTCGCATGTGATACTTGAAACAAAGCTTTGCAAACGGCAACAAGTTCCGCTTCGTTCGTTCAGCTCGCGACTATGCCGTCGCAGAGGCGCTTTCCTCCCTCGAAATGCTGCAACGAGAATCTCGTTTTACGACGCTCGTCCATACCCCCGAATTACACAACAAATGATCCTAAAACGATCGAATTTAAAGTAGCATACGCGGACATTTCATCACAGCCAATTACCACTACGAGGCAATTTCGAGAGGGGGCCGCTCACCTTAATAATAGGGGCTAGTCGCCTCTCGTCAATTTATATTCATCGTCGTTAATTTCAATATGACCATCTCCCGTGTTACACTCTCCCTTTAGACGGCTAAAATAACTCCGGTAATCCATAGAGTACGTACCGTGTTATTAATTGCCGACCAGCTCTGTACGCTGTGGTGGTGGCGATGGCGATGCATCCCCACATGTTGAATGTCATCTGGCACGACGTCACGATTAACACGGCCCGGTAGTGCCCAACCATGCGAAGCCGAAAACTTCAGCCGCACTCGCGCTTTCTCCACCGCGTCCACGGCGAGGAGGGAAATTAGCGATATTGCCCTCAAACTGCCCGATGACGCTTCGCTTCCGACAATTGTGCGGCAATTAAACGATGCGAGCGAATACATAGCTAAAAAACAAGGAAAAAAACAAAAAAAACATTACCGTTTATTCGTGATATTTATCAATTTTAAGTGGCCGCCGTTAAATATGCGCATATATAAAATATCGAGCGCGCTCGTGCGCCAAGTCAGTCGGCCTTTTTTTTTTCGAATCGGACGCTTCAACGACGCCCGTGCTCGGCGTGTAATTCACGAACGTACACGACGAATAAATTACCACTTGACGATACGGACAACCGTTTTATGAAAACACCGACAGATAAAAAGCCCACAATTATCGCGGTTTTATCGTTTGGGCAATTGCCACCGCAACTGTTCCAATGCGGCAGTTTATACAATGAAATGCTGCAGTTTCATGCATCTCTCCAGTCGACAGCGACGGCAAGAATCTACTTAATGGAAAGCCACTCGCTATCTCGAGCGAGTGAGCTGAAGCAATGACCAAGGTTGGACACGTTCCGGAAAACGGACTTTCAACCTCTTCCCCAGGGGTGGAGTGGCCCGCCGGGCAGTTGCGCAAGTGCTCGATGGCCTAGCACAAGTAAGGCCTGGCCAAACCTAAGCGGCCTGATCATTCCAGTGCCAACAGTTCGAGCTATTTGATTCACGACATAATGTTTTCCGAGCGGACAGGAAAAAGAAAGTGTCTGGGTGTTCCAGGGGGGGGGGAGGAAACTCTATTGGCATAAAAAATTATATTCAAGCGGAGAGGATGACCACCTTGGAGCTTCCAGATATGAACTGTGAGCATATGTGGATACGATGCGTCATCAACTGTGAAACAATCTATGTGGGATTGTTTTACTTTCATCCTAATACCTCTAAATATGAATACAGAAAAATAGGTGACAAAATTATCGATTTAGCAGTTGCTGGGTACAACCTCCTGATTCTTGGAGACTTCAATGTTCGCTCGTTTGATTATGCTGAGTATAAAAATGATGGAACAGTACAAGATGCTAGAAGTGTTGAACTATACGACCTGATTGACATAGCTGGACTGAATTCTGTTAACAAAATTTTCAATCATCAGAATAAATTACTAGATTTAGTTTTCAGTAATCTTCCTGAAGGAACAGTCATTCGAGATGAAGCATTAGTAGATCCCGTGGACCCATACCATCCACTCTGGCAGTGTCGTTCAGAATTTCTGATATGAATTCCCTTAACGTATAAAAATGGCAAGGAGCTCTGTCCAGGTATCTTGACTTTTCCAGAGCCAACTTCTAGCCATGTAAGATGGAATTTAAAACCTTTCCCCTCCCCCCTTCCTTTTTTTTCGCCTTCCCCCGCCCCCCTTTTTCTTTTCCCAATTTCTCCTCCACCCCGGGGAACCCCCCCTAAACCCAAAACCCCCCCCTCCTCCCTTAATCCTCCATCCCCCCCACCCCTCCCCCTTTTCCCCCCCCCACTTGGCCCTCAACCCCCGGGACCCCAAAATCCCCCGACCCCCCCACCCCCCACCCCCCAACCCCCTCTCCCCCCTTTCCCCGCCATAGCCCCTCCCCCCCCAAACCCCCTTACTTTTTTCAGGCCCCTCACTTCCTCCCCCCCCCCCTTTTCCTCCTCCCCCCAGGACTTACCCAGCCCCCCCGGGCCCCTTTCCCTTTCGCCACCCCCCCCCGCCCCCCCCACAGGGCCCTTTCCTCGGGGTCCCCTCCCTAAAACCCCCCCCCCAAGGCCCCTTTTCCCCCCCCCCGGGATTACTGTAAAGGGCCCTCAGGGGCTTTTTTCGGGGGTTTAAAATAACCCCTAAGGGTCGGTACCCCTAAAAAATGAGAATTAAAAAAGGGTGGAACCCCAATTTATCTTAAAAGATTATGTAAATTTTTTTTTTTTTTTTTTTTTTTTTTTTTTTTTCCTTTTTTTTTTTTTTTCCCAAGGGGCTCCCCCCCCCCCTTCAGGGCTTCCCCAAAACCCGCTACCCCTGGAAAATTGACTAATTAAGGGGCCCTTGTGATTTTGAAGATTAGGGAAATTTTATTCTTTTTATGTCTTTTATATGGGTTTTGTTTTAAAACTTAAGATTTTTTAGGGACCATTTATCGCCCCACAAGGGTAATTTTGAATTTCAAAAAGAAAAATCTGTTTGCACGAAATATATAAATGACAAGCGCAGTAACAAGTACGAAACAGAAAAAGAAAAAGTTTGAAGAAAAAATTAAACTTCAGAACGCAGTATAATTCACTTACCCGATAAAATAAAATATGCCCGGAATTTTAATACCTTCTACACACAATGAAAAAAAGAGACACGATATTACTGCGGCCGAAATAAAAAGTTCAAATTCTCGGCCTCCATCATACTTGCCACAAATTTACAATTGCGCATAATGGCAAAATCAAATTTTGGAGCAATAAAAATCTACGAAGCGATTCTCCCTCTCCTCAGGAGCCACAAATTTAGATTAAGAGCCAAACCGATATCAAAAACGAATTCGTTGAATTCGAAACCCCTCGATGATCTCGATGGGGTCATTCGCATAAATAATAGGTCTAAAAATTCCTAATGTACTGTAATAAAGGGTAATTTTTACACGCCCACTCGTTTTTGTTCTCTCAACCGAAGCCCTGAAATCCGCCCTTTCGAGCATTACCCCAGAACTCCCCTCTATGGCGTTTCTAGAGTACTTAAGAAAAAATTCTTAATGATCGTTTTTATAGAAAATTGGATTCCTCTTAAACTCATGGATCTCCTATCTCCACGAGTATGTACGTTATCCGCGATGACGTATAATTTTTGTGTTTAAACAACATAATATACCGTATGCAAGTCATTTCGTGATATCGATTTTAAAATTCGTAAGTTAAACTTTTTTTTTCGTGGCTTCACATTTCGTTCAATCACACTTTTTATTTCGTGCTATTTAATACTTCCCGATCTTTTATACTTTTATATTAGAACAGATTATGTCCTTCCCCTGCAATTTTTCGGATTTTTAGATAGGCAACCCGCAGTGCGTTTTTTCTCCCAGAGGCGGCGGCGGTGGCGGCGGATTTTACTTTTTTAGTATATAGAGAGAAAGGCCATCCTAATGGACAGACTATCGAATAGCAGATTGCTTTCAATATTTTGATACCATCGTGGAAATTGAGTAACTTTGATGTCACGGAATGGAAAAGTCAGTCAGTCTCACCACCTTGCTGGGGGACTATCATTTTGCTGCAAAAAAGGCTTCGCATGTGATACTTGAAACAAAGCTTTGCAAACGGCAACAAGTTCCGCTTCGTTCGTTCAGCTCGCGACTATGCCGTCGCAGAGGCGCTTTCCTCCCTCGAAATGCTGCAACGAGAATCTCGTTTTACGACGCTCGTCCATACCCCCGAATTACACAACAAATGATCCTAAAACGATCGAATTTAAAGTAGCATACGCGGACATTTCATCACAGCCAATTACCACTACGAGGCAATTTCGAGAGGGGGCCGCTCACCTTAATAATAGGGGCTAGTCGCCTCTCGTCAATTTATATTCATCGTCGTTAATTTCAATATGACCATCTCCCGTGTTACACTCTCCCTCTAGACGGCTAAAATAACTCCGGTAATCCATAGAGTACGTACCGTGTTATTAATTGCCGACCAGCTCTGTACGCTGTGGTGGTGGCGATGGCGATGCATCCCCACATGTTGAATGTCATCTGGCACGACGTCACGATTAACACGGCCCGGTAGTGCCCAACCATGCGAAGCCGAAAACTTCAGCCGCACTCGCGCTTTCTCCACCGCGTCCACGGCGAGGAGGGAAATTAGCGATATTGCCCTCAAACTGCCCGATGACGCTTCGCTTCCGACAATTGTGCGGCAATTAAACGATGCGAGCGAATACATAGCTAAAAAACAAGGAAAAAAACAAAAAAAACATTACCGTTTATTCGTGATATTTATCAATTTTAAGTGGCCGCCGTTAAATATGCGCATATATAAAATATCGAGCGCGCTCGTGCGCCAAGTCAGTCGGCCTTTTTTTTTTTCGAATCGGACGCTTCAACGACGCCCGTGCTCGGCGTGTAATTCACGAACGTACACGACGAATAAATTACCACTTGACGATACGGACAACCGTTTTATGAAAACACCGACAGATAAAAAGCCCACAATTATCGCGGTTTTATCGTTTGGGCAATTGCCACCGCAACTGTTCCAATGCGGCAGTTTATACAATGAAATGCTGCAGTTTCATGCATCTCTCCAGTCGACAGCGACGGCAAGAATCTACTTAATGGAAAGCCACTCGCTATCTCGAGCGAGTGAGCTGAAGCAATGACCAAGGTTGGACACGTTCCGGAAAACGGACTTTCAACCTCTTCCCCAGGGGTGGAGTGGCCCGCCGGGCAGTTGCGCAAGTGCTCGATGGCCTAGCACAAGTAAGGCCTGGCCAAACCTAAGCGGCCTGATCATTCCAGTGCCAACAGTTCGAGCTATTTGATTCACGACATAATGTTTTCCGAGCGGACAGGAAAAAGAAAGTGTCTGGGTGTTCCAGGGGGGGGGGAGGAGAACTTCTATTGGGCATAAAAAATTATATTCAAGCGGAGAGGATGACCACCTTGGAGCTTCCAGATATGAACTGTGAGCATATGTGGATACGATGCGTCATCAACTGTGAAACAATCTATGTGGGATTGTTTTACTTTTCTCCTAATACCTCTAAATATGAATACAGAAAAATAGGTGACAAAATTATCGATTTAGCAGTTGCTGGGTACAACCTCCTGATTCTTGGAGACTTCAATGTTCGCTCGTTTGATTATGCTGAGTATAAAAATGATGGAACAGTACAAGATGCTAGAAGTGTTGAACTATACGACCTGATTGACATAGCTGGACTGAATTCTGTTAACAAAATTTTCAATCATCAGAATAAATTACTAGATTTAGTTTTCAGTAATCTTCCTGAAGGAACAGTCATTCGAGATGAAGCATTAGTAGATCCCGTGGACCCATACCATCCACCTCTGGCAGTGTCGTTCAGAATTTCTGATATGAATTCCCTTAGACGTATAAAAAATGGACAAGAGGAGGCATCTGTCTCAGGTATCTTGGACTTTTCCAGAGCCAACTTTCTAGCCATGTAAGATGGATTTAAAAACTTAAAATGGACTCCGCTGTATCGAATACAGGATGTGCATGCAGCAACAGAATTAATACAAAATATTATTCAAAAAACAGTCCCCGTTAAAACTCGTACTAACGCCAAAAGTAAGTATCCCCCATGGTTCACGCATGAAATTATTCAAACGATTATAAGTCTCTTCGCGCACGCAGCAAAAAATTAATAAAGAAAGCGTATGAAAGTTACATTACAAACGCTGAAACCGATCTGCAGATGAAGCCTCAAACATTTTGGGCCTTCATCAAGGGAAGACAATTGAGAAATACCCATCAGTCTCTGATGCGGTATGGAAACGAAAATTTAGTAACCTCAGCCCAAATTACTAAAGCATTTGCTGAACACTTTTCTTCGGTATTTGACAGTAGCTCGCCAAAATATGTCAATTCTTGCCCGCCATGCTACAACAATGTAAATATCAAAAGTATTTCCATGAAAGAGGTTGAAGAAGCAATACAGAAGATGCGACCAAAGAAATGCTTAGGACCAGATCATGTTCCGCCGTATGTATATAAAGCCTGTCGAAGCTTTTTAATAGAACCATTAACGTACATATTCAATTTAGTGATTAGCACCACAACTTTTCCCATCCTCTGGAAAACATCAAAAGTGATTCCTATCCCGAAAGGAACAAGGACTTCAGACGTAGCTAACTATAGACCAACAGCTCTCTTACACACTCCAGCTAAAATCTTTGAGTCCGTATTATTCACAAAACTCAGCCGCCAAACCCGTGGTATAATATCGCATGGGCAACATGGCTTCATGACAGGACGCAATGTACAAACGAATCTGTTAGAACTGGTAGAGAATATATATGAGGCATTTGATAAGCGAGAACAGGTTGATGTAATATACACGGATTTCCAGAAAGCGTTTGATAAGGTAAATCATCAAATCTTGCAAAATAAACTAGAAACTGTCGGATTCTCAGAACCACTAAAGATATTGTTCTCGTCATATCTGGGAGGGAGGAAACAATTCGTGGTCTACAGAGGAACATGCTCTCAGCCTTACCACTGTCCCTCTGGAGTTCCTCAAGGCTCAAACTTGGGACCGTACCTCTTCCTTTTATATATCAACGACATTGCAAAAACAATTGAACATTCTAATATATTGCTATATGCTGATGATATCAAACTCTATCGTAAAATTCTGAATGATAATGACTCGTACTATCTACAAGAGGATCTGAATGCATTAGTAGCCTGGAGTGAGGAGAATAAACTACCACTTAACGTAGGAAAATGTGCACAGATTACATTTACTCACAAAAAGGACCCAAGGATGAATCATTATACCATAAAATCAATTCCTCTGAGCAAAGTTGACCAAATTCGAGATCTTGGGGTTATCTTAGATAAGGAATTAACGTATCGAAATCGCATAATGTCAGTAATAAGAAAAGCTAAACGTAATATGGGATTTATAATGAGAAACTCCAAACACCTCAACAATACGGATACTCTAAAAATTTTATATTACTCCTTAGTAAGATCTCACTTAGACTTTGTAGCAAACGTATGGAATCCAACTACTATAACTCAAATAAAACAGATTGAGAAAATACAAAACCGATTTCTAAGATTTTTGTACTATAAAGATTTTGAATACTATGATCCCACAGTGAAATATAATGAGCTAATCCGAGGTTACGGACTCACAACTTTAGAGGACAGGAGAAAATATACCGCCTTACTCTGGTTACATGATTTGATTCATGGAAAAGTTGACTCTTCTTTCCTATTGCAACGAGTTAATATCTATGTCCCTGGAAAAAAGTGCAGAAAAAAACAGTTGTTTACTCCCCATAGCGGCCGAACGTTTCAGTTCTGGAATGCTCCGCTGAATAGAGTCATGCTTGAATACAATAAGCTTGAAATAGTAAACCCGGAAATCGACATACTCGCAACAAAAAAAGAATACTTTAGAACACAAGTACTTCAAATCCTCGCACAAGAATAAAACAAGAATAAAACAAAATAAATCAAGAGGAAATGAATGGATGCGCAACCCTCCTGCTCCGCCCCGCTCCCTTCCTCCCGCGCACCGCTGACTCATTGTTCTTATTGTTTGTCTTAATCTTATTATTACACACTATGGTATTTTTTTCTCTTTTTCTTTTTTTCTTCTTTTTATTTAAGTTTATTTTTCTTTCTCTTAGATTATTGTAAGATTGTAAATAGTTATTTTATAAGCCCCGTCACTGTTATAGGCCCACTGGGCTATCGTGAAGGGGCTCAATAAATACATTTCTAATAATAATAATAATAATAATAATAATTACAACACGCATAGTCACGAAGGAAAACAGATAACTGGAGCAGTCTTCAGTGGCGAAACTTGACTTTCAGTTTGGGGGGGGGGGGGAGGGTGGAGAAGGAAAATTTGCCGATAAATATTTTCTTTTAACTAAAAGTTTTTCAACAAAATTTTCGAAACATCTGAAAATTCGCCGATTTTTCAAACAAAATACTTTTTAATTGAAAAAAAAAACATAGATAATATTAATAATAATCAAACAAACGTTCTTAGAAAGTGAAATATTCAAATAAACAGTTTCAAAATTTACTGACTGCCTAATTATTGGGGTGTTTCATCCCCCTCCCCATAGTTTCGTCCCTGCAAATGCAGATTGGAACCTTATCCCCCAAGCACTCACATTTGCGCACATGAGCATACCCTATTCTGGGAGGGTAAGGTGGAAGGATGTTAGGAATACTTGAGAGGAACACACAACTTCCTTTACACATTGAGGTGGTCGTTGCTTACTCTTGGTGATATTTTTTTCTGAATTTCCTCTGATTCTTCTCCTAAATTGATTCCAATAAAATCAAATCAAAAGAAGAAGAAGAAAGAAAAAAAAACTATGAAGTTTCCTGTCGATTGGATTAGCGGAATTCGTGCCAGAAGTTCCCTTTCGTTCTTATGGGAAAAATACATGGAGTTTTGACATTTGTTCCGGACTAAACTTCCCTCCTATAATCGGGCCGTACAGCGCTAGTATCGACTACTCTTATCAACGACTAAAAGGCGAAGTTTTTGACACAAATATATGTAGCAACATTTTGGAATCTAGTTATAAAAATAGTCCTAGTCGAAAGAAAATTCTTTGTTCGAAAAATTCGTTTCTCTTTAAATACTTCAAAAAGTATTAATTTTCGAGATACGTATGTCAACTTTAATGAGTACAGTGGGGAAAATGTATAGATTTACCTTTTACTACTTATCTCTTCGATTCGATAGCGACGCTCTCTGACGGATGTACGGCCCGATTCACCAGGACCAAAGACCGTAAATTAAACAATAGAACATTTGCTATCGGATTCAGCTTGGGACATTGGAAGATAAGTCTTTTGCTTTCAACTTTTAGATTTGAATAAAATGTTCAACTTTCTCAAATTTCAGGCTCTAGGTCAAACAGAGAATCTAGTAACAACAGATTTCGGGCTGCTCAAAGCGGTGGTGTGCTGTACTCGTTTACGAATGATTGGGTGAGTGAATCACTGACTCATTGAGTGAGTGACAAAGCGAGGAAGTGAATGAATAACTGAATCAGAGAATGAATGAATGAGTGAGTGAGTGACTGAGCAACTGAGTGAATAACTCAATGAGTAAGCGAGTGAGTGAGTACGTGAGTGAGAGAATCGTGGGAGGTATGGCGATGCAGGCATGCCAAAGTGGCCCCTATGACACCGCATCCCCGGTCCCGGAAACTACCCTTTCGAGTATCGCATCAGTGACCGGAGGGACGCCTTGAGGCTGGCCCGAGCCACCATTTCTCCTTGCCGCAACGGTGCGCACGTCCTACCAAGGCCACCATGAGGTTCCCTACTGACCGAGGTCTGCACTCCCTGAGCGCTCCCTTGGAATTCAGGTCTCCCGGCCGGACGCGCTGCCTCTTCACTCACTCTTCACCTCCTCGTCTTGGTCCGTGTGTCGACGCAGGCAGGTGGTGACAATGGGTGAGCCCTGCCGGGGGTCCGTCGCGTAGCTGCAGCAGCTCTTCTAGGATAGTACAGAGTTCTCCTCCTGTTCGATGGTGCGGGCCGAGCTTGGTAAATCGCCGGCCCTCTGCCTCGACCACTCCGTCCGCATCTTCTTCTTCATGGTGGTCGAGACGAAGGCCGACACCCGGTTCCAACTGCTTCCGTTCTTCATAATCTCCGGAACCAGGGTGTCCGGCACGAGACGGCTGATCACGCCGCCGTCGTCGTCTTCGTCGCTTCTTCCTCCATCACCGCCGGGATCGATCGCTGTTGTGGCCGTCCCGCGCCTCTCCTGCTCTAAGGCCTCACACTCGAATAGAGTGTGCCAAGGTGTGTCCTCCGCCCCTCGATCACAGTGCGCGCACACGGGGCTCGGCGCTATCGATATCCGATGTAGGTACGTGCCGAAGCACCCGTGAAAACTTTGGATATACTTTTGGGTAAAATAATTCCTATGTTCCCGAGTAAGAGCTCAGATATGGAAGGATAAATTAAAATTTTTCATTTTTTTGTTTCGTCCTCTGAAGATTACGCATCATAATTCCAGTTGCGGTTACAAAGAAAAGGACATAAGAGCCAACAGACAAAGTAGGAAGCATTTTTTTTAAATCTTTTCTCTTGCGGACCCGTTTGAGTGATTGTTTTTTTTTTCTAATACTTTTTGCAACATTTTCAATCCCCAGCTTGAACCAAAGGCCACCTTAGTGTACACGTTCCAAAAACCCGAACATCTGTCACAAGGTAAGCCTTCATAAAATCGAGCATTTCATCTCGAAGTATTTACTGAGAATTCCTCAGAAATGCTGAGCGTCTACTAGCGAGCATTTGCTCGCTTGCTATCACTATTTTCTGATATGCGGGCTTCCAACAAAAAATGTTTGTGAATCCTCGGAACAATCGCGTCTCACATCGCTTCACGCCCGCTGACGAGTTCGTGACTTGTCGGGGTCCCAACGGCCAGCAACCGCCACTTCACGCCTCGCTCGACGCCGCCAGTTAATTCGAGGCTCATCGGAAAAAGAAAAAATTGCTTCGGATCGCTTTCTTTGTTACGAAACATCGACAAAAAGTTTACCCCCCCCCCCTCCATCATACCAAGGGTAATACTTAATTTTTGTATAACGATTTTACATTTAAAAAAATCAACTGAAAAAAGCCTTAAAGGGTTTCAAAAAGTATTAAATCCGCCTGGATGAGTGTTGATGAGTGCTGAACAATGCTAATTCTTGGCATTTGATTGTTTTTTTAGCCATTTGTCATTTTGTTTCTATCTTCTTTTTTTTCTTCTTTAGTCATTATTTTGTACTGGTTTCCTTGATCTTTCTGATCTTCCCAAGTCACGTTTGTTTAATCTGGACTGTTAATTTCAAAGCTGGGGGACGGGGGATTACTTCATAGCTCTGCTTTTCTTCGTCAAATTTAGTCAATTTTCAATCATTTCCTCTATTTTTTTATGGCTTGGTTTCTTTTATTACTGGTTGGTTATTCCAGTTCTTCTTTTCTTTTTTGGTCTTACTTGGTCAGTTTTGGATATTTTGGTATTTTCTGGTTATTGGGTCGATGCAGTCGTCTTCTTTCTTTTCCCTTCTTTTTTTTCGTATATTGTCATTTTGTCGCTCTTGGGTGTTTTTTCTTTATTTGGTCAACTGAGAACAGGGTTCATATGAAAAACAACCATAGTTAGTTTTGAAATTCCGACTTTGTAGACAGATAGCGCTGTGTGCACAGCGATTACGCTCCAACATAATTTTGAACAAGGTAACATCTATCGGCAAACTCACGCTGCCAGTTCACCAAGCTGAACAGAACTTATAGCGCTATCTGTCGGCAAAGTTGAAATTTCAAAACCGACTAAGCTTGTTTTTCAGGTGCACCCTTCAATTTTTTGGTATTCTCCGGTCATTTGTTTCGGTGTTTGTCAGTTGTTCACTCTTTCACTTTTTCAATCATTTAATCATTTTGGTTTCATTTTTTTCTTCATTTTCTTCGTTTGATCATTTTGTCTTTTTCTTTCTCATTAGTCATTTTTGGACTTTTTTAGCCATTCACATTTCTGTTTTCCAGTCATTCAGAATTTTCGTGGTCCACTGATGTTTTCAAATTGTTTGGTCTTACGGTCTGTTCTGTTCATGTTTCGGTTTCTTAGTCTCGTTTTAATTACCGTTGATTTTTTTTCTTTTTGGTTGCTGAAATAACCACTGAATTAGAAGATAACGGAAACCTATCCATACAACTGAAAAGTAACAAATATTATAATACAGGCACCATTTTCCCCTTTCTTACTTCAGTTCAATTGTGAGTTGAAATTTAAATATTATCAATCAGGGAGGAAGGGAATGATCTCATTTATGCATTCCTTTCGACTCTACTTTGAGAACTAGGGCTGCGAGGAAGGGTGCCTTAGCTATAGGAAAAGGACGATGACACAAAATATCGACGGATCCACGATTTCATCATGAAAGAGGAAGACAGTGGTGACGTTTTAATACAAGTTCAAGTATTCCATTGCTGGTAAACCAACTCAATTCCAGCAAACCATCCAAAGAATATTATCACTCTGCCTTTCTAAAGCCCGAACGTTTCCCGTGTACACTATAGGTTCATCATTAAACTCGCCGATGTTTACACCCAGCAACACCAATTGCAATTGGCATTTCTGTAACTCCCTGTAATTTGAAAACGTTTGATAAATCAGTATAACTGTACGTAACGCATCTGATATATATCATCTCTTTCCCACACAACGGTTTAAAAAAAAAAGACCCCAAAACCGCCCTTAATGCGTAAACATTATCAATCTGATTAGATGCTTGTCCTTTGAATTAAGGCTCGCAGCGCCAGTTGACAAAGGGTCAGACCCTTCGCGTAACCATCCTTGTTTACAATTTTTCCAACGCTAACGTTACACATTGTTATCATCGCCATCGCTAAATATCGATTTAATGAATTTGACCATGAGGACACAAGTACTGACCTGGTGCACGATTTATCTGTAAATGGTATCTGACACCAAACGTACGCTGTGATCAAATTTTTCCTCTCTGCTCGACTGTTTTAACATCGAATAACCGCGAAAAGGTGTCGCTGCATGTAGCCTCCTCTAATCGTCTCCTTTTTCACCAGCCTGTCCACGCCGGGGCGAACTTCCTTCTCTGGGAACGAGTTCTGTACATTGTTAACATTCTCGCAATTATGTCGGAATCGATGAAGATTTTGTAGGAGCACCGAAAAAAGCATTTGGCGAAGTGTTTTTTCGGATTTAGCAAACAAAGACGACAAGAGGAGGGTAATATTTAAAGTTCGTTAATAGTGCGGCTGATTGATCGTGCACTGTATCATAAAAGCATGAAATTCGCTACACGAATCATCATAACGACATATGGAGTAATTTTAAAGATTAGAACCACCCTACCAACGGCTCTGGGTCCACAATAATGGAAGAGAGGGGATGGGTCAAAATAAGATTTGAGGCTATTAGCTTCGCAGTGCCTAAAACGTAAAATGCATTTGAAACAGTCTCTTTAGATTTCTTATAGAAATGGTGTCTTACAATTTTTTGTGCCTACATACAACACGTTGTAAATGGTGGGTTCAATATAACCATGAACACAGACCTTAAACCTTACGGGCGAAAAGTAAAATGTTTGATATTTTTGCAGCAACAAGTTATGCGAAAAGGGATGCTGATTACCCTCTAGCCCATTTCCTTATGCCAGTGCCAATCTCAGTGCCAATCTATTCTCAGAAACTTACTTAGCTCCCACTCCTCGGATACTACATGTTTTAAAAAATCAAAAATTAGTTGCCCTGATTGTGAGGAGGGACGGGTGACCCTTCCCAGACATTTCATGAAAAAAGAAAACCAATGGCAATAATTTCCTATACTATATTTATTTATACAAACAATTCTGTCCGGCGGGTCTAATTCGAGAGCCAATGAACGAATTGTAATGATTCAAAATTCATATGGACGATTAGGTACCACTGAAAATAGAGCTCTGTTGACTTTTAGCAAAAATCAGTCGATATGAAGAGGAGGGAGGAGGGCTGACGTATTCAACTGCTCGCATCTCTCGTACAGTACATTAATAATAATTGACTAATCAAGATTCACCGACTATAATTGATTAATTGAAAATTATCAATTGTAATTGATGGATAAAACTATCAATCATATTTGAATAATTGAAAAATGTTTAATTATTTATAAGTAAATAATTAAAAATTATCAACTATTTTATTGTTGATTAATTTAAAAAATTTTCGATTTTTTTTTGTAGTACTACTAACAAAATTGTTCAATATCTCTCTATATACTAAAAAAGTAAGATTCGCCGCCGCCTCCGCGGGGAAAAAACGCACTGCGGGTTGCCTATCTAAAAATCCGAAAAATTGCAGGGCAGATCAACTACTTTCAAGGACATAATCTGTTCTAATATAAAAGATCTCCAAGTTTTAAGATATAACCGACATAATAAGACATAACAAAGACATCTCTCTATCTCAAGAACCAGAAAAATTGCAGGGGCAGATCAGCTACTTTTAAGGACATAATCTGTTCTAACATAAAAGATACGAAAAACGTAAGATCCGCCACCGCCACTGCCTCCGGGAGAAAAAAAAACGCAATGCGGGTTGCCTACTTAACAACCAGAAAAATTGCAGGGGCAGATCAGCTACTTTTAAGGACATAATCTGTTCTAACATAAAAGATCTCCAAGTTGTAAGACATAACCGACATAAAAAGACATAAAATGACATAATTACCCATAATTTTCAAGATCACAAGGTGCTGCAGGTTGCCTACCCTACCCCTTGATTGCTCAATTTTCCAGGGGTAGCCGACCCTCAGGAGGGGCTTCATGGTTGAGAAGGCAGCTCCTGAAGTGGGAAGAGGGCCCCTGTGGGGGCGGAGGCTATGACGGAAATGAAGTCCCTGGGTGGGGCGGGAGTAAGAGGACCTGGTGGAGGAGAAAGTCCTTGGTGAGAGAGGGGACCTCGGAGAGAAATGGCCGTTGTGCGGGAGGGGCTGGTGGCGGGGTAGGGTCTTGAAGGAGAAGGGCTCTCGGGGGAGGGGTGGTCATGGTTGTGAGAGCTCCTGGGTGGATGGTCAGGGATCTTCAAGGGGGTTGGAGGGCCATAGTGAGGACAGGGGCTCTGAAAGGAGATGAAGCACAGGGGGTAGTGGTGGGTGAGAGGTCCTTGTGGCAGAGGAAATCATCAAGTAGGAGAGGGTGGCCATTGAGGAAGGAGGAGGTAGTGGTGGGTGAGGATCCTAGAGGGGCAGTAAAATTTTGGTAGATAAAGGCCCGGGGGTGTAAGAGGTACTCATGGTAGAGGAGGCAGCTCCTAAAGGGGAGGAAAACCACGATGGTGGCGGTGACTGTAGAGGGGCGTAAAGACCCCGAGTGGGGAGGGGGTAATAGTGAGGAAAGGGTCCTGGTGGAGGAGGAAGTTCTTGGTGAGAGAGGCGGCCGGGAAGGCGAATGAAGGCCATGGTGCGGAAGGTTCTGGTCCTGTGGAGAGGGTCTTGAGGGGAAGGGTTCTTGAGCGGGAGGGGTGATCATGGTGGTGGAAGCTCCTGGTTGGAGGACTAGAGGATCTTCGAGGTGGTTGAGCGAGGAGGCCACAGGGTGATAGAGCCGCGGAAGGGAACGCTGTGGAGAGGGAATAAGGAAGTGGTGTGGGGTGGTGGAAGGACGTGGTCCTAATTGAGGGCACTCGGGGTGGAAGTGGGTGATCGGGGGAGACTAGGTGGAGGACTATGGCCATTGTGGGGGAGGAGTTTGTGGCTGGGGAGGGCTGCGACTGTTGAGGTGGAGGGGGTCGTGGTGGTGGAGGAGGAGGCTCGTGATGAAGAAACGATGGAAGGGGGTTCATGGTGGAAGATTGAGGACCGCTGATAGAGAGGGGAGCAAAAGAAGCACAAAGCAACCCTCAACTCAGGAACAAAAGTTTCAGACCTAACACTGAGGACTGTGGCGGATGGACGAGGCGCGAAGCGCGGAGTAAGGCCGGCACGAGCGAAGCGAATGACGGCGGGGGGGTTGGGCCGCGAAGCGGCCAGAGGGCGAAGCCCCCTAGTAATTATAATTTTCAAGAAAGGAGATAGGCATAAAATAGCTAACTACTGACCAATCACCCTTAGCCCAACAATAGCGAAAATCTTCTCTAAAGCAATCGAAAATAGACTCAAACAAATACTAATATGCCAACAACCAATCGAACAAGCAGGATTCTGGCAAACATAGTCGACTACGGATCATATCCACACAGTTAAAGCAAATTATGGAAAAAAGTAATGAATATAATAAGCCTATTTACATGTGTCTAATTGATTATAATAAGGCGTTCGACTCCCTAAAGCACATATGTTAAAAGCACTAGAGAAACAGGGGACCCCACAAAAATTTGTCAATATATTAAAAGAAATGTACTCCAGGCTCAGAGCAAGGATGAAAACAGACAAATTAGGCAACTATTTCGACATTAAAAAAGGGGTAGGACAGGGGGATCCCCTTTCCCCGATTCTTTTCAACAGTACTTTGAAACAAATATTTAGGAAACTCGAAATAGGAAAACAAAGGGATTAACATTAACAGAAAAAGGATTACGAACCTAAGATTTGCCGACGATATCGCTCTGTTCGCCGAATCGCAGAGGGAACTAGCAGAAATGATAAGGGAACTCAGCGAAGAGAGTGCAAGAGCAGGTCTCACGATAAACATGCAAAAAACAAAAATCATATCCAATAGCACAGAGGAAGGGACACTAGAATGGGTAACAGAGAAATAGAAATAGTTCGAGGACATACATATCTCGGCCAACTACTAACTTTTGAAAATGCAGTGGAAAAGGAGGTTAACGTAAGAATTAACAGAGCGTGGAAGAAATTCTGGGGTCTAAAAGACATATTTAAAGGAAACTTTAGCTATAATAACAAAAGCGAAATTTTCAATATGTGTGTTTTGCCTGTCTTAACATACGGATGTCAAACATGGCCATTAAGTGCAAAAATTTTGAACAGAATTAGGATAACTCAAAACGCAATGGAGAGATCAATGTTGGGGATAGCAAGAAGAGACAGGATAAGAATCTCGGTTATCAAAAGGAAATTAAAATTCAGTACTAATTCAATTTGACAGATCAAAAGAATAAAATGGGGGTGGGCAGGACACATCTCCCGTCTCAGAGACGACCGATGGACCTATATGGCCACCTTTTGGCAACCGCTGGATGGCAAAAGAAGAAAAGGCAAACAAGCATTAAGATGGAAAGACGATATTAATAAATTTCTAAAAAGCAACAACTTCCAAAGAATAGCCAGGAATAGGAATGAATGGGAGCGTCTACAGGAGACCTTTGCCCGGCATGGGTCAGGGGAGGAGCGAGCTCCACTTTGGGGCCGCTAACTCATTATAAGTACTGTAAATTAATACTGTAAATTTATTCCCCAAAATAAAGGTATTTTGAATTGAATTAAAAATTATTGATTTTCTACAATTGATTCATCAAAAATTATCAATTTCCTCTAAATAATTAATCAAGACAATTTTTACAACTGACTAATTAATAATTATTAATTATTTATAATTGATTAATCAAAAATTATAAAAATTATAATTGATCAATCAAAATTTATTGATTATAATTAATCACTCAAAGCTTATTGATTATAACTGTTTCATGAAGAAAAAAAAAGCAATTGAGGACCTGATTTCCAAAACGCGCTTAGTCCAAAAAAATCAAAAATTGAGTTTTTAGCGCAATCTGGTGAAGGAAGTGAAAAAGCATCTTTCAGAGTTGGTTTCACAATTTCATCATGACTTAGAGCCAACTAAATCTTTCTTTTGTACTTTTTTATGCAGGCCTGCAGAATATTATGATTAACAGAGTTTCTATACTGTCAGCCACTAACAGTGTTGGAAAAACGCAAAAATCAATGTTCCCGTCCCCGTTCGTTCTTCTCTAACTGCATTGTTCTCATTTATGTTCTTGGTTCTCCTTACCTTAAAATTACCAATGTTCTCGTTCTCGTTCTCATTCTTGTTCCCGTTCCCATTCTTGTTCCCACCCGGGTACTGTTCCCGTTCCCGTTTATTCCCGTTCTTGTTCTCAGTCCCATCATGTTCTCATTCTCATTCTTGTTCTGAAAACGAGAACGAGAACATGCCGTTTTTCTTTTTGTTCTTGTTCATTCTTCCAACATATCCAAGTACTGCAGGTTGATTTTTTCATTTAAAAAATTTATAATTGATGGTTGTAGACTTTCAGAATTTTACTTTTGCTCCAGCTGAAAAGGTGCTGGAAGAACGCAAAAATCATCTTGTTCCCATTCTCGTTCGTCCTTCTCTAACTGCATGGTTTTCGTTCATGCTCCTCGTTCTCCTTACCCTACAATACCAACATTCCCGTTTTCGTTCTCAATCCCATCATGTTCTTGTAACGAGAACCGAGAACATGCTGGTTTTCTTCACGTTCTCATTCGTTCTTCCAACACTGGCCACAAATACGGACTAGAAATGAATGAGTCAAAAACAGAATAGATGGTCATTCACAAAAGAAGGAAAGAAGCCGCTATAATAGCCAATCAGAAGATGTTCATAGACAATGTCGAAATACAGAGAGCAGAAAAATACTTATACTTGGGCAGATGGTTTCATGAGGAAACAGATTAGTCGATAGAAATAAGGACAAGAATCGGAAAAGCAAAAGCGGCCCTGATGAAGATGAAAAACCTTATTTCACGACGTGACTTGACGCTGAACTTGAGAATGAGACTGAATCAGATTCTACGTCATGTCTGTGTTACTGTACGATATGGAGAGTTGTTGGACTTTAACTCGGGAAATGGAAAATAAGATAAATGCCTTTGAGATGTTTATCTACCGACGTATGCTCAAAGTATCAGGGTGTGATCGAGTCTCAAATTAAGAGATATTACAACGCATGGCAAAAGAAAGGGAGATAGTATTTACAATACAAAAGAGAAAGCTCGAATACTATGGTCATGCCCTTCGCAAGCAGAAATATGCGGTTTTTCAGAATATCCTGAACGGGAAGATACAGGGCAAACGCAGCGTGGCAGGCTGACATCAGGAGATGGTACAAAATGGACGCCAAGGAACTGTTCCGCAGTGCCGCTTGCAAAGTCGAAATTGCTATGATGATCCTCAAACTTCGATCGGAGATGGCGCAATGAAGAAGAAGATAATAATGACTTACTTGTTTTTTTTCAAATTTTATGAATATATAAGACTCTTACGACTGTAAGTCATATGTACTTGCTTTTTCCTGTTTGTGGGGGGGCACAAGGATGTCTGGAGGGGAGAGGCATTGTTCACGTGTGCCTCGTTCACCGGAATGGTCGTCTCTAAGCTGTATCTTCTGATTTCCGACAATTTCTAGGTAAAGATGTACGAATTTTGACCTTTCACGAGTGTATGACATGGTCTGCCAAAACAAGCCAAGTCCACGACTTCCCCCAGTTTGCACTGCCATAGCTCGAAGACTGTTTGCACGCCAACCTTCATCTTTGGGTGGTATTAGCATTGACCCCTGCTCTTCCCATCCACGCAATTGATTCAGTGTTACCACTTATCGTTCGCGAGTCAAAATTTTTTTTTCGATTTCCCAACATTTCGTTGTTTGGATTAAGCGCGTTTTGGAAGTCAGGTCCTCAATTACAATCAGATAATCAATAATAACTGATTAATCGAAGAAAATTGATTAATAAAAGATAACCGAATTATCAAAAATAAATGAACGGGTACTTGATTAATTAGAAATAACCGATTTATTTGAAAATATCAGCTTGTGTTACACGCTTTCGCTCTGCCAGAGCTTTTTTTTTGTTCTGTTTTTAGGAAGAACTTTGATAATAGAACTTTGTGAGTTCTTATAATCAGCAACATCGGAACGTCTGAAGTGATTTCAAGGCCGCTGAATTCATTTTTGTCACGAGTTCGGTATCTAGTTCAAAAATGTGGCACATGGGGCAGAAAGCAAGACCAAAATTTCCTGGAATACATCATGCATATTGTATTACAGTGTCATCAGGTCGGTGAATTTAATTGGCATTATTTCTACGTTGAATCAGGCGCGGATCCAGACGACCATTTTGGGAAGGAAAATGGCAGAAGGAAAAGCGATTTTTTGCTGCCCCTTCCTTTGAGATTCCCCCTCCTCCAAAGATTTTCCCCCACCTCCACATATTTCCCGTCCCCCACAAATTGTTCTTCCTTCCTCACAGATTTTTGTTTTCTTCTTTTTTTTTTTTGAGGGAAGGTTGGCTGCCTTGGATCCGCGCTAGGCTGAATGTAGAACTGTGGCACCCGGGAAAGGGAGAAGGTAATAATTGTCCATTTCATCACACAAACATAGAATCCTGTTGGGGCCAATTTCATAAGATTTCTCGCTAAATGAATGTCTACCACTAACTACGGGAAATTCGTATATTTTTCCACAAGTGGAAAGAAGTTGGTTACGAATAGATTAGTAATGTATCTTATAGAGCTCAAATTTTCAGGGTTTTTTGTCTACATCAAGTGTAACTATAATCCGCCGGGCACTACGTAGAATCTAAAAGTTTAAATAATAATAAGAAGCACCTTAAGTCTTACACTTAAAACACGTATCCCAATTTTCAAAATGCAGTTAGAATAGTGATCGAAAACGAATTATTAAGGACCAAATATTTGATATTTTGATATACATAATGTAATTCACTGAAATCCCCTCCCCCCTGTGGTATTACAATTTAGGTTATAGAGGAAGATGAACATCAACACCGAATTCAGCGACTTGGAAACTCCAATATTTGACATTCGTAAATAAAATATACTTCTCGAAAATATTATCCTACGCAACCTCATTTCTCCTACATGCACAATTTTGAATTTATAGCAAAATTAAGATCAAAAAACGAATTGCGGATCTTGAAAACCTCATACTTTACATCAATGACACAATTCATGAAAATTTTAGTGCACTCCCTCCGTATCCTTAAACGTCACAATTTTGAACCGGAAGTCAAAATAATATTATAAAAAATAAAAAATGAATTCAGTAACCTGAAAAATCAAATATTCGATATGCATAGAAGTGCGATGTATCTGATGGAATCTCTGTTTCTCCCCATCTTCGAGCGTCCAAATTTTGAGTTTGACGTCAAACTTACACTCAACATTAATTTACAGACATTGAAACAACATGAGGCTGTGATAAAAATTTAACAAGTTCCATTAAGATTTTTGTGATGAAAAACAACAATAACAACAACAACAATCATATCCTTTTAGTTCTGGAATATAAGAAGTAGGAGTGAAAGATGGGTACGGATGTACAGAAAAAGGTTAAGCATCCATTCCATCTACAGAACTCGTCGGTGCAAAATTGTCAAAAATTTTACGTTCCCGCCAAGGGTCTGTATTAATGCATGGAAATATACAATGACCATACGAGAAAATGATTTTGGAAAAATGGACGGGAACCTACATAGGGACCTCACGAAACCGTTCTTGTGAGGGAGGGTTTTTGTCAAGTGGATAACTGTACAAGCAAAAAGAAAAACAAGGTGTCTATCAGATTCAAGAATAGAAAATATTGGACTTTTATTGGACTTTGTATGGGATCTTTTCGTATGCCTAATCCAATTAAATAAGGCGTGCCTATGCAAATTTTTATTCATTTATTCATCTATCATTAATTTTTTTAATCGCTGAAAGAATTTTCTCGTTCCAAGAATTAACCCTTTCTCAAATGGACGCTGTTAAGCGAGACAGAACCAAGCGACCTTTGTTGACAAAATTAGTTATTAGTATCGTTGGAAAGAGCGCGAAAAGTAGAATTTTTCAAAATTGGGCCCCCGATTCAAAAATGTGTACTCACGTTGAAAAAAGCTTATTAGTAAACGCTATGTCATATAGTTTCTACATGGCTCTGGAAGTTCGAATCACGCGTTCTCAAAAAACAGATTTTGTCGCTTGACACCGTCCAAATAATGCACCCAGTCAAGTTTTTTACAACTTTAAAAATATTATATATGGGTACTTACTGATCTCCTTATTTTTCAATTTTTTTATTCGACCAATATTAAAATTATTGGACTTTTATTAGATTTGTTGGACTCATTGAACCGGTAGACGCCCTGAAAAATAGGCTCTATTTTACGTAATTAAATGTGCCGAGTTTGCTGACTCAGAATATACCGGGGAAGGGGCAGCTCCCGACCACGAGCCTCTGAGTCATTTCAAACTCCCATTTAGGATGTTTTTAGGGAGAATACGAAAAGTTACAGTCACTTTTCTCATAGAAAATCCACTGAGCTTTTAATTTTTTTTTTCTTCAGATTATTCAATGTTTTGGACCACACCAAACAGAACTCTGATGCTGATTACCTCCTTCTCTCCGAATGTCAATCCGAAAAGGAGGGTGGATAGACTGGCTTTCATATTAGGATTGATCCTTGCGTCTTTGAGAGCTCGTAATATACTTCTACGATAGTCTCAGATTTTCTGAGAAGTACGGTGGTACTTATTGTCACCCTCTCGCCTCAGAAATCAAATCTGACGCGTTCCGATCGCATTTTTGAAGCTCTTTTTCTGGCATCCAGCCTAAAGGACCTCTAGCGATTGTAATTCAGTGACATGTTAAGTCAATTTGCCCAAGTTTATACAAAGTAGTACGATACGTGCTGCTGTGTGCTGTCACATTTTCATCGGTGTACAACTTAATTTGCAATACTGGGGACATTATGTCGAGGCATAAATTCCAACACCTACGCTGAAACATGGCCGGCATCTGTATCCTATTAGCTCAGAAATACCACATACCGCCTGGGAGCTCGAGATCGTATACGGTATTTTACGACTCATCGTACATTCGAAATCGCCTTTCAACTGATAGTTGATACCAATAAAACGGCACCTCGGTGTGATACCGCGTACTCGACCATAATTCGCGCCGATATATTTCGATTCACCCAATGAACGATTACTGGGCCGCCCGAGAATAAACAACAGAATAAATCTGAAACGGCGTTCGAGGTATACGAAGAACAAACATAATTAGAAAATTTTGTCAAAATATAAATTTATATTCATGCAACTTCCAAAACACGAACTGGTATAAAGCTCATAAAGAACGCTCGCCATAGGCCTGCTGTTAGGTATTAATCCTACTTTGTAGATGGTACATCACGGCCGTAAAGATGGTACAAGGAACAACTTCAGGCGTGAATTCCACCCGGGAGTCTTTGAGTCTTTCGTGTAATTACAGTGTAACGAGTACCATCCATTTTCTTTCCCAAAATAATTCAAATTACCCACTAATGGCAGCGAATTGAATAAGTGGAAGTGTACTAAAGCAAACATACCTGCTTTCCTGAGATACTGAATCTTATTACATAAGCACGCATAGGCAACACGAATCATCCTATGATATCCCGTTCAGCCTTTAGCAGCAATAGCAGGAGTGTTTCCAGTTAGTGATTCTTCACATTTTCTTTTTCTTTAATATCTAACAAAATATAAAAAGTGAGTGAGTGGCTTCGGCTATCAGAAATTAGCAACTGAAAAAGCGCAGCATCATGAAGAACTCTTGACAAATGTACCGAAAATTCAGTCGTTCTTCAAACCGTTATATAGAAAATTAAGATGGTAAGTTATGTTACCAGTGAAGGTGCAGGAAGGTGAGGCAGAATGGCTAGGGAGGGAAGGAGAACCCAAGGAAGAGTCTTGAAAAGGTGGCCCGAAGAACTAAAAAATACAGGGGAGAGGCTTTGGATAAGGGGAGTAAGAAACAAGGACCGATGACGAAGGGTGGGGGAGACCTATGCCCGCTCATGGGTGCACTAATATTTATTGAAACCGGATATAGTAATTTCATTTTGGTATTGTGAAAGGTTGTAATAACGTGATAAGCAAATAAAAAAGTTTGTGGCTTCAACCTGCATTTTTACAAGCCATTTCGGAATTATAGTTTTTGAAATTTTCCACGAAATTTGATAGTGAAAATCGTTATAATGTGGCAGTTTCTATAAAAAGGGGTAACTTTGTCGATCCGACGAATTTTGAGTTACAGACAGTACGTAATAGAGGAATGAATGCCAATTCCAACGAGCTGTCGGTGAGATCTGTAGCGTTTTTTGTTCCCAAGATACAAGCGGTCAAAGATGAGTGTAACGAGAATGCGCGAAAACACGTTTTTGGGAAAAACGCATTTAAAGTTAGACACACCTTTTTCTCCCACTACGTCAAGTGGCCCTAACTCGCCGCGGAATCACGTTACCAGCTTTGACCAGGGCTTGTTGGAAAGGTAATTTTTCGCTCTTCTGTGTGGTAACAATTCAGAACATCGGATTTATTCGTGAGCTCTGAAAAACCACGAAGAAGCGAACGCAGACATTCGCATTCTTTTCTCATTCTCTTTCTCTTCTCTCTCTCTCTCTCTCTCTCTCTCTCTCTCTCTCCCTCTTCTCTCTCATGCGTGTAAATTTTATCTCTTTGTCATTGCGATGTTTTACCGACTTTTTTCTATAGAAATCAACCAAAATCTCAAAATTGATGTTTTCGACCAAAAATTTTTTTCTTTTTTCGCATTTTCTGAGACTTAGATTGATCGACAAAGTTACCCCTTTTTATAGAAACTGCCACATATTTATACGCCCTATTAATAACAGGAAATTCATTTTTCTTACAGTCAAGGGTTAACCTCACTCATCATCCTTATCCTGTTCGAATCGCCTTGTTTCTTCGAATTCATCGATACCAATTTTAGCGTTTCCATCAAATCTTGAAATCAAGCCGAAACATCACCCAGAATCAGGGACATACCGATAGGGAGTAGGGGGGCAACTTACACGCCTCCCTGTAGGAATTTTTCACTCAACAGTTGGGAAAATTGACCATTTTAGTCAGATGAAGTAGGGAAAATCTAACAAATCAAAAGTTTAATTATTAATTATTATTTTTTTTTTTACTTTAATATTTGGGAATTAAGTTGAGAAGTTGGAAAATCCAACAAGTCAAAGGTTTTTTTTTTTTTTTCTTTGGTACTTGGGAATTTTGAGTTGAGTCACTCGGGACGTTCACAATCCAAAAAATTCTAAAAACTCTTCGGTACGTCCCTGCTCAGAATTGCAAGCAATGCTGACGATTTATGAACTGCTCATTCAGAAATGCTCATTCCAGTCCTTCCTTCTGCAGAAAATCCTGCTGAGGCGGTTGAGGTGTGTGAAGAAGAAACTTTTAACGACGATTCGGCACCGTGGAAACCGACGGAATTTTTTCGATTTTATGTTGCGCAACGTAGTTGCAATCAAAATAAATAATAAAATTTCGGCCCCTCGAAACGGGAGTTACAGTCGGTAGCAAAACTTCACAAGATATTTGAAAAAAAAAAACAACATTTGAACGACAACTTCAGAGTGGGGAAAAATCAGATGGTTGGTATACCTACTCGAAAAGTAAAGGCTCAGTCTTTTGTGTACCATGTTTATGGTTTGGATCTAACGTTTCTTTCTTCGGCTAAGAAGGCTATGATGAGTAGAAAAATGCAACGTTTTCTGAACATGGAAATTGGACAGTGGCGTGCATTCCAGGCAAGCAAGGTAAAAGCGCTGCTTACCCTGAAAATTCGCGAGGAAGTAAGTTTTCATATTGTGAAGCGATTCGCAAGAAGAGAGCCTGATCCAAAGAGAGCACGAAAGATTCGCGCATAAGGGCCACCTACCCCCCCCCCCCACATAAGTTCATATTTTCGGCCAATGCTTTGTGGCGATGGATTTTAGTGTGTAGATGTGAGTAAAAATTAGAACAAATAGCGAACAAATTGTAGTGGGCAAAGAATCACATTTATTTGGAAACTTAGGAATTAAGGGCCACTTAAGACCACGCCCTGAATTTCGATTGACTTCAAATACACACTGATGATGAATTGTGGTGTGTGGATTCGAGAACAAATTAGAAGAAATAGAGAACAATTTTTAGTGCCCGAAGAATCGCCATTATGTGGAAAATTCGCACATACGGGTCACTTACCCCAACACACAAGTTCGTATTGTCAGCTAGTGCTTTGTGGCGACGGATTTTAGTGTGTAAATGAGGGAACAAATTAGAATGAATAGAGAACAAATTGCAGTTAGTAGCAAATCGTATTTATGTGGAAAATTCATACATAAGTGTTCTTTATTTGTTCTAATTTATTCTCGAATCTACACACCACAATCCACTATCACTGTGTATTTGAAGTCATTCGAAATTCAAAGGGTGGGTTTTAGTGACCCTTAAGTCCTAAGTATCCATAGTGTGTATTTGAACTCAATTGAAATTCAGGGCGTGGTCTTAAGTGGCCCTTAATTCCTAAATTTCCATATAAATGTGATTCTTTGCCCACTACAATTTGTTCGCTATTTGTTCTTATTTTTACTCACATCTACACCCTAAAATCCATCGCCACAAAGCATTGGCCGAAAATATGAACTTATGTGAGGTGGGAGGGAGGGGAGGGGGAAGGTGGCCCTTATCTGCGAATCTTCCGTGCTCTCTTTGGATCCGGACGTGTATGGATAGTGGAGTATCCTGTAGGCACACTCACCAAAAGGAGGAGCATAGTTGATATCCCCTGATTTCTTTTTTAAACGAATAGTCGTATCATTCGTATACATGTAACTTACTAAGTATAATATTCTAAAAAGACCTTTCCATTGATGGATGGTCACTTTCCCCCACTATAAAAGTTTGTAGAGTCGGTCAGCGCTTTGTGGCGACGGATTTTAGTGTGTAGATGAGAGAACAAATTAGAACAAATAGAGAACAAATTGTAGTTGGGAAGAAATCACATTTACATGGAAACTTAGGACTTAAGGGTCACTTACCCCCACCCCCTGAATTCTGATTTGACTTCAAATAAACATTGATGATGGATTGCGGTATGCAGATTCGGGAACAAATTAGAACAAATAGAGAACAAATTTTAGTGGGGGCAAATTGCAATCATGTGGGAAATTCGCACATAAGGGCCACTAACCCCCACCACATAAGTTCATGTTGTTGGCCGGTGCTTTGTAGCGACGGATTTTAGTGTGTAGATTCGAGAACAAATTAGAACAAATAAAGAACAAATTTGAGTGGGGGACAAATTGCCATCATGAGGGAAATTCGCACATAAGGGCCACTTACCTCCACCACATAAGTTCATATTTCCGGCCAATGCTTTCTGGCCACGGACTTTAGTGTGTAAATGAGAGAACAAATTAGAATGAATAGAGAACAAATTGCAGTTGGTAGAAATCGTATTTATGTGGAAAATTCATACATAAGTGTTACTTATCCCCCACCATCTAGTTCAGACAGTCGGCAAATGTATGGTTCTGATAGTCTGAGGTGTGGGGTTGGGTTGACAGAACAAACTAGAACGTACGCAGAACAAATTCTAGTGTGCTTCAAATCGTATTCATGTGGAAACTAAAGAGATAAGGGTCGCTTACCCCCGCCCCTGAGCTCGAATAGTCAGCAAATGCATAGTGGTGATGGTCTCAGGTGTGTGGATGAGAAAACAAATTAGAATGAGTGTAGAGCAAATTTTAGTGGGCCGCAAATAGTACGTATTATTTGTGTGGGATTATAGCTATTAGTTAATCCTGCCCCTCACTTTGGAGGCTATAAATAAGGGAGGGTGGCGGAACAAATTCTGAAAACTGCAGAACAAATTAGAACAAATGAGGAACAAATGTCTGAGACTTGTTACAACCCCGAAATCGAATGTCGGGGGCTAGCATATCGCCAGCCCTTCAAATTGAGTTGCTATTTTTTGGGGGGTGGGGGTAAGAACAAATTCTAAAAATGGCTGAACAAATTAGAACAAATTAAGAACAAATTAGTGACATTATTTTTCTCCCCCATTTCAACAATGAGGAGGCTGGCGACATGCACCTGGCTACAGACTGCAGTCGTGCAGCAACAACACGGCTGGAGACTGTAGAAATGTCAACCACTGAACTGAAATATCACCTTGAAGAGCTAAATCATACGGACAGTCTTCGTGTCGGGGGTGGTGCCGCTATAGTGGTGTTGCGCTGGCAATGTGGCTATGCTGGCCAACCAATAGACATAGGCTTGTAGTATTTTGCTGAAATTTCGTCGTCGGAATAGAGGTGCGAAATGTAAATACAAAGTATAAATCGAGGTTGGGGGCGAGGCGCTTCCAACTCGCATCGCTCATCCTTGTATCAGCTTAAGAGCACTATGTTCCTAGTATTAGCCTTCGAGTACTACGATCCGCCAGTGCATCAATTTGCAGACGCGTCTGCAACTACGGGAGAGCATTTTCATGTCATTCCGCTCCTCGGAAATTTACTGATAACAAAATATTCTCAGTTCCTGGAGAATGAACCACAATTTCTGGACGATTTTCGATCAATATCCCAAGGCTCTATTCGTATACATCTATTACAGCTTGTTTAGATTTCATCTGTCCGCACGATAGTTTCTAAACCCTCGCCAGGTCGGATAAATAAAGAAAATAAATAACTTCGCTTATTATTCCGGACATTTCAGAAGCCAGGGTAAGACACCGCTGAAGGTTTTTCAGCCGACAAATATACGTTTAATTTTCATAGTTCACTCCTCACTGAATCCGAATTTGGCTATATCAATTTTCGTGTATTTCCTACACTAGGTATACACACGATATATGCTAATGTAGCGGCGGACATAAAATTAAATTACCGAAGGGAGATAACGGGTAAATTGTGCGGCGCGCGGTATATTCGTATGAAGGGAAAAATCCAAACAGGCCGATGACTCCCCGTCGGGTTGTCTCATGGCGCATCGCCTTTGTGGGAATAAATGTCACCCGACGTGGATGATGTAACAGATTTGTTAATTTCTAGCTTCGCAGGAAACCTTTTTTCAATCACAAGGTGGTCGTGCGTTCCGACCTTTTTGGCCACGTGAATCCTATCAATCTCTTGTTGATTTAGGAAAAGGCTTGAACGACGCGACAAGCGACAACCCTCGTTCTTTCGTGTTCAGCTCCTTCTACAAAACTTAGCTATTTATTTATCTCTATTATACCCGAACCGATTTATAACATTTACACGAGAGGAATGAAGTGCGAGAACCAACAGCTATCTCGTATTTACGATATTAACGAGTCAAAGTAAGCCAGCTTTTGAGTCATTTTAATTAGACGAATCGAGTCGAGGTCCTAAATTCTACTTCTTTATAGTACCATTTGGTCGAACTTCTTTACCGAGTGGAACGATATATTCATTAATAAACTGTAAACAATTATTTTCTAATAAAATTGAATTTTATCAATGTCATTCGATCTCTCACCTGACACCGTATCTTAATTTCAATCTGTTCCTTTTTATTACAATTTCCTTGTATTCGTATGCGGTGCCCCGTACCTATAATCATTCCACGCTGGCGTAAATTCGCATTCGAACTTTGATTTGATTGCTCGGCAGCACGTCATTCCCATTAACCCGCGACTAGACTGCCCCGCCAAAGGAGGTTCTAGTTTTTGAAATGTCACTTCAAAGATTGAAATCTTGTCGCCAGATTCTTATAACACGTCTATTAAATGCATTCCATACTAATTTTTTGATATTTTGCAGTCTCGACGTATTTGGATCGACGGAGTAAGATTCCAGATTCCAGTGACGAAAGTTCGTAGACCTTCGGCAAACCTTTCATAAAAATATGGCAGACCGTCGTATGATAAACTGCTTTCAGACACGCCAAGTCCGAAAAACACCGGCATGGCATTTTTATGAACGACCGACGCAAAAAACAAAACGAAAAAAGAGGAAAAATGAAACGTGGATGATCTTGTCCAGTTGGCACCTTCCATTGACCAGCGAGTACGCGCTTAAATCGAAACTTCGGCGTAAACGCTAAAAATATAGGCATCCGAAAGGGGGTCTGGGAGAAGTCGCGACCAGCTCAACGAGACTCGCCCAGGGGCTTGGAAGGCGGTTACCCAAATCACATGTCGAATATTTTACAGTTCCGGGGCCTGATACGAGCCAAACTCAAAAAAGAAAAAGTAAGGCATCTCTCTTTCTAAGCCTACGGTCCCTTACATTCTCTTTTCCAATTAGTACTTCCTACCTCATGTCGTTTACGCGGTGTGCCGCACAAAAAGAAAAGGAACATACTACACATCGACACAACGATACATTAAGAAAAAAGAAAAACTCTGCCAGACGTGGTGGCGGTCGCGAAGTTGTCGATGCACGCGAAAAGAGTCACACGAAAAAGCTTCGCGAACACGCGGCCACGAAAGCTCAATCAGGAGAAAAACAAAGTCGTAAAGCTCGACAGGCCGCGGAAAAATCGCATAAAAAACTCTGCCGGTCGCGATGTCGGTGGAAAAGATCCACGCAAAATTCTGTTCACGTTTCCCAATATGTCAAAAAATACCCGCGAGAAAAAAATTATAACGAAAAAATGGCGAAATTCGTTGAAGTGAAAAGCAAAGGAACGAAATTCAACATGAGATCGAAAAATCTGAGAAGGTTTTAGGTTTAAAATCGAACTCATAAGGTCGCTGAGCAAAACCTCACTGTCCCCCACCCCTACCTCCTCCGGAAAATATGTGTCTCCTACAGAGACCCGTATAGTGCAACATTTTATATGCTTTCGTACCCTAACAAGAAAACATTTCCATGGAAATTTCTACATTAACAACACGGCTGCAGACTGTAGTCGCGCAGGGCCCAATAAAGATCAAGATTAATGAGCACATAGCTGGAAGAAAATTTCCATGGAAATGTCAACCACTGAAATGAATTGTCACCATGACGAGCTACATCATACCGACTGGCTTCGTGTTGGAAGAAGCGTCATGGTTTTCGCTCAAGTATACCCATGGCTGGAAGAAAACACGGGAGAGCATTTTCATGTCTTTCCGCTCCCCGGATTTCGCCGACATGAGAATGTCACCGATTCACGACTTGTACCGCTGAAAAAAACAAAAAGTGAAACATAAATTGATAGTCAGTCCAGTCAGTCCAGTCAGTCAGTCAGTCAGTCAGTCAGTCCAGTCAGTCAGTCCAGTCAGTCAGTCCAGTCAGTCAGTCCAGTCAGTCAGTCCAGTCAGTCAGTCCAGTCCAGTCAGTCAGTCAGTCCAGTCAGTCAGTCCAGTCCAGTCAGTCAGTCAGTCAGTCCAGTCAGTCAGTCAGTCCAGTCCAGTCACCAGCCAGCCAGTCTAACTGGCACCGGAAAAAAGTGTTAACTCTGGAGCGCGACGAACTGCGTGTTCAGTATTCGTTACGGTATTTACCAGTATGATGTATACGGCATACACCATCCTGCCGTTCGCTGTCAATACGGATGTATAAATGGAAATGTGAAAATTCAAAATTAGCACCAATCGGTTTCTTTTGCCACGAAACGTGGAGAAAAGTTTACCCCGACCCGCTCAGGGAATCGGTAACAGAACTAAGCTGATTTTATGGTTTTCAACAACACTGACTACTTTTTTTAAGTAAGTACTGAGGTCATCAGCCCCTAAATGTCAGCAGCATGATTTTGTACTGCCGACGTGCGTCTTCGAAGGGACTCGAACTCTAGACTTCATTAATTTTGTTTTCCTTTTAATTCTTGCCAACAGAACTATACCAGATCTCTTTGATTAGTTGTACTTCTTTTATTACCTTTCCTAGAATAAACGCGTTTCACCCGTTCACATTATTTATGTCTAACTGCGTGAAATTTTTAATCTGTGAACTTTTTACAAGTGTCCCCACGATATCGGAAAACTTTTGAACAAAATCAATAAATAATAACGATTCCGACTTCATTTACAGTTATTACGACTTTATTAGCTATTTAAAAGCCATAAACGCGATTAAAAAGTCATCTACGAGCATTTTCCAGTACGCGTATAGGTATACTTCTTCTCATTCGGCGCTTTTTTTTAATATATATTTTTCAAGATAAATTTAATCAGTACTATGCACCGAAGTCAATTAAAGTCATGTCTTACAGCGTGTGAGATAAACTAGGCTTAGTGGGTGGTAAATTCTCGTATAGGTTTTGATTTACGGAATCGGACAATGAGACCGAGAAGGAGGCTGAAAAGAGTATTCAGCACCTCGGGTTGTGTACGAAGGAACATAGGATCGGAACACACGGGCATGGGCAAAGAAAATTCACTTAATTAGGTATTGCTGAGAACGTCGTATATAATCCGCGTACACAAGCGTTAATTATTCCGTTATTAATAATTTATCGACTGGTTCCAGTAACCAGTAAATAATAATAATAAACAAGAAGTTCAGTTAGGCCTACTGTGTGTAACTGGTTGTAAAACACATACCCAAATCTATAGCACACAGATATACGCTATACGTGATTATTATCGTCGCTGAAAATGTATAGCCGTGAAATAGAATCATCATTATTTATACTAAATAAAGAAAGTCGAAGAAAAAGAAAAAAAACTGTTGATTAATGCGTTTTGAATACTATCGAAAAAGTAGTAGCCATAAATAAGCCTATTGATTTTCTTGTGCAAAGAACTACACGCTGTGGTATTCGCCGAGAAATTTGAAAATCTTCGTATCGCGGCAACAGAATTCATACCGAATCATAATTATCTTATATTAAATATTAAAAGAAAAAATTTGATAAATGTCTCGCGATTAAGCGTAAAAGAATAATGGTAGCTATAAACTAGTATATTGATTTTGTATGCGCAGAAAATGATATTTCATAGACCAGAGAGAAAAATTATGGCGAAATTCGAAAAAAAAAACCACTCGAATAAAAAGTATAAATTGGAGGGGAAAGTTGAATACGAAGGCTGCATTCGAAGGTTGTATTTTATTCGTTCGATTATTTAGTATTTCCACGAATAGACTAATTTTGATTAACGAAGGAATGATTCAATGAGACGCAAAGGCAGCGGCGTTGGCAGCGCGGAGGTTGCGTTGATGGCGATCCTCATGGACAAATTCCCACAGGTCGATGTCCTGTACTGACTTCAATTGGGAAAACCAGTTCCAAGGCTGGCTTCAATTGGGAAAATAATTCCAAGATGATCTGGGATGATAATTCAGATTGAAAGGGAATGGAATGCTGTAGCACCGAGAATTGAGAAATCGTGCATTTTATCGTAAGAATTTGAAATAGTATGTGATTCCAATGGGCATCCAAAGTCCGTTCCAACTAACCTGTACACAAATTTCGAAGGGGCAAAAAGTATTTCGTGTGATAGCACTCCGCACACCATACCCCTCGATCACCCGAACTATCTACATTAGAGGTGTATTGCGGATTGCATGTTGTATAGGTTAGTTGGAACAGACTTTAAGGATCGACGCCGCATGAAAACCCGCTCTTGGATTCACATGTAGGAAAAAGAACTTGAACGCAGTTGATTATGACCGATTTCAACTTGCAAGGTGTCTTCTGACTCTTCAAAATATTTTGACATGGATATATCTATTGTAGGGTAACCAACTCATTTTTTCTAAAAAGCAAATCTTGCAGGTAAAAAGGGCAAATTTAATCACCAAAAAAAGCAAATGTTCCAAAAATGTAAGACAGACTCGGAACTTGCTTCGCTCGTTCCTCGCTTTGATGTTCGCATCGACAGATTTTTGGGAAGAATGGCACTATCTGTATGGTATTAGTAGGGTCCTTTTTAATATACGAGTACGTAAGCGTGCAAACGCGCTCCATTGCTGCATGCTGTTACAAGATGATGTGACGAATGATGCGTTCCGAGCAACGTGCAGCAACGAAGCGCGTTCGCACGTTTACGGACATTAAAATGACCCTGTAAATGTTAAATGCTTTTACATTTTTATATTTTTCCAGGATATTTTCATAAATTGTTGAAAGAGGCAAAGTTTTCTTATTTTATTGCTGGGTCTGGCAAAGGGCAAATGCAATTTGGAGAAAGAAAATGGTTGAAACCTATTGGCTGGCCCTCATCCTAAAATCAATGTCACATTTTTCCGACCGACACTGAACTTGATTCCAGTTCAGTTCAGTTGTGCGTATTGCGTGAAGCCAAACAATGATTTAGCTTTTAATTGTCACAATTCAGTTCAGTAATGGTCCACATTTCCATGGAAATTATTCTTCCTTCTAACCATGTGCTCATCGAGTTCCTACACAAAATGAGACGGCGCGACACTCCGCAGTGAGAGTGTGAGGGCACGTTTTCGCAGTCTGCGGAGCACGTTCTCACGGAGTGAGCGCTGACTGGTCCACATGTACACATTCCACCACCGACAGCTACACCAGGGGAATGGAGAGTGTGGGCTGAATTCGCGGCGAAGATGGTGCGTCGGCTCTGGGAAGCGGAGAACCCGTTGTTCCCAGCGGCAACCACCACCACGTCATCACCAGTACCAATCAACGGGCAGCGAGAATCAGGGTGGACCCGTACCCGGTGTCCCTAGCGATGGCAGATCAATGAAGACTGGCAGGAATTAAGGGAAAAAAATTGGCATTAGTGGGTACTTTTCGATCTCAAGTTTTTCAAAACAATGTGAAAGGGATGGGTCCAAAAATTTATAATAAAATTCTTGAAAATATTAAATCTTGTCCCTCAATAAAAATTTCCAGAAACAAATTAAAACTCTGGGCTCTTGAACCATGCTTTCTATTCAGTACGAATACACGAATTTTTATCGGCCTAAGTGTAGTTATCTGTCTAATTATTTTTAAGTTCAAGATATAATTTTTCAAGTCATGTTGAAATTTAATTTAGTCTTAGTTGATAATGTGACAATGTATCATGGCCTAGTGCTCAATTTTGCACAGTAAGAATAATAAAGTCCTGTAGCCGACAGTCGAAGATCCCGGAAGAGGGCGACCTCAAAGCGATAAAGAGCCCGGCAGAGATCAATCCATCGAGCAAAAAGGAGAAACCCAGTACCTGTGAGCGTCCCCTCCGGTCCCGAGGAGCGTCACTGGTAGGGGATCCTGGAACCTGATACCCAACTCATCTGCTCGACCCACTTTGAGGAAGCGACAAAGAACTGGAGGCTGAAATCTTCTGGTAACCGCTTGACCATGGAGGCGGCCCCCTCTATTTGGAGCGACCCTCTTGTCCTGGGTGTGTTGCTGAAGTGGTGGGCGGGGAAGCAAGATGGAAGTTGACACGGAAGTGTCGTGAAATCAAAGGAGATAATAGACAACCTGAAGTAGACTGAGACACTGACCAGTGCTGCCAGACGGTTTTCTTAGAAATCCTCATTTTCGACGTTTGCGTACGATCTGTGTACGGCAATTTTTTTCAGTATTCGTTATCAAACGTGCAATATGCAATCACAGATGGCAGGGCAAACGTAAACTTTTTTGAACTTCGATGCTTCGAAGCGAATGCCAAAAAAATGCACTGATCCACTTACGACGCAAAAACTTCAATAATAAATTGAAGTGACTAACACCCTAATAATAGCGCACATATATAGTTCGTTGCGAAACTCAGAAAGGAACTCGGTATTCTACTCAAAATCTTGACCACTCCAACTCGACTACTTAACTCAGTGTGAGTTGATTTTCGACTTTAGGCTTAAATTTATCGTTTTCATCCGCTTTTTGGTCAAATCCGTACTTTATCCGCACAGACTTATTCAAAATTGGAAATTTCCGTACTTATACGGGAAAAATCCATACATCTGGCAACACTGACACTGACTGACTGGATGATAGACAGACAGGATAGTTTTAAGGTTGTAAATTGAATTGAATTATTTATTTATACCCTACCACTGAGGCTCTGCTCGTGTTGGTTGGGCTTATAATTTTACAAAATAATAATAACTTGAATAATATATTTCGCAGGCATTATGTAGTTTAAAAATGTGAGCTCCCCTCCTTGCCCCACGCTAAACCTATTCAAAGGTATGTAAGGCAGTGGAGGGTAGATAATCTTAATTATTATTTCCATGTTAGTTAGTCCAGTTCCCACTAAATGAGAACCAGCATGCATATAGGGCAGGCAAATCAGTAGAGTCATCACTGCACTCACTTGTTACAGCAATCGAGAGAGGGATGACTGGCGGAGATTATGTCCTGGCAACATTCATGGATATACAGGGAGCGTTTGACGCGACCTCTCATGAATCCATAGAAACAGCCCTGAGGGAAAGGGAAGTGAAGGAAAGCTTAATAAACTGGATTGTATCTATGATAAAAGGCAGGGAGATCCGGGTAACATACCAACAAGAACGGATCCATGCAACTACCATCAGAGGCTGCCCACAAGGGGGAGTACTCTCTCCCCTACTGTGGAGCCTGGTGGTGGACAGCTTGCTAGAGGAGTTAAATGGGCAAAAAATATACACACAGGGCTACGCTGACGATTTGGTTGTGGTGGTAACCGGCAAATTTCCGGGAACCATCGCGGAGATAACGCAGTGGGGACTCCGATGTGTGGAAAAATGGTGTGCGAAAAAAGGGTTATCGATAAACCCGGACAAAACGGAGATCACTCTTTTCACTCGTAAAAGGAAAGGCAAGGAGTTGATCAAGGTGCAATACAAGGGAAGACCGTTAGCCCTCACAGGAAAGGTGAAGTACTTAGGAGTATATCTTGATGAAAAACTCTCCTGGAGGGATCACGTTTCAGATAAAATAAAAAAAGGGATTGAGGCTCTTTGGGCTTACCGCACCTATGTCGGCAGGACCTGGGGACTCCTCCCAAAATGATGCACTGGATATATACCGGTGTAATACGCCCCAGAATCACATATGCGGCCATTGTGTGGTGGGGCCGGGTCCACCTGACCAACGTCAGAGAGGAACTAGACCACCTGCAAAGGCTCGCGTGCGTGATGACAACGGGGGCAATGAGTACGGTGCCGACAAAGGCACTAGAAAGGCTCCTGAACTTGCCACCACTTCACACTGCTATAGAAGCAGCGGCGATAATGGGGGCTCATCGTCTGGGTCAACCAAACCTTCGGGCCCATAAGACAGGCCACGGAAGGATATGGGAGATGGCCAGGACGATAGACAAATGCTTTGGGATGCCAAAGGATAGAATTGCGATGGAACACTTCTTTGACAAGCCATACCGTGCGCTAATACCCACACGGGAGGCTTGGGAAAAAAGGTGGCCAAGCATTCTAGGAAAAGAGGAGAATGTGTGGTTTGCAGATGCCTCTAAGAATGACCAAGGTGCAGGAATCGGAATTACGAATGCAAAAGGCGCTGGCAACTGTTCAGTGGCACTGGGCGAGAGCGTCACTATCCTCCAAGCGGAGATAATGGCGATCACGGTGGCCATTGAGAGAAGCCAGCAGAAGGGCCTTGTTAATAAGCAGATCTATATCTGTACAGACAGCCAATCAGCTATCAAAGTACTATCGTCACACCAAACTACATCCCTAGTAGTGGCGGAGTGTGTTAACAAACTATACACCCTTGCTCAGGAGAACCGGGTCGCCGTACTATGGACACCGGGACACTGCAGCATAAAAGGGAACAGAATCGCTGGCAAGCTGGCGAAGGAGGGCACCAAAAAGGAACTGGCAACGCCCAGGCCGTGTCTTCCTGTAGCATACAGCGTCATAAAATCCAAAGTAAAGGCTTGGATAAGCAAGCAGACGGAAATGCACTGGCGGTCGGCCAGTGGCATGAACGTCAGTAAAACACTGATAGGGATACCCCCAGTAAGTATGCCAAGTTCCTATTAGGGCTTGACAGGAAACATGCTAGGCTCATGGTCGGACTATTAACCGGTCATGGGGCCACAAAACACATGTGGTATAAAATAGGAGTGGTAAGAAGCGGCTCCTGTAGGTACTGTGGAGAAGAGGAAGAAACCTCGATCCATATCATATGTCGGTGCCCAGCAATAGCCGGGACAAGACGCGAAGCATTGGGGCTAGAATATCTAGCACCCAGTGAAGTTAAAGGGATAGAGCTAAGTAAAATTCTCACTTTGGCTATAAAAGTGAGGCTACTGAGCTGATCCTTAACAGCAACTTGAGGAATAGTGCAATGGACTGCAAAGTCTGAGCGCTCGGTGCATGTAGCGCCACCTCACACACAAATGAAATGAATAGTTAGTCCAGTACACGGAATCACCCGAGGAAGTTCGGGAGTGGCCCCCGGGTGGGGTCTTGGCCCCTCACCGAGGGGAGGAAAAAAGTAGAAGAGTTGGGCGAGTTGATACAGTGGGTGTACAGGGTTGCCAACTTAGCCTTTTTCCGGCTGTTATTATTATTTCTTTTAATTTAGCCAATTTATAAAATGCAGTCTAAAATCGGCTAGTTCGAGAAAATTTAATCAATCGGTGATTTTTCTACAAGATTTACATATACAAGAGTAAATCAACGACGTGTTACAAGAAAAGGGCCTTACTGTCCACCTACTACTAAAGCCCTTTTGTTGTGACACGTTACATTCAGTAGAAAACAAGTGTTGAAAAGTCTGAAGCAGTAAAGCCTGAGCCTCAGTATGGCTCTCGTGATCATCACGAGTAAAAAATGAAACCTACACATAATACCTACAGAAATAATTATATCGCATACAACTGGACAAGATGCTCGCATATTATAGGTACGCAACTCTTTTTTTTCCCTTCTTTTTTCATTTTATATTTTCTAAAGACCATTTCCACAGTATTTTCCATTTAGCCGAATTTTTAGCCGACTTTAGCCGTTTTCATTTAGCAGATTTCCCCCCCCCCCCCGATGTTTATAGACTTACCCGATTTTAGCCGATTTTTTCATTGAAACTAGCTGAGAAAAAAAAGACATGGCAACCCTGGTTGGCGAGTTGATGTTGCAGGCAGGTGAATCGATGGACACTGGAACAAGGTGTACTTTCGATTTTGCTCATACAAAGAAACCTCATTTATTGTTCTGAAAACCAGGATCAAGGTGACTATATAGTCCGTTCCAAATAAGAATTGTGAGTACGGTGGCATGTGGGGAAAGGAAAAGGTAATTAGTTATTCATACAACTCTACAAACTGGAGCATAGATACTCCGTTAACTAACAATAATATTAAATTCTTAATGAATGAGAATTAATTTCATATGTCAACTTCAACATAAATCTGAAGTTTTCGCAGCGATTGATAACGTAAAAATGTTTTTGGGCTGCATAGATACGCAGCAAAAGGGGGATACGTATGAACTGTTTTCGGAATTGAAGATACGGTTTTCAAACTGCCCTTAGTCCAAAAATTATTTTTTTGGGAAATCGATAAAAACTGTGGGCCACTGTACGAGTTCATTTAAAACTTATGTAAATGGTACAACTGAGTAGCCTGAATCCTCTACCGTACTACCAAAAACGCACAAAAATGAGAATGCAGCCTATCTAGAATTATTGAAGGAAAAGTGGTCGAAAGTCGTGGACAAAGGGCAGTTTGGCACTGGACGTAATACATGTAGGTCCCTTTCTTCCTGTCAGCTCACTGCTGCTTTTTGAATGCGTGTAATTCGACCATCGGGCGAGGTATCGACTATCGAGATTCTATGAAGTTACTTTTGTAGTGCTCGCATTGGCCACTAGGTGGCGCTGAAAACCAAATTTTGATTTTTCTGGACTAAGGGCAGTTTGGAAACCGTATCTTCAATTCTTATTCGGAGCGGACTTTAATACCTATATCTCTGCAGGTTGAATTTTTGGCCAATAAATCTGCCTTTCAAATTTTTCCGATAGGTAACGAACCTGACGTATTTTGAGGTTGAGTGGAGGCCGCAATCTCAGTTTTATAGAGGAAGAAAAAGTTGGCCTTGAAAGTTGTTTCCGAGACCTCCGCACGATTCGTGCTGCTGTCCCACACTAACTCCGCGCATGTAAAATTCTCGCATATACCCGGGCCGACGAACGACCACGGTTTTTTTTTTATTAAGCAATAATACTCATCATTTAGGCTTTTTGTTTGTATTATTATTTATCTCCAACCATATAAACGCACTCCTCGTGACATTTAAAAAGATTTTTCGAAGTACGCGTAGCACGTGGCTGAGAAAAGCATGTCGGGTAATTATCGAATTGGCGTTTTAATAGTGGACTCCTGAAAAGGAAGATGACCTTCGCCGTAGGGGTTTCCAGAAACAATGGTCAATATGCAAAACATTTACCCTTCTAAAGCGTTATTTAATATTCACTTTTCGGCGACCGAGCTCGACGCCGCGCCGGCTTTTTACGGTATGCGCACCCTTTATCCGAAACAATAAAAATTATTGTCTTTCAGTGGTGTTTATCTAGCCATAAAGCACAGGGTGCCTTTCTGGGAACCGAACAGGAAGTGAACGCGTTCGAACGCTCGGGTTACATAAATAATATAGGTTTAATATTTCATTGGGCGGTATCCACGAAATTACCGCCGTATTTTGTATACAGACGACTGGGGCAACCTTTTTTGGAGTCGATCAACTTTGAGATTTCCTAGTTCGGCACCAAGAACTCCTACTTTCACAGGGGCGGCCCCAGAGGGTGGGCCGGCTGGGCCGGGCCCAGCCTGAAATTCTCTCGGCCCCGACTCGGCCCCACCAGCAAAAATGAGTGGGAAAAAAAGAAAAAGAAAGAAAAGAAAAGAAAGAAAAGAAAAACAAGAAAAAAAAAGAAAAGAAAAAAAGGGAAAAAAGAAAAGAAAGAAAAGAAAAAGAAAAGAAAAGAGAAAAGAATAGAAAAAATTGAGAATGAGAAATGATAAACGATTGATTAAGTAGTGAAGTCTGCCGTCTGCCCTCTGCCGAAGATGTGAGCCAAGGAGCCAATGACGTGTTGACACGATAGTACTGTAATGTTCTAGTGTTTTAATCTAGTCGACAAGTCGGTAGAGGGCAGGCCACAGGAGCGCAGCGCGTTGTCCATTTTCGATGGGTCGATGGGTGCTCAGTGTTATCTCGTCTTTCAGAAACCTTTTATTACAAACTCCTGTGAATGTGAAATATAGTGAAATAGTGATTAGTCACGGTGAAATATTACCTCAAAGCTCAAACTTTTTCGTGATGGAGAAAGAAAGTCAACTGAGTAAAAAACGAGCGAAATCTCCAGATGATTCAGCTGGCAGTTCTAGCGGACAACGGAAAATCAGTTCATTTTTCAAACAGAATACCTTTACTAGCAAATCTACTGATAGTGATACTGATACCAGTCATTGCCACAATAAAGAGCAGCTACCATCAAAAGAAATACTTGCAGTCAAAGGTAAGAAATAGCTGTAGTTATAAGCTGTAATAGGGTACTTGCTTTGTGTTGTATTTGTATGATTTCCTATGTCTCGTCGTCCCGTGTCCTATTTTAAATTTTATCAATTTTTCATCTTAAATTTCAGCCTCATGCTCTTCGAGTTCAAGTACAATATTAATGGATGTCGAATTTGATGGGGAAACTACAACTACTCTTCCTGACAAAGAGGAGTACTTCTCCAGCGTTGATATTGACATTAATGAGTTGTGTATCCATTCGAGCAGTGATGATAGTAATACTTCAGATTCTGAGCCGGAAGAAGTAACAAACAGTAGAGAGGCATTACAATTACATTCATCTCCGGCATCAACTGGCTCAACCTCAATACAGAAGAAAATTCATGGACCAGATGATGTGTCACAAAATGTACTTGAGGGACCAAAGCAGCCTATTTTGAAGAACTATCCAAGAACTAAATTTGGAAGTAGAATGCGTCATTTTAATCATACATGGTATGTAACCTACACCTGGGTCGAGTACAGTATTAGCCAGGATGCAATTTATTGTTTCGCCTGTCGACATTTTTCTAATATCAGTGATGACAGAACAACATTTGTTGGTATTGGGTATAAGAACTGGAAAAAAGCATTAGAGCGTTCCGTAGGTCTTCAAAAACATGATGCGTCAGAAGAGCATAAAAAATGTTTGATAAGGTGGAGGAGTCAGAAAAGATTCAGAATGATCAAACTACATCAGTAGTATCCCAGTTAGCAGAAGGCCATAAGCATTTGGTTGATGAAAATAGGCATTATATTATATGTATTGCTAAGATACTATTATTTACAGCAGTTCAGGGAATCGCACAACGAGGCCATGATGAATCAGAGGGTAGTGCAAATCGTGGTAATGTTTTAGAACTTTTAAATCTTATTGGTAGTTTTAATAAAGACATCAAGTTAAAAATTGCTAAATTGCCTAATAATACTAAGTACACAAGTCATCATATACAGAATGAAATGATCGAGGTAATGAGTTCAATGGTGATGAAAACAATTAGTAATGAAATAAAAGAAATATCATATTTTTCTATAATGGTTGATGAGAGCAAGGATTTGTCAAAATCTGAACAGCTATCCATAGTTTTAAGATACTATTATAATAAAACAATCAATGAGAGATTTATAGGTTTTAGAGCTGCTCGCAAATTAGACGCAAAGTCTCTTGTAGATATAATGATTAAAGTTCTTGCTGAAAATGATATTGATATACAAAAGTGTGTTTTACAAACATATGATGGAGCAGCTGTTATGAGTGGACAACTCAAAGGTGTTCAGAAATTGTTTCAGAAAATTGTGAATCAAGCTATATATGTCCACTGCTATAATCATAAATTAAATCTAGTATTAAAAGCTGTTTGTGAAAATGTTCCCAGTGTGAAAAAGTTTTTTGATTTTCTTGAAATGTTATATGTCTTCACATCTGGTTCAGCTATGCATAGTCAATTTATTGAACTACAAAAAGAAATGAAGGTAGACCGAGTTGTTGAATTAAAAAGAGTTTGTTTGACCCGTTGGACATCTCAGATTTATGCATGTTGGGCTTTAAAGAGAACTTTGCCAGTTCTTCTTGTTTTTCTCAATAAGATAGCTACTAGCAAGAGTAATAGAAGTAGTGAAGCCGAAGGTTTGTTGCATCAAATAGATTTTAATTTTATTTTCAATTTAATTTTTTTTTGAGAAAATCTTTTATAAATTTAAAGGAATATCAGATTATTTACAAGGTGAAAATGCTGATTTAGGAAAAGCAATAATTATTGTAAATGGCTTGAAAATTTATTTGCAAGGAATTAGAGAAGAAAATTCTACCAATGATGATTCTCTTTTTTCATCAATCTATAACGAGTCTAAAAGTTTATGTTCAGATTTTAATATAAAAGATGCATTTATGACTAAACAAAACAAACGTACTAGGAAAATACCTGAAAAATACAAAAATTTTGTAATTACTGAACCTTGTTCTTTAGTTGAAGAAGACTTCACATCAATTAATGACTATAGATGTAAACTTTTTTACCCTGTTATTGATCGTATATTACAAGAATTGGAGGACCGCTTTACTCAAAATTCTGATATATTAATTGGTATCAGTTGTTTACAACGGGAAAGTCCCGATTTCCTCAATTTTAAGAAACTAGAATCATTTGCCAAACATTACAACTTGGATACTGAAATTTTGGAGTCAGAATTAACTGTTTTAAAAAATGTTACTCAAAGTTATGAATCTGAGACTAATGTCAAAATAACTACTTTAATGGACCTAGTTGATATGTTACATGAATATAGAATAATTTTCAAAGAAGTGTATAAGCTGGCTGTAATAGGTCTTACAATAGCGGTGTCTAGTGCTCCATGTGAACGAACTTTTTCATGTTTACGTAAAATAAAAATGTATTTGCGCACAACAATGGGCGACGACAGATTGTCGAATTTATCTATTCTATATATAGAAAAACACATATCCAAAAATATTGATTTCAATGAATTCATAAAGTTATTTTCAGCCGCCCATAATAATCGACGAATTATATTGTATTAATTAATATGTACATGAGTATCAATGTATCATTATTAAGTTTGACTTAACAATGTTTGAATGTTAATTGGAAAAATAAATTTTTATTTATTTCAATGAATCTTTATTTTCATTAAGAGATAAGATATAAGTTACAATGCACTGATGATAATAAAATAATATTCAAAAATATAAGATGAGAGGGGGGGGGGTAATTGCGAGCAAAAATTTTTTTCACACAACAAAATTAAATTCCGGCCCGGGCAAATTTTCATGGCCCCACCATAGAGAAATTCCTGTGGGCGCCACTGTACTTTCATCCTTCCGTGAAAGAAAATGTCGCAAGTTGGCCAAATTAAACCTGAAAATACGGGGACGATGGAATCAAACAAGGGAGTAGTCGGGGTTTAGAAGGCGCTATTCCATCATTGACCATATTTTCGCAGTGAACCAAATCTGGGAGAAAACAAGAGAATGCTATTGGGTCTCATGTTTATTGACCTTAATAAAGCATTTGACTCAGTCAAACGCGTGATAGTGTGGGAAGCATCAATAAAACAATGGGTAAGTAGATATATCTTGGAAGTACTCGAGAAATGTATGAGAAGGCAACAGCATATGTGAGTTAGAAATTCAAAAAGGGGTAAAATAGGGGGACCCACTTTCCCTGAACGTTTTGGAAGAAATCTTTAGAAATCTAAATTGGAAGGGGATGGAGTAGAGATCAATGGTCAATGGTTGAATAATTTACTGTTTGCTGATGACACAGTATTACTGAGCATCGAGCAATGACCTAAAGGAGTTGCAAGCAATGGCTGAAGAACTCAATACAGAAAGTATGAAAATTGGATTATCAATGACTACTTCGAAGACCAGAGTAATGACTAATATACGTGCGGAAAGATTTTTGGGGGATAGGAGGAGGAAAGTGAAATTGTGAAAGAATATAATTACCTCGATCAAGCTTGAAAAAACTTCTGGGCACACAGGGAAGTGCTGAACGGGAATCCGCCAACAAAGGTAAAAATGAGAATTTTAGATCAATGTGTGATACCCACCCTCACCTACGGAGCTCAAACATGGTCCCTGATAAAATCACAAAACGACAGATGGATAACTCACATCAGGATGCTATACAGCATAATGAAGATAAAAGATAAAATACAAATATAAAGCTAAGAGAGATTCAAAAAATAACAGAATCACAAGATATTGGTCGAAGGGTCAGAAACGCTAAGCTAAGCTTCGCGGGACGCATGGTTAGCAGAGAAGACAAACAGGGGACGGAAGAATGGTCGCCAAGAGAGTGGAAAAGCCAAAGAGGTAGACCGCCGACAAAGTCGAGGAACGAGTTGCGAGAGAATTTGGGATATTACAGGGTGGGTCGGCAGGGATCCCCTCTTTTGATTTCACTCACGACCCGAACCCTGGAATCCACAGATGTCGGGGAGGCTGTTAAAGCTGTCTCAGCCCTCTTCTCGTCTTCCCGAAAATGAAGAAATTTCTCCTTAAGTGATCATCTTCGACTCTGCCTATCGAAACCCTGTGAAGCCTCATTAAGAGGTATATCCTGTGAAGTCTGAAGGGAGGGGCGAAGGGAATTCAAAAAACGTGTCTTCTACAGAGACACGTAGTGTAACATTTTATATGCTTCCGTACCCTAATAAAAAATTTTCCATGGAAATAATTTCTATTAAGAACACGGCTGCAGACTGTAGTTGCGCAGGGCGCAGAGCAAGGGTCAACCATTGAATTCGTGTCGGGGGAGCGTTACGGTTTTCGCTCACGTATACCCATGGCTGGAAGAAAATGGAAATGTCAACCACAGAACTGAATTGTCACCATGAAGAGCTAAAGAACTGTGAGCTGAACTGAGCTGGAAATGAGAAGAGAACACCGACGTTTCTGAGGTAATGCTCGAAAGGGCGCTGGCGTCGTGTCGAGGGAGGCGTTACGGTTTTTGCTCAAGTATGCCCCTAGCTGGAAGAAATAAATTTCCGCGGAAATGTATAAACACAATTTTCGCTCAAGTATACTCACTAGTATACGTATGGTGTCATAGTAACAGGAGCATTACGGGGGGCTGTTACGGAGAGCGTTACGGTTTTCGCTCAAGTATAGCCAGTAGTGTGACGGCATAGTAACAGGAGCGTTCCGTAGAGCCGTTACGGGGGGAGCGTTACGGTTTTCGCTCAAGTATACCCCCGGCTGGAGGAAATAAATTTCCATGGAAATGCTTAACACGATTTTCGCCAGGCCCGTAGCCAGCCATCTGCGGTAAGGGGTGCTGACGGTTTACCAGGGGGGCTTGATGATATACATAGTTTATAACGTGAAGATTTCTACAAGGCAGTGGTAGCCAAAAAGGGGGGGACGAAGGGGACGAATGCCCCTGAAGCATGCTAAATAAGCAATTTTTCGCCTTTAAAACACGTTTTTTAGAAAAATTTTCGCTCGAGCAGTAATTTTATCTTCGTTTTTATAAAATAGTCCTCTAATATCGCTGATTTTTAAAAATTACCTAAATTTTTGACTTCTTTCCTTTGAAAATATTACTTTGCCCCCCCCCCCCAGGAAAACCCTGGCTACATCACTGATTGAATTTGGTCTCAAAATTCATCGTTTTGCCGTTTGTCATCCCTTGCCGGCGCCGCTTGTCTGTCGCTTGTGTTGCTCGTTTTGCCGTTTGTTGTCTGTCACTTACACCGCTCGTTTTGCCATTTGTCATCCATCGCTCACACTGCTCGTCTCTCTGTTTGTCTCTCCCTTTGTCATCCATCACTCGCGCCGCTCTCACTGGCAGCCATGAATCCAAAAATCACGCTTTCTCAGACAGCATGTCTTACTGGCCCCTGTGGTCCTGGAATGTCACATTCTAAAGGCCCCTCCAAGTTTATGGCTCGGTTGGACAATGGGAGCACATACTGTGTCCTCCTACTTTTATGTGAGACTGGTGTCCAAGAAAACAAAATTAAATAATCTATTTCAACATGTACAATTTTGAGTAAATAATTGATTTTTTGAGATTGTACTGAGTTTCAAGGTTATTGAATTTGTATTTTTGATTCATACTCCTGCTCCCTCACAGGCGGTGGAATTAATTTTTTCACTAGCTTCCGTATTTTTTTCGAATTTTGATGCTGCAAAATTATTTTTTCAATTTCTAGTAGATGAATCATATCTTCAAAGATCCACCACCCTTTGTCGTTAATTCTTGGAAACGTTCCTTCAATGTGAACATGAAAGACAGCTACTCGTGGACTTTCTTCCTGGAAATTTGAATTTGTCGAACTTCCCAAACGGTTACCTGTATGTATTGTGTAATTTCAATTTTCATGGGCCTGCAAGATCCCTCTGTTCGGTTCTAGATATTATTTTTCACCGGTTTTCGTAGATCCTTTCCAGTTTTGATACTGAAAACTTATCTCTCCAATTTTTGGTTGAATGATTGTATGTTCGAAGATCCACGGAGACCTCGCCGTTGATTGGTGGAAGCCCTTCTTCTGTACAAGTACCAAACACCAGCAAGTTTTGGATTTTCTCTGTGAAAGTTCTGAATTTTCCTAAAATTCGCCACGTCTCGTAATAATTTTGATTTTCATGGATTCGATTTGTCAATGAATACATTGGCTGAAGTTCTATTAAACTTTGGTTTCATTTTCATTTTATTTTTGGAATTTGGTCTTTTCCCCACTTTTCTAATGTGCAGTGGCGTAGCCAAGGAGGAGCAGAGAGGATGCAGACCCTCTTGCGACATTGAGAGGGCTCTAACACCCTTCCTCTGGTCAAGACCAGACCCTCTCTCGAACCCTAGGCTGGCTACGCCACCACTCGGATGTATGTGTCTTGTGGCGGAACTGTGAAACAAAGCGGGTACATAGAATCACTTGGTCTATACACCACTGCGGTTGTGTACTTCAACAATTTTATTCTTCTTTTAGAACTAAAATTTTAATACAGGTCGAGCCACTTCAATATTAACGGTATAGGCAAATCAATTCGGTAAATTTATTTTACCTTTCTAATGTAATATATCTGTTATGATGACAGACCAAAGAACTGTGTATGTTGACAATCGCCGGTGAATGGCGAAAATCACAAACCAGTTCGATGGAAGTTCGAAAAAGGAAATTTGAAAGAATGTATTTTCGGAGATACACCGGCGAATGTCAACATACACCAACTGAAGTTGGTGATTGTTGAATAGAAATGCGTCATATGTATCCATCATCATGATGTACTTCCTCCTGTCGAAGCCCCCCCCCCCCAATAAAAATATCAATATTGTATTTTTCAACTGTTTCTATTTCAGGCCCCTCTCGACGTCAGGTGCCTCAGTTCTCAAACTTGAGCAGAATCAAATCCCAAATTGCGTCTGCTGGTGAAATGAACTCGAGACCTTCTCCCTCTTACCTTTAGATGTAACAGTTCTTAAGCCTGGGTAAAACTAATATTAAAATCGAATTTGGCGAACCAAATAACAATAACCTCCATATTACACTTTATTATATATATCCGGAGCTCCATTCTTTCTGAGGTGCCACATAAATATTAAGATACTGGGTGCCTCAAAGTATGTACCCTCCATTTAACCTTGCATGTAGGAAATGGGGGAAATCTTCCCCCACAAAAAAGGGAGGAAGAATCTGGGAGGGGAGAGGAAAAATATGTGGGGGAGGGGGTAGCAAAAAATTTCCGCGCGCTTTTCCTTCTGCCATTTCCCGAATCCACGCCTAGTGACGGGAAATCGTTTACCAGGAAAAAATCGCTAGGTTTTTAGAACACAGTTTTTATGGAACACTGAAAAAATTTGAAGAACTTCATAGTTTTCAGGCAAGATTAATTTTATGAACGCTGTTCTTTATATAATAAGTATTGAGTGGTCCAACAAAATCGTCCTTTCTAACATTCATCAAAGCTTATCTGTGTCTGCTGACTTTCACCGGTGGATGCTGCCAAACATAAATTTTTCATTCAACTTTCACAACGCGTTTGGGTGATTATCGAGATTTATTTGTGATTGTGAACAATCATAGGTTTCCGTCTTTCACCGTAACATCTATTGGTTACCTTAAAAAGTCGGAATTTAAAATGATCAATCAGACTAGCACTGCAAAATGAGATTCCTGAAAGGGTGGTTTCCATGGTCGAGGGGGGGGGGCGTGGTCACTAATGAGATTCCTGAAAGGGTGGTTTCCATGGTCGGGGGCGGTGTCTGGGGAGCCGATTTAGCCTGCGTGCATTGCCATACGCTCCAACAAATGTTAATATAAGTTCGCTACTAACTGAAGACATGTAGTCCCTTCAATTTCGAGTGTGGGCCATACTTGCACATAACGTTAGTTTCTCTCGCCAAGTGTACTATCCTCCTTATCGGCTTCGCACACTCATGTGAAATACCCTGTACAATGCCATCTGGGGAAAATTGTGAGTTTGCCTTTTTGAAGCAACCGCTGAAGACGAGGGCTGTGCAACACTACGAGTCGTATTTTACTGTTTCCTTATTCCGTGTAGTGTATGATTTATATTTTTTTCTTTTCCAGTACCTCATAAAACGCAAAATTACGCGGACGGAGTAGCAGGGAGGTAATAAAGGATTTTCCGTACAGGTGTTAAAAAAAAATACGTTACAGATCCTTTTTCAGCTGTTTTTGAAATCAGTGAAAGTAGAAGGTAAAGAACAACCCTGCCAAATTTCACCTCTGCGTCATTTTTTGCATTTATATCTTATTTTCGGTGTATAATTTGCCGGACTCGAAAACATTTCCGATACTGAATCGAATTGAACCAGTTTTGAAGACCTAATTTCACAGTTTATTTACATGGTTTTTAACCATTGTTCGAGGTAAAATACTGTAAATAAATGTTACATTGTGCGGTGCGTGCGGATACAAGCACGCACAAAAAATATGTACCGCGTAATATAAAGCGATATACACTACCCTCTTAGATTCGAATTAAGGTTTCATAGGGGTAGACCTTTTCTTTATCTGTTAAGTGGTAGCGACATTGAACAGATTGTTCGGAATGGGGATTAAATCTGGATGCAGCGCGAGATAATACGGAGATTTGGAGAACGCACCAGACACATCTTACAAATTTACTAACTTCTATCCCGGGGGATTTTCGTCGTTACGGGTAAACTGCCCCGGCTGGGCACGTGATACCTATATACACGACCCGGCGTAACCAAAAATCACGTTCACTTTTTGACAATGAGCTTTCCAACTCGGCGATAGGTCGATTATTCGGCCTAATTTCACCGCAGCCGAGTGTCGCATTCGGTCGCGTCAACAATGCGCGGCTCGGAAGAATCTGTGTGGGCCTGTGGGCTCGCGCACAATCCCATACTCCTCTTCGGTCAGAGATCATTCGGAAATTTTCACAATTCGACACTCGGATGTAATGCGATAATTAGCCTTTAATCCGAGCCTACAATTCAGGAATGTAAAAAGTACCACACGTATAATTTCGACTTCACTTTCCGTCAACCGGCAGCGTGCTAGCGAATTCCATTCATAACGTCGATAATTTACATAAATCGTTTTCCAGTAACGAACGTACTATAATTTCGACTAATAAATAAACATGATTCCGCGTACGATACAGATAGATATATGTGTATTTACAGTCCCCGCGAAAGAATAATACGTATACGAGTTCGTATTTATAGTTCGAATAAAACAAAAGCACGGGGTCCCCGGGATTCACTTGGTCGCGGCTGAGAGTCGGTAAGATACAACCGGTTTCTCGGAGCGTATGGGACGGCGCATAGACGTACACGAAAACCGTCTTAACGTAGGAGTGAAATTATATATATCAACAACAAACCGTTTATTACACACATTAGCAACATTCTGTGGTCGCGTTGACACTCAATTAAGCACGACGACAAGTTAACTTTTGTTTTTACATATACTAACCGTTTGTGCCGGCCGAACGTAATTTTTTCTTATTTAGAATTAGTAGATTTATCCTTCGATAAAGCCCGATCGTGTCCCCCCAGGGTGCGGCGAGATTATACCGACTGTTCGGTGTTCCGCAGAGCTATCGGCACAGTAACCAAATCAAAGCCAAGTTAGAACAGCCAACGAGAGCCAATCATAAGCAGCCGAACTGGGGGCAAAGGGATACCTTTCCTCTCATGTCTTCCAGAAGGTTTTGCCCGCAAGGATTTTCATTCCCCTCACAGGTGGACAACATCATCAGTAACACCCATACCTAAAACGGCAGGCACAAACAGTATCACTGACTCGAGACCAATTACAAATATGCCTGTTCCTAATAAAATTTTTGAAAAAATCATTTTTTTGAAAATATATCCCCAACTTCACAACTGCATAACTCACCAACAACATGAATTGGTAAGAGGTCGATCGATTGAGACAAATCTTGTAGAATTCACACATCACATTGCAAAAACCCTCGATGAGAGTTCCCAAACCAAAGTCGATGTAATCTATACAGATTTTCGGAAAGGCTTTGACAAGGTCGACCACTCCATTCTCCTTCAAAAACGATCTAAATTTGGTTTTTCAAATTCACTTATACAATTACTACAGAATCATCTTCAGCAGTCAAAGCAGTACGTGGTTTTCAAAGGCATGAAATCTCACACGTATAGATGCACATCAGGAGTCCCACAAGGAGGAAACCTAGCTCCCCTCCTTTTCCTCCTCTATATTAATGACATACCACAACTACTACAATTTTCAAAATGTCTTCTATTTGCGGACGATTTAAAAATCTTCAAAACCGTTAAAACTATACTAGACACACAGAACCTCATGCTGGACCTGATACCACTGATCAAACAACTATATATGCGTTCAGTATTATTATCAGTATCAGTGTAGCCACTCATGGACGACAAAAATAAATAAATAAAAAAGTGAAAAATTTGATAAAATTTGAATTTGGAATTCGGAAAATGAGAGGTTCTCGAGAAAAATGGTCAACGCCATCATACTGACCATTCAAAATACAGCTAAAATCATATAATCTCATCCCATTGTTTTTTATTCTGTCGCATAGTGTTATCTATCTTCTAACATTATTTTGATCGTGATGGGTGCGTCGTACATTCGTTCAGGTTGATTTGTATAAAGCGTGTATGAGTGCCGCGTTAAAAAGTCATTATGCAGAAAAATTTAGAGCAACGGTATGCTGCATTCAAACGTCGAAATAAATTATATCATCACTTAAATCATTCATTTTTCAGAACTGCAATTCTTCAAAAGTCTTTTTTTTACCTTGAGAGAGGGAGGCGGGGTTAACCCCCCAAAAACCCTTATGTTCCTACGCCACTGAATTTACTCTACTTGAGTAGAAAACAGTAGACAAAAACTGAAATCTGAAGTAAAAATGCAATTAAATTTACCAAACCGAGGAAAGCAGTAGGACCAGGTCAAATTGAGAAAGACCGAATTTATAGTAAATGCCCGATTAATCGATTTTCACTGAATGAAATCGATTAAAAAATCGATTCTGACACAACTCGCCAATAATTGGTTAACGGCAAAAAAAATCGGTTTTTATAACCATGGCGTGTTTTTGAGTGTTCTCTTATTATTTGGTGTGGGAGGGGGAGGGGGCGATAATTCAGAATTGCAGTCTTCAGACAGTGCTCGAACCTGGAGTAGCAGTACTAGGCATGGGCTGGTATCTCTAAAAGTACCTGAGCGCGGTGCGCTACTAGCGCTGAGGTGACTGGAATGAGAACTAAAAATAGGTTTCGCGGAAAATCGTTCCAGTCCGCCATCTATTTCATGTTCGAGTACATAGTAAAATACTACTTATAAGTTGACTTATTTCGTCTTTTATTTTCTATTTTTTCATTACAGTAGCATACTAAAATAATCGATTAAAAATCGATTAATCGATTTTTTGGTCATGATGGGAAAATTGGATAATCGTTTTTAAATGGTAATCGATTTTTGGGTATCATTACTAATTTCGGGAAAAGAACCATAAGAGCAAACATTTTTTATTTTTCGGTAAATTACGCTCTCTTGCGGCTGTTGATGGAATCAAAGAATACCTTGTGAATTTATGTTTACACTGATTAATTATCAAAGGATTGTACAAAGCGATAAAGAAAATATTCAAGTTTCGATGTTTTCATCATTCTAATTGTAATATTTTCCATGTCGAATATTTTATTATTTATTTATTTATTTATTTCAGCGATGACAGCTTTTCCTTAACCTAATTACAGTGTGACTGACAGTGAACTGGGGGGAGTGTCTCCTCCCCATCACTGCCATTAGCCCATGTTAGGGCATATGTCTCCCTGAGTCTTTTCCATTCGAGAGGTCGAATATACTTAGTAATAATTATCTGGATGATTTGTGAACGAATTTGAATAGTTCAGATAGCAAATGAAAAACAAAAGGACTATCTGTTACATTAAACAGACTTTCTCCAAATACGAGTACTACCTGAAAACATTCATGATTATCTTTCTCTACGGACTGAAAATGGATTCAAAGAGTGCGCAACGTGTTTTATACAAAAAAGAAAAATAAATAAATAAATAACTTCGCTTTTAGATGCCGAAAAATAATAAAAATCAGGTAACAAGAATAAAGACAATTCCAAAAATAAGAATAACTTAATTTTTTTTTTAAATAACTTGATGTAAGTACACTTCTAGATGATACATATTGCACACTTTTAGGAACTCGGGTTCCCAAGAGTGCGCATTTGACTTTTTCTGGGAAACCCGTAATATATTTCTAATTTAATGGTTTAAAATTTTGAGAAAAAAAAATAGTAGAAACCAATAGGTTTTTACATTATATCAAAATTTTGATAAATTCCAAATAAAATTGACTGTGCAAAAAAAGAAAAACAATGTTTCTGATAGGTTTCCATTTTTATGGTCCATTCCTTTGCCTGTAAAAATAAATAACTAACTGATATTGGCATAGTTCCTACTCAGTGGCCTAAAGTTAACATTTATTCTACTACAAAGAAGAAACAATACGAGAGGGTAGGGACGGGGTGCAGGGGTATCCTCAGACCGTATAAACGAATATTTATTCGGTATTTTCAGTAAATTCAGCCATCATTCAACAAAATCATGCAAGAGGAAAGGTTTTCTTCGATAAATTCTGGCTGCCATTCAGTTAATGTGAGGAGTCGAAGCGAAGGTCAACATTTTCGTCGAAGTTTGAACAAGTTTCAGAATTTTGCCGAAGTCGGAGCCAAATCCTCCCCCCCCCCCCCGACGAACAGCATCTCTTCGACCCTTCCTTCTCTTTTTCCTAATTTGCTCTCCACCCGAGTCCTGGAATCCACCCTTTCGAGCATTACTTCAGAATCACATGCCTTCAAAATAACCAGAATCGAAACGAAAATCAATCAGCGTTTCAGTGATGGAGCCGAAGTTGAATTCAAATTTTCTGGGAGCCGAAACTAAGTCGATCGGCTCTGGGGGTCAATGCAGGGTCCGGATACCTGAATCATTATGATTGATTTCTTAACCGTACAAAGTCTACAATGAATATCTCCAATGCGATTTCACAGCTGCAAAAGTTTGACTTTTTCAATTCAGATCGTCACACTCGCTCGCAAAATGAGCAATTTTCATTTAAATTTCTCGCCGCAGCGAATCCGAGCTTCGAATTATTTTAATACGAAATTCGCTACAGTAATTTATTGTTGTTTCAGCAGAATTTTGAAAAATTCTTTTCCTCGGACTCCGGCTATACCCAGGTTCAAGATTCGAACGTTTCTGTAATCCATTCACTTAAAAAATGCCTTGAAAATCGCCAATTCTCTCAAATGAAAATTCCTTTTCTGACCAAACAACGTCACACGACAGGTTTCCTCCGAGTATTCAACTTGATTTATGCCTCTGAAATCTCATCCACACTCGTTTTTCTAGAAAGTGCATATGCAAAATTAAATTTAATTTAAAAGCTTACACCTATATCATCAGTCCTCATCTAAGTCAAAATAATATACATTTAATTCCAGAACAACAGATTAAACTTCCTCAGTCACTATTACAAACATTAGAGATAAGTTTTATCTGAGAACTAAACCTAATCATAAATTCAAGTTAGTCGTTAAACAAGTTCACTCCATAAAAGGCAGACTAAAATATTCATCAATATTAATAGATTAAAATTAATAATTAATATCACCCCCATATACCGTTTTAGGAAAAGATTTACTGTTTACTATAGCCCGTGCTCAAGTAACTTTGAGTGTATTTTCGAACAAAACTCACCAAATTAAAACAGGTTCTTATAAGTCTATCGGGCATTTATTAATTTCTTATCTAAAATTACGAATAAAAAACCAACGAACACCAGAACACGGAAAAACACTTATTATATCCCTTTTTATTTTCGTTCCAAGAATCCAAATTTTATGAGTTACCAATAAACCTAGCTCTTGTATTAATTAGAAGAAAATTAATTTAAACGTAGCACGGAGTCAAACGCTGATTAATAATAATACTAGATGACTTTTATTATCAATGAAAGTGATAGTGTAAACAGAAACGAGGAGTAAACTTTTTTTTTTTCCCTACAAAAATAAGCTTTCTAAATGACATCCCAATTATTTTAAACTGCAGCACGTAAGAGGGTGTGTGAGCCAATAAATTCTGTCGTGCCTTTTTACACCTCAGCAGCGCACACTTGAAACGAATGTTTCTCGAAATCTCGAATCCCATTTACATACGAAATTTTCAATAATCCTTCCGCTGACGTTTATACGACAAATATTTTTTTCTCGACATTGAATCCCTGAAACACACTTGTATGACCCTAGTATTTCTTTCGTAATTTCTCCGCTAAAAAAATTCCATCTATAGCCTGATAACGGATTTTATGGTGTATAAATTATATACATCTGTGTTCGAAAATGTAAAAAAACTAAATTTTCGAAAAGCTGGCAGATAATTGATTATTCACAATTCGGTTGCCTCTGTTTGAGATCTAATCTTGCATATTAGAAAGGATCCTTATTTTGTCGCCATAACAGAGTACCATGTTAGAAAGTAAGCAACTCATATTTTTGTACGAAATTGTATCTTCACGATGTAGCTCATTTGAAGAATAAATTTCAAATACGTTATCTCGAAAAAAAAGAGCAAAATCCGCCAATTATTATAATTTGCTGATTATGTTATTTGCCATGTGAATGGCTTGTTCGTATTTACCATCCGCCCGGTTGCATTAAGTTATCTACAATACGCATTCTTTTTCATGTAAATGAGATTTTTTTCTTATTAACTTACCAAATTTATGAATCGATTAACGCATTTCGAATTTATTCCTTATAAATTTCCCATTGACCGAAATGAGCTAAATCCTACTGCTAGATAAAGAAGACGTTTATAGCCTATCAGAAAATTCAGAAAATATGACGTTTGAAATGTCACAAACTATTAACTAAGTAAGCTCTGAATCACTCGCGAATCCTGCTGAGCCCGTGTTCCTTCGAGTGTTACACCAATTACTATTGGAATTTTTCAAATTTTTTAAACCAAAATCTGTATCCCACGACTTGACCCAATGACTACATTGTCGCCTAATTAGTGGTCACTTTAACGATAAGAAAAATATTCTGATATCATTCGAATGGAACTAATTGATTTCATGTTTTCAAAGCAGTTATACCTCATACCGAGCAGGCCCGAGTTAAGGTGCGGCCTTGATACAAACTTGGGCTCACTGAACCCGCGACAAGGCCCTCTAAGCACTGTAAGAATTTCTTTTTTACATCGCTTGATAATAAACTGAAAATAGAGAGCTCCGATGATATGAAACCCCAAAATAGAAAAGATAAAAAGATAAATAGGCATAATGTGGATAGGAGGAGCTCGAGCGGGCTAGCCCCCAAATGTGCTGAAAGCCTCCTCTCCAGAAAATTAAAAAACTACATAAATGAAGGGCGGAAGGGGGTATTCATGCTACGCGAAATAGCGAGTAAAATAAGCGAAGAAAATTTCATCTCTCTTCCTCCTCTTCCTGCAAACAAACAGACAAGCAGACAGATAGACAGGTAGATAGATGGGAAACAAAAGTGAATCACGAAACGATAGCAGAGCAAAGCAACTTGATAAACATCAAACAGAAAAGAGCTCAAATTTGCCCCCCCCCCAATTTGAAACATGCCTTTTTCTCTGAATTTCCTCTGATTCGTCTCATAAATTGGTTCCAATAAAATCAATAAAAAAAAAAAAACTACAAAGTTTCAGGTCGATCGGATTAGAGGAATCTGTGCCACAAGCTCCCTTTCCATCTTATGAGAAAAATACATGGAGTTCTGACTTTTGTTCCAGACTAAATTTCCCTCCCATATTCACCAGACCCAAACCCGTACATTAAACAATAGAACATTTGCTACCGGATTCAGCTTATGACATTGAAAAATAAGTCTTCTGCTTTCAACTTTTAATTTTTAATAAAATGTTCAACTTTCACAAATCTTAGACTCTAGCTTAAACAGAGGATCCATAAAAACAGAATAGTCATTGAAATTCGAAATTCAACGTTATCTACTGACCTTCAGATTTTCGAAATGTCGTCCACATTTCAGCTTTGTTTCAACCTTTTAGATAATTTTTGACACTCAGCTTGAAACGTTCGGCTTTTGACTGACTAGTCTCTGATAGGAGTCCAGGGTATTCCATTTTCATAAACGAACTTTGACTTTTAGTTTGGGGAGATGGAGAAGAAAAATTTGCCAACAAATATTTTTTAAAAACTAAAAATTCGCCGATGAAATTTTTTTTTAGTTAAAAATTTGCTCATTTTTTAATAGAAATATTTTTCAATTGACAAAAGAATAATAATAATAAACAAACATTCATAAAAGATGAAAAATTCAAATTAACAGTTTCAAAATTTGCCGACAGCCAAATTATGGGGAAGGGGGTGTTTCAACCCCCGCACCCCTTGTAGTTTCGCCCATGGGCCTACGTTAAACTACATAAGAAATGAAAGTGGTTTGGCGTTGAAAGAGGGGTCAGGCAAAGGGACCCGTTGTCGCCCATTCTGTTTAACTGCGTACTGGAGCAGGCCATGAGGGGAAAAAATGGGAAGGTGGAGGGGGGGTCAAACTGAGGGGGAATTTTTGAACAATTTGAGGTTTGCGGACGATGCGGTGTTAATAGCGAACAACCTGGCTGAGTTAACTAGGAATGCAAAGGAATTTCTTGAGGCTTGCGAGAAGGCAGGGCGAGCGTCAATACAAGCAAAACTAAGCTATTGACAAACGCCCCAGAAGGGGAGGTGACAATAAAAAACAAAAAAATCGAATGGGTAAATGAAGCGAACTGTCTAGGTCAAATAGTTTCCTTCAAAAACGCAAGAGAAAAGGAACTCTCAAATCGTATCACAAGTGGTTGGAAGGAATTGTGGAAATTGAAGAGCTTTTTCAAAGACCGCTTATCGATACCAACTAAGGCCGGGGTGTGGAGTCGTTGTGTGCAGCCAGTATTGACGTATGGGGCCCAGATATGGGCGTTAATTAAAGCAAACATCAAGCGGTTGCAGACAACCCAAAGAGCGATGGAGCCTGATGGAGCGTAGCATGTCGGGTATCAAGGTAGAAGTAAGAATTTAGCTTCAGGGATTAAAACAAAACCTTGTTTAGATGATTTAGGGGAAGTGGTAATAAGAAATAAATGGAGGTACGGAGGACACTTCTGGAGAAAGGGAGATGGAAGGTGGAAAAAACGGGTGGAAGGGTGGACTCCGTACAACCACAAAAAAGTGAGAGGAAGACCCACTACGCGGTGGAGAGACTTATTTTGAAAGTCACTCGGCCCCTTGTGGAGAAGACGGACGTACCTGGGACAGTTAAAATTGGGAAGAAAAAAGGGAGGCACGTACCCAGAAATGGGCGAGTAAAGCAATCGCGAGGGCAAGGGGGAGACTAGCTCCCTCCGCGGTCCACGACACACGTGAAGTCTGTGGCGACATCCGCAGCGATATGTTAATAGGAAATAAGAGATACTGTAAAGAAAAAAATTTGGAATCTGGTAGACACTCTGAATCTTGAATTGGGATACATCTTTTCCTTGTTTGATTGTATCTTTTAGTCTTGATGTTCTTCCAGTTTCCAAAACAAATTTGTGTATTTTCAAGTAATTTTGATATTATATGGGTGAAATTTATAAAATATATACGAGAATGAGTGTTGTATCTTCTAAATACCAGTTCATTCAGTAATAATAATTATTATCGTAAAACAGGGTTGGAAAAATATGAATAACAACACAGAATTTTCAGCAGTGAGTACTAATTACGTTTTTACTCATAGTAAGGTAGCATTGAGCTTATTTTGCATTTTTATGAATCGGGCGCAGAAAATAATAGATACAGAAAAAAAGGCATAAAATTAATTAAAATTGGATAAAATTTCGGCAGAGTTTAACATTCTGGCAGAACTGAACGCATTTCTAGCAGAGTAAAGCAGAATTTTTGTTTGCCTACCGTAGAATTTTACTTTTCTCACATGGGAACATTGACTGATAGTCTTGATGGATCTTAAAGAGTTCCATCACCGCACTATCTTATCGATTTCTAGTCCCAACGAAACTCCATGAGATCTACATACAAACATGATAACAACTGAGTCTCAAAAGAGCCTTGATAATCCATTACGAATTTTTTTTTTAGCCACTGAACTGATATTTCATTTAGCAGAGATTCTCCACGCCTTTTCATTCAACATGTTAACCCACCGTTATTCAAATGGAATGGACGAGTCGCGTGGTCGACTTTCGACCCCAGTCGCATGCTAATTTGAAGACGTGACGAAATTAATTCCAACTCGACAGCAATCCCCCGGAGTAGGCGCTTTTCGTAACACCTATATAACAACCCCTTTTTTTTTAATATTCAAAATCGAGTAACTCGAAGGCTTACGTAGCCGGTATGGCAACTATACGGTATAAGCTTTTTTTATGGCATTTTTCAACAAAAGACGACGTATGTAATATTGATCTAAGGGAGGATAACCGCCGCACGTGCACACACCAGGTTTAACAAGTGCACGAAGGTCTTAATCTGTGTCCATCGAGTCCGGTCATGTTTGTATTTGCATAAATCCTTATAACATCGCATCACCCCAATATAATTAGTAGCGCATTCTTTTCCCGCACTTCGACCACATATACAGCGCACTTCTGAAGGCTTTACACTTCCAACGAAAGACGATATCTATTCGTGATTTAATTTATTAATCTAATTAACTTGAAACGCAGAACAATGTCTTCTCTACTTGACGTCAGGTTTTCATTTCCACGCTGATTCTAAGAACTTATATATACAAGTCTAATCCTCGTAAAATGTCAACTCGCTTTTGCTTGTACACGGCGTTCACATCTCCCAAAACCGACAAAGACGACTGCGACTGATAGTTAAAAATCTTTTGGTAATTAGTCTGAGCTCGTTTGGTCGGCGATGGGGTTCGGGGAACTTCTGATGATGGGAAAAACGTCGGATGTACGCCGCTCCGTCTGTTTAATTCGCGTTTGTGTTTAAACAACGTTTTCAACTTCGTTAGTGTAGATTACTCAAGTCTCTGTAAATAAATGCCTTTGAATCCTCAGAGTTTTTCTTTTCAGCAATGAAAAGACGAACTTATCTAAAACAACTTTTGCCGAGTTGCAAAAGTTCAGCGTTTCTCTTTGTAGTTATTTTCGGTTTGCACGTGAAACAGCGAATTCGACTTTGCGAGATTAAGCTGCAAGTCGAGCAGTGAAGGGAACGAGGAAAGAGATATTCGTTTGAGATGTAGACTGGATAAAGGAAAGTGCTATGAGTAACTTTCTTCACATGCTTGATTGCAGCAGTATGTCCTTCCAAAATATAGAAACTGATAAAATTGGACAGATGGAGGGTGGAATGGAAAAACACTAGACCAATACAGTGGCTAGGTGGCCAAGTGGTAATGTGCCCGCTTCACAACCCTTGCGTTTCGGGTTCGAGTCCCATCAACGCCTGAAAGCTAGTGATATTCAATACCTCCACTAACATCCTAGAGAACACAGTGACTACAGTATCAATCGAAGTACATAGTGCGTCCTGTAACCCCCGCTAGTGCATTACAATCGCAGCGCGAGTCCACCAGATCAGAAAGATTGGTACTCTGCGTGTGTACATCGTGGACAGCTTAGCGGCTAGTAAGCAAACTGCGGCTACCACTCTGCGGTACAGAGAAGGAAAACTAACGCAACAAAACCATAGGAAAAGCAACGGCAAACTACCCCGACTAACTTGCCCAGGACAGAGTCACGTGTCAGAAACGGCGACCGCCAACGTCCAGCATGGGATATGGTCTTTCACCATCTCCATTAAACTTCCTGTCACAGATCGCATGCCCCTTCGTGGTGAACGTTTCACCCGCAAACGATGCACACAACAAAGCTACGACCTTGAAGTCGTTGGGCGTTTCAAATGCGTTTTTGAAATCAAAGGTACGGCAGAATTCGCCGAGCCAGTTGAAAGACCCACAGAATAACAAAGTTTTAAGGGTGCCCTGGAAACAATGAAGTCAGTTGATCAAGCCAAACTCATTAATGTTCCGTTTGGCGGGGACCACAAGTCCGGCAGATTTGCCGGTGGCTTGGTCACTAGTAACGGTAACAGCATAGTTCATTATTTGGGCTTCGAAATATACAATATTGAAAATAAACCTTATTTCAACGGGTCTCCCTATTTCTACGCTGGTAAGCCGAAGCCGAAGCCGGTGGTCACGCCCCATCGTTTAAGGCCTCCTGGTGCTGCAGGAACCGGTGCGTCAGCGGGGGCTGGAGGGACTGGCGGTAGCAGACCTGGTGCCGGAGGAGCCGGCGGTAGCACACCCGGCCGATGGTTATATAAGGCGCTGAGGGATAAAATGGAGGCAGGGAGGACATTCACTTACCAGCCGAGCTACAGAGAAGACCACGAAGATTCTCAGTAAATTGTTCTCGTCACATGCAGAGATCATTCGATATTATCGATACAAGATCAACATCGATATTTTCTTTCTGAAACCCGATATTTTGATATCGATACTGCGTTTAGAAATATCGATTGATATCTATTTTAGAAGCTCTTGCCAACAATTTTCTTCTCAGTTTATCTATCATTCGAATATTCAAATATTGACATGGACACGTCTAATAGTTCGGCGTGCGAACGCAGGGATGTATCGAAGAGTTTTTCCGGGGGAGGGGGGGCAAAAATTGTGAAAGTCCCAACTAACTCAACTCGAAATACCCAAGTACCAAAAAAAACCTTTTGACTTGTTGGATTTTTCCAACTGACTCAACTGAAAATTCCCAAACATCAAAGCCAAAAAAAAAACCTCTTTGCTTTGTGTTGGGTTTTCCCAACTTTTCAACTCAATTCCCAACAAGTAACAAAGCAAAAAAAAAATCTTTAAACTTGGATTTTTCCAACTTCGCCTGACTCAGATGGTAAATTTTCTCAACTGCTGCGTGAAAAATTACTTCCGGGAGGGCTAGAGTTTCCCCACCCCCTATCGGTACGTCCCTGTGTAAAAGAGGAAGATTCCGCAGAAAACACTCCATGAGAAACGTTCCGCAAAAACGGTCTGCAGAAAAACGTTACCACCGTGACATCCTGATGTAGTTGCATATTCCTCTTTACGCGGTCATTCGTTCCATCACATTCCGACCGGCTGTGACGGAGAATGCCGAGAAACGCCGGGAATGAACGACCGCAGAAAGCATTGGAATGTGGATATGCGCATCAACTAGTAAGGGTGATATTTAAAAATTTTTGATATCGATAATAGCAATATTTCTCATTTCAATATCAATATCACCCAGTTCCCTAATATCGCCCGCCTCAATATCTCGTCTGTTTATGACACGATCCGGCGGGTAATTATGGTACTACAGTAAAAGGCCGATTAGCCGGACGCCAACTATCCGGAACGCCCGAAAAAAAAGAAGATAATCAGGGCCCCGATTTTTAGGCAAAATCTCTTCGTATTCAGTCTATTAAGGTTTCCTGGATAAATCAGGAAATTCTGAAACCAGTGAGCTAATTTTTTGGACTATTTCCCTTCAAAATGTGTTTTCCTCTATAAAATAAGCACATGTTTCGGTTATCCGGAAAGCCTCTGGTCCCAATTAGTCCGGATAATCGACGTTCTATTGTATGTGTATTTTGTGGTCCTTTCATGCTCTAGAAAAAGTCGCGTTCTGAAACCCACGCATAAGAATTTTACTGAACAAAATCTGTTTTGTGAAGTCGGAAAATTTTGCATGTCTGCTACAAACGCGAGTGATTATTTTCAAATTAAGCCGCAGAAAAAATTTAATGAATGCGTTTATCGGTTCAGAACACTCCGTACCACGGGTTCAGGTACGTTTTTTCTCGCAGTTTTTATAAGAAGTTGCATTTTTGAAATTTTCTCTGAAAACAGTGAAAGTGCCCTAATATCGCCCCCTTCAAAATCACGTTAGTCGAATTTTTTTGAAGTATAATGTCGAGTACTGTGGAAAACCGTTGAACTTGGACCAAAGAATGCATGGTTCATGCAGTACAAAGTATTCTGAAGAAAGAAATGGGTCTTTTGAAAGCATCTACATTGAAGGATTATGTCAAACGGGTCAGAAAAAACATGCATTTTAATACCCCACTTGGGAATTTTCAAATTTGCCCTCCCCCGGGCCCATTATTGGTTTCTTGGGAAAACGATCGTGAAAATGAACTCGAGGAGTCAAAAAACAGAAATTTCGATACCTTGCCTAATAAATTAAAAAAATTACCACTCTTGCCACCGCCCCCCGTTAGCACCCCTTTCATTTTTGCGAAAAAATGTTCTCAGAATTGTATTCCGAGGGTTCAGAAACCCCTCCTTCCCCCACTGGAATATTTTCATGAATTTTGCATTTTTTGGAACCTCTGGTATGCAATGTTATTTCTTTTAACCTCCCTCCACCCCCCCCCCCTTACGGCGGAAAAAATTTGAAAAATAATTAATCCGACTAAGAAAACTCCAATGAATGGAATGGCGCCAACGAGAAAGCTGTATTTTCAAATCTGTGGCTTCGGCACGACTTCAAAGTTGCGATATCAATACAGATTGTAGGTGGGCGATACTCGGATATCATTTTTTCGAACTTCGATCTTGGATCTTTTGAGAAAAAGTTTAATAACTCCTGAACTTTTTGAACTTGGCGCCTCAAAATTGAGGAGGTTGCACCTAAGAGTTCCCTCTACCGCCTCGATGTAAACGTTTCGGTTTATTTTAACTTTAAGGGTGACTTTGGGGGTTAGAAAAAAGTGGGCGATATTTCGTACCTTTACCCTTATTATTACTCTCTAAAGTGACGGCAAATTTAAAAATTTTTGATATCGATATTATCGATTGGTTCGATATTTTTGAATATCGATACTTTGCCATCATTAGCGTCAACAGTCGCCTGGACGACATATCCATATATCAATGTCTTTCCATGCAGCGGTCGGCCTCTTTATTTTCTCATTTTTTTGACATTCTCGTGTCTTTGCTTTGGCACACAAACGAACAAAAAGTTACATTTTGAGCGTTACTTTGGAGCATCACAAGAAAAAACAGCTGATCGAAAGCTTTGGCACATAAACGAAAAAAGTGTTACTTTTTGAGCGTTACTTTTGAGGCCAGAATCTAATTCAGTGGTTGACATTTTCATGGAAATTCATTTTGACATTTTCATGTCTTTGCTCTGACACATGAACGAAAAAAACGTGACTTTTTGAACGTTACTTCTCTCATACCCTAATAGAAAATGTCCATGAAATTTTCTATTAACAATACGGCTGCAGACTGAGCATTACTTCTATCCGTATGATTTAGCTCTTTATGGTCATAATTCAGTTCAGTGGTTCAAATTTCCATGGAAATTTTCAAGCCTTCCAGCCATCTTCAGTATTTAACAGAAATTTCCATGGCATATTTTTTTTATTAGGGTAGGATCAGGTCGAGTTATTTATTAATTCTTCCGTGATTTTTTTTTTCCCCATTATTTATTTCTTGTCGAGAGGCAACTCGTAATTTCGTCCTATGTAAATCGTACGAATCGAGAAAGTCCGGGACCATTCCAATCGAATACTAAGAAGTCGATATTACCCTCGATTACTGATAAGTCGATATTAAAATCAATACATGAAAATACTCTGCCGTGGTCGCAGATCCGTCTGCGAAATGTCTTCATTATGAAACAGAAAAAGCTCCACCATTTCAGAGGGAAAGGGGAAAATGTGGGAATAATAAAACCTTGAAGAAGAATCTGAACCACAGCAAAATTAAAAAAAGGAATTTCTTCCAGCCATGGGTACGTACACTTCAGGGAAAACCGTAACGCTTACCCGACACGCTCGAAAACCGTAACGCTCCCCCTAACACGAATTCAGTGGTTGACATTTCCATGGAAATTATTTTTCTTCTAGCCATGGGCACTTGAGTGAAAACCGTAATGCTCTTCCTAACACGCTCCCCGACACGAATTCAGTGGTTGAAATTTCCATGGAAATCATTTTTCTTCCAGCGCCACTTGAGCAAAAACCGTAACCCCCGCCCCAACATGTTTACATCATTTAGAAACCCGGATTCCCAAGAGTGCGCATTCGACTTTTTCTGAGTAAAACGTTATATCTTTTTTATTTGATAGGTTAAAATTTTGAAAGAAAAAGAAAGAAACATAGTAAAAATCGATAGGTTTTTCACACCATATTACAATTTTAGTAAATTCCTTATAAAATTGCCCGAGCAATAACATTTTTTCTTGTAAGTGCGCACTCTCATGTTTTTTTCTACTATGTCACATTTTCAAGGATTATTCCAACAGTTCACATTTTGAGAAAACAAGTTATGAATTTTGACACTATATAGTAACAGCTGGACAAGAAGCTGACGATCGTTTTCTTCAAGAATTACGCACGCAATTTGGAAAATCTAAAAATATGCTAACTGTGCCAACAGCGATAATTTTGGATAATAAATAAAAACTATTCACTTCAAATTCTTGACTAAGTCGACTAAGGCTTTAGTTAATCCAGAGATGGCTTTAAAATTCTCTGATTCATTTAATACCCCCCCATCAACATGTGAAGTTCGGAACCTGGATCAAGATTCTCAGTATGATTTCTGGAGTCATCGTAAACAGTTAGCTTATGGGCATAAAAGAGACAGAAAAGGCCAATCTCGAAAAAAAACTTTGAAAACGAGTTATCGCGCTGTTTGGCAACTAGATTGAGCACCTTATCCCGTAATACACTTGAATAAGTATGGGAAGAGATAAAGACAGTGTATCCAATTCTATATCAGTTGGTGACAAGGGCGTAGATAGCTTCGTTATGAAGGGGGGGGGGGTCTAAAAACATTTTTCTCAGTCCTGCCTAACTCTTTACATCCTCTCTCCATTTTCACATTCAAATTTCTATTCTTATAAGGCGCAAATGGTTGATTTTTTCCTAAGGGGTGACAGACCGGCGTGAGAATATCTTGTTCACGTGGTGTAAAATAATCCTGTTTAAGCAGAGTAATATTGCAACCCAAAATTCATACATTATCATATTTTTATGCTTTATACAAATTTATGAAAGAGTATGGAATATAGATTATTTCAGTTAATTAATTATAAAAGCTCAACTTGGTGCAGTGGAAGGCTTGTGATGAGCTAGCAATGTTGTTTATATAGTGAAAGTCACTTTTATAAGAATGAAAAGCCATAGATACAATAGAAGGTATATTACAAATACTTGTAAATAATGAGCTCCTAAAGTAAAGTAGGTTTCTTGCGGCGGCTTCGGTCTTGCTTCCAGTGGCGTAGCCAGGATTTTTCCAAGGAGGGGGATCGGCAAAAGTTTGGGCGGGGGTACACCTAACATGAACTGTATGTTTTTACATTGACGTATCAGTATGTTGTGCTTTTCAACTTCAGTTATGTATCTGGATTCAAATTTCATTTCGCGCATTCACTGTGATACTGCCAGCATATTAAAAAATTCTCATCTTAAGGGGGAGATTCATCCCCCTAATCCCCCCTTGGCTACGCCACTGCTTGCTTCTTGGTGGCTTCATCTAACAGTATACATGAAATAAAACACATATACTGTCAGTCATACGATGCCAAGATAACGATATGATTAGTTATGTGAAGCGCCAACATAGGAGATCCCAGGGGCAGTTCAGGAAGTCAGTACAATGCGGTGTGCAAGGCATCTGGATGATGGCTTGCGCGACGGCTTATAGTGTCTCTAAGTATTAGTCAAAATTGTGGAAGACAACTTAAGAGCTTACCAGTGAACTCATGTCAAGTACTGCTTGAACATCAAACGCACCACAACTTATAGGTGGACTCAGTGTGAAGGACTGCTTAATACCAAATGCACCACAAATACCACTACTTATAGGTGGACTCAGTGTCAAGGACTGCTCAACACCAAATGCCACATAACTTACAGAAGTGGACTCAATGTTAAGGATTGCTCGAACATCAAGTGCACTACTAGTAATAGAGATGGGAACTTACAGAGGTGGACTCAATGTCAGGGATTGATCAAGTGCACCACTAGTAATGTTCACTTATTACAGGTTGTTGTTGGCCGACAGGAGTCGGTGAATATATTGGAGGGCTCGTTATAGTTAGCATTTGCACAACTTATTACAGAGCCTGTCAACGTATTGCCACTCGGGGCCAGTGCGCGGGCAAGCGCTAGCGAGAGAGAAACAGAGAGAGAAATAGAGCGAAGTAGAGAGAACGAAATCAACTTTGGTAAAATTAATAGCAAAATCTAACGGTTATCTGACCTGTGAATCTTCACAATTCTGCTTAGACCGGCGTCAACACAAACACGAGCGCAAATTCACATTCACAGTAAATTACACGACGTACGAGAACGCAAGAAAAACTCACATTTGAACTATATGTATGAAGATCTGAACAGAAATGAGACTAAGGTCCCCTACTGACTACCAGGTACCGTAGAGACTAGTATAAACATGATCATGACTCATTGGTTTATCGTTAGTTTTCGGTTAACAGGCTCAAGCGATTGGCTTTGTTGAAGTATCTGAGGCTGTCCCGTACGAGGAGTTACAAAAAAGACTGAACCTTTTTTACCTTATTTATTTTATCGTTTCGGCTATTAACAATAGCAAAACACTATACTGCTATCAGTCGAAGTCGAATTTTCCAGTTACAAGCTGAAGTGCTTTGCTTTGAAAGCATTCGAGGCTGACCTTCTCGAGATATTAACTGACCACATGAATTCAATATTTCGACTATTGGGTTACTAATAATTAATGTCGAAGTCGAATTTTTTCGACACGTGGCTACCTCAGTTTCTTCTGAACCAGGACCAAAACTGTATCCCGAGAACAGAAGTTCAAGATACTCGGATAAATTGACTTTTTTCAGCAGCATACTTGAAGAATAGTTTTAAAATTTTAAATGCATCTTTTCAGTTAAAACTTTTCCTACACCGTAGTAATTATTTTAATTTTATTTCTTTTATCTTCTCTTTTAACGTATTACTAAAATTACTAATTTTTTGTTTAACATGATTCATTATCGAATAAATGCTGAAATATTTGAATCCCTATACTGATTGGTTTTTGTATCTTGTATTTCAAAAATATCATTTGATGTGAAATATCGATAATTTGGCTTACTATTATCGATACTGCGGTATTGTTTCCTAGATTATCGTTATGATAAAATATCGATACTTTTTAATACATAATCATCTCTAGTCACCTGTGAAATTACGGGGAACTTGGGAGATAATCCCCGCCTTCTTACGACCGTCCAAAATATAATTTTTTCGTGGAAATTCTCTGGAAAAAATTTTTTTTCCTCCATTAGCTCGCAAATAAGTTGTTTATCACTCTCAAGGATCAACACCATGAAATGCACTCCATGTAAGAATTCTGACACCAGGGTTATATTAATAAAACTACTTGTGAATTATTTACACGATACTGACAACCGATTCGAAACTCATATTTTTCTAGGATGTTTGTCTGTTGAGGTCGTGTTTTCTTCCTCCAATGTTGTCGACAAAGTCGAACTGGCCTATTTAAAGAAGAAAAATCGAATTTAGTACCGACCTGAGTCGAATACAAATCTAATTTAGTCAACTGTGTCTACTGTGCCAACTAAATGACCGAATTTGTCGAAAAATTCCGAAAATTTGTGAGAGAAATGTCACCTTCACAGATCCTTCTCTCTCTCTCTCCTGCTAGTTTAGCTTTAGTCTCTGAGTGTGTCCTAGGAAAGGGTACATCCTGCCACTCTGTGAAAATTAATTTTTCATAGCCATCAAAGCACATACATCGACAGTTTCGAGTATTTTCGTTTTTCTCACGCCTCTTTACCAGATTTTCTTTGTACATATCAAACGCTCATCCATCATACGTTAAACAAGAGGCAGAAAACAAGACGAACCAATCCTCCTTTTAACGATAGCCACAAGCCGCTTTTACATCGTATTAAATATATTTTATCTAATCAAGGCAAATACGTTATGTTCTGTCACCTTTTAAATGAGAGAGCAACGAACCAAAACTACTCTCTGCTATACATTTATTACCACCAGAAAGAAGGGATGATGCGTCACGTACGCCCGGTAAATTAAAAACGTCATTGTGTCCGACTCCGGGGGGACGCCACACGCTGATCAATCATATTAATGTCAAAAAGTCGGAGAGGTCCTTGGTGTGCATTCGCTTTTTCGTACTTGTAACTTTCTTCCAAAAACGAAAAAATTTCTAACGTCCAACTAATCAAAACGTCCTAAGAAAAGAACCAGAGTAGGTCCATAATCATAAACTGGACATCGTCGCAAATTTCATTTGGGTGATAAGTCGCGGCGTTGATTATTCTAAGTGATAGTTCTACCATGAGTGATTCTAAAATCGGAAGTGACAGTTATGAGAAAATTCAACAGGCTGTAAATTGCAACTTATTTGCTTATTACGAAAATTTGTGTGGAACACCATAACTTTCCAAGAATGCAGAAATTTATTCTTTCAGTTCGTCTACGGACCTGTATGATATATAGCTGTGCTCCGTCCTCACTCCGTACGTCATTTTCAAATTTCTGTAAGGAGGCTGAAGGTCTTCCGGTTTCAGATTTGCCAATTATGACCCGACTACCCAAACAAGAACAGATCTTTAAAATACCATTCAAAATTCCGCCCCTAGAGTAGGTGCGTACACTTGAGTAATTGTCAAGATGATTGATTTTTCAAATTTTATTTTCAATAATGCAATTCGTTAAGAGATATCTTTGAACTGTTTAATTTTACTACACAGGTGTAAACCATGAAACCCACCCTCCTATACCCCAGTGTTTCCCCCGAAAAGTACCAAGTATTGCCATTATTTCTCTTACAGATTGATTCCCCTTTACGTCTAATCTCAGAGATACCAATTAAATCCCACTTTATTTTGGAGAGAACATTCTCTAAATCGAGCAGTCGGCCCTCGTTTGCCAATCCCTGGCTGCTGTAGAACAAGATACTCGTATTTAGTTCAAGAGTCAGGTTTTTCAGAAGCTTGTTTTTATTTTTTGCCTTAGAATTGGCCGACATTATATCTGGGGATTGATGGGTGCTTTCGCCAAAAGCTTGGTGGTTGGGGTTAATGGGGGTCGGGGATATGTTTTGAATATTCCCTAAACTTTGGACAAAAATTTTGAAAATAAAGTATTTTCAGCTTGAGCCTGTGTAGTTGCACTTTGTGTAGATTGGGTAGATGTTTCTTTGGGTGACAGAAAACAGTGGACTACATGTTCCTCGGTGTCCACAAATCGTCTTGGGCGATAACCTATCCCAAAAAGTCATTTCGATATGTCCCACGCTGGGCGAGATGCCGGTCTTAGGCGGCCAAAACTCCATAAAGTGAAGCGAGTCAAATTTATAAAAATGGTGGAAATAATTATTCTTCAATATCTGATGACCTAAAAACAGCCTAATTTATCTCCCCAAAATTATTATTTGAATGCAGAGCTGGATATCAATTTGAACATTTTGAAATTTAAGTACACTGTTTTAAAAGATGATAAAATGAAGGGTAGTTTCAAGTGACGATACTGAAGCCAGAACTTGACTAGAATGTTTTTTATGTTTTTATTCTTATTCTTTGATAAATACAGTTCAATTTGAAAGAGTTCTTTGTAGAAGAAACTTCACGTTTCTAACAACATTACTGTCCATTGTGCCCTACCAAATTTACCTTCTTTTTATGGACCGGAAAACCCCTGATCCAACTCGATCCGAAAATATACTAAATCAGTTATATTTTTTGAACATTCATCCAACGATCCTACCATCATTCAGCTGCGCGACCGTTTGCGACCTTCTGAGAAAAAGAGGAAATAATGACGAACTATGTGGAACGCAGCAAGGCCCTCTATATTAAAATCCACCTAGTGTGTCAAAAAATCAATTTTTTCTTTTTGGGTGTTTGGGAATACGTAGAAAACGTGTTCTTTCAAGTGGGACTTGTCCCATTTTATGAGAAATTATAAAACGCTCCGAAAACATATCTAGGTTAAAACCTCCCAAATGTGTCAAGAACCAGCGAACGATGATTTTTGTGTTCAAATCGAGCTGAATAGTTAGTGTGAACAAAACTCAATTATTTGTCACGAGTTCCCAGTGGATTGGGTAACGAGCACGAGAAAATTCAAGGAACCACGGCGTGGGAGGGGGCACACTTTATAATTCTAGAGAAAACCGGTTTTGACACACCTAGGAGGGTTTTAATGTAGAGGGGCTCCATGGTGCTATGCGCGTATCCAGTGTATTGTGCAGGGACGTACAGATGGGGGCGGGACTTACCCCATAGGAACTTTTTATTCAGCAGTTGGGAAAATTCACAATTTCAGTCAGGCGGAGTTGGGAAAATCCAAAGAGTCAAAAGATGTTTTTTTTTTTGCTTCTTTATTTTGCTTAGATACTTGGGAATGGAGTTGAAGAGCTCTTTTCCAAAGTGACCTAAGTCAGACAAAAGTGATTTGTCAAAAAAATGAAAAAACTGTGTAGCTCTCAAAGTAATGGCGTATTCAAAAAGTACAAGTTTAAACATTTTTTTCAGGGGTTTGTCTTAGAGTACTGAGAAGAGCGTTCGTGAAGAATTCGTATTTCATGTGCAATAAGCCATCATAGTTGACAACTTCGTGACTTAGATCACTTTGAAAGAACAAATTGGGCTCAGAAATGCTGTAATGTGGTTTCTCTTGTATTTGGAATCATTTTCAACGTTGTAAGTCCCAGTATGCTGCGATCTATTAAAAACCATTTTGAAAATTTTTTTTTAACCATTCGTAAGGTTGGGAAAATAAAACTAAATTTTTCTGCGGATGAAATCCTTGTAAGAAACTTCAATTTTGACTTCGCAGCTTGGATTTGCAGTGTCGAGTTTAACAGGTTATGCCATTTTGGAAGCCAAACGTACCACGACTTAGGTCACTTTGGAAGTCAACGTACCTCAACTTAAGTCACTTTTTAATCGCTGGTAACACTGCAATAAAAGTACGTTGGAAGATGCCGAAACCTGCCTTCGATAGCTTCCATTTCGTACCACCAGATGGCGCGTCCAACTCACTTTTTACAAAAACTGACCCAGGTCACTTTGGAAAATAGCTCTTCGTTGAGAAGTTAGAAAAATCCAATAAGCCACGAATTTTTCTTTTGCTTCGATACTTGGGAATTTTGAGTTTAGTCAGTTGGGACTCTCACAAGCCCCCCCCCCCCGGAAAAATTCTTTGGTACGTCCCTGATATTGTGGTATCACTACTTCGGTTTCCTCTTATCAACTTGGCAAAACTAGGGTCTAGGTTCTCAGTTCTTGTTATGTGTTCATTTCACTTTTCGTGTTTGATTCTATTTATCTTGGATTAGAAGATTTGGGCGTTCTTTTTGATTAAATGTGAATAAGAAAAGTTCTTCTGAACTTAGTTTTTGATTCTGGTTTTGTTTTGATGTTCGTTAGAAGTTGATTGAACCCTAACAGTTCCAGTTCCACCCTTTGTTTCCCAAATAGAACGAAACTAATATATTTTTAAAGGTATTGGGCAGCCTACTCAAAGTAGTTCAGGTGAAAAAATAATCTCTAATTATTATAAAGATTCTCGTGTTTTGTTTTTTTTTTGCTTAGGATTACCTACTCAGTTTTAATTTTGAAACAATCTTTCAAATTTGTATAGCTATATTGAGATGTTGATCTCAAAAATTATGTTGCAAATTATAGTCCTGTTTGTATTTTATGATTAAATTCTTGCTTTTTTTTGCTGATTCATCCAACGCTATATACCTGCTCAGGTTTTCAAGTATGCAAGTTGTTATTTAGTCTAAAATGACCGTACCAAACATATTTTTTCACGTAGCTAAAATTTTGGCAGTCTTTTGGTAAATCAAGTAACACTAATCACAAGGAAGTGAAGTTGTACAGAAAAATTATTCATTTAAGCCTGTCCAATCTAGATTTGTTGGATTCTTTATTCACGTTGTGACACCCTGTATGCTACTTGTGAAGAAGACCAAGAGGACACCCTGTATACAGCGACTGACCACTGGAAAGAAAGGAAGTGTTTCTACGTGTAAGTTAATGTAAAATTTTGACTTGGAACCAAGCAAACATTGAAAAAGCCGTGTAGTTAGGTTTTGGCTGTCTAGAATCACGATTTCGCCCAGTGTGCGTCCCTACTTCTTCGTCGCATTTCAACTTCAGTTTTTCCGATTTTCCGCCCACCTGACTCGGTTTCAACGGTAGCCAAGGAAAATGATGAAACCTGGAATATTTCATGCGACGTGTAAAATCCGTCGAACTGCATCGCTATGCGTGCGTTCAGCCCCCACCATACAGCTGCGAGAACAAATTATTACAAATGGAGAAAACGGAGCACCAGCGATACGTCAAATTTATTGTTCACGATAACACTTTACGAGGCTGTCAAAGGTGTAACTTTTAATAAAAATACTCGCTCGTACAATAAAAAATTTCTGAAAGCAGAATGCGGGAAAAGTTTCCTAACGAGTGATCATGCTGATAAATTCATCACCGGTAACGCTCTGAAAAATTTATTTATCTCTTCGGAGCAGGTAAGTGGCACGCGCCTAACTCTCATTACTGATATGCGAGCTACACCGATTGGCCGACTTCTGCTCCGAAAAACAGGTGAGATCAGCCGAAAGAAATGAAAAAGAGAGAAAAAAAAACAGTCGTTTTAATTCAGCTGTACTCGCAGTTAGGTGTATGCGGGCGCTAATCATTAACTTTTTTTCTTCATTTATTTTCCAAATGATAATAATTATCGGTGTAACGTCAGTACATGTGCCTGTAGTAGCGGCGATGTAAAATTATGTAAAGTAAATACTAATACTGTAACACTCGATGAACCTGCTGAATATGATTTTTCAAAATGCCCAAGGACAAGTAGGGTACAACGATATAAAAAAGGATGTATAGGTAAACTATATTATACTATTTGCAGATTGTAATTGGTTCGTCACCTCTCCCGCCAGCTACGAGCAGGTTGCCGAATTGTTCTCGCATTGATTGCCACAGCTTAATGAGTCCATTAAATGCGGCACACGTTACATAATATGTATGTACAGCACGCTCCAGTCCAAAAAAGTGCACCAGACTGATAGGTCTGCACTCGGTACACAAATTATGTAGGTTACTCGGAACTGCGCAGCTCCAAAACTCTGTAGTTGGTACCTTATTACATTCCTAGAAACTGCACTGCTGTTGTACGGGCTTCCGTATAGCCGTTGTAATTCAATTGCCTACCGTTGTAGCAGAGCAGTGGGCAGCTGCCACATGCTTATCCTTAATTCACGATGTAAAATTACCAACCTCATTCCAGAGCAGAAGATGACAGAGAGGGTATAATACTGATCTGATCTTTGTATCGGAAAATCAGCAATCAATGCGAGAAGCAAGTGCTACAGCCTATTCCCCGATCTCAACACAGGCCATTAATGCTCCAAATTTTTGCTGCAATAAAACCAGTTACTTTTCCTATACAAAGAAGATTCAACTTCAAGAAAGCCGAATGGAATGACTTCGAGATACAACCAGATCAGCGTGTAATCCAATTAGAACCAGTACCATCTCTGACAAATTCATCCAAGCAGTTCAGGAAGGGTCCAAAAAAACGATCTGGAATGCCGCAGTTGATTTGTACCACTTCCTACAGCAGATGCGAAGATTAAATTGGACCAATATATTAAAACCAAATAGATTACTTTGTGGTGAGCAACCGCTGGAAAACATTGATGAATGTTAAAACGAACCCAGAAAAAGACTGCGGTAACGACTCCTAGCTACTAGTATAGCAGAAACAGCTCCAAGACTAAGAACGAAGAAAAAGCCTAATGCGATTACAATAGATGGTACTTACTGAAGAACACTGCATACAAAACCGCAGTCAAAGAAAACCTGGAAAAACTCGATACCCAAAGAGAAATCCCGGACCTGAATGCCGCAGGAAACATGGCTCAGAATGAAAGAGATCCTAGAAACAGCGGCAAGGATGGTACTAAAACCAGCCAAAAAGAAGAAGGATTGGATCATGGATGATACATGGACCTGAAGGGAGAACCGCAGGATGAAAGGAAAAGGAAGACAAAGAGCAAAGCAAGAAAGTCAAGAAAATGCCGAGAAGATAGAAACAAGTAGATACATAGAAGGGATCTGCGAAGAAATCGGGAAACATCATCTCAAAAGGAGACCAAAGACATGTTTCAGAAAATCAGGATGATCACACGGACTTTTGAAGCAAAAGCTGTCTGAAAGATCGCGATGGAAAAATGCTGTCAAGCTCGGAGGAAGTCAAAACAAGATGGCACGAATACTGTGAGAACCTGATGGTGGACGAAACTGGAAATGTTGGACAGAGAGACGAAGAGCCAGGCGGCGAGGCGGAGCCAGATATCCTACTATCGGAGGCCGAAGCAGCAGTCAACAAACTGAAAAAGGGTAAATCAGCAGGGGCAGATGGCATAGTTTCGGAAATGCTGATAGCAGCACCGGCGGAAAGCACCGAATTACTACACCTCATATGCGACAAAATTTGGAAATAGCAGAAATGGGTGAAGGACTGGACTGCTTCAGTATACATCCCTCTCCACAGTGGCGTAGCCAAGGGGAGGGGGTCCAGGGGGTCTGGACTCCCTTTCTGGACCCCCCTAGCGATAACTGGTGTGAGTATGGCCAATGTTATTATGAACAAATTAGACGATCTTGGACTCGAAATCGAAAATTTGAGGGGGCAAGGATACGACGGAGCTGCCGCTGTGAGTGGTAAATTTAATGGTGTCCAAGCAATAATCCGACAGAGACAAAAATCCGCACTGTACGTTCACTGCGTCAATCATTGTTTAAACAATGCCCTCTCTTCTTCTAGCGAAATAGCCAGTATCAGAAATACGACAGGAACGGTGGAGTCGGCGTATAACTTTTTTAATACTCCCAAAAGGCAATATTGTCTCAGCCAACACATTGACAAAGGCATGACTGAAAAAGCCAAACTTCAACAATTCTGTCCCACTCGATGGGTTGAGCGGCTACCTCTATTTCGACATTTTTGGAACTACAGCCTTATATCATTCTGGCACTGGAAGAAATTTCAGAATGGGAGGATGGAACCACAGCTTCGTCTGCGATTCAGATATTAAGTGCAATCACAGCATGCGAATTCAACATTATTTTACGAATACTAACCCGGATTCTATCCTACACGTTGCCCTTGAGCCAATTCCTTCAGAGTAAAAATTTAGATTTGATGGTTGCAATGCAGTATGTCGAAGAGGTTGCCGACGTTTTGCGATCTTTCAGAGAAAACGCAACAAGAAATTTTTCGGCGCTTTGGGCAGAAATAGAGCATGATGCTGAAGAAATAGGTTATGAAATCACGATGCCTAGGGTATGCAAACGGCAAATAAAAAGATTTAACGCTGGTGCAGGTGGTCCAGATATGACTGTAGAAAAACATTATCGAATTAATGTTTTTATTCCTTTTTTGGATTCTGTTCAACTTGAAGAAAAGTTCGTTGCACATCGAGATATTCTCAGAAGTTTTCAAATTTTGATCACCCAGAAAGACGCACACATTCCATTGAGTGCTGAAGAAGAATCTTCGTCTCTTCGGAAACTTTTTGATTTATATAAAGCCGATCTCAAATCAAGCAAACAGGTTGAAATCGAAATTGAAATGTGGCGAAAACATTTAACTAATGTTTTTAAACGTGATGAAAAACCAAGAAGCGCCATTCAATTTTTAGCGATTTGTAATAAAGAGTTATATTCAAATGTCTACACCCTTCTGAAAATTTTTTGTTGTCTTCCTGTTTCAAACGCTCCCACAGAAAAGACATTTAGTGCATTGAAACGCTTAAAAACGTATTTAAGGAATACAATCTCCGAGGACCGTTTGAACGGGTTGGCGCACATGAATATTCATAAAGGTGTAAAATTTTCCGAAAGTGAAGTTTTGCAAAAATTTTGTAAGAAAACTCGCCGCCTTGATTTCAATTTTTAGTTTTACTCTTTCGTTGTTTATATAAATAAAAATATATCTTCTAAAATGAACTATTATCATTATTAGTCAAAATAAAAATTTTCATACTTCGATATTCGATTATTTCAAACTCGTGTCAACAACCCCCCCTTTTTTTCGACATGTTACTATTTTTTGTCAACATGGTGGACCTGCCCCCCCCCATTGATTACCTGTCTGGCTACGCCACTGCCTCTCCACAAAAAAAGGATCAAAATCGGACTGCTCAAACTACAGAACAATTTTGCTAATATCACACGCGAGCAAAGTTTTACCCTACATCCTGCACGAACGGATTAAGGCGTACATCCTCCCACAGATATCGCCAGAACAGGTTGGCTTTGTCCCTGGCAGAGGAAAGAGAGAGCAAATTTTCAATGTTTGATAGATTATAGAAAAAGCTTGGGAGTTCAACAAGCCAGGGTATTTATGCTTCATCAACTACAAAAAGGTGTTCAACAATGTTAACTAGCGGATATTCTGGAGTTGTTTAGAAAAACTAGGAGTACCAAAGCACCTGACTGCCCTGCTAAAAGAGCCTATACAAAGACAACTCTGCTCAAGTCAGGGTAAAAGGGGAATCATGCAGCACTTCAAACCCGCCAAAGGAGTATTACAGGGATGCATACACAGCCACATTCTTTTCAACGCCTATGGAGAGTGGGTTATGAGAGAAGCCCTGGATGGATGGGAAGGAGGAGTATGGCTAGGAGGAAAACGAATATCTGACCTCAGATATGCAGATAACACCACTCTACTAGCCACAACCATAGAACTGAGGGAACTACTGAAGAGAGTAGAGGCAGCTAGTGTCTTGGCGGGCCTGAGAATAAGTAAGTCCAAAACAAAAATTATGATCGTCGACCACACAAATGACAACCAACCAGGGATCACAGATGTGGATGGAATAGAAGTAGTACAAGACTGCACATACTTGGACTCCATGGCGTTCAACAGAGGTGGCTCAGAAGCAGAAATAAAAAGAAGAGCGGCAATCGCAAAAACAGTAGTAGGAAAGCTCAATCAAATATAGAAAAGTCACGATGTCACAAAACACACCAAGCTGAAAATAATCAAGTTCCTGATTTTTCCAATCTTTTTGTACGCAGCAAAGTGTTGGACAGTGAAAAACGCTTACAAACAGCAAATTGAGGATTTCAAGATGTACTGCTATAGATGTATGCTGAGAATCCTATGGACCAAGAAGAGGACAAATGCGTCAATATGTAAAGAACTTGGCTTGAAAGATAGACTCAGTTATCAGGAGACGCATTTGCAGTTACTTTGGTCACGTATTCAGAAGGGACAATATGGAGAAACTAACTGTGCATGGAAGAGTAGAAGGGACCAGGTCGTGTGGCAGGTCACCCACACGATACATAGATTTAATACGAAAAATCACTGGCAAGACGATGGAATCATGTACTATGACAGCCGATGGGCAGAGACAACTGGAGGAGCCTGGTCGACTTGGTTACCTGATCACGATGCCCAAAACCGGGCGAATGAAGAAGAAGAAGTAGTATATCGAAAACTTTGATGAAAACCCAGTTTGTCAAGAAACAGTTATCACACTAAAAAGGATCGCAAATTCGTGTAGTTCATCACAATTCCGCTGCCTCGGCCTTCTGCGATAAGCCGCAGTCCCTCAAGGCAGTACACTCGGTCCCATTTTCTACCTTTTGCACATGACCGACCAACCCTGCAAAACGTCACAGTGGCAATATTCACCGACGATATACCGCTGTCCTCCCTACCCATTATAGCAGTATAGTGCAGCAGTCAGTCAGTTGCAAAATTCGGTCGACAAAATTGCCGCACAGTCCAAAAGATAGAAAATCAAGCTTAATAAGTAAAAATCAGTCCGAGTCGATTTCACTCTCCGGTTACCGAACTACGACCCTACAATACTGGATAACCAGACCGTTCTTATGGCGAACTCGGCCAGATGTATTGGCTTACACTTTCAATTTTTTAAGCTGAATCAATTTCGTCCTTCTTGTATTGAGCCAGAAATTTGGATTTTTAGCCCCAAGTCGGAGTAGGTTCAAAAATCTGATGATATTCTAAATCGGTAACTAAGAAATCCCCATTTCGAAACTATGTTCGATATTAATTTTTCATCTAAGATATCTAAGTTGACGGTACGTTCGAGCCCCCCTCCCCCTTCGAAGAGAGGATTTTCACCCAAAATGAAACTAACCGTGTCGCTTGAAGAACCTTTCTTGTCCCATAGCGATTCGACTTTGCAATCAGAAAAAAGTGGAAAGAGGTAAATTTATAAAACACCCTGTACAACATTCCAAAGGGGCAGCTGACCCCTCCCGCTACATCCACACAATTACTAGACTACACTGATTGTCTTCGTCGCGACAGTAATGATTCTCGGATGAATAGCCAAACTCAATGAATCGATGACACCGGCTGAGCGACGCGACGCGCTCAATACACCCTCGTTTGTCTGACCACATTTGAAAAGTGGCCTGCCCAGTGGCCTGGTCTTTACCGAACATACACTATGTACACATTTAGCTGTTCAAAAAACACGTACGATGCTAATTTCCTACAACAAGAGACGCGAGCAAAAGTGAACCAACCGTTCGCCACCCTTATATTTTGAGAGCCCCCCCATAGGTGGTCGACGTTATTCCCACGAATCTAACGCACTCGCTTTCGTATACGCATCGAACACCGCGCTTTCTAGCTACAACCTATCAAATTACGATTAATTGTTAACGAATTCAATATGCCCATTTAGCAGGCCTGTTGTACGTTAATTCCAAATTGGCATATTTAGCGGATGATTTATTCGATTTGCATCAGCGTCGAATTGATTCGGCACTCAAGCAGATGAGCCGAACAAGATTCGAGTGCCAATTCAATTCAGTTTGGTTATTTTTGAGGAATACAATGCCTGCTGGTCATTTCTTCATTTCCCTTGAAACTTCACGATCTTCAATTAATTAAATCTGTTCGGTGGTAGAATTTGGAAAATTACTTTAGTTCAGGAGTGGAGTGGCCCGCCGAGCAGTCGGGCAAATGCCCGGTGGCCTGGCATCCTTAAGTGACCTGATGATTCCAAAAGCACTTAACCATTTCGACGCTTGTTCAGGACTCTTCGAACGTCTTTAAGGTTCTCGATTTTCTAAAATTCTTCCAGACATGTTTATGACTGTTTACAGATATTACGGACTCGGTCAACACTATCCCAAGCCTCAAGACCTTTTCAAAAGTTTTCACATGCATTGTGATTTTCTAAACTTCTTCCAAATTCGCTGAGATATTTCTTCATAACTTTTATCTTTTTCCGATTCTTTTGGACTCGTTTCAGCTTCTTTTTGACATCCGAAAATCTTTGAGATACTTTTAGACTTTTTGTTTATATTTTTTATTTAACTTTTGAAGACTTCTATAGACATGTTTGCATCATTCCTAAGGATCTTCGGGATTCATTTCAGGAATATTCCTGGCATGATTGAAGTTTTCATAACTATTCTAGACAATGGCGCCGGAGCCAAAAGAACAGGTGCCCCTCCCCCATACATAAAGCTGGGAGAAACTAGTATCATTTTGCCTTCCCCCTTCCCCGGTGTCAACAAAGGAAACTATAAGAATGAAAGCTCACATGCCAAATGGTATATGATCGGATAAATAAGCTGGACACCAATTTCCTTTCAAATCTGGGGAGAAAAACTGATTTATTTTCTTTTGAAAATTTTTTGGTTATCGTCACAATTGAGACACGTAATAGGCTCCTTACAATATAAAAGTACAATCTATGGTATTAGCAGAACAGAATATGGTTATCTCCGACTGTTTTGAAATTTCAAGTGTACTAATCGGTTCTCGGTTTTATAACTCTCATCACCGTCCAGCCTCTCATCCACACTAAATAAGATTAGATTTCTAACAGAACAGAAGCGAAAAAAAGTATAATTCATCCTAAATTTGATCTATACCCCCTCTCCCCAATCCAGGGTGACCAGATACTGGTAAAGTGAAGTCACCATTTTCAACACGCAGGGTAGCCCAAAGTCGCCCAAAATTTTCCCTCGCAGCTTTATGTAATTTAAACGGTAAACAGAAGAGATCTTGCAAACTTATCAGCTGTTGCGTACCACGGGAAGTCAGTTGCTGCCAAATGTCAATATACAGCAGAAAGTGTTACCATAAAGGGTGTTCGATTTCCCGTTTTTATTTACCACGAAAATGAGTAACAATGTCAACATTTCAAAAATGAAGTTCGAGTAATATAATTTATTTTATGTATGTGCGCCAAGAAAAAAGTCACCCAATTTGTGACCAGTCGCCTGAGTAGATTTTTCATCGCAAACGGGTCTCCCAAGTCGCCCAATTGGTGATTTATCGCCCAATCTGATAACCCTGCTCCGATCCCTTCCGGTGCCTCTGATTCGACATCATTATGAGACATTTTTAAAATTTTTCCAAGCCCACTTTAGAATCTTCAAGACTTCTTTAGGACTCTTTCAAACATGACTGAAACTTTGACTATTCTATGCAAGGGCGTAGATAACGCCGTTATAAGGGCGGGGAAGTCTAAAAACTTTCTTTCTCTGCCCTACCTAGACCTTTACACCCTCCCCCCATGATTTTCCTTACATAACTCCTGAAAAACACTTCTTTTCTGCTGAGGGAGTCCAGAACTCCAGGACCCCCCCCCTTATCTACGCCCTCGCTTCTATGCTTCATCGAGATTACTGAGACTCTTCCAAACTTGTTAAACACTGACAGAGACGTGTTCAAAACGTTTTGAGACTCTTTTAAGGCCCTTTCAGACATGTTTTAGTGTCTAATCGAGTCTTAAACAGATGTACATGAATCTTGGAAAAGACTGAATAAGTCTGAAAAGGTCTTTATGGGGCGTAAAAAATCATCTTAAGACAAATCCGAAAAAGCTTTATAATCTTGGACAATTCTGGACAAGTTTTGAAGAATGAAATGCGCTTGAAAGAATTTTAAAGACAAGAGGTTATACTCCCCCTCCTCAAACCAAAGGGAAAGTACAAAATATCAATTTTTACCACTCATTTCAGCGAGTTTTGAGGAGTTTTGTAAAAGTCTGAAAGAGTGCGAGAAATCTGTGTAAAGTGTGAAATAGTAATCTTGAAGTCCGAAGAAATTTTAGAGATAGTTATGAACAATTCCTAAAGGGCGTTGACGAGTAAAATAGTCTGAAATAATTTTAAAGGAAGTATGGAGAATATGTGTACGTCCAAGCATAAAGGGACCATGTTGTCGGTATGGAGTTAAGACCAGTGCCAGAAACTACATTAAATTCCCTACAAAATGAGCCATAGTGGAGGTCTGTAGCTGGAGAATTCACTTTTCCCGAGAACTTTGAAAATGAAATTCCAAAAAAGGTGCTTTTCAGAAAAAAGCGTTTAAAGTATACAGCAAAGAAAAAATGAAAAAGAGCATGAAACAGTGAAAAAGTCAACTGGTCACTTTTTTCGTTTGAAAATGACTAAATGGAATCCCTCCAGTGTATTATTGAAAAAATCCACCCGCTTCAGCTGAAGAAATCCATTACCGACAAGATAGTCTCTTTTCAATAATATTCAATTTAGAATTGTTTTTTAGCCCTACTTTACACAAAAAAATAATTATAGGCATGTATGAAATAGATTTTATTAATCCGAAAAGGTAAAATATTAAACGTGGATTATTCTGTAAGTGGAACAAAAAAGAAGTATTATCAAAAAATAAAGAAATAAATAAATGAGAGATACCGACTTTTCGGCCATAAATTTGAAATCGCAACGTTTAAGGCCGAAACGTGTAAGACCGAAACATTTGTATAATACAACAGAACTACGCGGCTATCAAAATTAGATTTTGTATCAATTAAATTCCAAAAAAACATCCGAGTACGTAAGTCGCCTCGCGCTTCTTATGCTGAACTAAAACTCACAAACGGCTCGACCGATTGCCTTCAAACTCTTCACTGCACAATTTCAAGTACTGCCCCATAATATATCAAAATTTGGAATCAATTGATCCAATAGTTTTTGAGATTTTCGGGCCACAAAATTAGTGTGTACAGTACATATATACATACATACATATAATATTATATATAAGGAAACCTGAAACTCAGCCACTATTTCAGTCGTGTTCTATACACTCTGAAATGCAAAAAAAAAAACATTGCCCCCGCCCCATCTTCACAACTGTGACGAGTGTAATACCTCCCTTTTCTCCGGAAAGTTGAGAATAGAAAACGATTCTTAGTACAACATTTTTTCCCGCAAATGATATTTCAAGAATTTTTTTGGTACAATGTTCGAATCACCAAATTTTTCGGAAAGGTATCGCTTCCTCTTCAAGGTTAATTTCATGATTTTTAGGCCGAAAAAAGTGGAAAAAATTTTCAACCGACCACATGGTCTCTTTCTCACTTTTTATTTAAATCGATATTACAGAGGAACGGTGATAGCTACAGAGATGGGGTAAGCGGGGGAAGATATCGCAGGGTTACCTCTATCAGAAACACTCAAAATCCCATTTTCGGTAATTTTGACCCCACGCTCGCAAATTGGCTATATCTTGAAAACTAAAATCGACAAAATGGTCCCTTTATGCTTGGACGTTCACATATATTCATTCCCTTCTTCGGAAAAAATGCTGGAAAATGACCATTTACTACTTTTTTTATAACGAATCTCAAAGTGTGTGTGAACGTCTGAGAGAGTCTAAAAAATCTTTGTCGAATTCTGAATATTAAACAGGTCCGAAGCAGATTTTCTTGTAGGTGTTATGCAGACTAAAATACATCTAAAAGAATTTGAAAAAGTGTGGGGATATATCCCCACCCAGCTCCGAGCTAGGAACGAAGCTAGAATTTACTCACTATATTGCTCACATATGAATTCATTATAGTTTTACACGCACGAGTTTTTTTGTGTTTTTTTTTTTTTTTTTTGGGGGGGGGGGGTAAAATTATAAACTATTTCCTATCCCCTTCAGGATTTTCCGATTTATGCAACGGCAGAGAGCCACTTACCTTTTGAAATTTCGAAGTCTAAGTACCGCTTAGTGGTGCCAGATTGACAATTATTCCTCTTAATGAACCAATAATATCCTGAAAATTGAAAAAAAAAAGTGAAATAGTAAATTACTGTTTAAAATTTTCTGTAAAGAGGTAGTAACAAGGACGAGGGAGAGGAGGTTACGCGAAGGGGACATAAGTGTAAATGACAGTCGATATGCAAAATGCTATTTTTCAACTTCTTTCCGTGGGGGAGGAGGGGGCAGACAGATAAACAGGGGGATGGGAGGACGTGAGAAGGAGTATTGGCCTGCAATTATTAAGGTGGTGGCCTGCAAAACTGATTTTCTTGGTAGTCTGTCTGGTCTCACTTCGCCCCTGATTTAGTGTCGTCTTTTGAGTCAGTTAAATGTTCCGGTAGTGTGCTGCCGCTTATCCAATTAAAAATAATTTGCAGAACACTAACGGAATTTTTAACTAACTCACAGAACGAAACTCAAATACAACCACCAAACTGGTTTAATCAAATTAATGTAGGATTGTAGAATTTCAAGAACAACGAGGAAATAGCCAACCGGCATCGTACTTTTAAAAATTAAACAAACTGAACTGAATTGGCACTCGAATCGTGTCCGGACACTAGTGTACCCAGCCTAGGACTCAAGGGAGTCTGGTCTTGATTAAAGGGGGAGGAGTGTTGGAAATCGCAAGGGGGTCCCGAACCCTCGGGTGCGCCCATGTGTTCAGATCATGTGCTCTGTTTATTGGATTAGTGCGTAGAAAATGCAGCCACAGTTCACGTGCGCTTAGATGAGGCTCGAAATTTATGTTTCTTTCGGCAGTCATAAGTCTAACTGCACCCGACCGACGGGTATATTGACAATGCTAAGCCGAAAAACATGTCCGGGTGGGCACTTTGAACCATTATACATCGCCGCGTACATCCGACTCCAGGTACAAATGGAAGTGGCTCTCTTGATAACTTTAGCTGCCAAACTCGATCCAAGTGCGGACGAGAGGAAGCCGACACAAGAAGCGCAGCAGCGGCTTCTTATCTAATTTATAAGATACTTAGATCTCATACATCTTCAGCGGCGACTCGGAATAATAAAGCTTATTTTATCGCGGTTTATCTCATTTAACAAATTTAAACGAATCGGTTTCCAATTCACCTACTTCAACAAACATCAACATTAAATCCTAATTTTCTGTCCTCTGTGTTTATTTACACGTCGATCTAAAAAGTGGTGTCGCGCTACAACTACTGAAGCCAACGAGAGAGAGCGAGTTTAAGAGTCATTTTTCAGGATGCTGTGCACAACTAGATCTTGATATTCAATTGGCGTACGAATGAATTCACTATTGCTGAATTAACGATCACGACTTTTCTTTGTAATTCGAATAAGACCTACCCAAACAGTTCTGATGGTTAACCCTTCCATATCTCCAGTTCTCAGTCAATTTTTCTCCAAAATCAGGCATTAAGTTTGAACAAGCTGTAGAGAATGGGGTGCGGTAAACTTTTTCAACTTTCAAGGGAAACATGCGACCAATGACAGAAAATCTCCCATTTTCACATTTCTTCACATACGTACAGTGGCGTAGCCAGGATTTTCCCAAGGGGGGGGGGAGTAAGGTTTTCAAGGGAGAAAAGTCGAAAATCGGGGTATTTCTAAAAAATCACCGATATTACGAAACTATTTTATGAAAGTGAAGGTAACATTACTGCTCGAGTCAACATTTTTCGAAAAAACGTTTTTCAAAGACTAAAAATTGCTCATTTTTGCATATTTTACACTCAATTTCAGGTGCCTTGGGGCATTCGCTTCCTTCGCCCTTCCCTCCCCGGTTACGCCACTGTATACGTATGAGGAATACCTTTCCAAAATGTAGCAAATACAATTTGTTCCCCCAAAATCGGAGTGATGGACCCCTACATGATCAATATCTCAATGTACCAGTAAAACTGATGGAATATTCTAAAAGCGGAGGGAAAATACTGTATACAGGGTGTTCCACGAAAGCCCCCCCCCCTGTTTTTTCACGAACCGATGGGCAGACCTTCCCGGGACGAAAATTATTTTCCAGTGATAAAGACTAGTTTCTCCTGAGCTTAAAAAATTTTCTCCCCCTTTCACGGAGGGCTGGAACCTACTACCAACTTTGAAATCTTAAACAGGAAGGTATGCCTTTATGCACCTCGTTGGAAAGACCATTGACTCCAAAATACGAATCCGTGGGGAAAAAAATCGAAATTTGTCAATTTTGGAGGGCAAGGGGCCTAGAGATGACCAAAATCCATCCAGAATCAAAGTGTGGTGAGCTATCAAACGAACTATCGAAATTGGGGGTTTCCGGGTCGCTGATTTCGAATATTGCCTTATTTTTCCGATTTGACTAACCCAGGAGGCAGATCATTCAAATATTTGGGGCAGACGGGGTTATTTTACACGTTTTCCATTTTCGCTGATACAATGTCTTTATGCACCTTGTTGGAAAGGCCTCTTCCCCCCAGAAGTAGAATCCGTGAAAATATTTTGAAATTCGTCAATTCTGGGGGGCGAGGGGGCCTAGAGATGACCAAAATCCGCCCAGAATCAAAGTGTGATGACCTATCAAACGAACTATCAAAATGGGGGTTTTCTAGGTCACTAATTTCGAATAATTGCCTTATTTTTCCAATTTAACCCGTTTTAGAGTTTTAAAATCCAAATTTTCAACCTAAAATTGGTTCCATTATTCACAAATTTTTGACCTTCTGAATGTAGATTATTAAAGTGGCTTCATGCACATTGTTGAATAGGAAACTTCCTTCAGAGTATGAATCCATGAAAAAAATTTCAAATTTCATCAAATTTGGGGATAAGGGGCCTATAGATGACCAAAATCCGTCCAAAATTGAAGTATCATAACCTGGCAAACAGACTATCGGAAAGGGGGTTTTCGAGGTCGCTGATTCCGAATGTCACACTTTCTTCCCGATTCAACCCGTTTTAGGGCCCTAAAATTTAATTTTAGACTCAAAAGTGATTCTAATATACAAATTTTTGAGTTTCTGAACGCAAGTTACCAAAGTGACTTCATGCACATCGTTGGATAGGGCAGTTCCTCCCGATACGAATTCGTGAAGAAACATGGAAAATTCATCAATTTTGGGAGACAGGGTCTAACCCTAGCCAAAACCTATCCAAAATCAGATACCTAAAAGTGCTGCAATTTACAAATTTTTGAATTTTTCATTGCAGATTATCCAAATAGCTTTATGCACACGTCATTGGAAAGTAAACTTCCCCCAAAAACGAATCTGTGCGAAAAAAGTTTGGGTTCATCACGTGATTTCTTACATCCAGCGCATCCTAGGGCCCCGAAATCCGAAATTTGAATTAGAAAGGTAGTGTCAAGTACAAATTTTTGACACTTTGGGACTTACAAGACATACACAGGGTTATTCAGTTTTCGTTGCAACATAGGAAAACCCGGCATGTAGCGTGGTAAATGAATAAACAGGCACACGATGGCCGTTTATTCAGATTTAGACGCAACATTACTGTGCTCTGTGGCGCCGTGACGGACAACAGAAAATGCAACGATCCGAGGGGACAATTTCGATGGTTTTTGAAGAATTTTATCGAAACTCATCAGAAAAAATGTTCGATAATCTCCGGAGAATTTCTTCGGAAACTTCGGGGAAAATCTCGAATGCTTTTTTAGGAATTTCATCGGTATTTTTGGAAAAAAATTCCAATAATTTCCAAAGAATTTCTTCGGAAACGTTGGGGAAAATCTCCGATAAATTTTACGGAATTTCATCGGAACTCGGGAAAAATCTCCGATAAATTTTAAGGAATTTCATCGGAAATGGTAGGAAAATCTATAATTTAAAAAAAATCATCGGACCTCGGGAAAAATCTCCGATCATTTTTAAAGAATTTTATCGGAACTCGGGAAAGTCTCCGATAAATTGTAAAAGATTTTTTTGGAAACGGGAAAAATCTCGGATATGATTATTAAGGAATTACATCGGAAATCTTTGGAAAAAATTCCAATAATGTCCATAGAATCTCATCGGTAGTCTTTCGAAAAATTACCACTGATTTCCAAAAAAGTTTCATCAAAATTCTTCAAGAAAACTTTTCGATAATTTTTGAAGTATTTCTGAGAAATACTCAAGAAAAATCTCCGATAATTTTTAATGGAATTTTTTCGGAACTCGGAAAAAATCTCCGATAAATTTTAAGGAATTTCATCGGAAATTGTTGGAAAAGTCCGCGATGATTTTTAAGGAATTTTATCGGAGCTCAGGAAAAATCTCCGATAATTTTTAAGGAATTTCAACGGAAATTGTTGGGAAAAATTCCGATAATGTGCGAAGAATCTCATCGGAAACCATTAGAAAAAATTTCCTATAATTTCCAAAAAGTTTCATCAAAATTCTTCGAGGAAGTTTTTCCGATAATTTTTGAAGCTTGTCATAGGAAATATTCGAGGGAACAACACACTCCAATGATTTAATAATTCAAAAAGTTTCTCGAAGAGTTTAATGAAATTTTTCCTAAAGATTTCCGATGCGATTCTTCGGAAATTATCAGAATTAGTTTCCAACAATTTCCGATAAAATTACTTAAAATTTATCGGAGATTTTTCCCGAGTCCCCATAAAATTCCTTGAAATTTATTGGGGATTTTTTCCAACGTTTCGGAAAAAATTTGTGGAGTCTTCGATTTTTATGTCCCATTTCCTTTCCGATTTGACTGTCTTACTGTAATCGTTTATTTTTGGAAATAGATGATATTGAAAATGACTTGATATTTTTCTTTTTCTTCCGTGATGATTCTATCTGCCACTTTGAGTGGTGGGAATTCGACTTCTTTAAATTTTCCCATAACTATTTTATAGGGTTTGCCCCAAACTTTTGATTCCGTGATGAGCTTCTGCCATGCTTTATTTTTGTTTTCCAACATTTCTTTTGAGTATTCGAGCTTCAGATTTTTCAACACTGCATTTAAGAGTTCCATATGTGTGAGTTCATTCATTGATTTATATTTATATTTCAGTCTAGTTAGTTTTTTTATTGCTTTTTTATAGGTTTCTAGCGTATCGTTCTATCAGAAGTTGTTTTTTATTTCCATCTCCCCCAAGCAATCTTTCCTTTTTTCCTGAACCATTTTTGTGAATTCCTTTAGTTCTATTTCTATTTCCTTTTTTTTTAGTGCATTGTTTTATTCTTTTTTGTATTGCTGAGAAGTCTGTTTCTTTTATCTTTTCTTTAATTTTTTTGTAATTTACAGTCCAGTTTTTTGGGGGATTTTCCTTTATGTTCGTACTGAGGTCTACTATTTTGAAGTTTATGGACTTGTGACAAGCGAGGTTCTCGTTTTTGATTTTAATATTTTGAATTTGTTTTTTTCATATTTTCATTTATAATTAACAGGTCGATTACACTAGAACCATTTTTATTTTCAAAGGTCTTTAAGTTGTATTGGTTTTTGACAGTCAAATTATTAGAGACGAGAAAGTTTTCGAACATTGTACCTCTTGATTTGTTATAATTTATGTTTGTTAGTTTTTCGTATACATCGGATCTAGTGCTAAAATCTCCTATTAGTAGTATTTTTCATTTTTTAATATTGTTATTTATGAAATTCTCTAAATCCTTTATTTTAGTGGCAATATCCTCCTTAGATGCATTTGGAGACCAGTAGACTGCAATTATTACTATATCATTTATTCTTGCTACTATCATGCAGTCTGTGTTAAACACTTTACCATACTCAAAGTTGACTCAAATGTCAACGTGGATTTACAGTGCACGGAACGGTATTTACCCATAATCGACTCAATCTCGGCGTTGATTCAAGTGCTATGAGTTTCATGTCGACCTGATTTCGACGTCAATATGCAGCCAAGTTGGGTCGATTTGTAGTCGACAACCCCGGAACTATTTCGACGAGAAATCGACGTCGATAATGAGTCGATTTGGCGTCGATCTGACGTCACGTCGACGTCGATTCGCGGTCGACATGGTTTAACGGGTCTACATAATGGACTTCGTGACTTTGTATCAACCTTAAACGTTCGAATTACTTGGTGTAACATTATTGCGTTATACTGAAGAATAAAATGGAAAATATCATTACCGAATACTAAAACGCCACAAGACATCAAATGTACGTCAGCTCATTCGATTGCCAAAAAATTTTTATATTATTAAGCTATTAAACAATAATGAAATTTCAGCTTGCTGCTCGGCTATCGAAAACAGCGTAGCTGGAGAGTTCGGAAGGGGCAGACGTGGGGGAGGAGGAAAAATATCTCCAACAATACGGTACCCGTAGGAAACAGTTCTCAGCGTGAACCAACCGCTCGCAAATCACACTTGTTGCGTCTGTAACCCTATTTTTTTTTTATTGTCGCTCACACCGATTTCATTTCAGAATTCAAAAATTAACGAAAAGGTGTTGAATAAAAACACAGATGTCTGATTTTTATCTAAAAAATTATTTTCATAATTTATTAGAATCACCCGACGAAATAAACCGGTGTGCTATCGAATGTTTGTAGTATAAGTTACACTATGTCAGTGAATGAATTATATCGACCTATTCCACGAATGGGCTGGAGAAAGAGAGGATACTTACCTATTATATTGCGGTGAAAAAGGAAAATCAAACGAGCCTAGCGATTTACATAATATTAGCCCGTGCTAGAGACCAACACGATATGCATTAATTCGGTAGTGGCTGTATTGGTTTTGGTCCAGCCTAATGAGATATGCTGAATGTATCGGCGTTACATTCTTGCTGCACCCACTTGTACCCATCCAGTGAATATAACCGCCGAGTACTAATAAATATGTTAACGAAAAATCGCAGCCCATTATTTATACGATAATTGAATGGACACGTTCGAACTAGCAGCTGTCAGTGTCTATACATGCGCTTTCGTATAGAAGTAAAAAGTGATTACTTTATAAATGAAATATCTCAATAATCTAGGCAAATTATAGACCCAAAAAGCAAGCGAGAGTTGACTCAAAATTGTTGGCAGTTATGAATCCCTACTCCTGAGTAACGAGCTAAACTTCGCGCAAATCGCCCTGTTCATTGTCAAATTTGTGAAAAAAATAAGACGAGTATCGGCTCAGTTCAGAGGATTGGGTATATTAGGAAGTTTTGAGCCGGTGTAGCAGTTGGAATGAGGAGAGGATGAAGAGGAGATGCGGTGAAGAGGTTGTGAAAATGAAAATTTGGGTCCATGCAGTGGCATTTCCCGATAGTTTTCAGGTCCCAGCCCGGTCCTGTTTCACGAGAACTAGGCGTGATATTTTGGAAAACAATGTTTCCATTCGTTCCAGCACTCTGTTACGAGTGCTGAAGCTCGAGAGAGAAACAGAAAGAGAAAGAGAGAGAGAGAGAGAGAGAGAAAGCGAAAAGTTTATTTTTTCATAACAGACTAACAGTAGACTATATCAGGGTGTCCATTCTTGTTTGGAAAATAACGTCGTAAGAATTTCTCAACTGAAGAAGCACAGGAGCTTAAATTTGATTGAGATTAAAAATCGGAAGCGATATTCGAAATCGGCGACACAAAACCACCCCTATTTCGATACTTCGTGCAATTTCTCGCCGAAGAAGCTCAATTCGTACTACAACAGTGCTCTGGAAGGGTAATACGAAAATTCATTGCGTGAAATTGATCATGCGAAATCGATCACGCGAAACTGATCACAAGAAAATTGTTCGAAGGGAAATTTGTTCGCAAGAGAATAGATAGCGCGAAATTCACCGTAAGCGAAAATAGATCGCATTCTGTTCACATTTCTCTCATGAATTCTGCACCTGCAGCTTTCCTAGCAAAGGTATAACTTGTAGTATCTAATTGAGGAATTCTGCTCTTTAATTATTCAGTGGTAATCATAAATTGCCATAATCTTCATCGCCATAAGGATTTTTTGACTAAATTCGATGGCTATCAGCACTTTTTTGTTCTTCATCCCTTGTTGGGCCATAACTAATTACCTGTTGTGCATCCTTTCTGCAGGAGTTTCATTGTTTGCCAATCTACATACTGCCTGACAATTGGTCCTAGGGCTACCACCTACTGTTTGCCGCAGCAGACATTGCATAAATCATTTTCGTGGGGGCAACGCCCCAGCGAATGCCCCAAGCGCTTGACACTACAGGCATTCGTTAGTGTTTGATGTTTGTGGCATTTGTATCTCGGGATTGAAGTGGTAGTGTGCGCTTGCAGTGGTGGTGTGGGGTGAAGTGTTGGTGAGTCCAGAGCATGTAGTGGAGTAAAATGCAAAAGACGCGCGTATGTACGAGCGCTCCCCTTCTAGAATTATTGTAAAACTTTCATGATAATGTGTGCCACGTATTTTACATCGTTTGGTACCATTATTATCTGTACTTTGCAGATCATCTTTAATATGAAGAATTTCACCAGGCCCACAACCTTTTACTCCAAAATCTACCAAAGCTCGTACAACCTCCAAAGGACACCAATAAAAATCAAACCTAACAAACAAACTAACACGGAACCCGAATTCTTAGATCTAGAAATCGAAAAAGTGACAAAAAGTTGGAAAAATAACGAGGCAGCAGGCAGTGATCTAATCACAAACGAACAGTTTAGGTATGGATGGAGGACAGTTTGGTTAACTTTTGACAAAATTTTTCAATAAAATCCTATTTGAACAAAAAAATCCCAAAAAGCTGGAAAAACTCAAATATAATCCTGATCTATAAAAAAAGGAGATAAACACAAAATTGATAATTACAGACCAATTAGCCTTTGCTCCACTATTTCAAAAATATTCTCTAAATTAATAGAAAATAGGGTAAAAAATACGTTAGGAAGACAATAACCAATAGAACAAGCAGGTTTTAGGAGGGGGTTCTCCACTATAGATCACATATTCACAATAGACCACTTAATCGAAAAAACAAACGAATATCAAATCGATCTCCACCCCGCCTTTATTGACTACAGCAAAGCCTTTGACTCCCTAGAACACTTTTTCATGATAAAATCGTTAAAAAATCAGGGGGTCTCAAGCAACTATACAAACATAATTCAAGACAAGTATACGGACTTGAGGGCCAAAATAATGACGGACAAGGAAGGAAAGCATTTCGAAATAAAAAGAGGGGTAAAACAGGGGGATCCGCTTTCGCCAATTCTATTCTGCTCCGCATTAGAAGAAATTTTCAAAGAACTTAATTGGGAAGAAAAAGGAATAAAAATCAACGGGGAATACCTAAATAATTTGCGATTCGCGGATGATATAGTCCTAATCGGGAAGAGTCCAGCTGAGCTAAAAGAAATGATCAAGGAACTACTCAAAAAAGGAGAAAAAGCGGGACTATCGATGAATATCTCCAAAACTAAAACTATCTCGAAGAGTCCTGAACTTGAAAATTTAAAATTGAGGGGAAATGAAATAGAAAAAGTCGAAGAAATAAGATACTTAGGACAAAATATAGCCATTGATATCCAATTCGAAAAAGAGATCGCGAACAGAACAGCTCTAGCATGGAAAACATTTTGGTCACTAAAAAAAAAAAAGAACTCGCATTCTTTTGTGATTTGTGATAGTTTCATATGCATGGAATGTTTGACTGTTCGTACATATTTTCTGTTGAATCAGATAAAGATATTATGCATAATTTTCTTTTTGAAATTCACTGTAGTTTTATTAAAATTATGTTTCAACGATTTGAATAATGTTGAGCACGAGCAAATTACGAGCGGACACTGACGTTTATTTGATTGGAAATTACACATCTGAATTCAAAGGTTACACAATAGTTTTCGAATAACTTCAAAATTGCCTTATAATATGAAATATTGAATTTTCACTATTTTAAAGTCGCCGCAATTTTATTTTCGGGGGGGGGGGCAAATCCTTATACGGGAACTGTTTCTTGAAAAGCGAGTTACTTAGAGGGGTTACAACACAAAAATTCAAAACTTTCAGACATTTTCTCAATACTTCAATTTCTTATTTTTTTAAGCTTTGGGGGTCTCCCGGCATCACTTCAAAAAATGGGGAATCAAAGAACCACGGAAGGAGGGAAACAGGATCAAAATACCAGCCACTTTCCGGCTATACTTCAAGCTAAGGTGGAAAAATCGTTAAAATCTATCAAAGCGGACAAGACTGTGGGGCCAAATAAAGTAAGCAACGCGGGTCCCTTAAGCTTTTTACAGAAGAACTTGCTCCCACTTTGACGAAACTGTTCAACAAATTCCTCCCCGCCCCGCCCAATGGGAGGGGGGAATCAGAAATTATTTTATTATTTAAAAAGGGAGAAAAAGATTATATCAAAAATTACAGACCCTCTAGTTTGACCTCTAATCTCGGAAAAATCTTTACGAAAATTCTGAAGGACAGACTGTATCCTCACCTGGATTTACAATAGCCGATGAAACAAGCAGGGTTTCGCAAAAATCATTCAACGACTGACCAAATTTTAATCATCAAACAAATTATCGGAAAGGCCTTCGAATATAAATTCAAAATTTTCTTCTTGTTTATCGATTTTTCCAAGGCATTTGATATGGTCGACCATAAATTCTTGCGGAAGATTATGAAAACCCAAGACAGCAATCAACATTATGCGTGAGCTACATACGAAAGCTACTGCTTATGTAAAAGTAGATAGAAAAGGGGAAAGTTTCAAAATTGAAGGGGGTGAGGCAGGGGGACCCGTTGTCACCAAATTTGTTCAACTGCATTCTGGAGAAGGCTATGCAACATCTGAATTGGGAGGACAGGGGTGTAAGAATTAACAGGGATTATATGAATAACTTAAGGGTTGCCGACGATGTCGTTCTAATGGCTAATGCTCAGCCCGAACTCATTCAAAGCGCGAAAGAGTTTCTCAATGAACGTGAGAAAGCTGGGTTAAGTATAAACACCAGTATAACAAAACTTTTATCAAATGCCCGAAAATGTAAAGTAATATTAAGGAACGAGTTGTTAACATGGGTAAACGAAGTACGTTATCTCGGTCAAATAATCTCCTCTGAAAGTGCCGGACAGAAGGAAATTTTGAATCGCATCCAATGTGGGTGGAGAAAGAACTGGAATTTGAAAAAAAAAGTCTTTAAGGACAGATTTCCAATTTCAACCAAGGCGGAGGTTTGTCGTAGCTGTGTTCAACCTATGTTAACATATAGGGCCCAAACATGGGCGTTACCGTACGATCTTAAAAAGGACAGAGGGAGGCCAACTTCCCGGTGGAGGGATCAATTTTGGAAGTCATTTGGCCTGGGGTGGAGAAGACATACCCAAGATAGAATAATATGGAAAAAAGATGGGGAGGCATATGACCAGAAATGAGCGGGTAAAACAACATGACGGTGGAGGAGCTGAAACTCCTCAATATCGCAACATGTAGTGCGGATGCATTGGAATTTAATTGCTATTGTTTACTTTTCATTTTATATGGGGTGAGCGGATACCTCTGGATGTGGGTGAATGGAAGGGTGAAATTTTAAAATGCCGCCTGAGCATAAAAATGTTTTATATAAACAAGAAAATACGACTTTTGATTTTGCCGCCTGAAGTCTGAAATTCTGACTGAAGGCTAAATGGTCGAAAATATGCTGAAAAACTTCCCTTCTCGTCCCGATGACCGGATTCAACAAAAAGTTGCAGACTTTTTCTAATAGTGCTCCTCTAATCAATTTTGACAGTCAAGACATACTTACGTATTACATACTTGCCAAATTTTCACAAATTCATTACAGTTCATAAAAATAATTAATGAAAGAATGAAACAAAAGTTTCATAGAACTTCGTTGCCCAAGTCAAGCTATTTCGCTAAGTCTTGGGGAATCTAATAATCTCCAGGTTTTAGGTCTCTTTCCCGAGATACAGTAAGACGGAAGCATACAAGGGTAATCCATAATTTTCAACTTCCGATTTCTGGTAAGGGCATTCTTTGGATCAGTTCTATCTAGAGAAAGATTTCTACCTAGTTAGAGCAAATGAGGATAATCCCGCTAAAAACTGGTTGAAGTTCTTAGGGGAGTTGACATTGATATTTGCAATTTTAGCTTCAGTCAAAGGGTGGGAGTAGAGGTCTCCTCAAGTAAGCCTAAAAATTATCATTTTTTCTCTTATGTGGGTTTTAAGAGTAGCTGAATCGGTTATGCGGCCCTTTTCCTCAGTTTCCTTTTCCTCCGGGTTCTACGGGGGGCTGATGACTTTCAATTATACTAATTTTCATGCTTTTTCAAGTCTACATTGGGTTTCTCGGGTTATTGAATTCATTTTTAAATCCCTGTTCCCTTCTTCTTCAGCGTTTGGATCCATTGGAGATTGTTCTTCAACTATACCAATTTCTATACTTCTAAATTGGACATTGAGAAACTAAAGATGAACCCCTGTACAATTTGAACAAGGAGAGGAGGAGGGGACGAACTTCAAAGATGAACTCAGCGATCCAAAAACAAACACAAAAAAACATACTCTAGATCTAAAAAAAGTAAAAATTGCGATAATTACAGAATAGTCCCCCCTTCCGAGACCAAATGGGGATAGAGAGAGACAGATAAAAACAACAACGATGACTCAGTGGCCTAAAAAATTCTAGTTTAGACATACATTATCGATAAATTGAAATAATTGGAAACCAGCTCTCTGTGGAGCACAAAAGGAAGAGGACGGAGGAAAAATACTTCAGAAAGGATTCATCATCAGTAGTCCTCGCTCGTTACTGAGCGCTAGGTGACCCGCTAGCGACTTCCTCCACCATTATCCTCCATGAATGCCTGTCCTCCGCCTCTCGTATCAATTGCGGCAGCCCACGGTTGGGCACTTCCTCCAGTTGATCGATCGATCTATTTGACGATCTTCCTCTGGATCGCTTCTCCTCCACTTTGCCTTGAACCACTATTTTCTCCAGGTTTTCACCAGGTCTCCTCGTTATATGTCTAAAAAATTTGAGGATCCGACTGTAGCAAATAGACGAAAGGCACTGGTAGATATTCAACGCTCTGAGTATCGACGCGTTTGTCTTTTTAGCTGTCCAAGGTATTCGCAACATTCTACGATATACCCACATTTCAAAGGCGTCAATTCTTTTACGGTCGTCTGCCTTGACTGTCCAGGTTTTGCAGCCATAAAGGGAAACACCGGAAGAACGAGCGTAGTTACTATCCTTAGTTTGGTGGCTATGGTGAACCCTCTGTCCTTCCATAGTAGTGCTAATCTCGAGCTATGACAGTTCTTCTTCTGCCGGCGCTGCTCCCTGCATTTTTATGTGTCAACGATCCCAGGTATACACAAATCGATCTACCTTATTTTCCAGGATTCAGCGAACTTTAAAACCACCAAATGAGGGAATAAAACTTTAAAGCTCACTTAGGGATATTCTCCCCCTCGACTGAAGTTAGAGTTCCAAAAATATATGTTAATTCACATAAGAATTCCAATATTTTTGCGGCCCGAGCCGCCCTTGACCAATGCTGCTCAAATCTGGACGAATTTCTTTGTTAATACACGAAACCAATCTAGGGGTGCCCCAACAGTAAAAATGAAAATTATTTTCACCCAGTGTAACTAAGAACCACCTGAGTGTACCACAGCAGTGCAGCTTTCAGAAATCAAAATATATATAACAGTCTTTATTTGAGGTAGCGACGGCATCACTTAATAGTACTATTATTACAAAGTTTCATACAAAGTATCACTGATCTACAATACGTACTATATTCAAGGGTTGTCTATAAGTAGCTTAAAACTACGGTACTTATTATATAGCTTCGCGTGCGCTGTCACTGAGCTCAAACGGCCCATCCCCGGGCATAGACCTCCCCAGTCTTTTTCCATACGTTCTTATCGTGAGCCACTCTATGCCACATTAGTCCGACCCTCCTCTCTAGCTCTTCGCGCCATCTGAGTCCCGGTCAGCCTTCTTATTTCTCCGTATGGTAACCATTCTATTAAAATTTTTGTCCATCTCTCGTTACTCTGTCGTACTACGTGTCCAGCAAATTTAAATTTAAATTTTTTAATTATATATGCTAAATCTTTACTTTTTGTTTTACTCTCATTTCTTTCATTGGGACTTTATCTTTCTTTTTGATATTTAGGATACTGCGCTCCATGCTTCTCTGCGTACTCTGTAGTTTACTTAGGTGGGATTTTGTTAAGGACCACGTTTGGGCTCCGTAAGTTATCGTAGGTAGGGTGCAACTCTCTAGCATTTTTATTTTGGATTTAAGGCTTAGTTTTTTTTTGATTTGTAGAATTTTGTCAGTGTCCAGAATTTTTTCCAACCGAACTCTATTCTTCTTTTAATTTCCTTATTCGTTCTGTCCTCGAAGGAAACTAGCTGGCCTAGATACACAAATTCATGCACTCTCTCTATTTTTGTATTATTAATCACTAGTTTCGACGTGGGGTTGTTGCTCATGTATTTTGTTTTGCTCATGTTGGCATACAGTCCTACCTTTCCACACTCTTCTGTCAGATCTTTACACATTCTCTCCAGCTCGATTATGTTCTTTGCTATTATTACAATATCATCGGCGAAGCGCAAGTTATTCAAGTTTCTACCGTTTATGTTTAGTCCGAAATTTTTCCAATTTACTTTTTCAAAAATTTCTTGTAAGAGGCAGTTAAATAAATTTGGTGAAAGCGGATCTCCTTGTTTTACTCCCCTTTCTATGTTAAATTTGGATCCCTTTCCTTCAATGTTCACATAGGCTGTTGCCATGTGGTAGCTGTTTTGTAGGGTTTTGATTTTTTTTTCTTCTGCCCCTTGTCTGTATAGCGCCTGCCAAAGAGCTTCATGGTCTATGGAATCGAAAGCCTTGTGAAAGTCTAAGAATAAAAGATGCGCTTCAATTTGGTATTCGTTTGTTTTTTCTATTAATTGGTTTATCGTTAGAATATGGTCTATTGTAGAAAATTTTTTTCTGAAACCGGCTTGTTCCGGGGGTTGTTGTTCGTCCAATTTTTTATATAGTCGATTTTTCAAAATTTTCATAAAAGCTTTACCTACGTTCGAACTTAGGGATATGGGTCTGTAATTTTCTAGCTTATGCTTCTCCCCTTTTTTGAATAGAATGGTTATTTCAGAGTTAGCCCATTGTATCGGGATATTTTGGCTGTTCAGAATTTGGTTACAAATTATTGTTAGTGGTTTTGTTAATTCTTCTGTAAAGATTTTTAATGTTTCATTTGCTATGCCGTCCGGGCCTGGGCATTTACTAATTTTTAGATTTTTTAGTACGAATTCTATTTCTGAGTGTAAGTGGGGTCGGGATTGGTCACGTAAGTTTTGGCTTCAAACTTTGATGCTTCCTCCCTTTTCTTGTAAAGATTTCTGTAAAATTCTGCAGCCATTTCAAGAATCTTTTCTCTTGAGTTTATCTTTATCCCTTTTGGGTCCTTTAGGGCCGCAATAATACTCTTATTGCTATACAATTCTTTTAGCGCTTTTTTTAGTAGATTTCCCTTCCTCTAAGAATTTTACAATTACGTTTTCTTCGTAATCATGTACATCTTTTTAAATTTTTTTCCTTATAAGTTTGTTTATCTCGGTTAGCTCCACCTTATCATTCGCATTTCTTGTATTCCTACTGGCTAGTTCTGTCCTTTTCTCTATAGGCGTTTTCGTTTCAGCCGAAATTTTATCGTCTGTCCTGGGTTCGATTCCGCTTTTTGTGCCAAATTTCTTCACCGTTCTTGTAATTGCGCTTTCTAGCCGGTCATAATTTTTTTGCATACTGTCCTGGTTACTGTCTAACTTAATTTTATCAATTTCGGCTATAAGAAAGTTTTTGGCGTCTTGTAAATTGTAAATTGGGATTGCGGTTTTCGGATTGTGAGAGTTAGTCTTTCTATAGTTCATTATTATAATTCTTTTGGGTATACTAAGGGTGCATCTACAAAGCCTGTGGTCGGAGTAAAAGTTGAATTTAGATATAACCGAAGTGTTTTGTACTATCCTCATATCATTGATTAAGAGATGGTCAATTTCGTTTTTAACTTTTTGATTGGGAGAGATCCACGTCCATTTTTTGTTAATTCTTTTTTTGAAAAACGAGCCTGCGATTTTTAGATTATTAATCGCCCAATTTATAAGTCTATCGCCATTTTTGTTTTTATTACTTATTCCAAAGGGGCCTAAAACCTTATCGTTACTCTGTTTCACTCCTACTTTGGCATTCCAATCTCCCACCACCAGGTTGTAGTATTCTTTTTCGTTGTTTAGTGTCTCTTGTAACAAGTCGTAGAATTTTTCCTGTTCTTTTTCGTCTGCACCTAGTATAGGGGCGGATACCTGTATTATCGTAGCTTTCAACTTGTCGTTCAGTTTTATTTTTAAAACACATATTCTTTCTGAGATGGCTTTAATTTCGACAACTCTGGGCATAATCTCTTTACTAATATAGAATCCAACACCTCTATATCCTTTAGTCTCCCCTTTATAGAACAAATAATTACCGTTTTTTCTTTTGATCAGACCTTCTCCGAGTTTACGTACCTCGGATAAGCCTATTATACGCCATTTTATTTTTTCGGCCGCTTTCTCAAACTCGTACATTCTTTCTTCGTTACTTAGACCTCTACAATTATAGTACGCTATTTCTATTTTTGGAGTCTTAGTCGGTCTTGTTTTCGGAAGGTCGACCCTTTCGTGGCATGAGGACCGGCATTAGTTTTGACGTTTACCCATCGTCGATTGGTGTTTTTTTGTTTAGTTAATATGCCAAACGTATTATCTGTGGTATTGTTTTTTGCTGGACAAATTTCTAAAGTTTTTTCGTTAGCTGGCCGAACGTTTTTCTTTTTGTATTTACTGTTTTTTAGAAGGATATCAAGAATTTTAGGTTCATTAGAAGTTTTATTATTATCGAGAGTATTGCATTTAATTGCGTTAAAATTTGGTTAATTTACCTTTCTGGGGGTTAAGCAGTCAAACCTCCCCACGGTGACTGCTGTCCGGCTTGGGGAGGGTTTCAGAAATCAAAAGCACAACACAAATTACAGAATACAGAATTAGAAAAGATTTTAGGCACATGTGGATGAACCAGAGTCGAGCACCTCCTTATTCATGCATAGCATATTGAAATTATGAACAACCTTGAAACATAAGAACTTCACAATGCCAATCTAATGAAAACTGAAATACTGATATGAAAAATATGCGACGGGGGGGGGGGAGTCTGGAGTCTGATACACCCTACAAAAGTCTGAGTCGCCGCCTTTGGTTATGATGTGTGACATAGAATTGGTATGTCCATACATAAATACATAGATATATAAATCATTCTCCAGAAACTGATTTCTTTCTTTCTTCTTTTTCTTTGTGTGGGGGGGGGGAGTAGTTTGGGTTACACAATAACATCCGCGACAAATTCCACCAATCCAATTTATCAAACAAGACATTTACCACATTTTGAATAGAAAAAGCATAGAGGGTGTCCATCGTCGTGGATGTTACCATCTTGTCCCAATACCTGTTATATTTTTTTAGATTTTTGTTTCAAGTTGTTTCTTCCTAATAAAGTGGTATTACTACTCAGAAAGATTAGAAGTACATGTTAAGAACAGGCCATGGATGGAGGATATGGGAGATGGCAGGGACGATGGACAAATGTTTTGGGACGCCAAGGGACTTAATCGGTGGAATACTTCTTTGATAAGCCACGTCGCGTAATGGTACTCACACGGGAGGCATGGGAAAAGAAGTGACCAAGCATTCTAGGAAAAAGGAGTATATGTAGTTTGCAGATGCCTCAAGGAATGTCCAAGGAGCAGGGATCGCAATTACGAATGCAAAAGGCGTTGACATCTGTTCAGTGGTATTGGGTGAGAGCGCGACTATCCTCAAGCAGATGTAATGGTGACCACGGTGGCTGTTGATAGAAGCCAGCAGAATGGCCTTGTTAATAAGCGGCTATATCTGTACAGTGTACACGATAGTCAAGCGGCTATTAAGGCACTATCGGCATACCTAACTACATCCTCGATGGGGGCGGATTGCATTGACAAATTGTACACCCTCTTGCTCAGGAGAACCGTGTCACCATGGGCACAGGGGCACTGCGGCATAAAAGGGAACATGATCGCTGGTAATCTGGCGGAGGGAATAAAAAAGGAACTATAGTAACGGCCAGGCCATATCTTCCCGTAGTATACAGCGTCATAAAATTCAATGCGAAGGCTTGGATAAGAAAGCAGAGAAAATGCACTGGCGGATGGCCAGTGGCATGAAAGTCAACAAAAGACTGATAGGGAATGAATCCGGTAAAAGAATGCCGAGTTCCTACTAGGACTCAACACAAACCATGCTACGCTCATCGTCGGGCTACTAACTGGGCATGGAGCCACAAGACATAATATGTTGTATAGAATAGGAGTGGCGAAAAGCAGCTCCTGCAGGCACCGTGGAGAAGAGAAGGAAACCTCGATTCACGTCATAAGCCAATGCCCAGCAATAACCGGGGCAAGGCGCTAAGCATCAGGACTAGAGTATCCAGCATCCAACGAAGTCAAAGAGATAGAACTCAGTAAAATTCTCACTTTGGCTGTAGAGGTGAGATTCTTGAGTTGATCTTTAACAACAACCTCAGGAAAAATGCATCAGACCACAAGGTCTGAGCATTCGAGTGCCACCTCACACAAAAAATCTAAAATATGTTAAGAAGTTCAGTTTGCGACTAGTGACTTCACATTTCTCATAGGGATGCCGTAAAGGTCTGTTACTAAGGTTTTCAGTCCATGGTCGTGGTCAATTTCTGAATGTACCGTACAAATTTTTCAACCCAACAAAGGGCAAGACTGGTACGGTGTTAGATTTCTGAACACGATTTAGGTGCCAGATCGTTGTCAGTGGCTCATGTGATAACATCATTTTCAAATATTTTATGGAAAAGGAAATTCTTGAAGCTGTTTTATCCATAAGTCGTGGATATCAGTGCTTTCGCCATGGACACAATGTCTATCGTCGTGGATAAAAGTGGTCCCCCTCTCTAAGTTTTGATGCTTCTGCTCTGTAAACTTTGTCGAATATTCTCTATTACACAGCCTAAGTACTGCAAAACAAAAACAAAAACCAAAAAAGAAATGCTGCCTTATTATTAGTTTTTGGAGAATGACTAACATACAGACATCAACTATTCAAAAATACCAAGACTTCTCACTCCGAGCCCCGATTCCCCTGAATTTTGAGACCAATTGTATAACAAAGTATAGACATATGCTAAAAAAGATCAATGGTACTCATATTTTGGCAACTAAACGACTGAAAATTTGCCGTAAAATCCGAATTTAGTATAGAAATTTTCCAATTTTCCATGTAAAATACCGACTTCAAATATTTGTGTCCTCCCCTGGCTACGCTTCTGTCCACGAATTTCTCAGCCAGCATAAAATTTCTGTTCAATCAAAACTGTGCGCAGATTACTTTACACTCAGATCAGGGAATATCTCAAATTTATATCAAAGAGGAAGGAGTAACGAAAATGTTACGGGGAAACCTTTGGACATTCCCTTCAGTATTTCGCTTCTGGTACAAATATCAACGACGACTGGAATTATAAATTGAAACCTCCGTTATCGCTGATATTGATTCTTCACGCCACCCAAGCTTTGTAAAACCTGGTGGCGTCTCGTTACAATTTATTAGACCTCGGCTACACCCATTCTCAAGCAACCGTAACTCAGTTTATCTCAATTATCGCAGACGTGATTTCGGATTCGCAAAATAAAAAACGAAAAACGATGCGGCTTCATACAGAATTTCCGAAGTTTTTATTCGACACTGAACGATCGCTTTTTGAGATAAATTTACCATACGAAGTCTATACCCGATGTTTTCGTGGCCGTTTGTATCGGATGAAGTCGTAAAATGCCTAATTTACATTGTTTTTCGATTACACGAACGACGGGTAAAGCTGTGAGGAACCGATTTCCAATTTCGAACGAGTGTATAACGAACGCACACTAGAAAACTGGACAGACCAAGCTACTAAGTACAGAACACCAGACAACCTCCGGACACCATATATCAATTAAAACGTTTTACAGCAAAATCGAACACGAATAATCGATTTTAAGATAACAGGCCGACCAGATTCAAAATTGGGCATACGCATATTTTTCAACTAAAAATTAAAAGTAAGCCGAGTCGCGTTGACAAATATCGTCGTGTACTTCGAATGGGAAACCTGGACTACCGTTCCCGAAATTCATTTTGAGTACCGGTTGCTGTTGCTACTTCTTCAGCAATCGATCGATAGACGAGAGAAGCGATCATAAAATACACTGGAATTTGTGGCGAACGAAATATAGTTTATTTGTTCGCCACCTCCGATAAATATTTTAATAAGTCGTAAAAATTTTATTCTTTTGTCCAAACACATTCAAGAAGAAAATTTATAACTCCATCTGAACGTAATACGACACGCTATTTCGAATAAGTAATAAAATAAATATACGCGTTGTTGATGGTTTTCTACTTTTTTTTTCCATTTAATTAAAAAACAAGTTGAATTTTTGGAAACTTGGGTAACGATCTAGAATGCTGGAAATAGAACTGCAGTTCAAACTCGGCGAGTACACTTTTTGTTTTCGAACGGATTTTGACGGTTAATCAGGGCCTCAGGGTTCACGCGTTTTTTAAATGAGATTTCAAGAAAACATTCATTAGTCTTCACCAAACCATAAGACTGGGGGGTGAACTTTTTCGACTTTTTTTGAAAAAGAAAACTTGGGGATAGAAGCTTATGGAATTTCAGCAAAATCGATCAGTATGGAGAAGAGGGAGGGGAGACTAAGGTTTTCAATTGGCTTTATCTCCCCCACGGTCCGATTGGAAAATATGTACGGACTATTTTTGAGAGTACTCATTTATTCATTAGCCTTTACAGGGTGTCGATTAAATTTGGGACACAATATATCATGACTTTACATGACATTTTTTCATGAACATCAGGAGATATAAGAAGGAAGTAGAGGCGGGGGGGGGGCAAACTCGATTCTTCGCGCCTCACCGGGGGCTCCATACAGAGCGCCCCAAACTTCCATAATAAATATTCACTCAATATTTTTTTCTCATTAAATGAATAAAACTGTTTTTTTTGGTAATGGAAATATTGTGATTTGTGACATGATGAAATATCATAACTTTTTATGATTTTCAGGGCAATATTTTGAAATCATGAAATTTCATGACTTTTCAGGCCAATAGACCCCTACTTTATTTTGGCGAATCAGGTACATTTTCTATTAGTTAAAATCACCAAACTTTAACCCACTAGGCCCTATTTTCTGGCAAAGGTCTCCCTCATAACCTGTTCCACTAGGATTCATTCCAAGCCATTCTGTGAAAGAGGGGATTTTTGATTTTGCAGGAATCTATCTACATAAATATCGTCGTGCCACTTGGTCTTCTGGCGTCCCTTTTTCCGCTTCCGATGTGGCTCCCAGAAAGTTAATATATTCGCCTACTTTTCTTCCCTGATTCTTGCCACATGTCTCGCCAAGTCCCATCTCAGTAGGAATGGTCTGCTCCGGAGCAGTCTGGTTCAGCGAACGAGGTTTTCAAAAAGAGCAGATTCGAGAAATTGCTCTCTACTGATCGAAGCTGCTCTCTGCTTCTTTCTGCTCCGAATACTCCAAATGTTGGAATGTATTTTCCCCTCGTAATTGGTGAATCGAAAGAATCGTTTTCAGTACTTAATATCGATGCTGAAAGTCGTTCATTTATTGGCTGAACGAGAACTGGCATGTAATGAAAGAACGGTGATAAAAAGTAAATATTTCATCACACTTCATGTTCTTCAATTCTCATGAATCACCATGCCACACAATTTGCACCAACTTAGCTCCTGTTCCTACGAACCAGTGAGAGTGCTGCATTTTGTACATTTGAAGTATACTCGGAGCTGTTTGGGAGCAGAGAGTAGAGTGAAAACCAGGTTTTTGTAAAAGCCGGGCGCAGACAAACCTGGTTCCACAACAGAGCAAATTTGCCTATCACTACATTACAGTCTCCTATTTACATGTAAGTTGCTGTGTGGCCAAATGGTATCGTGCCCGTCGCAATCCTCCATCTCAGGTTCGAGTCCCACCAATGCCGGAAAGCTTGTGATATTCGAATACCTCTACCAACAACAAACACAGCGGCTACAGTAACAAAATCGAGATAGAAAACATAGCGCGTCCTGTAACCCACGCCAGTTCACACGAACAAGGTAGGTATTACGATCGCAGGGCGTGTTACCACCAGATCAGAAAGATTGGTACTGTGCGTGTGCATGTCAGCTTACTCAGTGTCGTGAAATACCTGCGGCTACACACTCTTCAACACAGAAAAAGAAAACTCTAACGCAGTAAAACCGTGGGAAAAGCAACGCGGCAAACTACCCCGACTAACCAGCCCCGGAGAGTCGCGCATCAAGATCCGCGACCACCAACGTCCAGCATCAAATATGGCGCCTGAAGAGGAAATATTATATTATTATTATTATTATTATTATTAATATTATTGTATTTCAGTTTCTCTTAATATTTTTGAGGGGAGTTTTGTCTTTCAACTTTATATTTAGCACTACTCGTTCATCGTTTCATTTCATTTCGTGATATAAGAATTCGTTTTTAAGTTTTTTTGTTAGGGACCAGATCAGGGCTCCGTATGACAGCATGGTTATTATACAGCTATTGAAAATCGTGCCCTTCAATCAGTTTCTGTATGTTTCCTTAGGGATATGCTTCAGACTCCAAAATTTATTCCATGCTATCGTTACCCTTTTTTCGATTTCCTTATTCATCTTCTTGTTCTTCAAACTTATCAACTGCTCTAGCAATGTCTCTACACAATTTGGAAAATCAGAATACTTGACTTTTATTTGACCTATAAACGGGGACGTACCGATAGGGGGTAGGAGGCAACTTACCCCCCCCCCCGTACGAATTTTTCATTCAGCAGTTGGGGAAAATTACCATTTCCATCAGGCGAAATTGGAAAAATCCAACAAGTCATTGGTTTTTTTGGATGTTTTTTTACTTGCTTTGACACTTGGGAACTGAGTTGAAAAGTTCGGAAAATCCAACAAGTCAAACTTTTTTTTTTTTAACTTTAATATTTGAGAATTCTGAGTTGAGTCAGCATCAGTTGGAATAATCCAATAAGTCAATCAAAAGTTATTATTCTTTTTACTTGCTTTGGCACTTGGGAATTCAGTTGAGAAGTTGGAAAAATCCAACAAGTCAAAAAAAAAAAAGTTTATTCTTTGCTTCGATCTTTGGGAATTTTGAGTTGAGTCATCAGTTGGAAAAATCCACCAAGTCAGTTAAAATTTTTTGTTTTTTTTCTTGCTTTGACACTTGGGAATTGAGTTGAGAAGTTGGGAAAATCCAACAAGCCAAATAGTTTTATTTGCTATGATATTTGGGAATTTTAAGTTGAGTCATTAGTTCAAAAAATCCAATTTATTTTGATGCTTTGATACTTGGAAATTTTGAATTGAGTCAGTTAGGTCTTTCACAATTTTGCCCCCCCCCCCCAAGATAAATAAACTCTTCATTACGTCCCTGTCTATAAATTTGACTTCATATGAGGACTGCGAAAAGGCACGCCTCATACAAGAACATGTAAGCAGTTCAGCAAATCGTAATACTGCAAAAATTAGTATGATATGCTACATGGCGCAAATAATGAAAAACAAATTGCAGTTGAGGAGCTCACTTCCAAAGTGACCTAACTGCAAAATTTTAGTTTTGAGAAGAACAAACAAAACACTTTATCAGCGAAACAGTGAAGTAGGTAATGAATTTTTTAAGATAGGTAAAGTTCAACCTTCAAGAAAAATTTGTTGTTTCTGTTTTTGCAAAGTATGCTCCTAGTGCTGGAAGACAGCGTGTTGAAAACAAAAACTCAAGGAATCATAATTTTGCAGTTGAGTCACTTTAGAAGTGCACTTCTCAATTATTGAAAATTGGAACATAAGTTTTTACCTCTAGCTTTGTTATTTTTTAGTTCATTCATCGTTCCTAGTCATTCATATAATTAACATTACTTAACCTATAAAAGAATTTTGAGAAAATACTTGACTTTTACTTTACCACTTGACCTTTTCTTTGAGTCCTTGACTTTTACTTGACTTACTTAACTTACCTGACCCTGTAGACACCCTGCCTAGGTAGATTGCGTCTTCAACAATTTCTATTTGGGAAGTTCCTATATCTTTATGTGGTTTTCCTAGTTATCACTCGATAGTAATTTGTTTTTTGTTTGTTTGTTTGTATTAATTTCCAAACTCACATTCTCTCCCTTGAACGTACTACTAATTACCCAAGTTTGGTTTCTTTAAATACATGAGGCAACAGATACACGATAGATACAGAAATTCAAAGTCTTGTAGAAGAAATGTCCAACAAAGTACACCTAAAAATCAGGTGGTTTTACGTTTCTTCTTCTCAAGTACAACTTCACATAAGTACGGCAAGTATTCAAAATTACTACATTCTGCTCACAAAGGAAGTGCAGAGAATGGAGAAAAGGAATGATACACTTGTGATGCAGCACAGAAAACCCATCATAACTCGGGAAAGAATAATCTTTTCCCTGTGCTTTATCGAAGGAAAGTACCACGGCCCACACGTTTACATCTTCCAATTCGAGATGAGTCATTTTTCTGTCATGCAAAATGAATTTAACAGATTAACTTTTACATGATCTCTCACGACAAAATCTGCAAAATTTTGTTTTTCAAATTATGTTTGGTTCCCTATGCTACATTGCATTTATGTCAACGCGATCATTTTTTTCCACAAAAATGAAAGTATTCTTATCACTAGGCAAAAGCTCAATGAATAAATAAATTGGAAGCAACTGATATCGCTACACATAACTGATTAATGCAAAATGATCAATTAATCAGAGAAAAACTGAAATCGATCGAAAATAATAAAATTTGATTAAATAAAAATAATCGATGACCGAAGAATAACTTGTTAATTGAAGATTACCAATTACAATAGTTTAATCAAAAGTAATCATTTAATTTAAAAAAAAACAATTAGGTACGGATCTGGAGAAGCCCTTACATAAATCAAGCAACATCTTGAAAAATTAAGTGTGGGTTGACTTTTGGCTTCAATCCTCTTCAGTAGCTCCTCACGGGAGATGACGGAGAATGGAGATAAGAAAGGAAGCGTGAATTAATTTCAACCACCTTTGGTGACACCCCAGGTGATCTGATCAAAAAATTTATCGAATCACTGACAGCCAAAGTCTATAAATAGACTTCCGTTTCTTTTCACACTCTCTCATCCATTTTGAAACCTTATTGTGAGGAAGGAGGTATGTTAGAAAGTGCTTTACTCATTATGTAAATAAGTGTGGAACCCTTCGGAATACTTCTGAACGAAATCGGTATGTTTAGCTATTTCTTGCTTTTCAGTATTCAAGTTCTACTGATACGACCAAAATTTCTTCTGTAAATTACGTGTTGAAATTTCACCCTTTTTGGGGGTCTGGTTAAACACGGTTCGATAAATTTGACACCTGGCTCATATTATTTTCGTGGTGTAGCGCAACTTTAAAAGGTACTGCAAATAAACTTCGGACTTCGCCAAAGTAAGGTCGCAAGGGATACCCTAGTGATCAGTGAATTCACACATCCAGCTTATTTTTAAATCGAGATTATTTACAGAAGTACTCTGCGGAACCCAACACCATGCTCAGTACCAACTGTCGGTACTATCTCAATTATTACCACAACCTTTCACCACAAGTCAGCACGTGAACGACCTCTCGACCTGTCAATGCTCGTTAAAAATCAATACAATCGAAGTCGTCACACGTCGATGATGTACAAGCCCTCACTGTTCACTGAATGAAAACTGTAATCTCTGACCGGCCGATTATTTAATTTTTAAATTCGGTTTACATAAAACCAGTGCGTTCGTTTTGTTGAAAGGTAGATCGGTTAAATAACCCCTTTGCTCTTATCTGTGTGCGAAAATCCGAGTAACAAATGTAGCGTCGAGTAAATAAAGATTGAAAATGGTGCCAGGAGATTATACGTTTCTGCTTTTACGCGCCAATCAATTAATTTTATTTTTAAAGCTGGTTAAAAGTATTCATAGTAGTCGCCAAAACCGAAATACAGTCAATGAGATATCACGTTGGACGTGGGCTACGGGAAAATGAATTACGTCTTCGAGGTTAAAGGGAGGTGGAAGTCGTGCCCCCTTTATGTGTGCTACCTTGGTGTGGTGAGAGGGCTTTAAAGGGAACTAAAGGTACATAGGAGAAGGAAAACTTTAACAGATAAGCCCTGATGAAAACAACAGGGAACTACATCAGTATTCTTCGCTGGAGATACGTCTCCATCACCACAATATTATGATGGCAAATCACAGAATGACTAACAGTTCTGGAAGTAAAAAATTTTCCATTCGGATGTCCGGGCGGAGACTACCTAGTGAGAAACTACCAGAATCGAAAATAAGAACATGGAATGTAAGGACATTGAATGAGGTAGGCAAATTAAAAAACTTAAAGAAAGATATGAAAAGATAAAAATTAAATATAATAGGAATTAGTAAAATGAGATGTCCAGCAGTAAATGATTTTTGGATGAGGGAGTATGGAATAATTAATAAAGCAGCGAAAATAGGGCAAGCATGAGTAGGTATTACTATGAATATTCGTAAGACTGTACACGGAATCGAGTGCAAAGTTATACCCAACATTGAGAGAATATTAATGGTGAGACTTTAAGCAAAACAACTATTTTTAGTGATAGTCCAAGTTTATATAGTGAAATGAAGAAACTAATAAAGTATTAAGATAGGTAAAAAGAAAAGAAAATTTAATTATAACGGGAAACTGGAATACCAGAGTAGGAGGAAGAAAAGAAGAAGGAATATGCGAAGAGCACGATTTAGGAGAGCAAAAAGAAAGAGGGTTACGACTTATTGAACTTTGTGAAAATTTTTAATTAGTACTTCTCTGAAACATCATAAGAGAAGAAAATACCCTTGGAAAAGTCCAGGAGGTGAAAGAAGATATCAAATAGATTATGACTAGAAAAAGATAGAAAAATCGAATATTGGATTGTAAGACATACCGAGGAGCAGATATACATAGATAATGGTCATTTTTTAAAAAATTTTTATTTACAACCTTGGGTAGGTGTGCTACAGTTAGCTACCCCTCGGTACTGATGCGATGCCCGAAAGGGTAGTTTCCGGTGCCGGGGGTGCGGTGTCTCAGGGGCCACTTTGGCATGCGTGCATCGCCATACGTCCCACACCAGGTGTGCTACAGTTAGCTACCCCGCCCATTTAAGGGCAAATGTTTCCACCATCTTTTTCCATGTGTCGCGGTTTCTCGTCAATCTTGTCCACCCTCCCCCCAGCTCCTTGAAGTCGTCTCTCTGGAGCAGTACTGGTCGCCCCTTGCGCGTTTACGGCTATACGAGGTTCGAAAAGTTGCGATTTTATATGTCATTTGGGTTCTTACTCTCTTATAAGTAGCCTGCATAATTTCATTTTAGTTTTCTAATCACATAGCCAATATCAGGTACGTTAATTTTTCTTTTTATGTCAGAAAGTCTAATTTTATCTCACAACTTAATTTTCAAAATACTTCTGAACATGGAATTCTGCATTACTTTTAGTTTCTTCAAATGCTGTTCCGTTATTGACCATGTTTGAACCCCGTATGTTGCCACTGGTATCACGCAGCTACTCAGGATTCTTGCTTTAGTTTTAATTTTCATGTTACTATTGAGAATATGTTTTTGGACCCAAAATGCCTTCCACGAGTTATTTATGCGAACTTTAATTTCTTTATCAGTTCTGTTTGTAAATGATACGATTTGTCCTAAGTACTTATATTCGTCTACTACCTGGAGTTTTACTGTGCTGGAGAGGCGGAGTTCTTTTTTATAATCGTTCCTCATCATTTTAGATTTTTCCAGGTTAATCGAAAGTCCTACCTTAGCTTCTTGCTGTCTCAGGTGCTCAATCATTGCGTTTATTTCGTCCATATTTTTTTCCAATCAGGACGATGTCGTCGGCAAATCTGAGGTTGTTGATCTGCAGACCATTAATCCTCAAGCCGTAATTGTCCTACTCTAGTTTTCTGAATACATCATCTAACATCGCGTTAAGGATATTGGGTGAGGCGAGGTCCCCCTGCTTTACCCTTCGACCGACTTCGAATACATCGCCTTTTTTATCTAGTGAAATGAACGATTTTCTAACATAGCTATAATTTTCTCGGGAACGCCTTGCGATGCTAATGCACTCCAAGCACTATATGATGGTTAATAGAATCGAAGGCTTTATTAAAATCGATGAATGCCTTTGTTTTTTCGATGATCTGAGTTAATGATTGTATGTCGTCAGTTGTGGTGAACTTTCTACAAAAGCCAGCTTGCTCAAATGGTTGATTTCTATCTAGAATATCGTATATCCGTTTTTTTATTATTTTCATAAGAACTAGGCTTATGGGACGATAATTACCAACATCCCATCGATCACCTTTTTAACACAGTAAAAATGATTTCGGACTCACGCCATTGCTTGGGAACTATTTCCCAGGAGATGAAAGAAGATATCAAATACATAGATTAGATTATGACCAGAAAAAGATAGAAAAATCAAATATTGGATTGTAAGACATACCCAGGAGCAATAAAATGTAGGTTTAAAAATTTAAGAAGATGAATAAAAAGAAAGTAGAGACAAAACGGAATTTTAAATGATTGAAAGAGGTAAAGAAAAGAGAATATCAAAAAGAAGTTATGAAAGAATTTGGTAAATCACAGGAAGGAAATGATATTGAAAGGGAATGGACAGCACTAAAAAAAAAGCAAATCTGGCAGCAAGGATAAAAATAGATACTCAAATAATAAAAAGGAGAAAACCGTGGTGAAAGGTGAAATACCAGAATTGATGGAAGAAAGAAGAAAGAATAAACCAGCCAATGCAAAGAAAGTAAGGACAAATATGTGACCTGGACTAGGAAGAAGTAAGACAGGAATAAAGAGCAACAGAGAACAAGCTAACTAAATGTTGTTGTTGTTTTTTTCTTCAAAAAGGAGACACAAATAGGGCAAATATAGATTTAGAAGTGAGACTGAGATTTCTTCGAACATAATATACATATTATATGGAGTATAACATTATATGGAATACAAAAAAGAAGAAGGATAGAAGCTTTTGAAATGCGTTGTTATCGGAGAATGTTGAAAGATCAGGAATGAAAAAGTACTATGGCGAATAGGCAGGGAATTAGAAATTGGGAATATGATTGTGAAGAGAAGAGTTATTATGGTGCGTCATAATATACAACGTCCAGGGATATTGTTATTCACTGCGAGAGGGAATAGTTGAGGTTAAGAACTGGAAAAGAAGGCAAAGAATGAGCTATGAAGAGCATATAATGAAAGATACAACGTGTACATCCTCCTCAGAAATATGACAATAAGAGATTAGTACAAATGAAAGAAAAGTGGAAAAATGCAAACTAGTAGTTGAGAGACAAAGGAACATATCATCATCATCAGAAGAAGTCTTGCAACAACTTCCGCATTTGCTATTTGGTGAGAAGCGTAAACAGGGACTCCTCCTGAGGAGAGGGGATATTTAAGAATGCTGGATTTACGTGGATCTATAAAATCTTGCAGGAATGTTTACTGACTAGTAAAAATATTAGGTTCACTAAACTAGTCTCGGACATCAATCTAATTCTCACCCTTTAAATATCCTTTCATGGTCAAAATCGGAATATTTATCCGTCATCTGGAATCCCTATCAAACTAAATTATAAAAGAAACTCGAAAAATTCCCCCCAAAAAATTCATAAGATACCTCTCTTTCTAAAAACAACTACCTAGTTTTAAACCCCTCCTTTCCCCGAAAATATACCTTATCCCACACTCCTGGCTTAACTCAACTTAGCATCACTGACCGACAGACGAGTATTAGTTTCCCTCAACCACACAAAAACTTCTTATATGAAATTTCACACTGCCAGTAGAACTACAAGTGAATAGAGCACACCGACGCACATTTATAGTCGGATACTTCGAATGAGTTTGACCATCGGATCAACCCTCGGTGGTTATTCGGACAAAATTAATATATCACTCACTTTATCGACTTCTCTGTGGCCGATGTGCGCAAGATTCCTTCTTGGTTCAGGGAGAAGGTAGAGTAAATATCTCGCTGAGTATTCGACCCATGAACACGTGATATCACATTCTTGGTTTCTCCTGTAACACACGAAATGATACTAAAATCAGTAAGTTGACTAAAGACAACTTGAAGAATAGTAGTTCGATTCGTTGAATTTGATGAACTAGAGTATTCTTCCATCTTTCTGGAAATTGAAAAAGACATGGAAGCACCTTGACCTAGCTGATATTCTGAGCCAAAATCACTCATCTGCAGAGGATTGTTAAAATGTTACTAATATTTTCATAAACTTTGAAGGAAATTGATGGCCTTGCAGCTACTCGATCATTTCCGACTCTACATAGTCCAAGTCGAAGGTTTTCGAGGACTTTGAGGAAGACCTATCTCTTCCTGCTCGATTTAAAAAACGTTTTGAACTACGAGTATCGGCCAGGGGGTTTGGCCTCAAAGCAACCAAGTGGCCTCAAGATGGAAAGCAAAGTGCGCACTGTACAGCGCTAAGTGCGGACCCGATTCGTGTCGATATGGAGGACAGGCTGCGAAAAAATCGTGGTGCGGAGCCCCAAAATGAGTCATAAGAAATCTTGATCTCAAAGGTTTTCAACCAAATCTGAAAAGACTCTACTGCAACGAGCCTCAACAGTCTTCATGCCACGACTGTTTTTCGTGAAGTTCGTCAAATATTTATAACATAATTATCCTCGGCACTGATGCGATGCCCGAAAGGGTAGTTTCCGGTGCTGGAGGTGCGGTGTCTCAGGGGCCACTTTGGCATGCGTGCATCGCCATATGTCCCACCAAACCATTCCTAACCTCTCTAACGGCGCCTGTACAGCATCTACAGCTACAAAGGTAAGAAACGATTCAAAATGATTGAACTAGGCGAGTATATGCATAAATAAGTTTAAATACTAAAGCCGATCAAGTTTGGTAGGAGTAGAACAGATTTAAATGCAACGGTCGTCTTGAATATTAATGCGAACATGGTTAAGCCTAATATATCTGAACACAACTGTAGACATTCGACATTAAAGCGCTTGTTCCATAATTGTCGAGCATCTATCAAACTTTCTGTGTAAATTTGCTGAACTGTCATGATGCTCTGTTTGTCAGTTCGACAGAGCTGAATCAAATCATCCTAGCGTATTATACACGACGTCGTAAATTAAAGGCACAGAAATCTGTGACCGGGGATCAATGTGAGGCCTATCATGAAAATGAATGAACAGATAACTCGTTAGCCGTTACAAATCCCTATTAAGTTACATATTTTAATCCGCCGAAGCGAGGATATTTGGATCTATAAAATATTTATAATACGTATCTACGGTGCGATGAAAGAGTCTGAAAATTGTAAACTTCGAGAAATCATCAGGTAGGTCCATTTCACCAGCCCCCACAAGGTGAATTTTGAAGAAGGAAATGGGACAAAAATATATGTATAATTTGTGTAATTTGTGTACATTAGTCCCAGAATTTGTGTACGTTCCCTTCCCCCATATAAACGATCAAAGTTTGAGGGGCTGGGGAAATGCTACCCCCAAGTTGACCCCCCAAACTTTGATCGTTTATAGGTAGTGGGGGAATGGAGCGTACAAAAATTCTGGGACCAATGTATACAAATTACACAAATTATACACAAATTTCTGCTCTTCTTCCCAAATCTCCAACTCAACTTGGGGGGCTAGCATTTCCCTAGCCCCCGAACTTTGATCGTTTATAGTTGGGGAAGGGAGCATACATAAATTCTGGGGCCAACGAACACAAATTACACAAATTATACACAAATTTTTGCCCCCATTCCCGATTCCAAGACTCGGGTGAAGAGCAGATTAGAAAAAGAAACCTCCAATTCAACTTGCCCCAGCCCTCCAAACTTTGATCTTTTATAGTGGGGGGAAGGGAGCGTACACAAATTCTGGGACCAATGTACACAAATTACACACAAATTCTTGCCCCCATTTCCGGGGGGGGGGGCTGGTTAATGGACCTTTATTAGGTAGTATCTGTTCAGACTAATTTGGCCAAGCCAGTTGAATTTGTGTATACGGAATAAAGGGAACAAGGCAATAGGGAAATTCAACTAGCAGGGGGTGTCCGTGAAAATTAAGTAAAAAATAGTAAGGGAGAGGCTAAAAGAAAAAACAAAGAAAACAGTCCAATTTATTCGCAAAATCTCAATATTTTCTTCCGGGAGGGGCGAGGTACTTTTTAATGATTAGCCCTATTTGGTTTGATTATTTTTGCTCTTATATGATTCTTTTTCTTTGTCTCTTATTTTTCTTGCTATGTTCGTCGTATTCCGTTAGATTTGGTCGTAAATATCTCATTACGTTTTGTTCAGGTTACTTAAAGTCTTTCTTCGTCAATATTCGATTATTCCTAGCATAGCCGCAAATAATGGGGGGGGGGTCTCGTGGGGCTTCATCTCCCAAATCCTTTGAAAGCTCTTCAACAGAAGAAAACTAGAAAATTATACCCGTATGATTCCTGGCTACACATTTGATCGTATTCAAACATATTTTATCTTTTCGGTATTTTGGTAAATTTTGGTTAAATCTAATTACTTATTGGCAAAAGACACCCATCCCTTCAGGAAAGGGGCTCGCATTTCTATGTTCGCTACACAAGTACCATACACTATATACAATAATAATGAATTATATTAAGAGGTTCAAATGCACTAGGTCTTCTTTATTATAACAGCGATCTTTCTGTGGTATTGGGAGCATGGTGAGGAGTTCAGCAAGCGGACCTTTAAAACGTGAAACATACTGGTATAACGCACATTATTGTGAGATCATATGATGTGTATTCCAGCAATGTACACTTCCCAGAGGAGATGGGGGCTAAAGGAAAGAAGAAAGAAAGAACAAGTGACAGAAAGCTAGAGAGGAAAAAAAAGAAAGGAAGAAAAAGAAAAGAAACTCTGTCGTAGCTAGCACGCATTTGAAAAGCTAATTTTTTAAAATAAATCAATAATTTCCAATTGATCAATTATATAATTTATCATTTTTTATTAAATCGATTATTTTTGAATAATTTAAAAAAAAAAGTAAACTATTAACCGAAATCGATTCATTTGAAAATAATTAACTAAGCAAAAATTATCGATAGTTAAAAATATTATCAATTAATCAATATTCTTCAATGAATTAATTTTGATTATTATTTATAAATCGGTTATTTTCGATAAGACAGTTGCTTTCAATTTATTTATCGAACATTTTATTACAAATAATGGAACTTCTATAAATTCTTTCATCCATGCGAAACTATAAAATCACTAATATAAGTGCATCTTTCTTCTTCCCAGTTCCCTATACTCCCCTTGAGAGTGGGACATGATGCATTGTTATACTCGTAATTATGAAAATATATTTAAGAAAAGTTGTCGTAGTAGATAAAAAAAAAGAAGATATAAAATCAACAAACATTTAGGTCGACTTTGCTGGCCATTTATTTCACAACACACTTCCAACTACCGTATCTCCTTTCTATTCCACCATACATGAAAAATGAACGAGCAGGGCCTTTAGAATAAGTCCTTACACATTTTCCGAGAATTGGCTCTCTCAAAGATATGGCTCTTTGAATCCATCACTGGCTTGCAAAAACTGATCAAGACTCTTCAACAGTAAAAGTACGTCTTCGCAGCCCATCAAGGTACATCAGGGAGCTCGAGGAAGCTGTTCAAGGCTCTTCATCCATTCGTTCCAACACCCACCAAGAATCGTTAAGACTCGGTTAATACTTTCCAGGTCTCGTCATGGCACCTCAGGATCACCCTAATTGTTGTACTTCCAGTATAAAGTAGCGTATTCCCCGCCAATGCAGTCAGAATTGGAGGTTTCAATAGCAGCAAGGAACATGCTTCTAGAGAATTCTATGAAATTACCCCATATAACAAATTTCCCTCTGGTCATCGACACGATACTCGAAAGGGTAGTTTCCAGAGGCAGGAGAGCGGTGTCTAGGTAGCCACTCTGGCATACGTGTATCGCCATTTTTATTTATTTATTTTTATTATTAGGCATACAACTCAGTGCCTCTTCTGCAACTGTACACTATATAATATTGATAGGCGGGTGAATCCGTGCCGCCACAGGCTCAGCACTCAGATAGCCTATTTAGACCATTTCCCCCTGTTTTTGGCTACAGAGAACCAGTTTGAGCCGGCCATCTGACCAATCTCGTCAGCCCATCGCGTCACTGGACTCCCCGGTTTGCGTTTTCTTTGCGGAGACCAAAACGTTACCCTTTTATTCCATCTCGAAGTTGGATTCTCTGGGAAGATGGCCCGCATATTTAAATTTAAGTGTTTTGATAATACTCCCCACTGATTCTGCCTTAAAACTGGCAAAACTGTCCATCATTCGAACATGGTCCTTTTCAACTTTTAGAATGCTTTTAAGCATTGCGTTTCAAGTTGTTTGTATTTGTTGTGCTTGTTTTTTTTAGTAAAGGTCCATGTCTGGGCTCCGTACGTTCAAACCGGGGTAACTGTACTTTCGAAAATTCTTATTTTACTTTTTAATTTCATGTTACCTCTCAATATCAGTCTTTGTCCCCAAAACGCTCTCCATGCATTTGCTCTTCTGATTTTGATTTCGTTTTCAGTTTTGTTGATGGACGATACCATTTGGCCCAGATACACTCAGAAAACACCCCGATCATTTTATTATTGATTTTGATCTCGCCGAAGGAGATTATGTAGGTTTAAATTTTTGTTTTGTCACAGTTGATGGAGAGCCCTACTTTCTCGCTCTCTTTCTCTCTCTTCTCAGGTCTTCAGCCATACTCCGCAGTTCTTCTGCATTTTTTGCGATGATTATCATCTGCGAATCGGAGATTATTCAAATTTTTAGGTTTATCAAAGTAGAGCCCTCTAATTTTAATTCCCCTCCCTTCCCAGTTGATTTGCCCAAACACTTCCTCTAGCACTGCGTTAAACAGGTTGGGAGAAAGGGGGTCTCCCTGTTTATTTTAATACTATCAGTCACTTTATCTAGTTTTATATAGTTGCTGCTGAGTTTGAGTAAAGGTCGATTAAAATTTCGATAATTTTTTGGGGACCCCTTGTTTTGCCAAAGCTAACCAAATACCATCGTGGTAGATGGAGTCAAACGCTTTGTTAAAATCTACGAACATTAATGCTATTTCAAATTTGTATTCCTTTGATTTCTCCAGAATTTGGTTCAGAGTGTGTATAAATATGATCAGTTATACTATTTCGGAAACCGTTCGACGAGTTGCTGATAGCGGCGTCGCTGGAAAATTTTTTGGGGGGTAATTCTTTAAGTAGTGTTGACCTACATTCATCGGTGTTGGTGGTTTTTTTGGGGGGAGGGGTGTAGTATGTTGTATCAAAGTGTCTAACAGTCATTTAAGTCATTTATTTTCAGTCACGGTTATTTAAAAAGTTAAGAATCAGCAAATTATACCTTGAAAGAGAAAACAAAGAATTTAGAATTGGCAAATTCTATTATAATGACCAAAGCTGCAATTTTTATGCGAATGCATATTTTTATCTATGGCGTATAGGTATAAGTTTCAAAAGATCTTCACGAATCACAGAATTCGGGGTCAAATGAACAGCACTGCATCCTGCATATTTCGCATATTTTGGCATTTATAGCATATTTTGCACAAATTCCGGTTATTTTTCAATTCCCCCCCCCCCTCCCAAAAAAATATAATTTAATGTTGAGAATGATGTCTGACTCCAAAAAAAATTGAGAAGACTTAATGGTTAATGAATCAGAAGAAAAGCTTTTAGAAAAAGATATTATTTTGCACGTGAGATAACCTTTCTCTTGCCTGCATCACATTCATCAATCGTTAAGAAATTGCGAATAGGTGATTATCTCCCGGGCGCATCTCCTATTAAAAGAAGATTGTACTATTAAGGAGATACTTTACTGGATCATTTTGAAATATATGATAAAAATTGTCTCAGTTATCCAACTTAATTTTTCCTTTGAAATGATATACTCATATTGTATTTACATATTTATGCATATTTACCATTTTGGCGCATATTTTCGGCATATTAGGTGTTTAGACTGAATCCAGTGCATAATATATGCGCATATTTCGCTATTTTTTGGGCATAAAAATTGCAGCCCTGATAATGACGATAAATCGAAATATCAGCCTACAAGAGTCTTCGCATGTATGACATACTCATGTGAGTCGTGTGAGACGTGATCACCATACGTGTATTAAGGTAGGCGAGCTCAATAAAGCCCTAACTTACGGTCTTGGCTCTCCAGACTTTCATATAAGTGATTTCATGGTTTTCCTTTTTTGTGTTATAGTCGTCGATTGAAATATTTGATAATTAGCTAGCTTGAAATTGTTCTATACTACTTCACGTTCCTCAGATCTTTTAATAAAAATACCCTTTTTTCAAAACTTGATAAGGCCAGCGCACCAAAGAAGGCTGGGCCTATAACCTAATAAGACCCAACTTAATACCTAATAAGCCTGATCAGAAATTCGGTAAATAAAAAGTTAATCATGGTTCAAATAGAAATTTATGAGTAAGTTATACCTGAAATGATAATCAATTGATCTTACCAGGCTGGACCTTATCAGGTTACCCAACACTATTTTTCGTGAGTATTGCATACCTCGGGTTCCAAATTGCTCAAATTTCACATTTCTGGCGTCGGTCGTTAACCAACTACCACTACAACAACTATCCAATGTTTGATTTCTGGATAAATTCCATTTCACTAACATAATACTCGTAATCCTAGTTTCACAAAAAACCTATCGGAGCACTTTTTACGTTATTGGAAAATCATTAACCGGCATACCTCCCACCAGTGGACTAATATCTTGATAAAAACAATTGGACAATGTAGCCATATCACGAAGGAACAACTTTGCTGTACGTTTTAATGCAGTCTACAGCATGGCAGTCAAGATCGGTACATTGGGCCTTATATTGTGGATCTGGGCCTTATCGGGCTCATCTACCTTATGCAATAAAATTAGGTCCCCCCCCCCTGAAAATTTAGTATTATAGACGAAGAAGTATATTTAGCTTTAGTTTATTATTTTAGTGCATTCATAGCAAATGGGAGGGGGGGGGGGGTGAAGGTCATTTATTTTCAGATTTCGATTTTGTTAGACACTCTGTGTAAGTGTATTGCGAGTTAAGTGTATGGTACGGTACTATTAATTGCAATATCACATAGCACTAATTCGTTTACAAATTTTTTATAACTGCAAGTACTTATAAATATAATTATTGGCCTTTGAATTTGGGGGTGGGGGTAATTTTGATAATTTTTATTCACCCAAATCTTTTGAGGGATAGATATTATCCGTGTACCTCCCCCCTTCCCTCAGCGACGCCCATGGTTGCTGAGCATCAAGGATGTTGTGGATTTTATTTTTGATTATTTTCATAAATAGCTTACAAATGTTTGATGAGAGGCCGATAGTTATTTATGTCCGATCTGTCTTTCTTTTTGTGTAATAAAATTATTTCTGATGAGTACCACCGAGTAGGTGAGCGACCCGAAGAGAGAATGTAGTTAAATATGAGGCTAGTGGGCGCGCTAGGGTACCCCCAGCATTTTCAGAGTCTCGTTCTCTAGACCATCCGGACCTGGAGCCCGGTTGGGTTTCAGTTCCTCCAATGCCCTTCCTACCTCTTTTACTTGTATGTTTGCAATATCGTCTCTATTGGTCAGATGGTCGCGCCAGTCAATGTTACTTATAGTTCCAGTTATATAGTTATTGTGGATGGTTCTGTAAAATTTCGTAGCCGTTTTAGCTATCTTCACGGGGTTTGTTACTGTTTGACCTCTTAGATTCTCAATTTTGGGGAAAAGATATCTGCCTCTAGTCGAAGCCCTCTTGACTTGGTTGGTAGACCACGTGTCTTCGATTACTGACTGCGCTATCTCTTGTTCAAACTTGTAGATGTCCTCTCTAATCGTTTCTTGATACGTTCCACCAAACATTATACAACAAATTTGTCCGGAGCAGCACCCAACTGCAGACAGGTGTCACTCTCCAACTGAGGGTAAACTGCGAGACCCTCTTTCTTTCGGTCAGAAGCCGTGCATTCCAAAATATTTCTATGCCATTCCTCTCCTCCAGTACAACGGCGGTCCTGAAAGAGCCGTACGTACAAAGTTGAAAGGACAAAAGTTAAATTCCCCAGACGTGTGTCGTCGTCGACAAAAGACTCGATTCTCGATTTTGAAAGCACGACGAAAATTAACCTGTAAGATACGCGGTCTGCAGTAGCAACCTCGTCCATAGTTTGGATTACAAGTAAATTTTTCGCTATTGAACCGGTGCAGTCTCCTCGGCGACCCTTCACAAAGAATTTCAAGTTGTTCGGGGCTTGCAAGTAATAGTATTGTTCCATCATGTACACATGCACACAGGACTTAGTGAAGCTCGCTTCGAACCTGTCAAACAGACACAATACACTCAGAACATCCTTCTGTATCTCGTGAGTACGTCTTTCCAACTGTATAATATTACTTCCTAACCAAGTTTCGGACAATAAGAAACCGCTTCACCCTGTCGAACTGCGCACATACCTTTGTTTTAGTCTTCTCGGTGACACGTTACCACCAAGACGACCAACATTCTGTAATATCCGATGTACGCGAGTTGCACACGACGCGCTTTATTGTTAGTCCGGTACCGTCTGTCTTTAATAAAATAAATAATGAGAGAAAAAAAAAAAAGTATTGAGACGAAATTTAATATCTCGTGAAAAGACAGACTCAAAAAATTATGCTGCGACGAGGTGTAGAATCTCTACTTACGTATCTCTGTTTACGCATAATTAAAAAAATAATTTCCTATAATACCCCATCTTTAATAAATTACACAGATTATAATGTCAAACGCGTAATTTTCTTGTGTCGTGTTACATTCGGAGCGTGTGCTGGAATTTCAGGGTAAAAAAAAGGAAAAAATTCAAAATAATATTTTATATTTGAATATTTAACGTTTATTTAATTAGTTCGCGGATCGTGATAACACGAATTAAAATTGTCTCGAACGCAGCGAGGGTGCGTCATAATTATTTCAACATTATAAATAAATTTCTTTTTAATTTGATTTTTCTGTTCTGACGTATAATAATGCCTATACATATATAGGTGTCTTGTAATTTGTCAAAAGAGAAATTTAATAGCGCGCATAATATGAATTATATATTTTCTTCTTCTTCTTTTTCGTTCCAGGATGAACACGGGCCGACTGGCGAAGCGACCTTCGAAGGTTGTTGAAATCTGACCTTCTCAGTATTCGTACAACCGTTAAAAGATCAATTTCGTATCATAATTGCCACGCAGAAACACATTGTATCTACATTTTACCGCGGAATTTACCTGTTAATGCTAATTACGCGAGTTCGATATCGATAAATTTGAATTAGGAAGCTCCAACTGATTGGAAGTCGCCCAATATTGCGGACCAAGCGTGTATGCCAACGAGACAATATAAACGAAATAATCGACGCATTTGTAAACACGTCGGTGTTTATGAAACGTAATTCGCAAGAAAGCAGCTTCAGGGCTGCTTAAAATGGGCCAGCAGCCTGACATAACGGAGGACCGCGGATTAAAACTGGTGATACTTGACGCCCTCGACGAGCAAGTCAAGCAGCCTGCTCCCCCGATTACCGGACATTTTGCCGAGGCAATTTTCCCGAATGGACAATTTCTTAAACAGCCATTTTCCCGAAAATAAAAACCCCGAATCAAATTCCACGAATGACGTTTTCCAGTAATCCATGGAAATAGAATAACTGTTAGATGCAGGGGCAAAACTATAGCGGTATGCGGGAGGTAAAACACCCCTCCCCCACAATACTTTGGCAGTCGGCAAATTTTGAAAAAGTTCATTTGAATTTTTCATTTTTTATGAATGTTTGTTTATTATTATTATGTCTCTCTATATACTAAAAAAGTAAAATCCGCCACCGCCGCCGCCGCCGCCACCGCCGCCTCCGGGAGAAAAAAACGCACTGCGGGTTGCCTATCTAAAAATCCGAAAAATTGCAGGGGTAGATCAGCTACTTTCAAGGACATAATCTATTCTAACATAAAAGATCTCCAAGTTTTAAGACATAACTGACATAATAAGACATAAAAAGACATAATTACCCACGATCTCCAAGATCTCAAGTCAAAAGATATAAAATGACATAGCTCTCTATGTATTAAAAACCAAAACTCCTCCCCCCTCCGCCACCCTACCTAAAAAACCGCACTGCGGATTGCCTACCTAAAAATTAGAAAAAATTGCAGGGGCAGATCAGCTACTTTCAAGGACATAATCTGTTCTAACATAAAAGATCTCTAAGTTTTAAGACATAACTGACATAAAAAAACATAAAATGACATAATTACCCATAATCTTCAAGATCACAAGTCGCTGAAGGTTGCCTACCCAACCCCTTAATTGCTCAATTTTCCAGGGGTAGCCGACCGTCAGGAGGGGGTTCATGGTTGAGAAGGTAGCTCCTGAAGAGGGAAGAGGGCCCCTGTAAGGGCGTGGGCTGTGGACGGAGATGAAGTCCCTGGGTGGGGCGGGAGTAAAAGGACTTGGTGGAGGAGAAAGTGCTTGGTGAGAGAGGGGACCTCGGAGAGAAATGGCCGTTGTGCGGAAGGGGCTGGTGGTGGGGTAGGGTCTTGAGGGAGAAGGGCTCTCGGGGGAGGGGTGGTCATGGTTATAAGAGCTCCTGGGTGGATGGTCAGGGATCTTCAAGGGGGTTGGAGGGCCGAAGGTTCTGGTCTCGGAGAAGGGGTCTTGAGGGGAAGGGTTCTTGAGCGGGAGGGGTGATCATGGTGGTGGAAGCTCCTGGTTGGAGGACTAGGGAATCTGAGGTGGTTGAGCAAGGAGGCCGAAGCGTGATAGGGCCGCGGAAGGGAACGCTGTGGAGAGGGACTAAGGCCGCCATTGGGAAGGTCGTAGTGATGGGTGAAGAGGTCTTGGTGGGGGGGGGGGGGTACGTGAACGAAAATGAAGGCCACAGTGGTGTGGGGCGGTCGAAGGACGTGGCCCTAATGGAGGGCACTCGTGGTCGAAGAGGGTGATCAGGAGAGACTAGGTGGAGGACTATAGCCATTGTGGGGGAGGAGTGTGTGGCTGAGGAGGGTTGCGACTGTTGAGGTGTGACCGTGGAGGCGGAGAGCAACCATGGTCAACGACGGAGTCGTGGTGAAGGAGGAGGAGGCTCGTGATGAAGAAAGGATGGAAGGGGGTTCATGGTGGAAGATTGAGGACCGCTGATAGAGGGGGAGCAAAAGAAGTACAAACCAAATCTCAACTCAGGAACAATAGTTTCAGACCAAACACTAAGGTTGGACGAGGCGCGAAGCGAGTGACGGCGGGGGCGGGGGGGCGGGGGTTTGGCCGCGAAGCGGTCAGGGGGCGAAGCCCCCTAGTTTTCAATTAAAAAATATTTCGATTAAAAAATCTACAAATTTTTAATTTTTAAAAGATTTTGTCGGCGAATTTTTAGTTTTCAAAAAATAGTTGTCGGCAAATTCTTCTTCTTCACCTCCCCAAACTGAAAGTCAAATTTCGTTTCTGAAAATGGAGTACCCGGGACTCCTGTCAGAGACTAGTCTGTCAACAGCCGAAGATTTCAAGCTGAGTATCGATCGTTATCTGAAAGGTTGAAACAAAGCTGAGATGTGGAAGACATTTCTCAAATCTAAAAGTCGGTAGCAAACGTTGAATTTCGAATTTCAGGGATTGTTATTCTGTTTTTACTAAATTCTTTGTTTGACCTAGAGCCTGAAATTTGAGAAAGTTGAACATTTTATTAAAATTTAAAAGCAGGCCCATAGCCAGCCATCTGCGGTAGGTGGTGCTGACTGTTTACTTTACCAGGGTGAGGATACACATAGTATATAATGTGAAGAGTTCTACGAGGCAGTGGTATAGCCAAGGGGGCAAAGGGGGAGAATGCCCAAAGGCACTTGGCTAAATGTAAAATATGCAGAAATGAGCAAGTTTCCGCTTTAAAACACGTTTTTTCAAAAAATCTTCGCTCGAATAGTTAATTTTACCTTCATTTTCACACAATAGTCCTCTAATATCGGTGATTTTTAAAAAATACTTCAATTTTCGACCTTGTCTCCCTTGAAAATCTCACTTCCCCCTTCCCGGGTTGGTCTCAAAATTCATAATCAAAACTGGTGATTCAACTTACCGACAATCCATTGAAAAAAAATTGAATAGATCGCGTGAAAAAAAATTAACACTTGGAACGATCAAATTTTCGAACTTTTGGAAGTAAAAAATACTCAATTTCTGTGGACTTATCAACTTATCAGTTCTCAAACAGCCATTCCGGCATTTAGCCATCGATATTCAATGTGAACTGGATCGCGAGCCTACCACTGTGTTTGTAAATACAACGACAAAAGCAAAATCAGTGTTGACAAGTTTATAAACATTAAAATGTAGTAGAACGGAAAGTTTTGAACAAAACTAGCGAAAAAAATAGAAGGAATTCGTTATTTTTAATCACGAAATTTTGCCAGTGGAGGCTCCGGCAAGCGTTAAGGGATGACCAGTACCCTCTAGGACCACTCTGGCTAAGGCCTGGCGTAATGATGATTTTTTGAATGGTGGTGTCTCTGCCTGGGGGTGGGGCTCAAGATACCTTTAGAGGGGGCTCAGCCCCAGCTTGCCCCCCATGGCTACTGGGCTGTCTAAAAGTTGAAAGCAAAAAACTTATGTTCTAATGTCACAAGCAGAATCCGATAGCAAATGTTCTATTATTTAATTTACATGCTTTGGTCCTGGTGAATATAGGAGGGAAATTTAGTCTGGAACAAAAGTCAAAACGCCATGCGTTTTTCCCATAAGAACGGAAGGGAGCTTGTGGCACGGATTCCCCAAAATCCAATCAACCTGAAATTTGGTAGGTTTTTTTTAAAATTGATTTCATTAGAATCAATTTAGGAGACGAATTAGAGGAAATTCAGAAGAAAAAAAATCACCCAGAGTAAATAACAATCACCTTAATGTGTAAACGGAGTTGTTGTTCCTCTCAAGTATTCCTAATATCCTTCCAGCTTACCCTCCCAGACTAAGGTATGCTCATGTGCGCAAATGTAAGTGCTTGGAGGATACGGCTCCAATCTGCATTTGCAGGGACGAAACTATGGAAGGGGGGTGAAAAAGACCCAATAATTTGACAGTTGGCAAATTTTGAAACTGTTCATTTGAATTTTTCATTTTCTCAGGGATAATGTTTTAATGAAGCCTGAAAATGTCTTGAACAAATTCGGAAGACCTTTGAAGTCTCAGCAAAGTCTGAAAGAGTCCTAAAAGTTTTACATAAGTTGGAGGAGGAGGTCTTGATAGGTCAAAAGAATCTTATTATCATAGTATTAAATGAATCCAAGAAACCGCTCGGATGGTGTATGTTTGCACAAAGGGCCGAGGAAGGAGAATGTCTCAAGCGACTCGCTATAAAAAAAACGCTTCAAAAATAAGGTACAAAGATGAACGAAGGAAGGAAGAAAAATAAAGAGTGGAAAAAAGGCAGACTTTTTTTAAGAGTACAAGGACGTTCTCAAAAATTAGTCTCCGGGCCCGTATTTTGCGTCTGTTTTATTTTATTATTTTCAGTTGAGAAATATTTTAATTGAAAAATCGGCAAATTTTCAAATTTTTAAAATGTTTGGTCGGCGAATTCTTCGTTTTCCAAAAATATTTGTCGGCAAATTTTCCTTCTCCACCCCCCCCCCGAACTGAAAGTCAAATTTACCTCTGGTTAGATGTAGTGGACTATTTGAAAATGATGGTGCATTTACGTTACAGTCGTCAACAAGTTATAAACATGCCTATGTGTTGGCAACATTGCCGATAAATTCGGGATGAATTTACATTGGAGATATTTTGAAACAGATATTGTCAATTCTTATCACTAATTTTTGACGCCGAATGCCGCATTTCTCCCTTTTCCAAAAGAGTTTTCAACACTTTCAAACCGACTCGAGTCGGTTTTCGAAAATCTTGTTGTCAACACAGGGTGTCAACAGAAATTGGAAAGTAAAAATTAAGTACTTTTTCAGGACCTTTTGAAGGACTGAAGCCGGCATATTTTCCATCTTTTCCCCGAGTGGGCAAATTTTTATTTTGTTTCCAGTTTATTGTTCTGTCCCCTATACCCCTTCCTTCTTTTTGCTTCCCTACTCCCCCTCCTTGTGAATAGAGATCCTGCGCTACATTTTTTAGTGACCGATCATAAGAATGGCAAAAAATGAAGGACTTTTCAATTTTTTTTTTAAAATTTCAGCACTTCTCAGGACTTTTAGGACCTACTTTCAAAATTCAGGACTTGAAGGACTTTTCAGCACCGGTAGAAACCCTGCAGCATCACATAATCGCCAACATAGTGCATTCAACTTGTTGACAACTGTAGTGTAAATGCACCATAAAAATGTTACTGGCCGACCGGCAAGAGATCGTAGGGCAGCCGTCTCGCCCCTCGCTACCCACCTTCCGTTTGAAACATGTAGGAAGCAGCACGAAACCACAGCCATGTGCAAAACTAAACTAAGCTGGCAAAGGCCGGTACAATCGCTTCCGCCTGCTCCGGAGGAAACACCACCCCGATATGTACACGTTCCTCAAAGAAGTCCTAAACGAGCAGGGGACACCGAGGTAAGAACTGCGGAGCTAAGTCTCGATAAAAAGTAATAGCTTCGCCTAAGAAGGCGGTGGAATGGCTCGACCTCGGGTGAAACGTAATTATGTATTTAATAACGTCATGAAGTCAAAAATGCAGGAGCAAGGCCTTTGAGAAAGGGCCCTTATCTACCAAAGTTTTACTGCACCTCCAGGACCCTCATCCACCACTACCTCCTGCTTCCTCAATGGCCACCCTCTCCTACCAAGAATTTCCTCCGCCACGAGGACCCCTCACCCACCACTGCCCCCAGGGCCTTATCTCCCTTCACAGCCCTGTCCTCACTATGGTCCAACCCCCTTGAAGATCCCTGGCCATCCACCCAGGAGTTCTCACAACCTTGACCACCTCTCCCGCCAAGAGCCCTTAACCCTCAAGACCCCCACTCCACCACCAGCCCCTCCCGCACCACGACCATTTCTCTCCCTGGTCCCCTCTCTCACCAAGGACTTTCTCCTCCACGAGGTCACCTACTCATCTTAACCCCCCACCGCACCAAGGGCCACCATCTCCCTCCACAGCCCATGCCCCCACAGGGGCCCTCCTCACCCTTCTGGAGCTCCCTCTTCAGCCATGAACCTCCTCCTGACGGTAGGCTACCCCTGGAAAACTGAGTAATTAAGGGGCAGGGTAGGCAACCCGCAGCGACTTGAGATCTTTGAGATTATGGGTAATTATGTCATTATACGTCATTTTATGTCTTTTATTATGACGGTTATGTCTTAGGTGGTAGGAACGAAGGCCGGGATTTAAAAATCAGGCTCATTGGAGTTTTTTTCAACAGGAGGGGGAGGGGAGGGGGGAGGAGTTTTGGTTTTCAATACATAGAGAGATAGTCATTATATGTATTTTTATGTCTTATTATGTCTGTTATGTCTTAGACGAAGGCCGGGATTTAGACATCAGGCTCCTTGGAGTTTTTTCCAGGAGGGGGCAGGGGGAGGAGGAGTTTTGGTTTTTAATATATAGAGAGATTATGTCATTATATGTCTTAAAACTTGGAGATCTTTTATGTTAGAACAGATTATGTCCTGGAAAATAGGTGATCTGCCTCTGCAATTTTTCTGATTTTTAGGTAGGCAACCCGCAGTGGGTTTATTCTACCGGTGAGGCAGCGGCGGCGGCGGCGGATTTTACTTTTTTAGTATATAGAGAGATGAAAACTCGAAAGCCCAAATTAAACTGGATAAAGAAAGCGAGTGGTTTAGGGTTGAACGCGGAGTAAAACAAGGGAATCCACTCTCCCGAAACATTTTTAATGCAGTTTAGAACATGTTTTTCGGCAAATTAATTGGCAGGGAAATTTAAAACTAGAGACCAAAACTTATTCCACTATAAATATTTAAATAACCTTAGATTTGCAGACGATATCGCAATTATAGCAAAGAATGGGGACTAACTTAGAACCATGGCAGAGGACCTGACAAGAGAGGGAGCGCGCGAAAATTGGCCTGACAATTAACCAGGATAAAACAAAAATCATAACAAACATCAAACATCTTGAGGAAATCAAAATTGATGACATAAAAATAGAAGAGGTTACGGAATACAGGTACTTGGGCCAGATTTTATCAACCAAAAACAAAACAGAAAAAGAGCTAAATATCCGTAGAGCGAATGCCTGGAAAGCATTATGGGCACAGATAAGGTCCCCACTCAAAAATGGTTATTTTGCGCTTACATATCCGCCACTTATCACTCATTACATCAACTACCAATTTATTTTCAAAAATTAGCTTTTATAGCGTGCTTTTAAGCTGCGTGAGTTTTTTTATTTATTTGGCTTCGGTTTTAGTCCGAGAATTTAGAAATTTTACACTTCAAAGAAAGCGGAAAATGGATCAGACTGTCTGAATAAGAATTTTTTAGATCGCTGATTTCGAATGTTACCTTAGATTTTCGATTCAGCCCAACTGCAACTCCGAAAATCAAAATTTTCAATTTGAAGATGGCAAAATTGACTCCACTTGGAAAGTTGCACTAACTATCAATATAGTTTTTCTTCTTTATTTTTGTGGTGGGGGGGGGGTCAGTGATTTCTAATATGCTATTGGATTTTTGATTTGAATTAAATTTACGCTGCTAATATATCAAGCTCAACTTTCAGACACGGCGCCAAACCTTTTCCCCGTGTGGTGCAAAGCTAAAAATCCTTTCGTCAGCCAGTTTTCAAACGGCAGAAATTTTATTTGGATGGGGAGGGGGTTTTGGAACGAACGGCAAACCCTTCAGTTCGTTGTTACTGACATCATAATATGTAATATGTATAAAATTGTCATTTTGAGCTAAAAGTTCTGTACGGTACGGAATTGCTCTTGTGGGGCAATTTGTGCACCACATCTATAACGGCCCTGTCAACCTTTCAAAAAAGGTGACTTTGATTTGATTCAGAAAATCGAACGAAATACCAAAATAAGCGTTCAAGTCCCTAATTTCTGAATAACTGATCAGAGCTTGAAACCGGCCTCATCCGGGATCCCAAAATCCAGTTTTCGCTAGATTTAGACGTTATGCTTAAACAGGTTAGGTATACTTCGAATATTACATAACTGAAAGGATTGTTCTTATTGTTGCCGAATTCGAGTTTCGGAGTGCTACAAACATATGCGCAATATAATGTCATCTTCAAAATCAGCGACTAAAGATAATCGTAACATAATCTGTTGATTTTTTTCAGCAAATTAAACGTTTAGCTCATTTAAAGGAAAACAACTCTTAAATTCTCAACTGGGGGAGTAGGGGACAGGAATAAATTTTCTCGACATACTCATTTTTTTGGTAACGATAAGTGAAGCACGAATCTTCGAAATTTATACGAGTCATAGAAGACTTTGAGTGTATAAGGAAGAGAACCTCATTCATGTTTAGCAAAATCTATTGATACTGAGGGGTGGGGGTTAACATTTTTAAGGGCCCCAGGCGCGGATCCAAACGATCATTTTGGAAAGGAAAATTGCAAAAGGAAAAGAGCCGAACAATTTTTTGGTGCCCCCTCTCCTATAGATTTCCCCCTCTTCCACAAATCCCCCCACAGATTCTTCTTTTTTTTTGGTTTTGGGGGAAATCCCCCCCCCCCGACGGATTCGTACCTGGGTCTGTATCTTCTGTGCGATGCATCCGATGACGAAATGGAAGCTATCACTAATTAAATTATTTAGCTGCCTCCTCTCCTATAGATTTCCCCCTCTTCCACAGATCCCCCCACAGATTCTTCCCACTTCCTCCACAGATTCTTCTTTTTTTTTGGTTTTGGGGGAAATCCCCCCGACGGATCCATACATGGGTCCGTATCTTCTGTGCGATGCATCCGATGACGAAATGGAAGCTATCACTAATTTCGATTGTTCATGTTAAGTATGTATATTTTTTTGTCTTTGAGCCGGTAGAGGGAGCATAATATGAAAGATTGAAGAGTCTAGAAAAGTGAACCTAGATGATTCGAGTAATGAGAAGGAATCCTTCCATCTCCAAAATATTAGAAACAGCGGTAAAATCGAGTAGTCAAAAACTGTTATTTGCGAATAAAATGTTTTCTTTTGAACCCTCCCATTCACTTAAGACTCATTTTATCACTGGTGTGTAGATATAGAGTAGGCTAGAAGACAGCTCCTTCACCCTCAATAGTTTTTAGATTCGTAAGAAAATATGTGATGAATTTGCACGAGGGAAGCGATTAGAAAAATTATAAATGCTTTACCTTGAAGACCTCCCTCTGATACCAGTTTCTAGACATGCAACTGTCGACGTTCTTTTTTCTTTTTTTTTTTTTTTGCACTAAAATCCTGATTATTCTGTCAAATTGTCATCCCTGTTGGAAAACACTAAACTAAAAACCTTTTGAGGGGAAAGTGTAAAATGTATTTTTAGCTTCTAACGATGAGGATTAGCAATAAAAATTTTTCTATCGAGTGCTAATATATGCATGCTATTTTAAATTTCATTTCCAAAACTGCCAACACAGCCAAATTATTTCTGATGTCTCATTTTATATATCGGACGTTCAATTTTCTCTACAAAAGGATACGGTAAACACATAATGTCAAAATCGAGGTTCAACTACCGTTTAGAACTTGTCCTTCAATTACGCGTCTTCGGACTGATAATGTTTTGAAATGTCGTATTTTCAAATACATTTATTCTAAATATGAACCGCGAATACTGAATAATTAACATTTTCCGCTCCTATTTGGCTTGAAGACGCATACAGTGTTAACGTTGAGTTTTTTAAAACCAGAGTCAACCAGTTTAAAAATTAATTACTGTGTCCACGTCGAGGAAAAAAAATATACAATTTTAGCAAATTATTTAAACAAAAATCATATTTATGAAGTAGTTACGTACATATGTACCAACTTATCAGTCATCAAGAAGGTGAGAAGATCAGGTAAAACCTGTACAAATATGCAACGTAATTAGCTCAAAAATTATCCAGTCACAGAATGTAAAATATACTTACTGATTACGATATAAAGTAATGAGAGGAATACCATTTTAATAATGTAGCAAGGTGGGACTCCGGGAATGCTGTGGATGCAAAAGGGTGTTAGTTTAGATCGAAACATTCAACTGAAAAGAATCCTGTATGTTTCTAGTCTCACGAACCACAAAAAAGAAATTATAGTTATAACACTTTGTAAATGTAGATAAAAATCAAAGATTTCAAAAAAGATGAAGGCAGATGGAACATTTATACTTGAAAGCGTTGTTATAACTTCACAGAAAAGGCTGAAAATATTTGAAGTGGCCACTGGTTTGTAAGGAAAGAGCCATTCGAAACTACGATTCGATTCTCATCATTTTCTTTAAAGTTGAATAAAATTTTCTAGCCCGGTTACGTTTTCTTCATATATAATTTTCGAAACGGTTAGTGTTATACACAACAAATCTGACTAATTAAATTTATTAGCAGTGACGTAGAAATAGGAGAAGATTTTGGGAACGAAATACGAAATCCCCCAAAAAATTGGCGGACGAAACCACCGAAAATAACAGCTCTTTTTCTTAAATATCTTCTGAAGTGGATACTTAACTGATACCTATATGTAATTGCTCCTCTGGTCTTGTTTTGAATTTCGTTAACCTAGTTTAGGTTTTCTTTCACCTTGATTGATGGATTTCCGACATTTTTGGTTTTGGTAGTATAAGGTTTTTATGGCCGGGGGGGGGGGAGGGTCATGGTGATGGTTACGATTTGCTAAATTTCAGTGTGATTGCTTTGGTTGATCCTGTTTAGTTATTTTCGAGTTTTGATTTATAATTCTATATGTAGGGTGTGCCAATTCACAATTTCTTCCTTCAGCAGTCCAGAGCGCTTTCGGTTGCTATGCCATCTTCAGTGAAGTACCCTAGTACTTTTCTCTTTGTCGTCCTGTATTTATAGTGGTGTGTAGTACCGTATGGTAAAACCTATTTGATGTGTTCCTATTGGTTGTCTGTGGTTGTGTAGTCTGTAACTTTTTACGTTCACTAATCTTCTTTATTCAATCATTTTCTGGTGTGTTTTGGTTTTCTCTGATCTCGATTCTTATTTTTGGTATTTCTGGTCTTAATGTTGAAGTTTGTTTTCGTCTTTATTTGCTCTTTTTTTGGATTTTGTTTTCCTTGGGCTTACTTGGTCAACTTGATTGTGTGATATTTGGTCTATCTTGCTCTTCTAGATGTTGGACTGGCGCTTTCTCATGGTCAGTGCTGGTCTTGTTAGTCATGGTTTTGTTTTTGTTACGATTCATAGTCATGTTTTGCTTTTGATTTCACTCATCCCTGTGATTTTCAGTGCTATTTGAGGTCTTCTTCCCGTCTCCTCTGGTCCTGATTCGGAGATTTCTAGTTTTTACAAGTCTTTAGTTTCTTATTCTATAGTTTCTCGATTTGGGGGTGTTTGGACTTGACTGGCCTTGTATCGGTCTTTTCTGTTCTCGATTGGGTTGATTTAGTATTCCCAAGTTTCGTTTCTTGCACTGGATGTTGTACTGAAGCTTTTAGAACTTCGTTGGTCTCGTTGCGGTTTTGTATTGTCTTAGTAATTTTCATTATTGTTCTGGCATTGTTCATCTTCACTTAGCGTTTTTCATTATATCAGGTCTTGTGGTCTTGTTTCCGTTCTTGATTTCATGATTTATGAAGTTTTTGCGTCTTTTAAAAACTATTGTTTTGTATTGTTCCACATTTTTTTTAAAATTGATTTTGTAATGTTTGAACTAGATTGGCCTTGTTCTGTTCTTAATTTGATCTAGCTTTTTTTTCTGTTTTCATATTGATTTAGTGCTTTTTAGGATTTCTTTTTAGGTACTCGTATATTTCTATCCTGATCTCAAGGATGTACCGAAGAGTTTTTCCTTGGTGGTGGTGGTGGTGGGTGGTGGTGGGGGGGGGGGGGGTAAAATTGTGAAAGTTTCAACTGAATTAACTCAAAATTCCCTGCACGTATCAAAGCAAAAAAAAAAAACCTTTTGACCTGTTAGATTTTTCTAACTGACTCAACTCAAAATTCGGAAGTATCAAAGCAAAAGGAAAAAAAAAAAACTTTGAACTTGTTGGATTTTTCCAACTCGCTTGACTGAAATGGTAAATTCTCCCGACTGCTGAGAGAAAAATGTCTACGGGGGGGGGGGAGTTGCCCCCCACGCCTATCGATACGTCCCTGCTTCATCTGCTGTTTTGCTTGTTTCCTTTGGTCTTTGGTCTTATTTTGGTATCTTGATTTTGATTTAACACATATATTCTTTATTTGATCTAGTCTAATGACATAGTCATTTCTGTCTTCATTTGTTGTTTTTTTTAGATATGTTTAACTTATTCAATTTCTTTATTTCGTCAGTTTAATTAATATTTCGTATTTCTTACTATTTCAGCCACAGGACTGAAGCTTTCTAAACTTTAAGATTTTTAGTTGTTTACAATCTTACTTTCAGAGCTTTGGTTACTGTTTTTCCGTAAATATTGTTAGATTTTAGTTATTTCTAGTCTTACTTCGTGTTTTCCCCCTTTCTTTTAGCCCTAATCATTAGTTGCATGTTTCATTTCTAGTTCTGAATTCAGAATTCTTCAGTCTTCTACCCCCCGGCTGGGCTAGGGGTCGACCTGTGCGCCGGTGCCAACCTTTTCCGCCCACATCGAGAGGTCCATTTCACCGCCCCCCAAGGTGGATTTTGAAGAAGGAAATGAGGCAAAACTTTGCGTATAGTTTGTGTACGTTGGTCCCAGAATTTGTGTACGCTCCCTTCCCCCACTATAAATGATCAAAGTTTGGGAGCTGGGGAAATGCTAGTCCTACAAGTTGAGTAGGAGGTCCGGAAATGGGAGCAAACATTTGTATACAATTTGTGTAACTTGTGTACGTTGGTACTAGAATTTGTGTTCGCTCCCTTCCCCCACTATGAAGATCAAAGTTTGAAGGGCTGGGGAAATGCGGCCCTCTCCAAGTTGAGTTGGAGGCCTGTAAATGGGGGCAAAAACTTGTAACCCCAGAATTTGTGTACCCTCCCTTCCCCCACTATAAAGATCGAAGTTTGAGAGGTGGGGAAATACTAGCCTCCCAAGTTGAATTGGAGGTCTGGAAAGGGGGGCAAAAATTTATGTATAATTTGTGTAATTTGGGTACGTTGGTCCCAGAAATTGTGTACGCTTCCTTTGCCCACGATAAACGATCAAAGTTTGGGAGCTGGGGAAATGCTAGCCCCCAAATTGAGTTGAAGGTCCGGGAATGGGGGGCAAACAATTGCGTACAATGTGTGTAACTTATGTATGTTGGTCCCAGAATTTGTGTACGCTCCCTTCTCCGGGGGGCTGGGGAAATGCTAGCCCCCAGGTTGAGTTGGAGTTCTGGAAATGGTGGGAAAAAATTGTGTATAATTTGTGTAAGTTGTCCCAGAATTTGTGTACGCTTTCTTCCCCCATAGTAAACGATCAACGTTTGGGAGGCTGGGGGAATGCTAGCCCTCCCCGACCAAGTTGAGTTGGAGGTCCGGGTATGAACGCAAAAATTGGTGTACGATTTGTGTAATTTGTATATCTACCTGGCAGAACATAACACATACGTAGAAATTGCAATATTAACACCGCCCTTTAAAGTGGAGCTTGACTGTCGGGAAGTGAGGTAAAAATTGGTGTACAATTTGTATAATTTGTGTATCCGCCTTCGGGAATTTGTGTACCCACTGTTCAATCCCTAGTGACCATATACTGGGAGACAGGACATAATACATGTAGAAATTGCAATACGAACACCCCCTCCCCTTAAAGTGCGATTTTCGAAAGAATTTCCATAATTTTTCCCAGTTAATGAGACGCGGTTTTCCTTGTATTTCTTCATAATACATTTGTTTTTGGGTTTAAGTAAGCTTCCCAACGATAATAATTCCTTCTCATTTGAAGTTCCCAAGTTGACGATACGTTCTAGCCCCTTGAAAGGTGGAGAAAATTCCCCCGCGACGAAACAAGACTGCCCGATCTTGATCCAGGGGGTTAGCATTTTCTCGCGCCCCCCAAACTTTGATCGTTTATAGACGGGGAAGGAAGCGTACACAAATTCTGGGACCAACGTACACAATTTACACAAATTATACATACATTTTTGCCCCCATTTCCAGACCTCCAACTCAACTTGGAGGGCTAGCATTTCCCCAGCTTCCAAATTTTGATCGTTTACAGTGGGAGACGGGAGCGCACACAAATTCTGGGACCAACGTACACAAATTACACAAATTATACACAAATTTTTGCCCTCATTTCCTTCTTCAAAATCCACATTGGAGGGGGCTGGTGAAATGGACCTCACATCGAGCCGCCGCCGATTGTGAAACCGATTGCGTGCGGTCGGCCGTACGGATAAAAAGTCTCAACAAAAATTTTTAATTTTAGTATTTTCCAGATTTCAAAAATAAAATCTGTTCTCTGAGCTCATCTGAAATGTATACGCCGCCACCGATTGTATTATCGGTGTATAAGTTCAGGGGGAGGGGCACTTTTTCTCAAAATTATTTAGATTTACACAAAAGTAGGTGTAATAACAAAGCGACCTGGAAAGTTTTCAAAATTCTCTTCCGTTATCCCCTTCCGAAAAATCCTAGCTACGCTAGCACTGCATATATATCCAGCAAACTACTTCAAATGGGACAGAAAGCAGGTATATTTTAAAGATAGAAGTATAAGCCACTCCGAGAATCGCCAAGTTCACTGTTGACACACCAGCTAGACTATAATGATACAATACCATGTCCAAAATTCTTGAGACCCCTTTCAAACCTGTCGCCAAAGTCCTTCATAAGCACCGCACGACAAACACATTAATTAAGATCTTATTTAGCATTTTACAAAATTGTTCGCTCAGATTGTTGATAAAATTTTTTGCGCGAAATTTTTCACCGAAAAGAGATGTTATAATCGGCGAAGACACTGTTAAAGTACTTTGCGGCGAACTTCGTTCATTATCTTGCATTGCTTTATGGTAATGCGAATTCTCGAGTCATATGAAGTTAATTAGACCAACTGAAAGACAAAAACCGAGTCTCCGTTACACAAAATGTAACATGTTAATTGCGTAAGAGTGAAACCGCATTACCATATTTGAAAACACCTTTCAATTAACCAGATTTACTATGTAAGAGGTAACTTTTATCAGTTATCTGAACTCTCCGTATGTAAGTAGCCATCATCAGACATTTTTTCCTTCTGCTTCGAAGAAAACTAGTCCACTTTTCAATTAACCTCTAGGTAACGTTTTGGCATACAATGATGTTAGGACACTGCAATTTACACCTGCTTCTCGAGTTCAATACGCTAATAAGAGGAACATTTGGGATATACAGACATTACCATAATTACCGCAAGTACAAAAATTCAAAAGGTTTAAGTAATTTTACCTTGTATTCAAGAAGGCCCTCTATACACTGTAGAAACTATTCTACTGAAAGCCAACCCCCCCCCCTTCGAAGAAGAACGTTGTTACAACCCGCAACACAAGACGATTACAGTCCAGAAGTCATAGGTGGATTATACAGGAGTACTAGGGAGGAAAACTAAGCCCAATAAGACTAAATTAGTCCCAAAAAATGACATAGTCCCCTTCATGGAAAAACTGAAATTTTAGTAAGTAGTTATTTCTACCCGATGCGCAAAATTCCGTCAGTCACCCAGGTATAACTACAGGGGAACTGAAGGTAGCTGACGGGTTTCTGGGTATGAGGGTAACTGAGAACTGCAAATGGGTAACTTTTCCACGGGTAACTAGAGGGTAACTAACACCGGCAGTTAACCAGATAACTAAAGAAGAACCAAGAGTAACTGACGTGTTTCTGAATAATCTGAGGGTGACTGACGGTTGCAAATGGGTAACTTACCCAGGTAATTGAAGGGAATCCAAGGTTAACTGACGGGTTTCTGGGTAATCGAAGGTAACTTTTTCGCGGGTTACTAGAGGGTAACTGATTATGCATCGGGTATATCAAGCAAAATACCGCTATACATTTGCACTAATTGCACTATTCGAACATAGGTGGCCTTTGCGGTAGTGGACTAGATGACCAAGCCCCCTCCTCCGATAAAACGTCGCCTTAGCAACGCTTTTCGGGAACTTTTGAAAATACTCAAAAGCCTTTTATTGGGGAGGGGTGACCTTTTTTGGTGAAGACAGCATCACTTGCTCTTCAGACCTCACAACCGAGGTCCACTTATCAAAAGGCCAGCTGCGAAGCTTTTCCAGGAATAATATTGGTTCTAAAAATAAAATTTGAAAGAACCCTCCCTCTAAGAAGTATGGCACACTTCAATGTCTACACAAGGCGGCGAATTATTTTCATCTTTTATTACAAGAAATGAGGATGAAGAAGACAAAGAAGAAAATTAAATGGCATAACACTCCTCCCTCTCAAAAAATGGACGTATGAAGTTTAAAACATTTTTCATCTTTTATTTTAGAAAATACTTGCATCTTACTCCCAAAATATCTTCATATCAAACAATGGAGGGAGGAATTTCAAGAGTGTTCTCCCCTTTTGTACAGAAAAAATGACACACGAACGTATTATAGGGTCTCTTCAAGCAAAAAATACGCTTTCATGTTTACAAAAGGTGAATGAAATTCAAATGTGTGTCTATCATCCCCCCGTCTTTTCCAAATGATACACCTAAATCCTCTGATTGTGAAGAACAAAAACGGTTTTTATTTAAAACAGCCACATAATAAGGTACGAAAATCATCGAATTGTATCAAATGACAGAGTAAGCTAAACGACATATTATGTTACCTGTTCCTTCCCATATTCAGCGACTTGAGTTTTATGTCACTTGGCTATTTGACCTATCAGCGTTCATATCCCGATGAATTTTATAAGGGGCGCTCCTATCAGATGGATGATATACAAAAAAAAAGAGCTGAGGATCTGAAAGAAATGATATCAGTAAAAGGTATTAAAAAGGGCCTACTTCGAACCTCCCTTCTGCCAATATCACTCATTAATGTTAACTCATATGAAAATAAGTTTTCTGATATGGCTTTCCCTTCTCCTCTGAAAATATCAGCACACGAACTTGATGAAACATCTACCGTTTAGAGAAAAGGGAAATGATGTGTTTTCTGGCCCAAAATATCGATACTTGAAAACACAAGACTTCAGATGGGTATTTTATCGTCCCCTTCTCTCCTACAAATAGAGCTTGACAGAAAAACTTGAGATACGTAAAATCAACTATCTGGGAGATTGAAATGTATTTCTAGAACACAAATATCTTCATTCGGAAAACAAGAATTTTCATAGGGGGATTTTACTTTTTAAGCCCCTCTCGCTACCACCAAAATGTTGGCATGCGAACTCGAAAAAATCATTCATCTTTGATATGGTAAAATTAGCCATTTTCTGTTTTCAACTGTGGAAAGAAAAACGTAACCATTTTCTTTTAGAAAAAATATAGCACATAAACGCCATCAAATATCAAATTTTCTATCTCTTATGTTCACAAGATTTACGCTTTCTCAGTCCAGAATATCTTTATTAGAGGAAAAGTCTTCAAATGAGCGTTTTTATTTTACCCCCTTCAGTCTTAAAGTAAGCATTTTCATCCCCCCCCCCCAAAAAAAAAGTACACAAACTCAGGAAATTCTTTTCTATTTTATATAATGACATTACAATTCTTTGGCCCAGCATATTTTATTTGAAAAATAGACCAATGGGTATTTTTTATTTAACCTCCCTTCCAACCACTTAAAAATTAGCCAACAAATTTGGGAAAATACGAATTATCTAATTCCATTTACACCGACTGCATTACGAAAAAAATTTAATCATTACATACCGTCTACGATGAACGCCCCTTCCCCCGCCTCATCAATAACGAAGATTCTCATCACGTACTTACAAAAATCACGTTGTTCCTTATTTGCCCCAGAATATTGTCATTAAGTGAAAAAAGTCTTTCAATACATAATTACTAGCCTCTAACTTCTCCCTAATCCCCAAAATACAAGAATCAGGGCATACACTTGAGAAATTCTTTATCGTATGTACACAAAAATTGTGCTTCTTTAGCTCACGATTTTTGATTAAGAAAAATTTCTGAAGGATATTTTCTATATTACTTCCTCACCCTTCTAAATAATTAAAAAAAAAAACCAGCCAACAAACTCGAGAATATTATTCATCCTTGAACGGGGGGGGGGGGGGGATAATGCATTTTCAATCATTAACAATGTCGACTGCATTCAGAAAATAGTTTCACTGTGATACTTATCCTCCCCAACCGAGAATTTCACAAAAAACCGTATACAACCCCCAGAACAATTTTCAACCGTTGTTTGCAAAAACTAAACCCAGAACATTTTCAACAAAAATAAAATCAGTCAAAAAATTTGAAAGTGGATCCCTTTTGTCTACTTCCCACTCTACCTTGTAACACACACGAGCTCGCATTCAATTTTTATTTCTATTTTTGGAGAATGATGCATAAGTGGTGGCTCCAAAATAAGGAAGGAAGGAGTTCAAGAAATAAAACTCAAAGCAAGAGTCGGTTTACAGGGTTTCGAGGTCACTAAATTGAATTTTGGGTCAATTTTTCGATTCAACCCCCTGGTGTGCCATAAAACGGAGCTGAGACCAAATAATGGCACACTTCTTGCAACGGTAATCAATTCATGAGTTTTCAAAGTCGCTGAACTCGATTTTGGGGCTAATTTTTTGATTTAAACCTCTTCCCGGGGTACGATTTTACAAATATGACGAAAGTTTGCGGACCTTCGAAGAGCACTCCACGTGGCTCGACTGAGCCTACGGGAGTCGTCCATGATCCTGGAATTCCCACGTGATGCACCGCTGAAGATCTCCCGACCTTGGGAAGGGGATGCGATTCAGGAATGCCACCACATGGCACATCTTGTGTTCCCACGCTTCTCATCCATTATCTCCCACAAACCCTCTCCTTACCCCTCCTTTCTCTACGTCATCGCCCCCTCTCTCTCCTCGTGTCTGTGTGGCTGTCTCTAGTTTATATTTTATTATTTTTAAAAAGTTAATAGTTTCCCCCAGTTTTGTATTCCCCCCCCCCGTCACCCGTAAATGGCCATATAGCCGTGTGGTGCCTATAAATAAATAAATAAATGACTATAATTTGATCTCCCCTAGAAGAGCTGCTGCAGCTACGCTGTGGACCCCCTGGGTAGGGCTCCCCTGTCGTCACCACCTGCCTACGTTGCCACACGGACCAAGACGAGGAGGTGAGGGGTGAGTGAAGAGGTGGCTCGTCCAGCTGTGGGGGACCTGAATTCCAGGCGAGTGCTCAGGGAGCGCGGACCTCGGTCAGTAGAGAACCCCATGGTGGCCTTTGCAGGACGCACGGACCGGTTGCGGCACGGCGAAATGGGGGCTTGTGCCCGGCCCCAAAGCGTCCGTCCGGCCACTGATGCGATACTCGAAAGGGTAGATTCTGGGGCCAGGGGTGCGGTGACATAGGGGTCACTTTGGCATGCATGCATCGCCACACGTCCCACCACACCATCATTTGATTTCCATCGCTAGACCTCATATGGTGGTACCTCCGTGGAGTTAGATTGAAAAAAATGAGACACAGAATCAAGTTCAGCGACCTCGAAACCCAATAAATCGAGTATCATCATGAAAAACCCACCACTATATAGTTACACTTCCCTTTGGTGGCACGCCAGGGGATCAGATCGAAAACTTTCCTCCAAAATTGAATACACCGACTTTGAGAATCAACAACTCGACTCGTATCTCCAAGTTCATTTTTTGAACCCTCTCTCTTCTCTCTTAGAGCCGACCCCTTAACCCATCATCCCAGATTGTAGAGTCATATTCTTTTTTATTGAATCGCCGTTATAAAAAATCTACAGAAAACTTGGAATACGAATTATTAAAGCATTTTGATACCGACAAAGTCAAGCTCTATGTATTTTTTCTACAAGAAGGGAGGGGCTCACGACACGTGTCGATAAAGGGGAGGGGCGAAGAAATTCCGATGGTCGTAAATAATGACCATCCTAATGAGTGTGTTTGAGTAAAGAGGGATTTTTTCAAAACTTAATCTTTTGATACTTTCAATTTTAAAAATTTCTTACAATTGAAATTTTTTATTCAATTAAAATATTTATTTGAAAACGTTCAGAATTACATCTCGTTCCTAATTTTACTCTCAACCCGAGCCCTGGAGTCCGCCCTTTCGAGTATTATCTCAGAGATGTCTGGAGGCTGTTAGGGCTGTCTTAGCCCTCTTCTCATCTTGCCGAAAAACTGGCCTATGTCGAAATGTACAGCGAGCTGCTATGTGGGTTCGAACTCGGGACCTCTGGGTTCTGAGACCAGAGCGCTATCCACTCGGCCAACCAGACCCCCAATTTCATCTACTTTTAGCACACGTTGATGACAACTCTATCACTTACTATGGTAATGACGTTTTCGGACTGGGTAGAGATTTTGGAAAAATCCTTACATACATCTCATGTTAACCTTCATGGCTCTTTGGACTCTGATTAATACAAATATTTTTCAAAAAATTCGAAAATTTAGTAGAGATACTTTCAAGTCATACGAAAAAATTTGGGGGATCATCACCCCAATTCCAAAAATATTTAAAATAAGGGACACCTTTATAGTATACACAAACGTATACTAATGAAATACTGACAGCTGGTTCACTTTTCATACTAAAATTAAGAATGGGGGCTAGAATTTCATTGACTCCCACCGATACAGGGGATATATACTAAAGAAATGAACAAGTTTACTAACTTATAAAGGGTAGCCGCTTTTTTTGGAATGATTTTCCCCAACTTTTCCTGGTTTTCCAGGCCAATTTTCCAAATTTTCCCTCGCATTTTTCCAGCTAATATTGTACACAGCTTTAATCAAATTTGGCATTCATTGAAGACAATTTTAGTAAAAAAAAAATGTCATTACACTTCACGCTGACATTTATTCTTTAATTTTCATTATTCTGAAAAAGTTTCCTGATTTTGATCAAAATTATTGCAATTCCTTGACTCCTCCCGGTTTTTCAGAAAAAGGCTACCCTATTATACTAACGAAATACTAACAACTGATACACTTTTTACCATAGTTTCAAAATAAGAGAGGGCTCTGAAATGAATATTCAAGAAGACTGAAAGATATCAGGTACATATCGGTTGTGTTTTAACTATGTAAATGAAGCATGAGGGGCCGAAGAATAAACCGAACACGAATAACGAGGGTTGGTACGTAGGGCAGGACAGTGGCACAGGACAAAACGTCCTAGTACAAGCTATAAAAATCTCTAATAAAAAGACACGCACATTTAAGAAAGGGTTACGCGAGGGGATGAAAACGGGGCCTCACACGTGCAAGCCTAAGGACGTCACAGGACTTGAACTGACTCACGGGCTCAGATGGGTGGCTAAGATATCTAAACTTTGTCTGATACACGAATGAAACGGTTCCACGTTTCAAGCGCTTTTTGATTCGCCAAAAACTTCTATTTTCGTGGAGTCATTCTCGCCCACCGAGTATACAAAAATTTACTTCCGGGGTCGCTGAAAATATAATTCGCGTATTGTTTTCAACGCGCAATATACAGGCAATACGTTACGTGTCACGTTAAAAGCCGATTATTTTTACACTCGTTAAAAGGGTAAGTAAGTACTTACCCTCTTGAAATGGTGTTTTAAAATATTGTAGCAATTGATTACCCTGTGACCCACACGACCCACGGGTCGCGAGATAGTAACAAAAAAAAATTGTTTTTATCTATAACGGTGTTTCTCAAGGGTAACCACCCTCTGACACGTTATACACTCTCGCAGTCTAACCAGAGAGGGTTGATACGCAAGTGGGAAACTGGTTTTAATGATTCCATGTATTATCGTCGCTCGTCAATATTCAATAAAGGCGTGACGATGATTTAGCGCATAACACCCTTTTCGATTTTCATTTTAGCGTGTTAGAATGTGAGTGAGTTTACAGACGTACAAAGAGTGTGATATGTGCGGTAACACCAGGGATGCTGAACCGCTGAAGTGCTTTCATTAGATATCATTTCACGGACAGAAATTCATTTTTTATTTGAACTAGATCACAACTGCGGTTCGGGGTTTCCGGTGAAAGTGAAAAGGCATTTGGCTCGACTGATTTTCACCTTCGGAGAGGATTCAAAAGCGAAAAGATACCACCAGCATAGCGCGACCAGCTACCCGGTAAAATTACATCGAAAATTAGGCAATCAAGAAAACAATTATTGGCATCACAGATTTTTTTGCAAATTATCGTTGATACTGGCCGTCTTAATCACCAGAAAGAACCCCCAGCAGCTGGGTGGTTTACTAATATTTTGTGGGGTTTAAGCCCACCTGGTTCATCGAATTCAGGGAAAAAGGTCTTTCGAATCAAAATTGTTCCTTGTGAGACCCCACATGAGAGTGGTTCCGTTCAGTTTTTTCCTATCGAAATAGGGGGATGGAATGCGACCTTTTTCTTTGCTATACAATTACAAAGGTCCTTACGGGGGGGAAATGTAGAATTTTCAACATTTTTTATGAACTACTGATTTCAACTAACATAAAGGAAGCTAGTTACTCTCGGACATGTTTTTCTACCATCCCTGCCATCCCTCTCCCACCACTCTATCCGTAGATATTATACTTTGGAATTTGTGTCTGTGTTTTTCAGCATGAGAAATGACTTTATATTACAACTTTTTAAAGCTTTCATAGCTCAATTCATCGAATTCGAATCTACAGTACCCGCTGAGAGAGTTGCAAAGTCACAGAATTCGATTTAGATATTGGATCTGCCTGTAAATTCAAAATGATGTCACCAAGGAGCGGCAGGCGCTTTGAGATTTCATATATTGCAAGTGGAATGTCGTTTCACAGATTTTCAAGGTCATTCAATTCGTTTCTAAAATCGTGGAATTCAGAGAAGAGGGGAGCACAGAAATGAAGAAGACTATAGGGGCAATACAGATAATATTACGCTGATTTTCAATATGACTGAACACAAAAATAAAACATGATAAAACACGACCAAATCGAACCAACAATGACCGGAGATGGCCAAAAATACCTAAACCAAATCGAAACAAAATTGATCAAAATTAAATCCGACTAAAAATTACAGAAAATGGTTAAGATGACAAAAGAGAACAAAAAACAATGAGAAAACAAAGACAAGTGAATACGTCCAAATCCGACCAAAGAAGACCACAAAAGACCAAAACTGAGGCAAACAACCCAACCCAGTAAATATATCAAACTGATGAACCGCTGGAAATAAACAAACGGCTAAACTATAGAACAGCCTGAATTTGACAATCAGCCCATAAAAGACAGACAGTCCAAAACTGACAAATAAGAAAAACTGCTGAGCCACTCCTCGACACTGACTAGCAATCCAAAACAGATACAGATCTAAAACTAGGAAACTCTCTAATAAAATTGATAAACCGTCCAAAAAGGACCACGAGCCACAAATAACAGGCCGAAAATTACAAATAGTTCATTATTGTGAAAAGCAGTAGAAACGAGACACGGAAGCTCAAAGTAATGCGTAAGAAATGTCCAGCGAAGTGGGCCTAATAATCAGGCGATTTGACGCACCTTTTCGTGCGCTACGGCAACTTTACTTGAGTAATTAATTAATCTTTCATAGTTACAATTTAATATGCCATACGTTTTTAAGCAGAATAGGGAGGGTAGGGGAAAGCTACAAATGAAGCAATTGGAAACAATGTCTAACTTTAACTCTTTCTTTTTTCGGCAGGACGTGCAGCCATTTGTATAATGCATAGGTGTCTATAAACATAAGTACAAAATTCTTCCATACTCGCCCGATCTAAAATTCGAGCAGCCTTACATAACTGACAGGGTGCGTATGGTGGACAAGACAGCCTCTCAGTTACATCACTCAATATGGTAGACGCGATAGCTCTTCAGTTACATCAGTCAGTATGGTAGACGAGACAGTCTCTCAGTTACACATCAGTCAATATCGCGATCGAGATAGCCTTCCAGTTACATCAGTCAGTATGATGGGCAAAACAGCCTCTCAGTTACATCAGTACAGCGGGCATGATAGCCCTTCAGTTAAATCAGTTAGTATGGTGAGCAAGATAGCCTCTCAGTTACATGAGTCAATATGAGGGGCGCAACGGCCCTTCAGTTACATCTGTGAGTATAGTGGGCGAGACAGCCACTCAGTTACATCAGTTAGCATCGGGGACGTACCAAAGAGTTTTTCCTTTTTCCTTGGAGGGGGGGGGGGGCAAAAATGGTGAAAGTCCCAAACTGATTCAACTAAGAATTTCCAAATATTAAGCAAAAAAAAAAAAAAAAAAAAAAAAAACCTTTAACTTGTTGGATTTACCCAACTTCTCAAATCAATTCCCAAGTATCAAAGCAAAAAAAAAAAATTTAACTTGTTGGATTTTTTCAACTCCGCTTGACTTAAACGGTAAATTTTCCCAACTGCTGAGCGAAAAATTCCTACAGTAGGCTAAGTTGCCCCCTACTCTCTATTGATACGTCCCTGTTGTTAACATGGTGACAGTGCCGGATTAAGGAATTTGGCGCCCCAAGCACTATAGGAGACTGAAGGCAGCGTGCCTTTAATAGAGGTATTCTTTATATAGGCTGTCAGTATATATATTTTACAGGATTTCTGAACAACCTTTTTCTTTACAAGTTCACAATCACAGAAAATCGATGATGTTTTGAGGAATTTATGACTTTGCAACGCACTCCCAACATTCCTCCAGTCTGTAAACCCTTCAGTCTCTGTAAGTGAAGTGCCCCCGAATAATCTACATAGAGCACAGAATAGCGCTTTTTTAGCACAGGAGTATACCAAGTACTTTCTATTCTGTACTTCTCCATTTGCCAACTTCCTCTTAAAATGACCCTCATTCAAAGATCTAATTTTTTAAAATTGTGGATAAAACGTTTTAGTTGACATAAAATTTTTTCTATCTATATTTTGGTCAATTTCCTTTGAAAGTAGAAAATCAATTGTTTTATCATTGGTTACCCAATTTGCTGGATCCGAGCTGGTTACACTGCAGCTCACAGAAGTCACAGGTAGAGACAGTCAGGGTGGAGATAGTCCAAAGTTGAGTCGGAAATATGTTTCTCATATTTAGAGAGCTGGGTAAATAATGATGAACTACTGTCGGAGGATTGGCAGGGCTCTTTCACATTTCAAACTTGGAAACTCAAGTCTTGGCTATCCGAGGAACTACTTGCTCAAAATTTGCGGCTCCTAGAATCTGCCGCTCCAAACACGTGCTTGGTGGGCTTATAGGTTAATCCGGCACTGCATGGTGGGCGCGATAGCCCTTCAGTTACATCAGTCAGTATAGTAGACAAGATAGCCTCTCAGTTACGTGTCAGTTTATATCACGAGCCGGATAGCCGTTCAGCTACACCAGTCAGTATAGTGGGCAAAACAGCCTCTCAGTTACATCAATCAGTATGGTGGGCGCGATAGCTCTTCAGTTACATCAGAGATATGGTGGGCAAGACAGCCTCTCAGCTGCATGAGTCAATATGATGGGCGCCACAGCCTTAAGTTACATCAGTGAGTATGGTCAGAAACGAAGTTTGACTTTCTGCTGGGGAGGGGGGGGGGGAGAGAAGAAAAATTTGCCAACAATTATTTTTTGAAAACTAAAAATTCTCAGACAATTTTTTTTTAAAGTTGAAAATTTCCCGATTTTTCAATCCAAATATTTTTTAATGAACAGTTTCAAAACTTGCCGACTGTCAAATTGGTAGGGATGTTTCACCCTCCCCCTATAATTTCGTCCATGCAAATGCAGATTAGAACCTTATCCCCAAGCACTCACATTTGCGCACATGAACATACCTTAGTCTGGGAGAGGAACAAACAATTTCCTTTGCACATTAAGGTGGTCGTTATTTACTCTCGGTGATATTTTTTCCTGAATTTCCTCTAATTCGTCTCCTAAACTGGTTCCAATAAATAAATAAAATTAATAATAATAAAAATAATAATAAAACCTACAAAGTCTTAGGTTGATTGGATTAAGGGAATCCGTGCCACAAGCTCCCGCTCATTCTTATGGGAGAAACACATGGAGTCTTGATGTTTGTTCCAGACTAAATTTCCCTCCTATATATTCACCAGAACCAAAGCCCGTAAATTAAACAATAGAACATTTGCTATCGGATTCAGCTTGTGACATTGGAAAATAAGTCTTTCGCTTTCAACTTTTAGATTTTAATAAAATGTTAAACTTACTCAAATTTCAAGCTCTAGGTCAAACAGAGAATCTAATAAAAGCATAATAGTCATTGAAATTCGAAATTCAACATTTGCTACCGACTTTCAGATTTTCGAAATGTCTTCCACAGTTTGGGGAGGTGGAGAAGAAGAATATGCTGAAATTTTTTTAAACTAAAAATTCGCAAAAAAATTTTCTTTAAATTAAAAATTTGCCGATTGTTTGATTGAAAAAAAAACAATCATTCATAAAAAATGAAAAATTAAAACGAACAATTTCAAAATTTGGCGACTGTCAAATTATTGAGGGGGGTGTCAACCCCACCCTCTATAATTTCGCCCCTGAGTATGGTGGGTGAGACAGCCTCTCAGTTACATCAATCAGTATATGGTGGGCAAAATAGTGTTTCTCAGTTAGTTATATCAGTGTAGGCGGCGAAGGTGGTAATAGCTGATCAGGGGTGGGATTCCAAGACCCGAAAACAAGATGAAAAGAGAAGCGGGAGAATTTTACGCCCCTAATGTCGCACGTCCGTACCAGTAGGCTGAAGCATAAAAGTAGCTCGCCCTTCACGATACTAACTGTGCGTGAGTTCAAAGAGCGCCGCGACGCTCGAACTATTACTCGGTTAAGTTCGTAGTAACAACGACGCCAAAAATCAAGATTGCACCTTCCGCCGTATAATAATCAAGAGATAACGGTACGAAAGCTGCAATTTATTGATAACCTTCACGAGAATATAAACGTATTGCTCGCTAGTTTATCTGCGAGTACCTAAAGTACATCGCAACCGTTAATAATCAGTTAGTATATGGTGGGCAAAATAGCCTCACAGTTGCATCAGTCAGTATGGTGAGTAAGATAACCTTTTGGCTACATCAGTCAGCGCTCAGTTAAATCAGTTAGTATGGTGGATGTGACAGACTTTCAGTTACATCAGTCATGGTGGACAAGGCAATGCAGTCTCTCAGTTAGGTCAGTGAGTATGGTGGGCAAGACAGCCTCTCAGTTAATTAGTTAGCATAATGGGCAAGATAGCTTCTCAGTTACATCAATCAGTATATGAGGCAGTTTCTACAAAAGGGGTTACAATTTTGAGTTACAGACAGTACGTTGTACATAATAAGAGGAACGAGCCATCGGCTAGATTTCTAGCGTTTTTTGTTCTAGAGATACAAGTGGTCAAAGATGAGTGTAATGAGAACGCGCGAAAACACGTTTTGGGGAAAAACGCATTTAAAGTTAGACACACCTTTTTCTCCCACTCCGTCAAGCGGCCCTAACTCGCCCAAACTCGCCGCGGAATCACGTTACCAGCCTCAACAAGGGTTTGTTGGAAAGGTAATTTTTCGCTCTTCTGCGTGGTAACAATTCAGAACATCAGATTTATTTGTGAGCTCCGAAAAACCACAAAGAAGCAAACGCAGACATTCGCATTCTTTTCTCATTTTCTTTCATAATTCTCTTTCACCCTCTCCCTCTACTCTCTCATGCGCTTAAATTTTGTCTCTTCGTTATTGCGATATTTTTTCTATAGAAATCAACCAAAATCTCAAAATTAGTTTTTCCGCCAAAAAATTGCGTTTTCTGAGACTTTGATCGATTGACAAAGTTACCCCTTTTTATAGAAACTGCCACATATGGTGGGCGAAATAGTGTCTCTCAGTTATATCAGTTAGTATGGCGAGCGAGATAGCCTCACAGTTGCATCTGTCAGTATGATGAGTAAGATAACCTTTCGGCTACATCAGTCAGTATGGTGGGCAAGGTAGCCGCTTAGTTAAATCAGTTAGTATGGTGGACGTGACAGACTTTCAGTTACATCAGTCATGGTGAACAAGCAGTATGGTGGGCGAGACAACCTCTCAGTTACATTAATTAGTATAGTGGGCGAGATAGCCCCTCAGTTACATCAGTTTGCATCGTGGGTAAGACAGCCTCTCACTTAAATCAGTCAGTATGACGAGCGCAATAGCCCTTCAGTGACATCAATTAGTACGGTGGGCAAGACAGCATCTCAGTTACACCAGTCAGTATAAAGTGGATGAGGTATCCATTCAGTTATATCAGTCAGGACAATGGGTGAGATAGCCTTTCAGTTACATTATGGAGGATGAGATAACCTTTCACTTATATCAGTCTGTATGAAAGCCTTTCAGTTACTTCAGTCAGTATAGCGAGATAACCTTTTAGTTACGTCAGTCAGTATGGTGAAGACGAAGTCTCACATACACTTCACATCCTTATCATGATCTTTCGACATCTTAACATGACTGGGACTCAATCACGACGGCAGTATAGGTAATTACAGTCAACACTCACACACCAGATATGTACGGAGAATAACGAGCGTAAAAATCGGATTAATGTCACTATCTCGCTACATTAAAATTAGATCGGCTGGTCTGATCAATTACGAATAATATAATAGCGTCTGACGCGCCGCGTTTGGTCTTCATTCCAGCCCGAAACAAAAGTATAAATAAGATCGTCCCCGGTGTAACTTTTCGGTTTACTGGTATTCGAAAACGGTTTTCTTTCTGGTTTAGTTGGGATTTAGCTAGATAGACTTACATAGTTGATCTGGTTACATCTGTGCGCCACATACCTGGTGTGAAATGACATGGCGCGCGAACGAAAAATTTCCTGACGAGCTCGATTTATAAATAAATTACCTGGAGCACAGCGCCACGTTACACGTCGCACCAAGGTACACGGTACGCGGTACGCGCGCGTTCATAGAAAAGAAAAATACCTGTTTTTTTTTTTTTTTTCACTCCTCGAATCAAATATTCGTCGTGCACAACTTCCATTGGTGGTAATTCGTACGTGAACGATATAGACTCAGACGAGCGGGATAATGTATTCGAGGAAGAAAAAATCATTATGCATAGGTAGGCCTATACGCGAGTCGGAATAATTTACCGTTTCGAAGGCGATATACGGCAAGGGTCGGATTTAAGCGCTGTAATTGGCTTTCAGTGTCGGTGGCTTTTGATAGTTGGCGATCGACCACGATACAAGCTACCCAGTACCCATTACAGGTGTGTAAATCTCTGCGGTTTACCTTGACATTGCGTCGTCGCGCGCCACCGACCAAATAATTTCGCAAGTTTTGCTCTTTCAGTCGCCGAGAATCAGCGATGGCGTCCGCCGACAACGCCATCTACGCTGGCGAATTCATGTCGGCCGACGCGTCCATCCCAGAAAAGGGTGCCTTATTTGGGTGCCACCTCATACAACTCCTCGGCAATGTTCAAACACAATCGTCGGGAGGGCCGAAATACAAAAACTATACAAGAGACATTTCATCAAGCGGCTGGTCATATGAAATTTATAATCGCCGTTTTACCTACGGTGTAGCTCGGTAATTAAATCATTCTTTACTTACTCGACACACAGCAGCAGCGCATCCGCGAGTAATTAAAAAGCAAATAGTACATTATTTAATTATACGGAATTAACATACGCACGGTTGAAACTGACCAAATTCCTTGCATTCTATGCGCCTCTGTCTATCGACCAGCGGAGAAGACTTCCACGAAACGCCGACACTGACTAAGTGAGTCGCAGCCAGATTCGGTTATTTATTTTCTGGTTCTACATTCCCGAACTTTAAAATGCGTTTTTCCGTTATCATCCTATAGACACACCGTGACGGTTTCATCTTACTTTCTTTTTGACAAAAATTGTCCTGTCCGTATAAATATAGATGTTTCCCCAATATCGAAGATCGACTCTAACCGTAAAGTATACATACATTATTTATCGAAATCGATTTCACAAATTGCTCGTCAGATAGGCCTGCATACACTTTCGGAGTATTCGGTTTCATCGTTATACCTCGAACAGTCGCAGGAGGTCCGTTTTTACAGCGCACAGGGCGGGGGCGATGATTATCTGAATGCCCTGTTGAATTACATTCCAACTTCGTTGCACTTCTTTCGATTTTTTATTGCAGTAGAAGTAAGAACGAAAGAAAAGCTGTCAATTATTCACGTTGTCAAGTCTCGTATATTCTATTTGAAATTGAAAGTTCAAAAACAAAAGGTAAATGTCAGCTTATTCGATTTTGAGCTTCCGATCTGCAAAATCAGCGTTAAAAGACACTCTTGACACCATTTTTGAGTCAAAATAGTGTCGGTCCTTGACAATCACGTAGGCGTCGTCCATTTGTATAACAGAATTGATCGGTCAAAAGTGTGTCAAGAAGTCAAAAGAGCGTCAGAGTGCTCTGATTGGTTAAATGATTGTCAAAATGTCAAAATACTGCGTAGAAATTCGCAAAATTGACGCAGGTCAAAATTATGTCAACCCTTGCAGATCGGGCTTGTTTTCAAACCCTAAGATTCTCGAATTAGTAAGCATACAAGTTAATGGGCTCTAGCTCTTTGTCACTTTGCAGCCCAACCCACTTCCAGCAAAATTCAATCAGCTCCCATCTCGGAGTTTTGCTTCTCGCTTGCACAGCGATTCGGTGGCATGACTTTTTTTTCGTCCATTCATCTTCCTAGTCAGCTATCCATTAAGTAATGCTGGATTTACACAAGCGGCCAATGCAACCGACCATCGTCTAAAATGCTAAAAGAAAAATGAAGTTAAAAAAGAAAAGAAAGAACAGAGAAGAAATGAAAGAAAAAATTACTGAAAAACCTCAATTCTTTGTTTTCGCCTGAATAAGTATTAAGCTTATTTGTCAGATCTGCTGCGATCTCATAATCTTCCTCGACTTACGTCTCAACTTGTTGAACAAAAATGTGTGGCAACACTTCAATTCGCTAATATTTTGCGTTACCGAAGTCTAAACTTATCCTTATTAAGTCTCTGAGTCAATCTTCATAAAACGTAATGACAAATTTTAATCTGAACAAATCATTACTGAGCCAAACAAGTTTCAACACCTCAATTATTTACCAATCTACAAATCCATCAATTTACCGATCCCAGGAATTCGGGTGCAGATGAGCCTAGACAGAAGGGGAAACTTTGCCTAGGCCGATCCAAAACAGTAGGAAAGGGCCGGATCATCAATTAGAAATTTTGTTCGACCACCAAGTAGTCGCACTCGACACTAAAAGGGGACAGGGAAGCCGACTAAGAATGTGCTTCGTTAAGGTTCATACTGACCATAGTCCGCCTCTCAAGAACCCATAGACTCACAGAATTGTAAGTACGTCTGCTGGAGTCTCGGAGAATCTCAACAGATCTTGAACAAGTATTGAAGCGGCTTGAAAGTACTAAACAAACTTTGATGAATCCTGAACAAGTCTGGAGGAATCTTAAAGAGTAAAGTGTTTTAAACGCGTGGTGGGAGGTCTTCAAAAGTTCTATTCAGGTCAGGAAGCATCACAATCTAACCAAAAACTACTATAAGTGACCAAAAATGAACAGGAACGGCCAAATGCGACCAACGACTTACAAACTAGGAAGACCAAACCATAAATTTAAAAAAATGAATAAATAAAATTTATCTATTTAAGTTCGACCAAAAATGATCCGAAACGAGTGAAACTCAACAAAAATGAGCAATACTGGCGATCAGGGGCGAAACTATAGGGGTGTATGGGGGTTTATACTCCCCCTCACACAGTAATTTGGCAGTCGTTAAAATTTGAAACTGTTCATTTGAATTTTTCATTTTTTATGAATGTTTGTTTGTTTGTTTATTTTATTTAATTAAAAAATATTTCGATTAGAAAATCGATAATTTTTTTTAAATTTTGCCGGAGAATTTTTAGTTGAAAAAAATATTGGTCGGCAATTTTTTTTTCTCCGCCTCCTCAAACTGAAAATTAAATTTCATTTCTAAAAATGAAGTACCCTGGACTCCCGTCAGAGACTAGTCAGTCAAAAGTCGAAGGTTTCAAGCTGAATATCAAAAGTTATCTGAAAGGTTGAAACTTCGAAAATCTAAAAGTCGGTAGCAAACAATGAATTTCGAATTTCAATTACTATTCTTTTTGTACTAGATTCTCAGTTTGATCTCTAGAGCGTGAAATTTGAACATTTTACTAAAATCCAAAAGTAGAGAGGAAATTACTTATTTTCCAATGTCACAAGCTGAATCTGATTGCAAATGTTCTGTTGTTTGGTCCGGGTGAATATAGGAGAGAAATTTAGTCTGAAACGAAAGTCAAAACTCCATGTGTTTTTCCCATATATAACAACAAAAGGGAGCTTGTGGCACGGATTCCTCTGATTCGATCGACCTGAAACTTTGTAGTTTGTTTTTTTATTTTATTTTGTTCGAACCAATTTAGGAGACAAATCAGAGGAAATTCAGAAAAAAAAGATCACCAAGAGTAAATAACGACCACCTTAATGTGTAAAGTAAGTAGCGTGTTCCTCTCAAGTATTCCTAACATCCTTCCAGCTTACCCTTCCAGACTAGGGTATGCTCATGTGCGCAAATGTGAGTGCTTGGGGGATAAGGTTCCAATCTGCATTTGCAGGGATGGAATTATGGGGGGAGGTGAGGTGAAACACACCCCAATAATTTGGCAGTCGGCAAATTTTGAGACTATTTATTTAGATTTTTCATTTTCTAAGAATATTTGTTTGTTTATTTGTTTATTATTACTACTTTTTTTCAATTAGAAAATATTTTGATTGAAAAATCGGCAAATTTTCATATTAAAAAATTTTGTTGGCGAATTTTTAGTTTTCAAAAAATATTTGCCTGCAAATTTTCCTTCTCCACCCCCCACCCCCCTAACTGAAAGTCAAGTTTCGTCCCTGCTGGCAATTAGCCCAAAAGTATACAGGCTTAAACCATCTCAAGAATATTGGGTACCTAGTCCAGTATGGTCCAACGGTTCAAAATTTAAAAAGAGCAAATCTAACTAAAACGAATAGAAATAAACAAAACCAAATTCAGAAAATGAATGACCAACAGGGCCGCAGTGAAGCTAAGCGTATCGGAAGGGGAGAAGAGACGAATTTTTCAAAAACAATCTGAACATGAATGGCAATTCGAGGCTTAGCGGCGCGCTAACTGCATTGGATGAGAGGGCAGACGAATTTCGTAAGTAAAGGTTTCGCTCGCGAAAAGAACGTGAGTTTTTTTAATGATTTGAGTCGCAAAAATTTTTTGCACTTTTGGCGTTAGAGGATTTTTCCAACTTAAACGGTATTTCCCCAACTTTTTTCAACAAAGCCGACGAGAAGAAAATGTTTCCCTTCCGTTCAGTCGCTACGCCCCTCATAAAGCGACACAAAAACTAGCTCAGACTGGCCATAAAGGACTCAAAAAATCCGGATAATATACAACTGAACACAACCGTGACTAACTAAAAACGATTATAAACGTACAAAAATTCCTAAAAATTTTCAGCTAGTCCCTTGTGGCAATATCGAGGTAGAAGTTATCGTCAATATGACAACAGAAATCAATTTAGCGACTCGAATACCCATCCACCATCCTGTCCAGATATAAATAAAGCTAATTTCACTCATTTCTAAAATTCAGATGAAATTCGCTGTAATGATAATCGAACTACCAAGTTACTTATATGTAAAGCTCTATTTTAAAATTTACTTGCCTTGGGTCATGAAGGAATTTTAATATTTTCAACGAAATTCGGCACAGTTTATTTTTATTCTCAAATGCTACATTTTAGCCGTACCCGACCTCTCACCCTATTATTCGGTCAGTTACATCATTTCTTGTAATTTTTCCCATAAGAGCAATATAATTTATTTAATTAGTGAATAATTTCTTCGAAAGAGATCTGTGATTCAGATGACATTTTTCTTTACTAGACCCCATTGAGCGACCGATCCCCTCCTCCCTCACATTTCGAGACTTGATACTGAGAAATCAATTTTAATCACGTCAAGAGTGTAATTTTGGCTTTTGAAGACTAAATCGAAGACTCAAGAGAAATCTGATGAAATTTTCGAGTTTAGATACCCAGGAAATCCATAAGTTGATTTGACTCGATTTTCCAAGAAAAATCTATTTTGGTAAACAGTCAATTCTGACTAATGGGGTTCATTCAAATTGCAGTTCGACAAGGAAACTGATAGGAGTTTCCGAACACAGCGACGCGAGAAACGCTCCCTATTTTGATACATATAATTTGATTTTTCAAGAAGAGTCAAATTTAAACACTGTAAGTCTCCAATTTAAATTCTGGAACTCCATATTATTAGGAAGAATAGTCTGGTAAAATTTTCGGAATCTGCGACCCAAAAAACGTTATTTTGAAGATTTTTCTACGAAACATTTCAAGTTAGCGGCGAGTACTAGTCCCGTTTTAGGAGTGAGAAATTTTTTTGCCGATATAGGAACTAGATCTTTATTAGAGATGCCGAAAGGAGGAAAAATAATGTGATTCTTTCATTATTTTTTTCATTCAGGAATAAGCCTATCTCCATGCATTTTTAGCGGGAAAAAAGGCTAAGTGAACTGCACCTCCAACTGCCAGTTGAAAACCCTGGTGTGTTGAACATCGATCCGACTTCGGAATAAAAGATAAAGTTGGGGAGGGGGCTATCATTCTGCAGCCAGTACAGATTAATAATGGTCTCTATTTGTGCTCGCTGATGAGACATTACAATATTATATCTTTGTATCAAGGCGTCTACAAGAATGGAAAAATATAAATTCCTGACTTTTTCCAAACTTATTTTTTCTCTTCTTTAAACCTTTTACAGTATAGACAGTATATATGTATGTTTATACTACTAGACGCTATGGTTAAAATGAACTGAAATTTGAAGTTAATTTTTGGGTGAAAGCATTAGGAAGGTGTACACAGATATACATATAGAGTGCTGAAGTAAAATTAAACGACGAAAAAATTTTTCCGTGAGTTCATTCTTTGTTTTTTTTTCAAGCTTCTTAAAAATATTGTTGAACTTCCTGACTATTTACAAACTTCCTGACCTACTTTTCAAATTCCTGACTTTTTCCAAATTTTCCAAACCTGTAGACACCTTGTATATGCACCAGCCCATCACCTGAAACAGTTCTATAATTCTTTCTAGTCAATTTCATTTCAATTTTTGAAAGAATTAGCCGGACCGAACTTTGAAGATTTAGGCTACAGCCAGCCAGGAAATTTCCGGCCGTCCCGAAGGGCATGTCCAATAAACATTTATACGAACCTATTAATTTCTCTGTCAGGTTAACTCGAATAGAAAAGAATCATTAGGGATGAAATTTATAGGAGAGATAAAGAACTATTAGTACAAGAACTGTATATTATAGCTTTTGGTTGAAATCGTGTCCAGATTTACGCGGATTTTCTCCGACATTCTCCGAGCCAGTGAAGCCACGATACATCTTGGCGGGGAAAAAAAAGGAAACATAGTCCGAGTACTTCGCTAGCGTTCAGACGAAAATGAGCCCGTAAAGTGACGATACACGCTGGTGGGTAAAAAGGGATACAGTCCGGATACTTTCTTGTCTGCTTTGGCTTAGATCGAGTCCGTCAAGGGACGATACAACAAGCAGTCAACAACGGGGGTAGTGCGTTCCGACACCTCCGCAGTACATCATAATGAACAAACGAGTCTTAGAAAAGGGACCCAAATACAATGGTATTCTGAATCTTTCTTCACGGATGTTTTCTTATGTTGGTCACGATGCTCTACCAGGAAAATGTCCTTACACTTAATGGTTATTAAGTTAGTTGTATATTATCGATATTTGCCAATACGAATATGAATCGATGATATACGCTCGAAGAATAAGAATGGTTGAATTTTGAATTTATAGTCATATAAGTCGCTTTCGAGGAGAGGGGAGGCTTTCATGCTGGCGTTCATTTTCGCACAAGGACGGTGAATGAAGCATGCATTCCTACAAATACAACGGAAGGACGTAATTTTTGCAATTTTCCTCTCAGAAAGCATTTTTTTCTTTCCCGGGAGAAATGCATTACGGAAGTTTTTTCTGATCGAGAGGAGGGGGTAAGAAGATACCACTTTCTTGGTGTCCACCCGTGTTTTTTTTCTTCGGAAGACAGGGAGAGGGATATCTTTTAAAAAGAGATAGAAATGTTTGGTGTAAATTTTTCCGACTTTTGTGAAAGGCGCAAAATTATTTTCCAAGTTGACTGTTCCGTGTGAAGACGGAACAGCTAATGGAATATCCTGATGAATGGGTTATTATCCATCAAGAGTTCAAGTCTTCGCTAACGGATAATATTTACTTCGAAAATTCACCGCACTTTTCATGATTAGATTTGAAGGGGGAGAGGAATGCTTAGACCATTTTTGTCAGTTAGGAAAATAATATGCTTTGTTTAGAACGGGAATGGAAAGAAAAGAGAAAGAGGTGATAGTCCAAGTTCATACGAACCAGGCCCGTAGCCAGCCATCTGTGGTAGGGGGAGCTGACTGTTTACCAGGAGGGCTTGAGGATACACATAGTATATAACGTGAAGATTTCTACAAGGCAGTGGTGTAGCCAAAGGGGAGGGGGCGAAGGGGGCGAGTGCCCCTGAGGCACCTGAAATTGAATGTAAAATATGCTAAATGAGCAATATTTTGCTTTTAAAACACGTTTTTTCGAAAAATTTTTGCTCGAGATAAGATAGTCCTCTAATATTGGCGATTTTTAAAAAAATACCTCAGTTTTTGACTTTTTTCCTCTGAAAATATTACTTTGCCGCCCCCCCCTTGGGAAAATCATGGCTTCACCACCGATTGAATTTGGTCTCAAAATTCATAATCAAAACTGGTGATTCAACTTACCGACAACCCATTGAAAAAAAATTGAATATATCGCATGAAAAAATATCAAACACTTTTACAACGATCAAATTTTCGAACTTTTGGAAGTAAAAAAATTCTATTTTCTATCAGTTCTCAAACAGCCATTCAGGCACCTTGCCATCGATACTCAATGTGAACTGGATCGCGAGGCTACCACTGTGCATGTTTATGAATTTTAATGTGACACAGGAAAAAGGTCTGCGTCTAAAGCTACTGGTTGAACACTCAGGCCCTATTCTTGTGACACATCACACAAAAAAGTACGACGAACACACGATTCGTAATATTTTAAAGCAAAATCAGTGTTGCCAAGTTTATAAACATTAAAATGTAGTGGAAAGAATAGTATTGAACAAAAATAGCGAGAAAAATACATAATATAAGGAATTCGTTATTTTTATTCACAAAATTTTGCCAGGGGGTTCCGGCAACGCTCACTAAGCACCCCTTCGATAACGCAAGATGGAATTAGTACGACGAAATAAAGAGAATGGAATTAGCTAAGACAACTTTTCCGAAACGGGGACATATTCAGGGCAAATATAGATTCAAAAGTAAGACTGAGACTTCTTCAAAAGTATATCTGGAGTATAGCGCTGTATGGATGTGAGACCTGGACTATAGGCATACCAGAAAGAAAAATGATAGAAGCTTTTGAAATGTGGTTTTATTGGAGAATGTTGAAAACCAGGCGGACAGAAAAGATTAGGAATGAGGAAGTATTGAGGCAAATAGCAAGGAAAAGAGAAATTTAGAATATAATCGCAAAGAAAAGATTTGTTATTATATAAAACATGCAGGGACATTGTTATTACTGCTAGAGGGAATGGTTGAGAGAAAGAACAGGAAAGGAAGGCGAAAAATGAGCTATGAAGAGCAAATAATGAAGGCATATAAAGTGTAAATCTTTCTCAGAAATGAAAAGATTAGCACAGGAGAGAAAGAAGTGTAGAGTGTAGATACGCAACCTACCTAGTCGAGAGATTGAGGACAATTGGGACTCGGAATCGAAGTGGCTGACATCTAGCGGATGTTTTGCGAACCCTCATTGAGTGATCTTGGAGAAAAATGGAGCGCGCGTAGAAATCATTGTATTTCTTATGAGACAAAGGGCCTTTTTCCATGCAGTCAGAACATCATGCCGGTAACTGATAAGAAGCTGATAAGGCATTTTTAATTTGTTATACTTCACCGCACTTCTATTAATTTTCTTATCTGACACATTAAATTTTTAATCGCAAGTTCGAATATGTAGCTTCCTACAGTTCAAATTTGAAGCATGTCCGTCATTTCTTCATTTTATAATGATTTTTTGAAAAACGCGTATTTCCCATTTACGGCAATGTTATTTCCGTCTGTGATCATTCATAATCCTTCATTAGGAAGTGCACATTCGCGCTCCTACATTCCGTTCAACATCCCAATAACGACAACGATGAACCAACAGTAATCCACTGTTTCTGAGGACACACTGCATGAGCGAAAAGAAGACGTAATTTTTGTATTTAAAATGAGTAGGATAACTCAGAGGCGTGATTATTACTCAGTTGTTAAGAAGGGAAAATGCTTTAATTTACTCTTGCGTGAGGAATATTTTTTCAAGGCCCTAAATATGTTTCGTATTATTCACTATTATTACTTTTAAAATTTCGGTACGGATCAACGAAATCCAAATTTCACAGCATTTTTTATGCTGGTTCAAGGAACAACGCCGCTTTAGGTCTGCACATTTTTCGAGTTTTATACAAGAGGGGGGTTTAGTCCGGGCCGCAGCGAGGCATTCAAAATCGCAGAAATGAGAGAGAATTTGTAGAAAAAGCACCTGTATTTAATTTGACTGAATAGCAGAAGTAAGTTTCAATGCGGGAAAAAAGGACAATGGGTAAAAAGAAGAGCGCGGCTTGGAAAAGATCACGTACAGGAAGTACAGGTATGCAGATGACAAAAGACGCTCCTCAGAGTGAAAAGTAGCCAGGCAAGACGAAATGTATACTAGAGAGGAGGTCACCGCAGGCATGGACCCAAGGTACGCCTTTGTTCAAAAATCCATTTTGCGGTCCAGAAAAGGTTTTCACAGAATACACTAAGTGTTTTCTCAGTAAAGCTTTCTACTTTTGACTGCGTCTGGAACAAATTTTTTCCAACCATTAAAGGGCTTCACTAAAGCCAACAGAAAAATACTGAGTCCATAGTATAATACTCTTCTTCAAATACAAAAACCAAACGGATAGAAAAGATCAGAAATGAAGAAGTATCGAGACCAATAGGAAAGAAAAAGGAAATTGAGAATATAATTGTGAAGAGAAGAGTTAAAATGATAGATCATAGTATAAAGCATCCAGGGATATTGTTATTATTGCTAGAGGGAATGGTTAAGCGAAAGAACTAGAAAGGTAAAGATTAGAGAATGAGTTATGAAGAGCAGGTAATGAAGGAACAAAGTGTGAGTCCTTTCCCGAAATGAAAAGATCAGCCCAGGAGAGAAAAAAGTGGAGAAACGTAACTAGGGCTCTATAAGTATAGGTAGAGTAACGAGACGGTTTTGGGGCCAACGTTGCGCGCTAAATACACGTAGCCTTATGGAGTTTTCACGGATTTTTTCATTTGCCGTTGAATATTTCGAAAAATATCGAAATCAAAGGTAGAATGAGAGAGAATAAAAATTGTAGCCCATAAAATTTTCTTTTAGTTGAGCCCATTTAAAGGAAAATCCATACCGCGACTTTCGAATTACGGTATTCTAAAGTTGAAAGTTTATTTCCTGCGTCGTTCATCATGTGCGCAAATTAAGGAGACGCGTAGCGTCTATACACTCTTGTATTTATTTTCATTTTTCAATTTTTCATCATACAGAGGCGTAGCTTCAGGGGGGCATGGGGGCACGTACCCCCCCCCCCCCCAATATTTTTACATTAGGTTATAATAAAGGAATATCCGTTTTTATTAATTCTACCTCGGTAATAATTCTGTAGAGAAGCGACGAAATTTTCTCTAGTGGATTGCCCCCCCCCCCCATCATGTTGAGCACGCTACGCCTCTGCTTATCAACATATCAACTCGGAGTGGAATTTGAAGCTTTATATTCTATTACCTTATGTAATTATGCATAATTTTTTAACCGGTACAGCCTACAGAGGTACATCACATTATTCTAGTTTTAATATCAATTATATGACAACGCCAAAGCACTTGGAAGAAAATGAACTGCGCTCTACTGGTAATCAAAAACGACGATATAATTCCATTAAAAACACCAGATGATGAGGTATTTGTTCATCAGATTTCCACAAACGTTGATCTCTGTATAGGACATCAGTATCTCGAGTTTAAGCAAAAATTAACGTCGCAATGTAGGAAGCCTGGGGCAAGAAAATGCCGTACTTCATTTACAAGTGGAACGTATGAGAGCTTTAAAAGAATTGATTTTGCAGTTCAGAAAGTGATAATGACAATCTCTAGGATATCCTGCAAAGAACCAGGGGCGAAACTATAGGGGGTGTGGGGGTTGAACCACCCCCCCCCCCAATAATTCGTCAGTCCGCAAATTTTGAAACTGTTCATTTGAATTTTTCATTTTTGATGAATGTTTGTTTGTTTATTTCTTTTTCATATAAAAATATTTCGATGAAAAATCGGCAAATTTTTAATTAAAAAAAATTTTGTCGTCAAATTTTTGGTTTCAACAAATATTTGTCAGCAAATTTTTCTTCTCCACCTCCCTAAACTGAAAGACAAATTTCGTTTCTGAAAATGGAGTACCCCGGACTCCTGTTAGAGACTAGTCAGTCCAAAGCCAATTGAAAATTAATTTTATTATTTTATATTGATAAAATTATTTTATTATTTTTTGAATTGGAAATTAAATATAATAATATTTATAAATATATATTAATAAAATTAATAATTAATTTAATTTAATCTAAGATTAATTGGTTTCAAGCTGAGTATTGAACGTTATCTGAAAGGTTGAAACAAAGCTGAAATACGGAAAACATTTCGAAAATCTGAAGGTGGTAAACAAACGTTGAGTTGCGAATTTTAATGACTATTCTGTTTTATCTAGAGCCTGAAATTTGAGAAAGTTGAACATTTTCTTAAAATCTAAAAGTTAAAAGCAAAAGACTCATTTTCCAATGTCACAAGCTGAATCCGATAGCAAAAAATGTTCTATTGTTTAATTTACGGTTTTGGTTCTGGTGAATACTGGAGGAAAATTTAGTCTGGAACAAAAGTCAAAACTCCATGTATTTTTTCCATAAAGTGAAAGTGAGATTGTTGCACGGATTCCCTTAATCCCGATCAACCTGAAACATTGTATTTTTTTATTTATTTATTGTTTTGGAACCAATTTAGGAGACGAATCAGAGGAAAATTCAGAAAAAAAGATCACCAAGAGTAAATAATGACCACCTTAATGTGTAAAGGAAGTTGTTTGTTCCTCTCAAGTATTCCTAACATCCTTCCAGCTTACCTTCCCAGACTAGGACCGCTCATGTGCGCAAATGTGAGTGCTTAGGGGATAAGATTCCACCTGCAATTGCAGGGGGGTGAAACACCCCCAATATTCTGGCAGTTGGCAAATTTTGAAACAGTTCATTTGAATTTTTCATTTAAGAACGTTTGTTTGTTTGTTTGTTTTATTATTATTATTATTATTATTTTTTTTTTCAATTAAAAAATATTTTGATTAAAAAATTGACAAATTTTCAAATTAAGAAAAATTTTGTCGGCAAATTTTTAGTTTTCAAAAAATATTTGTCGGCAAATTTTCCTCCCCCCCCCCCCAACTGAAAATCAAGTTTGGCCTCTGCAAAGAACATAGAACGGACACCTGCCTTCTCACCATTTAATTAATCAATTAGTCATTATAGTTCGTTTACTCATGCTGTATAAGAATTAAGACAAATATGTAAATATAACATTCCGATAAATGCTAATATTATTTTAAAAAAAGTCTTATCAATTCATCAGTTGAACACTGAAATCTGAATTGAATAATCCCAGCTACGGTGCATGGTATGTCAGTGCGCAACTTTATCACGCAGCTACAGATGCGCATAAAATAAACTTTCAACTTTAGAATACCGTAATTCGAAAGTCGCTGTATGAATTTTATTTTAAATGGGCTCAACTAAAAGGAAATTTTGTGGGCTATAATTTTTATTCTCTTTCATTTTACTTGTAGTTCGATATTTCTCGAGATATTCAACGGTAAACGAAGAAATCCGTGAAAACTCCATAAGGGTACGCTGTGTATTCAGCGCGTAAGATCTGCCCCAAAACCATCTCGTGACTCTACCTATTCTTATAGAGTCTTAACGCAACATACCAGTCGAGAGACTACGGAAAATATCGTCATCTTCGTCAGTTAATTCTCAATGAATGAGAGACAATAAATGAAGTAGACGCAACCGATTAATTGCAAAGAATTATTTAAAAATAATCGATTAATTAAAGGTTGTGTCTATTTGTCGGTATATACCTACAAATAAGAAGCTATCTGTCAGTATATACCTACGAGTAAGAAGCTATCTGTTGGTACATGTACCTCTGAATAAAAAGCCAAATATGTCCGTATATTATGAATTATTTACAGCAAAAGAGTTAATCGTCAGTAAGTTACAACTGTATAAATGGAGAATAAAGGAGAATTTATTTACACGCCACAATCAGGGCAACTGTCAGCGATCTTGGAGAGACATTGGATGTGAATTCGGTTCAGGCAGCAATCCGTTTTCGTGAAATTTGATGTGAGTGGTAAAGCGCACACAAGGCAAAGCTCGACGTCACATTTGCGTTTCTTCCAAGGAAGATGAGTTGTAGGCTGAGAATTTGAGCGTTTTGCAGGAACCCTGTCTGCTGTACTTCTATTGAATGAACACAGCTCGCTTAGATCTACCTCTGGCTTTCAGTTTTCTTTTGGACTGCAAATTAAACTTACTTTGAATTTGGGAAGGCGCGGTCAAAGGAGGTGAAGTTGAAAGAGACTTCGATGGAAGTTCAGTGATGGAAGAAGCAAGAAGGGGAGAGGCATTGGACAATTCACGTGAAAAACTTGTCCCTGCTCTGACCGCGTCTTCCACCTTTCTTAGCGCTTCTACATACTCTGTAAACTCCTCTGGACCATGGCACGAAACGAGGGTAGCTATATTCATCGCAATGGGTAGTATGATGTTGTATTTCTCACGCGTATTTAGAATTTTAATTACTGGTGCAGGATTCTCCTCTAAAAGCATTGAAGAAGACGCATCGGGCTCAAAAATTGAAGTATTTACCGCTGTACTATTTTGATGAAACCGCTCGTGGAAGAGTGAGCTGTGAAAAACCAACGAGAGACTCCCCATCGCGAACTCCCTCTTCAAGAGTATATGTGGGTGCGGCATGATCAAAGGAAAGAAAGTCGAACTCACGCGCAATATGTAAATTTCTGACTAGCGAAAGCGGTAACAATTGTAATAACAGTTTTACATTACAAACACAACTTTTGAATCTTGAGATCCGTTTGAAAATTTTTCCTAGAGATCTCTTCGACAACATGAGCGAAAAAGTACGCACATTAGTTAAACAGTTGTTTTACACAATGTTTTCTTTTGCCTGAGGTCACTTCTAACTGTCAGCCCAAAACGATCTGGAACATTACTGCAGAAAATGTCAGACATTCGTAAAGGTTGTGTGTATGGAGTTTCTTAACTAAATCAAATTCACACTGTTGCTGCCTGAATAATTCATATCAGTTGTCTCTCCAACGCGACAGTGGTGATTGTGGCGTCGTAAATAATTCTCATATATCTCACATTACAGTTTGTATTCAGAGTACATCTTTTCTGTAATAATTTCTAGTAATATACCGACAGGCTTCTGTATTCTAGGTACATATACCGACAGATAGCTTCTTATTCGTAGGTATATACCGACAGATACTTCTTATTCGTTAGGTAATAATACGACGATAGCTTTAAATTGCATTAGGGTTTTATACTGACAAATCAACTCGTTATTAAAATCCTGCTAGAAATGCATTGGGTTGTTTTAAAATCAGCGTTTATAACGCGAGTCAGCTGCGATGGAGTTTTGGAATTTTCTATCAGGAAAGGAGGGGGCAAAGGCTTTGCAGGGGAGCCCCCCTAGTTCGCTCCTGCACTCCAATAGCGGATTGGCAGTGTATACAGTATATGAATGTTTCTTTACTGGTGACCCTAATTGAAATGCACACGGCTGCGAAAGAACTTACTCGCTCGTTTTTTTTTCGTTTTTTTTACTTTTTATTTATTCTTGCTGTACTGAAATTTACGTTCTACTTCCTTCGGAACCTCGGTCATCGGGTATGTTCGTACTGACACTGACTTTTTTATATTTTTGCAGTATTTTGTGAATGCTACGTGCGATAGAACAATGTTTACTGATACGTTCTACTGCCAGCGTTCGCGAATTAACACAATGTTCACGTTCCAGGTAATGCCTTGTCGCGTACCAGCGAAAGAACAAGCTGAATTATCTAATAAAGCATTGAATTCACCTACAGAATATTAATTAACTTCCCGCCGTTCGCGTTTCGTCTGCGACCCGGATCGGCGGGCTGACGTCTAATGTTTTTCCAGCCCGATGCGATCCGCCGATCGGAAGGAAAACGGAAAACCGCCGGATAGAATTGTAAAACATTTTCCCGGAGGAGTGTGTTGTCTTCGGAAAAAGGCGGGGCGATATGATACCACGAAGTGACTTATTGGGAAAACGGCGCTCAGAGTGTCGCGTGTGTCGGTTTTTGTTATCACCTGCTCGCGCACGCCGTGCCATAAGGCATTAATGCGCCGAGAATACATGGGAGCCGTGGGGCATGCGGCCGCACCCTCATGATATGGTAATCAGCGGCACTCGGCTCTTCACGTTTGTAAATTATAAGCGACTCGTTATTATTTCGAATACGTCATTAATTACGTGCAGTCGACTCGATGTGTGTCGGCCGATGCGGTCGTTTAGGAAAAATAGTCTCCATATTAGCCCTGAAATCGATATTCACGCGAGTTATACGTATTCGCATCGTGATTTACTGGTTACGATTAGAAGGTGCCCAGTACACTACTTGATAGTCCTGCTGGGACAAATGTAAATATTCTCGTAAGTGTCGCGGCTTATGCTCTGCGAGAAATGACCTACTCATCCCGGCAACAGACGCCTAAGAACTGAGGATAAGAACAGTACACATCTTTTTTCAAAGCCCAGCCTTTGGAACGAAGCACAGGAGGCGTTACCACGTTACGGATAGCTAAAGCAGGGGTGTAGTGACCAGAGTGCCCATCAGTTCTTTTCTAAAATGAAACTCCCTGACTTTTGCCTGACATTTTCCTGACTTTTCCTCAACTTTCCCAGACACATTTCAGAGTGGTCCAAAGAGAATTTTCAAAAAATAATACCTTCCCTTTCAGTTTTCAGTGTAGGACAATACAGTCATGAAAATACAATTTTGTAAGCTCTCTTACATGCATTATGCTTTTTTCCAGAAATATTTCTCAAAACAGAGTAAAAATGAGAAATACATTAACCCCGTCCATTAAAAATGTACAGGGAGGCGTGTTCTAATTCTTCTTATTCGGAACCAGATTTGGCCTCAAATTTTGGGTCAATTTGACCTTGGAATCAGCTGGTCGCGCGTACAGTGTATCTTTCTTCTATTTCGTTGAAACGGCATCACGCTATAACGGCTGGTCAGATCGCTTTGAAATTTGCACTACATATACGTTACAATGAATAGATGGACGTACTGAAACTTTTCCCCCGAAATTCGCTTTGTAAAAGCTGTAATTAAACTTCAAAGTTGAAATGACGTCACGCGCAGTTGATTGGTGTTTTGGTGAGGTAATTGGTTGCGCGGTAAGACGAGGTATATTTTCCTTACAAAGCGAGCGCTTCAACGTCGAGTGAGGGCGCATGCTGGAAGCGGGGCGATTGGGATCAGTGTTACCATGAAGATATGGTTGATACTTGATAGACATTTTTGCGAGGATAATTTGTTGCATCTATTTAATAAACTGAAGGTTTTTTTTGTGTTTTCTTTTCTGCTTTGTAACGCCATTACTGCTAAATGGCGGGACAAAATTTCGTGAAATTTTTTTTTTTAAATGTTCCATCCAGTGTGTGGTAACCAAACTGAATGTGAGATATTCATATTTTATATTTTGTTATACGTACATGCTTAATTCTATCCAGTTTTTTCGGATGTTGTAGGATTTTCTATGTTTAAATTATGCTCCAAAGATGCGTTTGCAAAAACATTATTGTATGAAATTCAAAAAACGGAAACAAGGAACAGTCTCCAGTGTTTGTCCACTAGGGTCAATAGATCAGTATGTAAGTTATCTCGAATGGAAGACGATGTTTCAGAGCGTGTTTGTGTCCAAGAAAAGTTTAAGTAAGTTCAATCGTTGTGGCATAATAAAGCTTAGAAGTTTAAAGCGGAACAGTTATGAGATCGAGGTAAGTGCAAATTGCTTGCGGGGCGCAGTGGTCAGAGCGAATGATACATTTTGATGCATGTTAACGGGGTTCGTACCTTGACAACGCGAAAAACAAATTTTGAATGTATCTTAAGACGGGTTTCCTTTTTCTTAATGGGTGTATTCAAAACTATTTTCTTCTTTTCTACGTATTTTCCCTCAAATTCCAAGCAGTGACCTTAAGTTTGAAGTTATCAGTATCAGTATTATCTACAATGGAATCGTGAAATTGTTTCATTAAAAAATATTTTAGACGGTTCCTTTTCAAATAGGTGTTTTCAAAACTATTTGCTTCTATAAAATTCTACGTTTGTTCGTCTACTTCTTTTTTTCTTTCAAATTGGCAATATTCCATGTTCCAAGCAGTGGTCTTAAGTGATGTAAATTTTAGGTGTTTCTTTTTTTTTAAAGGATGTTTATAAAGCTATTTTCTTCTTCTTTAAAAATCTGCGGTTTTTTTTTTCATTTTTCCTTTTTTCCAAATTACCAATATTCCATATTCCAAGCAATGATAATTCGATCACTTCTCATTTTGGAGACAGAGAAGAATGGGTAATTCGATTTAATTTCCAAAGATTACAAAGCTTACACATTTATGAAAAACCAATTTCATGCTTCATTTTCTTTCTATTTTTCCAAAATATAAGCAAATGATCAAATCGTATAAAAGCCTGTTTCTTTTTTTACATGGGAATTTACATATAATTTCGTTTCATACATGAAAAGTTGTATTTTGATCGTCTTCCATTTCGTTTCTTCTTAGGTGCCACAGTATTTCTAGATAATCTTTTGAAAATTGTTTTCATATTTTGTAACTTTTGATACATTTGATTAACAAATTTCTTTCGGAGCACTCATCAATTCATTTATTCTTTATTATAAAAATTCACATCTTGCAATATTATACAATCGGTCAGCTAGTAGTATATAGTTGGCTACAGGAACTGTGGTGTAATAGATATATGGGTACGTGTGAAAAAGAGATTATCTGTCCATGCCCCTACCTCGATTGTACCACAATCCAGAGCTCCTCCCCTAATGTATTTTGTGTATAATAATTGGAATATGAAATGTAAAACATGGTAGCAAGAAGGAAAAAGAGAATATTTTCCCATGCTCCTGTCCCGAAGGTACCACAATCCCCACCCCAACCAACGTGTACCTCGACTACTAACCCCTCCCCTCTCTTGCGGGCGATTTGAAAGCAGGGCCGTACCCAGGATTTACGTAAGGTTTATTTTTCGAATAAGATGAATTTTTCCTTAGGAGGGGGGTGGCTGCAAATACCTCCAATTTATCCAACTGCGTGCATGTATACAACAAGAATTTCAACATTTTTCGAAACTCTCATCTTCATACTTTTTTCAAAAAATGTGACAGATCCACCCTCCTCTCCGTCTCAACCATTTTTTCCGTGTTTTTTGCCATGGAGGGGGGGGGGAGTGAAACCCCTTCTCCCGTCGGTCCGGCTCTGCACTTTTCCGATGAACTAGATACATTTTTGAAATATCCTAAATAACATACGAGAAATTTCAAAATAATTTTCGTAACTGGCCTCAGTAGAGTTGTTTAAGGGGAAAGGGGGAATAAGTTGAAATTTTTCAAACAAAACCATATGAAATGGTTTTTGGTTTTTCGTCTACTTAAACTGAAAAAAATCAGTCATTTTCAAGGCTTTTCTGCGCTTGGATGGATGGACATACCAATGGGATGTATAAAAAACTTTCCCTTCAAAACGTCTAGCCAAATTGGCCAATTCAAGGAAGTCGATTCTTAATTATTGGAAAAAACTTTAAAAGTGTATACCTGTTTTTTATTTTTGGTTTCAGATTTCAAAAATGTCTATATCGATTGGCAAAATTCAAATTCAATTTGAAGTTGGCCAAATTTACCAAGTGTTGACATTATTGTTATTATTATTATTATTATTATTATTATTGTTGTTGTTGTTGTTGTTGTTATCAGGGCCGTACCCAGGATTTAAGTTAGGGGGAGGGGGTTTGCGATCAAAATTAATTTTTTCTTGATGTGTGTGTGTGGGGGGGGGGGGCTCAATCACAAATCCGCTCTCCTCTCCATCTCAACCCATCGTTTTTTCGTGTTTTTTTTTTTTTTTTTTTGGCCAATGGGAGGGGTTTGAAGCCCCAAAACCCTCCCCGTCAGTACAGCCCTGTCTGAAAGTATTTTCATGTATAATCATTAGAATATGGAATATAACACAGTCAAAGGTATTTATGAACCAGGTATAAAGGTATAATGCTGACACTAACAGCGAGAGACACGATAATGGACTCATCCTTTGTACTCAATAGGTCAGAGTATGGCCTTTGCCAGTTGAAAAAGCTGTAAAAGTACTCAAAAACTATTAGTTTCATGACTCGAGGTATTAAGGAGAATAGGAATTACTTGTAGGTCTTTCCGCGCTGACAAAAGCGATTCCTCGGAGGCAAGAAGATAAAGAGTGGGTAAGTTTAAATCTGTCTGGAAATTCTAGAACTAACAGTCTGATTTACTACATATTCTGATAAATCCATCGAAATCTTTCCGCACTGACAAAGGCGATTACTCGGAGGCAGTGGCGTGCATTCCAGGTAAGCGAGGTGAGCACCGCTTACCCTGAAAATCCCGAGAACATAAGTTTTCATATACTATATCAACTTGTAACAAATAAAAGATATGAAACATTGGGAAAAGAAAGATGCAATGAATTGTATTGCCCCTTATTACATTTATAAGTAATTCATGTTAAACAAATGGCGCTATTTGTCAGTGGTTGAAGAGACAGTTGAAACAGAAGCCTTCACTGTTCGGCAATTAGCTCATTTGTATTTGCATCTATTTGTATCAGGGCAGCGATCCGAAAATCGCTTATTTTCCATATTACTCGCAAACTTATACACGACTTACGCCCCGCCTCCGTGTTGATGACCAAGACAAAAACACACTAGCATGTTTAACTCGATAGAAACTGTGCGTTTTGTAAGCGATTTTAATATCGCTTATGGCTAGTCGAACGTCGAAGTTGACAGTGAAACGTGACTGATCAATGTTCTATGCATGTACAAATCAACGCGTTTGTGTTTAAAAATGCTCCAATTTTTTTTTTTTTTTTTTTTTTGCTCACAAAATACGTTCTTGGGATCTTATTGAAAAACCTTTTTCGCGACTTACTTTTACTGAACAATTAAAATTTATTAATGGTGGTAAGCCGATACCAGAATTACCGTTTTTGAAAACTAAGCAAAAGATAGGTGGTTTGATTTTTACTGGACATTTCCACGTGTCGCAATATGGAAAAATTTTGTGGTTAACCGATTGGGAAGATGGTGGAAAATTGTTTTGTTGGCCATGTCTATTCAGATACGTACCGATGGGGAAAGGAGACAACTCCCCCCTCTCCCAATAGGAATTATTCACTCAGCAGTTTAAAAAATTTACAATTTCAATTAGGGGAAAACCCGACAAGTCAAAAGGTTTTTTTTTTTCTGATCCTTGGGAATTGAGTTGAGAAGTTAGAAAAATCCAAGAAGCCAAAAGTTTTTTTTTGCTTTGATGTTTGGGAATTTTGAGTTGAATCAGTTATCAGTTGGAAAGATCCAACACGTCAAAAGGTTTTTTTTTTTTTGCTTTGATACTGGGTAATTTTGAGTACTTTTGCCCCCCCCCTCCCGAAAAACTCTTCGGTGGTACGTCCCTGTGCATTATTCATCACAGAAACGAATAAATGCTTATGGAATGACCCTACTTTGAATAATTTCATCAATGCCGTTTTCATACTTCTATTCTGATTTTTACTTCACCTCTACGCCTTGGCTGAGAATCCCTCTACCAAATTATTGTAAATAGTACACATATATTTAATTTGTACCATTATGTAAATTTTTAGAGCTCCGATAGCTGGTAAAATTGTATAATAAAACCTTTAAAAAAAACAAACCTCTACGCTTATCGCTTACCTCCTAGAAAAAACTCACCGCACCCCACTGCTCGCGGAGGCAAGGAGTCGGTAAGTTCAAACCTATCCGTAAATTCTAGGATCAACCGTCTGATTTACTTCAAATTCCGATAACTCCATCGAATTTAAATGAACGGGGTTAATGTATTCCCCATTTTGACCCTACTTAAAATCCCTAACAACTTTTCCAGACTTTTTCGGGACTGGGTACCCTGGTGACACCATTTCTGTAACGACTAACTTGTCATTGGCATTTTAGGGGAAGGGGGCACAACATTTAGAAAATTCAAGATAAACTGAAATGAAAAATGTGTAACACACTAAATCTTGAAAACTTGAGCTTCCGGAACTGGGCACCCTGGTGATACTATTTTTTGTAACGAGCAACTTGTCATCGGCATTTTAAAGGGGGAAGGGGGCAGAAAATTTAGAAAATTCTAAATAAACTGAAATCAGAAATGTGTACCACTAAAACTTGAAAACTACAGCTCACACCGTGCTGCTTGTTAGGTACATAACAGACGAACATTCAAAGTGTCCCTGCTACTGAGAACAGAACTACGACATGGGAATGTTGCGGCCTCTCTGCCTAAGTGGGTTAAGTACCACTCTAGGTTACAGGGGCGAAGCGGTCTGGTTGGCCGAGTGGATAGCGCGCTGGTCTTGGAATCCGGAGGTCTCGGGTTCGAGCCTACGTAGCAACTCGCTATATTTCGACCTAGGCCGGGTTTTCGGCAAGACGAGAAGAGAACTGAGACAGCCTAGCCTCCCCAACATCTCTGAGGTAATGCTCGAAAGGGCGGATTCGAGGGCTCGGGTTGAGAGTGAAATTAGAAAAGGTAGATTACAGGGGCGTACAGTGCCCCTGATCATTATAACTATGTCTGGCACCTGGATTGGGTTATTGAATTCAGGAATCAAAACTGGACCAGCCTTGCCATTTGTTGTGTTGATGTATGAGACACACATCTTTGCACCGATCAAAGACTGACCCCGACAGTGGACTGAAAACCCTGGTTACAGAACTTTACGCCATCCCGTCTTGAAATGTGAAGTCGCTAAGAGGAAACTGAACTTCTTGTACTTCTTATCATGCTGAATAATAATATGTACCACTTTATTAGCGAAAAACAAGTTGAAACAAAATTTTTTCTAATACAATAGGTATTAAGATAAGATGGTAGCATCCACGGCGATGGACACCTTCCTATGTTTTTTCCATTCCAAAGATGGTAATTGTCCTGTCTGATGAATTGAATTGGTGGAATTTGTCGTAGATGTTATTGTGTAACCAAAAATCCCCCCCTCCCCGTTCAAAAAAGAATAAAAAAAGTTTAAAAAATCAGAAGTTTGGGTTCGAAAATTTGTTGGTAACAAAATGTTCACTTCGTTTTCGAAGAATGTCTTATGTATGCACTAGTACATTCGGTAAACTGAAAACAAATTCAGTTTATATAATAATTGCACCATTTCCCCTAGATCAGGGCTTCCCAACCTTTTTAGTTGGCGAACCTCTCTTTCAGGTGAAAATCCACGGCGGTCCCCTCATTCCCACTATATTCAGATACTTGCTGTTGGATTTACTCCTATTGCTTAACATGCGGGGCAGGCCATTATGTCTAATTGAGTGGAGGGGAATATATTGCAAAGAAAAGCAACATTCGTTGGATATCATTTTAATTTTCGGCACAAAACTATCAATCCCGACAGAATTCAATTAATTATTAAGTAGTAATTAATAGCAAATTCGAATAAAATACAAAAATATCTTAATATGAAGATTGAGGTTGCTTCTGCTGACATGACGCAGGTTTGGCCGAAATCAGTGTTCCAGGCAATAGAGCGTAAAAAGTACACGTATTTTTCAAACGAAAAAAGAAAAAAAATAATAATACTGATGAATTGGCTTTTACTTTTTACTCATTATTTTACCAGTTTTGATTAAAGGTGGCCACGGACCCCCTATAAAGATCCGGCAGACCCCTTAGGGGTCCGCGGACCACACGTTGGGAAGCTCTGCCCTAGATAATTTAGGCAAATAAGAAAAAACAACAACAATTTTCGCAACGCCTGACTAACGTATTGAAAAGTCCTTCCTCCAAGGTGGTGCTAATTTTTCAGAGGGGGAAGGGGTCACCGTCTCTCAAAATCGGTTTGTTGCAAAAGTATTAAGAACTATCAAATTTAACTTATGTAAGAAAGATGTTTCTCAAATTTTCCTTTTTCGTCTATAAATATGAGCGGATGGGGGGGGGGGGGTCAAAAAGGCCTTTCATAGAATGATGAAAAGTTAGGACGAGAGGGAGTGGAGGACCAGAAACGATAATACATGAAAAAGACACAACAAGACACAATAAAGACAAAGTAAAAATACTATCAACAGGGAGATTTTTTCCGAGCTAGGATGTCGAACGAACCAATAGGCGCCAAAAACTGAGGAGGGATTGGAAGAGCGGATTCTTTAGTTTATTATGATGATAAATCTAATTCTTCCCTTCTTCCCAAATGTATCAATTATCACGTAATTAACCAAAACCCGTAGTCTCTAAAAGCTACCGCATGAAACTGATAAAACGAATACATACATAATTCAGGCTTCCAGTCCAAAATTAGAGTTATTTTTCCCGAGCTACGTTGTCGAACAAAAGAACGGGGAAGTTGGGTTCAAATTCACTCACCTCTCAACCTAAGATGAAGTTCGTCTCGAGGCCGAGAAATCAGCCAGCGAGTTCTCTTACAGTTTTTTGTATGTAGCTAGCAGACACTCACCTCCACTTTCCAACGTTATGCGAATTTTTTCAAAAATCACTTGCTGTCTCAAATCAGATGCATACAGTCGATGTGTCCTTCCGCGAACGAAAAAACTGATCCATATTTATATTCTAGCTATGTAATATGTTGCTTAAGTCGAGCACATGTATACATTCAGCTTCACTAGGTGCCATTCAATGAGACCGCATATAAATTCTAGCAATTAGAAGTCCCATCTCCTATATCTCCCTGCGATGCTAATTAGATATAAAGTGTATACAGGCGTAAGTTTTCATCGAAATTCGAAACCTTAATCCAGACCACTAAAATACCAACGAAATAGGCATCGCGATCAAAATTGTCACTGCGATTTGTTCGCCGCAGCATGAACGTGTATTGAAAGAAAAATTAGCGGAAAACCTTGTTGACATATTTATGACACGGTTGATGGCGCATTAAAATATTATCGGGTATTTTTTCCTCAAAACTAGGCAATTTCGTAATTAAATTTCGAGTTATTTTAAATAGGGACAAGTAACGAGTTGTTAATAGGCATCCTTGATATTGGCGCAGCGCACGTCCCGACGACAGTCTCGAGCAGTAATTAAGACGACTGTTAATTGGAATATTCATATTAAAAGGGGAAAAAATGACGTGCGGACCAAGAAGACGCTTCGTAGACTGAATATTAATACCGAAAGGCCTATAAAACCGAAATTTATAGTACGGCCGAATAACGGAGATTTTATACATTTTACACATGTGTGGTTAACTTTGTCAAGCGAATTACAGGCGGCAGAATCTCTCCGACACACGATGGTAGGCAAGACACATCATCATCAGTTCGGCGAAACTGTGTTTCTCGATTCATTTCCACGTTTACAGTTTCCGCTAGAGCCGTCGAAACACAAATCCGGGACCCGGGGGGGGGGAGAAAGAGAATATCAAGAAAAATTGGGCGATTCCTCTTGTACACTTTTTCGAAAACTGAGATTTTAGCCTCAAAGACTCTCCTTCCGCTGCCCCCCCCCCCCAAAAAAAAAATCAGGTATTGTAAAACAAAGATTACACGATGAAAACCTGGTGGGTCCCCAAGAAAGTCTGGGCCCGGAGAAACCCCCTTTCCCACACACTCCCGTTAGGCTTCATTTTCGCATACTCTTGAAAGCGAAAACGAGCGTCTAAAGCGACAGTGATGCGGGGGGGGGGTGGATTCATGAAACCAGCCTAGCAGGAGCGATTGAGGAAAAAGATTAGACGGTGAAAACCTGGTGGGTCCCCAAAAAAGTCCAAGCCCGAGGAAGACCCCCTTTCCCACACCCTCTCGTCAGGCCTGATTTCCGCATACTCTTGAAAGTGAAAACGAGCGTCGAAAGTGACGGTGATGTCAGAGTGGATCCACGAAACGAGCCCAGTAGGGGCAATTCAGAATGTGTTATAATTAATTATTGACATGGATACGTCGATTGGCTGGGTCTCCCATCCTATTTCCGACCGATACGAAACTTATAATACAAGTTCAGTTCAGAGTTCAGTTCAGTGGTGCGTATTGCGCGAAGCCAATCAGTATGATTTAGCTCTTCATGGTCAAGTTCAGTGGTCCACATTTCCATGGAAATTATTTAATTGAATCGGTTAGAATCAAAAGGGGTTAAGTCCAAAAATCGCACTTTTCAGGAAGCGAGAAAAACTGTTTTATTCGAAAATTTGAAAATCGTGGAATACGTCCTTCAGGGTGGTGGTAGAGGGTCACGAGAGACAACTTTCAAGTCCGATCCCGTCGAATAAAATTTTGATGGGCCGGAGCCGGAGGGGCTCAAAATTTTGGACTCAACCTCTTTTGGTTCTGAACTATTTTTTTTTTTGCAGTTTTACGGCTCGAAATTGCCACCCTTTCTTTTGTAGCCAGACATAAAGGGGTCACTATAGTCTTGGTCCCATTTCAATCGAGCAAAATCCCTGCTTGTAAGAAGAAAAGTTCTAAAGCTGTACTGGGAAAACTGTGATTTCGTTTTTGAAAATAGCACTTTTTAGGTATAGAAATGCAAAAAGAGGAGGGTGGGCCGGAATTTTTTATTTCTTTCTATTTTTTACACCAAAATATACCATTTTCGAACAATTTCTGGAAAAAATCAATTTTTTGAAAAAATGTTATTACAAAAAATTCACAGAAAGCGATGTTGCCACAAAGCACTTTCCCAGCTGTTTCACGAGATTTCGACCACACCGGCAAATCTGCGATACTTCAATACCCCATAATCCGTGAAAAAAACAGAAACGACAAAAGTGGACTTAGCCCCTTTTGGTTCTAACCGATTCTAAATTACCTCAGAAATGAACTTGGCAACTCAAGAAACTTTATAATTGATATACTCGAAGCTATTGACCTCTTGTGGATTTTATGGGGTGGGGATACGTCTAAGAAAACATCAAAAATGGATTTAGCAAATCCGAAAACCATAACAATAGGTTGTCCCTTGACATTTATTTTATTGAAATTGAGTGAAGAACATCATTTCATTGTAGTCTTCAACAAGTCCAAAAGAATTTTGAATAGGTCTGAAAAAAAGTCTTGAAGAAACAAAGCTCGAGAATGTTTTAAATAGCCTCAAAGAGTGTTCACAAAGCCTTGAAAACTCTTATTCTGAGATTCTGAAAAAGTCTTAACACGTGGAACAGTTTTGAAAGAGATTGTTCGGGTACTTAAATATCTTCGCAGGGGCTATGTCCAAAAAACGTAGAGAAGTTTTACAGAAGCTTTGAAGAGTTTTAACCAAATTTGGCAAAGCCTCAAGATGTGTCTGCATGATTCAGGCATTCTCCGCTCCTTATAGCATCGGAATGCTTCAAACATCCATGTGATTTTAGAGCCCCTGGTAAAATCGCATCAACGCATAGGTACCCCCTGCAGCCCTGTAGCTTCACCAGTGAACCTGCACCTGGGTGACGGTTGAAACCCTGTCACATAGCTTCTCACCCCGGTTATAAATATTCATACGTTGCAGTGTTTTCTCCATGAACAAGCTATGGGGAACCACGTAAGTTGAGAATCAGAACTTTTGAAAGTTGAATCTATTAAAAGATGAACTCAGACTCAGGCAAGTTTCAGTTGCATCTGATATTTTATAAGCACGATGTATACATCGACCGGATGTATCATTCCTACCGAAAGTTTGAAAAAGAAAACCTGAAATCTTTCACGAACTGTTAAGAATATCGAAAAGGATACGAAGAAACTTAGCACAGGACAAAATTTTCCACGTGTAAAAAATAAGTGAGAAATAAATCAAAAATTCGTGCGCGACGTTGTAGTACGCTGCAGGTGGGCTCTGAATCTTCACCGCATCACTAATAATAATTTTTTAATTTTTCTTAATGAATTAATTATACGGCGGGACTTGATTGGATACACTGTACTCGTAAAATATTTCTACACGTTGGGATGTGTCATGCGGTTGGAATGCGCGAGTCTATACACAAGTAGATTTAATTTCTTCCTCTTTTTATTTCCACGGAATCTGTCATCAACAATTCCATTCTGTTTTTTTGAGAATATCTTTCGTCCTTTCAGCATCGAAAAAAACAAAGTTTTAGCAGGAATATAAGCGCAAATAGTCGACCTGGAGTCAGAAGCTGACAAGTATCAAAAGAATGCAAAACACTCTTTCACTGTTATAGTTTTCAGTTTTTTTGTGTGAGTGGGTGGGGGTGGACGATTGGAGACGGTGGAAGCCCAAGCCCCCTCCCATATTTACGCCTATGAGCAGGCATTAGTAGCATAAATAGAGAAGTTTCCTGGGGTTGGAGGCTTTAGCGAGAGTGGAGGCCCTTATGAGCAGGAACTGCTAGGTTAATGGTTCGTCTATAGGTGTACACGTGTGCCTTTGATTCATACTCCTGCTGTCTTATAGATGAGAGAATTTTTCCATTAGCTTTATATTTTTACCACGAATTTTGACACTGCAAAATTATTTTCACAGATTCTGATTGAATGATTGTATCTTTGAGGATCTACAAGAATGGCCATTGATTCGCTTATACGCTCCTTCAGTGCAAACCCCAAACACAGGCAGTTTTTGGATTTTCTTCGTTCAAGTTCTGGATCAGTTAAAATTTCTAAATTCATCGCACCCTGAATAACGGCATGCGGTGTAATAATTTCGAGTTTAGTAGGTGTGTTAAATCGTCAAGCCAATTTTGCTCCTGTCCACCACTCTCGCCATCGTCCGCTCTTGCTCTTTCTGTCGTTCATCGCCCACGCCGCTCTTTCCGTCGTTTGTTGTCTGCGTTGCTCTTTTTGTCATCCATTGCTTGCACTGCTCATTTTGTCGTCTATTGCCGCACCGCTCTTTCCGTTGTCCATTCCATCGTCTGCCACCCGCACCGCTTTTATTGTTGTCTGTCATCCGTTGCCCGCACCATTCTTACAATTGCCCACGCCGCTCTTTCTGTTATCTGTCGCCTGCGCTGCTCTATCCATCGTTTGTCGTTTGTTCAGTTCTTATTGTCATCCATTGTCCAGTGTCTGTCGTCCGCGCTACTCTTTCCATTGTCCTTGTCAGTCGTCCATTGCCAGTCTCCCGCGCCGCTATTTCCGTTCATCGTGCGGCTAATGTCACACAAGCAGTATTTTGTAAACAATAAAATGTTGCGCAGTATTTTACTGCAAATTGACACATCGTCACATGAGCAGTATTTTGTAAGCAGTAAAATGTTGCGCCGTATTTTAATGCAAATGAGAGATCATCACACGAGCAGTAATCACACATTCACTCTTTCCAGAACTATGGATACTGCTCACAGGAAATTGTTCCTCTTTTTCATTTCTAATATGGCACCAGCCACTGTTGTACTGTGGCAGTACAAAATACAGGTAGTCAGTTTTCATACTGCCATTTTCTGTTGCGCAGTACATATTTTTACTGCGCAAAACGTGTGACATAGTTGACTTGGGTACTCAGTTATCATACTGCGCAACATTTTATTGTTTACAAAATACTCCTCGTGTAACATAGGCCCGTTTGGATCGCTCATTCTGTTGTTCGTTGTTCATTGTCCAAATTGCTCTTTCCATCATTTGTTGTTCGCGTTGTTCTTTCTGTCGTTCGTGCCGCTATTTCCGTCGTTTGTTGTTCGCGTCGCTCTTAACCACCCTCCGTTGCCCGCGCCGCTCTTATTAGTGTCCATTGCCTGCGTCGCTCTTTCTATTGTCTGTCATCTGCGCCACTCTTGCCATAGCTGTAACTCTGGGAATCATGCTTCGCAGTCCCAAAACGCATCAAATTCTACAAGTCCCTAAGGGGAGCACATGCCATAGCCCTCCACATTTATGTAACAAGGAGTTTGACATTTTCAACTGATGTTGAAGAAAGTCAAATTGAAATATGCTATTATAATACAATTTTGGTAGCACACAATAAACGAGTTTTCGAGATTATACTAGGTTTATAGAGTTTCAAGGTTAGTGAATTCGATTCTGAGGTCAGTTTTCAAATGAGGAGTTATCTGTCAAAAGAGCGCTTGACATATGGGATCCTCATATGTCAAGCGCCCTTTTGACAGATAACTCCTCAAATACGAGCACTCAAGTGAGTTGAGACCAAATATTTTACTTTTTTTCCGAAATTCATTTAGCAAATTTTAGGTAAATTAACTAGATTTTGCAAGGGTTTTGGAATCATAAGTAATTGAATCACTGAAAAATTACTTTCATTTGGCCTTAATCCTTATGAAGGACACTTACAAGAGTCGGAACAAAAAATTAACAAAAAAATTTTCTATTATCAATTTTTGAAAAAAAAACAAGCGTTTGAACCACCTAAGAAAATGAGCAGGAGAGATAGTGGTGGAGACTTGTCGACGTTAGTTCAGATACCATCCTCAACGATTTTCAGTAACCTTCCACTTGTTACACTTTTTTCCCTCGAACCCTTTTCTTTAAATCCAATTCACATAGATTAATAAGGCTGGTTAAGATACTGAAGATAGGGGTCAAGTTTAAAGAAGGACGATGAGTAATATGGAACTTATACAAGGTTCAAAGGGCTCAACATAGAAGATACAAGTGGGAGAAGCGAAAATTTAAAAGGAAAGAGACATGGTTGCTGTTTGTCACCAGTTTAATAGAGATAAATTGAAGAAATGAATGAAACTCTGGTGTGAAATTTAAGGGAAAATGGTTCGAATGATAAGGTTTGCAGATAACATTGAAATAGTAGGCAGAAGTGAAGAACTAAAAAAAATGATGAGAAATTTGGATGAAAAATTGAAAATTATAAAATGAAGGTGAATAAAAATGAAACAAAAGTGATGGTAGTAAATGGGAACGAAATCCAGTAAACATGGAAATAGGTGATAAAAAAAATGAAGGTAAAGGATTTTGAATACTTCAGCAGTCTAACGCAAGATGGAATAAATAAAACAGAAATAAAGAGTAGAACTGAACAATCTAAAACAGTTTTCTAGAGCAAATATAGATTTGAAAGTAAAACTGAGATTTCTTGGAACGTATATTTTTGGAGTATATCATTTTATGGATGTGAGACCTGAACAGGAAAAGAAGAAAGAAAAAGAATAGAGCCTTGTGAAATGCGGTGTTATCGGAGAATGTTGAAAATCAAATGGATAGAAAAGATCAGGAATGAGGGGATTGAGGCGAATCGAAACAAAAAGAGAAATTTGGAATACAACTGGAGAGAGAAGAGGTAAAATAATAGGTCATAAAATGATACCCAGGGATATTAATTATTATTACCGCTGCGAGAAAATGGTTGATGAAAAGAATTGGAAAGGAAGGAAAAGAATAAGCAATGAAGAGCGATGAAGGATACAAAGTGTAAATCCTTCTTAGAAATGAAAAGATTAGCACACGAGAGAAAAGTGGAGAGAACCAACTAGCATAAGCGCTGACTTTTCAAAATTTACATGGGTGAGTACTGACTGCCGTTTCCCCTTTATCTTAGTCCCTGGCCCCCTCGCTTAAAAGGCAATATGGGTGTCAAAATGAGGATTTTTCCAGCTGGTTTCACGCATTTACAAACATATTATTCTGAAAAATGATTTTATAAAAACACATTTGGATAAACTGAAAGCATAAAAGAACATCAAATTAGAATATGAGTATAATTGGACGCTGTTCAGCAAGAGGGAACCAACTAACATTTGTAAACAAAATGAGTTATTAGTATCGTTGGAAAGAGCGTAAAACGTAGAATTTTTCAAAATTGGGCCTCCGATTCAAAAATGTGTGCTCACGTTGAAAAAAGCTTATCAGTAAACGCTGTGTCCTATAGTTTCTACATGGCTCTTGAACTTCGAATCACGTGTTCTCAAAAAGAGGATTTTGCTAGTTGGTTCCCTCTTGCTGAACAGCGTCCAATTATCTTGAATTTTGAAACAAAATCAAAAAAATATTACTTATAATTATTATTTTGTAGGAGATTATCACTCAGTCACTCAGAGTTAAATCTTGAATTTGGCATTTTTTCCCTCAGTATTTTTCTACATGTCTTTTTTTATGTGGATGATTTCACCCACGTATTTTTTTACATGTGTGATCACTCATCCACACACCCACGTAAGTCAGCGCCTATGCCAACTAGACGAAAGACAAAGAAAATATCAATATATCTAAAAACTTATTTAGGACTCTTGTTTGAACCTCTGTGAAACGCTTTTGAATTCGTTCAAAACCCGATATCACTCAACAAGCTCCATTATACTACCCCAGACTTTTTCATATTTTGCGATTCATTGAGACTCTCTAAGACTCTAGCAGGCGTTCTCGAAACTCACAAGACTTGGCCATTTTGACGCGTTTTTCAGTTTCAGTTTTGCTGCAGGGGCAACCCCAATGAGGTCTGATTGACCGAGTGGATATAGCGCGCTGGACTCGGAGTCCGGAGGTGCCGGGTTCGAGGCCACGTAGCAACTCGCTACATTTCGACCTACGCCGATTTTTCGGCAAGATGAGAAGAGGGCTAAGACAGCCCTAACAACCTGCCTGACGTCTCTGAAGTAATGATCGAAAGGGCGGATTCCAGGGCTTAGGTTGAGAGTAAATTAGAAAAGAGGGACAACCCCCATACTGCCTCCCCCTGGTTCAGCTTGCTCTACCAAATTTCTCGAAATCCAGTTTGCGTTCGCCCGTGATTTAGAGAATATCCTCTCATTGTCAATGCCTCGTACCAAATCCGTCGACAAACACGTACAGCAATTCCTCGGCGAGCGTTCATTCCAACAGTCGGTACATTTCAGTGGCAGACGGACAAATGAAAACGAACGTTTATCGCGCCACCAAGCCCGCTTTTTCGGAACGATCTTCGAAGAAAATGTATTTATTAACCGAATAATGTAGTCATGGGGCGACAAACGGTACAGTCTGAAGAGGACACGCGCGTGTTACAGCTATAAACCAACGGGTTCGGCAGCGTGACTGAAAAAGAAGAATAACAAAAAAACTGGCGAGAAAGGGAAAAAAAAATCAAGTCGTAGGTCAGTAACTGATCTGGATGCAGTCTATGCGGGTACCGAAAACATGATTAATTTTTTCTATTTCGGATATCATAACGATCCAGTCACCTGTTGTACATCACTACTGGTTTTTCGACTACAACAGGGCTGTCGTTTTCGAAACGGTTTTTCTGGAAAATTTCTAAACCGCTGCTGAAAAACTACTAGACAGTCGTAAAAATACCGTATTACAGTCGCGCTTTTAAAATTTCGTGTACGTGTATCCGAGAGTCTATAGCACGAAATGACATCTCTAGCACCAAGTTACATCGGTATAATAAAATAATTCCGCCGTCCCGAAGCCAATTTATTTAGCAAATGGTCCCATTTGTGCACCGTTAACACGGCCAGAAGGACGGGTGCCGAGTGAATTTTTATGAAGTCTGGAAATACTAATGTAATTAAGAAACTATGTATCATCACCGACAATGTAGTAATGTTTATTAGGTCGTTTAAAATCAATGCGAATGGGTTTTTCTCATTTATATTGAACTTATAAAGAGCTATTTATACTGAAAACTGCCATTGCGAGATCAGTTAAATATTCTGTTTGGTGTCACAGCAGGTACAGATAATTAAATCCGGTGAGTGCCTCACAAGAAGCTGGCGTTTACTCTTTGCACAACGACACACTGTCGTTTCGGAATTCTCGGCGCATTAACACATTAACAGTAGTATGGTACAATAATTTTGAAAAAATGGAAATGAGGGGAAAAAACTCGAACGCAGCTGAACCGCACCGCGTTCAAGTCCTATTTCCACTTCGAACTTCAGTCGGAATGCAACACTATAATTGAACCATTCGCAATACTTGGGGAGCCATGAAAACGGGAAAATGGTCTCCCTTTCCAAAATTAAAACCGCGAGTGCAAGAAAAGTGGATCGACGAAATTCAGAAAACAGCAAAGACAAGAACAAACAATAAAACGAATTGCCACCAACAACCACCAACCGCAAATAACTGACTAGTTGAACAGTAAGGTGCTTCACAAAACAGCTTTTTTCGATATTTTATGCACTCTAGTGCTAAGTGTGTTCTAGTTATTGTAAAAACGTACAAGCCAAAATTATTTTAAAATCAGTAAATATTGATGGGTCTCTCGGCAACGGGGTTAATATTTAACATAGGATTCCCAGGGTCGGATTTAGCACTCTCGCGCCTCTAGGCAGAATAAAAATCACACCTCAGATTTTCGTTCATAGCCCACCTCAGATTTTCATTCCTAGCCCCCCTCAGATTTTCGTTCTTTTTTTCCCGATAATTTATAGATTAAGAAAAAAGTGTCGAAAATTTGCCGTACCCCGAAATTTACTGCCTTAGGCATGTGCCTATGTTGCATATACTTAAATAGGACCCTGGGGATTCCCCATAAGAACAGTTGCATTTTTGCTTCAAGATTTTGCAAGTGAAAACTAGATTCCAATTTCCCCTTCAAATTTCAAAGTATGTAAATATTAGCTCACTCCTGTGACAAGTAGGGATCTTAGTAGAGATTATATTTCTCCAATTATCCTTCACTATCTTCTTTTGTTTGAAACCAAATAGATTACTTTGTGGTGAGCATCCGCTGGAAAACATCGATATGGGATGCAAAAACGTACCCAGGAAAAGACTGGGGTAGCGACCACCAGCTACTAGTAGCAGAAAGAGCTCCAAGACTAAGAACGAAGAAAAAGCCCAATGCGATTGAAAATAGATGGTACTTACTGAAGAACCCTGTGTATAAAACCGCGGTCAAGAAAAACCTGAAAAAACTCGCTGCCCAAAGAGAAATCCCGGACCTAAATACCGAGAAAACATGGCTCAGAATGAAAGAGAGCCTAAAAAACAGCGGCAAGGATGGTACCAAAACCAGCCAAAACGAGGAAGGAATGGATCACGGATGATACATGGAGGACAATCGAGGAGCGGAATGTCCTGAAGGGAGAACTGCAGGATGAAAGAAAGAGGAAGCTGTACGAACAAAAAAGCAAGGAAGTCCGGAAAAAAAGATGCCGAGAAGATAGAAACAGGTATATAGAAGGGATCTGCGAAGAAATCGAGAAACATCACCTCAAAAACGGGACCAAAGACATATTTCACAAAATCAGAAGAATCATACGGACTTCTGAAGCGAAAGCTCTACCTCTGAAAGATCGCGACGGGAAAATGCTGACATGCTCAGAGGAAGTCAAAACGAGATGGTGCGAATACAGTGAGAACCTGATGGTGGACGAAACCGCAGATGTTGGACAGAGAGACGAAGGGCAAGGTAGCCAGGCGGAGCCAAATATCCTACTATCGGAGGTCGAAGCAGCAGTCAAAAAACTGGAAAAGGGTAAATCAGCAGATGCAGATGGCATAGTTTCGGAAATGCTGATAGTAGCACCGGAGGAAAGCACCAAATTACTACACCTCATATGCAACAAAATTTGGAAAGAGCAGAAATGGCCGAAGGACTGGACTGCTGCAGTATATATTCCTCTCCACAAAAAAAAAAAGATCAAAATTGGACTGTTCAAACTACAGAACAATTTCGCTAATATCACACACGCGAGCAAATTTTACTCAACATCCTGCACCAACGGATTAAGGCGTATATCCTCCTACAAATACCGCCAGATCAGGCTGGTTTTGTCCCTGACAGAGGCACGAGAGAACTAATTCTCAATATTCGCCAGGTGATAAAAAAAGCTCGGGAGTTCAACAAACCCGTGTATTTATGCCTCAGCGACTTTGAAAAGGCGTTCGATAATGTTAACTGATGGATACTCTGGAGTTGTTTAGGAAAACTAGGAGTACCAAAGCACCTGATGCTTAAGCGCCTATGAGAAGACAACTCTGCTCATGTGAGAGTAGAAGGAAAACTCACGCAGCATTTCAAAACCGCAAAAGGAATACGACAGGGACGCATTCTCAGCCCCTTCCTTTTCAACGCCTATGGAGAGTGGCTTATGAGAGAAGTCCTGGATGGATGGGATGGAGAAGTATCGCTAGAAGGGAAAAGAATATCTGATCTCAGATATGCAGACGATACCACTTTGCTAGCCACGACGATAGAACTGAGGGAACTACTGAAGAGAGCAGAGGTAGCTAGTGCCGCGGCGGGCCTGAAAATAAATAAGTCCAAAACTAAAATTATGATCACCGACCGCACGAATGACAATCAACCAGGGATCACAGATGTGGATGGAACAGAAGTAGTGCAAGACTTCATATACTTGGGCTCCATGGTGTCCAACAAAGGCGGCTCAGTAGGAGAAATAAGAAAAAGAGCGGCAATCGCAAAAACAGCAGTAAGAAAGCTCAATCGAATCTGGAAAATTTATGATGTCACAACACACCAAGCTGAAAATAATCAAGTCCCTGATTTTCCAATCTTTTTGTATGCAGCAGAGTGCTGGACAGTAAAAAACGCTAACATACAGCGAATTGAGGCTTTTGAGATGTACTGCTATAGATGTATGCTGAGAGTCCCATGGACCAAGAAGAGGACGAATACATCGATACGCGAAGAATTTGGCGTGAAAGACAGACTCAGCACAGTCATCAGGAGACGCATTCTCAGTTACTTCGGTCACGTAATCAGAAGGGATAATCCAGGGAAACTGACTGTGCAGGGAAGAGTAGAGGGGAACAGGGCGCGCGGCAGGTCACCCACATGATACATAGATTTAACACGGAAAATCACTGGCAAGGCGATGGAGTCATGCACTAGGAAAGCCGAGGACAGAGACAACTGGAGGAGCCTGGTCGACTCGGTTACACGATCACGGTGCTCGAAACCGGGCGAACGAAGTAGAAGAATCTTCTTTTTTGGTCGTTCAGTTTTCGCCTTATTAGTCTTTTGTAAGTTGAGAAATAGATAAATAAACATTACCCCCTTCAGATTAAGAGTTATGCAAAATTTAGACAAAAATCGGTGCGAAATGATTTCATAAATCATCCATCTAAATATGAAACGTCTACTTTTATTTGAAAGCCTTCTGTACATTTCTGAATTGTTGGATCAAAAAGACCCATGTGTGCTATTTTGCCGAGTTTTTCTGTGTACCGAAAAAATCTTTAAAATTTTCAACGAAAATATCGTTTACCAGGAAAAATTGTCCTTTATACTGTAACAAAGAAGTATCAATCCAGAATTTGGGGGAAAAATGTTCTGAAGGTTATCCGGTGATTCGTTTTTAGTAAAAATGAATTCTTTTATCAAAGCTCACAAAAATACAATAAAAATGTATTAAAATCTGTGTACATAGTTTTCAGATACATCAAATCTATTTTCGATGTTATCTTGGTCTTAACCCGCATCAATGAGGCTCCTCTGGGGATCAGAACCTATAAATTATTAGTGGGTACTTCAACAATATTGAAAATTAGGCTTTATAATTATAACCGCATTCATTTGTGAGGTTTTTGTGAGGTAATTTCTTCAGTCATTCCCAACTAAACTGATCCATAGGGAGCTGAAACGTGCAATCATCAGTGTTACATATGCTAGTGTACAGTCCGGTATACATATAAGGGAGACTCAGGGACAAGTGGAATTACTGAGCAATAGGCACCAACGCATTTCTTTCATTCCCTAAAATTTGGTAACACTGCAAATGTGATCTCCAGTAATGTAAGATGTGTTTTTAGGGACGCACCGATGGGGGGGGGGGGCAACTTACGCCCCTCCCCCCTCAGGAATTTTTTACTCAGCAGTTGGGAAAATTAACCATTTCAGTCAGGTGGAGTTGGAAAAATCCCACAAATCAAAAGTTCTTTTTTTTATGTTGTTTTTTTTTGCTTGCTTTGACACTGAGAAGTTCGGAAAATCTAACAAGTCATTTTTTTTTTATTCGATCAATCTTCTTTTTCAAAACCTTATTTAACTCCAGACATGGCGATTTCTGTGAGTCAGGATTATGTGCATCAGGATTTTCAAAGAACACTTATGTGAACTATTATCAATAAATTATACGCAACGTTATTTCCTGTACTTACTAACCGCTTTCCATCGCACGGAAAAGTTTAGTTTACTTGTCAAAACATCGACTTACCTGAAACAAAAAATAAAAAAGATTGGTTAGATCACGTTTTATGGTATTGTAACTAAGGATAAACGTAACTAAGACTACAACTATTGAGAGGGATCAGAGATTTAAACCCTCTTCTTAGCCTTCCAAATATAATCTCATTGTAACCTAAATTTATTCATAACTCAAAAAATATTCAGCGGCTACATTTTTTGGCGAGACTGCAGACTCCTTCAAGCTGAATCAAAATAGCACCCTTTAGAACTGTATCAAGGCATGTTTAGATTTTTGGTATTATTATAATCTTTATTATTCATTAAAATGGTGTGGAGGCACTTGAAGATGAAATCAAGGTCACTCAAGCCTGTGCTTAAATTTGCTAAGACGGTATCAAGAATTTTTGAGACGGTGAGAAGACTTCGTAAGGCTGAGTGAGTCAAGATTTTCTAACATTCAAGACTCGTTGAGACTTCTTTATTTAGAATTTTGTGAGGAATACAAATTAGTTATTGGAAGCACTCGATTTAAAAAGCACGAGAGAAGAAAATACACATAGAAAAGCACAGGAGATGAAAGAATATACCAGATAGATTATATTATGACGAGAACATATAAAATTCAAATACTGGATTGTAAGACACACCCAGGGGCGGATATAGTGACCATAATTTAGTAGTAATGAAATGTAGGTTTAAATTTAAAAAGATGAATAAGAAGAAAGTAAAAACAAAATAGTATAATTTAGAGATATTGAAAGATGTAGAGAAAAGAATAGAAGAAAGAACTTTGTAAATCACAGAGAGCAAATTATATTGAAGAGGAGTGGATAGCACTAAAGAAAGTAATAAATCTGGCAGCAAGGAAGAACTTAGGCACTCAAATAATAGAAAGGGGAAAACCATGGATGGAAAATATGGGATACTAGAGTTAATGGAAAAAGAAGAAAGTATAAACAAGCCAACGATAGAGAAAGTAAGGACAAATATAAGGCTTTAAGAAATCAAAAAATAAAAAGAGAATGTAAGAAACCAAAAGAAAAAAGAATAATCAGAATTGAGAGGAAATTGAGAAGCAAGTGAAAGCAGGAAAATTCAATCAGCCATGTAATAAAGTTAAATGATATTTCGGAGCAAGAAGACAGAGAACAAATAATTTAACAGATGAAAAAGGAATAAATATTATTAGATTCTAAAAACGACAAAGTAAAGAAATTGGTTAGAAATGTTGAAAGACTGTATAAGAATGGAGCAGGTATAAGTAAATGTATGGAAAAAGAAGATAATGTGGAGAATGAAGAAAGAGGAGATCCTATTTTGAGATCGGAATTTGATAAAGCTCTGAAAGAAATGAAAGCAGGTAAAGCAGAGGGAGTTGATGAAGTTGATAGTAAGTTATTGAGGAATGCAGGAGAAGTAGTTTTAAAAAAATTAATATGAATTAATTTGCAGAATGTATGAGGCAGAGGAAATCCCAATAGATTTATACAAAAGCAGGTTAATTATGATACCTAAAAAAGCAGGAGCAGCAAATGTGAAGATTATCATACCACAAGTTTATTATATCGCACACATCAAAGATTCTAGCAAGGATATTAAATAAGAGAATAAGAATAAAATGGAAGAAAGGGTGGGAGAAGATAAGTTTGGATTCAGAAAAAGTAGAGGAACTAGGGAAGAAATTTTATGTTTGAAGCTTTCATTAGAAAAAAGATTGAACAGAAAGAATATAATATACATAGCATTTGTAGATTAGAGTTGTCGATAATGTTAAATGGCTTAAAATGTTTCAAATATTGAAGAAGATAAGAATTGTGAAATAATCTTGCGTAAGCAGAGTAAAATTGCAACTCAAAATTCATACATTATCATATTCTTATGATTTATACAAATTTATGAAAGGATTGGAATATAGATTATTTCAGCCAATTAACTATGAAAGCTTAACTTAGTGCAGTGGAAGACTTGTGATGGGCTTGTATTGCCAGCATGGCGGGCTAGCAATGTTGTTTACATGCTGAAAGTCACTTCTATAGGAATAAAAAACCATATGTTATACAATAAAAGGTATATTACAAATGCTTGTAAATAATGAGCTCCTAAAGTAAAGTAGGTTTCTTGCGGTGGCTTTAGTCTTGCTTCTTGATGGTTTCATCTAACAGTATACATGAAACAAACCCATATACTGTCAGTCATACGATGTCAAGATAACGGTACAATTAGTTAGGTGAAGCGCGAACATAGAAGATTTTAAGAACGGTTCATGATATCAGTACATGGTGATGTGCGAGGCGTCTTGGTAAGACGGCTTGCGCAGCAGCTTATAGTATCTCTAAGTATTAGTTAAAGTTGTGGAAGACAACTTGAAAGCTGACCAGTGAACTCAATGTCAAGTACTGCTTAAACATCAAATGCACAACAAACACCACAATTTACAGGTGGGCTCAGTGTCAAGGACTGCTTAACACCAAATGCAACATAAATACCACTACTTTTATAGGTGGACTCAGTATCAATAACTGCTTAACACTAAATGCACCACTAGTAATGTTCATTTATTACATGTTATTGTTGACCGACACCAGGAGTCAGTGAATGTATTGCAGGGTTCGTTATAGTTAGCATTTATAGTTAGCTTTTGCACTACTTATTACAGAGCCTATCAACGTATCACCACTTTGGGCCAGTGAGCGGGCGAGCGCTAGTGAGAAAGAAAGAGAGAGAAAGAAAGAGCGAAGTAGAGAGAGCGAGATCAACTTTAGAAAAATTGGTAGTTAATCAACGATTATCTGACCTGAGAATCTTCACAATTCTGTTGGAGCGACGTCAACACAAACACGAGCACAAATTCACTTTTACAGTAAATTACACGATGCACGAGAACATAAGTAAAACTCACATTTGAACCATATGAAGATCTGAACTGAAATGAGACTAAGGTCTCCTGCTGGCAACCAGGTAACCGCAGTGGCTGGTATAAACAAGATCATGACTCATTGGTTTATCGTTAGTTTTGGGTTAACAGGCTGAAGCGATTGGCTTTGTTGAAGTATCTGAGGCGGTCCCGTACGAGGAATTACAATAGGGACTGGACCTTTTTTTACCTTATCTATTTTATCGTTTCGGCTATTAACAATAACAAAACACCATTGCTGTCAGTCAACGTCGAATTTTAGGGTTACAGGCTCAAGTGCTTTGTTTCGTGAAAGCATTCGATGCTGTCCTTTTCAAGATATCAACTGACCACATAAATACAATATTTCGACTATTAATAAATTATAGCGGGTTACTAATAATTAATGTCGAAGTCCAATTTGTCGACAGGAGTCGAAGGTGAAGAAAGAAAAGTAATATGGAACTTATATAAGGATCAAAAGGCTCAAATGCAAATACAGGATGAAGTGGGAGAAGCAACAATTCAAAAAAGAATGAGGGAATGAGGCAAGGTTGCTGTTCATCACCATTACTGTTTAATCTATTTATAGGAAAAGTAATTGAAGAAATGAATGAAAGAAAATCAAGTGTGATAATCAGGGACAAGACTAGTGGGCGTCGGGGGGGGGGGAGGCAATAATTTGGCAGTCGGCAAATTCTAAAACTGTTCAAGAACGAAAAGGAGCTTGTGGCACAGATTCCCCTCCTGAAACTTCGTAGGTTTTTTTATTTTTTTATTTTAATGAATCCAATTCAGGAGACGAATCAGGGGAAATTCAGGAAAAAATATCACCAAGAGTAAGTAACGACCACCTTAATGTGTACAGAACAGGAATTTGTGTGTTCCTCTCAAGTATACCTAACATCCTTCCAGCTTACCCTCCCAGACTAGGGTATGCTCATGTGCGCAAATGTGAATGCCTAGGGGATACGGTTCCAATCTGCAATCTGCATTTGCAGGGACCAAAATATGAGCAGGGTGAAACACCCCCTAATAATTTGGCAGTCGGCAAATTTTAAAACTCTTCATTCGAATTTTTTATTTTCTGAGGTTTGTTCATTTTTTATTTATTTATTTATTTTTTTCAGTTAAAAAATATTTTGATAGGCTAATTTTTAAATTTAAAAAACTTTTGTCGACAAATTTTTAATTTTCAAAAAATATTTGTCAGCAAATTTTTCCCCCCCCCCCAACTGAAAGTCAAGTTTCGTCTCTGGTGATAATACAGGGGGAGACGGTAAGAATAAGGTTTACAGATGACGTTGCAACAGTGGAAAGAAGTAAAGAAGAACAAAAGAAAATACTAAAAAAGTTAGATGAACGATTAGAAGTTTAAAAAAATGTAAAATGAAGATAAATAAAAATAAAATATACGCGACGGTAGTCAGTGGATGGAAACAAAATGCAATAAATATGGAAAGACGAGATACAAAATAAAGGAGGTAAAGGAATTTAAATACTTAGGTAGTCTGATGACGCAAGATGGAAGAAATTAAACAGAAATAAAGACAGGAGTGGCAATTTTTGAGTTTCTCGTGTGCAGCATGATGCAAAACAAATTTTTTCCAAAAATTGACCAAGAAACAAACTTCTACCTTCTCCCCCCCTGAAATTTTTTTCAACGTTTTAAGAATCAACCCTCTACAGAAAAGCTTATGCTTATGACTTTACTTATCATAATAAGAAACATTTAAAACATCAAATAAAAATCAGTCACTTTTTGATTTTACGAATTACGATGATGAAGACTGATCATAAATTTGATAAAGTAGCGATTTTCTTGAAGTGAATTTTTTTTTCTTTTTTTTTTCTGTAAAGCAAGGTACAAAATTTAAATTTCCTTGAAGAATTTTCCCGAGTGGTGCAAAATTTTCATTTATCAGAGTGTAGCAGAGTTTTTTTTTCTAATTTCCCCGAGTGTAGCACTTGCACGCCTCTGCTACAGTGCTACACCCAACTTGCCATCTCTGAATAAAGAGTAGAATGGAACAAGCTAAGAGAGTTTTTTTTTTTCAAACAGGAGACAGGTTTAGGGTAAATATAGATTTAAACGTAAGACTGAGATTTCTTTAAATGTATATTTGGAGTATAGAGCGTGAGACCTGGACAACAGGAACACAAGAAGGAAAAAGGAAAGAAGCTTCTGCAATGTTGTGTTATCGGAGATGTTAAAAATCAAATGGACAGAAAAGATTAGGAATGAGGAAGTATTGAGGCAAATAGGAGGGAAAGATCATCGTGAAGAGAAGAGTTAAAATGATAGAGGTCATAATATAAGACATCCTGGGATATTGTTATTATTACTAGAGGGAATGGTTGAGGAAATAACTGGAAAGGAAGGCAAAGAATGAGCTATGAAGAGCAGATAATGAAGGATACAAAGGTAAATCCTTCTCAGAGATGGAAAGATTAGCGCAGGAGAGAGAAAAGTGGAGAGACGCAACCTACTAGTCGAGAGACTACGGAATACAGTGAGGAAATTTGACTTTCAGTTTGAGGGGGGGGGGGGGGGAAAAATTCGTCGACTAACATTTTTTGAAAATTAAAAATTTGACAACAAAATTTTTTTTAATTGAAAATTTGTAGATTTTTTAATTGAAATATTTTTTAATAAATAAAAAAACAAAAAACAAACACACGTTCTTAAAAAATGAAAATTTTAAATGAACAGTTTCAAAATTTGCCAACTACCAAATTATAAGGGGTGGGGGGTTCCCCCACCCACTACACCCCGTGTAATTTCGTCCCTGAAGCAACAATTTATTAAAAAAAACACAGCATAGGTATCGTTGCCGAATACGGTTACCGGACTGTTCTGCAATTTTGATGGTGCCCAGTGGCGTCCCTGGAAATTTTTTATTTCTTTGTTGTATCAAAGTGTCTAACAGTCATTTAAGTCATTTATTTTCAGTCATGGTCATTTAAAAATTTAAGAATCAGCAAATTATACCTTAAAAAAGAAAACAAGGAACTTAGAATTGGTAAATTCTATTATAATGACCAGGGCTGAAATTTTTATGCAAATGCACATTTTTATCTATCGCGTGTAGGAATAAGTTTCAAAAGATCTTCACAGAATTCTGGGTCAAATGAACAGCACTTCATCCTGGATATTTCGCATATTTTGGCATTTACCGCATATTTTGCACAAATTCCGCTTATTTTTCAATTTTTTCCCTCCAAAAAATTATTATTTTTAGTGTTGAGAATGATGTCTGACTCCAAAAAAAATTGAGAAGACTTAATGGTTAATGAATCAGAAGAAAAGCTATTAGAAAAATATATTATTTTGCACGTGAGATAACCTTTCTCTTGCCTGCATCACATTCATCAATCGTTCAGAAATTGCGAATAGGTGCATGATCTCCTGGGCGTATCTCTTATTAAAAGAAGATTGTACTATTAAGGAGATACTTTACTGGATCATTCTAAAATATATGATAAAAATTGTCTCAGTGTATCCAACTTAATTTTTCCTTTGAAATGATGTACTCATATTGTATTTACATATTTTATGCATATTTTACCATTTTGGCGCATATTTTCGGCATATTAGGTATTTAGACTGAATCCAGTGCATAAAATATGCGCATATTTCGCTATTTTTTGTGCATAAAAATTGCAGCCCTGATAATGACGATAAATCGAAATATCAGCCTACAAGAGTCTTCGCATGTATGACATACTCATGTGAGTCGTGTGAGACGTGATCACCATGCACGTATTAAGGTAGGTGAGCTCAATAAGGTCCTAATTTAACGTCTTGGCTCTCCAGACTTTCATATAAGTGATTTCATGTTTTTCCTTTTTTGTGTTATAGTCGTCGACTGAAATATTTGATAATTAGCTGGCTTGAAATTTTTCTATACTGCTTCACGTTCCTCGGATCTTCTAATAAAAATACCCATTTTTCAAAACTTGATAAGGCCAGCGCACCAAAGAAGGCTGGGCCTATAACCTAATAAGACCCAATTTAATACCTAATAAGCCTGATCTGAAATTCGGTAAATAAAAAATTAGACATGGTTCAAATAGAAATTTATGAGTAGGTTATACCTGAAATGATACTCAATTGATCTCACCAGGCTGGACCTTATCAGGTTACACAACACTATTTTTCGTGAGTATTGCATACCTCGGGTCCAAATTGCTCAAATTTCACATTTCTGGCGTCGATCGTTAACCAACTACCACTACAACAACTATCCAATGTTTGATTTCTGGATAAATTCCATTTCACTAACATAATACTCGTAATCCTAGTTTCACAAAAAACCTATCGGAGCACTTTTTACGTTATTGGAAAATCATCAACCGCCATACTTCCCACCAGTGGACTAATATCTTGATAAAAACAATTGGACAATGTAGCCATACCACGAAGGAACAACTTTGCTGTACGTTTTAATGCAGTCTAAAGCATGGCAGTCAAGATCGGTACATTGGGCCTTATATTGTGGATCTGGGCCTTATCGGGCTCATCTACCTTATGCAATAAAATTAGGTTCCCCCCCCCCTCCTGAAAATTTAGTATTATAGACGAAGAAGTATATTTAGCCTTAGTTTATTATTTTAGCGCATTCATAGCAAATGGAGGGGGGGGGGCGTGAAGGTCATTTATTTTCAGATTTCGATTTTGTTAGACACTCTGTGTATGTGTACTTATTGCGAGTTAAGTGTACGGTACGGTACTATTAATTGCGGTATCACATGGCACTCAGGGCCGGATTTACGAATAGGCAAAGTAGGCAGTTGCCAACGACGAGAGCTCATGAGTGGCGCCTGTTGGCGCCACTCGTTTCATCGGCGCTACTCGAATTCTAACGAAATTTTGAAATTGATTTTTAAAAATCAGAAGCTTCTTTCTCCAACAACTCACTTTATGATAAGTATTTTTTGCAGAGTCATAATCTTAAAAGTCCTCGTAAATCGGATCCCTTGGAAAACGTCCAGTTTATCACAAGAAATAATTTGATGTCCACCTTTCCAAACATATTTATTGCTTATCAAATCTTTTTAACATTACCAGACAGCAACTGTTCTGGGGAAAGGAGTTTTTCAGCTTTGAAACCTATCAAAAATTACCTAAGGAACACGCTGCGTCAGATTAAAACTTTATATCTCTCGTTGTTGCACACTGAGTCTAAATTGACCAAAGAGTATGATATTGATGATTATTGATGCATTTGCCGCCAAAAAAGCCAGAAAAAAATCTTTCTAGAGTCCATATTTCAAAGTAAAGATACGGTTGACCGTCTATCACAATATGATTTTGTATTATTATATTTATCTATCATTTACTTGTGCAGTATTGTTGAATTTTCATTACCTATACTTATTATCAAACTTGTGATTTCGTTTATAGCCTACAATTGTTTCTTATTTATATTCTCATCATATACCTAGTATATACTTTCATTTTCATATGTTCAATTATTATCATAACTCAAGTCTCGCTATCTAGTTTTTGGTTCATCAATCATCAACACTATTTTTTTGTAGTTTTTTTATTATTCCTAATTCCTAATACATGATCATATTATTCATATTTCAAGATTGATTAATCAGAACAGAGAGAGAGAGAGAGAGAGAGAGAGAGAGAGAGAGAGAGAGAGAGAGAGAGAGAGAGAGAGAGAAAAGAATGAAGAAATTTCTTCTCACGAAAAAATCTTGAGAAAGGGAGAGGGGGATTTCAAGGTGAAAATTCTTAGGCGTCGCCTTTCGTTTTGCCTACGACGCCACAGAAGGCAAATCCGGCCCTGATGGCACTAATTCGTTTACAAATTTTTTATAACTGAAAGTACTTATAAATATAATTATTGGCCTTTGAATTGGGGGAAGGGGGTAATTTTGATCATTTTCACCCACCCAAGTCTTTTGGGGGGTAGAAACTACTCGTCTAACCCCCTCAGCGACGCCCATGATGGTGCTAGTCAGCTTTTCTTACCCTCACTCTCCTCGCCCTAATTCGGACAGATTTCAACACAAGCAGAAAAAAAGGTCAGTCATCAAATTTTTGAACTGCTCTCCTAATGGCTTTCTTCCAGTGCCTCAGCCGGGACTGATAGCAGCGCGTGACTGTTTCTTACAGAACATAAAGAGAAATTTTCTCAAGAAAACTAGATCAGCTTTGTCCGGCATACCTGGAGCTTGCATAAAATAGGATCAAGTTGACGGTTCATCGCGATGCTATCTCGGCTGGTTCTGATCCGTAGATCAGAAGGTATCCAAAATTGACCAAACCGAGATTTAAAAAATGTGATCTGCTCCATTCGACACACTATATGGCCCCGTTCAAACTGTAACCGACATTCATTCTGGCCTTAAATGGTCTACTTTAAACGCTAAACTAATCCAGAATTAATTCTCGAAATCTAATTCTTCTCGGAATCGATCGGCCTTATTGCGTCAGGTTATCACGCGGCGACCGAACCGATACTCCTGGAGAGACGATTCGAAAATCATAAAATTCCGATATATATGTCGAAACGATCGGTTAAATTGCTGTAAATTTTCTTCACGACCAGTATTAACAAATTACATTTATCGCAATCTGTGCAGCTGAAAATTCAACAAAGTTGATTCACTCGAGCCTGTTATAAATTATAAGCAGCTGATAAGGATCGCCATTCAACAACGCTATTAGCGAAGACGAAAATATACAGTGTTATTTCCAACGGTTCGGGCTCACAGTGTGTAGATTATGTATACATTTTGGATTCCGGTACAAGCCAAGAACGATATCAGATTACTTTTAGCGGAATCCGTACCGAGCGAGAACTTCCTGCGGTTATTATGGCATATGATCTTTGGAATTTCGGAAGTCTCTCGTAAACGTCGCCACGGACTGGGCCGATTTTATCGGCCCGTCAATTTACGAAAGATGGAAAGATGATTCGAAAACGATAGTGGATGCTGAGCCGAAGCAGACCACAATGTAACACGAGCATAATGGACCTATAACCAATCGGTTATTCGACGACGGTCGATTTAAATAATTTTATACCGATGTTTTACTCGTCTTTTGTCACATTAAAAAAGCGAGATTTGTTTATTGTATTTCGACCAGCCGATGTTGTTTTTAATCTACGCCTCGTTTGAATGGGAATATGAGTCTACCGCCGACAGATCTACGCGAGGAAGATTTCGCATCGGGGTACGAGAGCGAGGCTGGACACCGTTCCAGTTATCCGCCGTTTATAGATCGATAATGCTGCCGATAAACCGAATAATTTCACAAAGCAGTCGCATAAATACGAGAATAATTATCGATCAAATAGCGATTCGGTATTACGTATTCAGAAATTCGGAATCCGGATTTCAGATGTTCTGCGTAAGTGAAAAAGATGTTCCGCTGAGTCGGAGAGCGCAGTCAGCGGAGACACCCAAAAGTCTGGTGCCACTTATTCATACCAAAAACAAAGTATTCCAATTTTTTTATCCCTCCATTAAATTTTTCCCTTTGGGTTTAAAAATGAATCCCTGAAAATTGCAACAAAATTGGGTAAGATTAAATGACGGCGACTTGAGCTTGAAGTTTGAAAAACATACGTCCAAGCGCGCCCGTACGCATCGCGTAGGCGTCGCGGCTGACACTGCCCGGCGCTCCGCGTAGCGGAGTGATGAACCTACGCGCACGCCAATGAAACACTAAAATCATAATTGAGTGTGTCGCGGCAAAAAGGGCACATATCGACTATGTGCCCTTCTTGAGGCGACTTCAGATTCGGAATCTACGGACTTTTTATGGTCTGATACAATTTACCCCACCTTCCCAACTCGGTTTGTTATCAACAGAGATGCTTGAGAATGATGTGAAAAAACATGGGAAAAACGGTCGTATCATGGTTATCGTTAGTCGTGCTCCTTTTCGAGTTGTGTACCGCGTTTTTGCGCTATTATTGAGTAAAAAATAGAATTAGGTATTCGGGCAAGAGATAAATGATTTACCGAAAGTGGGGAAAAAAGTCGCTACAAAAAGGGCACATAACTTCTTAGTACCAAATACAACGTAGAAAAAAAAAAAAGTCGCCACAAAAAGGGCACATAACTTACCAAATACAAACAGGAAAATATAAATGAAGGAGGCATTGTTTCATTGCAACGTCATGATTTTTCAGAAGGCGAAAGTGTAATGTTTCGAATCAAAACAACAATAAGTATTTTACGCCAATATAGTGGTAACACTGAATGTACCCAACTTCAAAGCTGTTTTTCTGAAAACTTCGTTTCGTTGCATGTGCCCTTTTGGCCGCGACACACTCAATTTCTTGTTGCTATGCAACAGAGACGAAACTTGAGTTTCAATTGTGAGGGGGGGGGGTGAAGGAGGAAAACTTACCGGCAAATTTTTTTTTTTTAACTAAAAATTCACCGATTTTTTTTTAATATTCAAAAATTTGTCAATTTTTCAATCAAAATATTATTTTGAATTGAAAAAAATAAAATAGACAAACAAACAAACGTTCTTAGAAAATGAAAATTCAAATGAACAGTTTCAAAATTGGCCGACTGCCAAATCACTGGGAGTGTTTGTCCTTGCAAATGCAGATTGAAACCTTATCCCCCAAGCACTCACATTTGCGCACATGAGCATATCCTAGTCTGGGAGGGTAAGCTGGAAGGATGTTAGGAATACTTGAGAGGAACAATACACAACTTCCTTTACACATTAAGGTGGTCGTTGTTTACTCTTAGTGATCTTTTTTTCTGAATTTCCTCTGATTCATCTCCTTAATTGGTTCGGGATCCGGGCTATTAGGCGCGGATGATTGAGCGGCCCGCAGAGAATGAGGCGCGAACCATTTGGGCGCGATGGACATTCAGGCGCGAGAGAGACGACTGGGCGCAAAACCTGGTTTCATTATTGATTTTCTTTTTTGAATTCTTATCTGCATTTCCCACTACATCTGTCGGTGGTTGTCTGTTTCATTAAGTGCCCATAGAGCCTCTAAGTACTTCTAATTTCAACCCAAAGGTCGCAGCACGCACATGTGCCGGCGAGCGATCCATGCAAAACATCCTAACTCCAAAGTGGCAGGAAGCGTTTGATAAGAATCTGTTAGGATGTTTTGCTTTGTCTTTCCCGCCATGGACTTAGGATGTGCGCAACGTCAATCCTCATTTTCTCTGCTTAGGCATAACTGAGCACCAAAATTTGTACATGGACATGTGTATGAAGCTTCAGGACAATTGGCTGAGCACCCATTTTGCCCACCCCACCCCTTTCACCTCAGCTGAAACAGTTTTTTGCTTCTCCTGTAAACTTTTGACATTTTCACGCCTTCAAGGGGTCATGAGAGTACAACGTATCCGTACAATCGTGCAGGAATATGATTCACGTACCAGCTTAGAATTTCTTTGTGCCATTGCTCATAATCTGTGATATACTGAACTACGTTCTACATGCCTCATTTTTCCGTTTGTATTCATCTTACTCGTATATTCTAAATTTATTTGTCTTTTACTCATTTGATATTTTATACATTTAATATACCGATAACTTCATTTTTTGTGTTAGGCGCCTAATTTTGTTATAGCGTCCAATCATATCTTCTCGCCTACTTGACACCCTCCCTCTTTCCCCCTCCCTCTTTCCGCCGAACTGTCTGCGCCTAATCGGCCGCGCCCATTTGACACTAATCCATTGGTTCCAATAAAATAAAAAAACCTACAAAGTTTCAGGTCGATCGGATTCCGGAATCCGCGCCACAAGCTCCCGTTCGTTCTTATGGGAGAAACAAATCGTCGGTGGTCTGCTAAATTACCTCCTTATGTGACAAAATTATGAAAATGACATTTTTGGGCTCATTGGATTCGTCTATCGAAGGTGCATCCGATAGAAAAAATCCACAACTCTAGTTCATTTTTTCGACACCAGAGAGAGCGCTTTTGATACCTCTTATGCGCATATGCCCGAAATTGTGGTTACAAATATGTATTATCTCCTATCTGCGTTTTGTGTTTTTATGATAAGAAGTTAAGAACAACTTACCATAGTTTCTCATTAATTTGTCTCGTTCGGTCATACAATTTAAATCAAAAATTACAGAAAGCTTCATAATTTTCAATGGATGAACCGTGAACTGATGCAACGCTTCATAGTAAAAGCATCCAGTGTTTGAAAAAAGATAAGATTGCAATCAATTTCACAGTTCCTAAATTCAAGACATCAGGCGCGGATTTAGAAAAAGGCGACGAGGGGGGTGGGGTACAGTAGTGGCGATGCGTATTGATTAGCTATTGCTTTTATGCTGGCAGGGGTGTGAGGTGGGGTGCTCCCGGATAAATATTTTATCTAATGTGAGATACGTAATGACGAATATACATATAAATGCGTTATTATACATTTGTGGCGTGTAATGAGCGTACAATTCATCATTTTTATTCCTTTTTTCCTATTATTGCGTTAAGAATTTCCACCAAGGGGGCCATGTACTCCATGGCTCCCCCTTGGATCCACCACTGCAAAGTACTAAAAATTCTTTAAACGGTTATTAAACAGAAAACAATGCAATCAAACAATCCTGGATCTAAAATGAATGAGCAAAGATTGCTGGTGAGCTCGGATCTACAAGATATGGAAATTTCTGACGAGGAACTGCTTACTGTTTGCTCCAAATTACCAGAGAGTGCTGCTTCCACGCAGGTGGAGATTAATTGCTTTATACTTTGTAATAATGATAATCCTGGTAAGCTAATTTACATGAAGGGTTGAGTTCAAGAGTAATCTGAATCCGTGGTTCAGAACCAAATCGATCCAACTCCAAATTTAGTGATAAGGACTGCAGAGACGTACCGAAGTTTTCTCCTTTTTTTTGGGGGGGGGGGGTAGGGGGAATTTTGAAAGTCCCAAGTATCAAAGCAAAGCAAAGCAAAAAAAAACCTTTTGACTTGTTGGATTTTTCCATCTGAATCAATTCAAAATTCTCAAGTATCAAAGCAAAAGAAGAAGAGGTTGACTTGTTGGGTTTTCCCAACTTCTCAACTCAATTTCCAAGTATCAAAGCAAAAAAAAAAACCTTTCAACTTGTTGGATTTTCCCAACTCGCCTGACTGAAATGGTAAGCATTCCCAACTGCTGAATGAAGAGTCGGTAGGTTGCCCTCCTACCCCCCTATCTGTACGTCCCTGAAGGATTGAACTTCTATTTTACAAACTCAGGGTAGTAGAACAACTATTCATGGTCTCCAAAATATAAACCAAAAGTCCCAAATATAGGGAAATAAATGCATTTTGAAATCTCCAACTGTGATGATTTCAAAACTTGAAATTTGGAGGTTGGATAGTTCTGACTTTGAGCCATAGATATTTATGTACTTTTTACCAGGTTTAGAATTCAGTCCACTGTACTAACATTCTATTACCCACCCAAGATGATAATTTATTAAATTGTTTACATTCAGTTCTATTCTATTTTGTATTTCAATTTTTTGATGTTACATCCGATCAGTGGCGTGCATTCCGGGAAAGCAAAGTAAGCGCCGCTTACCCTGAAAATTCTCGAGAAAATAAGTTTTCATGTACAACATCAACTTCAACTTGTAACAAATAAGAGATAATGAAACATTGGGCAAAACAGCGATTGTATTGCTTATGACCCTTATGCTTAAATATATAATAAATTCAGGGGAGATAAGTTGGAACAGAAGCATATATTGTTCGGTGTTTGGCAATCCTCATACATGTATATTTTTACAGGCCAGCGAGATGTGCGTCGGATCTAACGCCTCTTTTCCACACTGCATGTAACATTACATGACTTACGCTCTGCCTCCGAGTTAATTAACAACACAAAAACACACTAGCATGTTCAACGCGACGAAATCTGTACGTTTGGTTGCGTTCTGGAAGCGTTTCTTGAAGCACTTCCGGCTCAGCTTGGCTACACACGAACACAGTGAAACGTGATTATGTTCTTCGGCAAGTCAACGCGTTATGTTTGAATGTTGAATGCTCTGTGTTTTTTGCCCTCAGAATGCGTATTCGAGATCTTATTGAAAAACCGTTTTCGCGACTTTCTCTTCATGAATAATTGGAAATTATTTATGGTGGGAAGCCTAAACCAGAATTACCATTTTTAAAAACTGAGCAAAAGAGAGGTGGTTCGAGTTTTACTAGACATTGCCACGTATCGAAATATGAAAACATTTTGTGATCAACCAGTTGTGAAGAAGGTGGAAATCTGTTTTGTGGCCATGTCCATTATTCGTCACAGAAATGGATAAATGCATACGAAATGACCCTACATAGGGATACGACAACTTGAATAATTTGATCCATGCCCTTTTCTAGTAGCATGTTTCATACCTTTATTCTGATTTTTACTTCACCTCTACGCTCAAGGATGTAGCAATGGGGGGGGGGGGCGCTTGCCCCCCCCCCAAGAATTTTCACTCAGAAATGGGAAAAATTTACCATTTCAGTCAGGCGGAGTTGGGAAAATCCAACAAGTCAAAAGTTTTTTTTTTTGTTTTAATACTTGGGAATTGAGTTGAGAAGTTGGGAAAATCCAAAAAGTCAAAGGCTTTTTTTTGCTTTGATATTTGGGAACTTTGAGTCGAGTCAGTTGAGACTTTCACAATCTTTGCCCCCCCCCCACAGGAAAAACTTCTTGGTACGTCCCTGTCTATGCTTATCGCTTACCTCACAGAAAAACTCACCGCGCGCCACTGCATCCTATTTATAATCCCCATTTTCCCCTGATTTTTGTTATATTAATTTTATCCCACAACCGGATACCCATAATACTTCTTACCATTGAATTTTGAACTACCCTAAATGTTTGTATTTGTTTTCTCGTCAACGTCCATGTTTGAGCCCTATTATATTAAAATTTGCAGCACACTATTTTGTAATATTTTGGTTGTTGTTTCAATACTGAACTTGCCTTTGAATATTACTTTTTGCGTCCAAAAAGCTTTCCAAGCATTTCCGATCCTTGTTTCGATTTCTTTTTTCATTTTATTTTCAAATGATGGTATTTGTCCCAAATATTTAAAGACTTTTACGTTTTAAATTAGCTCCCCATCTAAGTATACCCCACTTGTTTCTTTATTCTTCGATAATATTTTTGTTTTTTGGGCATTCAGTTCCAGTCCTGATTCTTGGCATTCACGTTTCAATTCCCTTGCCATCCCCACCAGCTTCATGAGTCTTACCTGTCAGGACTATATCATCAGCAAATTGGAGATTGTTGTACTATTTTCCATTTATTTCGAGTCCCCTACCTTTTCAATCCAATTTGCGAAATATTTGCTCTAGAATACTATTGAAAATGTTGGGAGACAGGGGGTCCCCTTGTTTGACTCCTTTATGAATTTGAAAGTTTTCCCCTTTTTTATTAAGTTTTACGTATGCTTCCAGATTTTCACACAGACTGGTCAAAACTTGTATCATTTTTTGAAGTACCCCACCATGTGTATAGACAATGCATTCCATGCTTTATCATAGTGTACTGGATCGAACGCCTTATTGAAGTCAATGAATAGAAAGTGGACGTCTATGTTGTATTCGACTGATTTTTCCATTATTGGCCTTAGTGTCCTGAGGTGATCAATGGTGCTGAAATTTTTTCGGAAACCTGCTTGTTTTATTGTTTGCTCTGAATCCAAAATTTTATACATTCTAGCTTTCAAAATTTTCATAAATAATTTACAAATATTGGAGGAGAAGTGATAGGGCGACAATTATTTATTTCTGACATCACTTTTTTTGAATAATAATAATTATTATTATTATTATTATTACATCAGTTATCATCCACTGTTAAGGGATTTTTCCGGCATTTAGAATTTCGTTAAATCCCTTTCGCTCCGCCGATGTCACAGCATATGTTACAGTATGGTTACTCCACATAGCCCGGTATCACACCCTTAATGATAGCGATTAGAGTACTTCTAATGGCGAATTTATCTGGGGCCCGTTATCTCAACGCTTCAAAAACTTAAGTGACAGTCTACCAACACCCGGAAGAACAATTTTTCCCTCTGGGCTTCTACAGTGTTACCAACTTGCACAAAATTTTGCTAAATTGAAAAATAATACTGTGTTTTTCACTTCTTTTGAGAATTTTTATTTTCTTCCATTATAGTTGCACTGATTGAAGGTTTTGAGTGGTTTGAGGGCGAATGCTGCAGGCAACTTGCGAGCAACCAGCCACCCAGCAAGCAGAGAGTAACAAAAACAAAAAATGTTGTTTTGGTTGCCAGTTATGTTTCGAGTTAGGTATAAAATTCATATTATGTGCATACGTTTTTCTTACCTTTCATTACTTCAGTACTCGTTCACAGCCCAGTGTCACACAGTATGTGACAGATTATAGGGCGTTGAGAGGCCGCCGTCACATATGGTGTGACAGGGGTGAAAACTGGTTGTAAAATATAATTTTGACCAAACGCAAGATTATTCTACCTCTTTACTAACTAATTCAACGAAAATTGCTGAAAAAGTGAGTTGGAAAGATTGGGAGATTTTTCCCGAAAATAACTTCAAAATACTATAATCAATTTTATCTGGGCCTGGTGCTTTATTCAACTTTATTTCCCTTAAAGCTTTTGTAACCTCATCTTACAGAATTGGATCAACTTCATCCTGATTTCTCAAGTTTTATTTTCATTTCTCCATATCTTGCCCAGTTGTTGCTTCCTCTTGTACCCTGTATAGTTTTTCATGAAGTTCCGTTACTCTTTTTACTATTTGTTCCCTCTCAAATATGAAACCATTATTACCCATGATTTTGGGTAAGATGTTAGTATCCTTTGAAATTCCTTTGCTTGCCTTTTTTATTGATCATGTTTCCTCCGGTATATTTCTTATCATTTCAGTTTCGTATTTATCTTTTTTAATTTTTCTTTTGACTAGCTTGTTGATCTCTGTGAGCTTAATACTTTCTACTCGAGTTTCTAATTACTTTTTCTTGGATGTCATTCTTCTTTCTATAAAAGGTTTTTTGTTTGTATACTCACTTTGTCATCTCGATCTTTTGACTCCCCACTTCCCTCACCGTTTCTTTAATGCACGTCTCAATTTTATCGTATTTTGCTCACATCCTCCCAACGGTAAATACTGTTTCCAATTTATCTTGTAATATGCTCCAAGCTTGCGGTATTTTATAAATAGGGATAATGTACCTCTTATTTTCATTTTTACTTTGATGTATTTCCTAAAATGTTCGTTATATTTGGAAATTTTAATTTGCACCTCCCCATCCAGTGATCTGAGCTGAAGTATAAATCTGAAATAACATCCACGTCCATTATAATTTTCATTTCATTGATCAAAGTATGATCTACATATTTCATTTTCTGACTAGGTGACTTCCATGTCTATTTCTTGTTACCACTCTATCTGAAAAACGATTCAGCTATTTTCAAATTACATTTGTCAGCTAATCCTAATAGTCTGGTCCCATTTTCGTTTGTTTCTCCTTTAGTATATTTACTAACATTTCTTCTATTTCCCCTATTTTCACGCACCTTGGCATTAAAGTACCCCATTATTATTGTATAGTATTCTCTTTCCTGACAGGTTGTCGGTGTGGACCCCTTATGGCAGTAAAAGAAAAAGAGGCGGGACGAGCTGGTTGCGAGAGTCGGCACAGTTTGGATGGGGTTGGCCCAAGACAGATGAAGATGGAAAAGAGAGGTGGAGACCAATGCCCAAAACTGGGCAGGTTAATTAGGCGTCGGTCGACCGTTAACCCAGGTTAAATAAAAAAAAATTATCTTTCATTGTCATAAATTTGGCTCTGCTGGTCGTAAAACTTTTCGATTTTTACCACCGAAGAGCCTAGTGTATGAACATGAACTTGGATTATCGAAAGTTTGGTTCCTTTATTTATTTCAATTTTCAATACTGCTATGTGTTCACTTATACCCTTTATTTCTTTTACGTGGGGTACCCACTGCTTCTTGATGTAGAAACCTACTCCCCTGTACTCTATTGTTGACCCAAAATAATAAAAGAAATTACCAGTTTTCCTTTTGTATAAATTTTTTCCTTTTTTTCTTGTTTCTGATATCCAATTATATCCCACTCTAGCCCCTCCAACGCATCTTTCCAATTCTAAAAATCTTCCGTCGTTCACTGAACCCTCGCATATTAAAGAACAAAATTCTCATACTTTCTGTCTTTATTTTTGTTTTCCCCATTTCTTCAGTTTTGTGGCCTGGGTGACAGATCTTTGTGGGCTAACAGTCCCAAGGTGTCCACTTCCCTGGTTGGCACTCTATTCCTTTTGTGTTATTTCTCCCTTCATACATTTTTTTAGTGCTTACGGCTATACTGTACACCAAATCAGCAATTACTCTTTACGCCTTGAAAGAAACCTCTTATCTCGTAGCTTACAATTTTCTCCCATCTGACAAAAGAACAAAATGAATTGGAAGGATAGGGGGCCCGTGGAAATTCCCCCAGGCCCTCTTTTTCTCTCTACGGGGCTGCTCATAGCGAATGCACAAATTCTTACTTCTTTCCTCTCCTTCTTTTAGTGTTTTATTTTCCTGCTAATCGAACGGTTTAAACCTGCTTCACTCACAACTGAACTCCAGTGATACATTCGATCACCTATCACCCAGGCCTAGTTTCAGCTTGACTCGATATCGTTCTTCAATAAATACGGAGAAATTTCTGCGGGCTCTCTTACCTATCTTCTTCTCTGGCACACACAGCGGCAACTATTATCGTGATTCGAAGCCTATATACGAGGACACAATCAAACGCAGCAAAAATCCGAAAAATCCCAGGTAGTGAAAACGATAAAATAATGAGACTACAAAAAAAAAGTTCAATTGCGCTATCAAATATTTCGCTAATACATTCTGCTGCGGCGGCATCTTCGCCGCCAACAAAGATGAAAAGGCTACCAGCGTTTGCCGTACATCCGATAAGATCGAGGCGAGTACGCCGGAAAGATGAAGAGGCAAACACGAAGCTCTATAAAAGACGAGCCTCGGATAATATTCACAGAAAAATATTAATTGAAAATAAAATAAAAATCAACAAACAAAATGAATTAAAGTCGTCGAAGGTGGAAAAGAAGATAAATAAAAGGCTCGAGAACTCTGTACAGTCGGCGGTTGAGCTTCGTTTGCTAATAAACTCGAAAAAAATAAATAAATAAATAAAATAATAATAAAAATAAGTACGACGTTTACGCCGTGCAGCGGTTAATTAAAAGACATAAATATTTATTCCGTTCGATGATAAACTCGGTTAATTAAACTCGCTCCTGTTCACCTAGTCATTTATACCCTGAAAAGATGTAATTTATTCCCTGACGATGGTTCATTATGGTAGACCGAAAGTGTAGTAGCGACCATAAGCGCAAATTGTAGACCTACGGGGGGGGGGGGGCTTACAGTGTCGAAATAATGCTGAAAATTCTTTCAATCTTTTAGAAGGGCTTTCAGAGGATTTGAAGAGATAAAGCCCCCCGCTACTATTTGCTCCTATGCCTGCGATACATCTCAGGGACGAAATAACAATACAATAAGACATTAAAGTTAAAAGAACAAATTTTCAATAGTGTGCTGTAATGTTGAGCAGCACAGTTACAAGAAGATTAGTGCCTAGAAATATGATACTCATTCACGATATTATTGCCAGGAAATTTCAATTTCTTATCTGCGAGTCAAAACTTTGGTTCAGGATCTCCTTTCCTAGTAACTGACCACTACGAGGCGGTTGAGGGAAGAACTAACTTCAGTACAAATTTTCCAACTCAGAATCGTCCTCCAAGAGAAAATCTTGGGTTTTCTTGTTCGTTGATTTCAAAGAGTACGTCCAAATGAGCTTAAAGCGCAGCCCTAATGTGTTTAGTTTTATGTGGTCTTAACAAGTATTAATGAGGCTTGACGAGTCTTGAATATGTATTAGTAAGTCATAAAAAAGTTTTAACGAGACTCATGATGTTCCGACAAGTCTTATCGAGTCTTCAGAGTGTCTTCATCAGTCCTCATCCATCAAAGAACCTGAACGAGTCTCGGATTATATTGAGCAGGTCTAATAAACCTTGAAGAAAATAAGGGAGGGCATGGGGGGAGGCAGCCTGTCCCCCAAACCTCCGCCAGAGTTGGGAAATTTTAGTAGCTGGATCAAAAGGTGGGAAAATCCAACAAGTCAAAGGTTTTTTTTTTGCTAACACAAATTTTGACTTGAGGTTGGGAATACATATAACAATTTTTGCCCCTCCAGAAAAAACTCTTCGCTATGTCCCTACATCATCTCTCCTACTTTCACTCGCAATTTTCGAATCAACGGGAACAGTGGAATCGCATTTCCAAATCGTAATTACCTATACACTTAGCTTGCTGTAAATTTTCATTTTTATGATCATTCGCGAACTTGATCATATTTCTGTCTGCTCTCAGCGGCGTTTGAAATTGTAATATTCAATTTACTGGTTTAGCGCGTTAGCCTGTGGAAGTTCCATAATATGTATACAGTTGAGCCTAACTGCGATAGTTTAAATTGTAATTTACGATCGCATAGATTATACAGTCGCAGACGGAATGCAAATTTGAATCCCGTTACCGCGGATAGTGAACTAAGGTTGCAATTTTTAATTATTATTTTTCTAAATAATATTTTTTCCACTTTTCGTGATACAGACTTGACCTTCACAGCTTCAACTTCAGACCACCGAAATAAGATAATTTCTTTTATTTTGTAGATAAAATTTTACAAAACCAATGTTGCAAGGTTCGCAGGAGGAGAGAAATGTACTCGGGCATTGAGATCGCTAACATACATTATATGTCATGCACATAACGACTCTGAGACAGTAAATCTTAAAGTGTACCCTATTTTAAATATTTTCGAAATTTGACCCAGTCACCCCCTGAAGTTTTTTCTTACCCTACGAAAGTAATATTCAATTCAATTCAGAAAAACTTTATTTGGGCGTCGCTCGCGCGGCCCATGTAGAGTTTGATTGCGTCCAGGCTCAGAGTTCCATTGCGTCCTAGTCCATTTAGCGTCATCCAGAGTGCACCACAAGGAGGGGAACCGAACTTCAGTCAAGACTTTCAATATACATCCAGATAACTATTCTTCAAAATCTAAATAAACCGCGGAACTGAAAACGCGGAGGTGAGTGCACAACTTGCCCCGGTCAGAAATGCAGAAGAAAAAGCACCTGTGTAGATTTAGGTTTCATTTTGGAAAGCTAATAGAATTTTTTGGCCAGAATGCAGCTTTAACCCTTTCGTTCCAATTGTCTTTTTCAATTTGAATTATTTTTTTACTGGAAATTGTTGAACAGACTCCCCATAATACGAATCCGGTGTCGAAGAATTTCTCACTCCTTGGGCCCCCAAAGGATCTGAGACAGCGTATGTCCCACTGGTAGAGTAACGAGAGTCAAAAAAATTATTTCCGAAACAACCACGCCATCTACCGAGACGTGAGTGAGCTAAGATATGCATCTGTAGGCATTCTACCAGTGGGATACAACTAGCACTATTTTCAACGTACATTTGACCCACTTGAATTTTTCAAAAACCGTTGGGACAAACGTTATTCTGTTGGAAGCGAGAGGGTTAAGACCACTCGCACTCTAAAAGCAGGGGCGAAACTATAAAGGGGTGTGGGGGTTGGAACACCCCCAATAATTTGGCAGTCGGCAAATTTAGAAACCGTTCATTTGAATTTTTCATTTTTTATGAATGTCTGTTTGCTTGTTTGTTTTATTTTTTTTTCAATTAAAAAATATTTCGATTAAAAAATCGGAAAATCTATAATTTTTTTTAAATTTTGTCAGCGAATTTTTAGTTAAAAAAAATATTTGTCGGCAAATTTTAAATCTCGACCTCCCCAAACTGAAAGTTCAATTTCGTTTCTGAAAATGGAGTACCCTGGACTCCTGTCAAAGACTAGTCAGTCAAACGCTGAAGGTTTCAAGCTGAGTATCGAACGTTTATATCAAAAGGTTGAAACAAAGCTGAAATATGGAAGACATTTCGAAAATCTAAAAGTCGGTAGCAAACGTTGAATTTTGAATTTCAATGATTATTCTGTTTTTACTAGATTCTCTGTTTGACCTAGAGACTAAAATTTGAGAAAGTTGAACATTTTATTAAATTCTAAAAGTTAAAAGCAAAAGACTCATTTTCCAGTGTCACAAGCTGAATCCGATAGCAAATTTCTATTGTTCAATTTACGGGCTTTGGTCCTGGTGAATATAGGAGGGAAATTTAGTCTGAAACAAAAGTCAAAACTCCATATGTTTTTCCCATAAGAACGAAAGGGAGTTTGCGGCACCGATTCCTCTAATCCAAATCCAATTAACCTGAATCTTTGTAGTGTGTTTTTTTTTGTTTTTTTTTTTGATTGATTTTATTGGAACCAACTCAGGAGACGAATCAGAGGAAATTCAGAAAAAAATATCACCGAGAGTAGATAACGATCATCTTAATGTGTAAAGGAAGTTGCGTGTTCCTCTCAAGTATTTTTAACATCCTTCCAGCTTACCCTCTCAGATTAGGGTATGCTTATATGCGCAAATGTAAGTACTTGGGGGATGAAAAATTGAAAACGAATAAAGTGGGATTTTTTTTGCGTATATTTTTGAGGGCGGTAAAAAAAATTAGCACATAGCGGCCAGTCAGGTAAATCCGGCCTTGTTAGTGAATAAAAACACTGACCGTTTATTTTTATACAAACTGTAAATTGATAATCCCCCACACCCATTTTTATTCCAAAGTCCGATCACCGTGGGACAAACTGGGGTCTTTAAAAGGCAAGTGGAGATGCTGAATTGAGGAATGCATTCACTCTCATTTTCCTCTTTTTTTTTATTCTTTCTCGCAAAGAATGAAGATGAGCCCATTCTGAATGGGAAAATAATGAAAGTTTTTTCCTTAATTCGTCATCTTTGACGGCAAGGTCTCGTTCCTTTTTCGATTAAAAAAAAAAATCCCTCCCATTAAGCAAGACTAGAGCTAAACTTGAAATTTTTTATTGAAAGATTACTGAGATAGGAGTTTTTGGGTCGTTTATTTCGAAAATTTCACCAGAAGATTCTTCTTTAAACCCTGAATTGACTTTCAGAGTCCTCTATTCTTGGAAAATTGAGTAGCGAATCAAAATACAAGCAGTTTTTCGCATCGCTGAATTCGAAAGCTTTTATGAGCTTTCTTATTAAACTGCGATTTGGGCCCCAAAATTCAAAATTGATTTCTAGGAAATCGAATAAAGTATTAGAATTTTCTGGGTTGCTGAATTCGAAAATTTCTTCAGATTCCTCTTAGATTCCCGATTTAGGCTTCAAAAGCCGAAACAGGTCTCCAGAAGTGATTAAAATTGACTTCCCGGTAACCGAATCAAATATCGAAATGGGGAATGGGAGAGGAGAGGTCGCTTGATTTGGAAATTCCATCAACGCGATAAATTTTTGATATTGACTCTCGGGTAGGCCCCAAACACCAAAATGAGAGTTGAAATTGAATGAACTTGATTTAATCTTTCAACATTTTCATAAACATCAAATTACCAAAATTCAAATTGCAGGAAAAATTTCAAAATTATCCAAGTATGAGTTATTATAAGGGGAACATTTAAGTCTTTAAAAATCAAAAACTATGAAATTGAACCAAAATTAGGAATTACAAAATAGTCGCTGTTTCAATAGATTACTTGAGTTTTCAATGTCAATTAATTTTTGTCAATCTTTGGACTTCAAATGTTGGCTCGTAAAGATGCAAGCTTTAATGAGTTTTTTCTTCAACATATTACACGCAAAAATTGCGATTTAACCTAAGAATGATGAAGTCCAGTCAAAGGTCCAAGGGTCATTACTAAATTTGTACCGCCCCCCCTCAAACAAAAAAACGGAAGTAAAACAATCTTCACTTCGATAGTTCAATCATTTTTTATAAAATCATATGCTTCTTTTGAAAATTCGGCATTTGACGATTTAACCCTTTCTCAAGAGATTAGGACATTTGTAATGATGAAAATGATCAACGATCTTTAGCATTTTCAAAAACAGTCTGGTAATTTGAATTTAAGATCGCAAGAACTCTCCACTTCAATAGTCTACTCGATTTGTAAAAACTAATTAGGGCTTGTCCATTTCGATTTAAGCTTGAATCAGATTCAAAATTTAGTGCATGTTCGAATTCAACCCTTAAGGTCAGTAATTAATGTCGATAGTCTATCCACTTTGGGATCCCATTCTCAGTTCTGGGGTCCAGGGATGATGACGTACCGAAGAGTTTTTCCTGAGGAGGAGGGGGGGGGGTAAAAATTGTGAAAGTCCCAACTGACTCAACTCAAAATTCCCAAGTATCAAAGCAAAAAAAAAAACCTTTTAACCTGTTGGATTTTTCCAACTGACTCAACTCAAAATTTCAAAATTCCCAAGTATCAATGCAAAAGAAGAAAATCCTTTTGACTTGTTGGGTTTTCCCAACCTCTCAACTCAATTCCCAAATATCAAGGCAAAAAATAACAACTTTTAACTTGTTGGATTTTTCCAACTCGCCTGACTGAAATGGTAAATTTTTTCGTTGCCCCTGCCCCCTTATCAGTACGTCGCTGCCCGCAATAATTTGGCAGTTGGCAAAATTTGAAACTGTTCAATTGAATTTTTCATTGTCTAAGAACGTTTGTTTTTTTTTTTTTTAAATTAAAAGCGGCAAATTTTAAAAAATTTTGTCGACAAATTTTCCTTCTCCACCCCCCAAACCGAAATTTAAATTTCGTCTCTGTACAAAAGACGCATTCAGAATTCGTTTCCTATGTTTCGTAAAGATTATCAGATTCCTGTAGAACTCAATCAGACTCCTTCAGACTTGTTAAGCCTCGTTAGGCACTGATGAGATTCATGCTAATTCTTTGAGATTTATCAGACCACATTTTGAGGCATGTGAGACTATCTTGGATTCGTTTAGACTTTTTGCCTCTATTTAGACACATTGAGACTGGGCTATGACTCATCCACACTTCATCCCCGACTGATAAAAAGAGGGTCACAAAGCCTCAGCACCCAAAAAAGCCAAAACTGGGATTTGAGGCAAAATAGTGCTTCTTTTTTAACCAATTGGAGCGCAGGATGCAAACAGAAACGAGAAAGACATGCTAGGTGAGGTAATTTTATGACGTCACTTGGTCAAACACAATTTTATAATGGACGCAATCGAACTATTAGGGAAGCGGACTGTTTCCATTTTGGACGGAATCGAACCAAGGGGCAAAAACGGGACACAATAAGACAATGAAAAGTGTATGAGGGCTACTTTTCGGACGTAATCGGGCTTCTTCGCTTTATGTAGAGGAATGGACATATTACATAGTCTATATTATAATGAATTAGCGGCCTCAAAGTGGGATTCGCTCCCCTTCCCTGACTCATGCCGAGCAAAGGTCTCTTGTACACGCTCCTATACATTCCTATCCTCGCTATTCTTCGGAAGTTATTACTTTTTAGAAAAGTACTCGTACTAATATCTATCATATTTCACGAAAGTAATATTACCAAATTTTTTAGAAATTCTGAATAATTTTAAGGTGGCCCCGAGGCTTCAAAGTTTCAAAATCTGCATAAGGATTGTCAGGAAAGACTTCATCAAAATTGAGCTCCTCGTGAGTATTTGAAATTAGATATTATCATGAACGAAAATAGCAGACCGGAAAGGGAAGGGGCGCATGGTGTGGTGGGACCTATGGCGATGCACGCATGCCGAAGTGGCCCCTGAGACACCGCGCCCCCGGCCCAGTATACTACCCTTTCGAGTATCGCATCAGTGGCCGGATGGACGCTTTGAGGTCGGCCCGAGCCCCCATTTCGCCGTTCCGTTTCCGGCGTGCGCTGTCCGGCGAGGGCCACCATGGGTCCCCTACTGACCGAAGTTAGCGCTCCCAGCACTAACTTGGAGTTTGGGTTCCCCAAAGCAAGATGCGCTTCCTCTTCACTCACCCCTCACCTCCTCGTCTTGGTAGTGTGGCGAGAAGGGAGGGGCTGACAAACATCAAAATAGTACTAAAATGTTTTCGTTCATATTTTTCTTCTTCCCCCCCCGGGGGGGAGGAACTTCTAGAGGATTGATGGGAGCTAAGCCCTAAAGCTCCGCCCTATTTCCACTTACGATAAAATTTTGGTGGTTACTTTTATAGGATAAGAGAAAACTTTCAGGGTGACCGGATCAAACTTCAAAAATTTTTTAAATAAGAGACACCCTGTAATAAATATATTTTTAATCCTGTGAAATTGCGCCTTTCGATGAGCAGGGAAAATTATTCTATGGAGGTGCATATTTCATCTTGGACTGAAAACTTATGCGTTCCAGATCGCTGTCATCTAAATCTGAAAATTTATATTTTTGCATATGTGACCAAGTTAAAAGGCATATTATGAAAAGTGCCTAAAATGCATATTTCTGTACACATTCTCGCTGAAAAGTGATAAAACACAATTTTGCGACTTTTCTATGCGAGTATTTTTCCTTTTCAGCATAAATGCATATTTTCACAATCATGAATGCATATTATCTTGAAAAAAATAAATGCATAAAATAATTTCCCTAATTGATAAGACATTACACCGGCCCTGTAAAATTCGAACACATAAGTTTAATATTCATTCAGGTTTTCCCAAATTTGAGTTTTCAGGCATGGTTTAGTGACTAAATGGGATTAAAAAGCTTTTTCATAGGTCCGAGGAAGTACTGCAAGAGTCTAGTATAAGTGTCGAAGAGGCTGAAGAAGTTTTGGTAGAACCTAAAATAGTTCCCAGTTTAAAACAGCTTAAGCGATAATCTCAAACAAGTCTGGAGAAGTCTTGAAATGACATTTCGAGACTTCTCCAGACTTGTTTGAGATTATCTTTTAAGCCTTTTTAAACTGGAGACTATTTTCGGTTCTACCAAAACTTCTTCAGACTCCTCGACTAGACTCTTTCAGTACTTCATAATTAAAGTTAGAAAAAATCTTAAAAAGCTTCAAAGACTTTTAAATGGGTTCAATGTATGAGGATAAAATCACGAACAAGTATCAAAGAATCACTGTCCGATCTAGAAGTGATTTCAAGTTACTACGCGAGTATAAATGAAGCCTTATAGAGTTTCAAACAAAACTGGTGTCAGAAATTCTAATACGTGTGAATCAGACCAGGGAATATTCCTGAACGAGTTGGGAGAAAAGTGTCGAACAGTTTTGAAACATGTCTGGAGTAGTATTATTGAGTTCTAATGATATCTGTAAAAATCTGAATCTGAAAGTCTAAAACACTGCTATAAGAGTCTTAATGAAGTTTTGAGTAGTCATAAATAAGTCTGAAACGTGGAATAAACTTAAAAATTTTTTATTATGTTTGTCGTTCAGTTCGATGGGGGTCTGGTTTCGATAGATGAAGTGGGGGTGTTAGAGGGGGTACTAAATTTTAAAAAGTCACTATTTGACAAAGTCGTAGAGGGGGTCCGGCCTCCTCGACATCCGCCTTTGGCTATACCACAGCTGCCGTCTCACGTAATATTATATACAATATTTTGATTCCCTTAAAGTTTCAGTTTCTGAGGTGAAACCCAAATAATTAATATTTTTCAATGAAATTTGTTGCACATTATTTTAAATTTTCGTACTCAAATGCGACATTTTATTGGGAGATTATTATCATTTACAAGGCTTCATGAGGTCGCATACTTTTTGGCAGGTCTTGAAGGCGCTATGTATCTGCGAAATATTCACTGCATAAGAAGTTCAAGTATATTTCATATCAGGCTTCATGTTGGCGCGAGGCCTAATATTCATTTCCTTAGCCCGAGGCCTTATGTAGAAGCATACTCTTTAACTACCCGAACGCCGCCACTGAAAAAAATACAATTCTTTTTGATTTTTCTACCTATTTTCCTTCTCCAACCAGAAGTGTCCAATTTTTTTAGTGTACGGTCAAAAGAATTTCACTTTCTGTTTTCGTAAGCAACCTAAAAATTTTACTGATACAGCTAGTTTCAATACTAGTGAACCCCTCCCCCTCCAAAAAACAAAAACAAAAAAAACAGTCCTATTGCTGTAATGCTGAGGGGCAGTCTCAGAAATGGAAAACGATAGTGGTAGGGAAGTAATTCCATGCAAAATTGCCATCCGTAATATTGACTGTACGCTAACAAATAAAGACCCCCCCCCCTCAAAAAAATTGGGAAGGGAATAAATATCCATGGTTAACAATCTTCGATTTGCAAACGACATTGTCTTAATAAGTAAAAGCTTAACCGAAACTGAAATCATGGCAAAAGAATTTAAAAAAGTGGGTTTAACTATGACTGGAACAAAAACAAAATTAATGACAAACCAGCATGATACAGGTAAAATTACAATAGAAAATTTGGAAATTGAACATGCGAAAGAATACAAATATTTGGATCAAATTATATGTTTTGAAAATCGAACAAAAAAGAAATAGAGGTTAGAACTACAAACACGTGGAAGGCTTTCTGGGCACATAAAGTCCATATATCAAGACAACAACGCATCTACTCAAAACCTGTGTTCTTCCAATTCTGTCATATAGGGCCCAAACATGAGCTCTAAAAAAGGACAAGTCGCAAATTACGAAAGATACAATCAACCATGTTACGAAGTATAATGAGATTGAAATTAAAAGACAATGTGAAAAACAAAACAATCAGCACGCTCACTAATGTAGAGAATTTTGGATATCGAATTAAAAAGTTATAATTCGGGAAACAGAAATAAATGGAATATAAGTACAACAGAATGGACCTCTTATGGTAGGAAAAGGAAAAGACCAGCAGTACGTTAGACGGGTGAGATTGTAAAAAAACGTGGGCCTACGGTTAACCAATACAAAAACAGAAAAGCATGGGCCAAAGTGACAAAAACCTATGTCCAATGTTAGGCAGGTTAGGTGGTTCGCCTAAAAAAATTGATGTTTGGCCCTTCAAGTCCTATGTTCAAGTTCTTATTTTGAAATCCCCTTTGTCAGGGTTTCCAAGATAGAAGGTGGCCACTTTTTCAAAGAATGATTTTCCCTGACTTTTCTCGGTTTTCTCGATTCATTTTCCAAATTTTCCTGACATTTTTTAGGCTAGTATTGCACATAACTTTGAGAATACTTTGTAAAAGAAATAAATCATTACGCTTGGCGCTGATATTTATTCTTGAAAAATGAAAAGTTCCCTGATTTTGATCAAAATTGAAGCAATTCTCTGACTTTTTCCTTACTTTGCCAGTTTCACAAAATTCTCTCTATTTTCCCGGTTTTCCAGAAAGTAGCTTACCCTGTACAAACAAATTTTAAGAGACCATTTTTTAAATACATAACAAGCCCGAAGACAGAATACGATTCTTGAGAGGGAAAATGATATAGTGGGGAGGGCAAATTATGTTTTGAAAATCTGTTAGATTATGCGTCTACGCGTAGAATACTGATGTAGATGTAGAATAGATGTAGAATGTAGAACGCGCGTAGAAAGTGTAGAATGACGTGAATTACATTTAGGGAGTCAAAAGACTTTGGCTGTTTCGTATTTAAAACCGGTTTACGAAAACGAACTTTTGAGGCTGAGGTAAAGGAAGTAAATGAATTCCTTATCAGGGTGTCTATACAATTTGGAAAATCAAAATACTTGACTGTTATTTGACCTATAAACAGGGACGCACCGATAGGGGATAGGCGGAAACTACACACCCCCCCCCCCGGTAGGAATTTTTCACTCAGCAGTTGGGAAAATTTACCATTTTAGACAGGCGGAGTTGGGAAAATCCAACAAGTTAAAGGTTTTTAAATATTTTTCTTACTTGCTTTGACACTTGGGAATTGAGTCGAGAAGTTGGGAAAATCCAACAAATCAAAAGGTTTTTTTTTTTACTTTGACATTTGGGAATTTCGAGTTGAGTCAGCATCAGTTGGAAAAATCCAATAAGTCAATCAAAAGTTGTTTTTTTTTTTGCTTGCTTTGACACTTGGGAATTCAGTTGAGAAATTGGAAAAGTCCAACAAGTCAAAAGAAAAGTTTTTTATTTGCTTTGATACTTGGGAATTTAAGTTGAGTCATCAGTTGGAAAAGTCCAATAAGTCAGTAAACATTTTTTTTTGCTTGCTTTGACACTTGGGAATTGAGCAGAGAAGTTGGGAAAATCCAACAAGTCAAAAGTTTTTTCTTTTTGGCTTTGATACTTGGGGATTTTGAGGTCATCAGTTAAAAAATTCAATTTGCTTTAATACTTGGGAATTTTGAGTTGAGTTAGTTGGGTCTTTCACAATTTTTGACCCCTCCCCTACTGCCCCAGAATAAACTCTTCAATACTTGACTTAATATAGGACTGCGAAAAGGCGCGCCTTATGCAGGAACATGCAAGCAGTTCAGCAAATCGTAAAACTGCAAAATTAGTCTGATATGCTATATGGCGCAAATAATGAAGAAGAATAAATTGCAATAATTATTGAAAATTGGAACAAAAGTTTTTACTTCTAGCTTTGATATTTTTTAGTCAATTCATCGTTCCTAGTCATTCATATAATTAACATTACTTGACCTATAGAAGAATTTAGAGAAAATACTTGACTTTTACTTTACCACTTGATTTTTTCTTTGAGTACTTGACTTATACTTGGCTTACTTGACCCTGTAGACACCCTGCTTATTAATTAATTGAAACGCGCCCATGGAGATATCATCACTTTTCTGGAAAGATATCCATTTTCAAAAAATTATGCACAAATGAATTAAAGAATAATCACAAAGAACTGGCAGAACTAGCATTGAAACTAAATTCAATTCCTGTTTCATCGGCTCAATTTGAATGTGTTTTTTCCCAATGGAGTTATGTGCATGACAGTACGCGTAATAGTCTCAAACTTGATCGATCTAAAAAATTAATAATATTACTCTCTTAAAATAAAAAATAACTGTAGAAGTTCTGAATTTTAAGTTTTAATTAATGTTTTTGTAAAGCTTTTTAAAGCTTAACTATTTACAAATACGAAATAAAATTAATTATTTTTGTTCAAATTTTTCAGTTTTCACTCTTCTTTTGGTCAGTCTACGCATTTTACATACTCTAGAATAGTCATTCATTCTACACGGTGTATTCTACGCGAAGAATAAAAAAATCGACACCAATTTATTCTACGGCACAACCCTGATTGTGGAATGAACGAGGAATCAGTGATACCGAAATGAAGTTTCAAAAAATGTATAGTAATCCCTAAACTTACTAGGGTAATTAGAAAGTAAAAAACGTTTTTTCCGATTTTCTCAGAGGCGGAGGGGCAAATGACTGCGCCAGGGGGGCGTTGCTCCCCTAGCTCCCTCTAGCTACGGGCCTGACACGAAATTAATTTAGCGTCTATTAATTTTGCCATTCACACTTTTACAGTATAATTCACGGACTGTAGGTAGTTATCAGCTATTTTCAAGAATGTGACTTGATTCCCTCATGATGTTTCGAAATTCTAGCCAACGCGTGGAACTCTAATTTTGCAATTTTTTGACTAATGTCATCCCGGAGAAGAGCTGTTTGTTAGTACATTCCATTTTTACATACCTACAGAAGGTTGGCTAAATCGATTATATGCGACGTACTCGAACTCGCAAACAATGATAATGAAAATAGGCGAACCACAAGGAAATTCGTTCGGTGTGAAAATAGGCTTTCGGCCGATGATGAAAAGCAGGGTCAGACCCGCATCATTAGTTCTTTTCGTTACAATTAATGACCGTTTTCTCTCCGCGTACTGTATTATCGCGAATTTGTTTCCCATTTCGACGAGTAAAGACCAAAGGCAACAACTCCACCGGTGAAGTTTATCTTGGTGACACCTCAAACTGCCACGTCCTTCGCCGGTTGAATAATTAGCTTTCATTTTAGCTTTCGCAGCTCGATTAGGTGCAGTTTCAATGTTGATAGTTATGTAAACACGCGGCTCACTTTTGTTATAACTTATGGCACGTTTGATGAGTATTACAAACAGTACCTGGAGTAACATAAATTACTGTAGTTGGTATACGTCCCACCACACCATGGCTTGTCTGTTTTTGGATGAAGAGGTTCACCCACCTAGGATGACTAATACGTAAATTCATTGTGCACTGGTCAGATTGCGAGAGAAGTGGGGCCAGAGCCATGTGATAAGAGAGGTATGGGATATGTCACCCCCAATCCAATGTTGCTTGAAAAGTTGGCACTCGGCGGATTCTCGTAGCCATTCGGGAAAATTGGGAAAGTGAGGACATTGTTTTTAAAGATTTCAACTGAAATTATCAGGCCCGTAGTCAGCGACAAGGCAGACAAGGCGAAACCTTGTGGACAAGTGCGCTTGCCTTGTCTAGCAAAAAAATGAAAAATTAGAAATTTAAGTCTTTTTTGGTCTGATAAACAATAATTTTTGACCGGAATCTTCATCCAACATTATTTTTCCATTTTTATTTTTATTTTTATTTTGTGGCTCATGTCGCTCAGTGCCTAGAATTAGATATTACATTCTTAGAATATGCTTAGTTTTTACGTACAAAAAATGTAGGCGGGTAAGTCACCGCCGCCAACTCCGCACTCAGCTAGCCCATTCCTGGGCATAAGCCGTTCGCAACTCAAACCATTTTTTCCTGTCAGCCGCTTTGTGAAGCCAGTTAGGGCCGGCCACCGATATCAGCTCGTCCGTCCATCGTGTCGCTGGCTTCCCCCGGGGGACCAAAGTGTGGATATTTTATTCCATGTATTGCTATTTTCTCTGGCTACATGGCCAACGTAATCTATTTTTAATTTTCTTATGGTCCCCCTACCGGTTTGGATTTCGTTTTACTTAATATTTTTTGCACGCTGATCTGGTCTTTAAGTTTAATTTTGAGAATTGCCCTGAGCATTCAGTTTTGTGTTTTGATTATTTTTTGGTTTTGTTTCTTTGTACATGCCCACGTTTGGGCACCATATGTCAGAACAGGGATTATTGTGCTTTCTAATACTTTAATTTTCGTTTTCAAGCTTAGGTTACCTTTTAGCAGTTGCTTTCGGGCCCAAAAAGCTCTCCACGCATTTCTCCTTCTACTTTGGATTTCTTTCTCCGTTTTGTTTTGGAATGACATTATTTGGCCTAGATATTTGTAGTCTGAAACTATTTCGATGGTGTTGTTATCGATTTTTACGTAGCCAAATTGTGGGATATTTGTAATGATTTTTGTTACCGCCATGCTCTCCCTCCTCAGGTCCTCGGCCATACTCTCGAGTTCGTTTTTGCTTTTCGCAATAATTACGATGTCGTCCGCAAATCTGAGATTGCTAAGTCTTTTTGGTTTGTCAAAGAACGGGCCTTTTATTTTGATTCCCCTCCCTTCACAATTTATTTTCCCAAACACTTCTTCTAAAACCGCATTAAAAATGTTGGGAGAAAGAGGGTCACCCTGCTTGACTCCTCTCTTTATTTTTATTTTATCTCCTTTTTTGTCAAGTTTGATTATTGCTTCGGATTTTGAATAGATATTTTTCAGAACCTGAATAATTAGTTGTGGTATTCCTTGGTTTGTCAGGGCTTTCCAAATATTTTCGTGGTATAGGGAGTCAAACGCTTTATTATAGTCAATAAACATTATAGCAATATTAATTTGGTACTCTTTGACTTTTTCTAGGATTTGATTTAGGGTATGGATATGGTCGATAGTGCTGAATTTTTTCCTAAAGCCGGCTTGTTCAGCTGGTTGTTGTGCATCCAAAGTGTCGTATATTTTGTTTTTGATTATTCTCATAAATATTTTGCATACATTTGAGGAGAGACTAATGCCCCATTATTTTTCCATACCGCCAAATAAATGACCGTTTTGTAAAAGATAAATCACTACTTAACATAATTGATAAAGTTATAATTTTTCTTTTCAAAATGTTCAAGAGTTGGAAGAACTTTTTAAATTGAACAGTAATATTCAAAAACCTTCTCAAGAGGAGATTATCTGTGTCAAACGTTATTTTGCCGACAATAATATTTCTACAAAAAATTATTTGATAGAATTATGTAAACAAAAGGTTGCATTTAAAAAGACCTATGAATTATATAGTACCATTTGTGTATTTGCATGTTCCTCGTCCACAGAGGCGTATTAAGGCAAGAAGCCGCTCTGGGCAATATAAAACCTGCCGCCCCATAGAATCATAAGTGCGCCAAATTTATAATGGCCAGGTGACTATGAACTAGGCTGCTAAAGTGCTAATACCCTTTAGACCAAATTTCGGACTTGAATTCACTTCGTTGTTAAGAAAATAATCCTTAGTTTAAATTTACTTATATTGATTCATAAAATAATGCTGAATAAAGAACAGGCATACATCATGACAAAATTTTGTTTAACAAACTACAGAGAGAAAAAAAAAATGGAAAAATGACTGAAATAAATCATGAAAGAAAAATTACAATTACAGATTTACATAGTGCGTTTTTGATCAGTTCTTGGTTGTCACGTCACGAAAAATTTCGTACGCTTTGATAATTCGGAGGATGGCTATTGTTTCAATAGTAATGGACCAAAAATGCCGCTGCAGTAGAAATTTTCTTGATAAGTTGACTACGAAATTTTTGCGAAGCATTTTTAAATAGGAGACTGATAGTAGGTATTAATATCGGCTCTATCTCCTTTTTTGTGTAGAAGTATAATTTCAGAGAGGTGCCACTGTTCTTTCATCCAATGTTTGTAAAACATTTATGAAAATTCTTAAACATAAAATCTATTCAATTCTAGACGCCCAATAACCCCTCGAACAGGTGGGTTCTAGGAAAAAGTACAGCACTAATGATCACATCCATGTTTTAGGGCAGGTTTTTGAAAAGTCGAAAGAATTTCAATGCAAGGTAGAAGTCATGTTTATAGACCTTCAAAAATCTTTCGATTACCATGATAAAATTTGGATTACATTAAGAAATCAAGGAGTTTACTGGAGGATAGTTGAACTTTTGAAAGAAATCTGTTCCAAATCGGAAGCTATCATCAGACTGGATGGAGATGAAAAGAAGTTTAAGAATAGGAGAGGTGCGTCAAACAGGGTGATCCGCTATCTCCCAACATTTTCAGTGCAGTACCGGAGGTAATTTTTAGAAAGGTGGACTGGAGGGGTAAAGCATTAAAATGGGACTAAAGTACGCTATTGGCAAATACAAATACCTAAATCATTTGAGATTTGCTGACGACATTGTTAGAAAAGCAGCAGGGAACTTGAAGCAATGGCGGAGGATTTGAGGAGAGAGAGCAAAAAGTTTGGTTTAACAATTAACTATGATAAAATCAAAATTTTAACTAACATCGAACTCTTTGATCCGCTTAGCATAGAGAATAACAATATCGAAATAGTAAAAGATTGTAAGTATCTTGGCCAAAACATGACCATAGAAAATAGAACTAAAAACGAAATCAAAATCAGGCAAGCCAATGCCTGGAAGGCGTTCTGGGCCTAAAGATATAGTCTTAAGGGGAAACTCAAAATGCTATCTAAAATAAACATACTTGAAAGTATTGCCTACCCGGTACTGACCTACGGGACACAAACGTGGGCCTATACTAATAACCAAATACATAAAATGGAAACGAGGTAACACGTCATGCTAAGGAATATATTGGGCATAAGATTAAGGGACAAAATTCACATTTCGGAATTGTTTACTGCAACGAAAACTAAAAACATTGTCAAGATCATCAAAAAGCTAAAATTTAACTATGCAGGGCATGTTGCGAGAGAATCCAGATTAAAATGGAACAGAGTTGCCATCTTCTGGATCCTGATGAGCGAGTGAAGACGCAAAGTTGGGAGATCATCGAAAAAATGGGCAGATGAGGTGATCGCGGTGGCCGGCCCCACTTGGTCACAGAAGGCCGCAAACAGAAAAATTTGTTTAGATTTGACCAACGTTCATACCCAGAATTGGGTGGCTCGGTGAGGAGCGAGACCCCCCCCCCCTATGAACCTATGGATTTAATATGTAATTGTTCCGTCGATTTCGTTCCGCCGAGTGCGTGAGAGTGTAATAAAAAATAAATAAAAATAATATTTTTAATATTTTTCAATAGGAACGGACTTTTTGGTCACCCCGTCCGTATATGACAGAAATCTTTCAAATGGCGTATAGCTACTTCTTCCATTTTATTCCTTCTCCGTTTTCTACTTTTCTTATATTCCTTTTTCCTTCATTTTTTTTTGGGGATCTGAAAATTCAAAACTTTGCCGCTCTACGCAGTTGCCTAGGTTGCCTAATCGTAAAAAACGCCTCTGCTCGGCCACATGCGAAGCTACATTCAGCGTTTTAAATAGAAGTATTACTCCCTTCAGACAGAGCATGTTATTTGGAAGGGAGTGGAATTTTACTGTACTTCCCTATGAAAAGAAAAGAACAGAAAAAATTGAACTCGAAAATGTCTTACGTGAATTTCAAAAACGATTGCGACGTTTACAATTATATTAATTGTGTTTACAATTACGTCAATTGTAAGTTTCATTCTGCTGAGTGTAATTTTTACAAAAATATATACCTAATTATATAAATGTATTTTTGAAGAAAAAATGTTTGGAGGAAGGGGGGAGTTGGAAAAGTTGCCTTGTCACAAATGATGGGCCGGCTACGGGTCTGGAAATTATTTACATTTCAGTTAGCATTTCTGCTATCTACAGTCCAGAAGAAAACTTACTAGCTACGGCTCTCGATGGGGCTTGTTTCGAAGTTCACTTGTCGACAAATTTGAGGTCGGTTTTGTTTTACTAGTCCATTTCCAATTTTGCCTGACCTACCGCTCCACACAGAAACCATTGATGGCGCAACGTTCCTTCAAGTTCACACGTTTTTCTAGCCATATAAAAGAAGCTGAAAACAGGCCGACCCGACTCACCCCTCACGCCGCATAATTATATTCATCCGCATTTCATTCGCGTTTTATTATTTCGATGATTGGCTCTAGTTACTTTTACGTGTACATCGTTCAGGTATACGCTATTTAAGAGTGAATAATAAAATAAATCGGAAAAAGGTACGCATAGGTACGCCGATATGTTGGTGGCATTCCGGTGGTAACGTCTGGAAGTCCTATCTTTAAAATCCTATCAGTCTGGACAATATACGATTGGCTACTTGCAAACGGGAGTACGCGTAATTACACCGAATAAAGAGTTATTCGTTTTAAATAGCCTATAAAAGATCACAAATTTCCTTTCAAATTTACCGAAAGAGACGCGTCATTGCTTTCATCGTACGGCACAGGTAATTTTAGTTTCATTTTAAACCATCTTGTTCGCCTCGAGTTCGTTTCTCTCGCAATTTACAGCTAACTGTACAGTTAGTGGTAGTGTGGTGAATATTTACATATTTGTTTGTAATTTTTTAACGGGAATATTATCATTTTACAAATTCAAAACTTATTTCCTTGTAGCCAGTTCTGTCTTTTTAATAACTAGGAACGTTAAGAAATATTAAAAGTCTCTTCATACCCCGACAAACGAGAGCTTCGCAAAATTGCAGAAATTTTGGTCTTGTAAGCGTCACCTAAAAAGGATGACCAACATGCCACGGAGATTTGCAAGATAGCGACCAATCAGAGAGCTCCATTATAAATCGCCTCAGTGTTTCGACGGCCGCCGGATAGAGATGGAGTCGGCGGCCGGACCAGACCTGCGGCGTTCCTCAGGGATCAGTACTTGGACCTACCTTGAGGAACGTCACCTTCAACGGGATGCTGAGGCTGACACTACCACCAGGCGTTAAGCTCATCTGCTACGCCGACGACACGCTGGTGGTGTGCCAAGCCGAGCCAAGTCAACAGCAGAGGTCAGCGACGAGTTAACCAGGCGTTAGAGATGCTGACCCACTCAATCGAGTCGGCGGGGCTGTGCTTAGCGGCACAGAAGACAGAAGCGGTTTTGTTCACCACGCGACGCAAGTACAGCCCACCCTTTTTTGTCCTGAAGGGTGTGGAGATTGGGCCCTGTACAGCCCTGAAGTACCTGGGGATGTGGTTCGACGGGCAGCTGAGAAGGCGGATCGAGTAGCTGGACAGCTGTTCTGTCTGATGTCGAACCTAGGGGGACCGAGGGAGAAGCGGAGAAAGATGTACGTGAACTTCATCATGTCGGTCCTCCTATACGGGGCGCCAGTATTTGCCGACGCCATCAAGATTTCACACAGAAGAGCAAAGATGGAGAAAATCCAGCGAAAAACCGCGATGAGGGACGCGCTCGCCCATTCGTCCAAAGGATAGCGGACCTGAGCGTTGATACGCGACCTCGATGGACGGGCAGGAAGAACTCACCGAGAGCTGAACTCCAACCGGGCCCAAGTCCTGAGCGGCCACGGGTGCTTCGGCACGTACTTACATCGGATATCGATAGCGCCGAGCCCCGTGTGCGCGCATTATGATCGAGGGGCGGAGGATACACCTTGGCTCACCCTGTTCGAGTGTGAGGCCTGGGAGCAGGAGAGGCGTAGGACGGCCACAACAGCGATCGATCCCAGCGGAAGAAGAGGAAGCATCAACGACGACGGCGTGATCAGCCGTTTCGCACCGGACACCCTTGGTTCCGGAGATGATGAGCGGAAACAGTTGGAACCAGGTGTCGGCTTTTGTCTCGGCCATCATGAAGAAGAAGATGCAGACGGGGTGGTCGAGGTAGAGGGCCGGCGATTTACTAAGCTCGGCCCACACCATCGAACAGGACAATTCTGTACCATCCTAGGAGAGCTGCTGAAGCTGCACTGCGGATTCCCTGGCAAGGCTCCCCCGTCGTCACCCTCTGCCTGCGTCGCTACACAAATGGACCAAGACGAGGAGGTGAGGGGTGAGTGAAGAGGCAGCGCATCCGGCTGTGGGGGACCTAAATTCCTAGCGAGTGCACAAGGAGCGCGGACCTCGGTCAGTAGGGCGAAATGGGGGCTCGAGCCCGGCCCCAAAGCGTCCCTCCGGCTACTGATGCGATATTCGAAAGGGTGGTTTCCAGGGCCAGGGGTGCGGTGTCACAGGGGCCACTTTGGCATGCGTGCATCGCCATACGTCCCACCACACCATACCTCAGTGTTGCGTGACAGTGGTGATTTACAGCGGAGCCCACTGATTGGCTGTGAATCGCCTGATTGAAGTAACGGTGGTGATCTACAACGAGCTTTCTGATTGGTTACAAATCACTATGGTGGTTGCGGTTAGCATGGTAATCTATAACAGAGCCTTCTGATTGGTTACACATTGATACCGCGGATGAAATACCAGTAGCAATCTATAACGGAGCTTTCTGATTGGTTGCGAATCGTCACAGTGGTTGAAGTACCAGTCGCGATCTACAACAAATTTTTGGATTGATACAAATCATTGTGGCGAGCGAGATTATTGTGGTGATTTGCAACGGATTCTTTTCATTGGTTACACATCATTACTGTGGATCAGGCACTGTAGACATATAACATAGTTGTCTGATCAGTTACAATTCACCATGAAGGTTGAGGTACCTGTGGCAATTTACAGCAAAGTCTTCTAACTGGTTACAAATCATTACTGATGTATACTAGGTATGGATAGCAACTTATAAAAGAGCTTCCTGACTCAGGCGCGGATTTAGAAAAATGAGATGGGGGGGGGTACAGTAGCTGCGGTGACCTTTGTTGCGTGTAATGAGCGTACGATTCATCATTTTTATTCCTTTTTTCCTATTACTGCGTTAACATTATTCAACCAAGGGAGGGCCATGTACCTCATGCCCTCCCTTGGATCCGCCATTGTCCTGATTGGTTGAGAATCGCCACTGTGGTGATTTACAGTGAAGTTAGGGACGTAGCGAAGAGTTTTTTCTGGAGGGGCAAATATTATTAAATACCCAACTGACTCAAGTCAAAATTCCGGAGTATCAAAATTTGTTTCCGACGTAGAAAAGACTGCCAAAAAATTTGATGAAAAATGTAACAACGAAGTAGCATTAAATGTAAACGAATTTTATCGTCGAGAATGTAAGTCTGTTCTGGACACCTTGATTTCAGAATTAGCTGTGAATGTGGATACCGTCTGTGGGAATATGAAACCTATTTTTTAAATTTTCTCATTTCCTATCGATAAGAATAAATCAAGTGCTGAGAAGGTTGAGGCTCTTTTAAAAATGATGCCTGAACCAGGTACAGGTGAGAAATTTCCAGATGTTGATACTGTGTTGGCTGAACTAGAAATCCTTTTTGACCACTGCCAAGGCTTCAAATCAATGAAAATGGTTTTGGAGAAAGCAGTATCCTTGAAGAGCATAATACGGAAATTTTAAATCTTACAGTAGGTATGTAATGGCAGCCGCTTTCGCTGTAGCTACAAATGAAAGAAGTTTCAGTAAATTAAAATTAGTGGAGACCACACAGCTCGAGAACAACGATTGACAAGACCCGCCTGGATGATCTGATAATTATGTTTACTGAAAAGGATGTGGTTGATAGTGTTCTTTTCGAAAACATCATTACTTCATGGGCAATTTTGAAAGAGCGTAGATAAGAACATAATCTCTGTAATACATCAATACAGACTTTCATTACATTTATTGTTGCAGATTTTTACGAATTCGAACTCTAATCAGCCGCTAAATATAAAAATGTAAGAGGAAATTTGAAATAAAAATTCTGTTTACAAAAAAACAGGATCAGTTTTCTAGTTAACTTACAAGAGCTAACTGCCAAAGAATCTCCTTAGGTACCTAATTCAGTTTCAAAATTCCTGTAAAATGATACCCATATTGCTTCTCGAAGTGGGGGGAACAAATTTTTTCACGGGCTACGGCCCCCAGCCCCATTCAAGTTGGAGACTTTACTACCCCCCCCCCCCCCCCAATGCTGATCCCTTGCTACACCTCTGGATGAGGTACCCGTAGCGCCATAGATGATGCAGTTTTCTCATTAGTTACAAATCGTCATGGAGATTGAGGTACCTGTGGCAATTTACAACGTTGTCTTCTGATTGGTTATAAGTCAGTACTGATGTTGATGAGGAACCAGTAACAACCTATAACATAGTTTTCTGACTGGTTGCGAATTGCCACGGTGGTTGAGATAACAGTGGCGATCTACAACGAATTTTTGGATTGGTTTCGAATCACTGGGGTGGTTGAGGTTACTGTATGGTGATCTACAAGAGAGTTTTTCCATTGGTTACACTTGTTACTGTGTTTAGGAAATTGTAAAAACTTGTGGGCAGGAAATTTTAGGAAATTGTTAGTTGGACATTGTAGGAAATGGTGTGTAAGACATTGTGGGATACTGTGTGCAGGAAACTGTAAGAAATTTGTGTAGGATATCGTGGGTAGGAAATTGTGTATAGGATATTGTAGGAAATTGAAGTAAACTGAGTGTTGGGAATTGTAAGAACTTGTGTGTAGGAAACGGTAGGAAATTGTGATTAAGGAATTGTAGGGAACAGTAGGAAATTGCAAGAATTTATGTGTAAGAAGTCGAATGAAACTGTACGTAGGAAATTGTTAGTTGGCATTGTAGAAAATTGTAAGAAACGGTTAGTAGGAAATTGTAAGAAATTGTCTAGAAAATTGTGTGTAAGAAATTGAAGAAAGTAGTGTGTAGGAAATGTGTGTAAGAAATTGCAGGAAAAGCGATATATAACATAGTTTTCTGATCAGTTAGAAATCACCGTGGAGGTTGACGTACCTATGACAATTTACAATGGAGTTGTCTGATTGGTTGCGAATCACCACGGTGGATGAGGTAACAGTGGCGACCTACAACGAATTTTTGGATTGATTACAAATCTGAGGTGTTGGAATTACCATGAGTCTTTTTATTAGTCACACATCAGCGCCTTAGATGAGGTACCCGTAGCGATCAATAGAATAACAAAGCTTTCTGGTTGATTTTGATCTAACAAACCTATACAATGGCGATTCATTAAGGTGACTGCTTTTAGAACGTTTCAAAATTAAGGCAATTTAACGTCGCTCTTGTCAGTCTGATGCATCAATAAGATCGCATATACCGTGGAATACAGGTTGAGATTTTGTTACTCACATCATTGAAAGACAAAGAAGGAATCTTAAAATACTATTTTCTTCATAAAAATGTACCTAAATCATCAAATTTCCACCGTGAATTGGTGCTTGGTCCCAAGTCAGAAGACACACGTTTTTATATCCAAAATTAGAAAGTTGATACCAAACATAGTATGTACATTCTGCACAAGAAGTTGCCTCTCGCTCTGTTTTGCACTGAATCAAGGTGGGCATAATAAGCAGACTTCCCTTTCAAAATAGAAAACATCACCGATGCAGGTCTTTGTAAGGTTTTTACATAATAAAATCATTATCCTCCTACTTTTCTCTCGAATTTCTTATCATTTACTGGCTTTCGATATAATCAATACGTTAATTTATTAATTTTGTTGAGGAGGGTTACGCCAGAAAATTGTTTTGTGATAAAAGCTTACAAGCTATAGAAGACATATCGCAAGCCATTGAAATGTTAGAACAAAATTTCACTATCCGCAGTATCAGAAGAGAGGGAGCAAGGGGACAGAAAATTTCAGAGATGAATTGCTAGGCGGTGAGGAAGCTGCTATTTACGACATTTACACGCTTACGTTTCTCAAAACTCTGTAAAATTAGGAAGCAAGTAGAAGCCTGTTAATTTATCCATATGGCCTGTGTTGATGTGCGGTGTTCACACAGGGTTATTTTGAACTACCAATTTATGAAGTTTGAAAACCATAACAAAAACAAAATGTAGAGGACCAATTTCATGAAAAATCAGGTGTAAAATGGGATTTTTTTCTTTAGAAACGTAATACAAATAAAGTTTTTAAATAAAATAAATTAAAAAAATAAAATAAAATTTATATTAAATTGTAAATTTAATTGTGATAAAATTATCTTTATTTTTATAAATTTTTATATAATTTAATAATACAATTTTTTACAGAAATATTAATTTAATAGTTTATAGAAAATTTATATAAATAATTTTTTCGCAAATAAGTCTTTTGGATTTTTACATTTTTTTTTAAAGTAATAAATTTCATTAAATTGGAATAAAAAATTTACTTCTCGAAATCTTTAAGATGATCACATTCTGGACGGTTCAAACCTCTTTGAAAAAATTAGCAAGTCTCATGAAGGCGATGATTTTCTTGAGGGTACTGGGAGCCCATTCCCAACTCCCTAAAAAATTCTTTTATGGTTAATTCCACACAATTTTCTAATTTGACTGGCCTAATAAAAAGCGAAAGTTATTAAGAGCGAATTGAGATAAAAATTACTGCAAGGTTAAATTATTTTCTAACGTTTAGGCAGCTTACTTTCAACTACAAATTATAGTGGTTATGCAGATATTTTATTAAAATCGAATAGAACTGCAGTAAGTTTTAGTAGAACTACAGTAAATTTTTACAAAAATACATTAACTTTTACGAGAATCTAGTAAAAATTTCTACATAAGTTGCTGTTAAGAAGTGCACAGGTCAGAGAACTAGAATTATAAGTTATCTGCGTCACAATTTTTTCTCAGGGCAGTGTTTTCATGGTGATTTTTACGTAGGCACTGCTCATCATCGCAAATTGAGCACAGTTTCTCAAACCATCCGAACCTTCAATTTCTGTCCATGGGAAGGGAGGGGGGGGGGGTTGAGAGGCAAACTTGTAACTGAGATACCTCAGCGAGGGAAGATACTTCGATTTGGGGAATACGAGTACAAAAAAGCATAAGATGAACACAAATTTTCAACACATTTGAAGGGTAAAGAATCAAAACTCACATTTACCATTTTACTTCAAGGGCGCAAATAGGCAAAATATTGTACACACGTGCAGTATTTTGCCTATTTGCGCCCTTGAAGTAAAATGGCAAATGTGAGTTTTGATTCTTTACCCTTCATTTGTATCTTCAATTTCCATACGTGAAAGGGGGAAGAGCTGCGAGAAGACAACTTATATGACATATCTCGGCTGAAGGAAGAGTTACATACGTGCAGGGGGCGTAGGAGCTGAAAAATTGGCCGAGAATCATTTTTTCTGATTTGATCCAATTTTAAAGAGGACGGGAGTCATTCAGATTATGAGAAAATCGTTGACGATGTAGTATGAATTTTTGCAGATGAGTTGGCGACAAGTAACACTGCCTCAGTAGATTCTGCACGAAGAAAGGGAAGAGACAAATCAAATTTAGACAAAATGGCGAATACATGTATATCCAACAGTCGCGCCTCCCCGCAATTTCGCACCTTTTCGCTGATTAGCGAGTAGGTCATGCGCATTATCATCTTCGCACCAAATCGTCGGCCCTATTTTTTAGGTACCTTTTATCGATCCGCAGACCAGCAGGACACGATTATAAAGCGTATACACTATTTTCGCTTTTATCGAGAAGTGTAAAACGTCAACTAGAGGTATACCTTCTATCGAGAACGATGTTTCATACAACCAACATGCTACCTACTAGTCTGGAAACACGTTCCAAGTTTTGTACAGTATACATAAATATTATGTACGTTTCACCATTAAAGTTACAACGGCCTTTTTAGTTTTTTTACTAATGTAATGGCGGCTATTAAGAATTCCGGATGCAGTCGTATAATTTGTTGCACTTCGTAATCATTTAGAACGCACATTTAAATGGATAAAATCATTCCGCCGAACAAAGTGCCTAGGACAGTTAGAAAGATAAGGCCTGGAGACTAGATCCAATTTCGAAGAAGAATTGCGATTCCACGACCACGAGTTTTTAGAAATACATGTTTTCTTAATAGTTCGTGAGTTCAGGAGAGAGGCTCGGGTGTCAGACAGCGACCATGTTTCTCCAAACGCTATCCGAGGCCGACAAAGTACTACGACTTATGACCGCAAGTTTTTTCCTAATTTTGAGACACCCCTGTATAATGAATGCTTCGTTCAGAAACCCTATTGATGATAGATAACTGCAACTCAGCATTCAAATTTATACACTCCGACTTCCACACGTCCCCAGGATCCGAACACCTACTACGTTATCTAAAAGAGGGGGCAGAGTATTTACGTACATTATAGCGGGGAAGGCAATTTTAGCTCATTTAAAAAGGAAAAAAAAGTCTTCTAAATTCTCCGTTATGGGGGCCAGGGTTGGATATAAAATTTCTCAACATTTCATGATAAAAGTAAAAGAAAGTTAATAACACTAATTCGAACAAAATTTGTCAGTACCGAAGGGGAGAGGGTAGTAAAGTTTTCTACGGATTCTAACTTCTGTACAGCGCACAAATGACAAATGTGAAAGAGGTATGAGCATATTTTTCGTCTACAAGGCAGTAAAGGGCGATAAATTGTGATGATGATGATTATAATAAGCTTATCAGTCTTAGACTACTTTGATACAGCTCTCCATTTCTCCCTATCTTGTGCGAGTTCCTTCATTTCGTAATAACACTTTATATTTGACATCCTTCATTATCTGCTGAACAGACTGGAAATCTTTGCCGGCCCCTACCCAATTCTTTCCTGCCACTCTTCCTTCTAACAGCAATGATATTATCCCTGGGTGCCTCAAGTTATGCCCTACTAGTTCATATTTCTTTCTCTTCAGACAATTCCAAACGTCCATTTTACCTTCAACTCTGTAAAGTACTTCCTCATTTCTTACCTCATCCGTCCATTTGATGCTACGTATTCGCCTGTAGCCATTTTGTCAATGTTGTTCATTAGCGCCCTTGAGGAAATTTTTCGCAACCTGGACTGGGTTGGAAAGGAAGTCAATATAAATGGAGAATTTTAAAGCAATTCGCGCTTTGCCGATGACGTGATATTAGTCAATAAAAGCATGGGAGAGCTAAAAGAAATGATAGAGGAACTCGATAAGGCGGGTAAAGATGCGGAATTAGAAATGAACGTTGGAAAAACAAAAATACTAACAAATAATATAAAACAGGAGGAAATAAAAATCGATGGGAAGGTTGTGAAGTATGAAAAAGACATAATATATTTAGGGCAAACAATAACACTGGAGAAAATTATGGAAAAAGAAATAAACAGAAGGATCGCACTAGCATGGGGGAAGTACTGGTCTTTAAGTAGAATGCTCAAAGGAAAATATAGTAGAAAACTAAAAAGTGATATCTACACAATAGTTGCATCGTACCGACAATAACTTATGGATCTCGAACGTGGGCGGCGACAAATAGAGAGATGAATAAATTGAAGATAACTCAAAATGCAATGGAAATGTCGATGTTAGAAATAAAATTGAAAGACAAGGTCGGTTTGGACAAAATAAAAATAAAATTCAAAAACAACCAGAACACGGTGCATGTAGCCTGTCGAATCAAATGGGACTGGGCTGGGCATGTAACAAGAATAACAGACGACCTATGGACCTACAAGATCAATTACTGGTACAACAGAGCAGGCAGGAGACAGGGAAGACAAAAGACCAGGTGGGGGGGGGATGATATAGAAAAATTTATTAGAAATAAGAAATTTCACAGGATAGCAAACGACAGGGCAGAATGGGCCATGCTCAGAATATGGGTCTAATGCACTAGTAAACAGTAATAAAATGTATATTGTAGAAGAAATATGTGCATTAATAATAAAAGCTGTAAATCACTCAATCACTCATCCGCCTGTAGCACCACATCTCAAAAGCTTCAATTCTTCTCTTCTCTGGTTTTCCTATGGTCCAAGTTCACATCCATACAAGGCTACACTCCAAACATAAGTTTTCAAGAATAAGTTTTTGATTTCCAGATTTATTTTTTGATTTGAAAAGATTACTTTTTCGTTTTCGATAAAATGCCAATTTGGCTTGTGCTATTTTACTACTGATATCGCTTTTACTCCTTCCATCTTTTGTTATTCTACTCCCTAAATAGCAAAATTCGCTTACTTCCGCAATTTTTTCGTGCCCAATATTTATATTTAAGCTATCATGCTCACATCGATTACATACCATTACTTTAGTTTTATTTTTATTTATTCTCATACGATATTCTATACTCAAGATCTCCTCCATTCTATTTAAAATGTTTTCCAGATCAATACTCCTTTCAGCTAATAAGATAATATCATCTGAAAACCTAAGCATTTTTACTCGCTCTCCATGTGTAGTGACACCTGCTTCTAATTTTTATTTTATTTTATAGCCCACTCTATGTACAAATTAAATAATACTGGAAGTAAAGAGCACCCTTGCCTTACAGGCTTACACCTTTTTCTATATCAGCCTCCCTTTTCTCTTCTTTTATTCTTAATGTGGCTTTCTGTACTCTATACAGGGTGTCTCTTTTGCAATGGCCCCCTTCCAGCTTGTAAGTAGGCAACCTACACCGACAATATGCAGATATGTTTGCATACTCTTACTTTTGAAGGGGCTGAGTTATGGTCAAATTTTGAAAAGTTTTCTATCTCTGAATTTTTTCCCCTTCTCACGACTGGAGATAGACAGAAAAATGGTACAAGTAGTTAATAGTAGAGGGCAGTTGTGGTAACCACAGAAAAAAAAACTGGTCGGAATCGGTTCAACATGGTGTTCATAAAATCAGTTTTAGTACAAATTGTATCAGAAAATTTTTACACTTTTTCAATTTCCCATGAAACTTGCCCGCATAAGTTACTGTTTTTTTATTTTTTTATTTGCAAGAGATTGTACATTAATTCTCCCATAAAAAAGGTCATTAGCAATTTCCTTGTATAAGGATCAGAAATGCACAAAATGGAATCCAAGATATCCCCGTTAAGAATTAACTTTTTAACACAGATGCACAGACCTTATAAAAATAATAATAATCTTCTTCAGCTACTTTACCACTTCACAGAGATATATCGTTTATGGGGCTTGTTCACCTTCCTCCCTTCATCTATTTACCCCATATTTGAAATTGAAGACCATGCAATGAGGGAAGGAGGGAGGAGAGGGTTTCTAGTATTTTGTAAAGTTTAATATGGGTATCCAATAATTGGTTCAAAGGTTCGCTAAATTTGGTTTTTGTAACATTTTGGCCATATTCTCCGAACTCCGTGGCGCATACGGATGGAAAGGAGGTGCAAGATGACTGTTGTGGATCAATACACTAACTTACTTTAAAAAAAAAAAGATTGAAATTAGAAATATTTTTAAAATTTCAGTTCACAAAATTCTTCGCAAAACAAGATAACTAATAACTTTCAAACTGTAAAGGAAAATAACAATTCATAAATATATTGATTAATTCAATTATCGATATAAAATTACTTTTTCGATTTTTGATGTACGAATTATTTTGATTATGAATATTCGGTTTTGACCTTTCAGTTATTTCTGTTAATGTCAATATCAATCATTAAAACAGTTACTTTGATAATCGATGTCTCAATTATTCTAATTGAAAATCAATGTTCGATTATCTAATTATCAATTATTTTAATCACCAATACACCAATTATTTTTTATCGATATTAATATTAATATTTTGATTATCGACATCGGTTAAATCAATTATAAATATTCTCATTATTTTCATAATCTATAAGTCGATTGTTTCGATTATCGATAAGACTTCCTAGTTACTAGTTCAGGATCATACTTCTTATCGTGGGGTAACAAAGATGAGTTTCTTCACTCTTTAGTGCATACAGATATCAAGGTGGAAAGGACCCTCAAAAACCTCCGATCTGCTTCCAGCTGTTTCATATAAAAATTATTTCTTACAAATTTCTTCAAGATATAAGTGACTTTACTGAACGAAGGCAACCACAGAATGGTCTTTCTGGAAGGGGGGGGGGTCTTAGGGTCTCACAATTCAAGCCTATAATTTTGAAATATTTGAGCATCACGTCGCTTTTTCGGAACAGGGCAAGAACTAGAAACATGTAATCCACTGAGAGGAGGCTCCGGAAAGTTTCAAGACACTAAGCGCTCCCTAAAAGGCTCCTTCAAAATCCGCTTCTGCTTTTCAGTGTTAAGAACTGATTATCTTTGCGCATTAGGAAGTCCTTTTAAAATAAATTATTTTCAAAATTCGACATGAACACCGCTGACGTTCTTCCTTACCCCATGTGAGTGACATAAGAGTTTTCCCCGAGTTTTTGAATAATATCAACATCTGCTGGGGCAAGTGGGCATGGAATTTGATAAGGAAATCAATCAAGAATTTTATAGAAAATGCTTTTATCGAAGAAAAAGATGAAACGATGATCTCTTACCTGAAAGAAGATAAAATCCTAAACAGTAAAAAAGTCATAAAATTTTAGCTACATTTTTGAAACTAAGATCTCGAAAACCTAACATTTAAATTAATTGCATTTTACACAAGAGAAATTTATTTTCATATGCAAACTAATAAATTTTTCATGCTGAATCCGATTCCGATGGTTTAGTTTCCCAATTTCCTCGTAAAATTTTGATGCGGATACCACTAATAGTCAATAAAACGATGGAAAATTTCCCAAAAATAAAAATTTACGCATTCAAAAACGAAATGAGGGTTTCTAGCATAATTTTTGCACTAATTCTGTATACGATTCCAAAATTTTAATGTCAGTCTTATTTTTCTACTACAAAACAGTCTTCTCCTAATTCTGGGACAGCAGGGAAGCAAAGGCTCATTGGAACTATTACACATAGTACAAATTGTAAGTTCATCGTTATCTGAGACATAATCTGTACTTTTAGGCGAATGCATTGAAAATTTGCTTCTTCATATCTTATGATTCTAAATCTCCTCTAAAAATTCTATTTTAAACTGGATTTCCATTTTTCCCCCCTAATGAAAATCTTCGGAATTTTATGAACTTTTAGTGCATGTTAGTGATGATCGTCTCATCATCATCGATGAAGACATTTTGGGGTAGTGAAGCATTCTATCCAAAAATCCTAATATAGGTGTCATGGTAGATTTCAAGGCTCTAGTATCATGGGTTAATATTATTCAAGAAAATTGAAAAATTATAAGGTTACCGACGAATGACAAGGAAAAATGTCAGAGGGTGTTTCGGCTAAATCAACAATGTCCAGAAAAGAATCCGTATACAGTCAAAATTCGATGCTACAGAGTAAGGAAATCACTGATTATACAAAAAATATCTAGCACTCACGCAAAACTTCGAAAGTCGACGCTTCTGTTCAAATTTTGAATACTGACTTCTACTTTCGATTTACTTTCAGATTTTAAAGGATCTAAAATAAACTAGATTTTAACCAACCGGTCGAGCAAGCTGGCTTTGGAAGTAAACCTATTCAACAGTGGATTATACCCGCACCCCGAACCAAATTCCAGAAAAAGCAAAAGAACATAACGTCGAGTCAGTGCGATTTGAAGGCAAATCCAATTTCTCTCGAAAATGAGATTTTGGTATCACCGGAAAGGTAATTTCATGCTGCATCGAATAAAACCAGGCGCGGATCCAGATGACCATTTTGGGGAGGGAAATGGCAGAAGGAAAAGCGCGCCGTACCCGCGAAAATTATTTTGCTGCCTTCTCCCCCGCAGTTTTCCTCCAGTCCCCGCGGATTTTTGAGGGGGGATTTTCCCATACCCCTCCCGTGGATTCGCGCCTGATAAAACCCGATTGTTTTTTCTTTTTAATATCTCGTTATCAGTTTCAATTTTGCCAGCAATACCCTTGATGTGAAACTTTGTATTCTCTCTGTAGCTAAACTATTGTGGATTGATCTCCAAATCGCACTGACCCTACGACAATTTTAAGGTGAATTTTTTCGTCATTGATTTATATAAAACTTTTTGGACTCAGTGTCACATGGCGGTATGTTGAAAGCTCTTCATAAACATGGTGTCTCAAATGAGATTATCAAAATTATATTAAAAGTATAATATGGTAAATTCTAAAGTGTATGTAAGACTAGATAAAAAAGAGGAACATTTTTAATATCTCAAGGGGTGTTAAGCAGGAGACCCTCTCCACCCTAATATCTTCAACAGAATTATTAAGGAAATTTTCAGAGCACTGGACTGGGAGGGGTGAGGCTAAAAATCAACGGGAAACTCCTCAGTTATCTACGTTTTGCACACGATATCACATTAATAAGTGATGACCTTACTAGGTCAAAATGGGCAGTGAACTGAAGGCTACAGGTGCCCAGTTGGTTCAAGTATGAATGCGTCTAAAACGGAACTATCAGGGTTGATGATTTGGAAGTCAAGAGGATCAGAAAATACAAATATTTAGGATAGATAATCTCGTTTGAACAAGGGGCATCTAAAGAAGTGAGAGCAAAAATAGCAAGTGCATGGGGGATTTTGGGGCACCAACATTATAAAAAGTAAAATCTGACTGAAAGCAAAAACGAAAGTCTTAGAAATAACTCCGGAACTCTGCTATGGCTATGAAACGTGGTCACCAACTCAGAAACAAGTGTTGCATCTGAAGGGAACTCAATACGCCATGTTAAGGAGTATTCTACATATCAGATGGAGGGACAAGATCAACTTGAAAGAAATAAAAAGTAAAACCAACTTTCATAGTACAGGTCATTCCATCAAAAAGTTCAAGTTCAATTATGCGAAACATACAGCGAGGTGGGGATCCGAACAAATGGAACCAAGTAGCAACAGCTTGGATCCCATTCGACAAACAGGAAAAGACGTAAAACGGCAACCAGATGGGTTGACGAACCTGTGCTATATGTGGACCCCTTACTGGTCCAGTAATGCCCTGGACAGAATCACGTGGAAAAAGGTGACAGATACCTATACCCGTAGGTTGGCGGAGTAGACGGTGACTCGCCTAAATATTATACAATTATCATGAAGGAATAAGAAAAATAGTCTACTCAAGGCTGTATCTGTATAAAAAATAAAATCAACTTTAGGTATACATCGCACGAAGATAGTCTTTAGACAGTTTCAAAAGTCATCCGAGTTTAGAATATTTCCTCACTTTAATCTTTCAATCTGTGGCCACCGGAAAGGCTTCACAATAAGCACCAGCATCTCAACGGCCGACCGCAAGATTGAAATCATTAGCTCTTTCTTTTCAAATCTTCCGCAGAATCGTTTTTTCCCTCAATTGTTTCATGTTTTTTTTCTTCTATATTCAAACAGCTGCGTATTTTTTACGTTATTTGCCTTTTTATTGACGAATAATATTCGTTTTCGCCTAAAATACTCGTTATTGTTGAAAAGCCGATAAGTGCTTCAAATATCACAGCCTGGTCTTCATTATACCCAATATGTACGCTGTATGCTCTGATAAAAATCAGTACCTACTTGGTTTGGTATATAAAACAGAACAAAAAAAAATTGGAACACTTTTGCGGTTATTTGGAACAAATAATAAAAATAATTCGTGGTAGTTCGGTATTCGAAAAACTGTACATATTATGAGCCGAGAATTTTTACGCGATTGTCTGTACCGATTTCTGAACCCTTGGTTATTATCTGAAAATATTCGAGTGCTTTCGATGTAACGAGTGGACGAGGGCAATCAGTCTCGGGAGGAATACATGTACTTTTTCTTCTATTTTGTTCGACTGGTCATACGTTCTTTATGGCCGAAAAATGATAACAGAAGGATCTCTGATCCAGGAGACCGCGGCTATCGACTCCGTAGGAGAAAGGTTGAGCCTTTAAGAGATACATGCAGTGCCACATCTAGCAAATGTTCAAAGGGCGGGCGCATACGGCAAAAATACCGATTAAAATAGCATAAATTTCAAGTGCGATTTGAAATATGGTCTTCACTTTTCCAATTTCGCCGACTAGCTACGAAAATTTGCCGAATGCCGACTTTTGAAACGTGGTTGGAGGATGACACCGACCTCCCTCGCCATAGCTTCAGCCCAGGAGAGGGTTACTTTCTGAATTACTTCTCTTACTCTACCTGGATAATTTCTTTTTTGTAAGGAGCATACTATCTACATAAAGAATGAGAATTACAAAGCGAATCTTACGTCTCCAATAAGGCTTGAACCACCAAGACTAGGGGCGGATTTAGGGGGAGGGGGGAGGTCAGACACCCCCAGAAAAAACCGCTCAAGTTTCGAGTTTTTCTCCTGTTTTTCAGTATCTGCAGCACTACAGTCTACAATCATGTTCATTTTGAAACGATTTAACCATGTTATGAAACTTGTCTTCAGAAACTATTTAAAACGATATCCATCTCGGTTTTGTAGGGGGTGGAGGTGGAAAAAGTTTTACTTTCAAAACACCCCCCCCCCCCCCCCCTAGGAGAATTTCTAGATCCGCCACTGACTAAGACCTACATTTCAACTTTTTGATTGTGACTGGAAACTTCTCAAACCCACAGTGTAGACAGACCTCAAATCCGAGAAGAGATTTATAAAATCCACCGAAATGGGTATTTCATTTCAAGAAATGATCAGGGTGGCCTCTTGGAATTTATATACACGCGAGTTTTCCTAAAACTCCATGAAAAGAAGCGCCTTTAAAATCACGAAATTACCTACAACACAGATACACTATTTTTCCTTCTGATGAGATGCACCTTTGTACCATGCGCTTTACTAGGGGATTTAGCCCCTTGAATCATCAAGAGAAAACAAAATTTCACCCAGAACCGCATGTTTTTCCTCCTAAAAAAAGGTTATGTCCTCTCTACAAAAAGCGTGCAGGCGTCCGTACTCAGTACTGTACGTGATTAACACCTAAGGAACTGGTGCATAAATTTTGAAACGTGAGCACATTACAAATGTGACGTGTCACAAATGTTAGCATCATCGAAGCCTCATCCAGCAAGCTTGGTACTGAAACGGTCAACGTTACTTGCTTCATATTCAGTCGTATAAGCCCAACTTAGGTCAATTAACGAGTACCATAAGGACCTACCGAAGTGACTATTTCTAGGGAGAAGGGTACAAATCCTAACTTCTCCTACTGAAAATGCAAATTTTTCCCATGGACAAACATTTTTAAGCAAGCTTCTAAATTTAACCACAGCGGATTCAATTTGGCCTAACCTGCCAATTCGTCAAGAGAATGTTGCTCCTCCCCCGGGGATGCAACCAGAAAAAATTTGTGGACGGGCCGAGGAAATCAGTTCAGGGCCATTTTTTCGAAACCGTTGCTAAAATTGTAATCTTTTAGTGCGGTGAAGAGGATAACATTTACGCAGCCAGAATGCCAACATTTTTGTGAGGAATTTAATACACTTTTACGGTGAAAAATTCTTATTTGAAGAATATAAAAACAGATAAGAATGGAAGTCGATAGTTGATGTTCGCCCATACCAGAAGGTAGGTAGAAAAATTAAAAATCAAGATCATAGACGCCGACTTGACACTTGGAGGGGGGGCTTCGCCCGCTCCAATGAAAACTTTGAGGGGGCGTCGCCCCCCATATTCGTAACTCAAAAATGGAAAAGGGTGTGGTTTTTCTTTTAAATAAGCTGCAAATATCCGGTGTGTTCCAGAATCTAAGAAAATCAATAATTCTAAATTATTTAAAATAATAAAATATGATAAGTAATAATGAGAAGATTATAATTTTGGCACCAAATTAGATGGATGACGACCATTCGAATTTTCAAAGAGAGGGATTTTCGACCGCTCCTAGGAACCGTGATAACTTTGATTCTGCCCCTCCCCCCAATACTTTCCATAAGTCGGCACCTATGATCAAGATCACAAAAACCCAGAATATTTATTGTGTGTCCCTCCAGCTCCACCCTGTTTGTCTTTTGAAAAATTTGTTCTCATTATAACCCGTTTTTGAACATTCTATTTTAATAAATAAATTAACGGGAACAACACGAGAACACAATATTACATATTTTTATACATTCACCAGTGGCGTAGCTCCCCCCTTCCCCCGGCACTTGAAATTGAATGTAAAATATGCAAAAGTGAGCAATTTTTCGCCTATAAAACACGTTTTTTCGAAAAATGTTTGCTCGAGCAGTAATTTTACTTTCGTTTTCACAAAATAGTTCTCTAATATCCGCGATTTTTAAAATTGTTTTCAGTTTTTGACTTTTTCTCCCTTGAAAATCTTACTCCCCCCCCCCCTGGTACGCCACTGACATTCACCAACACTCTAATCGCCAAATCGTCGTATTCTACACTGTACGATCCTGATAAGAAAATTTGATATAATATTTTCCCAACTTTGACTATGTTTAGGGAAAAAGGCCTAAAACTAGCTCTGTTCGTTTGGGTTACACTTTTTACACTTTCTACACTTTTTATACCAAGACTGTTTGATTCGAAAAGTGTACACCACGTGTACACTACACTCGGTTAGTTTCAACCTAGTGTACACTTTTTACACTATCTGAAAGAAAGTGTAGGCAGTGTAATGAGTATAGTGCAACGCAGTACTTTTGCTGTATACCTACTGCACCCAGTGTAAAAAGTGTAATCCAAACGAATAGAGCTTGACTATTATTTTTAGATTATTTTCTACAGTCTGCAGGCACGTTCAGTTCGTCTTTTTCATACTGTCCAATGCCCAGCAAAAAAGATCCTAAAATTATTTGGTTTTAGGCTTTTAGGTAACACTGTCAGCTATTAAAAGCAATGTTAGTATATATTTTCGATACCAGGTATCAATACCAATGCATTTTAGTTTTTTAATTTGTTTTCTCGAAAAAAATGCGAATAACTCAGCAACTTTTGTGCACTTACAAGGCTCTGCGAGGTCTCAATCGATTAGAAATTTCACCTAGTATTACTAGGTGGTCTTAACTCAATACCTCAAAAGATTGTTTCAAGAATACTGAAGACGTCTTGACGAGTGTTAACCACACCTCAGTAACCAACCAATTTTCATATTTTTTCTTTGTATCATCAATCTCTGCTCAACCAGCTAGCCTTCCCTTATTTCCACCCCCTGCCTGTACGCGCACCCATAGAAGACTCGGCAAAAAATACAACTAGTACGAAGGAGTACTGAAGATTTTTAATCCATCCCGGACGAGTCTCAAATAATACCAAAATCCCTCTAAAATTTCACCATCTTGGGCATCCTCAGATAAGTATTCACATTTTCCAGTGACATTTTGCACTCATTATTTTTAAATTAAAATACAAAATTTTTGTAATGAGCTTTCATCAAAGCAAATTCAGCTAGTTCTTTACATCATTTTCAAAATCACTCTGCCCAATTCCCACCATTAAAGGTTCCAGTTCGATGATACGAATTATGATTCATTTTTACAAGGGAGAGAAAAAACTGAAGTCATCTTTCATGTTGTTTTAGGATTTCAGTTTCTAGCCAGAAAATCGTAAAATGAATGTAAAATGCGAAAAAAAAACCATAATTGATGATTGATAGATGATAATGATATGATAAAAAATGAGAATAAAAAATTGAAAAGGAATTATGAATTAAATGAGGTGAAATTAATTAAATTTTGACGGTAAAATAAGACAAATAGAGTAGTTTAAGTAAAAATTGCTGATACCACAAAACCCGATAAGTTTTAACTTGACTTTTTGCAATGGAATTTATATAATATAAGATTTATTAATAATCATTTTTTGTTAATTTTGTTCATTGAAAATTTTCAATTTTAAGAAGTTTGGTGAAAAATGATAAGATTTGTTTTGGCCTAAATTGCTCAATTTTTAAAAATTGTTTCATACTTGTCTTTTGTAATTCATTTTCTATAAAATACTCTGCTTTCTAGTGAATTTGAGGAGCATAAATTATAAAATTGAGTGATAAAGGAAACAACCATTTTTGACTAGTTGTGTGCGAGTTTTAAAAACTTTAATTGAAAAATGGCACTTCAATTTTTTTTTTTTACTCATTTTGATTCACTCTACATTTATTTTACATTTTACATGTAAAATGTATTTCACCGCCCAACCCTGGTTCCTAGATTTCAGCTTTTGAGCCTGGCGGAGGAGGGGCCAGGTTTCAAGTACATAAAAAATCGCAACCATTACGATATCTAATACGTCGATAGTTAAATACTTGAAAACCTGTTGAAAATACAAATTACTTCAACCAGTATCCTGAGAAAAACTTCACTTTCGCCATCACTTTTCGTCTCGCCGAATACATAATCGAGTAAAGGGCATTTCGTAGAATGTAACTTATACTCCCTCAAGCGGCCTATACAAAAAATTGACTCTCATTTACATGAACACGAACGTCATCACTCTTCCCTCTCGGTTTATCTTTCATTGTACAATCTTATCTCGAACACGCGATCTAGGGATCAAGTTGCTAATTTCAACTCGTAAATTTAAATGTTACCTCCTAAAATAAATTCGAACGCTCGTATAATTATCGTCATTATTTCCTCATAGTATATATATATATAAAAAGTTTAAGATGTTATTTATTATATTTTGGTGTACTTGGAACGGGTGCTACAGAGAATATACTGGTTTAATTGATCCGGAAATTTATCGTCTTGTTGCCTTTTCTGTATGAACACCGTTAGCAAGCATGGTTTCCTTTATTATAGAATACTAATCTATGTAGAAAATAAATAAAGTGTTAATTTAAATCATAATTCTCTAATCGCTGTCCTAATTAACTCGCAGATTTATAAGTCCTCACAACAAGACGTCACCGACTGTGACAACGCAGTATAGAAATGTTGGAAATTAATTACGTTTGTTATTTTTAATTTTAGGGGATTAAATTCACGCCGGTCGAATTAAATGTTTCTTGTTATTTTGTAGACTATTTCAATAAAGCTTTTTCTTTCTTCCTCTTCATAGTCGGGTGTGCTTTACACTTCTCTAATTAGACTGATTTAAATCCTTCGAAGTTGTGTACACCGTCGAACGGGGTCAGCGCTGGATTTATATACGGGGCCAGAAGGGCCATTGCCCCGGGTCGCCTGATCGAAAAGGTGGCGCCTAGAAAATGAAAACAACAGAAAAGGAAACCCGAGAAGGAAGGGAAAGGAAGACGAGAAAAGAGAATAAAGAGGTACTCCATGAGATCTGCCCTCCTCCCTGAATCCGGCACTGGACCCAGTTGGAATGAATGACGAACACTCGGAACAGGAACCGTTCGGTGTCACCTTCGAGTTGCACAGACGACAGCAATATTATAAGTTCTGGAAAAACCAACTGGTCAGTGATTGGTCCAGGGTTGGGGTTAGCCGAATGTAATGACCTTTACATCAGGCGTGCCCCGTACTTCGCCAATTGAGTAAATCTGCTCGGGTTTCTCATTCCATTCTTATCACCGCCACGTGAGCATGTTTGGTTAGTGGCTTAGACTGAAGACGAGTCAAGCCAAAGTTCATCGTACGATTTACAGAGCTAAGAGCGGGAAATATTTACGTCTCTGATTCAGTAATAATTTTACAGTAGATAGTAAGGTAATTTTATTACTTTCGGTCAGAATTCGTGAAATTTATTCCTGAAAGCTGCGACACTAGGGAGGTCTGTCTGCTCCTAAAAGATGTCAAATAGAGCGCACTAATGTTATGATTTTTGAATAATTTTCGTCGCACGTGCATATTATTCTGCCTGTCAACTAATTTAGCTGTACAACGGTATGGGGGGAGGGGGTGAAAACCACAAAGTCTCGCCAGGGTTTTTAAAAAGATCGAGGCTGAAGATCAATGCTATTACCAAATCTCTAAATGTTACTGGGATACTCATATTCACTGCTAACTTTACAGTATTTTTAATTAGGTCTACTGCGCGTGTCTCTGTTCCCATTTTCATACACGAAAATGACACTCGTTTTCGTTTCTTCTCTTAAAAATTTTTCCAAAATGACTTGATTGATTCTTCCAGCCGAAGTTGCTCACAATTGAAGATACGGTTTCCAAACTGCCCTTAGTCCAAAAATTATTTTTTGGGGGAAATCGATAAAAACTGTGCTACACTGTACCAGTTCATTTAAAACTTCTGTAAATGGTACAAGCGAGTAGCCTGAATCCTATGCCATACTACCAAAGACGCACAAAAATGAGAATGCAGCCTATCTACAATTATTGAAGGAAACGTGGTCGAAAATCGTGGACAAAGGGCAGTTTGGCACTGGAGGTAATACAAGAAAACAACAAAACGCTGCCTCCACCAGCACTGCTCTATGAATGCGCGGAATTCGACCATCGAACGAGGTATCGAGATTCTATAAAGTTACTTTTGTAGTGCTCGCATTGGCCACTAGGTAGCGCTGAAAACCGCATTTCGATTTTTCTTGGACTAAGAGCAGTTTGGAAACCGTATCTTCAATTGTAAATTGTATTTCTGCAGCCAGTTTTGCTGCTGGATGAGTCAATGATTACAAAGAGGACAAGGAGGTTCCTCACTCTCTCCACCATCTCTTCCTCAATGCAAATAGTTTTTCAAACGTGTGGGAGAGAAATAATTTTCTACTTAGCCTCTTCCATCCAATATACCTACGTAATGTTCGTATATTGCAGCTGGATGCGCCAATAATTACGAGAAGACAATGAGGTTCCTCACTCTCTTCACCATTTCCCCCTTAGTGCAAATGGTTTTTCAAGAGTGGGGGGGGGCAATTTTTTTACTTCGCCTCTTCCATCCAATATACGTAATGTTCGTGAAATAAAAGCCCTATTTGAAATTGCATATTTTTGCATATTTCGATATAATTGCATATTTGGAGTTCTAAAAACATATTTGAAGCATACTTCATCAAATATTCTGAATTTTTGCATTTTTTGGACATATTTTCGAATATTCACTACACTATATCGTTGAAAGTATTTATTTATTTTCATTTTTTTATTTCTTTACTGCAGTGGTAAGTGCTAAACCTTAAAGAAAATTAAAGTTGTCGGTTGTGATAACACTGTTTTGCCTTGGTTTTGGCATACTCATACGGAAAACTTGTAGGAACAATGTTGCCATTATAATCTACTCATTTTCCCCTCTAAAATGATACCCATATTCGAGCAGAATATTTTGGAATATTTCGACTTTTTAGGGAATATTTTTGGCATATTTAGCAATAAAAAAAGTACAAAATATGAGCATATTTCACTTGTTTTTAAAGCAGATTTCTGGGCTCCCTAATACAATGAAGTACCAATTATGGGTCTTATGATGACTTGAAACTGAAGTTAAGTTGTTAGGCACTCGGTACCAACTCTCTACTATACCGATTCGCATAGTATATTTTGATGATCCATTAAGTTATTGTTTCACATAGTGGCGTAGGTAAGTCTCAGTCGGGGGGGGGGGGCATTTTTGTGGAATTTTTGGTACCGCTGATGAATGCTGTCAGTAATTAGAAAAAGGTACGTTATGCTGTATTCAAACGTCGAAATAAATGATATCATCACTGTCGATGAATCCCAGATGTCGTACTTCATTTTTTGTTTCAAAACTGCAATTCTTCAAAAACTATTTCTTATCTTGGGGGGGGGGGAACCCCAAGAATGCTCCTACGCCACTAGTTCCGAGGTGAATTATTTTCTAGACTTTTTTCAATTTGCATTTGGCCAACAATCTAGCTATGGATCACCCCCTCCCAAAATGAGAATTTTAAAAAAAATGATATTGTTGATTACACTTCTGATAACGAAATATACACAGAGATATCTGCCTAACACGTAGAACAATTAGAGAAATGATGCACAGAATGGTTCGTTGTGTCTCTTTTCAAGCATTTACCTTAATCGCAACATCTAATGACAGTTTGGGGAAAATTATTTGTCTCCACGATTTGTCAAGTGGTCCGTGATTGAAACCTTACCTAATACTTAAATCTTTATTGATATCTCTTTTGCTGTCTACCACCAACCTCTGTCATGTTCTTGCCAATGGTTTTGTCTGAAAATCGCATTGCTGTTTATCATTAGACTCTTAACAACTTCCTAGAGGTGTCAAAAAAATACGATAGTATCGATACACTCGAGTAGATTCGATACTTATCGATACTTTGACTGGAGTATCGATACTATAATAATTTTTTTAATGCTATGAAAATTTTGTTTATTTAAGTTGAATCGGTGATATTTTTTTCGTTGGTTCCTTCGAGTGTTCCATCATTCTAGTTTTGTAGTATTTTCAGTCTTACCTGGTGATTTTAAATCAATAATTTAAATTTTCATAACTAAAAAAAAAATTGATTCATTCTCCTTAGCTCCTTCGCATATTCTAATTTTTAGTTTATAATTTTTACTATTCTACCCAACGATTTTGAATCACAAAATTTAATAAAAAATAGATAGCAGTTGATTTTGATTCTTCAGTTTTTTTTTTAATTTGTTGATTTCACCTGGCAAGGTGAAGGAATCGATAGTATCGATAATTTTGAACACTCAAACGGTACTAATCGATACTTTTTTGTTCGATAGTTGACACACCTACATGTTCCTGTCAATTTGTCTGGCTTGCACTTCATATCAAACTATGTAAAATAAAGTTGAAAGACATACTCCTCTTACTGAGAAAACAGGACTAAGAACAAGCTCAAAATTCGATTCTTCTACACCTCTCCACATTCAATACGGGTCTGATCCCCCCCCCCCCCCCGAAAAAACTAAAAGAATCAGAGTGAAGAGGCAGCGCGTCCGGCTGTTGGGGACCTGAATTCCAGGCGAGCGGTCAGGCAGCGCGGACCTCGGTCAGTGGGGAACCCCATGGTGGCCCTGACAGGACGCGCGCACCGCTGCGGCACGGAGAAATGGGGGCTAGGGCCCGGCCCCAAAGCGTTTTCCCCGGCCACAAATGCGATACTCGAAATGGTAGTTTCCGGTGTCGGGGGTGCGGTGTCATAGGCGCCACTTTGGCGTGCGTGCATCGCCAAACGTCCCACCACACCATTTGTTAAAAAAGGACTTAGGTGTGTATTAGTTCTATCGAAAAGGATCTTGAACAAGATCTTCATTAAGATGAAACTGCTGAAATTGGAACACGGAAAATAGAAATCGGGCAAAATATATGTCAGGTAATTCTGAAAAGATAAGGACAATGGACAAATCTATCCAAATAGTATGTAAGTGCCAAATTAAGACAGAAACTTGTCATTTTCATTAAGCTTAAGCCACGGTCAATTATTCCCCCAGATGAGTGATATGAACCATTTTTTGATAAAAATTCAACAATTTCGAGATTTTGATGTTCATTAAAAATTTGCAGTTTTTATGAGCTCTAACTTATTAGTATTATTGATATAATTCATATTTTCAGAGTCAAAGTTCAAGATTTCGGAGTTTAGAAGGATCATTATGTGACGCCGATTAACATTTGGCAAAAAATTTTCATACTTGAGATAAGCGTCAAATGTTAGATTAACATATTTGATATTTTTTTTTAAATGCGTCTGGAAAGGAAACTATTGTACATTTTACTATAGGGATCGAAATGAATGAAATGTTTCAGTGTGTAAGTAAATGTAATGAGCTTGAGGTTGAAATCCGTGAAGGGATCAATATTTGACACCCGGTGTCAAATATTGTTTTTTTGGACCTTTTTTGAAATCCTCATGAGTGAACACTGGCACAAATTTGAAAAAGTTCACCTGAGAAAAGTGAAAGTAGAAGGTTGAAATTTATTATTAACCCCGATGTCGGTGTTTTATACTGATATGGGTGAAGGGAGCAGCGGGGGCTATTTAAAACGAGTATATTAACATTTGGCACTTTACCTTAGAGGGCGTCCATTAATTACGTGAGGTGTTCAGGGGGAGGAGGTCGAGCTGAATCTCACCCAATCTCACGCAGGGAAGGGGGGGGGGTCTTGACAAATATCACGTAATTTTTTCCAAATCTCACGACATCTCGCCAGGAGGGGGGGGGGGGTCAGAAAATCGTCAAAAACGCCCCACATAATTAATGGATGCCCACTTACCACTAATATACAAGGTGTCTTTTCTTGCAATGACTCCACCTTCCACCAGGCAACTTACCCTGATAATAAGTAGACATGTATGCATACTCTTAGTTTTGAAGGGACTGAGTTACGGTAAAATTTTAAAGTTTTCTATCTTTGAATTATTTTTTTCTCAACACTGGAGATACGCAGGAAAATGGTACCAGTAACCTAGATCCGTTAATCTACATAAATAACATTCCTCATCACTAAATTAAGAGCCCCCCTCCCGGCGTTGCAGTAAATAGAAAAGATACCAACATTTCCAAATACAATTTCGTACTACAAGTGAAATTTATTTTATGAAAATAAGGTTTACCCACTTTCCATGATCTTTAACTTTTTTCTGTGTGGTTTGCACAACTGTCATCTTCTACCTCATTCTCATCGGCATGCGCCACAGTTCAGGGAATATGGCCAAAATGTTACCAAAACCAAATTTAGTTTCGAACTAATTATTGGATACTCATATTGAACTTTACAAAATATTAGAACCCCCCCCCCCTCCACTGCATGGGTCTCAATTTGAAATATGGGTTAAATAGATGAAAGGAGGGAGGTGAATAAGCCCCATAAAATATATAGAACTCTGTGAAGTGGTAAACTAGTGTGCATTTCTAATCCTTATACAAGGAAATTGCTAATGACCTTTTTTATGGGAGAATTAATGTACAATCTATTGCAAATAAAAAGCAGTAGCTTAACAGGACAAGTTTCAGGGGAAATTAGAAAAATGTGAAAATTGTCTGATATAATTTGTACTAAAACTGATTTTATGTACACCCTGTTGAACCCATTGCGACCATTTTTTTTCTATGGTTACCACAACTGCCCTCTACTATTACCTACTCGTACTATTTTTCTATCTCCAGTTGTGAGAAGAAAAACATTTTCAAATATAGAAAACTTTTCAAAATTTAACTCTGCCCCTTTAAAAGTAAGACTATGCAAACATATCTACATAATTCCGGGGTAGGTGGCTACTTATGAGATAGAAGGGGATCACTGCAAAAGAGACACCTGTATAAAAACGTGTGTGTTTGTTTGTTCGAGTTTGGCGAGTGAACTGTAGGAGCTGGGGGATTCATACTTTCTGAATGTCTTCTCACGAACTCTGAATAAGTTTTAGGCTATAGAAAATTTCGATATCTTTATTAGAAGAGGGCCACAAAATTTTGCCCCCTTTATAGTACCTAACTTTTTTTTTTAACTTTTAGACGCTTCGGAAGTGTTTTGAATTGAACTTCTTTATATTATGCTAAAATTTGGTGGCTGCCCTCCAAAAATTACACTACTGAACAACTATTTTGCACAACGCATTTCGACAGGTGATTCTGAGGTACTTTTTAACGCTGAACACGATACTGCGACCCATTTTTCTCTATCACGTCACAATTCGGAGTTCTGAACGACTGAAATTCGGTTCCATTTTGTTTTTCAGTGGAATAAGTGGTACCACTGACTGATATTATCAGTGTTACCAGACCACTATAACAGAAAACAAACAGACGGAATACACACCACTACACACAACCTCAACACACAACAACACGAATCAGTATGACCACATTCAATTCCTAAACCTCTTTTTGAACACATTTAGTTGAATTTTTTATAGTTTTTGATCAGAAAAACTAGACGTGATAGAGAAAAACGGCCGACGGCAATGTATTCAGCGTTGAAAAGTACTCAAGAATCACCTCCTTAAATGCGTTGTGCAAGCAAAAGATTTCACTTTGTTCAGTAGTGTTATCAAGAGGCAGTAATCTCCAATCTCCAATATACGTATAAAAGTGTTCATCTCTGATCCATTTCGGCGGATCCAGGGGCGTTAGAAATATGGTATCTACTCGTTTTCGCCATCATTGACTCTAAATTCAAAATTACATGCAACTCTGCCCGGGATCCCCTTTTTTCCTGTCCTACCGGGATGCAGAGGACGCTGATGGAGGACGACTGGTTTGGCGCTCACTGGTCGTCCTGGGGGTGCGTCTGCGTTCTCCGAGGTCTTCTACCTGTGGTAGGTCTAGACAGGCTGTTCGTATCATACAAATCACATTTAAATTTGGTTTTTTCTTTAATTTAGTGAAGAGAATGTGGATTTTTGCAACATTCAATATGTTAACAGTTACAATTTATAGGCTGCAGCAAATGTATGAAAAATGCGAAAACTTTTCCTACCAGGCAACTTCCACATTGTTACTTATTATATCTTTGTCGTGGCTTGGTATGTCCTCGTCGTGGCTCTTTGTATCCTTGTTGTGGCTCACTTTGTATTCTTCGCGGTCCATTTTGTCCCCGTCGTGGTCATCATTTTTCTTTTTAAAAAACGTCATTTGCTCCGCCCCTACTTACCCTACTACATGCTCAATGTTGCCAAAGTGTTGAGCAAGATGCACACAAAAGATGATTCTATTTTTACAAAAATCTGAAAGAATCGTTTCTCAAAATCGAAAAAAAAAACGGATATTGAAATATCAACATTCTTGTAGAATTACCCTAAAATTCTTTTTACAGCGTCGGCACTGGGAACAAAAAGGGAGAAACAGCATCTTAAAGATTTCCAATAATATGGATCTTGTCCTCTGAGATTTTAATTTCGGGGCGACTCGTCCTCTTAAGAATCCCAAAGGTAGCCTCAATCCCTTACAAATGTGGAGGGTTCACCCGCGAGTTCCGGTTTGATCTATCATCCCGCTGTCGAAGAGGGACCCTGCAGCAATTTCCAATTTGCGAGTGCGACTCCTCAAGTTAAAGCGTTCACATTAAGTTTCGAATTAAAATAATAACAAAGCGAAGGAACATCGACTTGAACTTCTGGCCATTTTACAGTACACACGAGTCGTCCCTTTTCCTCACGTTTGCGCATTCCCACAACGGTCTAAAGTGGCGGACAAAGAGTAAATCGGCATTACTCGGCGTTCCACTTGTACTCGCCGTAGGAGGTTGTATAACTGCTCGATGAAAATCTGTTGAGAGCCCCTTGAAATGAGCAATCGTACGCGGCATACAAGGTAACAGTTTGCATACAAACGCGTGAGAAGTTGCTGATACTTATCTATGCCGTCGATCTATCTTCGGGGTTCCTTTTTGTCATTCTTATATATATTCTTTGTGCCGGGGAAATATTATGAAAATCCTGCTGCGTCAACAACTTCCCGTATATGAACGCTGCGTTATAATCGTATCAGTTACTCTTTACCACTTACCGAGTAACTCGATCGTTAAAATATACACATAATTAGTTAAATTTGGCTACCTAGTTTCGCAGTAGTGCAACCATCAATCGCACAGCAAAGTGCAACAAGGTCGAAAAGCGACACATTGTCATCGGCTTCTCGAGTGTACACTTTTTACTTCCGAGTGAACGGGTTAATCCTTGTAAGAAGAGTATGATAAATAGGTATACCTAATCACCCGTCCACAGAAAGTGAAATTCTGATGCATATCAGCTCCGAGTTGGTCTTATCAATTCTACAATCTATTGATAGATTTTGGTTAGGTATAGAGGCATGCGTTCCAAGCTGGGCTCTAAGAGTAAATGTGTTTTAATTGGTGCAGCGCTCCATGCATAGAGGTGTACACCGAAACTGCATTATCACTTTCAAACGTAATTAATATACTGGAAACTTGATCAGCGTACAGAGCGATTAAATTCGAATGATACAATTTCTACAAAAAGGTCTAACATCTCCGTGCACCGAAAACCAAGAAAATCTTTAAAATCCCCTCTAGTAGGATGCAATCAAAACACCCAACCGTGTTATATTATTAATATTAATTAAACAAAGAAAAAGACTCTTTTCTCCCTAGTTCGAGTAACTGCGGCGGCAATTTAACCTCGTTTAGAAGTAATTGTCATCTAATGAATAGAACGCCTCCTCTTCGAGTAGTCTTAATAAAACGTCGACAGCGTTCAGGGGGTGTTGATTATTTAACAAAAACAACTCTCCCGTACTGTTTGATTTCCATTGATTTTATCTTACTGCTTTTCTTTATTAAAGTAAATTGAATAATTCGACTTTCAACTCTTCAACATTTTCCACATTCGGGGGTAAGGTCATCAGTGCCAGCATTTGAGCTTACGCCAATCTTATCTAGTAGATCTTCGTTTCCGGTTCGAGTCTTCCAACTGCCGCGTTCGAGGATTGCACAATACACAGATTCGAACCACCAGTAAGACATGCCATTAGAACATAGTCGATATATGAAATTATTAAAATGCGACCTGTCGTCGGGAAACCTTTTTGATTCAGAGTAGATTTATTGGGCGGTGGTATCGCGGCCAAAAAGTTGTTTCTCTTTACGCAGAGAGCTGCGTATATTTACACTTGATTAAAGACGCGCCATTAAAATGGAAACATAAACGGCCGAAAACGACGATATTAAATCGCTACACACTGTATTGACCTATTATAATTTACAAGAAGAGGTACATTGATTATAATATTCAAAAATATCGTTTAAACCGGTTAAAATTAATTTCGATTTTGATATGCCTCTTTCTATTCGCGATGTAGGCAACCGCATATAGTGTATTTTCAAAACTGGAAGACCAAAGACGGGTTTATGGGTCGATTGTGGTAGACGGAATCATTATAAGAATAATTTGGTTGGTTGGCTCAGATCCTAGAAATCTGCATTTGTATTAATCGAAACGCCTAACGCCTTCTGAAGAAATTTTTATCCTAAGTATATTTCAGATAACATACCAATCACAACCATCGACGACTTACACACTGACATTGTCTTCGTCTTTCACTATTTTTTTTTTAAATCTAATTTTTACATAAGTATCTTGTTTTATGGGAAATGTAGATGTTACTACAGTTAGAACATCTGAGAACCCAATAGTTGTCCTCTAACGTAAATGCAATTTACAAATCACATGTCCCATTAAGAATGAATGCGGCTTGAATACAAGCCAGTGAGATCCACCGAACAACTTGATTTTTGGACAGGCACCTATAGCGCACATTAATGTACTGTAAATGAAAACAACTAATGAACAGTCTTAATAATTCTCTATCTGTAACACAACTAGGTTTATTTCTCACAAAACTTGATAAGCTACAGCTATCCATTTAGCTATTTGCATAAGAAGGTAGATGTAAGCAGTACTCTGTTCCAGTACCTCACACTTGACTGGTTTATTGCTCCCTGAGCTGTGAATGAAAACACAGCACTGCTAGTCTGGCTCAATACTAGACAGAGGCAATCTAATTTGCATCCTTATGTGTGAAATTGGCAAGAAAACTCATTCATCGGATGTCAATAGTGTAGTTATAAATCTCTTGGGGTAATTTAGATACTATGTTTCTATTTAATCAGCAAGACTTTTGCACTCGTGGTTATGAGTCGTGTATTATCAAGATAAGGTTCATCCAATTCTTAGAAATATGCAATACTGTGATAATATCAAACATTTGATGGCCGTTTTTTTCAATTACTTATTGGGTATTTTCAGTAAGAATATCAATATGCAGTAGTAATCTAGAGGAAATATCCCGCAAACAACAGTATGGGCACTGACTTCCAAAATCAAGCAAGTCATACCAGAGAATAGCATCACACGAGAAATATATCTGTGCCTAGCTATCCAGATCCAGATAATTAACAAGTCCACATAATGTGTTAGCTTCTCAACATCAATCAACTAGAAGAGTCCATCCCATAGCATCTAGATACATAATCAAGTTTTTTGAACAAGTTCATCAATGACTTGGTAAACGGATTCTCGTATTCCATCAACAATTCACTGATAAGCAATTATTGTTCTATATAGAACGGCATTATTTATCACGACTCATTCACATTCTCTGAGAATAATATTTTCCTCAGTAAGTACATGAGAAACTGATAACCTGATAAATGTTAATTTCTTCATAACGAGCAGGATACCGTCAATCGACCATTCAGAAGATACGTCAACTTTCTTAGATTTGCCAGGTTATAAAGATATTAATATTACATTCTGTTCATTACCTGTAAGATTCGTCCAGTTGACAGCAGGAAGCGTGAACTGAGTTTGTCGCACTATCATTCAGGTTCATAACTTGACTGATCACTCGCTGATGTGGCACTTTTCGACAGTCTTTTTTCATATACTTGTTGCTGCGTCACAAATTCAGGCATGAACCACTTTGAAGTCCAACAACACAGTTTCTCATCAGTTTCAAGTTTCAACACTAAAACGCGTAATGATTCAATGAATTCACGAAAAGGATATCGAACTAAATTCCAATATTATATACTACTGGATCTTATTAATTAACAACAAAAACTTGAACATCCAAACAATTAACAGATGACAAATGAGAACAGTGATTGGAAAAGGAAGATGGGATCATGAAAAATTACGGCAGAAACTCCAGACTTCAGCGCTGCAGCTCAATCATACGAGGGTAGCTGCTTCATGCTTCAGAAATTCGTTCACCGAAGGAAGATCTAACGACATGGGTATCTCGGCCGCCATTTTCATTCTCAATGTGTATTTCTGTTTTTCCCCGATTAAAAAATGTTACAACTTACGAGAAGTCATTATTTTGAAATTCACTCTGTGACTAATGTGCTCATGTATTTAGATTGAAAATTGTGTGAAACACTAGCCATTTCCCCATTGTTGATACTTTTGGCTTACAAATTGTTTTTCTTAGTTGGACAATGCTAAGCAGAAAGGACTCAAGCGACATTTGTGGACAAAATGAGTTATTAGTATCATTGGAAAGAGCATAAAAAGAAGAATTTTTCAAAATTGGGCTTGCGATACAAAAATGCATATCCACATTGAAAAAAGCTTATCAGTAAACGCTATGTCTGTAAACCAACATTATTCATTGGCTTGTATAATATTACGTTTTTTGTTTTTTAAAACAGATTTTGTCCCTCAAGTCCTTTTTGCTTAACAGCGTCCATTTGGACTTCCCAGTTCCCAGACTAATGGCACGCCAGCATTGGGCCTTCCTCCTTGTCCGCACTCAAAGAAATGATTCTTATTAATGTTGGGATAATTATGCTGCATTTTCAAAGGGAGAAACAGGCATTTTTTATTTTGGTACCACTGTATACAAAATTCATTCTCAAGGCAAATTCAAACAAAAATCAGTAGCTTATAGATGTTGAAGTAAAACTGTGGACAAGTTTTTTTCACTAAAATACACTTGATAGTCGATTGAGAATCACGTTTTTACATTATTTTAATGAATGCCTACTCAGTACTCAGTAATCATAACATTGATAAGATTGCCAAAAACATCTGCCAGATGTCAGCTACTTTACTGTTGAATCTTGGAAAACCTGAATAGCAAAATTGAGCTTGGTCGCTAAGCTTTCTTGAATACTGGTATTTATAGATGGCCAACCATCCTTAAATACCAATACCTACGGAAGTTTAATGACGGAGTTCAATGGAGCTATAAGAAAAATGATTTCTGTAAGCAAAGACCATCAGAAATAGCAAGCGAATTTGAAAATGATTCCCTTGTATGCAAAGATGAGAAATACTCGAGCATTACTCTTGACAGAGCATGCTCAATTTCTACTCAAGAATGCATGAGTATGAATTGAGCGCAAATAGCACATTTTGTAAATTTGAATTTGTAGCAAAATGGATGAGTAATCCTGCTACTTTGGTCCTAAGGACAAAATCGAAAAGCAAATGAATAAAATTCACAATTTTATGATCAAAATTATTCAATAATCCTTTAAAAATTACAATTTGAAAGTTGATAAAAATCCTTTTTACATAGCTCTCTTGCGATTTCAAGTTTTAAGAAACTCCAAAAAATGCTAAAAAAACATTTAAATTGCAAAATCAAAACTGTTAAAAGCAAAAACTAATTCATTTTCAAATTAAATATAAAATAATTTAAAATCAATTAATTTTAATAATTTTTTTTTTTGATTTTGCACATCTTTGCCTTAGCCTTGAAAGACTTAAGGGCCTAAAAAGCTGAAACTTAATCGGATTTCAGCCAGAATGTTTCCTGAAAAAATTCTTGCTTCCCAGTTCCTGATATTTTAATTATCTATCAGTAATTCCTGTTTCTAATTTCCTGATAAACTTATGAAATACAAATTCCAAATTCCAGAAAACGATTGAGGCTACTGAAATTTTTTTCATATTTATGTCATTTTCTTCAAAGTTTTCACATCCTGAAATCTTGATTTAAAAAAATCAAAGAACATGCAGTTTAATCACATTAAGCACAAAAATGAAAACATTAGATGAATGCTATGGAGCACTAATGCCCAAATGCTCTAGGCTGATGTTTTACTCGCAATAATCAGGTATCAGCAGGGTGCCAGCCAAAGAGCACAATTTTTGTTTCTCTCAAGGACTGCACAGTGTCCTTCCGATACCTTCTATTCTCCCTACATTTTGCAATAGATTTTTTTAATATATTTTTTTTTTAAATTATTCATCGTGCTTAAGTGTGCAAGCATAGTTACATTCTTACAATTTGTGCTCATTTTATGCTCAAATGCTCAAGCATCAATTCATCGAGCATGCTTGGTCTAGCATCTCCGCATTGATGAATACTTTACATGGAAAGTAATGAAATGAAGAATCGGAAAAGTTGTTAAAGCATGCAAATTCGAGTAAAAATTCATGTAGGTAACTCATCAAATGAATCATAATGATACAAAAATAACAAATCTACGTCCGCTTAAAATTAAAAAATGAATTCTAATGATGAACTTCAAGGTTCCCTTGGAACGATTTTGATGCTTATCAGTTAAATCAAAAATTATGACTGATGATGCTGAAATAGCAGAGTATTCGGGCAGCAGTTCTGACTTCAGTACTGTTCTTTAAAGAATAATAGACGTTTCTATTGCCTTCCCCGAGTCCCACATGACAACAATTTATTTTTAGTTTAAAAAAGAAAACGAAGAAACTGAATAAATTAAAAATGTACTGAAAAGTAGGTCTTGGAAATTTCAACATATCAGTTTTCATTCTTTTAACATTTCATTCAGGTTTCACTTCTTAAGATCTCAAGTTGCCAACAATAATCACATAATCACGTGATAAGAGATGATAGGCTTTAATATGGCTGCCTGAGAATACCCATTGTTTACTTTAAGGCAGTGACGCATACACTGTAAACATGGGTATAATCATCCGCTATTTTGATTCACGCTGTGCCGGTTGATGCCAAATTGACTATGCGGTACGCTCCGCATAGTCGGATTTGGTATCCATGGGCACGCTGTCAATCAAAATGGCGGATGATTATACTCATGTTTGTAGTGCCTTAACGTTACCAGAACGCTCCTTATCAATATTGGGGGAAAGAACCAAAATGAAATACATGTAATGCAGTCTAATAGGAATTTAACAATTTTAGTCATTTATGTCAAAATTTCTCGAAAATAAGGGGATTTACATGGAAAATGATAAGAATGAAATTTGCAGGAAACGGTATTTACATTTTTATAAAGCAATTCCCGTTTCATTTCTAACATTTGCTCACGAGTTATTACAATTTGAAAATTGACTATACTAGTAAGTAGCTCAATATTTTAAATTATGTACTTCGGATTTACATTATTTCTAATTAAATTTGATAATAATAATTAACTTTTCGACACCAATTGCCAAAAACTCGGTTCAACTTGAAAAGCGCGCAAAATTATTCAGTCATTTTTATCAATTTTATCAAACTTGGGGGCGAAATATGTAAACAAAGCCAAAGTGCCATTCCTCTATAGTCCTATTGGGATTTAAACCCAAAGTAGCTGACATGTGGCGGCGGAATACGTAACTAACAAAACCGGGATCTTGGTTCTTCTTTACACGCTGTTTAATGAGGCAAAGTAATTTTTTGAAAAATTGTAGTTAATTCAGGAGTGGTTGTCGAGAATTAAAATTTGGCGTGTATAAGTACACGAAAGTTTTTAGAATGATGAAACAAATAAATCCAAGCGGAAAATTACTCGGGTGATGTGTTACTAGCTTACTAGCTTCTGAATATGCATAGTAGGTTTTTAATGGTATTTCCTTCTCTGTGATCCGCTGATCCCGGTTTCATCTTGTTATCAGTCGCACAAGAGCGCTCTCTATATTTAGGTTTAAATTCCAATAGTAGTGTTCTTATTTTCACAGTTCCCAGTTTGTTGTTCCTATTCTCACGCAAGGTTGCTACATACCCTCAGCGCATGAAGTTTTGCAGTAGAAAGTAGAGTTTCCAAACATTAGTTTATTGAATACCGTATTCCGAAAAATAAAATAGAAAATGAACACATTCAGGGAACCAATTTTTCGACAAAAAGCAAAATTCCGTGTAAGCCTTGGTATGTTAATCCAATTTTGACCATTACAAATGAGGAGTTATCTGTCAAAAGGGCGTCCGTTCAATGTACTTCTTATGGAACGGACGCCCTTTTGACAGATAACTCCTCAAATACAGTATTCGAATAAGAAAAAATACTATTTTTATTGAAATCCTTACTCTTATGGCAAGTTTTTACTGTCAATACTCTCAATCTAGCTCTTCGGGTTAATAATAAGCAGGAAAATACAATTTATTCTCATTCTGAATGGGCCTATTTCCAAATGCTTTATTTTTTACAAAAAAAAAAAAAAAAAAAAGAGAGAATGAATGCTTTTTTTTCTGCATTCCGCATCTCTGGAAGATACATAGATAGCCAAAGGGGAAATCAAGACACAGAGATGAATCATTGGTTTTGGATTCCAAATGAACCCCATCGCCCATTGCGCATTATTCCTTGAGTTCTGCTCGATTTTCTTTTTCGGAATTGATTTAAAAATTCGAAATCGACGATTATTATTTGTAAAGGGTGTAAATGGCGAGACTAGTATTTAGCAGAATCAGTTTCAGATTTAGCAAAATTTAGTGATTCCAGTTCTACAATTTAAAATCAGTGATTCCTCAGTTCTTTTGTGATGAGTTTATTCAACTTGCAGATCAGCAGAATAATTGCATTGAACCGAGTCGTCTTCTTTCAGAGTTGCACATCGTTAAGGGAGGTTATCTGTTGGTCTGGATTTTCAACGTATGCATTATTTAACCAAAAAAGTTATATTTTTCCATTTTTGAGAAGGGTTTTCCCCCTGGGAAAAATTCTACTGAGGCCATGAATGTAGGTGGGTGTAGAAAATCTGTATTGTTAGTAACGGGTTCATTTAATGTGGGTAGATATTCTGAGCAGTGTTGACATATTGTCAACCCCTTTTTTGAAGGGGACGAGGAGAGGGGTTAGCTGTATTCTCCATCTATCTAAAAAGAAGAGTCCACAAAGACAATACTGACTTCTTCAGTTGGCTGAGGATATTACTCAGACAATGCTGCTCCAAAGGTCTTTCAGTCTCCTGTTGTGCACTTGCATGTCGCTATCAGCTGATTTATTTCTACTAGTGCAACTTTTTAATACGTTTCCTAATGTCTTAGTTTACTGTATAAGAATCCGCCAGAAAATTACGGAAGTACATGGAAATCAAAAAGGCTGCTAGTTACACTATTCGCAGTACATTTGAATGTACCAAATTGATTGATTCGGATTCCAGGAATTTGTTATCAGTGTACCAACTCAGCGGTAGTGGATTTCACTTGTCGAATAATTTAGTGTTTACGCAGTACTCATCTTATACTAGGAAATTGGTCATTTTCCAAAGAACAAGCAGGGGATTAGCACAAATGATTAAAATTCGTCTAACGTTAACAAATTCAGTCAACATTTTTAAATAATGAACTACGCGTTTACAAATTTTTTTTCTTCATTCGCCACACCGCACACGTTACACACAAAAACTGGTTTGTTGTCGGTTCTCGGTTGGTTCATTAATTTTTTCATGTTACTGCAAGTGTAGCACGTGCCTTTATTCTCAATTGCCAATTTACCTCGGCGAATGGCTGGCGTTCCAAACGAGTAATATGAAAATAACCAAAATACGATGCAATTAACCAATTTTCTACGTGGAAAATTTTTTCGTGTACCTATTTCTATCGAGTTTAGGCGCCTTAAATGCATCGAATAAATTCAAGCAATGAAAAGTAAAACCGCTTTCATTTTTTCTCACTATACACTGCCTGCTGCTGATAGCTGTCTGTTCCTCAACCCTAAATGTGTTAATGTACGCCGGGCATTTGAACCAAAATCGTAAAAGGGAATCTTTTTGTAGATGAGACAAAATAAGCTGAGTCCGAGAATGTACTGAAGATTGTTACAGACAGGTTTACAGGTTTTTCGGTTTACCAAGAGACAGACTTTAATAAATTTCTACTCCACGCGGTGTATCATAACTCATCTTCGAATTTTGTCTTCGGTGTCCGTTCTGTTTATGTTAAGGGCAATTACAGACACGCTCTTGTCCGTTTTGGTCTATATCCCATTCGTTTATCATTATTTATGACGTCATTTACGACAAAACTGGTTGTTTTTCGTCGTAAAATTAGAACTATTTTCGTTTCCAGCAAACGGATCCGATGTACCTCTACTTCATTAAAATTAATTTTACGAGTCTTTTTTGCGGTTTCTTTGACACTTGGAGATCCTTTATAATACAAGTATAGGAACTCGACTAAGAGTGAGGCTCAGGTTCGCTGAACGGTGATGGCAGATCTTCGCTCTACGTTCTCTTCTCATAATTACATATTAGTGTAGGACTGTAGGTCTCTTCCTGTCTTATTAGCTTCATCTAAATAGCACTGGGATAACAAATTACACCTATCTGTAAGTAAATACCGATCTCGTTATATTTAAAAAAAAAGGGGGGTAGAAGTGCAGGAAACGGCAAGGAAAATGGTGCCCTGAGAACTAATTAGCAGGTGTATTTTAGGAAAAGAAGGTACGTAGCGATACCTTCAGCCCTATATCTAATAATGTGCCCTTGAAATACTGTCAACGTTGATAGAAGCATCGACGTTTGTATAAACATCACGTTTTCTCTTTTTTTCTTCTTCTTCTTTTTCTTTAGGTTTTGTGTTCGATCACTTGAGAACACATTAATATTACTTAACTACCATAAGAATTATAACAATAATGATTTATACAAAAATTATTCAGCCTAAACCATTTGTCGAGTAGGCACGTCAGTGCAAATGTCGACTGTATAATTGGCTCTACTTTTGTATACACTGATACTCTACAATGTTGATAAGTAAGTCGATAATCTTCTCAATTACCTATAATGTCAATTGAAATGTCGACTATACGAAAATTTGTCGACGTCTACTGAACACGCGTGTCTGTTCACTGCACACTACAATGTTTATAGTAATGTTGATACATGTAGATACTTTTGTTGACTATAAACTGTCATCTGCATTTTACATCAACTGAACACTTGTTCATCATTTTACTTATGGAAATGTGTACTACACAGTCGACAGTACCCAGAGTATCGACATTTGTATGTGCACTCCCTATGAAAATATGTACAAAAAGTGCTGGATTTCAATACTGACATGTTAGTCGACATTTTCATACACACGTGTTTCATGGATTCCAGCTAATGACTTTGCTATAACAGCTAAAATTTCTAAATCAATTCTTCAATGTCCACACTTTCTCGGTGGCTTGTGATGTGACAATTTAAATTAGAGTCGGTTATATGTAAACATTTCTTCTCAGGAGGACAACAGTTGATCCGACTGAATTTAAATGAGTTATTGGTGTATTCTTTAATCAGAAGCTTTCATACATTCAATTAATATTGTTTCAATGGGAGTAGGAAAGAAGGGGGAAAAAGACAAGATAAGTAGTCAGACAGATAAAAAACAAAAAAGGAAGGAAAATGCGAAAAAATAAAATTTTTACTTTTTAATTGGTCGAACGCTAAGAAATGTATACTGAGCTCAGGACTAGACCACGAATTGATATCGAATCTGATACAAAACTCAAGATGCTCATCAACATCGACTTTTCCATAGAATTCTACATCAAAGTTGATGCAAAATTCCACCCCATAGCTGATACCGACATGGCAACTCGAATTTCAGCTCGACTACAATGTCGTGTTAAAAACACAAAGCAATTTGCACGTCGTTATTTGAGTTGAGGGCGAATATTGTAATAACTGATGAGCACCCTCATTCTTGTTTCCATCGTTATCAATAATTTTTTTTTCTCCCTTCTTCAATGTAAGACAAAAAATATGGTCAGTAACTTACACTTGAAGCTCGAGGCGTTCAGGTTAAGTAACTCACCACTGTAACTTCTGTATTGGTAGACTGGTTTCCCCTCAAGTCTCTAGACTTGTTCTTCTGAAAAAGTTTAGCGTTATCAGATGTTATCATTACACATCTGATGAGATGCTCATCTTTTAGTCATTTTAGCCATAAAAATAAACTGAGTCAATACTGAAACCACATACAGACGTAATAATATCACCTCAACAAAGAAATCTATTGTGTAAAGAGACCGACTTGAACAACTGATTCAATGAATCCCGTCTGATTATGTGTTATTATCAAAGTTCCAAAAGTCCTCGCGGGTTGTGCATATTTATGAAAGTCCGCAAAAGACTGAAATGGGGCTCTCGTGCCATATTTTCCTCTAGGGGAGACCGGGGAACAGTGTAACACTTTTCGTTCATTTTGATCTGTGGATTACAAATTAATATTGAATTTAAAGTCAGGTCCAGTTCAGAAACATAATTTTCTCACGGCGCTGATAACGTGTTCTCGAACTCGTCTTTCCCCTCCAACTTCAAAATACCCCTTAACTGGACCAGACTTTAGATTTTAACACCTCAAAGATACAACCTCTGGCTACATTTTGGGGTTATCAGTTATTACCGTCTGAAAATGTTAAAACCTGAAATATCTATAAATTATTTTAGCCATGTACTTTTTTGTTCCACTGTACCCTAGTACCAGAGTACAGTGTAATACTGCCAAACAGTTGATAGGGTACCGATTAGCTTGGAAAAATCAAGAATTTTCTGAATAATAGATCCAAAAATCTCTTGGTACAACGCAGTACAACGTACAAACTACAGTTTTATCAAAATTAGCGGATACCGGCATATCAAAATGTAAACATTTCATAAACGGCAGTACACAGACGTATGGAAGAAAGAAATACTGTAACACTGCTCCCCATCACATCATTTTATCAAGTAGCAAGTACAACATGTTGTCGAAAAATTATTGAGTCAAATCTAAATTGTACTGCTTGATTAAAAAACGCATACTTTTCTTGTAATTTTCTTATATTTAGATCGTCAAAGGGAGTGGCGGATTTATGGAGGAGGGAGTCCCCCCAATTCAAAAAAAAAGGAACGTAACGTAAATAAAAGGAAGAAAGAAAGAAAGAGGGAAAGAAAGAAATTTTTTGTAATGCTATACTTCTCTCTTCACTTTTATTATATTAAGGAAGTCTGTGAAACGTTTCAAAGAGAGGGCAAAAAATGTTGTGCATTGTTTCCCAAGTTCCCCCCCCCCACACTTATTCCCTAAACCCTAAACCCGCCCCTGCAAAAGAATAAATTTTAATGAGAAAATGTGTTGATTCAAAAATATTTAAAATTACAGCGGAGTTAGGGCTCTTCTACATATGCAACATGCAACAGATTCAAAATGATTTGAAGTTGTCATAGATTTTTTGCAACAACGCGTCCTCATTGGTTACAGCTACTCACGTGACGATTCACGTTGCCCGCATGTTGCATATCGCACAAAAGACCAAAAAATCAATTAAAAATTTGTTTTGGTGTAGATGAAAGTCAAGGCATGCATTGCATTTTTTTTTTTTTTTTTGTCACAGAGATTTCTTCTTAAAATTACTAGCTAGTAACCGAAACGGCAACATTTTAGAGTGTCATGAAGCAATTCAATGATCACTGTTACACTGTTCCCCGGTCTCCCCTGCTTCTGTTTTTCGAGCATTTTTTCAGCACAAAATGTCGCCCTTCTCGCAGAATGTATTTCTCTTTGTAAGTGATACCTATTGACTTTCTTGAAACAAGGCTGAACTTATTACATCTTCCTGATACAAAAGGACTTAAAAGATATGCAATTTCAATCTTAATTCGCTTTACTTTTACTACTATGGTGTCTGAAAGATGACCATTGGACCATCGTCATCAATAACATTTCTTTTATTTATTGGAAAGTAAAGGCTTGTTCAGTTTCACACAATTTCCTGTGATGACGTTACAAAAGAATCAGTCTATTCATTAGAGAAAAAATCTATTATTGACTTCAAATGATTTCGAGTATCAACTTCTCAGTTGGAAATTTTTTTTCTTTTTCAAAAACAATTGCAATAAAGATGCACTATGGTTCCAGAAGAGTAGTACTTGCAGATAAAACTAAATTTTACCGAAAAATTTAACCACGTTCTTTTAATTAGGCACCTAACCCTTTTCTACTTAATTTTTAAATTCTAATTTGAATATCATAATTTCTGTAGTGGCTGACTGCACCCGTATTTTCGGCATCGAATACTGTATGGAGTCTAGTCAACTTTTTTTCGGTGAACTGTAAGATCTATTATTTTCAACTGTCAAGTTTTTTTTCTTGTTTTTTTTTCTTTTTCTTTCTCTCCTTGCCTTTTACTTATAGGTTCTAAACACCCGTGGAGTATTTAGATCTACGAGAAATCGTCACGTGTGTACCCGTGTAAGTCCATATAACGGAACATTTATTCCGTAACATCTTAGGGTATCAGCCAGTACCGGGTAATCAGACTGCTCTCGGTTTCCTTCTACCTTTTTCCATTTTTTCTCTACAATCTGTATGATGAATGCACGGGTATAATTCGATAATTGCGGGGTCTTTCCTTTTCGGTAGCACCATTTAATTTCATTAAGACGGTGGTCAAGTTCAGTGAACGGATTTGATCTGATTGTGAGAACTAATTAATTTCACCCGGATTGTTTTTGATTAATATTCATCGAAGTGGCAGTAGAGCAGAGTAGACTATAGATAATTTATACGGGGACTGTTGATATTCTTACGACGTATCTATACATCAAAGGAGGAAGCGAAGACGAATTTCGAATTTAGAACTTCCTCGGAGCAGCTTCTTTCATACGCCGAAAACACTGAAGAAATGAGAGTCAAACTCGCACGAACTTACTTTTAAACGAAGAGAGAAATATTTCTTGCGTCTCCATTTTTCCGTATTTTACTTCACTGATTTAACCGCCGCATAATCGCAGGAACACTGAAATAAATGAATTACTAAAGTACATATTGCGTGAGAATGTACGTATGTGTACCCACCTATTCACCTACCTCGTCATATTCATTTAATAACAATAACACACACGCATCCATGACTGGTTCTTCTTCGAGATAAGTGATTGAATATCAGAACCTCGATTCCCTGAATTTGACCAAGAAAAGCTGGACTCCGAAAATCGAAATCGAAAAGAATGATTGCCCCCGTAGTTCCGATGTTTAAGAGACTGTTAAAAAATCTTCGCCCTGTATTTCAATGCATGTTATAACTTTATTCAAGTGGCGACCACTTGAGCGCGCATTGTTTGTCTAACCTTTCTTGTGAAAATAAGTTCCCTATTTATATCGACAACCGTGTTATTATTATCCCTCGCGTTCATTATCATACGTAAAAGGAGTATTTATAAACGAGTTCGCATTGTTCACTGCGAATACACTGTTTAATTCCATTGTGAGAGATATTCAGGCTGTATACAAATAGGAGTAATGAGTAAAATACAGCGCCAGCTCCGGCGGGGTGTTGCAAAAATGATTAATTTCGAGTGATACTGGTAGCAGAATGACCTGTGTGAAAAACTGTGAAGATGTGGACTAGGATCGGCTACTTACCTAAGTAGACTGTGTCTTTATATTGTAGGCGCTTTGGAGTGAGACTGAAGCGGATTTCATTTCGGAAAGTTCGGCTACAATTCCCGCAGTAATCATCATTGTATGATGAATAACGTGAACCACAGGTCCTGGCTGGTCTACAGTTAATAAATTATTCAATGTATTAGCTGATATAAAATCCTGAGATGATGTTATATAGTAGATAGTAGGGGAAATCTATAAGTTTTGTATCAATAAGGCTACAAGAAAACTTACAATATTAAAAAATAATACCTACGTTGATATATACGATGATGAAAACAAAAATTGTGTGTTTGTGTGTGTTTTGTATGTATGTAAAACTGATTTTATTTAAAATGTACTTACTCAGAATGTTCATGTTCAAACCCCGTTTAGTCATAGGTAAGGAAGAGATGTTTTCCATCAACATCGAATTGATATTGTTCACATCCGGTTTACAAAATTTCTCTTCCTGGAGACCAAGTAGAGGTAATAGTAACCCATACATGACTTTTCAAACTTTTTAACAAGAAAATAACAGGGATACACCAGAAAGTAACTGATACTGATGATTTGGCGGCCATGAGCCATGAGCCGATACTGTTTACAGTGTTGCAGTTCGCAGCAACACAGCTTGCAGCTCACTTTTATCGCTGTGATCTAATTGGGAAGTTAACATTACCTAGGTAGCGCTAGTGTAATGCACTAACACAAACTAAGTAACGCTCAACACATTGAAAATGTCTGGCAAGCGACCATTTGTTGACAAAATGAGTTATTAGTATCGTAGAAAAGAGAGTAAAAAGTCTAATTTTTCAAAACGGGCCTCCAATTCAAAAATGTGTACTCACATTGAAAAAAGCTTATCAGTAAACGCTATGTCATTGTCACAGTTTCCACATGGCTCTTGAACTTCGAATCACATGTTCTCAAAAAACAGATATTAATGGCTGGTTCCCTTATGCTTAACAGCGTCTAATTGTTTTTTGGGGCTGGACAGAGGACCTAAATTGGGTCTTGTAGCTCACCGAGAACAAGCTATGCAAAGTTCCTCTTCCCTGCATCTGCCGTTATAACACTGAGGAGTTTTTTCTTATTCGGGGTCACCTCGAAACCTTAGAGCAAAATAGTGCTATATACATTTTTGGGGGAAATGAGTTATTGGTATCATTGGAAAGAAAACTTCATACTCTATCCTGTGCAACACTATGCATGTTGATGCAGGCAAAACATCAGCTTTACGTAAGAATGATGTCACGGCTTCGTAACAGACTGCTATTGTAAACGTCTCCCTCTTCTTCCAATTTAATAAAATGTATATATAGCACTATTTTGCTCTAAGGTGTCGACTTATGGGTTTAGTGGGCATTTGAAGAGTAATTTTGTGAAATGAAAAGTGTATATCTTCCAGGAACATCTGGAAGCTGTTGAACAAAACAAAACCAAGCGACATTTGTTAACAATATGAGTTATTAGTATCGTTGTACAGAGCGTAAAAAGAAGAATTTTTTTTAAATTTTGCCCCCAATGTAAAAATGTATACCCGTGTTGAAAACAGCTCGTCAATAAACGCTACGTCCTATAGTTTCTATATGACTCTTGAACTTCGAATCACGTGTTCCCAAAAAAATAGATTTTGTCGCTTGGTTCTATTTCGCTTAACAACATCCATCTATGAAAAGTAAAATCGTGTGACCACATAAGCATTGTGAATACCATCAAATTCTGAGAACACGAGTGAAATATTGCGTAAATAAACCATAGGTGGCAACTTCTATTTATATCATGTGGCGCTTGACTTTTGGTTTGACTCTCTTCTCTCCTCAGAGTTTTGTGAGATACCTCTACTTCCTCTATCGATCTTTAATTTTTCCATGCGGTACTTGTAAACTCTCATCAGGTGTTAAACCCTGAGAGCACTACTGAAGCTTCCGCCCATGAAATCAACCAAAAAGTTTTGGCATCATTCGTGTTCTAGCTTAGAGTAACGGCTTGAAGTCTTCGTTCCAGAGGCTCGAAATAAAACTGAGTTTTTAATTTTGTTCAGCAAGCTTGGTCGAAGTGAATTTCGAATGCAAGAGGCGCACGCAACATTTTGCACGATTTGATCTGGAATATTCCTGTCTTATAAGTTCATAATTTCTAACACCTCAAACCTCAATGAAGTACTTTCGGGTTCAAGAAATGACTCTAAAGAAAAACAAATACAACTAAACAACAATATGTATTTTTACTACAACGCAAAGGAAATTGAAAATAGAAAAAACTAAAATAACAAAAACTGACATCACTAATACATGACTTACTTGTTGGATCAGAGAGTAAGTTATGAACAAAATGGTAGGGCAAATAACAAAATACAAGAATAAACTTGGTTTCTTGATACCAAACTACTCTATTAAACCACTAAGTACAGTATCGGTATTAGTTCATTTTTTTATACTTCTACCATATTTTATTTCACGCATTCTCATCAGATTAAGGAGGAAGGAGAAAGGTTTTTAATACAGGTTTTAATTAAATCGCCGAAAGTGTTAATTTATAAAGATTAAACCTATGTAGAACAAGAAAAAATCATGAACTGGTATGAGAAGTATTTCTCAGCTTGATGAAGTTTTTCAACGGCGCTGAAATCGATGAAAATACCTAAATGATCAATTTATTACTTTACATGAGAGCTTAAGACTGTTTTAATTATGTATATTTTGGCGGACCTATTCCACATCGAGTTATTATTTCACCTTGACTTGCGGATTGTCGAATACCTATCAATTTTTTCGTAAGAGTCAACACACTGATTGGAAAATTTCCAATTTGAAATTTCGCTCTTGCCGAATGTACCAGGTAATGAATTAAGTACATTTTAAATACGAAAAAAGTGGCATCTGCGACAGACCTATATGTATGATCAAAGGTTATTTAAAAACGAATTCCTATTTGAGAGTGTGGTTTTAATTTTATATGTAATATCATTCCTCATGTTGCTTACATGCGGATAGCAGGCAAATCATAATTTAAGTGTCTATGATATTGAATTCCAAAACATTTTATAATTTTTCAAAACAAGAATTGATTTTTATGAAGAGAATCTTCACGCTGTACTGAAAATATAAATTTCCTGTGATGCGAGTGTACGCAATTTATTCTGCACCATGTATGAGGTTTTGCCTATAGTATTTTATTAAGGCATCGAAACCCATTCAATCGCGGTTAGACTGAGGTCACTTTGTAATCTATGCTGATGGAAGGGAATCTTCACGCTGTATGGAAAATATAAATTTCCTGTGATGTGAGAGTAGGCAATTTATAATGCACCGTGTATGAGGTTTTGCCTAAAGTATTTTATTAGGGCGTCGAAACACATTCAATTACGGCTAGATTGAGGTTACTGTATCCTTATTCTCACCGCTTTCTTCAGTTTACTGATTCGATAGACAGTGGCTTATTAAATCATACGTGACATTAAACAACATTAACCACAGAAAATACAAAAAAAAAAAAAAAAAACTGGCTTGAAATTTTCAACACTTACAAAGTCTTCTAATACGTATATTCCTTCCGAAATGGTTCTTCAGTTCTAGTAACGTCTAACTTTCTGGCCTGTTTTTGAACCTAATAAAATCAACCAAACATTAGTGTCAAACCACAAATCTGTGATAGAGTATTCACTCGGTCGTTAAAAACAAAAATTTAAATTCTACCTTACTTCTGCGCTTCTTCTGGCGAAGAAAGTGCCTTATCTGCGAATCGGAGTACCTTTTTAAAGATGAATATTTATTCCTGTACATCGTACACTTATATCTGTCTGCTGATAGTCTCTGCTATTCGTGAAAACAAAAGAGTGCTAAGTTAATTTGTATGATGAAATCGTAATATACGTTTTTTTTAAAAACAAAAATAACGTTGTTTTTTTTTAGCATACAAAACACAGCACGCAAACAAGATTGTTAATAATGAATGAAAAAAATTCACCCTTTGAGGAATATTCCAAGCAAAAAAATCTTTCTTTGAGTTCGCGGAATCATTGCTATCATACAATATTTCCAACGGCATTTCTCTCCCCTCTCTAGTTGCGTTTTGTTTAATTAATTGTCTGTGAAATTGAAATTCAATTTTACGTTAAAGAGCGATCGAGTACATTGGATCAAAACCATATCCGTAGTTAAATGTATCAGCAGTACCGTATTTCGCACGGCCTGGCTGGGGGTGCGAAGATGCAAATGCATCTCGGGCCTTTCGACCTATTGTGGCCTTGTGGGCCCTTTTTGTCGTTATCCACATCACTGAAAAAATTTTTTAATTAGTGTATCGGGCCTCTTACATGTTTTGCATCCAAAGAATTTAATCGCCAGGCCGTGCCTGAGTGAAGAGATGGTAAATTACTAGCTGTATAATGCATACACGTACCTGGCTTTTTTCTTCAAAATTTTTTGAGCATTTGGGTAGTATCTGATTGCTTCATTTAAATCATTTTTACTCAAAACAAATAAACTAGAAAATCCGTGGGATCTGAAACATTTACCATAAGATTGTCCAGTAAATATAAACCTTACAAATGATAATTAATCTTATATGTTGGTAGAACGAAATTCTGCGAAAATAATGAATACCTGACGTCAGCAGTCCTCCTGTTTGTTCCCGCTAAATTTAATAAACTTATTTCTCCAAAGACAGAACCTTCAGTCAATGTTGCTAATACTACATCATAATTTCCTTTTGCAGTGACCACCTGTACCTGTCCTGTTTTGACGATGTACATTTCTTTTCCAACTTCACCCTGAAAGTATGATAAAGATAGTTGGCACAGGGTTTTCCAATTTGAAAATGTGATTAATATTGGAAACTGATGAGACTAACCTTACGACATATATAATCTCCAGGCAGATACAAAACAGGCCTCAGTTTCAACACCAAGTCTCGTAATAACGCTTCATCACAATCGTGAAATAGCTGAACCTTGTTCAGTGTTTTAATATGTACGTTAATAGCAACATCAGTTTTGAGCTTTTGCGGTAACGTGTCTAAAATTCGGTTCTCATCTACAAACAACAGAAATTATACATCCCTAAAATTAATGTCTGAAAAAGTACGTTACTTGAACAATCGCTTTGAAATTTGGCAATTTTTATAAAGGAAAACAGAAATAAAACCTGGTACTTTTTATGTACCTAACATTTTGACATTGTTTACTGGAACTTGGTTAGAATAAATTGACGTTCAAGTAACAAAGTACCATAAGGAGTCTTAGAAAATATTGGTATCTGAATCGGATTCAGGAGCTCGTATGTAGGTACACTTTGAGTTTAAAGTTACGTACCTACCTGCATTTTTCTTTTGTAATATACATATTATGTATTTGCAATCAAATGTTTGAGGATTTATTAGGAACGTGTACGAATGTTTGTTTCATTTTAATTCTTTTGACCATGTTATGCATTATTTTGTTTCATCATGTTACCAACAAAACTCGAACTATTGTCAACTGGGGTAATATTGAACACCAGTGGTCATATCGGCCACTCATGAGGCTAGGTATTATTTTGTAGAAACTTCCTTCGAAGAAAGTGGTGTTTGCTGCGTGATTGCAGTCTGCAGCTTCACAGTTTGAAGCCCTCAACTTATCACGTGTTGTTAGGGTGCCTGTAGTGTCATAATAATTAAGTTTCATCGATCAGCTCTTACGTTAAGAAAAAAAAGACCTTAAACATGACTATCGATAAGTCTTTTTGTCCTGACATCATTTCCAACGACCGCGAAAATAAAAGCTCAGCCGACCCTCTTTGAGTAGCGAAGCTGCTTGTTCTGTGAATCAAGTCAAGCAGTTTGATGGTGGATTTACACCAAAGTTATAAGCATGCTATTAACAAGTTATGCTACAAACATTGGGATATAAATTAAAGTTGCAAATGTTGGCACGATTATGTCTTATCAGTGGCATGAATGGGTGATCATGGAGATTTTTCTACTTACTTGCATATTATTTGGTGTTTTAGAAACATATTTAGAGCATATTTTATCAAATTTTCTAAATTTGTGTATTTTTGGACATACTTTGAACATCCACTACACTATACCGTTGAGTGTATTTATTTATTTATTATTTTTATTTCTCTACTGCACTTATAAGTGGTAAATGGTAAAAGAAAATTAAAGTTGTCAGTTGTGGCACACTAGTATAAGACTAGTGTGGAAAACTTGTTGGAACAATGTTGCCATTATAATCTGCTCATTTCCCCCTCTAAAATGATAGAGATGGGCAAGCCCACGTTTGAAATGATCTAGATCAAGATCAACTATCATGAGCCAAAAAGATCTTAGTTCAGATCAAAGATCTTTTTACAATGATCTCCGATCTTAAGATCATATTAAGATTAGATTATGCCCATCTCTGGGTGTTATTAAAAAAATTAAAAAATTGTTTCCCCCCTATTTTGAAGCTCCAAAATTTCAAAGAATACCATTTTTATCATTCTTGTGAAGTTTGTTTTTGCTGTACTGATAACATTGCTAAATGGACACTAAAAAGCCCTTTTCTTGTGACACATCACAGATCCTCACAGTCACAGAACAAAAAATATAGAAGTAAGTAGACTAGAAAGGAATTACGTTAATGGTCACAGAAGCTGTCTGTACTCTGTAGATCTGATTTTTGATATTTTTAAAGTAAAAATTATGATCTAAAGATCAAAGATCATCGGATTTTTAAAATTATCTAGATCAGATCAAAGATTGAGAAAAGAAATGATCTTTGATCTTAAAATCATATGAAGATCAGATCATGTCATCTCCATAAAATGATAGCAGAATGTTTTGGAATATTTTGTCTTTATAGGGAAATTTTTAGCATATTTAGCAAAAAAAAAACAAAAAAAAACACACAAAATATGCGCCTATTTCACTTTAAGCACATTTCTGGCAGTCCTACTCATGATTTGTTTACTGTGATAATGGTACTATCGCTAAATAGATCGCCCAAACATTCTTCCTTCAAATGGACGTTGTTAATCAAAACAGAACCAAGCGACAAAATCTGTTTTTTGAGAACCCATGATTCGAGCCATATAGAAACTATGTATATATGACATATAGCGTTTACTGATAAGCACTTTTCAACGTGGGTACACATTTTTATATCGGGACCCAATTTTGAAAAATTCAACTTTAAATTACGCTCTTTTCAAGGATACTAAGTAATAACTCATTTTGCCAACAAATTGTCCCTTGGTTCTGTTTTGCTTAACAGCGTCTAAATGATACCCACTTAAAGAATACGTTACATCTTTTATAGTAGCGTTAGTATCGTTATCAGTAAACTAGTCATTAGAGGCCGATATTACCACCGGTGTCCAATATTACCCCAGTTCAGAGATGGGGAGGTTCACATCGGGTGATAAAACAATCGCAGAACCGCAATTCGAATCGCGATTCTTCCATCAAGCACATTTTTTTCAGTCGCGGTTCTTTTGAGGATTGGCGATTCCCTGAAAAATTGCTTTTGTTATCTGTTCAGTGTTCTCATTGATCATCGGATCATTGCCATTATCGTGTTTCCTTGTTTCAGTTTTATTATACTTCTCAAAAAGAGCGAAAGAGCTCAATAAGCATGAATTTTAAATCCAGGTTGGATGTATTTCAATATAAATTTCAAACTATGGCGGCCAGTAATATCAATTATAAATTTATAATCATGAATTTTCATAAATTTTGTAACTTTTCCAACGTGGTCATAGATTATCATAATTTTATCGCTGATTAATTGATGTAATTTCACATTTGTTGCTATTGCATTTGCATCCTTCTTAGTCATATAATATTTTGCTTTGTTTCCTTTAGCTTGCCGAGAGGTGTAATTTAGAAGTCGAGAGTTGCGTTATATTGATTGATTGACTAAATAGTTGCTATGGTTTTGGAATACTAAAGACGTAAAGACCGACTAAACTGTTAGCTATTCGTATATGAAAGATGAAACAGACCACATATCATATTCGTAGATCGTAGTGTTCTCCTGTTCTCATTCTCAAGAATTTTAACTCAAGCATTACTCTGACACTCCTATTAGATTCAGTAAAATGTTGTTTTTACCTAATTCTTTTTTATTTTATTATTTTTAAATACATGAATTGACGACCATTTCGAAACTCTTCTGGTATTACGTGCTAACAGTATGATCGACGGTATGAATTTAATTTAATTTTAATAAACAATTTTCATGTTTTAATGTAATTTGATTTTTAATTTTCTACGGTTATGTTCGTCATGTGTGCTGTGTTACATTTTACATGTTGGTTTGTAATACAAAATAAAATGATTATTCACTCTTCACTGTTAACTTGTATCAGTTGTATCACTTCTCTAGTTTTCTCTTTCTCAGCATAAAAAAAAAGAAAAAGTAAATCGCAAAAAAGGAATCATAACCGCTTTAAGAATCGGATTCTCCACAGCAAAGAATTGCAAATGACTGAATCCGATTCTCTAACATCAGGGAATCGCCCCATCTCTGCCCCAGTAGACGGTACATGAAAAACACCTATATCCCACTCACTCGTCATTTTCCCACCAGTACCTAACTTTAGTAAATCCCAACTTTATAAACTCTTTGTAAGAATATGTACTACCTACTAGTACCAAATGACATGGTTCTAGCACAGATTTCTAGTGTGATCTCTTTTCCTATGGTGAAGGCAACTTGAGGCAAAATTGCAAATGTTACGTACAAAAAGTAAAAAAATAAATAAAGAGCAATTCTTTCATTTGACTCCAACATAATATATGTCTTTTGTTGGAAATTTACTCTCACTAACCCAAAGTATGTTGTTGTTCCCATGTGAATGAAAACCACTGTTCCACTCTTTCTCTGATTCTTGGTGGAACATTCAGCCTTCTCAAATAATCTAGGGTTTCATCCATAAGTTTGCGATACTCGGTTTGAGACTTACTAGCAGTGGCAACAATATCTCGAATCTGTTCAACATACATATTATACTTAAGAGTTGATAGCTAAATAAAAATTAGCAGCTGTGAACACAAAGAATATAATGTGTAAGTTTATGGGAACGTAATGTCTCTTAGAACACAATAAATAACATTAAAGGAGTTATAAAGATACCGTTTTTGTATTTTAATTTACCCGTTTAAGCACCTTGTAAAAGTCTGTAAAAGTTGAATAAAAGAATATTGCAGATATACCAGAACTTAGGAACGCAAGGTAATGTTATATCACTCAAGTACCAACAGTTTACGAATAAAAGTTTAACATGATTTGTCAAATAGAAGGATTGTGAAATGTGAAATTAAACTATTGGAGAAAATATAGAAAATGTTAAATAATATTATTTTTATTAATTACAAATACTTAGAGCTACCCTGTTTGAAAATATTTTATTCAAATAAATGTTAATTCCTAAAAAAAACAAAAAAACTGAAAGTTGCTAAACAAGAAAAACAAACTCTTCAGTGTGTTTGTTTTTTTTTTTTTTCAAATACAACTATAACAATTATTTCCAATATTTTGTAATACAAAATTCAAAAAAAAAAAATTTGAATTAAAAAATATTTAATAGAAAAATAAAATGAAAAAATACTGTGTTGTGTTTCACCACATAAACACAGTATTGGTGTAAAGAACAGACCCTCTTTTTTTTTGTTAAACGTTTTTTAAAGTTTTTTTTATTTCTTATTTTTTACTACTAAATATTAGAAATTATACATTAATATTAAAATGTATTAAAATTGTATGATTGTATTTGAAAAAACTGAAGTTGGTTTTCTTGCTCAACTTTCTAACTTCAAAGAATTGGGTTACACCTGATAAAGACAGCATTTGTGTAAAGAAAAACATTTTTTATTTCAATTTTTGTTTTTTGTAAATGTTTTATTACAAAATATTGGAGATGAGAAAACCAAAAACTGAAGAGTTTGTTTACTTGTTTAGCAATTTTCCAACTTCCAAGAGCTGTGTTAACATCTAATGAACACAGCATTTGTGTGAAGAAAAAAATCTCTTTTCTTTTGTTAAACATATTTTTATTTTTTACAGTTTTTTACAACAAAACATTGGGAATAAAATTGAAACTTTGCGTTGTTTTTTAAAATAATAATTTTTTTTTTAATAAAATAAAAATGAAGAAACTTAAAAACAAAAAAAAAAAAAAACTGATCCGGAATAAAAACTTATAGTAAAAAATAGTGAAGCTTTTTAAGAAAGTCTATGTAATGACTCAAAGAATTCAGAGAACATGAATTGAATAATTAAAGACTATGGCTGCTCATAGCAAAGGTTCATTTTCGAAAACTGGTAATTGGAGAAACATGCACAAGCTTTTTATCATAAAACTAAAGCCATTGATAATTCATGAAAGCATTCAAAAATCTGTCTCTTTGGAGGGAGGGGAAAATATAATGATACAAGGGCTGTCATTCGCTGTGTTCGCTGATGTTACACATGTTTCCCGTTGGTGCGCATTCGCCTTGTTGTGTGGAATGATCTTGAACAAATTACAGCCCCCGGTTTCATGTTTCATTTCTTAAATTAGGACTTTTTTTTTCAAATCTCGGCGAAATTTTCTGTGAAAATTGTATTGTTTGAAGTAAATATTGTTACATGCTTCGCTCGGCTACTTTATTATTATAATTTTTTGTGTTTAAAACACCCGCATCGAGGGTCGCTTTTGCGGTATTTATGAAAAATTTTTGTAATACCATTAAAATTTTCAGATTCCCTTCAAAAAATCTTAGAATTTTCATGGTATTTATTGTTAAATTTTCTGTATATACCACGAATGTGGGCACTGAGGCTAGGGTTTCGTTGTATTCTAGGCGTTATATGTGACGAATTAACAGTCACAGATATGACATTTATTCATCTCAAATATGGGACAAACAGTTGCACAAATGCTGCAAGATAGTATCACTATTGTAACACAAAAAGTATCAGAAATACAACATTAAAATCCACACAGATGTGACAAAAAACTGTCACTAATGCACACATAGTGACACATATTATGTGACACCAGTGACGTTCGTGTCTCAAGCACGTTCTCGTAGCTGACTAGTTAAAAAGGTGTGAACAATGTGCAGAAATTCTCGCACAAGTCTCCTGTCACTTTTGCCTCACTCTTTCAAAATAAAATCAAACGTCAAGACATTTCTTTTTGGTTGAAACCGACGAAAGTAGAATGACTTCACCGGAACCCATAGACAAAGGGTCTACTTCTTAAGTATCTGTTATTCTTTCAATACAGCTTCCCTTTCAGCGTTGGAATCAAATTCTGCTGCGTTTCGGGGAATAGTTTTGGATGATCGAGCATATATTTTTGGATAATTGGGACTGAAAGAGGGAATAAAATATCCGGATATTTCACCTATTGAAAGCGGATAAAATTCCTGTCCCTATAATGAACTACTCAATTATGGCATAGTTGACAGTTGATATTGCTTAAAATTCCCGCCATTTGTTAAGCCAGTCACATGCAGAATTAGCGTGCCACGTGTTCTGGGAATAGGCACAGCAACCACGTGGAACATGTGCATGTGTTCAATGCACAGATTCCGAAATTATTAAATTTATTTAAAATGAAAAAAGAAAATGAAAAAGGGCCGCGTGATTTCTTGAAAAAACATTTCTCATACATCAATAACAATCTCATATCTGCGATATAACGATTTTCACATTACAAGAGCCTTGCAGAGACTATATTATAGACTTCCTTTATGTAACGTCAGAACGTCACCCAGTGAGTTACTGCTAACAAAGGCTAACGAACGTATTGACTCCCAGAAGGAAAACACATGAAGCAAAGATTCGGACTGGTCGAGGTGGTGGCTCGCTGTCATTGCAAACTTGTAGGAGTGATCATGTGGGAATATCCCATTTACGTAGGTACCTAATTTTCAGAAAATATCTCAAAAATGAAAGAACTTTTCAAAAAAAAAAAAAAAAAAAAAATGAAGAGAACCAAACTGATGGAGGCTGAAATTTTCTTTCAGATGAGTCCATTTTCATTTCAATCAGAGCAATTTTCTAAAACGATCATTTTTTCAGCAGTTCATCTTTTTCGTTTTTCACGCTATATTGAAATTGCAGAGTGCGACTCTGTCGCGCTCCAATTCCGAATCATTATGTCAGTACCTGAGAATAAGAAATTTGTTAGAAATCAAAGGTATATATTTTTAGTTCAGAAAGTTCTTAGCATTTGCTAATAAACTTCTGGTTTATAACAAATTTCTTACTCTTAGGTAGTAACATAATGATCTTTGCTCCGTGTGTTTTTCTTATGAGAGTCAATAAGGCTTTTCCCACTAAGGCGATTGCCTATATCGTTTGCTGTAATTAGCCTATAAAATTGATAAAATTTAACACACAGCGTTATGGGAGAAAAAAAAAAATCAACCAGAAGATATGGAATAGGTGTCAGCTGAAAGGAAATGATAACGGCTTCAACTTTGTTCGTCATCATTTCCTATTAAACTCGATGTTTTTTGAGAAAAGGGAGTTTTTTCTGTTTTCTCAATAAGAGCCAATGTTAAACTCCTTACAAAGTTGATAAGAACGTCAGGCGGGCAGGTAGGTAACGGCCTTAGAAGGAAAAGCCTTCGTTAGCCCAAAGACGGGTAATTTCGCTAACAGCAACTCACTGTGCGACATAGTTGCTCGAGAAGTCTATTTAAGTTCAGAGAAATTGTAACAGCATCCTCCATTTTAAAAAAAATAGATACCTACGAGTATATGTAGATATCTACTGATGGCCCCTCAAATGGGCGAATGTAGTGGGTTAACTCTCCTCTAGCCAGGGAGAGCGTAGCGTCGCACCAGCGTGACCCCTTACCATTTGCATTCGCCAACTCCTACCTAGCACCTGCACGTGGTGATTGGGGTGCCAGCCAAGCAACATCGTTGGGCGGCTGCCGAGCTAGGAGGGGGCCGACCCATTGTCGGTGCGCTTGCCTTGACCTTCAACGTCGAGTAAGGGAGGCAGCTACCCCACGCTTGCAAGTGCGTGTACCTATGATGCACCAGCGCGGAGGTATTGTAATGGAGGTAGTACAGCGCAACAGGCTACCAAGGATCCCCTATGAGTAGAGGGGACCTTGGGAGGAGAAGGAAAACTCCGAGATTAAAATCTTGCTGAGAGAAGGAAAACTCGAACAAACCTGGTCAAAGCCGTGACTGGAGCCTTCTGCAGTGGGGGACCAAGCGGCCCTGCTGCAGTCGTAATGGACCGCACGAACACGCAACGACGAGGCGCTGGTGGATGGGTTACGTATCGTGAAGGCATCGTAACGCTTAGGGCGACTTCAGCCGACCCGTTCACGTCCGGAAACCAGCGCCGGAAGGCTGGCCGTAGCCCTAAAAGGCAAACCCCTATCCTTTCAATGTCAGCACAAATACGACAAGCCTCGGATGGCGGGGCGGACACATTCGTCCCCCCGCAACGGATAGACTTACCGGCTAACGAAACCCCGCTAACCCAAAACATCTCTATGAGCAACCTTACCGAACCGCAAGTCCTCCTGGCGGGAGGCGGAGAAGAAGAAGCGAGAAGAAGAAAAGGGAAAGACACAAACAAGAAGAGGCGAGTCATCTCCACGTCGTCGGAGCGGGAGATGTCAACGCCGGCGCCAGGCGAGAAGAAAAAATCAAAATCGCCGAAGCTGCCGGCGGGTCCACTGAGGAAGGAAAACAAGCGCCTCCGGGACGAATTAGTGCTGCGCGACCAACGAATTGAGGAGTTGGAAGGGAGAATGAAACTCATGGCCGCGCAACACAGGAAAGAGATGGAGGCGCTGACGGCAGAGCTGCGGCGCATCAGCGAACTGTTGAATCAGCAGCAGCAGCCGCAGCGACAGCAGCAGCAGCGACAACAGCAGCAGCAGGAGCAGCGACAGCAGCAGCAACAACAACAACAGCAGCAGAGGAAGAAGAAGGAAGAGAAAAAACAACAGAAGGAGCCGCAACAAGAAAATACGACAAAGGCGACACCAAAGAGGAAGACGCAGCCGCTCACCCCCATCAGCGAACACATCCAAAAGCTAATGGAACAGCTGAGGGAGGCCAAGGAGCAGGAACAGACACTGCTCCGCAGCGAATCGGCTTCCGAGGGAGATGACCTGCGGCGTTCCTCAGGGATCAGTACTCGGACCTACCCTGTGGAACGTCGCCTTCAATGGGATGCTGAGGCTGGCACTACCACCAGGCGTAAAGTTGATCTGTTACGCCGACGACACGCTGGTGGTGTGCCAGGCGGAGACAACAGCAGAGGTCACGCGACGAGTGAACCAGGCGTTGGAGATGCTGACCCACTGGATCGAGTCGGCGGGGCTGTGCTTAGCGGTTCAGAAGACAGAAGCGGTTCTGTTTACGACGCGACGCAAGTACAGCCCACCCACCTTTGTCCTGAAAGGTGTGGAGATTGGGCTCTGTACAGCCCTGAAGTACCTGGGGCTGTGGTTCGACGGGAAGTTGCATTTCCGAGAGCACTTCCGACGGGCAGCTGAGAAGGCGGATCGAGTAGCCGGCCAGCTGTCCCGTCTGATGTCGAACCTAGGGGGGCCGAGAGAGCAGCGACGTATGATGTACGTCAACGTCATCATGTCGGTCCTCCTATACGGGGCGCCAGTATTCGCCGACGCCATCGAGATACCATACAGGAGAGCGGAGATGGAGAAGATCCAGCGAAAAGCCGCGATAAGGTGTGTCAGTGCGTACCGCACTGTTTCTTCGGATGCAGTAGGCGTGTTAGCGCGTATACCGCCGATCGAACTCAAGGTCGGCGAAATTGCGGCGGTATACGGTGCGAAGAAGAAAGCGAAGACGAAACGGGAGGCACTTCGGGTCAAGCGAGTCATCCAGCAGGACACGCTTCGGAAGTGGAAGAACGCGCTCGCCCATTCGACCAAGGGCGAGTGGACCCGAGCGCTGATACGCGACCTCGACAGATGGGTAGGAAGAACGCACGGAGCGCTTAACTTCCACCTTACCCAAGTACTGAGCGGCCACGGGTGTTTCGGCACGTACCTATATCGGATGTCGATAGCGCCGAGCCCCGTGTGCGCGCACTGTGATCGAGGGGCGGAGGACACACCTTGGCACACCCTGTTCGAGTGTGAGGCCTGGGAGCAGGAGAGGCGCGGGACGGCCACAACAGCGATCGATCCCGGCGGCGACGATGAAGAGGAGGACGACGACGTCGGCGTGATCAGCCGTCTCGCGCCGGACACCCTGGTTCCGGAAATGATGAAGAACGGAAGCAGCTGGAACCGGGTGTCGGCCTTTGTCTCGGCCATCATGAAGAAGAAGATGGAGACGGAGTGGTCGAGACAGAGGGCCGGCGATTCATCAAGCTCGGCCCACACCATCGATCAGGAGGTGAACTCTGTACCATCCTAGAGAAGAGCTGCTGCAGCTGCACTGCGGACCCACCGGCAGGGCTCACCCGTCGCCACCACCTGCCTGCGTCGACACACGGACCAAACGAGGAGGTGAGGGGTGAGTGAAGAGAGGCAGCGCGTCCGGCCGTGGGGGACCTGAAATTTCCAGGCGAGCGCTCTGGGAGTGCGGACCTCGGTCAGTAGGGAACCCCATGGTGGCCCTGGTAGGACGCGCGCACCGTTCCGGCACGTAGAAATGGGGGCTCGGGCCCGGCCCCAAGGCGTCCCTCCGGTCACTGACGCGATGCTCGAAAGGGTAGTTCCTGTGGCCGGGGGTGCGGTGTCATAGGGGCCACTTTGGCATGCGTGCATCGCCATACGTCCCACCACACATTAGATATCTACTGATGATTATAACTTCTTACTTGACCAATAAGGATAGCGAAAACGAAGACGCCCATCAACCAACTATACGTCATGAATAAATATTCGATCTCATTAGACGGTTTGGGATTCTTCCCGATTGAAGTGGCTGTCTTCGTAGCTCGATAGAAACATCTTATGTAACTGTAACAGCAACACCCATAAAATAAATTCGAGTAGGCATATCCAAATTTTCAAAGAATACAGAAAAACTTACGCATTTCCTTGACCATCGTATACCCATTTGTTTGAGCCAATGCCTTCTCTCACAGATACTTCATAATAAGCGCAAGTGTTGATGTGCACCAAGTATAACATATACGTTAGGGTTCTGGTGACTCTGACGACGTACGGAGACGCTAAAACGTTGTCGAAGTGATTAAAAAACTCCCAAAATGTCTGAATCTGAAACGTGAAACATTTAAGACTGCTAGATACCAGTATCTGACAAGTATACACTTAATACCTGTAGGTATTGAATGGATGAATTAAGCACTAAGCGAGCAGTTGTTACCAATTCATCGCTCAATCGGAAAAGAATTTGCTTCCAGCGACATCACACGCACACACGTTCACAGTCCACATTTCCAAGCATTTTTATAAAACAACTTTCCATCGAATCTTGTCACTGCCTGACCAGTACTCTCGTATTACGAAGCATCAGTCTGAAGTCGAACTCGCCGGTCGAATGAGTTGAGTAAAAACACCACAATGGCTCTATGTGCACCTGGTTTCTATTATAAAAAGCCGTTTTATCTGTTCCACTACAACAAACCGAAGCAGCCCGCTCTGAAGAAGATAAAGGCGATCAAGTTCCAGGCGGTTCCGAAGCTTCCGGTAAGGATGAACAACGCCACCAAAATGCGCAACAAGGTGATAAAGGCGTATTCATCGCGCGAGGAGCCGTTCGTCGACTACGGAGCACTGTCTCAAGAAACCTCGAAAACAATAACCGAAGACCCGGAGAAAGTACCGCGAGATACCACGACGTCCCAGTTTCGGTACAAGTGGATTCGCGAAATACCAGTCGTTTCCTGCAGATTCACCGAGCACGTTATGATGTACAAAAAACCGCCGTTCACGTTCGAAAAGCCAGGCGGCCGGTGTGGCCAGTATCGATTGAGGAATATGATGATTAAAGAACCATCTCCGGAGGTGGAAGAACCGACCAGAGAGCAGTCAGACGAAGTTATACCGAGTATTCTGCAGTAACCATTTCATCGGATCTTCCAACTCTCAACGTGATAGTCGAGCAATTTCTCTTTCGGCCATGCAAACGATCAATTGCGAATTCGCGATTGCTGGTTTCCTTTAGTCGATAAATAAAGTTGAAATAGCTCGTCTTTTTCGTGAAACTCGCTGGACTAATGTTCAAGTCCCATTTGCAGAGCTGGAGTCAAACAACGTGGTTGACTAAAAAGTATAAGAATACCTCAGTTGTGAGATGCCTGTGTCACGAGCTAAAATCAAGCTCATGTGTACGCTTTTCCATCAGAAGTAGCGAGGAAGCGATGAACGTTTTGTAATAATTTCTTTCAATTTACGGAAACTTCAGTGGCTATTGACTACTGCTCATCGCAGAACTTTTCAATTCGACGCACGATTACTTAGATTTGTATTAGATACACTATTACCTACAACTTACACTGCTCCATACTCTATTCATTGTATGTACTTACTTTCAATAGTCTCGGGATTCTGAACATTGGACTGTAATAACCAATAACGAAGTACAAAAAGTCTAACGGTAATAATGAAAGTACATCCATCTGTAACGAATAAGCTCAGTTTCACTATTCTTGCAAGTTGCAAAAAGTTTCACAGACAGGAACACCCCATTCCTAAATACTCTGAGTATGACCCCCTTTGCCACCATAAACTTAAAAAAGTCATAGACTTACTTTAAACTGAAATTTTTTGACATAATTCTTTCTAGTTAATTTTGGACTTCGCACCCAAAATCCGTCTTCCAGGTACATTACTCTGGGTTTAATCAGTAGAATGTCCATCAAATAGAAAAGATCCATCGAGTAGTCTAGAAACAACCACATTGGAGTGTTTTCGCTGGTCTGATACGGAAATGTTATCCTCAATGGTATCACCCAGCAGTTGTATAGATAAGCTATTGTAACTAAACACAACCAAAAAACGTAAAAAAGACCTGGAACACAGAAACAGCTTGTGTTAGTGCAGAAAAACTTGCATAAGTATGAGTAGGTACCTATACTTAATGATTGGGTAGGAAATATGAATACTGCGGTTTATGATTAGATGTGAAGGCGGTCAGAATAAAAGGGCCTAACCCGGCTTAGGCCCTTTTTGCAAATACTCGATTTTCGTATTCTCTGACGTCTCCTCTTTCCAATGAGCTCGCGCGCAGCGCTCTAGCGCGGAAATTCAGCAAACTACAGCGACTTTTAGGTGACAAGATCTAGTCTATGAATGTTTTTGTGATCTTTTCCAGCAACGGCATTTTTTCACTTAGGCCCTCTTCTTAGTTAGCCGCCTTCATGTGTAATTAGGGAATATAATACATCATACTGAACTCAAAACATTCAAGCACAAAGAAGTATTTTTTGAAAACAGTAGTTTTACTTAAAATTACACTCTGATGTCACTCTAAAAGGTAAAAATCCTCGGGTCATTTGTGACTCTAACAAAGCAGTCACGAGTAATAAATATGACCCCTGGTATTCAGGAACTGGTAAGCCAAAGCACTGAGAAAACAGACATTCCGGTCAGTTTGGTAGTTTTTCTCCATACCATTTCTCATCACCAAAGGATCTTCTAACATCTTCATTCTATAGATGCGTGTCCTATGACCTATTCACTAGCACTGTACATTTTTATTTTATCTTATTTTATTTACAGCCTTGATCCGCACCATCTGGCCTCACACTTTGTGTGGACAGCCGTCAAAGTGCCAGATTTACCCAGGTGCGGGCATAGGCTTTTACCGCCTTTACCCATCTGACCCTATTCCTCCCTGCCCTGGTCCAAAGAATTCCAAGATTTCGTATTAATTCGTCCCACCATCTTGTGGAAGGTCTCCCCCTTTTCCTTATGAGATACCTGGGTGCCCATTTCTCCGTGATTTTTGTTCATCTTTGACCATCTCTAGCTATATATGTCTCGCATACTTTCATTTTAATTTACTAATTGCCTACCCAATATCTTTTGTCTTTGTTTTTGCAGAAATTGTTTCTAAGTTTATTTTATCCCTAGCCTTGATATTTAATATGTTACAAAGAATCTTGAAGTGCGTTATCCTAATTTTCTTTTTTCGAGCCGCTGTTAATACCCAGATTTGAACCTCATAAATGAGGGAAAGTACTACATCAGCCGTTCTTACTCTCGGCTTCCGCCTAGCTCTCTCTTCCATGGAAACAGTTTGTCCCAGGTATTCATATTCCTCTACTTTTTCCAGCTTTTGACCATCCAACCAGCAGTCCTCTTTCTCTATTTTTGTCACCACTTTTGTTTTGGGTAAGTTCATAGTAAGGCCTACTTTCTTACTTCCTTCACTGAGATAATTTGCCATTTGGTCCAGTTCATCCATGTACTCAATAGGACTATGTATGTCGTCCGCGAAGCGTAGGTTGCTCAACTGCTGACCATTTATCCTTACCCCCTTTCCTCCCATTCAAGGTTTCTAAAAATTTCTTCCAGAACTGCAGTGAATAAATTTGGTGACAAGGAATTTCAATCAATCTTGAACGTGGCGTTGCCCCTCTGTACCATTTTTTAAGAATTTTTGTAATATCCCCTTTAAACCACTTTATAAAGCCCCCAAGACTGAATCATGCTTAACTGAACCAAAAATTCTATTGTAGTCTATAAACACCAAGCGCAACAGCATATTGTACTCCCTAGCTTTTTCTAATATTTGATTTAACGTAAATATAAGAAGAGTGTTATTCTAAATTAATCTAAGTCAATCTTTACAAATAATGCGATATAAGAGCGCGATCTGGTGGCGAAAGGTAGTTACCAACAGTGGGAGGATTTACATGGATTTCGTACAAAATGTGGTCAGGTACGAGTTATGCTATCAGAGCAGCCAACTTCACCTTCCAAAGTGCCACCTACTCCGCAGAGATAGTTGTTCGTTTGTCTTGACTTCACTGCTTTTGACTGAGGGCAGTTTGGAATAACACTCTTCATATGGTCAATGGTTGAGTACCCCTTTCTAAAACCAGCATGTTCTCTTGGCTGCTGCGCATCAAGCATAGGATAAATTCTGTTTTTTTTAAACATTTCCAAATACTTTACTAATTTGAGCTCAGGCTGATGGGCCTGTAGTTATTTAGATTGTTCTTGGAACTTTTTTTATGCAGTAGAATTATTTCGGTCAGTTTCCACTGTTTAGGGATAAAACCCTCTCTAATAAATTGAGTACACGGTTCTGCAAAAAAAAAAGTGCTATTGCACTTGCTACTATTTTCCACGTGGGTTGCAGCTGTGGATAAAGTACGAACAGGTACGTATACATAACTACTTCTATAAAAAAATACTTTAATGGAGTAACTGTATCACTGTTTCGGATTTGAAAAAGTTCAACCCCAAGCTTGCTTCTTTACAGGTTTGAACTTACTTTGAGGTTCTATTACAAAAGGCGAAGGAGCCCCATCCGTAGTTGTGAACAAATCATAAGCAATCGAGTCTTTTGAAAGTAAGTCTTGAGATGAATTCTTCTGCACGTCGTGCAATTTTTTCGACACTGATAACGTATCCGCATTACAGAGGTCAGTATCATCTGAAAAATTCGTGAAAACATAAACTGTACGACACGGCTTTTGTAACAGCGCTTTTTTGTGCATTGTTTCTGCGAACATTTATGGTTCTCTTTGTCAGTATTATTCCATTTATTCTCCATCAAGTGTCCCCAACTGTACAGTTTTGTACTGCTCCATTTTGGTAAGTTGGGTATCTAAGTACTCTAATTTTATACCTTCAAGAAAAAGGTACCAAATATCGCCCAAGCTCCTAGTATCGCCCACCAGGATATTTCGTCTGTTTAGCGCGCTCTCTGGTGACGGATTATGAAACTATGTAGTTCTTGTTGATTATTGCTGCTGTAGAAAACGTCGTGAATCAAAAGCCAAAAAGAAAAAAGTTATCAAAGAAAGACATTTTTTGTACGTTGAAAAGTTTTTCTAGCGTTTAAGAAAAATTGTCATTTCTAAAGTTGTTTGGAAATTTTTTCTAGAAATTTTCGATGAGATTCTATGGAAATTATCGGAGTAGTTTTCCGAAAATTTCCGATGCAATTCTTTCAAAATTATCTGAAAATTTTCCCGAAGATTTTCAAGGACATTCTTTGGAAAACATTGTCTTTTTTCTGAATATTTCCGACGAAATTCTAGGGAATTCATCGCATTTTTTCTCCAAGATTTCTGATTATTTCCTCAGAGATCATTGGAGAAATTCCCCGAACATTTTTGACGAAAATCTCTGAAAAGCATCAACATTTTTTCTAAGGACATCCTTCCAAAATCATCAGAGATACTTTTCCATGATTCTTGATAAAATTTCCCGGAATCATTGGAGATTTTTCCTAAAATTTCTGACAAAATTCGTCTGAAATCATTGGCGATATTTCTTAATGATGTCCGATGACATTCTTCGAAAATTATCGCCCATTTTTCCTGAATAGGAAATTTTTCTCGAAGATTTCCGATGAAATTCTTCGGAGATTTAAAAAATTTTCCAGAAGATTCTTGACAAAATTCTTCAAAAGCTATCGAAGTCTCCCCCGAATATTTCCCATGAAATTTTTGTCGAAGAAACCGCTCGCCTGGCGAAACAACGTGCAGCTGGTTTTGCGAAAAACTATAGTTTTCCTACGGCGGAAGGAAAACCGACTAACCCTGAATGTACCGTATGCGTTAATTCTTAAGCTGAATATTGATTTTGTACTTACTTATGAATAAAATAAACATTATCAAGAGTTTAAACCCATTAATTCCTTTTGTTTTTACAAATTATCCCAGGTGGGCGACATTTGGAACACTTTTACACTTTTTTGAAATCACAATTTTGGAATTTAGTTTACAAAAAATTAATCCGACTGATCCCTAATTGAAATTTAGAAGAAATACTCCAGGGGGTTGTAGTTGGAGGTACCGTATATCCCTCAACCTACTTAGATTTAAAATATTTGTACTTTAGATAGGGTTTTTTTTTCACATAAAAAAAATGGGCGATATTTGGTACCTTTACCTTATTATACTATTTAAAAGTTCAATGAAAAGTTAGTTCGTACTCATAGACAGATACGATGTGGATGCTCCTCTATGTGATTTCACTTTCCAGAAATTAATACTAAAACTCTGTAAGAGATGGCGCAACTGTTTTGAAATGAAACCCGAATCGTTGGGTTCCGTATGTTCCAAGCTGAAAAGATTAGAAGATGGATAATTCAGCAATTTCCGTATTTGACTTATAAATGGTATCTACGTACTTCACTATATTTCTTTGTAGAAACCCCCCAAAAAAAAAACAAAAAAAAAAAAAAAAACAACAACGCATTTTGCCCCAATTGTACCACCTTTCCCTCGATTAGTAACAATGAGTTATTTGCTTTCCCTGATGGTAAAATCGAAAACTAGTTTATTCGTAATTTCAAATTTTATGGCCAGAAAAAGCTAATACCCAACAGATTTTCTGATTATCGACGGGGAAGAGTAAATACATAAAAAACTTACAACGCATCGCTTGAACCAGCTAAATCGATTTCTGGCGTCTTAATGGAAGGACTACTCGGATAAGTCGCCGAATAATTATTATTTTCCGAGAGCAGCGTTTCCAAAGTACAGTCAGATCGCCTAAGTGATGCGCATTTGTTGCCTTCATCCATTACATATATGACTGAACAATCTAGAAGCGAAAAAAGTTGCGTACAAATCAACAACAGAAACTATCGTTTAGTGACTGAATTCACTATTGATAATAGGGAGTGCTTTTGAGGGCTCAGCCCTCCATCCACTGACAGCTCACCTGAAAGACTGAAAAATTATGCGAGGGAAAAAATTTTAAACATTACTTTGATATTTATCAGACCCCCTGTGACTGGCTCGGAAGAAACAAGCCATATTTTGAAGTCTTTTGTGTGTTCAAATCCTCCTCTTATTACAGTACCTATGTATATTCGGTTTCTGTCAATGATGGTAGATCATTGAGGAGGGTTTGAACACCCCAAAAAATGTCAAAATCTGAAAAATGATTTTTTAGGCATAAGGTTTGTTTTTTCCGATCCGGTCACAACCTCATCCAGATTGACTATTTGCACTTATCAGAAGGTTGCTATAGTTGTATTTCTCAGCGGCTTATAAAATTAGTTATAGTTATAAACTCACTTTCATGATGTTTTAGGGTTTCATTCAATACTTTATGACGGAAGGATACCACCACAAAAGTGGGAATTCCGTTTCCGAGATCTTGCACTAATTGCGTTTCTACATCCGTTGCGTTTTGATACTCAGACAATATGTAATGCACCCGTTTATTGTAATATGTTTGCTGAAAAAAAAAATTGATATAAGTCAACTTAAGTAACTACCCTATATAGATTATTATAGAGCTCAGAACCCTGTTTATTCGACTTCGTAAGTAAATAATCGAGTCGAATGATAAGAAAACTAGATTTTATGCAGATAAGATAGATTGAATATGAGAAGAGGGTATTTACTTCAGTATTAACAATATCTACATAAATTCATAAAGTACAACTTCTTATATTAACAGAAAATCATCCATAGGTATGGATCTGGGTGTATGCAGTAACGCAAGCTCGTATGCAGGACCATACATAATATGGACGCTATTCAGCGTAAGGGAACCAACCAACATTTGTAAACAAATTGAGTTATTAGTATCGTTGGAAAGAGCGTAAAAAGTAGAATTTTTGAAAATTGGGCCCCTGATTTAAAAATGTGTACTCAAGTTTAAAAAAGCTTATCAGTAAACGCTATGTCATATAGTTTCTACATGGCTCTTGAACTTCAAATCACGTGTTCTCAAAAACACAGATTTTGTTGGTTGGTTCCCTTACGCTGAATAGCGTCCATATGGGCTACATTTTTGCCTGAAATCTCATGTCGCTGATGGTGAAAATGTGAGGGGAGATCGGGGCTAGTTATCCGCGGGGTAAGTTGTTTCAACCTTTATAACTCCCGTGTAAAAGGTGCTTTTTCAAATCTAATGACGTCACGCTAGTACCAACTCTCCATCCAGACCTGATAGACCTCGCGATTATAGAACCGACCTGATTTATAGTGGTTTGATATTTTGGGAACCCACAATTGCAAGAAGTCACGTTTTATAAACAAGAAGTTCACTCTCACGAGTGCAATATTTTGTACAGGCAAAAATCAAATACTGTGCGATAAATAGAATTTTTTCAGTTATCTTTAGATGTATCAGAACCTCAAATTACATTTATTCCCCCCCCCCCCCAAAAAAAAAAAATTGTACTTTCTGAACCCCCTCATTCCGGGGCAAGTTGTCCCATTACAAAAATTATCAGTTAATACGAATTTGGTTACATGTTTTTAAAAAATGGTACGAAAATACGTTCGTAAGAAATTTCAGCACATTTTTAGCACGTAGTTAGCACATAACTTCCCCATCATGTATGACAACTTACCCGGGTACGGGGCAAATTGTCAAAAAAAAGTAGCCATGCTTAAGAATATTTAGGGCCAACCGTATAAAAATTTTTTGTTTTTTGTATACGCCATTTTGTAGCCAAGGGTTGTAGCTACAATTTGAGCCTAATTTGAAGTTTTTTGGTTCAATAGTTTCTGCACATTTTTAGCACGTTTTTAGTACAAGACAATTTACCCGGGTATGGGGCATGCTGTTACAAAAAAGTAACCGCGTTTAAAAATGTTTGGGGCCAAATAAAAAGCGTAAACGATTTTTTATACGCCATTTTGTAGCTATAATTTCAGCCTAATTAAAAGTTTTTCGGTGCAATAGTTTTTTGTTTTTTTTTTTAGAATTTTGAAGTTTCTAAAAATTGTGACAACTAACCCCGGTTTCCCCTATTATCTAGTAAAATTTTGAATACTGTCAACTGGGGTAATATCAAACATTGGTGGTAATATTGGCCACTTGGACTTGTTTGTTGATAACGATACTAGCGCTCCTACAGCAATAATGTAAGTCATAAGGAGGGATGTCAAGTCCATAATGGTCGGCTCAAGCTGCAGCTGATGGCTTTTAAGCTGCAGATTGACTTGGCTTATGGCTTGAAACTAATTTTCCAGCTTCAGGTATGGCTTAATGCTGCTTGGCTTATAGCCTAATCTTGACTCATGAGTTGACTTCAGTCACAATGTCACAAATCACAAAGCTTGCAATCCCCCACTATTCTGATAACTGGTAAGTCCAATTCTCCAATTCAAAACAGTAAGTTCCTTATGCATGAATGATAGCATATCTTTTATCAATTTATTTATAACTTATTTTTATTTTCTTTGACTTTTGTCATTAGCTGAATTTAAACTAGAAAACCTAGCTTATAGACTAGCTGACTTATAGACTGAAAGCTGATTTGCAGAATTCGCCTAGCTGGCTTTTGGTAGAATTAATAAAGACCAAAATTGCGACTTAAGCTTCAGCTTAAGCCACTTGAGGCTTCAACTTGACATCTGTGGTCATAAGATATTACTAACGGCATCGGATACTAATATGGTACTATAGATTTCACACAGGTATACTGGACCGCCATTTTGATTCCCAAATTAGTCCGAGCATTCTCGGTCGTGCTCGCACTGTCGCGCTGGTTCGCGAAGGGGTGATGTAGGGATTCCAAAAAGGTGCTTTGAAAAAGGGTCAAATATGCGCTTATAATATGCTTTTATTTTCTTCAAATATGCTAAAATATTCCCTAAAAATCCTGAAATATGCCGAAATATTCCCTGTCAAATTGATAATATGGATACCATTTTGAAAAGGAAATCGAGAGATGACAGATGTACAAAAGAAAAAGGTCCCAAAGTAATTGTGCAAAATGTATTTTTTCACAGGCGAACACTGAATACACTTGACAGGAGACGTAAAATTTTGTGAAAATTTTTTTTTGGTTTTTAAAAAAGTTGCAGTTGTTGCAGTTTTCTCTTCTTAGAAGACAAAAATAGCGCAATATTGAACAAAATTGGAAATATTCCGCAAAAATTGTGGAAATTGGCCAAAAATTCACGAATATACTATAAAAAGCAGAAAATATGCCGAAATATGCTTTTATACCCATAATATGCCAAAATATGCTCGATCAAGTATGGCTCATTTTTCTTGAAATTCTATGAATAACACAAACAAAATGAATATTCCCTATCTACTTCAACAGAAAAAAACATGTAAAAGCATATTTTTGGCATCCCTACTGATCAAGGATGTTCGGGCTCAAAATGGCGGTCCATTATACCTGTGTGAAACTATAGAACTTTAATATTAACCCAGTCGACGGTACAGATTTCTTTCATAATTTTTAATTTGCGGCGAAAAAGATTCATAACTGAAATCAGAAATGGTCATACTATTACATTATTTCTTCAGCAAAATTTCCCGGATAAAACATTCACCATCAGAGATAAGATTTCAGGCAAAAATGTAGACTATATACAAACTGGTCACTATACTAGGTACATACTTGCAAACAGCAACATCAGCGTACGTTCAGATGTTGCAACATGTAACGCATTAGGGGAATAGCGAGTACCTACTCCCATTGAGCCGAAGGAATGCCATATAGCGATGTCGGTAGGGTGTGAACTGGCTGGGAAACCGGAGGAAAGCAGGGAAAAAGAAGGAAGAGTGAGTATAGGAATGTATTTGTTGTACCTACTCATAATGACATTGCAACATGGATAGAATAATGCGGAGGTCGGGTATACTATGTTTTCTTCTCTAGATTATAATGATATAATACATGCAAGTTCAACAGTCAGTGTCTTTTGATACAAGAGAATTGAGATAGTAAATAGCTGCCGAGCTAGCTGGAATTACAAAGACTATCAAGGGAACGGCTTATTAGTTTTTGATAAATGCAAAGTATTCCCTAGAGCTTATCAGCTATCAGTAATCAATAACTCTAGTTATTACTGCAAAATGTGCATCCCTCACTTCAGTAATTCTTGGAATGGGGTAAGTATCGATAGAGGTAGAACAAAAGTGTATAAGTACTATCTACCTCCTCCTATCAACTTGTCCGGGATGATGGCATTGAAGATTATGGGAATTCAGTGGATTATAACGGGCCTATAATATCTAGGTATTAGTAGATAGAGATTTGTGATTTCAGTGAGTAATAACAGACCTATCAATTAGTAAACTTGTAATAGACGAAGATTCTGCCTGTGTAGCTTATACCTTTCATTCTTTGCAGATCAGCTACTTCTTATTTTCAAGCTGCGAGATATCCAATAAGCAACTGTGTTCTAAATCTATCAATGCCAAATCAAATCGCAAATTTTAAGATTAGGGAATGATTGGCCAGATGATCATCTAACAATATGTCATTTGGAAGACTATATCTACACATGAGCACGCGCGTTACTATTAAGGGAAATGAAAGTTCCATGCTGCAAGAACTTCAAGACTATTATTGAAATCAGAGGCTAACGTTAACACACATATACAATAGTAGAACAGAAGCCGATTGGCGATAACAATCAACAAGAACAATCCCAGCGTTCAATGAACTCTGTTAACAGGCTGCTGTACCAACAGAGAGAGTGAATATCTCACATTTACACCTTTAGAGGCCTATAGGCATACATATGTGTACCAGAATATCAGATGAAAGCGATGTAAACACATGTAGAAACGGGTCCGGAAACACGATCAAGAAATCGACGTGGAAACGAATTTTGAAATAGAAATGACCCTGTACTCGCGCCAAAAAGAACAAAAGCGCCCCGCAATAACTTCGGGATTACGTAAGCGGCTGTCACGATATCCGTTACTCAACCTATCACAGATTATCTCTTGTTAACGCTCTGTCTTTGTGCTAATGTAACCAAATGACTTCCAAATCGGCAAGCCATCGAACGATTTTTCTATTATTTTACAACAGGCTCAGCGAAAAGAAGTGAAGCTGCGGCGCGTCGAGACTGACGTAATCCATCGGTTCGAACTTTCTTTTGGAAACATCGCTATTATTCGGCGGACAAAATTACGTTCATTTTTGACTGACTTTCCAGACAACGCCAGCGACAGCTGATATTTTACATGACGTCGAATAATTTTTTTTTTTCAATGTACTCGTCGAGTTGATTACTCGAGATATAATGAAGTATCATCTTTGTATTGACTTTCATCAATCATTCGGGTCACTGAATTAGTAGGTCTTTAACGTACAGTTCCCTAAAGCGAATAGGTACGATGTGTTCATTGGTTTCGAGTAACGTCATCCTAGAGTGGCATCATTGTTTCGACCGTAATGCACCGCTATGAGATCAAAACAAAGTCTGTCAGGGTAATGCAATTAAAAATGATCGGTCAGCAAAGGCTGTACGCGACTGTGCGAATCCAATTGCACATTCAGGCATTCGGACAGACCTCAAGCGGATTCAAGGAGGAACTAGACTGGAGGCAGGAATACCGTCATGAGACCCTGACTTTGAGCAGAAATTAATTTTATTAATTATCAAATGCACAGGTATGCGGTAGGTTACAGTTTCTGCTGATTGTATTCACGACGGAGATTTACAAAGGTATCTACAATCACGACACGTTGGGTAGAAAAGTAATGATGAGGAGGGCGAGATGAAGACGGACCATGCACTAAAGTACACCTCTTACCTTCTTCACCTGGCATAGATTTTTCATTCCTTACTGAACAGTGCACACGGTTCATTTGAAATAATAAAGAGGTTTCTCGCGATCGTATTTTGTCACAAGCACTCGAAAAACTAAGTGTAATATGTAAGTTATCGTGGTGTTTCCAAAAAAGTTCAAAAATCAATACCGTTGGCAGTGTTACCCGCGCGCCAACGTACGAAATCTCGACTGTGTAAATAAAATCCGTTGGTGGGCTGAATTACGGCGCTACGTTCGTTTCCTTGTTCAAGATTAAGTACGAAACAACTGCACTTCATGGGGAATTCACCGGAAATAGGTGCATCTATTCTTGCTGGGAGATGTTTTATTGAAGTGAGAGTCTATACACCTTGGAGACGAATAAACTCAAAAAACATGCCACTTTTCTTTATCCGCTTTCAATCATTGCTTTGTATTTTGGTAACTAATCCGAGGTCTCGGTTAAAGAAAAGTATGAATATTTCAGAAAGTTACAGTAAAATTTCTTTCGCAAGAATGAGAATGATCCTGGAAAAATATCAAATCCAACAGACAAAGAATGTACACCTATCACTACCTACTTACCTAGTGAATGTCGTCATACATGAAATAGCCTGAAGGCTGTACATATCATGCTCCTTTTAGCCCATTTGAGACTGAATTCAACTGGAAGTTGAGCATGCAGCCAGAAATTTTACTGAAAGCCTGGTCAGGTGGCCATGGACATCATACTCGAAACGCTGCAGTGGGTACAACCTACAAAAATAAAATACTTATAACAAAGGCTAGTCTATCTCCCAGCACTAGTTTTTTTTTTCTTTTTTTTTTTCTTCTTAAATATTACAAACAACTGATGCATGCAACTCATCTGCAATTCAAGGAAAATTTACTGAAAATGTTGTCTCTTTTACAATGACCCCCTTCCACCTGGTAAGTAGGCAACCTACCCGCTAATATGTAGTTATGTTTACATACTCTTACTTTTAAAGGGGCTGAGTTATGGTTAAATTTTGAAAACTTTTCCATCGTTGGAATTCATTTTCTTTTCACGACTGGAGATAAAAAAATGGTACTAGCAGGTAATAGTAGAAGACAGTTGTGGTAATCACAGTAAAATCGATAATTTTTGAAATCGATTAAGATCAATTTTTCGAGCCTCAAAATCAATTAAAATCGATTTTGATTGATTACATTTCCAGTCCTATAAGTTACTAGAACGTAGACCGGTAGAACTAGTAGAACGTGTCGTGTACGTGAAGCCTGAAGCAAAAACTCAAAAAAAAAACCGGAAATGACAAAAAATGTGAAAAATGGAAAAAATCGATTTTAATTGTTAACGGCAAGTCAAAATTGATAATCGATAAGGTGACTCGAAATCGATTTTAATCGATTTTGATTGATTACATTCCCAACCCTACAGGAAAAAAATGATCGAAAGATAACTATAACAAAGTCTTCATAATACCTTCAAGAATCCCCTTCTCCACCAGTCGTCTTCCAGCAACAATGCTTGGTTGAGTGTATTAGTGAGGGTGTTATTGGGAAAAAGCTTGCATTTTGTGATTAAAGCAAGCCACTTTCTAGAGTGGTTTTTAGACCCATATAAAGCTGATTTAGGGTTCTAGCCCCTGTAGAAATGTGTGCTAACAACGCGTAATGCGGGTTGCCTACACAGATCAGTTTTTTGCGATTATCTCCTCCGGATTACAGTCTAGGGGAAAATGTTTCAGGTAAAAGTTGTACAGCATAAAATTTTGTACGAAATGATATATAATATGCCTATTTTGGTCAATAGTTACGCTCATAATCACAGAAAAATGACTGGTGCTACCCTAAAAATTAGTTTTTCCAAAATATTTTCCCAAGGATAAAGGTATGGAGAAAAAAGTTTTAAATAAATGTTGTAGAGCGTAAAATTTCTTACAAAATGGTTTATAATATGTCTAGCCTAAACCAAAATTTAGGTCAGTAAGCGCAGAAGAAATATTTAAAAAAAAGAGAAATAACTGGCTGAAATCCGTAACAAGTCACCCCATTTGACGGTAGTGCAGAATGTATGCGTAGATGTAGAAGTACGACTAACAAAAATGACTTCATAGGAATTGAAAGAAGAAAATGCAACGTTCACCAAACAGGAAAACATCAACGTTTACAAAGAACAAACAAAATTAGGACCTGTTTAATACATATGGAAAAAACAAAAACTGTAACAAATAAGGAAGGGGAACTCAAAATTGAAGGCGGGATAATACAAACAGCAAAAGAAATTGAATATTTGGGACAAACAATTTCATTTCAAAACAGGAATAAAAAAGAAATATCCAAAAGAATGAAGGGCGGGTGGAAAAACTATTGGGTCAAAAAGGAATTCTACGAAAAGAAAATAGCAAAGAAACTGAAATTCAAAATCTGGGTGATCTGCACCTTACTGCATGTCACTATAACATACGGGTGTCAAGAATGGGCGGCAACAAAGGCCAGTGGGGAAAAAATTCAGTCTACCCAAAGAGCAACGGAAAGAAGTATTTTAAGAATCAAAAAATGGGACAAAGTCAAAAACACGGAAATCAGGGGAAAATCAGGACTAAAAGACACAGGATACACAATCAAAAAGTTAAAAGCAGAATATGCGGGACATGTAATTAGGTGGGGGTTTTGTCATAAAAATCGTGTTATATGCACATAATTTATGTTTTTCACGGTCTGAAATATATCAAAAATATTTCTAAGAATCCGACAATATGCCAAAATATGTTCGATAAAAAGGGGGCAATGTGGGTATCAAAATTCAGGGTTTTTGAAGGAGAACAGTAATACGACAAAATCAAAACGAAAACTTCATTAATTTATTCGAAAAAAATACCGGTCTTTTCTCTTTTTACCTTCTATTTAGAGAAGGGTGTTCCTCTTGAAGAGCAGAAGTTGCTCTTGTTCACTATTTGGTGAACTTAGTTCTGAACTAGTTCATCTCCCCAAAAAAAGAACAAGAACTAGTTCACGATTTTTGGACCTTTCTTTGTTCATCTATTTTTTCGTAATTTTATTTTTTTGGCTTTTTCTTGTATATTTCCACTTTCCAGACTAGTTTCAACTTTCATAATGGTTTTAGAACTTTATTGAATTTTTATTTGATGTTTAAATTATAATCAACCATCTCATAGGATTTCAATAAGGATTTAAAAAAAATTGTTTGGGAATAGCCTAGTTTCCAGTTGTAGGCTATTACTCAGAAAAATTTTTTTGCTTTTTTTGAACAAAACCCCTATTTTTAAATGAGCAAGACCAAGAGCAAAGGTTCTTTTTAATGAACAAACGATGAAATAGATCAGTCGGAAGACCAAGCGAACAAGAGCAAGAACTAGTTCACTAAAAATGGTAAAGAACATGAGCAAGAGCAAACTCATTGAATAGTGAACAACGCACATCTCTGCTTCCATTACAAAAATGTTTGCGTCATCAGAAGTTGGCGCAATGTACTTTACAGTCAATCATTTAACACTAGCACACTAGCAGCCAGAAACTGCCTCCAGCAAGTCAAATGAAACCAATACTATGATGAAAATATAAGGAAGTGATCTATAGTAAAATCACGAGAAAATGACTAGATGTGATTAAAATCACCAACACTTATAGAGGAGTTGAAATATCACCAAATTTGGTGATAAATCACCGGAGTTGGCAGCCCTGTTACGATGTTTTGGTTTTCCAACTTCGAGCATAAGTAACTAGTTAGATATTGCAGTTAGCGATTTGGGAAGAAGTCAGTTCCATAGTTTCCCACTTCCACCACCAGATGGCATCTCTAACTTGAAAACGATAAAAATGCAATTAGGTCTGTGCTGTGGTTAGAAGGTGAGATCACTTTGGAAGTACGCTCCTCAACTGGACACTATTCAGCATAAGGGAACCAACCAGCAAAATCAGTTTTTTGAGAACACGTGATTCGAAGTTCAAGAGCCATGTAGAAAATAGACATATAGCATTTACCGATAAGCTTTTTTCAACGTGATTACACATTTTTGAATCGGGACCAAATTTTGAAAAATTCTACTTTTTACGCTCTTTCCAACGACACTAATAACTTACTTTGTTTACAAATGTTGGTTGGTTCCCTTACACTGAATCGCATCCAATTGTAAGCGAAGTGTACATTTTTTCACAGTCGCCATCTACAGGAATAATTGCGAATAAAAAAATCACAAGAAAAAAAATCGATTTTTTTTCTCCCAGAAGCAGATTTCAATTTTTTTTTTGTCTTTCAAAAAGTTTTAGTGGATTTTCGAGTATTCGGCGAAAAATGTCGTGAAAAATGGAAACAGGGTAAAATATGCTCAAAATATGTAAAAAAACGGGTAAAAACACCAAAAATATGTAAATTTATGCTTTTTACGAAAAATATGTAAAAATATGTTCACACAAATTGGGCTCATTTTACTTGGAATTTTTATGATTCGCAAAGATATTGTAAATATTCCAACCGGCAATCAACTAAAAAAAAAAGTAAAAGCATAAAAATCCCATCCTTAGTAATAAGGCAAGAGGGTAGGAAAGTTTTGGATTGGATACCAAGGGAAGGAAAGCGCACCAGGGGAAGACCACAAATAAGATAGAGAGAGACGAGATAGTTCAGGAGTAAGGACCAACTTGGGGGAGAGAGATACGAGAAAGAAAAAGATGGAAGGTGTAGAGGCATTTGTTCAGAAATGGGTCAATATTGGAGAAATAGAGTCCGACGAGAGTTAAATATAAGAGTTAGGGTAAGTGCCCGCTGCCCAGTTTGCGTCAGGTCACAGTTTATGTCACAGGCATCATAAAAAATTGGTAAAATTGAAAATTATGCCAAGCTTGATTATTATTTATTTTATTTATTTGTTTTTTTGTTTGACGCTGGTTTTGAAATTTTGGTTTCCTGTAGGTGAAATAAGAGCTTCCAGGAAAGTACCGACTGGGGGAGGAAACTGTGAAGATCCTAACTGATTCAACTGAAAATTCCCAAGTATCAAAGCAAAAAAAAAATTGACTTGTTGGATTTTCCTAACTCTACCGAAATTTTCCAACTCCGTCTGACTGAAATGGTGAATTAACCCAACTACTGAGTAAAAACCGCTTTTCCATGAGGGGAGAGGGCGACAACCACTGGGACAAAATTATAAATGTCACGCTCAACACAAAAAATACGACATTTTATATTCTTTCGTACCCTAATTGAAAAAACTTTCCATGGAAATTTCCATTAACAACACGGCTGCAGACTGTAAATGTCAACCACTGAATTCGTGTCGGGGTCGGGGGAGGGGTCATGGTTTTCGCTCAAGTTTACCCAGAAGTAAAAACGGATAAAATGCTAAAAATAAGTTTCCATGGAAATGTCAACTATTGAATTCGTGTCGGGGGAGCGTTATAGTTTTCGCTCAAGTATACCCCTGGTTGGGAGAAATAAATTTCCATGGAAATGTATAAACACAATTGTCGCTCAAGTACCCGAGTATACTCAGTAGTATGACGTCATAGAAACAGAAGCGTTACCGGGGGCTGTTATGTGAGGAGTCATTTTGTTGAAAATTCTATGCTTTATGACATTTATCTAAACGTTTTTAATATTGACTCATGGCTGAACAAATATTTTCAAGAAACTGATTTCTTGGATAAGCGACTAAGTTCTTTTGTGCAATATGAGGGTTAGTTTTCATCAAAATTAGAAGTATTATATATAATTTTGTAGAAAAGTCTACGCTCTACAACATTCATTCAAAACTTTTTTTCCATACCTTTATCCCTGGAAAAATATTCTGGAAAAACTGATTTTTAGGGTATCATTTTCTTTTTGTGCCATAGTGAGCGTAACTGTTGACCAAAATTAGATATATTGTACATCATATTGTATAGGCAGTTTTATACTCTACAATTTTTACCTGAAACATTTATCTCAGGGTGTCCATTCTTGTTCGGAAATGATTTTCCTTGACTTTTCCAGGATTTCCAGACTAATTTTCCCAGTTTTCCAGACCCTTCAAATACAAATTACACATGCAAGGGAGGGGAGGGGGCGGTCAAATTTTTCGAACAGCGTGAGCAGCAAATATCATCAATCACTCCACAAGTTGTTTTTTTTTTACTATCGTGTGCTTATGGAGCTGTAGCAGAAGGGGTGTAAAAATTTAATGATGGAAATGAAAACGCGCTCTTTGGGGTGTAGCGTGGTGCGATGTCAATTAACGACTTCATAGATTTTTAGTTTGTGTGACTTAATGCCGACTGTGAAGGGGGGCGAGAAAGAATAAAATTCGAAAATTGGTTCATAGGTTTTCGAGGTCGCTGCATTTGATTTTTAGGGGTAATTTCTGGATCCCATCCCTCCTAGTGCGACCAATGAGGTAGCAAGAACGTAGAACAAGCAACGATTGACTCGAAGTTCACCCTTTCTAACTAAAGCCACCGAATAGGGTACAAATACAGTTTTACATATATTTATTCAAAGTGTTGCTAATAAAAAATAAGGCCGTAAAAATTTCTCAACTGAAAAAGCGCAGAAGCCTAAATTTAGTCCAGATTAAAAATCGGAAGCGATATTCGAAATCAGCGACATAAAACCACCCCTATTTCGATACTTCGTGCAATTTTTCGCCGGAGAAGCTGAACTCGTATTACGACAGTTATCTGGAAGGGGTCAGATAAAAATCTGAGGCAATATTCGAAACCAGCGACTCAGAGCTTGATTGGCTATCCTGTCCAAAATATTGACTTTGGAATCTCGTAAAAAATTTGGAACTCGAGGAAAACTAGAGTAACCGGAATCAGCCTCTCCCTCGTGGAGCCTGAATGGTTTAGGGGGAGGGAAAATAACTATTAAAATTAATTTTGGAACCTAGGTGAAAAAGCTGCAGCATATCTAACGACAAATGCTATGAAAGTAAAAAGGTGGTTAGAATCTGAAAAATTATGGCGAAAGAGACTTCAATTTAAGAGGATCGATAGATATATATGGTCATATATCTGCAGGGTGTCTACACAATTTGGAAAATCAAAATACTTGACTTTTATTTGACCTATAAGCAAGGACGTACCGACCGGGGGTAGGGGACAACCCCCCCATGCTAGGAATTCTTCACTCAGCAGTTGGGAAAATTTACCATTTCAGTCAGGCGGAGTTGGAAAAACCCAACAAGTCGAAAGTTTTTTTTATATTTTTTTTCACTTGCTTTGACACTTGGGAATTGAGTTGAGAAGTTAGAAAAATCCAACAAATCAAAAAAAAAGTTTTTCTTTGCTTTGATTCTTGGGAATTTCGAGTTGAGTCATCAGCTGGAAAAATCCAATAAATTAGTCAATTTTTTTTTGCTAGCTTTGACACTGGGGAATTGGGTGGAGAAGTAGGGAAAATCCAACAAAGTCAAAAGGTTTTTTTTTATACTTTGGTATTTGGGAATTCCGAGTTGAGTCAACATTAGTTGGAAAAATCCAATACATCAATCAAAAGTTTTTTTTTTGCTTGCTTGCTTGCTTTGACACTTGGGAATTCAGTTGAGAAGTTTTTTGCTAGCTTTGACACTTGGTAATTGAGTGGAGAAGTTGGGAAAATCCAACAAGTCAAAAGTTTTTTCTTTTTGGCCTTGATATTCGGAATTTCGAGTTGAGTCAACAGTTGAAAAAATCCAATTTGCTTTGATACTTGGAAATTTTGAGTTGAGTCAGTTGGGTCTTTCACAATTTCCCCCCTCCCCCGCCACCGGATAAACTCTTCAGTACGTCCCTGCCTATAAATTTGAGTTTATATAGGACCAGGACCACCGATAGGGGGGGAGGGTACTTTTCCCCCGGGCCCGGGTTTTTTGAGAGGGCCCGCAGAGTCACAGAAATTATAATTATCAAATAGAAAACATGCCTTTTTAAGAGCAAATAATTTCAGTATAGGCCCGCAGCTTCCCCCCCCCCGGGCCCGGTTTGGCTCTTGGCGGCCCTGTATAGGACTGCGAAAAGGCGCGCCTTATGCAGGAACATGCAAGCAGTTCAGCAAATCGTCAGACTGCAAAATTAGTTTGATATGCTATATGGGGCAAATAATGAAGGAGAACAAATAGCAATTGAGGAGCTCACTTCCTAAGTGACCTACTTGCAAAATTTTAGTTTCGAGAAGAACAAACAAAATACTTTACAAGCAAAACAGTAAAGTAGGCAATGGATTTATTGAGGTTGGTATCAATAAGTTCAATCTTCAAGAAAAATTTGTCGTTCTTGTTTTTGCAAAGTATGCCCCTAGCGCGGCAAGACAGCGTGTTCAAAACAAAAACTCAAGAAATCATAATCTTGCAGTTAGGTCACTTCGGAAGTGTGCTCCTCAATTATTGAAAATTAGAACAAAAGTTTTTACTTCTAGCTTCGTTATTTTTTAGTTCATTCATCGTTCCTAGTCATTCATATAATTAACATTACTTGACCTATACAAGAATTTTGAGAAAATACTTGACTTTTACTTTACAACTTGACTTTTTCTTTAGTACTTGACTTTTACTTGACTCACTTGACCCTGTAGACACCCTGATTTGAAAACAATGGACTCTTTCGTAACGCGATAGTAATTATTATGCGGTCTTTCGATTTTTTTTCAAATTTCGTGGCTTAGTTACTGTTCCCCCAAAATCTAGGAAGTCCCTTTCATTCACCCTTATCTACATTTGCGGAGGAGAAGGGAGCCATAAGAAAAACCCGATGGCAGGGTGTTCCAGAAAGTGAATTCATTGGTTTTCAAATTTTCGTTTCATTAAGACTTTCCCAAAAAATTTTTTACACTGGGGAGAGGAACTAGACGGAATATTTTTTCATTTTCCTGTCTTTTCGTGCCGAGTTTCAGATTCTCGCAAACAGGATGAGATAAAAACACGAAACAACTGATATTGGGAGAAGTGCTTATGGATTGGTCCGCGTTTAGTCATATTTTTTGTGAAATGGTTCGTGAAGTCACGAAATACGAAATACGTTAAGTGTATAGCCGCCTTAATAGAAAGATGTAGACGCGAAACGAATACTATGAAAACGATTTCATCACATCAACACACTCTGTACTACTGCGATAGGAGAGGGGGTTCTATTACCCACATCCTTCTCTTGTGAAAGGAAAAAGATAAGAAAATTGCCTGAGCGAAGCGAAGGAAAATTTTTTTTAAAATAAGAAATGGGTAAAATCTTTTTGAAACACTACAGAATTTCGCAGTCGATTTTTTTTACAAAATTCCCTAACTTTTAGATGAAAAATGCTAAAAATTCCAAAATTCCCTGACTTCTCCCTGACTTTTCCAGACGGACTTTTCCAGAATGGAAACCCTGTATCTCCAAACTGTATTATAACGGACACAGTGTGATAGATATAGTTCTTGCCTCAGACAAGATCGCAAATAAGGTAAGTAATGTCAGAGTGGAAGAAAATACTCTCACTGCCCACATGTCTGTCGTTTTCAGTCTGAAAACAAACACTGATTCACAAACAAAACCTTCTATCCTCAGAATTAACTACGAAACACTAGCAAAGGAGCTGTCACTATCCTTTCTTGGGAGTTGGAGTAAAAACTTCGAAAAAACAGAAACGGAATCTCAGCTGGAAACGTCCATTGGCGACTTCTGTAAACAACTTAAAACCAAAATCGAATCCTCAGAGGAAGCAGCAAATCCAAACTGTAAAACGTGGTGGTCTCCTCATCTGGAAAGCTACAAGAACTTAATTAAGAAATTGAGTAGAAAATGTCATAGACTGCGTAATATCACACAACGAAATCAAAATTTAGTCTCCTACGTGAACGTTTTACAAAGGGTTCTTAACAAACTCAAAAGCCATTACAAAAATCTAATTTTCTCAGAAAAATCAGCAGCATGGAAAAGACTAATTAAAGAGTCAACAGTTTGGGGAAGACCATACAAGATCGTCACAAACAAAAACCAAACACTATTCATGCCTTCCCTTAAATGCCCAAACACCAACACTTTAATAACCGATTCAAAAGACAAATACACATTAATACTGAATACCTTGTTTCCCAAAATTTACGACCCTCCTTCTCCCCAATTACCTGACGCTACAGTACAAAACAACCTAAAAGGTGACAAAAAACCGTAGACACAATAATAAAAAACCTAAACAACAAGAAAGCCAACGGTCCAGACAAATTTTCAAACCGAACTATTAAAATTATTCACAATAAAAACCCTGACTTACTTGTAAATATGTACAACAGCTGTCTGAAACTCTTAATCTTCCCAAGAGTCTGGAGAACTGGTCGTGTCATCCTTCTAAACAAACCTGGTAAGGACCCTTCAATCGCTACATCTTTCAGACCCATCACATTACTCTCAAACCTAAGTAAAGTTTACGAAAAACTAATTAAAAAACTATTGGAAGCTGAATTAGAGAGAAACAACATCTTACACCGAAATCAGTTTGCGTACATTAAAGGAAGGTCAACAGAAAACGCTGTCTGCAGGGTACTAGAATGCATTAGGAAAAAGCGAGAAACTACCCGACATGTCTTGCTCCTCAGTCTTGACATGTCAGGGACTTTCGATAAAATTAAACACTCCTCAATAATAAAATTTCTGTCTAAAAACGAAATAAGTAACCCCATTATCCAAATAGTAACATCATACCTACATGACCGACAAATTACTGTTACGCCAGACGATACATTCATAAACTATGAACTAATAGCAGGGGTACCACAGGGATCGGTGTTAGGCCCTACGCTTTTCAATATAGCCATGCGAGAACTCCATACTTTATCCCTAAACAGTAACTACGAAATTTTCAGCTACGCTGAGGACATAATCATGGTAGCAGGTCTAAACAAAAAGAACGAAGTGCAACATATAAACGAGTCGATTGCCAAACTCCATAACACTGTAAACTCATTTGGCCTCAATTTCAACAGTCAAAAAACATTCGGTCTACTAATTTCAAAAAAATACGATAAAGAAGAAATTAAAAATCACTTGAAAACTCAAGTAATTGTTGATGGTAATACAATAACTTTCTGTGACCACATAAAGTATTTAGGAGTTATCTTGGACCAAAACTTGAATTTCAATGAACATATTAATATGATAATAACCAAAACCGTAAAGTATTATCATTCATTTTCTGCTCTATACGGAAACACCTACGGCCTAAATTATAAAAATCGCTTAATCCTGTATAAAGCAATTTACGAATCTTACGTGCGTTACTGCCACCAAGCGTATGCGAGAAACCTGACCACCGTTCAAAAGAAAAAACTATTACAGGCCCAAAGAAATATCTTAATAGGAGTTATCTCAGGTTTCCGTACAATCTCGTATCCGTCCGTTTGGGCCATCTCCGGTATACCGCCTATAACACTTAAACTAGAGGAAATAAGCCAAATAAGAATGCTGAAGACAAAAAACAACCAAAAAGAAAATTATGATCTAAAACAAAAAATCTGCGCCATCAAAGAAAAGACTACGAAAGAATGGCAAAACATTTACGACACGGGTTCCACAGGAAAAGCCACGCACGCCTTAATGCCAGATCTCAGATCAAGGCTCAAATGCAAAAACTTCTACACAAATTACATAATAACTCAATTTTTAAGTGGACATGGAAATTTTGCAGACTACCTGTACAGATTCAAGATTATAAATGACAACAAGTGTCTAGAATGTAATTGCGACAGTGATGACTCCCTGCACACGATTTTCAGATGCAAAAAATGGGAAATACAAAGAACTACCAATAACATCAGCAAAGAAGATAGTTATATCATAGGGAAACCAACAAAACAGTTAATCAACTTTTTCAAATTCTTAACAATTATCTACAAATTAAAACAAAAAATAAATTAGCAACAAGCAGTAAGCTTCCTTCTCTCCCGAAATAGCCTTTCGATCTCAACTTCTCTTTGTGAGCGCTTTATTTCCTTCTTCACCTACCCCGACATGCACGTCATATTTGTTCGTAAATTTAAGCTTTGTACCTATTTATAGTTAGCCTAAATGCATTTACGTAATAAGTAAACGGAAGTAGAATCTTCACTGATAAACACTGTACAAGTGAGATTCTACTTTCTTGTATTGTATTAATAAATTAATTAAAAAAAAAAAAAAACAAAACAAAACTGTAATCCTGAAGAGATAATCGCAAAAAACTGATTTGCGTATGCAACCCTCATTACACTTGTCGGCACACGTTTCTACAGTGGCTATAACTCTAAATCAGCTTTATATGGGTCTTAAAACAACCCTACAAAGTGGCTCGCTTTAATCACAAAATGCAAGCTTTTTCCCAATAACACCCTCACTAATACACTCAACTAAACATTTCTAGGGTCTAGTTATATGTATGGTTTCGGCACTTCAGCTTCACGTATGACTTATATTGGTGCATTTACCGGAGGTTTGGTTGGCCGAGTGGATAGCGCGTTGGTCTCAGAATCTCGAGGTCCCGGGTTCGGCCCACGTAGAAACTCGCCAGAATCTTCGACCTAGGCCGGTTTTTCGGCCAGAAGGGAAGAGGGCTAAGACAGCCCTAACAGGCCTCCCCGACGTCTCTGAAGTAATGCTCGAAAAGGCGGATTCCAGGACTCGGGTGGAGAACCAATTAGAAAAAGAGGTGTGTTTACCGATCTTACTAACAAGTACGCGCGTACTTGTGCAATGTCATGATACGATCATCAGTAGTAAATGCGAAGAAACCGACTGTACAAGGAGGGAAGTTTGGATTTTTTAATAAATTAATTTCCGACATACCAAAAATGAAGAATGCACCTACTTGTACAGTTACTCGCGGAATACAAGCTTAAAAATTCCACTTACAACTTTCAGAGAAAAATAAGAATCGCCCAGCTACCTACCAGATATAAACGAGAAGAAGCCTCAGTCATGACCTCAAATGTACGGCAAGTCACTCGCTGCACTTCATATCATGGTCTGATCGAAGGGTCGCGATCGAAAATACACACATTACCAATCACGTTTCTTATTCGCGATTTTTGTTTACGTAATCTTTTCGAATGATCGCAGCTGGAGCTTCTAAATGAATCCGAAGACGGACGGGGACGATATTCAGAAAATTTACCTTGCCGGGAGTCCCCGTTTTGACCCCGCCGTTCCTAATTCTGTAAGATCTCTACAGGAGAGTATTCATTCGTATTCTTCATTAATATTACCCCTCTTCTTCGTATAAAAGGGTTATTAATTGTTATCTCTTCTATCTGTATAAAGCAGTATCTTCCAGTGCGTCGGTTATTACAGTTTTACTTTCACCGGTGAGGTGGTACGAATGTGCGAACAAATTATCAGTTAGCAAGTGGCATGGATTGGATTCGAATAACGGTGAGTACCAAGATTCACTTTCGTGCACTTTGAAAATGGAAACATGAGTCCAAGTTTTAGCTTGCTAGAAAGTTACATGAAACACCACGATGTGCGACGAAATCCAGTGAATTGAAAAGTTGTGGAACCGTGAATTGCCCAAACAGACAAGCTGGTAGGGTATGTCAATCTAGAATTTCAAACTTTTTAGTTACAATTGTTTTGAGTCCTTTAAAAGCTTCAAAATTGAAATAGTTTGACTGCAATAAGCTTGAAAATCGGTTATTGAACTTCTGAGCTCCCAAGTATAAAAGAGGGTTGCTAGTTGAGTACTGGAGTAAGCAAGTGGTTCAAAAGTGGTCACCGGGAGTTAATTATTATTCCTCGAACTCATGCACGCCCTTTGAAACGTTACTTTGATTTGTGGCAGTACACTTACAACAAATTCTACAAAATTTGCGGATTTGAGAATCACTGTTAATTTGAACTTTTCTTTAGGGAGGATGGTTAAATTGTAGTGAGCTGAATTTGACGAGTGTTAACAAAATAATAAAATAAAAGGTCTAGGATCAACATATTACCTAAATTTGGACTTGACAGTTTAAAATGAAACATTATTTCACTTTTCTGCTTGGCGAGATAATATTTATCCCCATCCTCATAATTTACGCATGAGTATTGAGTAATTTACACTACCAGATCGAAATTAAATTTTCCTAAGTGTGATTTTGTTTTTTTTTTTTTTTTTTTTTTTCATTTTGACTTCGAACCGTTTTCCTGTTACGTAAGCGCCCGCTAAAACATGTTTTTACTTTTTGGATAACCTCTCCGAAAATTTACCACCAGGAGCAGTAATAATAGGAGTGAGAGCATAAACCAGAAAAAATAATTTTCAACTTTTCTAGTAGCTACTTAACAGTGATGGAGTTTTTTCTTAAATTTTTTCACATAATTTAAAGGTTTTCATGTGTCCTTTAAAAAAAGTCATTTTTTAATTTAGAAAAAAAAAAAAAAAAAAAAAAAGTAAAAATAATGTATAGGTAAAAATTATTTTTTGTAAAATGGACAGTTAACAACCCCGAAATATATGAAGGGTAAAGAATCAAAACTCACATTTTCCATCTTACTTAAAGGGCGTAAATAGGCAAAATACTGTACACGGGTGCAGGAATATCTTTGCTGCGCCTGTGAAAGTGGAGTATGTTATACATATCGCACATTCACAGGCGCAGCACAGATATTCCTGCACCCGTGTACACTATTTTGCCTATTTGCGCCCTTGAAGAAAAATCGCAAATGTGAGTCTTGATTCTTTAAGCCTCGTTCATACTAGCGTTTAATTCGTTGCGAATGAGCGTGCAGCTTGTAGCGAATAAAGTTAAAACTGTTCAACTTTATTCGCTCCACGCTGCGCTAAAAGCTTTTTTGCCGTCCACACACTTGCTGCACGCATTCGCAGCGAATTAAACGCTAGTGTGAACGAGGCTTTACCCTTCATATTTCGGGGTTGTTTGTCCATTGTACAAAAAATAATTTGACCTATACATGTATTTTACGTTTTTTTCTCTAAATTAAAAATGACTTTTTAAGAAAACATGAAACTTTAATTTGTGAAAAATTTTTGCAATAGGTGAAAGGGGAATTGGCATGTAATTTCATAAATAACTGAACTGAATTGATATGTTCCAATATGCATAACTGTATCAGAACTTCAACCTCCCTTTTCAATGGGTTAAAATTTTCGGGAGGTTCATTGAGAGTTTCAGAAAAAATCTCATTCGAAAAATGTGTTCTAAAGATGTAGTCGAAATGGGCTTCATATCAATAGTTACAGCGCCAATAGGGTCCCAGAAATATTGTCTTCATTCAGGGGCGTAACTAGAGCCTTTTTTTTGGGGGAGGGGGCGGGCTAGAATATAGAGAAAAAAACTTAGGCACAGTTTGGTACCTACCTATTTTCAAAAGCTGTAAATTTGTACGAACCTACGACACAACATAACCGCATTAGGCCATCGGCATCAATTTTTTTTTTTCGTTTCAAAATTAATTTTGAAAAAATTTCGAAGAATTTTGGAGGGAGCTATACCCCCAGTCCCCTCCCTCGTTGTGCCCTTGTCTTCATTCCTCAATGGAACCCAACTTGAGGACAGCTATCTTTTAATGATGACTGAGGACTGAAATTATGTTGGCTATATTTCCACGAACCCTAATACATATTTGCAGGAAACAGGGAAGTCATCAAAATAGACGAAGAATTAAATTTAGGAATCCAGAGCCGGCCTCAGAAATGAGCCTCTCCGACCGGGTTCCGGCTCCGCAACAATTTTTGAAATTGGCTCCGGATAATAATTTTTATTGGCCATGGCTCGAGCTGCTACAAATATTCTTGATAGTTCTCAGTATGGTAACCAGCCTAGTGTAGGTCTGTCAAAATAATCGATTATAATCGATCACTAGCTTTTTCTAAACGATTATCGATTTTTATCGATTTTTTGCAAAATCAAGAAAATAATGCTGCGATAATGCAGTCATAAAGCAGTGCAGCTGCAGCTCAGACGCTAGATGGCTTGAAAAGTGAAGTTGAGATAGAAACCCAAGAAGCTTATCAGTGTTTCCGTTCGAAGGTGTTTCTGGAAAGCGAAATCGGGCAAATGCAAATCCCAAAAGAGGTTTACGCGTTCGAATTTTGTCAGCTTTGTTGTTACGTATTTTCGCAAAAAAATAACACCGTAAATATTTGAATTTCAATTTTGATTCCAACTGACAGCAAATACAGTAGCAAAACATTTGTCCCATGCAACCAAGAATTTGGAAAAAAACGAGAAATTATCGATTTTAATCGATTATAATTGATAGCAACTGCATTAAAGTTAATTATAATCGATAATAAAAATTATCGATTTTTGACAGGCCTAGCCTAGTGTTTTAGGGGGAACGGGTCTGGTCTTGACCAAAGGAGGAGATTGTGTCTGAAGGGGTGCTACAATTAGAAAACCACCATTTGACAAAATCGCGAAGGCTCCAGATCCCCTTTGGCCATGCCAATGATAACTCCCACAAAAAATGTGATTTTTGTTCGGTTTTGATTATTCTCGGGGGTAAGGAAAATTGGATGGGAAGTGGAAGTAAAAAGGGGAGCAGAAGGACAAGGGAGGTTCGAGAGCTACAGTGGAAGCCGGAGCGGGAGCCGGAAATCGGTTCCAGCTCTGGCTTAAGCTCGAATAAAATTCTGACACTGACTTTGGCTCAGCCTCCAACAAATCAACAAATAATATTTTCCCTACTACTTCTCCAGCTCCCCTGAAAAATGATCAACTCAATGTCCCTACATGTAACTGATAAAAATATGAAATTCGATAATAGGTATGTGATGTAAGATTTAAATAATCCAGGGTTGCCAGGTAAAATACATTTTACATGTTCATTTTTCAGCTTAAAATAGTTTATGTAAAATAGCTTTTCATTTTACAGTACATATAAAATGTAACATGATTAAAAACTGAGTCAAATGAGTTTTAAAAAAAATTGAAGTTCTATTTTTCAATTGAAATTTAAAACCTGCATACAACTGGCGCTCCTTCATCATTCAATTTTATAATGTATACTCCTTAAATTCATTATAGGTAACTCATAAGAGAGTAAAATGTCCTATATACGGAAGGGTAGTACCAGAGCCGAGGGTGCGGTGTCTGGAGAGCCATGCTGGCATGCGTGCATCGCCATATACACTCTACCAAACCATACGATTTTAATGTGAAAGTGTATTATAAAAGACATGTATAAAATAGTTTTTAAAAAAACTGAGCAATTCAACCCAAAAAAGAAATTTCAACATTTTTCACCAAACTTTTTAAAATTTAGTTTTTAAATTGAAAATTTTCAACAAAAAAATTAATAAAAAATAATAATTAATACATTTTATAAATTCCACTAAAAATCAACTTTATTATTTTTTATCAATCATAAATCATGTTGTTTTTCCGCCATTTTACATCAATTTTACGTGTTATATGCATTTTACGAAAATTGTAAAATAAATCATTTTCCGTGTAAAAATACCAACCCTGAAATATTCTGGCACTCGAAGTTTTATTTTTATTTAATAATCTGTTTTATGTACCAGAGTACTGCAAAGTTTCTATGGTTGCACATCTTTTATGTAGTTATCAAAAACCTCTCTCAACATAGGACCAATTTTCAAACATAATTAAATCAGGGATCCTCGAATTTTGTCGGAATTGAAACCTTAAGAAATAAAAAAACTCATAGAATTTTGAGCCCTTATCTTTGTAATAACTGATAAAGAAGCATACCTATTACCTACTGATAACACTTCAGGTTCGTTTCCTGCACATAAGTAACAGAAGTACTGAGTCTGAAAAATAGAAAATATCAAATTTTGACTCCTATATCAATCACTCATAAGAATGTAGCTCACGTTGACATAACATGTTCCAAAAAGTACACGATACCAGTCCTCCTGGTTGAAGATGAAATATTGTCATTCTTCCGGGAAAAGGTAAAGTAGCCTAATATGGACCACATTTTATTTTTTGGTTATAAGTCGGCTCCTATGGCCCTGAAAATATTGCTAATGGCCTTGTATGGTAGCCAAAGGATCCTAGTATCATCCCCTAAATTCAAAAAAATACAAACTGGATTTTCATACTTTTTTTTTCTTTCTTTTGCATATGTCATGGTTGCAGGAAATCGAAAATTTAGGCTACTAATATGGACCGATTAAAAAAAAAATAGAATACATTACGTCAAACAGTTTCGATAAGTGAAAAAAGTTAAGTATCATGAATTTAAAGATTCAAACATATTGGGCATGTAACAAATCGCTCAAGAGTCGTCAAAGGAATGGGATGTAGTTTGGAGGCTTTTAGACATCCATCGTTTCTTCTTTAAAAACGCAGACAAGAGTCAATTACATTTTTTTCGGCCTATAATTTACTATTTTTTGCCACCTTTTAAAATCTAATTTCCATGTCATCATAAGTGGTTCATATTGAGATACCAAAAGAAACATTTTTCAAAATGGCATACAATTATATTTCTAAACCGTCAATCGAAAAACTCTAGCATTCGAATCGTATTCCTTTGGGCTAAAAATAACACCTTTGCTACCAAGTTTGAATACAGCAAAAGTGGAAAGCTAGAAGATAAAGCTTTTCACTTTTAACTTTAGCATTCAATTTTAACATCAAAAACTTTTGACTTTTTACTTTTTTACAATAAATATTTTTTCAGCTTTTGACTTTTGGCTTTCTAGTACCAAAATGTTCCAACTTTTGGCTTAAAACTTTCAACTTTAAACTTTTGACTTTTTTTATAAAGAGGGGGAAATGTATGAGGCATTGTTTATTATTTTGTTGAAAATAGAACTTGGAGTCGTTTCAGGACTTCGAATAGAAAGGGAACTCGAGAGGGAAAGGTCAAAAAAATGAAAGGAAAAGCTGGATAAATAAACCTTTTAGCTTTTCGCTTTCCATCAAAAATATTTTTCAACTTTTGACTTTTGCTTTTCACTATTAAAATTCTCCTGCTTTCAGCTTAAAACGTCCAGCTTTCAACTAGCTGTCCAACCCTGGTATTGAGATGGTACATCAAAGACAACAGCTTAGATTTTTCGCCGACAGGTAGCGCCATAAAAAGATGAAACAGGCCGGTGGTCCATATTGAGAACCTGGTCCATATTTAGCTACTTTACCTCACTCTGTAAATGTGGCAGTTTATACGAAAAGGGACAACTTTGTCGATAAGAAAAAGACAAGGAAACGGGAAAAACTAAAAAGTAAAATTTTTAGCAAAATAATCGATTTTAATATAGTTACGGATTCGTGTACAAAATTCGATGCTCTTTCACATCAAGAAGATCGCAGCCTCCAGAAATATCAGCAAGTAGTTCTACATTTTCAACCATCAAACTTATGAAAAAGTTATACAACCATGTTCGCCGAATTCTGAATTTTTAAAAAGTTATCCTGCATTGAGTAATTTTTTCATCTCCAAGATGCGTACAACAAGTTCTAGTCACAATAGCCCTAGAACCATTCATTATTTACCTAAGGTTGGGCTGAAAAGCAGTCTTTTTGACCATTTAACGAAAAATGAAGGGATGTCCCATCCCCCAGTCATTTTTCATTCGGCAATTTTGGCAACATTTTGCCCAATTCGGCAAAATTATTCCGTTAAACAGTTGAGAAGTTGGTGAAATCCGACGAGGTAAAAAGCTTTATCCTGATGCATGCGAAAGAGGACTAATTGTTCGATAATTTTCACACCTATCTGCTCCTGCTTTTTCTGGTATGGTTCCAATAGCACTCTTCTTAAAGTCCTCTGGCATTTCCCCTTTATCATAAATATAACATATAGGGTTACCAACCATTTGCTTTTTCTAAGTTGCATTTAACCTTTGCCACACCCAGCAATGAAATAAGAAAACTTTGCCTCTTTCACCAATTTATGAAAGTATGCCGGAAAAATATGAAAATGTAAAAGCATTCAACATTTCCAAGATCATTTTAATGTACGTAAGCGTGTAAACGCGCTTCGTTGCTGCACGCTGCTTGGAACACATTATTCGTCACATTTTGTATACCGTAATCTGGGGGTAACTTCGGACTATTTTTAACTTCAAGTCCCAATAACTCCCTAACATGTGGTACGAAGGTGTTTTGAAGGTAACTAAAAACATCTTGTCTTGACTTGTAGTTTACCACTACATGGGTTAAAATTTGCTTGATTTTAATTTTGAACCCTCCAGAAGACAAAAAGTGGCAGTCTAAAATTTATCCAGAAAAGGGGTAACTTCGAACTTTTTATTTCTCTCTTCAAAAAAATAATGTTTTGGTTTCCTAAAGCATTGAAAACACTTTTTGTGAACATTAAATGGAGAATCAATATTTATTCAAGCATAAAAAGGCATTTCTATTCATTAAAGTATACAATTATTCGGAAAAAATCAAATTGTAGAAAAGAAAATCAAATTTTCAGCTATAAAAATAGTAAATTTTAAAATATAAATTCAAAATTAGGTATACATTTCATAACTTCTTTGCCAAAGTCGTGGTGACCTCTTGACATTTTTCAAACGCCTCCGAGTTTTTTTTTTATATGAACGAACCACTTTATTTCACAAACTTTAAATCAGGGTACATACAAAAATTTTCGTTATTTTTTGTACTTTTTTCCCGATAATTCAACTTCCCTTCATTCTTTTGATCGCTCTCTTTTTTTTTCTTTTTATTTATTTATTTATTTAATTATTCAGAAAAGTTTGCTGCATCCGAACACGAGAAAACGAAAATTTGATAACAAGATTTTTTTGGTTGGCTTTTTGTATGTGCGTCACGAAAATCATTCTAGTTTCCTTATATTATCGATTTTAACTACATACCGTACTTTGGGGAAACATTGAACGGATTTTACCATATTTATTGGAATAATTTTTCATGTAGTTGACTTAGCGTCAAGCGGTTTGCGGTTCGAGGTAGTACTCATACACACCTTGAAAAATCATACTGCATTATTGTTCCACCATGGCTCCGCTCGGCTCCAGAGGAGTCAAAATGAGCCGTTCAAAGTTAGCCTACATTGGGGTAATTTTGAACGGTGTTGTTTTTTAACGGAAATGAATTCTAGGTATTAAAATTAGTCTACACATAAACAATTTCATAAAAATGGGTCTCTTACTTTTCGAGTAAATTGCATTTTTAAAATTCAAGAAAATTCAAGAAACTTCATTTTGAGTTCAAATATATTTTTGAAAAATGAATTGAAAAATGAGCGTACGAGCACAAATAAAAATTACGTAGGTAAGTAGGGAACAGTAGAGACCAAGGGCCAAGCCTCTTCGGTATAATAGTTTTGTGGCTTTTCCAGAACCTGTGTTACAGTGTCATAGCCAGACCTGGTATGAAGGGGGGGGGGGAGGGAGTTCGTGTATTACCAGAATAAATTTCAACTTTTTTACATTTTTGGCTAATACCGAGGGGGGGTGGGGTTAGACCCCCAGGCTACAACCATTGCTGTGTTATTAGAGAAATTCATCTCATCATAATTGAAAATGTTGGACAGTAGAACGTCCATCACATTCTTTTCAAGTTCTTTGAAAAACACATCCTTCTGTTTCGGAGTGAAAGCCGCTCGATTTCGATTTATCAGTGTTACCACACACGCAGTAATCTCGTTATTTCTATGCAAAACTCCCTTCGCCCATTCATATCCTGGTGTTACATCGGCTTGAAAATAATCGATCCAATTTCCTAAAATTTTACAGTAGGTTAGGTACCTAGGTAATTGCAGTATGTTTCACTGAGTGCTGTATAGGTAGTATTCTCTCTTCACATGAAAATGTTTCCGAAGCCTGGCCTCACCTTTCTACTTCAACAAAATAAATGAACGAACGTCGACGACGTTGACTAATGATAATGGAAAACCCCAATCACCGCAAACACAAATGAGTTCAGCCAGTCTTTTCTCAGTTTCTGAAGACAACAGCAGGTCTGCCAATGGTCTTTTCATGAACTTTATATAACTTTTGTGATGAAGAGCACCAACAGTAAGTCCGAGAAGCTTCTTTGAGACTCAGTACTTTATTACGAATGTCCAATATCGCTTTCTGAACGTTATCATCATCGTACTGCCCCTATTTCCGTTTTCTACCAGTAACGTACAAACAAACCATCACCTATAAAAAGTATTCAAGAAGATTCTGTAGTACTGAACTAAAAAGAAAAGATTTCGTTCACAAAATATGGGTATTCATGTGACAAAAAGCTTCGAAGACTCTCCGTTCAATTTTACCCCAAGATAAACAAAGCTCAATTCCTCGAAACCAGTTAATATTTGCACTAAGGTAAGTTTTGTTTAATGAAAAATAGAGGCCATAAATGATAGAATCACAATGTTGCTTACTTCAGAACGATTTTGTATTTCGAGAACCACAATACTTCAAAATTTTCAATATTCAACTCTTAATTCCAAACAATTTTAATATCACGTAACGGCGAATCTGAACTGCGGTTATCGCTTGCGTTAGGTAAACACTAAACAAAATAATGTACAGACTTTACCTGGATCACATGCACTTCATTTCATCTCATCATTACATTACATTTTTTCACCGCTAGGGCGCACTATAGCACAGAACTTCCTCCGTTCAAAGTTTCCCCTTGCATTCAATGTTTCCCCAAAGCACGGTACTAGTGTAGCCACATGCGTTGGCATTAATTCCGCGCCAAATTTGATGGAATTACCTTCAATCTGAACTTCGTGGGAAATGTTTCAAGTAAAAAAGTTGAATCGATCCGAAGTTACCCCAGATTACGGTACTCATACTCCGGCATTGATGGGCGCGGTTGGATACAAAATGGCGGGTTTTCGCACTCGTACTGTTATAGATCTTTATCCATACAGATAGCAGGACTATTCTTTCTCAAGATCTTTCCAATTATTCTGTCTATGCGAACATTTAAGTGAGAAACGAGCGAAGCGAGTTCCGAGTCTGCCTTACATTTTTGGAACATTTCCTTTTTTGTGACTAAATTTGCCTTTTTCACCAGCAACATTTGCTATCAAGTATATCATTCCCTGTCTTTAATTTTCTCAATGCTTGGTCGATATCACATTATAAAATTGAGTATTGAGTCTTCTCTCTGATCTTCTTATCACAGCTTTTTTTTTTGCTTTCAAAAAATTAATATTTGGCAATTCGGCATTTTTATAACCCCCCCCCCCCTCTCAGTAATGGAAAATGCTCAAGCATATGCTCAGCAAGAGAATATGCTTAAAATGGCAGAGCATTTTCTATTGGATGAGCATATACTCAGCATTTGAGCAAATGCTGAGTATTTTCGAAATTTATACTAGTTTTATCTGTATAAATGAAAAAATGATCGAAAAATGAGAAAATGCTCATTATTTCTATGATTTTCCGAGCATTTGCTCATTGAGCATATATAAATGAGAAAATGTTCGGGAAAATGCTCATTATTTTAATGCTTGGCTGATCATTTGCTCATTGAGCATATACTCAAATTTTGGAGCATTTACTTAACGAGCATATGGTGAGAATATTCTCAAAATGCTCAGCTGCTCGGACCGACCCGGGGGGGGGGGAGGCAGGGTGTAAATCAAAATAAAGAATACCCTAATGTATACCTTTCTTCTCTCATCGGTTGTGCATGAAGTAGGTACACAGTTCTTAGATAATCTTATTTACGATTGGCCGCATGACCAGCCCTGTGATCCACAACTGGTACTTCATGCTTGTTTCTCAAAAATACAGATCCTAAGTCCAGTGAAAATTTAGCAGTGCTAGATAAAGAAAATCGAGGCTTTAACCAACCTTCTTATGGACCACCACCTTTTCCACGAACGAACTCTAGATCAACAAATGAGGAAAAAATTTATTGTCCCAGTTAGCTATTCAAGATTGATATAGACAATCTCCAAGGTGGCCTCTTACCAATTTAACCATTTTACATCTCAGGTACTTACCAACTGTTCTTCGTCACCAAACCTACTTCCTCGCCAGTTCACACGAACAAGGCATTACAATCGCAAGGCGTGTTACCACCAGGTCAGAAAAGTTGGTACTGTGCCTATGCAGGTCGTGTGGACACGTGGCTGGTAAGCGAACTGCGGTTGCACACTCTTCGTTACACAGAAGGAAAACTCTAACCTAACAAAACCGTGGTGAAAGCAATGGTAAACTACCCTAAGTAACTTGCCCAAGAGAGTCGCGCCCGGGCATCGGACATGGCGCCTGAAGAACATAAACCGACTTCGGTTCACTAATCTCTATTAAATTTCCTCTTACAGATCGCATGCCTCTTCGTGGTGAACGTTTCACTCGCAAATGATGCACTCAACAAAGCGACGACCTTGAAGCCGCTGGGCGTTTCAAATGCATTTTTGAAATCAAAGGTACCGCAGCAGAGTTCGTCGAGCCAGTTAAAAGATCCAAAGGGTGCCTTGAAAACACTGAAGTCAGTCGATCAAGCCAAACTCATCAATGTTCCGTTTGGCGGGGACCACAAGCCCGGCGGGGTTGCCGGTGGCTTGTTCACCGGCAACGGTAACAGCATAGCCCACTATTTGGGCTCCGAAATATACAATATTGGAAATAAGCCTTATTTCAACGGATCTCCCTATGGCTACGCTGGTAAGCCGAAACCGGTGGTCACGCCTCATCATTTAAGGCCTCCTGGTGCGGCCGGAGCCGGGGCGTCAGCAGGGGCTGGAGGAGCTGGAAGCAACCGACCTAAACCTGGTGCCGCTGGAGCCGGCGGTAGCAGACCCGGCGCCGCAGGAGCTGGCGGTAGTAGACCCGGCGCCGCAGGAGCTGGCGGTAGCAGACCCGGTATCAGACCTATAGGGGCCGGAGGAGCTGGAGGTGGCCGGCCCGGCATTAGACCTGGCAATAGACCGTTCGGCGGCGGCGCCGGCGGTGGTGCCGGCGGTGGTGCTGGCGGTGGAGCTAGCGGTGGTGGTGGTTTCGGAGGTGGAGCCGGCGGCGGCGGTGGTTTTGGAGGCGGAGCCGGCGGTAGCGGCAGCGGTACTGCCAGCGGAAGTATTTATGGAAATGGCGGAGGAAGCGGTAGTGCCGGTGGATCTGGTGGCAGCGGCAGTAACGCAGGATCATCTGGTTCAAGCAACGGTGGAAGTGGCTATGGGAGCGGAGGAGGACAGGGTAGCGGGTTTGGATCAGGACAAGGCAGTGGCCAGGGCGGCGGTTTTGGGTCAGGACAAGGCAGTGGCCAGGGCGGCGGTTTTGGATCAGGGCAAAGCAGTGGCAGGGCAGCGGTTTCGGATCAGGTCAAGGCAGTGGCCAGGGCAGCGGTTTCGGATCAGGTCAAGGCAGTGGTGAAGGCGGCGGTTTTGGATCAGGACAAGGAAATGGCTTTGGCGGTGGCCAGGGCAATGGTAACGGTCAGGGAGGTGGTTTCGGCAGTGGTCAGGGAAGTGGTTCAGGTTACGGCGGAGGTCAAGGAAGTCACTTTTCAAGTTCCAGCAGCGTCTCGAGCGGTGGAACAACAGTCAGTAGTGTCAGTGTAGGAGGCGGCGGCAATGGCTATGGAAATGGAGGAGGTAGCGGGCAAGGTTCATTTGGAGGTTCATTCGGTGGAAACGGAGGAGGAGGCTTTGGTGGTAGCGGAGGAGGAGGTTTTGGCGGTAGCGGAGGAGGAGGCTTCGGTGGTAGCGGCGGAGGAGGCTTTGGTGGTAGCGGTGGATTTGGAGGCGGTGGTAGTGGAGGAGCAGGTGGCGGTGGTGGCGGCGGAGGCGGCGCCGGCGGTGGATTCGGAGGTGGAGCTGGAGGTGGAATTGGTGGTGGAGCTGGAGGTGGAATTGGTGGTGGAGCTGGTGGAGGAGCTGGTGGAGGAGCTGGCGGTGGAGCAGGTGGTGGAGCAGGTGGTGGAGCAGGTGGTGGAGCAGGCGGCAGTGCTGGTGGTGGCTTCGGCGGTGGCGCTAATGGCGGTGTGAGTGGCGGGTTTGGAGGTGGAGCAGGCGGAGGATTCGGAGCTGGCGGTGGATTTGGAGGAGGTGGAAATGGAGGTTTTGGCGGCAGCGGTAGCGGCGGATTTGGAGGAGGTGGAAACGGTGGATTTGGAGGTGGTGGTAGCGGCGGATTCGGAGGCGGAGGAAATGGCGGCGGAAGTTTCGGCGGAAGCGGCGGTGGTTCTGGATATGGATCCGCCGGAGGCAGCGGAGGCTTTGGTGGATTCGGCGGCCGCCCACGACCAGTTCACGTTGGCTTCCAGGGTCAAGGCGGAGGCAGTGGTTCGGTTCAAGGTAAGCTAAGTCATAAATTAAGCTGGCTTCTGTACAGATAAATTATAATTATTACAGATTTGTTTTCTTTTTTCGCACATTTTCTAGGTGGCGGCGGAGCAGCGGCCTATGGTTGAGAGCCTAGTATCAGTGGATTCGTTTCTCATTCTAGTTGTTTGAAGGGTGCGCGTTCATGCTCAATAGATGCTACGGAGTGCTCGCTCGCGTTTCCATGTGATATTATCAAACTGATGCCTTACATATACACGAGGATGTGCGTGTATAAGGTGGCTTCTTTCGTGAAAGCCACTACGTCGTTTTATAAGTTCTCAGCTTTTTACATCAGTTTCATTAGTTTTAGATATCTAAGCAATATCTTTACTGTTTGTGTTCATACAAGGAATGTATCTATGACCTATAATGTACCCTGGACATTTTTTCGAACTTTTTATAGATTTGTATTATATTTCTAGCAATACGCTTTTCTGAAGAATAAGAAACAACGCGAAACTTGTTATTGTTATTGGTTTTGTAATGACCGAATGAAATGGACTTTGAACAATCATTGTTTTTACTGTTGTGATGGTATATTCGAAAATTGTCGAAAATTTTCTAGAATTTATGAGCAGTTATGTTCGTAGTTCAATGAAAGAACGTAGATGTAGACAGGGGGTGTTGTCTGTCTCGGCAAACATGATTACACTTAGTCGTGAGCTTTTTTTGATTCGAGTACATGCAAAGTGAAATTTACATTGCAATATTCCGCGGTCACGAATAACGTTTATTAACGCTCACGACTTTGTATTGATTATAAAATGTTCATTACGGCGGAGAGCCGGGAATTCGTCGTACAGCAGAAAAATGCCCGGTTCATAATTGGCCCATTAATAAGGAGACGGTGTTAATATGCGCGACAAGTCATGAATGACGAAGCTCCATTGACGCCGAAGGATGTAGTCGATGGCTCGTGCTGGGGGCTGACGACTTCGACGCGGAACCCTCCCGGTCAACGCACCACTGTGTATTTTTATCGGCAACCAGTTATCACATTAGGCATACAGTTCTCACGAGCTGTCATGATGAGCTTCTCGTGCGCACTGTTACTAACTTTCGGGCTGTCGTGTGCGCTGCGTTCGGTCTCAGCCGTGTCATCCGAATCGACGCCTCTGTACTTGAGGAGCGCTTACCCACTGTGGGAGCCTTTGGGAGAATCTCCGAATTCGGGCGAGAAACTGTTGCTAACCCCTTACCTGAATCGTGGCAAGGTGGAGGAAGCTCGCGAGGTGGCTCGGGTAGGCCCGGGCTTGTTCAGCGCGGAAATACCGAGTTACTCCGGATTCTTGACCATAGATAAGAACTACAATTCCAACTTATTCTTTTGGTTCTTTCCTTCTCAGGTAAGTCTTGAATACCTATTTACAATCATGAGACATTATATTAGATAATTGTTATTTCAAGGTAAAATGTACATTTGCGTGCTCAGAAATTGATTCGCATAACAGAACTGATATAGCCTGCGTAAGACTCGTATACCTATTATTCACGGCTATCCGTACTGTCTGCATCTCACTGATCAACTTCTTTTCTTCTCAATATAAATTCTGTTACCAAATTGTTTTGGCTCAATGCATTTAATAGGGAACTTTTGCACTTTTCCATCAACGAGTACCGCATTCCGCTATAGTGCCAAATAAAGAGGTTATTCATTAGTCTAGAGGTAATCACATGGTACCTAGCGAAAGATTATATCAGTTAGCGGAGAAGTGCGACCCCCCCCCCTCCTTGTAAGAGGGTAAATCTGAAGAACATCAGAAAATTTGATAGTTTTTCTCTCCTACAAAATCTTCTAATTTGTTAATGAAGGATTTCTTTCTGCGATCGAGCCAGAGAGGATTAACTACATCTAATCATTAGAAAAACACCTTACCTTGCTTCTTTAACTTAGATATTGGATAACAATAGGAATGTGTTTCATGCTTCCACCGTATTTTCAAATACAACTGATTATAAGTAGGTAACAATACTGGAATATTTTCAGGTGTAGATATTTGATTCATAATTCATCACACGAAGTGCTCCATTTCCTGTGCATTGAATACTGTTTACCTGAGAATGTTTTCACATGATAATCTGAGTTCTATGTACTAGATATATATCTATATATATAGTATCCTCAGCAATTTAACAGTACCTAGTTAATTATGTAACTTACTCGATTATTCAATTAAAACAATCAATGGACTTTGATACAGATCCATTCAAAATGATAACTGGACTGAGCAGAAATTGTTTCCATCCTTTTTTTAAATATGACATCAAGACAAAACAATTCTCATCACGATGACGGTCTTTATCTGTAAAGTGACTGTTAACTTCAATTCAAACCAAAATATACCAACTAGCAAATGTTTTTTAATGACTGTGTAGAAATACCTCAATCTAATAAGCAATCTCAAAACACAAAAATAATGAGAGCTCGGCTTAATATATTGATAGTTATATTGACACATTTACTTGCTTATTGTTATCACACTATCACTTGTCTTGTTGATATCTTATCAACTGTCAAAGTTATTCTTGATAGTTTATTATTGATACCTATTCACGTTTGGACGCTAAAAAGTCGCTCTCTAGCGGCCTAATGAAATGCGGCGCGCTGATTGGTGTATTTAACGAAAAGATTATTATTATTATTATTATTTTTTTTTAAATTAAATTATTATTTTATACAAATTCCTATTCTATGAGAATATCTATTCGTATTTCTGATTTTGAAGTGTGCGTGCGTGGGTGAGGCTAATACCCCAGCGGGTGTTCCTCTCCGGTTAATGTTTTTATTACATCATACATGTATACGAGTTAATGTTTAGTACATCTTATGGGCTTACGCTTCATACCCTTGTGGATATTCCGTCCGTATTTATTTTTAATCATTTTAAATCCAAAGCGGTGTTCAAAAGGTTTGGTCCACTGAAGTCGTCTTTTGAGGCCAGTGTTGTCCAATAGCTATAGGGCTTCTTCATTCGGGTGAAGGTGAAGGCGCTTCTCATGTTTTGCTGCGTGCCGCTTGATTTCGTCTTCAACTGTGGACAGGGGTGATAAGCCGAAGCCGATGAACGGCTTAACAGTAGCAGCAGCAGCAGCTGTCTTTGATTGGCTTTTTAAGCTAGTTGTTAGCCAGCAAATATTCGAAGCAGGAGAAGCCAATGGAATTTTTTTCCAACTCATGCAGCGAAAGTGCGAAAATTTCAGACAGCGAAAATTACTCATAAAGTTGTAAATGACCGCAGTAAATGAATGAATTTAAATCGGGAATGTCAGTACATCGAACATGGTACTCCCATCCAATGTCACCAAAGATGAGATAATTTCAACCTTTTCTCTTCAGTTTTCTATGGCTCACTCTTTGGAGTGTGGTAGACAAATTTAATGTTTCAGAGATGAGATTTCTGTGAATCAGTGCAATCTATGATGTAAAAGAGTGACGTTTCTGAACTCGGTGGTTCATTCTATACTGAACTGATATATAACTTGCCAAGTAATCCGTTAGCCAATCGTGAACGGCTATTAGCAGCTGATAACATGGAGAAAAAGCCATCTGTAAGCTGACTCCCAACAGCCAATTGCTTATAAGCCAATGTGGAAATTTAAGCCCATCAATAAGCTAGTTGTTACTTATGCCTCGGGTGACGAAGAAATCGATTACATCCGGTATCTTATTCGGCTCAGTCGGCCAGTACGTTGGTTTTCTTTATGAGAAAACATCGAGTTTCAGCGTCTCCATCGTGTGGAGTAGCTCGCGTCCTTTTGGGGCGTTGAGTCTTGAGCCCCACAGAAGATGATCGATCAGTGACAAAAATGTTCTGCAGAAAAACTGAAGTTGGGCTCATCTGAAAAGAAATGATAAGGGCTGACACTTAGGTTCTCTTCAGTTTTCCATAAAAAAAAAAAAAACAGTACTGAAGATGCTAGAGCTAATTTTACTTGCACATGTTTTTATGGTGAAAATACCCTGATCATCTTTTCGTTTACGACACAAGCGCACCTACAGGAATGTCTAAACGCCAATATTCTTAGTAGGCACGTACATCGTAAAATTGAATTGGATGACTAGAAACCTGATAATAATTGATAAGACTATTGATAACTACAGATAAATGATAGGTATCACTTCTTATCCTTCCACTTTTGCTTTCTCTTTTCCTTTTTTTTTTTTTTTTTTTGTAATTCTTTAAAATTATGTAAATTTGACATAGGTAACTTATACCTATGCAAGATATAGTATCACTGCATAAATAGGTAGCAGTAATGGGAAAGGATCACAACATCAGTCTCACTTTGTTCATTGTTTTAGGAGTGCGATGAGCTGATAAGCTGATGACTGACGAATTCTTTCTCTTGTTCTTATTAAGTTAATATTGATTGATAAATTGAGGACAAAGATTATGATTTTGATGATGTCCAATTCAGTTAGTTTGAAAATAATAACGTGAACGTGCACAACACAATGCAGTAGGTATAGAACTTTCAACTTTCACTAGCTTAAACCACTTTTCATTAGATAGGTACTTTTCATCTATTTGAAGGTCTACTATTAGGCTCTGGTTACTTCTTCTCATAGGCATTCTACCTTTCCTCACCATATTGCGCACTACTAGAATTTTCTAAAATTCACTATTAATTTCCATATACTTTCGAACTTTGACAATATCATTAAGCCTTGTTAACTCTCATACATTTTTCTAATAAGAGAACTAAGTACGCAACATTAAAAATTTAATGCTAGTCAGCACTATCTAATGTAAAATTTTACATATAATTACAAACAGTACCTAAATATCAAAATTAAATGACTGAGGTGATTTGGGGTTGATTTTTACATTCTGGTCTCCATGAAGACTGATGACATGGAGATCTTTTTCCTGTATTTCAAATAGATATAATCGTGCCCATCATCTACTGTTGTTGGAGAAATACATATCTAATATCCATGTACTAAATGTAGTACATGCATAAATAGTGCAAATTTGTTAGTATTGATATATCGTTAAGTGAATTGAATACCTCTATCATATCAGTCTTCTATAGGTTGTTTTACAACTTCATTCATAACTATGGGGTCACTGAAAGTATACACCTACATAGTCACATCTATGCTCTGTACTATGTATAAGAGCTAGTGTTGGCATTTAGATAAGAAAAATAACTTTTGATTATTAGCAGTTGCACAGATTACCTAACCTATGTATAGAGCTTATGGGCGTACTAAAAGCACTACCAATCGCTTGAAAATTTGGAAGACTACGAGTAATACTCAGATGAAAGGTCTTCCAAAATATTTCAAGATTCTCCTAGTTAGGTCACTTCTGGATTGGGAATCGAACGATGAGGCTGAGATACTGACAGCAGTAACCTCGAGATTAATGAGCGAAGAGACAAGTTAAATAATCACGCATTTGAAACCGAACCGGGACAGGACCCGCCCCTTACTTCATGATTGCATTTGCTCTATTCTTGACTGTAATCCAAATCGCAGGTATAATCACCCTGAAATATTCTGTAGGTCAAACAATATGGATTCATGATTAATAATTTCTTGCACATAAGAAATTAGATAGTACTTCGTGTAAAAGAAGTTCAGATATTTTCAGAACAGAAAATAATTCTAATTTTCCATTATTAAATACTTAATGAAAAGTAATCGAAAGATTCGAACACATAATCCGAGCACCCCTACTATGTACTTTAATTCATGCCAGTTTCACAAATACGTTTTCTCAATTATTCTCAACTACATGGGTTCGGTGATAGTCATATATTGTCATTATCGGAATGTCCGACAGTAAAGAAATGGGCGCCAGCATTTAGCACAGGAAAACATAAATTCATTGGTATTTCGTACCTACAGACACTTAGGTAAGACTCAGGCACTCAGGTATAATCTTAAAATGTGTAACCAATTATTTATTCAGGAATTATTAGTTATTTACTGATTCCAAGTCAGAGTACTGTAAGCTCTTAAACTAATCAATTTTCCTGGAAAGAGCTGAAAAGTTGGAGAAAAAGAGAAAGAATTTTCCTTTCTTGTGTGTGTGTGAGATGCGAAGCTATCATCCCTAGTAGGCACACACCAAAACGGACACTGCCTCGAAACTAACAAACATTTATATTTTCATTCGATTTCTGATTTCAGGACAAAAAGATAACCGCTCCGCTGATCTTATGGCTTCAAGGTGGACCCGGAGCCTCATCATTGTACGGGCTATTCGAAGAAATCGGGCCATTTCAGTTTAGCTCCGAATCGGAAAACAGCACGCTGAGGCGCAACCCTTTCTCATGGAATAATAATCACTCGCTTTTATTCATCGACAATCCAGTTGGAACCGGTATAACTAAAACTGTTTTTAAAAATTTCAAACATGAGTTCTCATTTTGATTAATAGTGTACTAGGTCAGGGTTTTGCAACAGTGCCACCTCAATAGAGCAGTTAAACAGCTGGGATTACTACTGCGGTATGGATATCCGTTTGTAGTTAGTTGATCTTTGTCTTATTATTTGATTTATTTTGGAAGAACTTCTTGAAATGTAGTCGTGGGAACTAGAAGAATCCTCATTAGGTCTGGTTAATGAACTGAAATTAATTAGTATCGGGTTGCCTACTTTTATAAGTGTTTCCTCCGTACAGTTTCCATGTTTGCTCTCACATAAGTTAATCTTCTTTAACCAACGAACTGCACTCACAGAATCAATTATATTATCATTTCTCAGAAGGCGTTTTCCTCTGGTCACTGATGTGATACTCGAAAGGGTAGTTTCCGGGGCCAGGGGTGCGGTGCCTAGGGAGCCAATTAGGCATGCGAGCATCATTGTACGCTCCACCAATGGAGAATTTCTCAGGAGGTCAAAACTTCAACGTAAGACGAAAGGCGGAAATAAAAAATCATATGCATTACTAACCTTTTTTTTTTTTTTTTTCAATAGAAATTTTAAATTTTTGAGTTTTTACACTTGAGAGGTATTACCTACTTTTTTAGGCTATTATACTGCTGATGTTTGCACCATACGTAAGGCATCATGGAAAATAAATAATGTAGTACCTAGCTACCTATCCTCCAACAGCCTCAAGATAAATTAAAAACTTGTTAAAAGACTTTAATGCAATTACCTATCTTAATAATTTAGAAATCTGGAGTATTTTTATCAATTTTTTTTCGCTATTGCTATCATTTTTGCTTTTTCGTAACACATTTCGATGGCATTCTTTTAAGACTTATATATGTAATAGGAACAAGAATTCAATGTTAGTCTTTCAGAACCTCAGAACGCTTAAATTTACTCACGACAAAATTTAATTATTTTGTTTCAAAACCGAAAATCAAATTTCTAATTGCAACGATGTGGAAAAGGAGAACAAAGAAACTTTGCGGTTTTCACAGCGCTGCAGCAAAAAATGTATTCGACCCCGTTTTTATTTTTTATTTTATTTTTTTTGATAATTGAGTTCAACTGTTTCGGATAACAACTTTAACATTGAAAATAATTCGTCTAAGTAATAATTCCGGTTTAACGAGTTGCGTCAAAATTTAAATACCACACACACGTACTCATGCGCGTAACCTTTGAAAGAATTAAATTTGTCGCGAAGTAGCAAACAAATTGTTTCTAGAGAAAGTACCTACAGTACATGCGCTTACTTCTAACCAAAATATAAAAGCGCAACGTGCTCAGACCTGCCCTTAAAAACAGTCGATACGTAACTCGTCTTTTTTGTCAACTGCCACTTTTTGGACGCGACATTGTGGTAGAATTTGATGCGAAATTTGGTACATGAATCGAGTTACCTGGTCGATGTTGACTTTACAATAAATTTCTAATTCGAAATTGATGCAAAATTCGATGTTGAAAAGATAACTAGACTGTTGTAAAAATAACTGTTTAATCAATGAATTCTAAAAAAAAAACAAAAAAAAAAAAAACAAGAGAGTAAGCACAGAAACATCAGCATTGTAACTTCTGCAGTATAACATGGTGTTCATATCAGCCACGTGTTTGGTGTTCAAGTTCAAACTAGTAATAGGCCAACTGAATATGGGATTAAGTATAGCATGGATGAGTGTACTACTATACTCATTGTCCAAATTTACAGAACTTTTTAGAGAAATTATTAAAATTGAATAATTGTAGGAAAAAAACTTATGGACAGGGAAAAAATCCAGCCCTAGTAATTAAGCAACTCAGCTCATCGCTACAATGCCCCCCCAGTGGTATGATCAAGAGGGGGTCGAGGAGGTCTGGATTTTCTGCGATTTCGTCAAATATAGATTTTTCTCATTTTAGCTGTCCTCTCAAACACCCCCTCCTTTAAGTTTTTAGTCAAGATCAGACCCCCCCCCTCAAATACTAAGCTAGCTACACCACTGATGCCCACCTTCCTTCGGTATAAAAAGTATAGGTATGCACGAGGGTTTTGGTTCTATCTTCTGATCATTGACAGAAAGACAGTGTTTGTACGAGTACTTCCAAAAATAATATCAACTTGATTTTATGTTAATATTCGAATAGGATCAACAAGGACAAAATTTCGACGGGAGAGCACACTCCAAAAAAGTTTATGTGTTAGATAATACCTACGTTTCAGCATATTACTCAAAGATATCTATCAGTGTAGGCATTTAATTAATTTATTCATTTTCAGGGTACAGTTACACGGAGCATAATGATGGATATGCTACTAATCAGACTACAGTTGCTGAGCATTTGTATCGCGCCTTGAAACAATTCTTTAAAATGTTTCATGAGTTTAGAGATTCAGATTTCTATATCGTGGGAGAATCATTTGCAGGTTTCTGTCACCTTTACTACATTATAATTAGTTACACGATAGTATTTTCATGAAAGTTGGCGCTCATGTATGTTCACAGACCAACAGCCTTTATAGAAACACATTATTTAGATAATTCAAGACTCATTTTCGATATATTTGGCACTCGTATGTTAAATATGAAATTAATATAGTGTGACACCATTCACATGTGATCACATTTCCATGTGGTTCACAGAAACCCATCAGATGCCAACACTTTTCACTAAAACTCCCAATAATTAGAAATATTGAAGGAAACTTCTCATAAAAATATTTGTTTTGGTATTCTTCGCAGGAAAATATATTCCATGTCTTGCTTACCGCATTCACGAAGAAAATGCAGGACCTGATACGTTTTACATCAATTTAAAAGGTAAATTTTATCGATTTTCTTCAAAAAATTTCGCATTGTTCCCATTGCTGGCAAACAATACAGGAATTTTGAATATTCTTATTCAGTTTAAGTGAAGATGAACGAAGGGTAGATTGTTCATTCTCTGGAGCAGACCTGGTATATCAACATAATCTATACACATCAAAGAAGTTGACCATGAATAACAGTGTATAAACTATATCAACAATATCTAAACAAAAGCCTATCAATAATTCGGGCCGTCCAGCGCTAGTATCGCAGATGAGAAGAGGAATGTTTTTGGCACCAGTATAATAGAGTTTGATAAAAAGGTTCACCTTTTCATAACTTATAACAATGGCAGATTGCAACGCTCTCTGTAGGATGGATGGCCCAAATCATCAACAATTTCGTGATTATTAACTCTTGCCAGTGACGTAGTCAGGAAAAGATCGAAAGGGTCTGGACCCCCTAGTTTTTTAATGCTCTATCTGTTGTTTCTGTTGGACAGGTATTGCCATAGGAAATGGATTCACCGACCCGGAAGCCATGTTAGCTTACAGTGATTACACATATCAGCTTGGCTTAATTGATGTGAACGCCAAGGCTGAAATGCAAAAGCTCGAAATGCAAGGGAAAAATGCGATTCAAGAAAAGCATTTTATTGATGCATTTTATGTTAGTACCTATACCGTTTTAACTACCTATTTTCAATTTTTGCTCAGTTTAAATGTTTCACACCCTAGTGATAGAATATCGAGTAAGAAATTACTGCTACAAAATTCAGTGGAACCAATTCTATTCAAAAACCAAATCAAATAGACATGGAAAATAGAGTGAAATTTCAAGCTGATAATTGGTACCAAAATCTATATCAATAAGTACTATCAAATGAATTATCAAGTTGAAATTATTCAACATTTTCTTTGATAATAAAATCAATCTCAAATTTGTCCTCGAAAATCAAGTTGATTGTTCCCTCAATAATCAATTACTTATCACAATTTTAATCCGAAAAATGATGAAAAATTATTTGCCTCCAGAAAACAGGTATAACCGGTGTACGACCTCAAGTCACATCAAATACACTATGGTAACCAAAGCAATGACACCACAAAACAACGTTTGTGACTGGATTGAAATTTAATGAGTTCACAAGTATTCCTTCAGCAAAAGTACTCAAACTGCCATATCTGATATAAAAAGGAATTTTACTCACCAATCACTCTGAGCGATGATATTTATCCTGGTTTCATGATCAGTGTAACTGCCAACACAGTATGCTTAATGCTCCTTGACGTTTTAAATACTGGAACTGGCTACCTCATCAGTGGTACAGGACTGGGGCTTCTTTTCCTTCTAAAATGACACTGGTGCTTCTGCTTCAGTCTGCAGATTTTGTGCATTGTCTTTCAATTCCTTCTGGCATGCTTCTCAGCTATTGCTGGTGTTTCTTTCTCTGGGCTCCAAGTGGGAGAAGTTATAGCTATCTATGTTCGCGTTACCTCTGAGGTAGCATCATCAGGCATAGCAGTTGAACTGAAACTCTGGTTCTGGTCCATTGTAGTAAGAACACATACCCTGATACTGGAATCACAGAAAGACGTTACAACTTGTACAAGTTACAGGTTGCTATAGTTGATAGTGATAATCCCTGAAGCATCTTATACTGACCTGAGAGTACTCGTGATGATTGAGTAACGATGACTCTTACTCGGACTTATTTCCATTTCTGCAGCTGTTTTGTGTCCTCAGTTTTTTCTCGTGGTATCTGGAGGTATTGATAACAGTCTACACAGGCCAGAACAGCAAAACGAACGTGCATTTTCACCTCTACTTATATAAACTGGTACAACCGCAGAATTTGAAATTATGGAACAACTCTAGACCAATTAATAATAATAATACAGTTTTAAAAGCGTCTTGTCTCAAATTTTTGCAAATATTACAATTACCTTCAAAATTCAAATCGGCTAATCCGGCAGAGCGGTCAAGTTCTCATAATATTCAATAAAATGAACGACACAACTTGGTTCTTTGTGGAAGAACGATATTGCTCGTATTTATAATTTTGTTATCATTCGAACGCTCTACGTGACCCTACAGGGAAATGTGATAAACTATATGTATAATTCTATAATTACACCTTTTGGCAGAGGTGCTTAGCCAATCAGATTGGCTAAAACTAACAGCTAAAACTATTTTTTTTAAATTAATTGGCTTCGGCTAACGGCTAATGGCTACAGGACGCTGATTGGCTAGCTAATGGCTAAAGACTAATCTACATTTTCGGTAAAAATAAAATAGGTGAAGTGGTAACTTGGTTCCAGTTCTTTTTCTTTCCCCCAATTCTGAGTCTGAGTTTGACCGAGTTTGCAGTTTCTATCCAAAAAACGAAAATCCATCGAAAAGGAATAGGAAAAAAAATTCAGTTTGAATGTAGTCAAAAGGGAAAAGGCAAGAATTTAGCAATATGAAATCAGCCGTTAGCTTCCGAGTTTTCATTGGTTTATGGCTAGCTAACGGCTGGCTAAAAATCTCCCAAAAACTGCAAGCTAACGGCTAACAGCTAATGGCTAATGGCTAGCTAAGCACCTCTGCCTTTTGGAATCTGAACCAGGATCTGCCAATCACAATTTCTAAGAAGTGTAAAAGTTCTTGCGTCTTGTCTCAGTCATAATTCAACAAATTTTCTTTAAAATTCTGTATTTACAATCTTGAAATGTGCAGGATGGGAATTATGTTTCACTTTTTTTACTTCCCACAAAGAATTTTTCAGTAGGTATCAGCGTTTTCGTACTACTCTTGTCACATGTGTACCTATACCTATCTAGATATTTACAGTTAGTTATAAATTGTTTGATGGATCGACTGTTAGAACGAATTTTGTACTTTCCAGCTTATGCATAGACTTGGGCTGTCCTCATTTCACTTTTTATAACTTTTGAAGACACGGCTTTAATCTGGTTTGTTGCAGAGCTGGAGTGGCATCCTCAGCATTTTCATCACTGAGACTAAATTCCAGAGTTTATACAATGTTCTGAACGACCGCTGGACATGGAATCCACCTAAACCTTATGTAACCTTTGTTCAGAGTCCGGAAGTTCGCCGGGCTTTGCACGTTGGTGATGTCGAATACACCAGCTTAGGAGTCGTTTACTATAAAATGATACCAGACTTTATGTCTAACGTGCGATTTCAACTGGAAACGATCATCGATAATTATCGAGTTTTGTTCTACAGTGGCCAGTTTGACATAATATGCGCGTATCCATTAACAGTCAATATGTTTAATGTTTTAAAATTTGAAGCCAGCTCGGATTACAGGAAAGCGCGGCGGAAAGCTTGGTTTGTCAATGGTAAGCTAGCCGGGTATGTAAAATCCACCGGCAATTTTACGGAAGTGTTGATTCGAAATGCTGGTCATATGGTTCCATTTGATAAGCCCGAATGGGCGCTGGATCTAATCAACAGATTTACGGCTAATATGACATTCAATTAATAACAGAGTTTACTGAGCACTGTGATTATGACTTTGAAAGCCGAGGGTTCCTATTGTAATTGCGTTTATTTGTTCGTTATTTTATTATATTAGTGAGCAGCAATAAGGAAATAGAACCAAAGATGTGACATTGTAATGAAGAATATCTATAAGTACCTATACCTATGTGAGGCTCAGTTCATTAGGCCCTTTGATTTCGCTTGGTGTGTTACTAGCTAATACTAAGTACCTAGATATAAAATTGAACACCGGATTATGGAGAACCAAAACGCGAATTTGTTGGACTATGCATACAAAGTTTAGCAATTTAGAGATTTCTTCTCGCCTTAGAGTAGCAGGTAAGTTATTTCAGTGCGACATCTCTAGTTCTATCTGCATAGATACGTATTTATCAATTCTTCAGCATCGGTATTCATCACTATGCACTGATGAGTATATTTACCAATATACCTAAGTTCTCTAGTTTTCAAAATTAAACTCTACTTATACCCAACTGTAATTTAGTATTTGTACAAGAGCGTTTAATTAAGTAGGTATTTATTTTGTACGAAGACTTATGACTTAAAAATATAACAATTGTCTACTTTGTTACAAGTTAATTTTAGTTTCAATTCCTGTCAGCATAGTAAGTATAGGTTTTATTAGGTATCTAGCTACCTTATATGTATTACCTACCAATCACGAGTCCACACATGCTTCTATTTTGTTTCCGAAGTTAATGTTCTCAACATTGACAAAGCTGCTCCAAATGGTGAATCAGCTGATCTGGTGTACTCGATAGGGAATGAATATTGATACCTCATCAGTGGTACAGGACTGGGGCTTCTTTTCCTTCTAAAATGACACTGGTGCTTCTGCTTCAGTCTGCAGATTTTGTGCATTGTCTTTCAATTTCTTCTGGCATGCTTCTCAGCTATTGCTGGTGTTTCTTTCTCTGGGCTCCAAGTGGGAGAAGTTATAGCTATCTATGTTCGCGTTACCTCTGAGGTAGCATCATCAGGCATAGCAGTTGAACTGAAACTCTGGTTCTGGTCCATTGTAGCAAGAACACATACCCTGATACTGGAATCACAGAAAGACGTTACAACTTGTACAAGTTACAGGTTGCTATAGTTGATAGTGATAATCCCTGAAGCATCTTATACTGACCTGAATAATCAAGTACTCGTGATGATTGAGTAACGATGACTTTTACTCGGACTTATTTCCATTTCTGCAGCTGTTTTGTGTCCTCAGTTTTTTCTCGTGGTATCTGGAGGTATTGATAACAGTCTACACAGGCCAGAACAGCAAAACGAACATGCATTTTCACCTCTACTTATATAAACTGGTACAACCGCAGAATTTGAAATTATGGAACAACTCTAGACCAATTAATAATAATAATACATGCAGTTTTAAAAGCGTCTTGTCTCAAATTTTTGCAAATATTACAATTACCTTCAAAATTCAAATCGGCTAATCCGGCAGAGCGGTCAAGTTCTCATAATATTCAATAAAATGAACGACACAACTTGGTTCTTTGTGGAAGAACGATATTGCTCGTATTTATAATTTTGTTATCATTCGAACGCTCTACGTGACCCTACAGGGAAATGTGATAAACTATATGTATAATTCTATAATTACACCTTTTGGCAGAGGTGCTTAGCCAATCAGATTGGCTAAAACTAACAGCTAAAACTATTTTTTTTAAAATTAATTGGCTTCGGCTAACGGCTAATGGCTACAGGACGCTGATTGGCTAGCTAATGGCTAAAGACTAATCTACATTTTCGGTAAAAATAAAATAGGTGAAGTGGTAACTTGGTTCCAGTTCTTTTTCTTTCCCCCAATTCTGAGTCTGAGTTTGACCGAGTTTGCAGTTTCTATCCAAAAAACGAAAATCCATCGAAAAGGAATAGGAAAAAAAATTCAGTTTGAATGTAGTCAAAAGGGAAAAGGCAAGAATTTAGCAATATGAAATCAGCCGTTAGCTTCCGAGTTTTCATTGGTTTATGGCAAAGCTAACGGCTGGCTAAAAATCTCCCAAAAACTGCAAGCTAACGGCTAACAGCTAATGGCTAATGGCTAGCTAAGCACCTCTGCCTTTTGGAATCTGAACCAGGATCTGCCAATCACAATTTCTAAGAAGTGTAAAAGTTCTTGCGTCTTGTCTCAGTCATAATTCAACAATTTTCTTTAAAATTCTGTATTTACAATCTTGAAATGTGCAGGATGGGAATTATGTTTCACTTTTTTTACTTCCCACAAAGAATTTTTCAGTAGGTATCAGCGTTTTCGTACTACTCTTGTCACATGTGTACCTATACCTATCTAGATATTTACAGTTAGTTATAAATTGTTTGATGGATCGACTGTTAGAACGAATTTTGTACTTTCCAGCTTATGCATAGACTTGGGCTGTCCTCATTTCACTTTTTATAACTTTTGAAGACACGGCTTTAATCTGGTTTGTTGCAGAGCTGGAGTGGCATCCTCAGCATTTTCATCACTGAGACTAAATTCCAGAGTTTATACAATGTTCTGAACGACCGCTGGACATGGAATCCACCTAAACCTTATGTAACCTTTGTTCAGAGTCCGGAAGTTCGCCGGGCTTTGCACGTTGGTGATGTCGAATACACCAGCTTAGGAGTCGTTTACTATAAAATGATACCAGACTTTATGTCTAACGTGCGATTTCAACTGGAAACGATCATCGATAATTATCGAGTTTTGTTCTACAGTGGCCAGTTTGACATAATATGCGCGTATCCATTAACAGTCAATATGTTTAATGTTTTAAAATTTGAAGCCAGCTCGGATTACAGGAAAGCGCGGCGGAAAGCTTGGTTTGTCAATGGTAAGCTAGCCGGGTATGTAAAATCCACCGGCAATTTTACGGAAGTGTTGATTCGAAATGCTGGTCATATGGTTCCATTTGATAAGCCCGAATGGGCGCTGGATCTAATCAACAGATTTACGGCTAATATGACATTCAATTAATAACAGAGTTTACTGAGCACTGTGATTATGACTTTGAAAGCCGAGGGTTCCTATTGTAATTGCGTTTATTTGTTCGTTATTTTATTATATTAGTGAGCAGCAATAAGGAAATAGAACCAAAGATGTGACATTGTAATGAAGAATATCTATAAGTACCTATACCTATGTGAGGCTCAGTTCATTAGGCCCTTTGATTTCGCTTGGTGTGTTACTAGCTAATACTAAGTACCTAGATATAAAATTGAACACCGGATTATGGAGAACCAAAACGCGAATTTGTTGGACTATGCATACAAAGTTTAGCAATTTAGAGATTTCTTCTCGCCTTAGAGTAGCAGGTAAGTTATTTCAGTGCGACATCTCTAGTTCTATCTGCATAGATACGTATTTATCAATTCTTCAGCATCGGTATTCATCACTATGCACTGATGAGTATATTTACCAATATACCTAAGTTCTCTAGTTTTCAAAATTAAACTCTACTTATACCCAACTGTAATTTAGTATTTGTACAAGAGCGTTTAATTAAGTAGGTATTTATTTTGTACGAAGACTTATGACTTAAAAATATAACAATTGTCTACTTTGTTACAAGTTAATTTTAGTTTCAATTCCTGTCAGCATAGTAAGTATAGGTTTTATTAGGTATCTAGCTACCTTATATGTATTACCTACCAATCACGAGTCCACACATGCTTCTATTTTGTTTCCGAAGTTAATGTTCTCAACATTGACAAAGCTGCTCCAAATGGTGAATCAGCTGATCTGGTGTACTCGATAGGGAATGAATATTGATTTTCCAATTCTTTTTGCAGCACTTGATTGCGTAGTAAAGCTGAACCTGTGGCTATAATTTTTGAGATTTGTTTTTCCTTCAGCAACTCTTCTGATGCCATGCTACAAAGAAAATACGAAACAATAAAATGAAAAAAAAATGCCAAGGTCCTGAAACTATAGTTACCATTTTGACACATATATTCAGTATTCACCTTCGTATATTTGCAATAACTCCTTTACAGAGTGCTCTAAAAATTTGGAACATGTTGAAATTATCAGTCTTCATGTTGACGATACTCCCCCTTGATTGGGGACAATGTCGTTCCCCTAAAAAAGTAGGTGAGAACTCTAAATCAGACTGGCTTGATTCTTCGCTGGCACTTTCAATGAGATGTTTCCATAGAGAATCTGAAATTGATCATTTTCTCGGTTCAATCGAAACAGGACAAACTTTAAATCTACTTAAATTTAAAGGATGTTAACTTACTTTCATCAACGGCATTTTTGGTGCTAACCTGCTGAAGAAATTTGTGCAAGTTTGATACGAATAACGAAACTGCGTTCCCGCCATTCAGAGCAGCCGCTTCGAACAAATATTTACCATTAAAATACGGCACTATTTTAGCAACTGTCCTTTCCCCTGAAATGCAGTAAAGATGATTTGTTATGATGATTGAATTATGCGCGCAAAGCTGAACTTTTGCTTGATTGTAACTATGCGTTATTAATAAGCTTTTTTTACAATATAACTGATTGGTATAATTATTACGAGTATGTGAATCAATTTTTGTCCTTGGAAAAGAAAATTATGGTAGGTGAAATTTTTCTCTTTGATATTATCACTCTAATTTAGACAATCTACATATAAAGTATATGTGACCTGGAATAATAAAATCTGCCTCTGGTGTCAAAAAATCATTTTTCACTTTCTTGACAATTTTTATAGAAAACATCAAGCTTTTTCGAATGAAACAAATCGCAACTTCCTATCTTCATTAGTTTTCCCACAAATTGCATTCAAAAATTGCATCAAAAGTTCAAAAGTACATATCTGTTACATGGCGTTGTGTGAAACGGGCCTACGGAAATGACAGAGAACAAGAATTTGAAACGCGGTTGTCACAGCAACGCGTAAACGCACCACCACAGATGTACACGCTATGTCCCTCTGTACGTACCACTACCACCATCCCATCTTTACAATCGTTTATCTCGAAACCCTGTTTTCGCACAAGAGGCACATTTGATGATTCCAGGTCATATATAATTCCAGAAACTTTTAGAAACACCAATTTGGAGATATACTCTGTGATAAGTGATCAATAACTTACAAAACCAAGAACATATATGTATAGATAACAAAAGAGTAACATTAATTCTCTTTTGAGAACTGCTCTGTACCAAAAGGTATAGACAAGAATTGCCACGAAACTACCTACTAAACTAAGAAATTAGGTAGCTAAGAAATATGTCTTTACTCGTTGAAAGTCTCGGATGAAAATTTTTCGCAATCAATACCATTTGTGCTGAAGTAGAAATGTTACAAATTGCGTAATCATCGCTATTTAAAACAGCAAATACCGATCCTTGTAAATCGCCCAGTGCAACTCCTTGAAGAAAAATACGAGTTATTATTAAATGTAGAGCTATTCATTCATTTTATACCAGTTTTTTTAATATTCTGTATGCTCTAACAATTGAAATAAAAGAATAGTTTATAGGTGCTAATAAGAGGCTGGGGGCCTTATAGGCCCCAATCCTCTATAAGCTCCTCAGATCAGCTATTTGCGCTTATGGAATAAGACAAACCGACAGGAATTCCCGCTGATATGTTGTGCCAAGCTTCTTTCAATTCCCCGGCAACAGTCCCTGGGTGTGCAATATCCGGTAAAAGGTGAGTTGGAAAATTTGCAGCTTCCAACACATTCCTATTCCATTCATTGAACTCGGTATTGAAGTAGCCCCAACTAGCAGCGCTTTGTGTGCTCATTTTTGGTATATCTAAGTCACACAACATGGCCACGACGAAGTCAGCTATGGTACCGGCTCGATTCATAGATTCGATGGTTTTCGGGCTAACCAGGAAACATTTCTGCTCATTATATACTTATCAGCTTTACTTATCGACTTATTGCATTAAGTTAGAGTGATAAGAATAATTTTCATATTACCTGTTTTTAGCTAACCAAAATAACGTGCAACAACCGTACCCCGTATGAATGGATAAATGCGAATCTGGTTTCGGTAACAGAGAAAGAAATTCTGGAGTACATCTATTGTCCTGCCAGTTATAATGATGAGATACACGAGTTGGCATTATGAAGTATTTCTTATTCGAAGTTCCCCATGGCTTTAATGCAGATGACCAACAAACCAACCCGTGCAATTGCCCGCATATTCCAATGCCAATAATCTGTAATAAGTATATTATTACTATTACAGTTATTCTAAACGTGATTCTCCTTTTACAGCGAGTGTACTTTTTTGAGACATTTCTCATACTGGAAGATATCAACATAAAAAAGCATCTGGTAGGTATATTCCTACTTACAAGGAACATGTTCACATTTCAAAAACATTACTCGAGTTCACCTATATATTATGTAGGGGAGAGGAAGAGAGAATACAAAAGAAGATGCCAGTTTATTCCAAAACGTATATCCCCCCCCCTCCCCAAAAAACAACTATTTTGGCGATATTAGCGTCATCTAGCGGGGAGTTTGGTTCCCTACAACATTGTTTTCAATAGTGTTTATCTGTCGAAGTTTGCCTTCTCCTAGGTGCTTTTGGTCACGATTTTATTATTTATTTTTTAAGCTTAAGGGTCCTCACCACGGCAAGGTGTCACCTTACTTACGAATAAAAAATTTCTCCATAGGTGCCTACCTTTTTTGCCATTGGCTCTGGTATCGAAGAAACGCATTTATTCAGCTGAGCTATAATTCGCTCCACATTTTGTTCGCTGCGGGTGTCGTTGTGTACAACGTATGAGTCTGTAGGCTGGGTATTTTGGAAAACAACGCTCTCATCCACCGTACTGACCACGACAATTTTAACTGAAGTAGTCCCCAAGTCTATGCCGAGAGCGCAATCACTGGCCATTATAGATTTTTGAATAAATTTCACCAGAAAATGACAAAATTTTCAATTTAGGTGAGAACGTAATATACACACCCAAAATCTCAATACTTAGAAATGTATTATATGCGCTGTGTCATCCAAATATTTACAGTTTACACCGCTGAGCACTGACAAGTGTCCAGTTAAACTAAATCGAACTACACAGGGCAGTTTTTGTGCTACCAGTTTTAACGTTAAGTATCCACGGACAGAAATTATCAGTTCTTTAGACTTGAGTTGTTCTTATCGCGTAATGGCTCATATAGGTATGTTCAGAACTGGTTTACTTCTCCGATAAGTTTGTTGATTACGAGGTCATGAATGCCTGTTACTTAAAGTAGTAGGATAGGTACTGTTTTTAAACTTCATTAACACAACAGAACACCAGTGGCGGTGGGAGGTAATTTTGTTACAGCCGGGAGTATGAGAAATCAACGAAACAAAGTGATATTCTAATAAAAAATTATTCCTGTAAAAGAAGTTGGAAATTCTACATTCTACGCAGATGAAACAAATGTTGCACATACATTTTTGAAGTCGGATCTTTTTTTTCATTTATAAAGTCTTTAAGTTAAAGGACTTCTTCTTTCTAATTTACTCTCAACCCGAGCCCTGAAATCCGCTCTTTCGATCATTATACCTCAGAGACGTCAGGGAAGCTGTTTTCGGGCTGTCTTAGCCCTCTTCCCTTCTGGCCGAAAAATCGGTCTACGTCGAAATAGGTAAATGTTGTTTGTCACATATAATACCCACAAGCGTTGAAGTATCAAAGCTTTTCCAGAGTGGGGATGGGGCTAACATTTTTCGATCGCTTTAATCGCGAATTTCTATGGCATAGCTCTGCTCCTTCCATCCTCCGTAAGTAATTAAAAAATTTTATAGGAAGAGGATTTCAGTTTTTCTTCTTTTTTTATTGGGGGGGGGGGCAAACCTGCGCACGGTTACTCGACTTCTGCATCGAATTCGATGTTGATCGAGGAAAGACAATTGCTGAAAATACACTCACTTGTACACTCGAAATAAGAGACATTTTTTCAAGTTGGGTACTCGCAACGGTGTACTGAAACAGTTGTACACCAGAGCTCAGTTTCAGTTGTGCCGCGAGCGTTTCCTAACCGTTGCCGATGTTCCTTCTGATGGTCCTCAGACTTCCATTCGTACACTATAGCCTCAGCTCAGGCCCTTGGCAACGGGCAGGACTTTATCCGATGCCACTACACAAATTAAAACGTAACATTAAAGGGTGTGCCTCTGCTTTAAACAGGGAATATTATATTAATTCAAAGCGTCACAATTCGAGCTCTTGAAGGCTTGATGATGCCGGACTCTTTAGTCCATTACAAATGAGTACATTTTTAATATTCAATATATATGATAAAATAAAATTTCTTATACTTATCATTTCCAGCCGAATTTTGCCCTTTAACGGTTCGCTACCTCTGGAATTGTATATAATTACTAGTTAATGTAAGTACGCAATAACTGCTAAAGTAGAAAGAATTTTTCGAATTTGATACTTTACCTGAAACAGTACATTATTATGTTCTCTTTTTATTGTCCACATTACTGCTTATTAAGATATAAACAGTAACATAGGTACATTACATATACCTACATCATTGCCGTATAAACGCTAATGGGCACAGGGGTGGGGGGAGATATAGGCTGAGCCCCCGAAGTTTTCAAAATCCCCTTCTCACAGTAGAGAAAACATAGGCGAAAGAATTTTCAACATTATTTTTATAATTGTCAGCCCCTGTCCTAATCTGGGTTGGCTATTCGAGCTTATGCAGGCTTTGAAGAAGGACCTTAATTTATCCAATATCACTGTAAATATAATATAAGAATTTAAGAATAATAATAAAGGAAAAACATAGATAAACACTAAAATCTGATGGATTGATGGATATAAAAATTAAAAATAGTTATTAAAGTGAAATTAATAATAAAAAGAAAACCAGCCAAAATGGACGCTGCAAAGCGAGACAGAACCAAGCGACAAAATATGTTCTTTGAGAATGCGTGATTCAATGTTCAAGAGCCATGCAGAAATTAACGTACATGACATAGCGTTTACTGATAAGCTTTTTTCAACATGAGATACACAATTTTTTGAATTGGGGCCAATTTTGAAAAATTCTACTTTTTACACTCTTTCCAAGGATAATACTAATAACTCAGTTTGTCAACAAATGTTGCTTGGCTCTGTTTTGCTTACATTCAAGTTGGCCAGTTGGCAACGCATGTCGCAGACAAACTTTTAACATTTAAGAGTTTGTCGGCGACATGTCGCCGATTCGAATGTAAATCCATAATCCACGGAACCGAGGCAACCGACCATCCAAATTCCAAATACACTGAGCAAAAAGCAAATTGCCTGAAAATGAGAATTAAAGAATTAAACTAAAAGATATCTAAAATACGAAATGCGAAAGTCCCTTATGATTCGTTCTTTGTGAAATATATTCCAAGATATCATCAACGGCTGTATGACAGACTGTATCAAAATTAAGTATTAATTACAGATTATTGATAGTTGATAGACCAGTGCATATCAACTTAGCGTATCCTTTCATTTATTTGTAATGCCGCTTAGTGCAGTCTATGATAAGATTGGCGGTGTTTTACTTTGCGTAATTTTGGGTACTTTTACCAACAATGTGCGCAATAGAGAACAAGAGCGACAACCAACTAGAGACGAGAAGCGAAAAGCTTCTCCATTATTTTTTTTTGCATTTTTCTGGTAATTGAATTCCTTGGTATGATTGGTTACACGATCGCGCTGACAAAAATTTTGTATCCAGTATTTTTCGATTTTAGTTCTACTGTTTTGGTTCTGATCTTCTGATTCTGAACCATTTTAATATGTTTTGATAAGAATTTTGGCTTATTTTACTAATTTAAATAATTCCGTAAATGGTTTCTGGAAATGGTGGTCGCCGAAGACGTCGTGTCATACTTTCGGAGTTTGAAGAGTTATGAACGAATTTGGATTATGTGCAGATTACAACATTCCTGCTTACCGTTCGAACTAAGGTTTCTTGGCACATGTCTGGAAGAATTGGGTAGAAAAGATTTCCACGAACTCAGGGCGGTCGAAAATGAAGCGAATAGCCCTAATGAAACTACTCTGTCTGAACTGCGAAAAATCAGTCACAAGCACGTACAGAAGAAAATTATACTGTATCTATCTTTGTTGCACTCAAACAACTACTCTTGCTCAAATTCTCTGTTTAAAATTTTGTGTGATTCCGAAGAAGTTGATTCGTTTTTGAAATATGAAACGTTGGAAGAGGATGAAAATGGCTTCGAACAGCTTCTCATGATCTACACGCTGGCCGTTAATCATCCTGCATTCTCTTGCGAGCAGAAGCAAATACTACACAATATTTTTACGGATATCCAACTAGAAGAGACTAAGCGATTGAATTTGAAGCGCAATGTTACACAAACGAATGCCGAACACACGGATAATACACCTTATAATGCATCAATTCCAGTACAGGTAATATTTCAGATGAATTTCATTCGTCAGTTGCTGCATTTGCGGTATCACTAGTTTCGAGTAAACTGGATGAGTACATGCTTATTTATCTTGAGCATTCGCTCAGTCAGATCTCGATCATTGGTTAGTTGGTAGACTGTTTTAAAATGATGGAATAAAATTGTTGATCCACTGTATTTGAACATGTTTGTACAGGAATGCCCGCATCAAATCAGTGTATCACCAGACAATACGTTTCCGCCACAGCAGTTGCCGAATCCTAGTCATTTACCTACTGTTCCACCGCCTTACACTCGTAAGTACTGATGTTCAACTACCTGAGGTGTCGATTCGACGCATATAGCTCGCAGTGTGACTATAAGAAACTTGACGATCTGACTTCCCAGCTCATTTATAGTAGTGTTAATAGCAAATTTTATCTGATCACTAACACGTTATCTGTCGAGTAGACATTTCAAACACCATTGTTTGGTGAAATTAGTTGCGTGTAATAATCAATGTCAAAACTGTACTTCTGTCTTGTGAGCGGTTAATTTCTTATCATTAGTTTCGTAATATCTGTTGATATCGATAATATTGGTACGTGTGTACGTTTTCAGACGATTTATCGATTCCTATGGCTGAACAAATGGGCATCGGCTTGCCAGCACCAAATTTCATGCGATTTCCGTTTTCGCCTGCGTGGAATGCCGCTGCCATACCAATAGTATTCACCACCACCGATCAAACCGCTACCACGCATTCGTCATTCATATCCAGATCATCTTCTCCTAGTATATCGAACTCGCCGAGTAGGTCGTCATCACCTTCTGCCAAAGCCCGACCTCTTTCCGCTCCTTTTATTCGATCTCCACAATTGGCTGGTCCTCTACCTCATCAGCCTGCGTCCTTGCCGTTGCCCCAGACAACAGTTGATCCATTCGGCGAAATGATCAACAAAGAAACATCACCGTTGCCGTTGAATCCGGTTCCACATTTCGCATCTGAACAAGTGAGTTAGCTGGAGTAACTGTACTGATGAGTGTAAAGTTTTGATGGTAGCCGAGCGTATTACTAAACGTGACTGCTTGATATAGTTGTTCAGGCTGACTGATGAAGAACTAGCTTCTATCGGTATGACTGAAGAATCTATTCAACAATTGCGATGCACGGTTGTTGATAAAAGACTAAGCAGTGATGATCTTACATCTACGATTACCGCCGACAGAATTGCACCAAGTGCCGAACCTGATGTGAGTGACCTCGTCTTTATCATGTAGATAGTGTTCAGAATCAGTTTTCGTTACTCGGTCGTTCGATTTCAGACGGAAGCCATTAAAGAGTTCATCGGAAAGTCAGTTCCAACGAGCGGTCTGGTGTACTCGGCTGCGATGGCCGGCAATGTCGACCCGAACGGAGCCGCCTGCACCGTGTCGCATCCGTGTGCGTTCTGTCTGTGCGGTCCTAATAACCAGCCAATCAATGGTTTCGTGTCTCCAGCCGCGCCCGACATGAGTTCGTGTTTGGAGCACGATATGCACCTGTTACGATTGGAAGGTGAAGTCCCTAGTCGTAATTCGAACGGCTCGAATTCGGACACCACTTCTTCGGACCAATCTAGCCCTCCAAACACACCAATGTTGACCCAAAACAACTTCAATAAAAGTGAGTGCACAGGCTAAAGTCTGTTGAGTTAAAACAATCATTGTAGATTTGATGAGTTGACTCGGAGGTAGCTCACTTCAGAAATGAGCTGAAGCGAATCGAGCTTGAACTCTTCCAGTAATGAGATTATTCATTTTAACGTAACGACTTTTCAAGTCGCTGTGTGGCCGAGTGGTAACGTACCTTTTTCGCAATCCTTGCGTCTCAGGTTCAAGTCCCCGCCGGAAAGCTGGTGGTATTCGAATACCATCCCGAACATCCTAGCGAACACAGCGACTAGAGTATTAATCAGGGAGGAAAGATGGCATGCAAATAAGGCATTTAAATCGCAGGGCGTGTTACCGCCAGATCAGGAAGATTCGGTACTGTGTGTGTGCAAATTATGGCCAGCTTACTCAACGTCGTGAAAACACGTAGCTAGTAAGCGAACTGCGTTTCTACACTCTTTGACACAGAAAAGGAAAATTCACACAACAAAACCGTGGGAAAAGCGAAGGCAAACTACCCCGACTAATTCTGCTTAAAGAAGTCGCGTATCAGAAACCGCGACTACCAGCATCCGGCAACGGATATGACACCTGATGATGATAATAACTTTTCAAAGCTGGAAGAGTTCGTCAGTGAACTTCGAGTTCATTCTGGGTTGACTTATTTACATACTATTAGAGAAATTAATGGCTTAGAAGCTTTTTAGTTAACTCTTTCTGTAAGTGAGTTGACGGTGAGTTGAGTTGCAACATTCATAGGTAATTAAGAGTTGATTAACTTCAGAATTTGTTCTCATTTGCCTAGCTCTGGTAGAAAGCTTGATTACGAAGTTTCATTGTGCTTTTTTTTTATTGCAGGGTGTAATAAAAGTAGCGGTCACAACGAATGGAGCAACAATAATGTAAATAACAATCATAATAGTAATAATAACGACGAGAGGAGTAACGCTGGTGACAGTAGCAGCGAAGAAAAGAATTCAGCCTCGCAAACTCTGTATCCAGGACGAGGGAGGGTCGTCAATAGTCGAGGTCGTTCTAAAAACCCAAATACTTATGCTAGAGGCCGGGGAAATAATACTAGGTAAGTCAAATAGAAATTCAAAAAGCTATAAATGAGTACTCTAGAACATGACTCGAATGTTTTTGAGTTCAGATTTAAAAGTATCTGGTAGAAAGATTCGGCTCGCCTTGAAATGTTCCATGCACTTGCCTTTTGTTGACTCATCTACATTATTCTGATTTCTTTGCAGGCGACGGAACGAAAACATGAACGGCAACAGCGAAGACTCGAGAAAACCAAACTTTTCGGTTGGTAATACCGAAACAACGGCGTTCCAATACACGAATCCGGTTACCGCTACCGTAACGAATACGTATATTCAGCCGCCGCACTATTACCGTTATAATCCGTCGTTCCCAGGCAATAGTTACTTAAGAGCGCCGTCTCATCATCCGTTCCCTAGTGGTGAACTGCTGTACCATCAGTACCCGCCGCCGATCTTTCCCGGTGCCATACCATACACGCCGGTAGTTATGCCGAAGTTATCATGTTACAACTGCGGTAGTCAAAGTCATTTCGCCAACGACTGCACTGAGACGACCCTGGAGGACACTACCAAACCAAGTAAGAATGAAAGACTTTAAAATTCTTCAAGAATTGTTGCAAACTTTTCAAGATCTATATTAGATTCTTTTTAGGCTCTTATGGATGTGCTTAAGGCGCTATAAAACTCCTGATTTTGGACTACACTGGAACTCTTCAAACTAATGGTGTATGTTCCAGACCCGTTCAGCCTTTTCCACTTTCTTTTTCTGTCTTTTTTTTCTTTAGTCCTCTCTAAGACTCTTTCCGGCGTTGTCCATATTTGTTTCGGACTCGTAAAGCCTTTTCTAAGCTTCACAAGTGGTTCAGTTTTCGTCTTTCTTCTATCGTTCGTTCTTTTTCCCCTGTCCTAATGCAGGCCCAGTCGGGTTGAAATTTAGGTTGGGGGTGCGGTGTCAGGGGGCAATTTGGCGTGCGTACACTGCCATACGCCCCACCAACATCGATCGTTCTTTCTTTAGTTCTTTGAGATTATTTCAGACGTGATAAACAGGTACTCTGTAAGTCTCTAACTTTGTTCAAGACTCTGAACTTCAAAATTTTTCAAGATTTATCAAAACTCCAAGATTTCTTGTTTGAAACTTTCAAAACTTTTCTAGAGTTACTCTAATATCGTTTAGGCAGACTTGTTCAAGACCTGTTAGAACTCATGTGAACTTGATAATGTCTCTTTAAAATTCTTTCTACCTTATTTATGACTCTTACAGATTGGAAATTCTTCAAAACTGGTTGCAGACTTTCCCGAATCTGTTTAAGATTCTTTAAAGCTCTACAGGATTTGCTTCAGATACTTTAAAACTACTTTCAACCGTAAACTACATTGAATCCCTTGGAACTCAACCATATAAGCCTTTTCCAGACTTAACATGTGTTTCAGTTTTTGTCTCTTTAGTTTTCTTCAAGATTCTTTCAGACTCGATAAATATGTATTCTGTAAGTCTCTTGGTTTTGTTGAAAACCCGGTTTTAAGACCTAATTAAAACTCTTCTAGATTCCTTACCTAAACTTGAAAAAGTTTTTCTAGAGTTATTTAAGTATCGTTATGGCTTCTTCAGGCTTGTTCAAAACTCTTTGGAACTCCTCTGAACTTGATGGAGAGAAATTCTTTAGGGTTTACATGCTTTTGAACTCTTCCTGGCTTGTTTATAACTTTTAAAGACTTCGGAGATTCTTCAGTACTTGTTGAAGACTTTTCTAGACCTATTTAAGACTCTTCAAGGTTTCTCTTCATTTGTTCAAGACACTTGAAAATTTGAGACTTTAGGACTTTCTCATCTGCATAATAAAGACCAATATTCCGCTGACTATCCTGATGTCTATGGGATCAGGGATGGAAAGCCAATCCAAAAATTTTCTCTATTGGCTATCAGCTTCCATTAATTGTTTTTCGACTTTCACTTTTGAGTTTGGGTTTTGATTTTGAGCCTTTGCCTTCTGTTCTTGACAGCAAAAATCCAAACTTGCAACCTTGGACTGTAGATTTTCCCACCTCCAGATCTTACAATTATATTCATTTTACAATATTACAAAAAAAAAAAAAACAACCAAGGACACAGTTTTAGGTTTTCAGGTATTTTCCCAAATACATTTTTTCAGTAGTCTACTTTGAATGACAGATTACGCGACAGCTGAAAAACTAAAAAGCTATCTGTTGGCTTCAGTTGGCGGTCGTTTGACATTTAGCTTTTAGATTTTGTCCTCAACAGTCGAGTTTTGAAATATTTTCGACTTTCTACTTTTCACTTTCGTCTTTCTTTTCATCCGTGTGTGAGATTCTCGTGATTGTGAACAAAGATTGCGGTGTTGCCAGGTCGTTTGAATCTCTGGGTGTTTGTCTCCATAATTCTTCAATACCCAAACCATGCAAGAAAAATGTCTATTATTTTGCCTAAAGCGGGTGTCGTCCGGGGCGGTAGGGCTGATTAGAGGGTCGCGAATGCAGCCCTGTCAATAAGACAAGATTTATTTAGCCTTTCTGAGGCTAGGAAATAGTAGAATCGGTTTGGCTTAGAGATGACAGCTTTAAATTAATATTCTCTATCGCAGGTACTGCCATTGTGGTTACTTTTCATTTAACATTATTTACCGAGTATTCGACAGCCACACCAATGACAACATCTTGAAATATGTTTGTGAAAGGATGCGTTCTTTTTAGCACAACTTTTTAGGAATCCCTCATTAGTCTGTAACTGGACATCTATGTGTTTGTAGCTTTTCCTCTATTCTTAAGGTGTACAGTTTGCAGTAAGAATATTGCAGATCTCTCATACGACTTACACAGCTTTCATGTTTGATGTAATTGAGTTGATTTTATATTTTCTATTGAAAATTACAGGTCAGTACAGATTAGACTTCGCGCCGCCTGTTGAAGGGACCGAGAAGTAATACGATTTCGTGTGTTTCCGTGAGACTACGCACCATCGGAGCAAAAAGTAGGTCATTATTTCTTAAAACAGAACTTAATCAGCCTGCTTTTTCGATCGGCGTTTACGCGTGCTTTTATTGCGGCTCCTTTTTTATTTGGGAAGAGACCGCGACTCGACGTATTCTCGCGTGAACTATCGAAATAACCGTTTTCAGAAAACTGTGTAGCTCCCTGGAATTCCTTTCGAAAAACACTCAGTCCTATTTGTACTTTCTTCTTTTTCTTTTTTTTTTTTTAATGTCTCGTGCTCGTACAGGTAATTTATGAACGAAATTTTTAGGGTGAACCTCAGTAAGCATTTTTTAAATTACCGCTGGGAAAGGCGGCGAAAAGGCTGATGAATAGAGTCTGTAAAATTTAGTCATTACAGTTCACACAGAGTCAAGCGAAAATACCAATAAAAGACATGCGCTTAACTTAAGGCAGATATACGAATTTGTTGAAGAAATCAAATCGAGATACCGAGTTTCCTACGTACACTTTTATTTATTTTTCACTATCTATTTATAATTGTCTTTTTTTTTTCTTCTTTTTGTTATCGTTCTTATTGTTATTTACCTCGGATATTGTTTTATAAACCATTTGTTCTTTAATTATAATTATGTATTATATACTAACGAATACGTGAAAAATGAACCAAAAATAACGCATTGACTGTCATCCGAATGTTGTGCAGCGATATTCTGATAAAGCTTAATACACGGCGAGTTATTATTACGATGCGAACGAAAAAATACCTATAATGAATATCCGTACCACATTTGATACGTAAACAGAACGAATTTTACAATTTTTTTTTTTTTTAGTTTTGTAACATGTTATTACCTACTTAGTTTAAACGAAATTTTAGTTCCTGTTTGGTGGAGTAAATGGGTGTATGAAAGAATCGCTGATATGACAACTGCGTTTGTAATGTTTTTAACGTCTAAATTGCAAAGGAGCGGAATGAATACTGTTCAATGACTTGTTTGGAGCTTTTCATGCCATTAGTCTTGACAGATGTTCGGTGATCACAAGGCCAACATTCGGGTTAAGTTTTCTGGCGAAATGAGTTCCAACGAAGGTGGGTTAAAGTAGCTGGGTTTGAAGTAATTTTTGGTAGTTGGATTTATTGTTAAGGGATAGGAATCTTGAAATGGGAAAACTTTTGCTGTTTGTAAGATGAATTCGGTGATGCTTTTTCATGGTGTACGCCATTCTATAAGACCGAAAAATCGCATCTGTTTTGACAGCAATGAGTGTAATACGATGGCTATTATTTTACCTTTTCCCTCCATTTTCGCTCCACAAGAAAAAAACTTGTGTATTTCAATGTAAAAAGGGGGTTGAAGTTTAATATATAATTTCGCTTAAGAAACAATGGCATTTCCATGTAAATCATCTTACTAGTAGAATGACCCAACTATTTATAACGACGGATTTAGTAGGAAATCTAGTTACCTTTGTAACCGTAATCTTACACTCATTCTGTACCATGTGCGGGGGATCCAGAATTGGACTGTTGGGGTCCACTGATGAAATGAGATCTTTCCCTCAAAGAAATGTCATGGTTTTCAGATTCAACCTATTTTTGAGGTTTTTTAGACGCGGTCTCACTCCCAAGAAATCTATCAAGGCTTAACAAAAATTTGGGTTGGTAGTTTTCCAGTTCATTTACTCAGTTTTCAGTGTTTCAGGATATAGCCTCTGAGGAGCCTTCTGGGTTGGGTTAACAGCTAAAATTATCCCAAAAATGAAATCGACGACTCTAGAAAATCAGTTCAATAGCAATCACGAATGCCCACGTATTCAATTTTCAGTGTTTCAGGTTAAAGCCCCTTGTGGAGCCTTTTATAGAGGTTACTATCAGCAAGTCATGGAACACATAGTGGGTATATTGGAAGCTACTGATCCCAATTTTCAAGTGTTAATCTTGGTGATGTTCATCCCCCCCCCCAATTTTGGTGACCTAATTTTTACATTATCATACCCCACTTCTTATTCTTGTGGCAGCAAAAATAGGGGGAAAAAGTAAAAAGTAGTCGTCCTCGGGTGTAGTAATATACAATGATTATATTATTTAAATTTGTTTTTACAAATGTGATGTGTTGTGTAAAAAGGTCCCTTGTAGTGATTTCAAAATATTGAGTTTGCGTGTCCGATACCACTAACGAGGTCCACAGAATGAAGGGTGCTAACTCATAAAACCCCCAAAATCTGACAGTGTGTAGGAGCTCCCTCAATTCTGTAGACCTTGACTATAAGAGGTGTCGGACTGGAAAAGAATACTATGTCGCCACAAGGAACCTTTTTACGCAACACATCACCAACGAGCCACATGTATTTTATATGGTAACGGTCTGATTGTATGTAGAATCTCGAGATGCTAGATGCGCTTATGATACGTTTACAGAGAACTTGAAATATTTCGTAAAAACACTGCAGGATAGCCGTAAGAGACATTACCTGTTATCAGGTAATATTACTGTATGTATGCTTGATGTGTGACTAATCAGAAATCACATTTTTGCCATATTTGTAGTTATAATGATTGAGATAACCAATTGTCCCTTGGTTTCGACTCCTATGCCCTTGGAACGATTTCCTTTTTGTAAATGTTTCAGAAACTGATGAAAACACGGTTTGCAACTGCAGTATTGCACTTTACATTTGTGACTGTTAGAAATCATGAGAATAATTCGTTGGAGTTAAGATCCTTCCTCAGTAACCATTCAGTTATTCTGTAACTTCTGAGTCAGATAACACGTCGTGCAATGAAATCTACAGAACTGCATCTTGCATCTGAACTGTAAATTCCAATACTTGCAACGTTGCATTGAGCATTATGGGTACCATTTAATCGCCCATCAGGAAAAAGACTGATTCACAGCAAAAAAAAAATTTCGGCACGCACGAACAGTGTTTTGCTTATAAATTTTATAAAACCCCATCATTATCAGAAA